>OX387718.1:5597500-8055546 GCA_947577245.1 Andrena bucephala
CTCCCTCGCGGCGCTGCTCTTCAGCGGGATTGGGAGCCGTGGCTTCTCCTTTTTGCTCTCCTTCGGACAGACTTTGGACCGTTTTGGAGCGGATACTGAATTGGTAATGGCGTGCAGTATGGTTGCAGGGCTTGAAGGGCGGAAGAGAGCAATTCAAAGGAGAATATCGATGATTTCGAGAGGTGTGTCTCTTCTGTTCCGTATCGCAGTGGCTTTACTTTATATTACACGTAATGAGGTGATGCATAGTAATTGGAGTAAATGGTTCCACCGCGGTGCAGAAGGAGAATTTGCTTAAAAGCGAGCTCGTATTTTCTGCGTTGCATATGCACACGTTGCCTCGTTCAGGAGTTCCAATATCTGAAGTGGAATAAAAACGAATGAAAGACTTTCAGGGGGCTCTAAAGTAGCTGTGAGAACGGTAGAGCAGAGGAAGCTTGGGGAAAGATTTTCCAAGTGTATGAATTAAAATATTTCCCTTAGAAGCGATAATAAAGAATATATAATATTTAATAATAGGTAATTATTAACCGATTACTACATTAAGCAAACTTGTACGCTGCTTCAATTGATTTTTTTCATGAATCTGCTGGCGTTTTAAAGAGAACATTATAAAGAATGCTATGTGCGAATATCAAAATAGTTCGTAATACGTGAACGCGACTAAAACTAAATGATATATTTTTATTTTCACTTTTATTCTATTTTCATTTCCATTTTCATTTCCATTTTCATTTCCATTTTCATTTTCAATTTCATTTCCATTTCCATTTCCATTTTCCTTTCCATTTTCATTTCCATTTTCATTTTCATTTCCCATTATCATTTTCATTTTCATTTTCATTGTATATTTTTCATTTTTTTATAGGTGTATTTTTGTATACTATGTATTTATGTATGATATTTTTCTTTTCATATTCGATCTATGCATACACAAAGTGTTATGTACGCTTGACACGTAACGGGTTTAAACCCATTTATGAATAATAATAATAATAATAATAATAATAATATAGAATCGTTAAAGTGCGCCTGCACGTCCCACAAAATTGAATTACAAAGTATGCCACATATACGAGTCGCAAAAAAATCCAGTGGCAACAATTCCAATGGCACTTCGCATGAACCCGCGCAGTTGACGTGGAATTTTGGCTGAACCCTGTCGACGGCGGCTGGTATTAAAAAATCAGGAAACGAGAGCCCCACTCGTCGGTTCGCCCGTGGCGCGCATCTCCCGTGGGCAAAGTTATTGCGCCGAGGTAATTAAATCGCGAGTGGAGCCCCGCGAGCGTCCGCGAAACGTCGAATTAAATTAATCGTGTCGATGCCGCGGCCCTCGTTCTTCGATAAATTGGCGGCCGCAGCCTCGCAATCGAATTAATCCCGTCGCGTGCAGACTTCGGCGAAACTTGCGCGACGGCCCCTCCCTTCGTTTGCATTATTTGTTGCTGCCCGTTGCTATAAATACCACGATCCTCGCCTATTAAAACAACGACACAGACATCCCCGGCTTAAACATTAACCAGCTCCTCCAACCACCTCGAAGCTCACAAAGGAACATGTATAAATAAAATGTGAATTCAGTTTGTCATAATATTTCAGTAGTACCTATTCCTTATTGGAGTCAAGTAAGAAGTTGAAAGGGGGTTTTGCCAGGGAACAGTAGGAGCCTGAGTGAGTTAATTTAAATTTCTGAAGCAAGGAATATCGCGGAGGTAACGACACCTTTAGCCCCAGGGGTTCCAGGAAGGGCATCTTGATTTTATGGAATCGCAGAGCGAGGGGCTTTCGTTGGGATCGCGGAGAGAATTCTAGCCTCCTGGATAGACGACTCGTTACAGCCAGCCCGGGCCTTTACCCTGGCAGGATACGCCAGTGTGCCGTGTATCTCATTCCTGCTTAGCCGCTGGTGCTCCCCGCGGAGCTGCATCGACGTCTCCGGGACACCTTTTTCTTCCTTCGCGTCCTTCGTCCCTGGCTTGTCGACCGCACGCTGCTTCGTGACACCTAATTTTCGTGTATCCCGGCGCTGGCTGCTGCGCCCATATCTTCCTCCCCAAGGGGATTCCGAACGTGAGAAATTAGTGTAAGCAGGGTATTAATTTGAGTGAAATGTACCAGAGGCGGTGACCAACAATGTCCCACTTCTTGGAATGCAATTCGTAATTCTGGAATTAAAAGTGAAGGTCATTGCTTAGAAGGAGGGAAGTCTCAATAGTGTTCTTTAAAACTACTAGGTGATACAGGGAAATAGTAAATCACTAGGTAACACATTCTTGGTAGAGGCGTTGAGCTTATTCCTCAGCATTAGTTTTATCGTTTCAGTAGAAATATATTAGGAAACTGAAGGGACCAAATTAATGGCCCCGTGACAAAACAGTGGCAACGTTATTAAAATAAATATAGTAGGAAGCTGAAATAGAGGTAGAATGAAAAAATTAAAATCGACTTAAAAAAATGCACTAAAAAGTAAAAAATAATTTTTTCCCTTATTTAATCTACGACTCTCATATTTTTTAAGCCGGCGGCAGACTTACACAGTGCAAATGATGAGGCGCCGACTGAACAAATATGAGAGTCGTAGATTAAATAAGGGAAAAATTATTTTTTACTATTTAGAGCATTTTTATTTTTTTTGAAGTCGGTTTTTTTAACCTCCTCCTTTTTTAAGTCGACTAATTATTACAGATGCAATCTTGCAAATTGCTCAATCCTTTCAGAACCCCCTTCACAATGTACCCAACTGGTATTTCTCCAACCAACATCTAAGCGAAAGGCTAACCGAATTGAGTAAAAAAAAAGCTGCCTGCTGTGCTAATACATTTAAACATCCTATGTAGCTGCGAATTTACTGGCCCAGCGTTCTCCAGCAGCAATCTTTTCCCAGAAACGCTGTTCGATTTTCTGAAGCCCCTTTTAGAAAACCAGCCCTCTCTGACTTTCACGAGGGAACACGTGTCCCCGAATCGCGCGTACTTTCGTGCGCGTGCGTGCGATGGACAGCGGAGTGGGGGGCCAGGCGTTCATCGTTGGAAACGAATGAGCGTATAAATCAGCGTTAACGATCGTTCTGCAAACAACTGGTGAGGCCGACCGGTCCTCCAAATTAAATAAACCCACACCGGTATCAGCCTGTCGCTCTTTCTCGCGCCGTTTCGCCTGAAAGGCTTCCGCGAACAGTGAAGGGAGGGGAGAGGGACTGGACATCGATCTGCGAAGGAATGCATTATTCTTAGGATCCTTGAGCCTTGGCCGGTTCCAGAGGATTCGTCCTGCTTTGCATATAGCAGCAATAAACCGGAGATTTATGCATTTGATACAATAACCGAGGAGATCCCGATCGGGACGGGACGGCGGCAGCTGCGTCCTCTCGGCTGGACAGCGACGGGAGAGGATCGTGTCACGTGTGGGCACCGGTTGAACGATTTGCGAGAGTGCTTTCTATGATTAGACACGATGCCGAGAGTCCGTGGAGGCGGGGGGATTTATTTCGACGAGGAGGGCTGGGTGAGTTGCGGTTGCAGAGGAGTGTGACTTGGGATCGGAGGTTGAAGGCTGAGGGGAGGATCGGGTTCGGAGCAGGGGAGACAGTGGAGTTGGGTGATGGGGGTTGGCGATTCTTGGTTGTTTCGAGAGGAATTTGTTGGAATTGCGAGTCGGTGCCATTTTAAGGTCAACTCGGTTGCAAGTCGGTGTTGTAATTTGGGGAGGTTGCAAATTATGGGGATTGCTACTCGGGGGTATTGTAACTTGGGCAGGTTGTAAACTTGTGGGGTTGCAATTCACTTCAATTTCAATTTGTGAGTATTGCAAACTGTGGTGATTGGAACTCACTTTAAATTCAACTCGTGAGCATTGCAAATTGTGGTGATTGCAACTCACTTTAATAGCACCTCGTGGTGATTGGAACTCACTTCAATTTGAATTCGTGAGTATTAAAAATTGTGGTGATTGGAACTCACTTCAATTTCAGCTCGTGAGTATTGCAAAGTGTGCTGATTGGAACTCATTTCAATTTCAAATCGAGGTGCTTGCAACTCACTTTAATTTCAACTCGTGGTGATTGCAACTCACTTAAATTTCAACTCGTGGTGATTGCAACTCACTACAGTTTCAACCCATGGTGATTGCGACTCATTTTAATTTCAAGTCGTGGGAATTGCAACTTGTGAGTATTGTAACTTACTTTAATTTCAATTTGGGAGTATTGCAACTCGTAGTGATTGCAACTTACTTAAATTTCAACTCGTGAGTAGTGTAACTCACTTAAATTTCAACTCCCGAGTATTACAACTCACTTGAATTTCAACTCGTGAGTAGTATAACTCACTTAAATTTCAACTCGCGAGTATTACAACTCACTTAAATTTCAACTCGTGAGTATTACAACTCACTTAAGTATCAACTCGCGAGTATTACAACTCACTAAAATTTCTACTCGTGAGTAGTGTAACTTACTTAAATTTCAACTCGTGAGTAGTTTTACTCACTTAAATTTCAACTCGCGAGTATTACAACTCACTTAAATTTCAACTCGCGAGTATTACAACTCACTCCAATTTCTACTCGTGAGTAGTGTAACTTACTTAAATTTCAACTCGTGAGTATTGCAACTCACTTAAATTTCAACTCGCGAGTATTACAACTCACTTAAATTTCAACTCGCGAGTATTACAACTCACTTAAATTTCAACTCGCGAGTATTACAACTCACTTAAATTTCAACTCGTGAGTAGTATAACTCACATAAATTTTAACTCATGAGTATTGCAGCTCACTTAAATTTCAACTCGCGAGCATTACAATTCACTTAAATTTCAACTCGTGAGTATTACAACTCACTTAAATTTCAACTTCTGAGTAGTGTAACTCACTTAAATTTCAACACGCGAGTATTACAACTCACTTAAATTTCAACTCGTGAGTATTACAACTCACTTAAATTTCAACTCGTGAGTATTGCAACTCGTGGTGATCCCAACTCACTTAAATTTCAATTCGCGAGTATTGCAACTCGTGGTGATTGCAACTCCTGGTAATTGCAACTCTTGGTAATTGCAATCCTTGGGCATTGCAACTCATAGGCATTGGTAATACAATTCGTGAGCATGCAACTCACTCCAATCTCACCTCATACCACTCACAATTCGCCACAAACACAACCTCAGCTCCAAAATTACAGACGCCACAACTTCCGCCGCAAACCCCCTCAATTTCAACCCATTTTCGTGCCAAACAACGGGCCGACATTAACCGCACGCGATTGTCAAAGGTTCCAGCGAATGCTGTCCCAGTGCGATCGCCGTTTCGGAGCGGAGGAATGCAAAAGAGCAGTCGATGGGTAGGGGTATTTTCGTGCCGGCTCGAGCGCTTTTCAGAAGTGACAGGATTGACAAAACACTCGAGAAGGGACCATTGCACGTGGGCCGTGTCCATTAACGAGCACACGCGAGAAGAATTCCCATTTCCGGAGTAGTTTTAAGCGGTTCGACACTCTTTTTAGCGGTGGCTCTGCCGCGGAACAAAATTAGACACGGTGAACGTCTCTGCCCCTGCGGCATTTATGTCTCGTGAGCACTGTCGAGCATACTCGTCGCTCGCTGACGCACTCGCGTGTGGATGCATTTACGTGACTCCATTACCGAGTTGAACGAATTCATCATGGCGCTTCTGTCTGCATAATAGTCTACATCCAAAGGAATTAGAAAGCATATTTGGAAATCCCAATTCCCAGCAATTCTTCAAAACATCTGTACTTCAATAAATAAAAGAAAAATAAGATAAAAATTAAAGACCTCAAAGAATTTAATTTTCATCTGTTCCAAACAATCCCCGGGTTTCTAAAAATAAAATTTCCAGCTTTCCATACTTCCCCGACCCTCCATGGAATTTTATTTTAAACTTTGCAAAGTAAAATTTCAATTTGCCCTTTTCTTTTCCACTGCTTGGCATTTTATTGGAGCCTTACAACAAGGATATCACGACGATAGAAATTCCCCAACCGTAAGGAATTATCGTCGCGAGATGAAAACATTTTCTTAGCATCGGGGGAGGCCGATTCCCAGCGGGGTGGGTGGGTGAGAATTCTCGGAGGAATGCTAACGACGAACTTCGACGATTAACTTCTCTCGAACGACACGGCGTTTCGATCCGATCGGAGTAGTGGATTTCGACGCTTCAGCACACTTGGAGGAAGTTCCTCGACTCTCCTTTTTTCATTTCCCTCAGTTGGATCCGCTTACTTTCTTCTCGAGCACCCCCTCCCCGCCCGCTGTCCGTATTGCAGGAAATTTGAAACTGAGTGCCAAGCATCCAGCGATAAAAGTCGAAAAGCTCGGCGAGATGTTCCTCCCGCTCTATCGAATTGCGACGCGTATCGCCCTCTCGCTGTCTGAGGAAATTACGTTTGGCAGGAGAGCTTCCAGCTTTCCGAAGTTACTACGGTAACCCTGCTTGCGCGATATGAATCGATCGGGGATCGAGCTTTCGTCAGCAGCGCTGAAACGAGACGCGAACTTCTCGGAGTGTTTTCTCGGAAAGTTATCATTCTGCAGTGGGATATAGTTTTTTGTTTATAATTAATTTAATAAATAGTGGGGACTTGGTGTGATTTTTTATTGATATTCTTGTACTACGTTTCAACTTAATTTTGATATTAATATTTTTATTATAGCATAAATTTTCGTGAAAAATGAAAATAAAAACTTGTCACCTAAATAACTACTGCAACAGAATATTATGATACAGAAATATTCTGTTATTTGAAGAAAGTTGCATTTTTATTAAAATATAATTTTTATTAAAAGGACACTAAAACAGATAAAAAAAAATAGTGATGAAAAATACCAAATTGCACTGGACAATAGCATACCAAAGTGCAAAGATTTCCTCGCAGCATACAAATTACCATAAACTCTCAGCAACGTCCAATAACCTTTAAAGAAGCAAGCACTGCTGGGAAGAGTCCGCGGGATTTTAGTGGGCGGGAACAAACTGCAGCGGGAAAAATTCCGAAATTGCTCGATGGAAGTTTCCCCGTGGAGAAAATATTCCGGCGAAGGTTCCGGGGCTTTTCTGGCTCGGATAAAAACGGCAGATGGACGCGCTCCCAAGTTTCTCGCCAAAGAAATTTCAAACACTTTGCGTTCCCCGAGCTCACGGGCATCTCTCCCTCCCCCTAGTTGTGTTTTCCCCCCGTTACTCCATATTACCCTTGCCAGTTTCATTGTTCTTTCCCTTGAGCGATACGTCTATCCCCGTATCCGAGGTAGGATCGAGCCGAAACTCGAAGCTTTATTACGTTCCCCGCGTAATTTCGCGCTTCGCCACTGCTGATCACTGCGCTGAGCACCTGAACTCCGGTCTTGGTTGCTTAGCATGAAATATTAAGCTGGGGATGAAGACTGGAGGCTTCGGATCGAGCTTAGATAAGCGAAACACTCGTTTGTTAATTCCAATAAGAATATAATAAAATTGATTAGAGTGACATTAATGTAATATGCAATCTTATTGATATTCCACGAAATGTGTTATTGCATTTTACTTTGAAATTTTTCTAAATGATCTCGTACCTATGTCTAAGTACTCTTCTTTTTAATTAGACTGTATTAATCCATAAAGACAAGCTCCATACCAGATATTCCACAGAATCAGGTACATAAAGATGTAATAATAATATACGGCGCTGTACTAACCCGCACTTCTCTGTTTCCAGGTAATTATACATCCCTCGGAGAAAGTCCGCGCGAATGTTGGCGCCACTAGGTCCGCTTCCCATCGACCAGATTCGCGATGGAATCACGAGGTGCGTAATTAAGGCTGATTATCTTAACGCCCGTTTTAACAGCGGACTTGGTCCCCGTCGCCTGGCTATAAACACTTACGATAGGCTTTTAATTAGAATTCATGGGGTCGAGTAGCATTCCCATTCGGTAATCTCGGGTGTATCGCGTGATATCGAGCTAGGCGTGCAGTCAAGCATTCTCTGTGAGCGAACGATAAACGGTTCTTGGATACTGCTGCTCGATTACCGTATACTCCAAGCAGGTCGTTAATTAATTAAGGACTGAAAGTGGGCTTGTTTCGTTGCATGATTGCTGGGCTTGGAAGTAAAGCAATTCAGGGGTATAAAGAAACTGGGAGATTGATCAAGCAATAATTATACAAAGCAATCAAGTATCAGTAGTGACGTTAGTCTCATTTTGGAATGTAGGTGAATATGGATGGCTTGGTGCACAAATATTGTGTCTACTTTTTGTGAAACTTGAGTTTTTATATGCAACAAATAATTGTTTACTGTTTCTTTGTGCTGTATAAAAATCACATTTATATCTACTTCGTAGATTTGTCAAGAATAATATTTTTTGTTCATTGATGTCCTGGATTCTGATGTATCTTTGTAGCTTTAAATCTGTTTTTCTCTAATACGCTAAAAGTGGATATAGAATATTTGTGCATTAAACCATTGATATTTTAAAATAGACCTAACCAGGACAGTTTACCAGTTATTCCTACTTTGACGGCCTGAAAAGGAGCGCGGTATTTGGGATTTTTTTTAAGAGAAACACTCAAATTATATTAATTGAAAATTGTATGCCTATCTTTGTACATGTTTAAGCAACGTTTTAAAAAAAATTAATTAAAAGGAAACAGTACGTAAAACTTTAAACGCGTTTTTCTCAAAACGATGTTTTTCGAATTGTTTAGCATGATATCTCATAAACCAATCACCTGATATACTTCAAATTTGGTATATATCTTCAGTAGATCTTCCATTCTCGCCGGTACTAAAACTAAGTCGGTTTTTAGAAAATTAGACTTTTGTGACTTAAAAAATCAGCTAATTTTTTGCAGAAATCGATGTCTATTTTAGATGCTGCCATTTTTATTTCACTTTTCAGTATTTTTCATTTAACTTAGTTCAGACGATAGCCAAATTCATACAAATTACACAAATTTTTAAATTTTTTAAATTTTCTATGTCAAACAACTATAACGGCTGATTTTATGCTAACCATCCGCATATGATTTTCGTAAGGTGCTCTATTTGAAGCACTATAACTCCGGATATAACCACTATTTTTGCATACAATTTTTTATTCACATTCTCTAAACATTGACAAGTAAACCCACAATGCTGGAAGTAAATATATTTAATGGTTTTGTTTTAAAAAATTCCCAAATTTCACATCGTTTTTCGTCCATCAAGGTAGGGCCACCCGTTAACCCAAATCTAACTCAGATCAATTAGTATTTATTCAAAGCAATGTTATCCCTATTTTCTGAAGCAAAATATCAGCAATTCACTAAAAAGCCCAGAATTAAATTCCACATTCCTGCCACCCCGAAACCACCACACACACCATTCAACCCCGTCAATTTTCAAGTCACCATTTTCCTCGCTCCGCGACGATTCTACGCATGGACAGAAGCAGGTCTCAGCTCCAGCGCGGCCTTTGTGTCCTACAGATACCCTCAGGTTTAATCTCACACGCGGGTCCCGACGAGCGTGAAAGCTCCGGAGGGTAGGTTCGCCCTGTGTCGCCGAAGAGGCGGAAGGAGAGTCGTGCCGGGAGCGAAGAAACTGGCCCGGACTGACATTTGCAAATGACGTTAGCCCGTATTAACGTGGGCGGCTCTATCTGCGCCGAGACAAAACGTCTCCTCTGACTTGGCGGAGTCGTCTCCGTAAATTAGTTCCAAGTTAATCGGCAACGGCGTGGGGTAGCCGGCAGCGGGCTCCCTCTCTTCCGGAAATATGGCCGCGCGAAAAGAGATAATTTGCATTTTAATTGCGCCCGTCTGGCCCACGAAACCCTACCCCCGCGCCACCCTCGACGTTGACACCCTTGCAACCTGCTAGCGCCTTATCCACGCGACCGTTTCCAAGCTGAAAGCTTTACGCCGACGGCCATCGTGCAACGATTCAGCCTCCATTTTGCATCGAACACTGGCAGGCTGTGAGTGCAACGTGAAGTTCATGGAAGAGTGCCCTTTTGCATCCCCAATGAGTGGTGTCTTCTTGATTTCACTGAAAATCGGTGTGGGGGTAGTTTCAGAGATTTTCCTGCGACCTATTTCGGGGGTTTAATTTTTCTGGGGGGAGAACGAGGGGGTTTGGGAATTTTATATTATGTGGGAGTATTGTGGGGTATTTTTGGAATTAGTTTGAGTAATTGGGAATTGCCTAGAATAGGCGGCTTTGAATTTTGGAATTTTTTTTTAGCGTTTTTATACATATAGTGGTATTCTATAATATTCCTTTAGGCTTTAAGGGTATATCCTAATAGTAGAAATTAAAATTAAGGGCGAAGTCCACAGTGTTCAACAAAATGGCAAATATAAAATTGAGCAGCACCCCAAGCACAAAACTTCAAAAGAATTATTTCCATTAGTCATCGAGGTAGCCGACCACATTCACCGCGAGTTGCAAAGATTTCAACAGATTCCACCCCTTCTTCCCCCCCCCCCATCGCTCCGAAAGTTTCCCCCAACGCGTGGTACAAAAACGCGGCGCGTTTAATTATAAGTGCGTTCGATTTGCTCGAACGGCTCTTTCCTCCCGATTTCTTTAAGTTTCTTCCCGTTGCACACCCTTTCGGGGGGTTCGAGGGTGGGGAATAATGGGAACGGAACGCTTGAGAAGTTTACGCGGAAGATGCTCGCGAACTTTGCCTTTAAGCTCCACCCTCGACGGAGCCATTAATAAATGGTCCCGTTGGAATAAGTTGCATAGAATAATCAATAATTCGATGAATTATCGAGGGGGATGAATGACTCGCCCCTAAGTACGCGCCGCTGTCTGCAATAATATCCCATCTTTGCGCGGGTGGCCATTATTGAAGTCTAAAGCGATTTCTATCAATTTGTAAGGATTTTCGAATAATGAAAAGAGCAGGTTACAGCGAGCGATGAAGCATCCGAGGAATTAATTTTATTCAACATAAACCTTGAAGCCATTGCAGAAGTGCCCAATTATCGTATCTCCTCTCTTCACGTAATTTAAAACCGACGAATCGGAGTGCACGAGTATGAACAGCTACACAAATATACAACATATCGAACTTAATTTAATGGTAATATGTACACGATCGTATTAACGTTTAAATGCACGAATAATCGCCCCCTAGCGTCACTGAGCTCAAGCCGAGTTAGTCTAGCAACTAGGTAACGATTAAAACTGTATTCCACTTGATAGTCCTCCGTGAGAAGAATATAAGCTTATAGTCGGTGAGACACACCGAGTTCTATCGCAGTTCGTAGAAGTTTCATCACGGTGACCAGCTGAGGGTCTCCCAGTTAAATATTAATATCGAAAAGTTAATTCGACCCACGTCCTGCCTCGAATATCGACAGCAGACCTCTCTCCTATTCCTGGCAGGTACCACCACGGTTGTCGCACACCGTCGCCTGAACAGTAACAGGTTTATGGTGTCCTGGTTCTGTCGCTACTACTTTTACGACCACTGCTATTGGCTGCAGCGGTTCCCTTTACGGCTCGTGGTGAAGGTCGATACGGCTACTCCACGGAGTACGTCGATGCACCGTTGATATTTCATTCAGACACTCAAACTTCTGATCACTCGCTCAGCGATATCTGGGGAAGCTAACCCTGCGAGATTCTCTGAGCAACTAGGCACTCTATTTTTATGGAACTCGCGTGTACGGTGCACTGCATTATCCATCAACTTTCCAAGTCCCTTCCTGTCCACTATATAGTTCAATTTTTATCAGGTTGCTAAGCTTCACAGTTGGCACCCTAGTCGAGCATTCATCTGCAACTAGGTGACAGTCCAAAGTCTTTATCACTTCAAGTTCATGATTCTGATCAAATCTCTAATATCAGAGACTCGTCCCACAATGTTCACTGGTAAGCAGCCCCACACTAATTCAGTTCCTCAGAGCTAGCACCAACCACCCTCAAAAACTCAACGTCCACCGTTCATCGTACCGCGTAACTTAACTGGAATAAACATCGAGCAGTCAAGTAAACCCAACGTTTACTGCTCAAACCACCTACCACTAAAGGCACCCGTTGCCCCAGCAGGCGCACCAAGGCAAGTTTCCGCTGCTGGTGCTAGTCTTCCTCGACTTAGCGCCAGCGGTCTCCCTGCTGCTGACAGAGTTGGTCCTCTCCCGTTCCGAGCTGTTGGTCATGTCCTTCTCCTTGGAGAGCTCCAGACTCCCGCTCCTGGCGGTCTTAACGGACGCCAGGGACGGCCTCTTCTTGGCGTTGAAGTACAAGGGCACCCTCCTCACCTGGTCCTTCTTGGGCGAGTCCTGGCCCGAGGAGGACGACCTGCTCCCGTGCTTGTCCTCCTGGCCCTCGGAGGTGGTGGTGGTAGTAATACTGAGCCTCCTGTGCTTCCTCCTAGCAGCCTTGCCAGGCGACTCTGGCACCTCGGACGACGTGACACTGCTCTGCTTCTTCAACCTCCTCTGGGCGGCTGGCGACAGGGTTTTCGCATCCTTGACCAGGTTGCTCTTTTCCTTCCTCGCCAATCTCCGCCGACACTGACCACTGGGGGTGCTGGGCGCGCTCTCCTCGTGCAACAACGTCTGCTCGTCCTCGTGATGGGAGTCCCCGTCTATGGAGGTCTGCGTCTGTACTGGCACCTTCAGCGCCAGGCTGTCGTAGAACATCATGCCCCTCTGCGGGTACAAGCCGCCTCTCGGCGCGAACGGCATGTTCTGGTACAGGTTCTGGCTCTGCAGATAGGGATTTGCGTTCAGCCTTCGCAGGGTGTTGAACTCGTACGGGTTCGGAGGACCTATCAGCGTGTGCGGGCTCGGTTTCTCGAAGGACGTCACCTGGATCTCGTGCTTGCTAGGTGGTGACAGCACTTTTCCGTTGGTTAATTGAGTGGAAGGGATCAGCAGTCGACTCTGGTCGGTCTGGGTTGGCTTGTACCTGTCGCCTGGGTGGACCCCGCGGTGGAAGGTTGCCGTGTCAGGCTGTGGTGAGTAGTAACAGAGACTGTCGTCGTTCACTTGGACCGACAGGGGCCTCGTCACGTTGTTCTGGTCTACGTAGCCGCAGGTTGAGTCGAACGTCCGGAGGAAAGGGTTCTTAAAGAGGCGGTAGTCTATGGAGGGCAGCTTGGGGATCTCTGGAGTCTCTGGGCTAGCTGCTGGCTTCAGACGAGGCTTCCTCAGAGTCACGCTGATGTGGGTCTTGAAGGGCTTGATGTCGGTAGTGGTGTCCAGGGTGTTGTCGCTCTGAGTCAGCATCTGCTGTATACCTTCAACTTGGCCGATGGAGGGGTTCTGGGAGTCGCTGGCCAGGTCCTGGCAGGACATGGACTTCGTCAGCTGATTGCCTGCGCTGGATTTATCTTCGGTGACCAGCAAGTTCTCAGTACTAAGGAACGTCCTCTGCTCAGGCTTGCTCGTGTGGACAGCTTCTTCGGACGGGATTGCTCCGTTCACGTACACGTCAGCTGACCCCTTTTGAGTCATGTAATGACTCTTGGAGACCACAGTGGACTCGGTCTTACCACTGCTGGAACTGGTGGCGATCTCGAAATGGCTGATCGTTGGCGACGGCTGCTCCCCTTGCCTCTTCAGCTTCGATGGCAGCGGTGCGAAGAAGTGTCTCGGCTTTTCAAAGCTTCCTTCTGCGTCCTTCTTCTTCGAATCGCTCTGACCCTTCATACCCTTCGAACTGGACGACTCTACATCCAACCCCCAGCCATTCTCAGTCACCACCCGCTCAGAATTGGAACCTCCAAATGGGTTCGTGTCGAACAGGCCTCCGGACTGCTTCAGACCAACGTTCCTCCTCTGAAGCATGGTTGGATAGTTGGAGTACCCACTCGTCGTTGGCACTAGCTGCTGCTGCTTCACCTGCTCCTGGTGGACACCCCCAAACGCCTGCATCCCTGGTGGGACTCCAAGCTCGGCTGGCCCAAACTGCGTGGCCTGTTTCTGAGGAAGCACGATGTTGCTCTGCCAGCCGGCAGGTGGCGCGTGCAACATCTGCTCGCCGACGTGGTCCATGTCTGGGCCGGATAGAAACGGAAGTGAAAGGAGCGGGTCGGTGTGCAGCCTTGCGCAGGGCGAAGGAAGCATTCCTGTCGTCTCAGAGGGCATCATCAGGTTGGCAGTGCTTGGGAACTTGAAGGGGCAGTCGCTGTAGTAGTTGGAACTGTTGAGCGCAGTGGGCGGTTCGTAGGTGCCAGGGTAGAAGGGGATGTTCTCGTGGAGATGTCTAGGTTTGAGTACCGGCGGAGGGCTTTTCTCTTCCTTGGACTGTTGCCCATCCTCAGAGGACACCTTCTCCTTATCCTTCTTCAATTCCTCCTCCTCGTCGACCACCGACAGGTCGTCGAAGTCCACGTGCAGCCTGTGCAGGCTGCTGTTCATCTTCTCCGTGGAAATCTTCTGGTTCTCCGCGTTCTCGAGCTGCTCGGACTTGTTCATCCTCTTGCTGGCGTCCTGGCCGTCCCCGTCCTCGTCGCAGACATCCTCCTCCTCCTCGAACGAGTAATCCGACTGCAGGCCGTCATCCTCGTCGGTGTGATCCTGGAACAGACAATTGGCGAACGAAATTCTGGCTGCATGTGCAAGTCGGGCTAGGTCATGCACTAGGTCTGGGTTAGATCTCAAATAAAGTTTTAGGTTAGGTCGTTACAAGAGTTGACTTTTATTGAAAGAGCTGAAGACATTAGCACCGCCATCGTTCAGACAGAAATTACCCAACAATTACCTCGTCGTAATCTTCGCTTTCTTCGCGGCTCTTCTGCCTCTTCAGGATCTCCTCGAGCTTGTCGTACTCGTCCCTGAGGCTCCATATCTCCCTGCGCAGCTGCTCGTTCTCCCTGCGCAGCTTCTTGATGTCGTTCTGACCTGGAACCACAAGAGAGCCGCGTGAATCCGCGGGAAACGCACGCGCCACACCGTTCGCCCGCGTTTTCTCACGCTGGAATCACTTAATCACGACGCCAGCCTGGCAAAGAGCGGTCTGCCCGGCGCATCTATCGAAACCATCGATCACTGGTCAAGCCCCGGCAACAATCTCTGGCCTCTAACCCTTCGTCTTCCGTTGCGTCGAGGAGTATGGGTGATAAATCACCCTGGCCCCAGACCTTCCAATTACTTAACCGTAGAGATACGAATAAAGTTTCAGCGCCTAATCTGGCCGACGAAAGACTTGACTGGTGCGAGGCAAATGAAAAATGGCGGCCGACGGGACCCCTCCTCCTCAGACACGCGTCTCGGCCGCGTTTTTTGATCGATCGTCCAGCGAAACTGGAGATTAGGAGACCGATTAGCTGGACTTGCAGTCTGTCTTCCTTCTGCCTGCCTCCTCGCCGTGATTAATGTGGAGTTCCTACGTCGACGCTGGAAAGGAAGTGCAAGGGAGGTGCGTTTGTTTGTAAGGAACCCGCGATTGTTGAATTCGCGGCTGTCTTTTTGTTCGGAGATACCTCCGCTGGGCTCCTTTCAGTTCCGTTTGAAAGGACAAATGAAATGGTGAGTGAGATTGGATTGCCTTGATCACGGGCTTTATGTCAATTGGGTCCAGTTCGGAAGGGGTTTTTTCACTGGCCTGCTTTTAGCGAATTGCAGTGTGACTCCTTTTAAACACCCTGTAAATTGAGCCAATACTATTCGAGGTTCAAGTATCAATGCTCAAAGTTCATCCAAGTAGTGGAAGTAACTCGAAATCTAAATTCTCAAAAACCTAATTCCTCTGAATTCATCAAGTCTGCAGTCCTACATTACTGCTTCTGTTCCAAGGTCTAAGAGACCTCAAACTTCCTCCATTATTCTATCATCGCAATACCTTTAACTCTATCAACTCACAATTTCAACTAACTCATGCCACAACTAGGTGCAACTGAATCCACCGTTCAAAAATTCGAACCCTGCAATCTAATGCAATTCTATTTCTACTTTCTAGAACGCTAGCGTTCATCTCCACGATCGTTAAGCCGGATTCACATATCAGTTCCTTGACGGTTCAATGCCAGTCTCTTTGTGTCAGTGTGAGTGACTGACAAGTGTGAACTGCCTGCATTCAAACACAGGGAAACGGTATTTTACGCAACTGACACTGACGGAACCGTGACGTCACTGACACATGTGAACCCGCCTTTAGCGGCCACGCGAGCACGCTTTATAAGCAGCCGCGTGATAACAGGCCGCTTAAGCTGCTCGCCTCTCGCACGTGTGTAACAAGAAAAGCCATGTGGTAAATCAGGATTAAATGCGCGGGGGCCCGACGCTAGGAAATTTAAATAAATTAAATCCTTCCGTAGGTTCATAAATTCGGATTTTCCGGCCGGACACCGACGGCTATTTGGATCCTATTAAAGCTCGCGCCTCTATCTCACAGCGCGCTTTTCCTCTTTTTCAGAGGAGGGGGGACTGGGGGAATTAGTTGATATCTCGTCCACCCTGGTGATGATATTTAAAGGCATTACGAGCCGCGACAAATAGCCGTCCTCGTCGAATCGTCACCCCCCCAACTTTTGCAATTTTTAATATCCCTCGTGGCCTGTAACCCTTGGTTAGCGATAACACCTGGTGGAAGTGGACAGCATCATTTTCAGATATTAGTAGTTCGAGGCTTTATTTATTTAACTTGGGGCTTGCCGGGCTCTTTGGAACGGGGTGAAGGGAGGGGGGGGGGGCGTTCTCTCCCTCTTTATACAATAGTTGAGGGTGGAGCAAATATTCTCCTGCGTCACTACGACTGTTTAATTGAATATTTATTTATTCCGTGTACCTATTTAGGTTGAAAAAGAAATTATAATATATCCGAAAACCAAAGCAATCGGGGGGGGGGGGGACAGCTCGAAACCTCCCCTTGTAAGTGTCCGTTCGGTACTTCTTTGGAACTCAAAAATAACAAATACATGTTTTTTTATTTTGACTGGTTTGCATATTTAGGGGTTGCAACCACCCCTCAAAGTCCATAAGAAGAGGAACGAGAGTTCCTATTGTTAGTTTAAAGAGTGTTATAACATTGTTTATATAAAGTTTTATTCAACACAATGTTATAAAATTCTTCAAACTAATAATAGGAACTTTTGTGCCTCTTCTTATGAACTTTGAGGGCTGCTTTCATCTCCTAAATACGCAAACGGACCAAAATAAAAAAGCACGTATTTATTATTTTCCGATCCTCTAAAGCATAAACATTTTCAGATACCTGAAAACCTCTCTTTGTTAGTAAAAAATTAATATTCCTTATAATATTCCAAGCTGGTACTTCTTCAAATTCTATATCCAATTTATAACTCCCCCAATTGCCAATCACTTCCTCTTACTCTTCCATCAAAATGACACCTGGATGCGCATATTCGCGAAACCGTGGGGCCCTACAATCTCCCACCCCGTTCCCCTCGCACCACAATTCCAAAAGCAGCGAAGAAGCCACACGCTCGCCGCAACTCGAAACCCCATTACCATCCCTCAACAAACGTGAAGCCTCCCAAAGGACCGACGAGGTGACCCTCTCTTTTTAACATCGCATAGGAAGGTGGAAAATAAATTACAACTCGCGCCCCTCCGCCGCCACCCCCCCCCCCCCCCGCCCTCCTCGTGCCCCGATATTAATCGTTTCTCCGGCAAGAAAATGTTTTCCCCGCTCGCCAGGAAGAGGTACATAAACAGAGACGACGTACATTAACCGGGCAGATTGGCGTGCTCGATGGAAAAAGGAGGGGACCTCTGGGTGTTCCTCGGGAAGAAGCTGATCAAAGCGCGCCGCGGCATATTTGGTTTCGTCAAGTTTTCATCGGCTCCTCCCGGTGTGCCGGCCCCTTTGAAAAATAGAAATTGCGCCCCGTTCGAACGAACACCACGAAAACGGCCGCGGGCTGTTTCCCCTTTGAGCCGGCAACAAGAAATCGCGTAAGCCCCTCGCCCTCCCCTCCCCCTCCCCCTCCCCCCGTCTGATTGAACCCGTGGCGAAAAGTTCGCGCCTGTTTGCCCGGCATATTTACGCGTACCGCGATATTAACGAGGTTGGTGCTGCTGGAGGCAATCTCTCGTAGATCCTAGGGAGGGGCTTCGTTCTTTTTTCTTTGAAGATTATTGGTTGACGAGCTTTTCTAAAGCGTGAGATGCGGAATCTGAGGGGGTGGTGAAGGAGGGAGGGGGGGGGGGGATTTTGGGAAATGGAAACGAGGAAGTAGTTTTAACCCTTCGTGGAAGTCACACTTTGTATTCATAAATTGGTCACATGTTACCATTTTTGTATTTTTTAAATCTTTTAACTTTTGAGGGGTAATTGTACATTTGTAATACTCGTACAATCATTCTTTAATAGTCTTTTTCTAGAAATGTGAATTTTGATGTAATGAAATTTGTAGTTGAAAAAATAGTTGTGGAAAAGAGCGATTTTTTGGAGGTGAAATTCGTCAAATTTTTAAATTTCAATATCAAGGTCTAAAAGTTTACAGAAATACTGGGAATGAAAAAAAATATTGCCTAAGGTGCGATGCACCCCCTGCGACCTCGAAGAGTTGAGGGGGTGTGAGGACTGTTCTAGTCATCCAAAATGGAAAAACTCAGGTTTATTTTCTTTATTATATTCGTCGCTCGGGTTGGAACCACAGAGGCAGCCTAAGAATAAAATTTTGCAGAATGACAGCACTTCGAAAAAAATGTTCGAGTTTTGCCGATAAATTTAGCTGTAGTTGTTCTGTAGAACTAATTTTATACAAGATAGAATCTCGTCCGTGGTTTCAACCATAGCAACCAACTTACTAAAGAAACTAAACCTTAGTTTTTCCATTTTTGGTGGCTAGAACAGTTGCCACAACAACGCCCGTCGGAAAAGATTTTTTTTTTGAAGAACATGTGCGATAAAAGAGATAAAAAAAATCCGAGTATTACTTCAAACATACCTTAATATGCAGGTAAAACGCCAGATAGTATAAACTTATATTTTTTGTTAAATAAATTTCCGAAGATGGCGTTGAAAAACGGGCAGTTACACTAGAGTACTTCCTTAAAAGTGATAGGTAAATAGTATCTTAGAGTAACTAGTTAGATCATCTATGGAATTGCAATTTTCGAAGTCAATTTATTTATAAGTCTTCGGTCACAATCTCCAATTCCCTTCAAGCTTCCCATTTCCCTCTTCCAACCCCATATTTCTTATCAAAAAATTTATTATCACTTCGAAAACTTGCCACCCTTGAAAGCTCCTCCACCCCGAACGATGATCCAAAGATACTTAGTCCCGAAGCCGCAGCCGCGTGAACGCGATCGATTTGTCCAGTAAAACTCGGTGGACCAGGCTGTCCACTGGTTAATTAAAAGCCCGATCTGCAAGCTTCCAGGCCGGTGATCGAACGTGACACCGTCTGCCAGCGGCCAAAATTAGATCGCGCGGAATATCCCGTGCGAATTATCGCGATGAACCGAGGGAGTCCAAGTGTCGGTGGCGTAGCGCCGAGGAATCCCGAGGAACCGATTACCATAATGCTGATTGCTTTTCGTATTTATAACCAGCGTTAATCAACTCGTCGCCCCCGAGCGAAGATTAACCCGCTTTATCGAGCGCTCCTTTCATCGACGGAGGAAATTCCACAAACGAATGAATGGGAAGTGTGACTTCTGGGGACAATCGATTCATTCTTCTCCAGTCGAAGGTACAAGCATGTCGTTTGTGCAGGAGGCGATTGGATTTTCAGGCGGGAGCATATCGAGGAAGATGAATATTGTAGAGCTTGCGAGTTTATCTTCGTATACTTTTTGGAGGAACAGTGTCTTTTGCTTGTAGGTTGAGACGAAGTTGGTCGATAAATCATTGACACTTTCTACCAGGACACCGTGTACAGTCGTGCCGGCGATAATTTAGTGTCAGAGCTCTAGTGGCCGTAAAACTCGCGCGTGCAGGAATACCTCGAAGCCTGCTACTCGGAACGATAAACAACGATCTCTTATTTCGACGTGGCTGGCTACGCCTATGTCTGTCGGCGGTGGCTGCGCTTCTCACAGGTGCAGCCGAAGCGGCGATAAAGTATCTGATACAAAGGAAATGGATTTCTGGACCTGGAACTGGTGTTTTGGACGGTGCCATCGGTTAGCGGGGGCTTCCTAGTTGTGAAGATTGAGAGTGGGATTCGGGGAAATGGGAGGCTGACTACGGCCAGGTGATTCTACTTTGAAGGGGCTTCAGTGGAGCTGGGATTTTGAGTAGTATAGGTCCTTGACTTGATGGAGTATCAGCTAGAAATAGATATCACTTTGTAAACTGAGGAATGGTACTGCTAATACTACTATTGATGGCATTAGGTATCCAAAAACTTGCTAGTTATGGCAATCCAAGTTTCAACTCTAAAATCTAAGGAAAGTATATTATTCTGCTTGGAATTGGACTGAGTAGAAACTCTTCCACTTGATAACTGTAATAATTCATTTCTAAACTGAGAGATTCCTAGTATTGCACTTATATATTAAATTCTGATATCTAAGCAAACCAGATTACCTACTTTGCTTGAAATAGAGTTCAGTAGAACTTGGATTCTGAGTAGAACACCTCTTCCACTTGATAAGTATAATAATTGCCTTCTAATCTGAGAAATGGTGTTCCTAGTATTACAATTACTTATAAAATAAATTATCAACCCCAGTCAAACTTTAATTTTGAAATTTGTGAGTCTCCCATATTCACAGCACCCCGAGTTCAAACCAGACTCAACCCCCTCCGTTCGTTTGAAAATTGCACGAGCCTTGGAATAAGTCAGGCTCGATTCTATTGGCAATTCGAATGGTTGGATATGACGATAATTCACTCGCCGTCGGTTCGCAACAGCGACGGCTGCGTGTTCGCCAGGGGTTGAGAAGGGCTTCCCATTGGATTCCCCCCCCCCCCCCCCCCAGCTTCCGGGTGCATTTAGGCGAGAAAGTTTATTTGCAAGTTCGAACGCGAAAGGCTACGCGACGAAATAATTTGCCGCTGGAAAATAATAGAGGAAGGTCGATTTGAAATTCACCTGGAACTTTGGCAGGCTTAATGCACTCAAGGGATGATAATAGAGAGGCCCCCTCACCTCCCACTTGGTAATTTATAGCAGCTGTTTCCCCGCGAAAACGAGCGATAACGAAATTGTCGCTCCGAGACGCGAAAACAGTTGGACGCGCGATTTTCGACGGAACAGTCACATCTGCTGCAGAGATTTGCACTTTTTTATTCAGTTCTTTACTTTCTGCTGCCCGTTTAATTTTGTGCAAGAGCTACTCTTACTCCCACACAATTCGGTATAAGAATTTTTTTATTATTATAATTCTTCGTACGGAAGAGCGCTTTTATACAAAGATAATGCATTTTGGTTGCAAGACCGATACTAAGTCGCCAATATAAAGTGTAGAGTCATATCAGTAATTAAATATTATCCGCGACTCTGTCTTAAAAGCAGAAATTGTTATATAAAAAAAAAATTAGTCCTCTGTATTTATTAACAAGAGTGGAAATCCCAGTAACGGATTCGGAAAGCGGAAGCTTCGGTTTAAAATAAATAAAGGAAAGTTTTTACTCTATATACGAACTTTATTACTCTATCTAAGCAAATTTTATTCTAGACAATAAAATTTTACTCTTTGTAAGCAAATTTTACTCCATATAAGTAAAATTGACTCTTTACAAAAAAATTTTACTGTATATAAATAAAATTTACTCTTTACAAGAAAATTTTACTCTATATAAGTAAAATTTACACTATACCTTTAAGATCATTTTACTCTATAAAAGAAAATTTTACTCTATATAAGAAATTTTCACTGTATACCTTTAAGATAATTTTACTCTATAAAAGAAAATTTTACACTAGAAGAAAATTTCACTCTATATAAGTAAATTTTACTTTATACCTTTAAGAAAATTTTACTCAATGTAAGCAAACTTTACTCTATACAAGAAAATTTTATCTTATATAAGTAAAATTTACACTATACCTTTAAGATCATTTTATTCTATAAAAGAAAATTTTACTCTAGAAGAAAATTTTGCTCTATATAAGAAAATTTTATTCTATACACGAAAATTGTACCCTATATCTATAAGTAAAATTCGCGCTATACCTTTAAGATAATTTTATTCTATAAAAGGAAATTTTACTCTAGAAGAAAATTTCACTCTATACCTTTAAGATATTTTTACTCTATAAAAGAAAATTTTACTCTAGTAGATAATTTTATTCTATATAACAAAATTTCACTCTATATCTTTAAGATAATTTTACTCTATAAAAGAAAATTTTACTCTATATAAGAAAATTTTATTCTATACACGAAAATTGTACCCTATATCTATAAGTAAAATTCGTACTATACCTTTAAGATAATTTTATTCTATAAAAGGAAATTTTACTCTAGAAGAAAATTTCACTCTATACCTTTAAGATATTTTTACTCTATAAAAGAAAATTTTACTCTAGTAGATAATTTTATTCTATATAACAAAATTTCACTCTATATCTTTAAGATAATTTTACTCTATAAAAGAAAATTTTACTCTAGAAGAAAATTTTACTGTATATAAGAAAATTGTATTCTATACGCGAAAATTTTACCCTATATCTATAAGTAAAATTCGCACTATATCTTTAAGATAATTTTATTCTATAAAAGAAAATTTTACTCTAGAAGAAAATTCCACTCTATACCTTTAAGATATTTTTACTCTATAAAAGAAAATTTTAGTCTAGAAGAAAATTTTACTCTATATTAGAAAATTTCACTCTATATCTTTAAGATAATTTTACTCTATAAAAGAAAATTTTACTCTATATAACTAAATTTGACTCTATATAAGAAAATTTTACTTTATACCTTTAAGAAAATTTTACCCTATATAGGATTTTCGAAATAGCATTCTACCAGCCAAAACATTGTTCTTACAACCCACCCTCCCCCATATTATTAATTTAAAGTAGCATTTAAATTCGTGCTAATATCCCCCAACAAAAATCCAGTTCCTCCCCTTTCAATTAGACGCTGAAACCAAAACCTCAATTTTATAGGCGCCTCAAAAACGAACGTCCTTCATTACGAGAAATCATCGAATTTTCACCCGAGCTGCCGTATTCGTCAGCGAGATTTCACAGGGTGCACGAGCGAAGCGCGGCTTCGTATGCACAAAGTGCATCCGTTTGTCCGTCTTGGAGTCGCTTTGGGGCGCGCGAAACCATCCCCCTGGAAACGGCCAGCCAGAGACAACGTTTCCACTCTGTAGGGTGCTTGCTTTCGCGTTTCCGTCCCGCGTGTCTCGTGAAAGCCCCCGCGGTTTTACGCTCGACGCGCGATCCGCCGCGAATTCAAAAGACTGGCAAAAGGGTCACGCCGCATCCGAAGCGCCCGCCGTTCGAGCATCGGTTCCGTCAACGAGTTTCGGTGGTTTTTTCGCGGACCAACGAGGCCACCGTGAAAACGGCGCCTTTCACTCTGGTAAAGTTCCCTGCTCGGAGCGGAAAATTAGTACACCATTTTGAGGTTCGTGGATACTTTTGCAAAGGGCTGCAAAGTATTCTTCAAGGTGGGGCGATTTGTCCATCGCTTGGCTTCTAATAGTGTGTGCTTTGTAAATAAATAATTACTTTCCGGAGAATTGAAAAGCATAGTAGATAGATCAAGTTTGAAGTTCGATGAGGGATAATTTATTCTTTGAAGTTGCTCGCCGAGTGGTTGGAGAGATTCGTTCAAGAGTTATTGATGAGTGCGTGGTTTTTCTAAAGGATCGTGGATTGATGCCTGGTTGCTTAGAATATTCATAGAACGAGGTACCTAGCCGCTTTCAAAGCTTGTTAAGGGTAATTGATTGCGTGGAAGTTGGTTGATGAGTGGTTAATTGGAAGTTTGATGAGCGGTTGGTTCATTGAAGAATTCATCGATTAACATGCTTATTCCTTGGAGTATTCAGTGAAGCTAATTAAACGGTTATTATCGATGTTCGATAGTGGTCAGTGGATTTGATAAATAACTGGATAATTGGGGAATTTATCGATTAATATATAACTCTTCAGCGACGCTAATAATATTATATAATCGTTTGCCTAATTGGCTAAAGAAAAGTGGTCCAAATGTCCAGAATAAAGTATCTCGATGAAGTACTTGTGACGACAGTAGTTTAAAAATAATTGGACGAGTTCGTGCGTGATTCGTAAGTCCCCTGCAATTCAGACACTCGCAGTGCGATGACTAAACGCGTTAGGGAGAAAAACCCTCTCCCATTGTCACTAAAATTAGTCACCGTTATAATATTATAACGTTTCCCCGCTCTTGGCAAGATTACAGCGTGCTTCTGCACAGGACTACAAAGACCTTCAATTTACTGCGACAAGCCGGGTCCCTCCAGAATAATTAACGAAACCCAATCAAACACTCCGAAACGCGTGGCAACTCTACCGTGGTAGGTAAATTTTTTAGAAGCAGATCCCTCGGATTTGTTGCAACCCTGTTCGCTTTCGTTTTTCCACTGCTTTAAACTATTCCATACTCTCAGCTACAACTCTGCAAATTGTTTTAAGGAGAATTCGCGGAATTCTTTGTCAAACGGAAAACTCATTTCAACTTCCTTCGTAAAAGAGACATTTAGATTTGTACGTTAATTAAAACACAGACCAAAAATTCCTCCTCAAAAATTGAAAACCAAAACCGTCGACTTCCTCCTCATTCCTCCTAAAAAATTGAAAGCCACAACTGTCGACTTTGTCCACTTTGAATTTTTAAACTTCAACGAGAACTCTCAGCACTCAAGCACCACTTCGATTTAATACCGATGTCCCAGGCACTCGTCGATCCAAATGCACTTCCCCGAACTCGAATTCCCTCCACTCGATATCGAATTAACTCGACTAGATTCCCCCCCCCCCCCCCCCGCCCCCCACACCCTGGAAGACCCCGAACTCTTCCAAGAAGCAAGCCCACTGACTCACTGAATCGCTGCCACTACTCACTGTCCTGCATCCGTCGAATTCGAGCCACTTTGTGCTCCCCCGGCGTGTGGAGGGGACGGAGGAGACCTCTCGTGGGTCCACCGCGGCGAAGCTGCTTCCCGAAGCTGCGGAGCCTCCTCTTCAGGAGCGGTTCATTGTCGCCCTGTTGTCAACCAGCGTCTCCGGCGATCGCGGCGCCGTATCGCTTTCCCGTATGCTAATTTTGCTGGTGCAGTCACGTGCTTTCGCAACGCTGCTACAAGTCCAGGGTGCCCGCGGTGCATCGCGCGAAAGTGCGGCCGTTATATCGCGCGTTTCCGCTCGAAACTTCTGTTATTTCGCCCCGCGAGCCGGGCAAGAGCGAGTGAACGCGCGTCGTTGGAAAATTTCGCGTGCGGGCAAAACTAGTCGACTCGCGAAACTTTTGCAATTGCGGGCGGGGCGGGGGTTTCGGTCACCGATTTGCCTCAAATTTGGCACGGGGTGTGTAATAATAGGTGAAACGTTTTGGGGGGTGGGGTTCATTAGTTGGGGAGAAAGTGGGGTTGAAAGTTTTGTTTTTTCTTGATAGTTGATATATGGTATAGTGATTGTGAGTCAGATAATAATTTTAGACGCGGGTTATACATTTTTCTGGTTTGCAATTATTCCTGTGGTTGATTGTTTAAATTGTCTATAGATCTGTGTAAAGAATTGCGGAGAGGGAATTTTGAACTGAAGTTCTTTAAAAAGTTAACTGTAAGGTTTGTCTGTTTTTAAAAACCGGGTTCATTAGTTGGGGAGAAAATGGGGTTGAAAGTTTTGTTTTTTCTTGATACTTGATATATGGTATAGTGATTCATATAATAATTTTAGATGCGTGTTATACATTTTTCTGGTTTGCAATTATTCCTGTGGTTGATTATTTAAATTGTCTATTGATCTGTGCAAAGAATTGCGGAGAGGGAATTTTGAACTGAAATTCTTTAAAAAGTTAACTCTAGGGTTTGTCTGTTTTTAGAAACCGGGTTTATAACACGTTTTTTATAAATTTGTGAAATAAGAAAATCGGTTTTTAAATTTTAAAAAAAAAACGGTTTTATATACTAGAATTAATATGTAAAAATGAATTAATTATTTAATTAAAAACGTTAACATTTTGACTTGAAATCGCCTCGGACACAAGCATATTGAAGTAGGTAACAGTTTACAGTAAAACTAATCTTCATGAGTTTACATTTTCGGAAAAAAATACTAAATGAAATAAAGATTTATAATTTATATTTTATACGGATTTAAGTTATTTTTGTTTTTCTTCGTTTGGTTTTGTAGGCAGTGTATTTTATTGTGTTATATTTTTGAAAATCCATAAATATTAAAGGAACTCAAAATTGTACGGATTTTAGTTATTTTATTTATTTTATTAATTTGTTTTTGTATAGATAGAGTATATTTTATTTTGTTATATTTTGTAATTCCATAAATATTAAAGAAACTGACATTTTTTAAAATAAGTACAAATATTTATTTTATATTTTAATTATACTTTTTTGTGAAAATTCGAAAACCGGTTTTTTGGGATAGTGGAAGTCGAAAAGAGTTTTTTCCAAAAGTCGTTTTTTATATAAACTCTGATTAACACCATTTATGTATTTGAAGCTAAGAACTGTGCATAATATTTTAACCAAATTTATTTATTAGCAACAACAATTCAAACTATCTAAGTATATGTATATTGAGTGGAGGAGGTAAACACAATAAGTGCCCAATTATTTTACACTATTAACACAATTTTACACAAGTTATTAAATTTACAGGTACGAACCAGAGAAAATCCATTGCCTCATCTTTCACTAAATTAAAAGCCCGTCAAGCCTCGTAAAGATCGCGCAGCTTTCCTTCGAATTAAACCAAATTTCGCTTAATGCGTGCGCAACTATTATCAGTACTCCCGTTTAATAAGCTCCGATAAAGTTAATTCCAACGCATAATCACGTTAGAAGTTTAAACACAATTGCGACGTGACCCGCTCGGAGGAATTCTGTTGGCCGATGTTTCCGCAGAATTCTCCAGGCACGATTTTAGGTAGTTGAGGAGCGAGATGTAAAAAGCACAGGGGAGTTGCAAATCAATCAGAAAAGGGAGATACGGAAACCACTTGGGTGCTGCATTAGTTACATTAATAGCTTCGGTTGATAAGCCTCGGCCGAATTGAATTTGCTTCAGCTTTTAATGTATCGCGATAAACTCTGAGAAGCTTTATGGATTGCTTCCGTTACTAGTTGTTCATTCTGCGGCGTAGAAAATCGTCCGGGGATCTTTGCAAGCGTCGGAGCAGCGGCGTAGAAAAAGTGTTCTAATAATAAACCGATATAAAAATATAGAGTACCAAAAACCCCCGTGGAAGCTCGAGTTAAATGCAGTAGAAGAATTGAGTTTGGGAATTGCTGGAAAAATAGCTAGTAGTAGCTTCAATCGTCAAGCAGTAATTGAAATCAGATTTATTACAACAAATTTCTTATCCCAAGATCCTACAAAAGTGCAAACCATTTTTTAAACTCGACAGTATTTTTTGCCGAATATATAATTATGTATATATTAATTGAAAAATATATGCCCAAGAAAAGGCATGTACGAACTTTTTAAAAATCATGTAAGAAGTAAAAAAGGCAGAGAAAACAATTTGAATACACGAAATTTAAGATTAGATAACTTTTAACGAGGGCTAATTTATTGCGACACATTTTCTTAACGATGAAACTTTATTAAAAATTTAAAATATTAAAATAAAGATAAAAATTTCGTGTATAAATCTTTATCGTTAAAAAAATGTGTCGCAATAAATTAGCCCTCGTTGGAAGTTTTCTAATCTTAAATTTCGTGTATTCAAATTGTTTTCTCAACCTTATTTACTTCTTACATGATTTTTAAGAAGATCGTCTATGCCTTTTCTTGGGCATTTATTTTTCAATTAATATATACATAATTATATATTCGGCAAAAAATACTGTCAAGTTTAAAAATTGGTTTACACTTTTGTAGGATCTTGGGATAAGAAATTTGTTGTAATAAATCTGATTTCAAATCAAAACTTCTAACTAGGGCTAATTTATTGCAACACATTTTTTTAACGCTAAAACTTTATCGTTAAAAAAATGTGTCACAATAAAATAGCCCTCGTTAGAAGTTTTCTAATCTTAAATTTCGTGTATTCAAAATTGTTTTCTCTGCCTTATTTAAGTATTTAAACAAGACAAACTTGTCGCTTTGAATTGTCACTTGTTTACTGATTCTTAAATTTAAAATAAAACTCCATCTTCTTCTAACTAATAACCGATAATTGACAACAATGCCATTTGTGTATCAAATGAAACACCATTTACTTTATACGAATTTATTTAACTTTTCGCGAGACCGATCGGTAATAAATAGTATCAAGTATATCACACTATAATTTAGAAAACACGAATCCCCCCTCGAAGAACCTCCACCAGCATTTAATTCAATAAAAAAAACCCACCCCCACGAAGGGGTAAACCTTTTTAATAAAAAAAAAACCCACCACACTGTTACACAATTTCCACATATTTCAATTACCAGAAGAATCTACAAACACCAGAGTTAATTCGAATTTATTACAGCAAATTGTCTATCCCCTTCCTCCACAAAAAGGTAAATCATTTTCTACTCACACCTATCACTCCACAATTTCCAAATTTCTCAATTACCAAATTAAGACCCGAATGGGTGCCAACGTTGGCTCCAAGTATGCTCGAAGCAAACTCGAAGCAAAACCTCTTTGAATGAAAAAAAAAAAGAAGAAATCCCAGCCCGGCCGTTCCCCGCGGTTAACCATCCAAGTACCACCGCAAGCCCCCAAGCAGCCATTGAAGAATTGGAACAAAAATTGCAAAACGCGGGAAAGCAGCACCGCGCGGGAAAGAGGGTCGCGAGATCCACCTCGGGATTTTAATATCGCGAAACAAGCCGGATAATACGGGAATTCATCCCTTTTCCTCCGCGTAGCGGGCTTTTCATTCTCCCGCCAGGAAATTCCGTTTCCCCCTTGTTTCCCCCGCGAAGCAAATGATATCTTTCCGAGAGGCGGAGGCAAGCATGTGGATTCTATCAGCGAAAATCATATCCACCTGTGCCCCGTGGTCATTATCGTGTCTTCGTTTTTTCCCCGGCTAGATGGAAGGGGTGGGGTGGGGTGGGGGGGGCCGGAGAGGGCGGGGGAGGGAGGAGAGAATATTAAAAACTTTTTCCATAAAGCGTCTTCGCGAGGCGAGCACCGTTACGCCGAGCATGAAAGCCGTTTTCTTGCAGTCTCAAGCGTATCCAGCAGTTTTTCCGAATTAGTTCAGACGGCTCCCCCCCCCTCCCACCCCCACCCCTTTCTTTTTCTCCTTTGAACCGCCGCGGGGAGAACGAGCGCGAGCTTTTGATGGATAAAAGTGGGGGGGCGTGCGTCCGCGGAGAAATGAAACGGATAGAGATTTGTAACGTTTGATTCTCTGTCGCGAATGAAAGAAATGTTTTTAATAAGACGGCCCCGCGGTGTAGCGTTTGGCGCTGACGTTGGCTTGGAAATTGCGAAGTTCCTGCTGTGAAGTGCAGGGAATGGGGAATGGAAGCTTTCGGAGAGAGAATAGGAAATAGCAGTGATAATGAGAACTTATATTAATAATTGTTAGTAAGTACGGGCTCAGGGGTCGGCAACTTGGAGCTTAAGAACGGCCAAAAAGTCGTTAGATGCACATTCTTTACTTTTAGAAGGGGCATAGAAATTTAATGACATAAAGATCTTCGGCAGTGGCGCACTCAGGATTTAATTTTTAGGGGAGCCGAGTTGAAGGGATAACAACATTTTTAATGCAAGTTTGATAAAATTCATTAGGGGGTTGTGAAAATTTATTTAACCCTTAATCGGTGAAGTGGAGTTTGGAAGGCTCCTGCAGAATTATTTTTCTTATATTTTAATAGTATAATAATGATATTATTATTTTAATATGTCGTGTCATGAAGGTAACTTTCAAGTGGCTTTGAACAAAATATGCAAAATATGCTTTTCAAATATAATAAACTCTAGTATATGTTAAAAATAAATTTAGGCCTGACACCAAGGCTTGAAAACTGTTATAAAATCGATTTCGGTTTTCCAAACGGTTATGCAGAACCAACCTTTATTTCGAATAACTGTTATGAAGAACCGAAATTTCCAATTATTATCTGTTTCGGTTACGGTTCTTATTTCCCTCCTCATATCGGTTCGATAACCGTTATTTTTTCGGTTCTATTTCGATTCCGAAACGGTTCTAGAATCAATTTTTGTATCGACTTTTTCCTAATTGATATTATTAATTATTATTCTAACTGCAGATTACTGTATACGTGCAAATTTTTTTACAAAATACTAATAGAAATAGGAGAAACATTTATACATAGCACTGATTTCTAATAAAGCGTTAAAATTAATAAATCAGGTACATATTTTTTACATTTACACAGACTATATTATTCAGAATAGGAAGTTAAAAGTTTCTCCAGTTTCTATAAGGATTTTGTAAAAAATATGCACATACACAGTCGCATCGAAAAGTAAGTTGACACTCTTTAAAATCTCATAACTTTTTTAAAATTGGTCCAAACGTCGTGATTTTTTTTTTAGATACTAGCGGAATTAGTTTTCTAAGTGACGTGTTTCGTCGTTTTGAAAAAAACACACTTGGTCGGAATAGCAAAAAAAAATAGTAGGGAGTTTTTCGACCTTTTTCTGCGATCTTTAAACGTGTGTAGCTCAGAGCAACGTTAACCAATTTAGATGAAATTTTCAGCATGAATACAACTTACTTCAATCTACAAACGGGTTTTTAGAATTTTTATTACAGGCTCACAAAAAAAAGTTTAAAAAACGACCTTTACTATTTTTTTTTGCTATTCCGACCAAGTGTATTTTTTTCAAAACGACGAAACACGTCAACTAGAAAACTAATTCCGCTGGAATCTTAAAAAAATTCAAGTCGTTTGGACCAATTATAAAAAAGTTATGCGATTTTAAAGAGTGTCAACTTACTTTTCGATGCGTCTGTACAGTAATCTGCAGCTACAATAATTAATTATATCAATTAGGAACTGTAACCGAAACAGGTAATAGTTGGAAATTTTGGTTCTTCATAACAGTTATTTGGAATAAAGGTTCACCATAACTAGTGTTCCTAAATTTTCGATATTTTTCGCATCTCGAGAAATGAGAAATCAGATTATATATCTCGAGAATTCTCAAAAATTTTAAAAAATATTGCAAAGCTTATATTTTTGGAATAATGTTGACAATATTTATCTAAATTTTTATTCGTGTCTAACTTAAACAAAACTTGTGTAAATGAAAAAAAAAAACAGATATTAAATATAATTGATAAATTTATTTATTTAATACAAAATGTGAGCAAGACGAAACATTACTTTTTTGTTTTAAAATAGTTTTTTAAAAAGCACAATGCGTCTAATATCGCGTTAGCCAATCTACTTCCTTATTTTTTGTGACAAAATCTGCGGCTCTAGAAAAATTTCTGTCATTTTGAGTGGATGTTGGTTTAATTGTATTTAGAGCATCGGCGATACGAAGAGAAAAGTTTATAAACAATCGCGCAATTCTTACAGATTCATTTATTACAGATTGTAGATGTGTTTATATATTCACGATTAACTAATAATACACAATTTTGAACTAACTGAAAATTAATTTCTGAAAATAAATGGGATTTATAATAGTTTTCCTACACTTAAGTTTCTCGAGAAATACTGTAATTTCTCGAGAAATGAGAAATAAGAAATTATAAAATTTCTCTAGAAGGAACACTATCCATAACCGTTTTAATCAGAACCTTTATATAACAATTTTAAACAGTTATTTTCGCAACCGTTTCAAGCCCTGTTTCACACTGTCAAATTATTAAAGAGGAATCTTTGAGACTCCACGTCACCGTTTATGTCACAAAATGGGACGTCACCAGTTAAGATTAAAATAATAAAATCCAGTTTTCTTTTTACAAAGCATAAAAAGAATCATGCGATACGCCAAAACCATTGTGATTCATATTAATTCGTTTTGCAAATTTTTCCATTGCTTCAACCATCAAAAGAGCCATATTTAGACACCCAAAGAGCCACACGTTGCCGACCCCCGTGATTCGTGGAAATTCTCAAGGTTCCTCATCTGTTATCTAGATTCAATTAAAATTCTCTGTCTCAAATTTCCGGCTAATAATTTCCCCCCTTCAATCACTGTAACATTAAATACTCCAGACCCCCCTTTTTTTTTAAATTCATCCATCGCCATTCGAAACGAGTCTAAACACCCGGAAGCCCAATGCTCACGAGAACCGAATAATTGCATAACCTACTCGCTTTCTCTTCCGTTCTGCTTCTTCCCCTTTCTCTTCTCTGCATCGTGGTCCTCTGTCCATCTCTCCATTCCAAACTGCCCCCTTCCCCGACGCTCAGCCACGCAGCCCCGCCAGGCCTAGTGAATTAGAGTCCTGGCCCGAAGTAAGCCAGCGCCGCTGTTGATTTACATCTCACAGGGATACATCTAGCCGGAGTCATTCCGCGGAGAGCCATTAAATAATCTGGCCGGCGGTCCGTCAACAAATAAGGCCGCGGGCAACGGTGCACCTGAACGTCATCCCGGCGCCGGTTCCGAGAACGCAACCCGCGTATCCGGGGCGACCGCGCGAGAGCTAGCTGATGGATCGCCGATCTCCGCCAACGTGCAACCCATTCATTATCCACCACGTCGAAACAGAGTTACTTTGTGACGCTCGGGCGTCCTCGCTCTAAATCTCGGTAGCCCGCTCGAAAAAAACTAGACCAGCATTGCTCCACTGGCCCTCCTTCCCTCCGCGGCACCGTAGCAGCCAACTGCAGCTCCAATTTCTCTGGGAATCTGCCCACGCGAGGGTGGTGTGGAAAGGTGGTTGGAATCACCAGCTCACCAAGTGCCTGTTTCATGAGAAAATCAGGAGGAGCAGAAGAAGTTTGAAATCTCCGCTTGCAAAGTGTCAAACCCGAGTGGGGTGTTCACAGAGGCTGTCTATCACTCCACCATGAGACTTGCTTCCGCTGAATCACATTGTCCTGGGAGGTTTACTTTGGACAGAACTAGTCACACTCCTGGTCTCTGCAACGAAGGGTAACTTCCGTGCATCTTGATCCTCGAAGAAGTCTTTTCCCGACACCACGACACGCGCGTCGAACGCCGGAATCCTGGCCGAGGGATCAGTGGATCAGCTGCGGGCCACGCTGCCCCCGATCTGCTTTCGCTGGAAATTCGCGGTGCTGGTTTTTCGCCACCCGTCCGCGGAGGAAGAGTTTCCGACAAAACGGCGCGGCATGTTGGTCGTTTTGAGTCGCCGGACAAAACTAGTTGGCGGATGGCTACACACTGCCGATGCCTGGCAGCCCTCTCCTTTCGAACTCGCGCGCCTGACTATTTAAATCTTTTGTAGTAGCTGGTGGCGTGCCGGGTCTGCTGCGAGGCAGATTCTTTCGTCACGTGTCGACGGAAACGGCGAAGGTGCCTGGGATTCCAGAACAGTGGGCCCCTTCAGGGGGGTCTCAGAGCGGCTAAACGGCTCCTTAGATTTTGGGGATATTTTTGAATGGCGGCCTTGCTCTCAGGCGTTTTCGAGTAAACACGGGAAGAGTCTTGCTGAGGAAAGGCAATTCTGAAAAAGCCTCTGACGCTGATTTATGTGTTTTCCTTTCCGACACTCTGCAGAGACTTTCTCGTGGGTACATATTTTTAGAGCCATCCGCGTGGCGGTTGAAATAGTGGTGTTTCTTTTCGCGCAGAGTAATTTGGAGAATTATATGGGAATGTTTCTTAGAGGCGGGTAAAGATCGTTCAGAGAATCCTCTTTTTGTTAGGAATTTACTTTCTTGGAAGCAATTAGAGACAGCAGAGGAAGGTGGAAGGTTCTTGTGTCGATTTTTCTTCGTGTTTTTTTTTTTTTTTGGTTCCCAATTGGATGTGAGGGAAGTGTGGGACTCGTGCGTGTGACGAATTCGTTGATCTCGGAGCGCGATCCGTCAAGCGTTTTAAAAACGACTGGAAATAATCTGGCGTGACGCACGTGGCGTCTGGCTTCCGAGGAAACAGGCACCCTCGAAATTGCGGGGTCGATGCAGGTGGAGATAGCCTGAAGAAGTTAATTGTCCGGGTACTCGAAAGAAACAGCGGCCAGTGCTCGAATATCTGTGCAACTGTTTCGAGCACCTTAAAGAAATTTCACTTGCTCCAATAGTGGAGATAAGCTTGATATCCTCGAGCAATTGAACGTTCAGCAGCAATATATTCTTCGTGGCTAGTTGAGGAGTTGTAATGGTAAACGATGTAAGTGCCAAAGAAATGAGAAGTTATTTTCTTAGTGGAAAAGTATGTAAATTCCATGCTGAATATTGTGGTAAACGCTGTAGGTGCTAAAATAATTTATTTTAGTTTCTAAAGCTGTCGTAAGATAGAGCAAAGATCGTAAGTGCCAACGTTGCTGTGGGTGAAAAAAATACTGAAAATCTTCGCTTATTTTATTTACCATTTTAAAAATTATCGTTTCAAAATTTAGTATTTTAAAATTTACTATTAGATAATTTACCATTTCACAGTTTACCTTTTTACAATTTACGATTTGAAAATTTACTATTTCGAATTTTACCATTTTAAAATTTACAATCCCAAAATTCACCATTTCAAAATTGATCATCTCAAAAATTACCATTTCAAATTTACTATCTCAAAATTTACCATTTCAAAATTTTAAATTTACAATCCCAAAATTCACCATTTCAAAATTTACCATTACAAGATTTACCATTTCAAAGTTTACCGTTTTAAAATTTACTGTTTTATAATTTACCATTTGAAATTTAGTATCTCAAAATTTATCATTTCAAAATTTACCGTTTTAAAATTTACCATTTCAAAATTTACTAACCCAAAATTCACCATTTCAAAATTTACCATTTCAAAATCACCATTTCAAAATTGACCATTACAAGATTTACCATTTCAAAGTTTACCGTTTTAAAATTTACTGTTTCAAAATTTATCATTTCAAATTTACTATCTCAAAATTTACCATTTCAAAATTTACCATTTTAAAATTTACCATTTCAAAATTTACAATCTCAAAATTCACTATTTCAAAATTTACCATTACAAGACTTACTATTTCAAAGTTTGCCGTTTTAAATTTTACTCTTTCAAAATTTACCATTTCAAATTTACCATTGGAACATTTACCATTTCAGATTTACCATTTCAATATTCACGATTTCAAAATTTACCATTTCACAATTCATCGTTTCAAAATTTACAATTTGAAAATTTATCATTTCAATATTTACCATTTCAAAATATACGAAATCAATATTTATCATTTCCAAAATAACTACTTTTCAAGGCCACTATTTTGCTTTTTCCTACTGATACCTAGTTATTATTTTAATTGAATACAGAGCTTCTCGCCAAGAAATTTCTGAATACGATATTTTGCTATTCGTAATTATGGGGGCATCTATAGAATTTTTGAAAGGGAGAAGGGTCTATGAGATCTCTACTTGGAAAGTGATTTGCGCCAGACTAATTCGAGCGTCCAGTGGCTGTGCACAGACATTCACATTCTACTCGTACGGCCAGACACTTTTTCCCTTCAGATTGTCCTTTAATCTGTCACTGCACCCCTGTCACGTCTGTCAAAAGTTCAGGGAAAAAGCGTCCCGGTAACTAACGAAATGTTGCTGTTTTTGCCGCTTTTTCTCGCGGGTTGATTTAATTGTCTCGGTATTTCTGCCTCCTGAAGGGGTTGAAGAATGGATTCTAGGGGTGAACTGCAGCTCTTCCTAGCAATTGAACGTGGAAAACTTCGCCAAGTAAAATTACCATCCATCAAATCATTTCAAAATGAATTTTTAATTCCCAACACAGAGGTCCAAAAAAACTAAAAGAATTTTCATATATAATAGTTTTAGCTTATATTCCCCTAATTATTCTCTCAAAATCCCACCTTGTTTTTTAATTGCCCTTACAACTACAATTATGGAAATTAATTTTCAGAAATTTTAGGTTTACCTTCTAAATTTCTTATGTTTTTTTAAATTAGTGGGGTTTCGTTCCCCGTGCATTCTGTAAGTGATCATCGAACGGAGGGAATTATGAGCCCAGGATTATCCGACAGTTTGCTTTGAGATCGATTCACTGTCGGAATCCATCGAGCTCCGTGGCGCTTTAATATGCCCCGTGCAATATCAACATTTCACACCCACGTCGAGACTGTTTTGACTTTCGAAACACATTTTCACGTGCTCCTAGACGCCGCGGAGGCTTTTCGAGAATCCGTGTAGAGACGACATCTGGGTTTCTAGAGCTGGAAGGGAAGAAGCGAGCCGTGGGCGAGAATGGCTGCCAAAACAAAGCTTTTCTTGGCTACTGGGATAAACAAATTTTCAGAAAATCACCGGCTTTCCGCGTTTCTTCGCCCCTGAAATAATATTCGGACGCGTTCTAAACGCTTCTATTATCGTCCCCTAGTTCTCCACCGTTTTGGCCCCTTCTACCCTTTCCTCAGCGTTTTTCACGATGTCGCAGTTATAAAATTCGAGGAAGTATTGAATCTTTATTACATTTATTTTTATTTAGTATAGTAATTCATTTTTCTGGATTTGGTCCTTTTCCTTAATTTTCTGTGCAAGGTTGTATTAAAGAATTTTTGGAATTATACTTTGAAATTTTAAGAAAACTGCTTGGATACTTCTCCAGATAAAATCTTTAACACGTTTAAATCTCCTTCCAACATCTACAGTAAAATAAAATCGACACTATACCTATCATTCGAACGCATTATCACTTTAATATAAGAGACACCATTGATCTTAGCTAAACAATCACTCATCTACAAAAATTTTAATTAAAATGTGCCCTTCCTTTGCAAAAATCACATTTTCATACACCCAAAACATTATTTAATCTTTCAAAATTCTTTTTATACAAAAAACCAACAGCTTATTTCTAAACCTCCCTAAATTCCATTTCTCAAAAATAGGAGTACCTAATTTCTAAAAAAAAATCCCCCACCATCGTTATCGATACTCACCATAATTAGAATCTCCGAAACAACTGGCCAAAGAGGTGAGGCAACTCCATCAGAACAATTGTCAGACTTTCTTCACCCGTCTCCATTTTAAAAAAACTACACTTCCGAAGAATTAAAAAAAAAAAAAAAACAGCCACCACCAAAATCTTGCCCTTCCTGCACTCGAAATCGTGATCTCTATTTCCTTCTTCTCTGCCCTCTGGTGAGCGTGGATCCTACCCTACACCGTGCTCCCGATGACCATTGGCGCCCATAGTAAATAATAATCGCGGGTCGTCAAGAAAGTGCATCGTAAAATTCGTAGTCGAAAGCTGGAGGATCGAAGAACTCGAACTGCGTGGCTAAACTGCCGGCCGGGCAAAACCTGGCGCGTTTGGCCAAGTTTCGAAAATAGTTTCCAGCGGCTTGGACGCAGGGATCTAGTGTAGGTTGGCGGCTATTTGCGGGTTAGAAAGAACTGGACTGGCCAGGCCTGGTAACCTCGACCTCCCGAATTCCCTAGCGACAGATCCCTAGCCTTCTCACAAACATATTTCATATTTTTTTTATATCATTCCAAAGTGCACAATTAGGACGAAAAAGTTTGTAGAAACTTAGCATATAAACTTCTGCAAACTTTAAGTACCTTCAAACCAGCAAAGCAAATTGAAATTAACAATAAAAAGTGAAATTGAAAATTTCCAAAAGCCTGCTTCTGACATCCCATTGCTCTGATGTCTCGATTCAGAATAAAAATAAATTACGCAGCCTAAAATACACCCCCGGAAATCACGAAGCCTATAATTGCGAGGAACACTAGGGTTCAGTGAAAATCTGAAATAAATAATTAAGAAACATGTGTACCTTGCTCGACTTCAGCATTGATGTGAATAGTCCTCAGCCTGAGCTCCTCGTTCTCGTAGATCATCCCCCTGGAGGACTTCCGGTCGAGTTTCCTATTTGGTTTCACGCTAACGTCCCTGCGCCTGGTCCTCAGCATCCCAGCGCCACCTACGCTCACCCCGGTGCCCGCCATCATTTTTATTAACACGGCACACCAACGCGAGTATAAAAATCCACTTGTTCACTTCACCGAGGTCGGTGGGCAGTCAGAATTTCGCGGCATAGTTCGAACTTCGATTTACCCTTGCAGAAGGTTGCTGCGCATCCTCCATGAAACCTGCACGGCCGTTTCCACTTGGACTTTTATATCGGCCAGCTTCTGGCAATTTCGCGATCAACTGTAAGCCCTTTGATGGCCTTTTTACCTTCACTTGATGGCCGCGAGCGCGGTGAATTGTATGGCGCCATTAGGAAGCGAGAGAGGGACTCGAGTGGTGCTTAATTTGATGTGGACTCGCGGCCCCTGAATTGCTTAAGATCCCTCGTTGTACGGAGCAACGGAGTCGCGAGTGTTCTATGTTCCTTCTGTTTCTAAGAATTACTCTTCAGATCTGTCACTGAGATTTTCTGCTGGCACCTCAGCTTCCTTCCTCCTGGTCACCCAGCGTGCCATTAGACCCTCTCAGGTCCTGCTTTGCTACTTATTCTGTTACAGTGTTTCAAAGGTTTCCTTTCTTTTTCTGTCCTACTATAGAGAGTATACTCTCTTTTCTTTTTTCTCGCTTCTTTACTAAACTAATCGACCTCCCCTCTCCACCCCCTCGCCCGTCACCCAAAAATCTCTCACCCCTTTTCGAAGCTCCTGCTCACAAGTCCGAAGGAGTCACCAGTTCCCATCGGATTTCCACAAAAATCTGCGAAGCTTGTCCCGGTGCGCATCCACCTCGATCGCACCGCGGAAACGACGTCGCCGAACGCACCTCGCTCTGCGAGCAGCCGCCCTCCTGCATCCGCGCTGCACCAAGGAGAATTTGCGTCAGTCGTTCGTTTGCCACGTGACGCCTCACTCGCGCAGTTTGCGTCCCCATTACTCACAGTTTATCAGCGCCCACGAGCGTTCCTTTTGTTCGCCCGTGTTTCTTTCAATTCATTCGCGCGTCCGCGGGGATTTATCCGCGCGACAGAAGACGCTCTTCCGCCTTCCCTTTCGCTTCCAACCCCTGGGGCATTTAATCGCGCCACCCTGTCGAATTTATCGCCGTCGAATTTCTACCTGCCGTGAGTTTCCACGATTTTTGGGGAGGGTTTCGAACATCTCTTGGTGCTCGGCGACCATCCAAGTCCTCTTCAAGGGATGCTTCGTTTAGGTGGTGCTGTTATTAATGCGGGATTTCGGAGAACAGTGGGGTTGGTGTTGCTGTGGTCTGCTTAAAGAATTTTAGCTTTTTGAGGGACCTCTTTGTAACCTTTTACTTGGGCTTCCCTGTTTTCTTTTACTTGTTGTAGCAGAGCTCTGCGAGAGTTGCGTTGTGGTTTGTAGGCTCCTCTTGTGTCCCTTGCCTTCTTATTTTAAGTTTCTTTGAAGTCTCTCCCTTATTTAAGGTTCTTGAAGATTTCTTTAGATTGCGGATTCCTTTTTTATTTTGAACTTGTCCGAAACTTTGTGGTCTCTTTCAGTTCTCCTTCGGGCTAATTTCCTCTTTGCTTTCTTTGAATTCTCTCGGATCTTAGCTTTCGGTATACCTTCCTCAAGTTTTTCTTAGAGTTTTCCTTCTAGATTTTACACTCGCATAGGATCGCTTTATCGACCTATCCTACTATTGAACAATTCCGTTGTTATTTTATTTGCCGACGAATCGAAAAACTTGCCCTATTAATTTAATTGAAGAAATCTGAGTTTCAACCGCATGATGAGTGAATCACGTTCAGCCAGAGTTTCTTCCCTCAGAGTTCCTCACAAAACGGAGGCTGGGAAGTGGTGTCTTTTCTATCACGTGGCCATTGAAGGTATCTGAAACTGAGAATCCCATTAATCTCGCTTCTGAAGTGAGCTTTGTTCTTGCTTTGAAAGTCTTCTTTTTCTTACGACACAGAGCTCCAAGTGTTCTTCGTCTAGTGGAGAGTCCTCATAGTCGATGATGCCTCGGGAAAATGTTGCTGCGCATTCTTCAGAGAAAATCCAGTGGGCACCAGATAAGGTCCTCTGTCTTTCACAGGCGACGATATTTAAGATCCCATGCGCGCGAATTCCAAAGTGCAGCAGGTCCCAAATTCAGAATCAGATGGTGAATACTCTCTTCAAATTCCTGTCGACTGGTCCTCACAATCCACCAGCAGCATTTCGTCTGAAAAGTAAAAAAGATCTTAGTATCGTCAAATTTTTTAACTCCAAAAAAAGTTGATTATTCAATTCTTCCAAGGGGTCGTCCATAAATTATGTAAGGTTTTTTCGGGGAGGAGGGGTTCGCGAATTTCTTACATTTGCTTACAAGGAGGGGGGGGGGGGGGAGTCAGGTAGCGTCTTACGTAATATATTTTAACCTAATTGAGGCATTTGATGGAATTGACGATTTTTCCTTAAATCGTTTAAATCGACCCCGGCGTAGAAAGTGAGGCGAGTATCGAATCCGCAAGGAAAGAAGCTAATTTAGAAAATAAAAAAATTGATTTAGAAGACAGCTTGCTGCAAAAAATCGAAGAAACAAATACTTGCTTAAAACATTACATTTTTTGTTTATTTTTGTGCTTCATTTTGTATTTTCTATTTAAGCAATGTATAAAACATGTGTAACGAAGTAAGTAAATAAAATTATATTTAAATAACTAAACAAAGGAGCAACTTTGTTACGAATTCACCACATTTACGGAAAAAGGGCATATAAACTACTTGCTTGAAACTTATATATAAATACACATATTATTTCCTATATCATGACTTCTGTTTTCAGAACGTTTGAAGGACACGATAACTAGGGTAACGCAAACAGATCCCCTTCTCCAAAAAGTAGGAAATATAATATGTTTTTTTTTTATATAATAAAATATATCTATATTTCGGTGGCCCAGATATTTTTGTTCCGAATACAATTATATTTTATTTTATAAAAAAAAAATTATATTATATTTCCTACTCTTTGGGGAAGAGGGTCAATCATTTTATAGGGATCAACATCTATATGTGTTACCCTACATCCCTAAAAAAATGGATTTAATTGCATTACTTTTTATTAAGTTATATTATAATGAAAAGTTTGAAATCGATTTTCTTGGAATGGCATTTTGGCGTGCCATTTTTCCATCAAATACCTCAATTTTCAATAAATACAAATTCTATCATATTAATATTCCAGAAAACTAGTTTTAGTTTAAATTTCCCAAAACCGAGTTGAATGAGTTATATAAACCTTTAAAAGAATTTTAATGACTGAAAAAATTCAATGTAGAAAATATTACATAAGGAGCGGGTTCCAATATAAAATCTTACGAATTATTATACTGAGACGTGGGAGGGGGAGGGGGTAAGAAATTGCCAAAATTACCGTTACGTAATTTAAGGACGGCCCCAACAACCTACTAAAATTCTACCAAGCACAGTAACAATTTTTAATTATCCCATGAAACATATTATTATTTATTGACTATTATCCCTTCCATCCCCCAAAACCATCCCACCCAACCCCTTCAACTGTCCGCAAAAAATAATCAAATACAGACCTTCCTCATATTCCCATTTTCTAATCTACCTCTAAACCTCAATTCTTCCCATTCCCCCCTCCAATCTTCTCACTTCTCCTGACCTCCCCTTCCAGCCCCCTCCCCCGCCCCACCCCATTCCCCTGCAGCCCGTGTCTACCTCGCATTTCGCAGTCTGCCCCGAAAAGTAACAGGCCGCAAACGAACGACGACGACGATATGCACCTGTGCTTTCGCGCCGTCTCTTTTCCGCGCGGAACACACACGCGCGTTCCTCTTTGATGTCGCGCTCCCGGACTCCGCGCGGGGTCGGAGGAGGGGCAGAGAGAGCGGCGGCCAAAAACGCTCCTCAAAGCATAGATTTACGTTCCCAGCCGCTTTCCAGCGAGAATGTTTTCCTATTCCGTGTACACGCCGGGAAGCTTGCAGCTGCACCCTGCGGGGGACGGGGGCGGGCAGGTGGCGTGCTCGGAGGGTGAGTTGGCCCGCTCCGGCGAGCGCTTTAATCGCCCCCGTCCCCTTGGGACCCGCTCGGAACGAAGATGAACCTGCGGTCGACCTGGATTTTTCGCGCGCGAATTTTCCGTCGCCCCTGGACTGAACGGATTATTAGGCGGTCGGTCGTTCACCCCCGGAGAAGCTTGGATTTCCCGAATCCTGCGCGGTTACCAGTTGCTCCCCGCCGAGTGGCTGGATTCGCGGCTGAGTTTCAGCTGACGCGACAGCTCCGGCGCGCAGCTTCCTCGCGCAGGCAGCGCTCAGCTTCCTCGCGCAGGCAGCGCGCAGCTTCCCCGCGCAGGCAGCGCGCAGCTTCCCCGCGCAGGCAGCGCGCAGCTTCCTCGCGCAGGCTGCGCGAAAGTGAGGTTAGGAGCTATTAGGACCGGGCGACGAGGCTCTGCTGAACGTATGTCGCGTGAGATGTAAGGACATAGGGACGGGAGAGGAAAAACGAGGTTTGAAGCGGCGAAAAAGGTCGGCTGTGGAGGGGGGTGTTAAGGGGGGATCTGGGGGTCAAAAGCTGAAGGGATTACGGGAGGGAATCCTAGAAAAGGGTCCGCACGGCCAAACAAAAGAAGCGTGTGGATTAAGAGAAAGGGATGAAATGAAGAGGGATTAAGAGTCAAAGAGCTTGAAGGAAGCGATGCCGGGGCGGGGGTGCGGGCGGAGAAGAGGCACTTGAAAGAATGGCAGCGAGATTTTAAGCGACAGATTAGGGAAGACTTCAAGGAGGGTCGTGAGGTTCGGATCACGGAATTGGGAGCAGACGAATGAAAGAAGGGAATAGAGGAATTATTAATAGAAGGGGCCGAGGGAAAGAATTAACGACCTAGACAAGGAATTCTGTAAAGAAGGTTAGGTTTATAAATTTAGGCCTTTTCCATTTCAAGTCTTTCGACTGATCCTCGGCTTTCCGATTCTCTGTTCTTCTTTCTTTCCTCTTGCTTGTTATATATACTTGCTTGTGCAATAGAGATGTTTAATAATAATAATGAAAAGAAACGAGGGCAACAGTGAAGGCTGAAAATAAGAGGTGGATTCTGAGGGAATCTGCGGAAGGGAGTATAAAAGCTAGAAACCAAGTATAAGGCCAAAAACAAAGAGACTGTGGAGACACTAAGCACGGTAGGGCAATGTTTCCTCTTCTATGAGACTGAAAAAGATTCTTCCGACATGGAGCAAGGTGAAACAGGCTAGAGAAGGTAAATGAAAGGAAGGTGGAAGCTAAAGGGCTGGCAGGGGCTAGCTTGACAAAGAGAAAGACGGGGAGGAAGAAAATTTCAGGGTGAAGATCCTCCTGGTGAGCTCACCAAACTGGAAAATGCTTTGACAATGCACAGGCGTAATTGATTTATAAACAACTCGCTCGCGGACGCACACAAGGGCTTTTCTAATTGTTTCATACTCCCCGGAACACCGTAATTAAGAGAAAAAGCATGAATTTCGAGTGGCGCGGGTCTCGTGATTATCGTTGCATTAACAAAGGCGTGGTTAATTTCTACCAAGTGCCTTTGTACTTTATTCGTGAGCAGAGCACGTCTGACCTGAGACTGTATCGTTCTACTGCTTCCGGCTACTAAAACACCCTTATTTATCACCAACAGTATGGTTTAAAAAAAATAATACACAGACACAGTTGTGGTCAAAAGAAAGTTTAAACTGTGAATAGTGAGAAAACTAAGATTGCACCATCAGACATAATTATACCTTAAAATTTAAAATGTGATTGCACCCCCTGGCACCCTCTGTGAAGTTGGCACCCCCAAGTACACATTTTTATAAAATAGAAACAGGGCTTGTTTGTCCACGATTTCTCCACGTTTGTCTAACAAAAATTTTCGTTTGTCTACCCTTCGAAAAAAGAATTATGTCCGAAGTAAATTGTTTTATTTATTTATTCTACCTCCCATAAATTAAAGGGGGCATGCGAAAATATAGATTTTAAATTTTCCTTTGACCACCACTTCTATTATAATAAAATTTTGCTTCGATTTTTCAATGATTTTTAGTTGCATAACGATTGCTTCCCACGGTTATTTTTTTAAAAAGATGACAAACAGAGATTGGACAAGCGTGGCGTGGAGTAACGCATTGTTTGAACTGCATAATGCGCCATGCCCGGCGGGGCGTTAAAAGAAGCGGAAAGATTTTTGCAACTCCGCCGGAATCGGCTCGGTTTATTTGTCCTCCTTGGCGGTATATTTTGTTTCCTTGCGAGGAGCCACGCATTATTATTAAAACAAGCATCGGCCGGCAGGAGGCGCCGCGCGGCATCCAGCAACAAACGCCTCGCCTGCAATCAGGAAGAGCTTAAAAACTTTTCCCCATTCTTTTTTCAATTCCTCGCCCCACCCCCGGGAAAGTTGGCGGTAAACGAAGTTCTGGCCGTCGTTTCTCGTCGCTTTCGTCGGGATGTTCGCGGCCGTAATCACGTTCATTCGGGCGCAGATGCATTTTAATGCCGCCAGGCATCGCAAGAAACTCGATTCGAAAGTTCCCGCGCTGCCTGGCAAAAACTTAGGGCTCGTTAAGGGCCCGGTTGCATTTGCATGACACTTATCACGAGTCGGGGGATCTTCAATGTACACAGGGATGGAAAGATGAGGGAGGGTGGATTAAGGAGAGGGGGGTTTCTTGAGTTGTTAGTTGAGGGTGAATATTGAGGGGTGGAGAAATTTTTAGACGGGGGTTTCAATTTGGACTTAATTGCGCGGTTGGATGGGGAATGTTGTATATTTAATTTTCTGTATTTTTGTAACTCTTTGGGGCGGGGGTGAATGTGAACGAAAAATTAAGGGATGAGTTCGTGTTGTAAGAAGTTCTTGTTTTCTTTAGTTTCTGTTTCTTCGAAGATTGATTGGAAAAATGGTTGGGCGAAAATTGAGGAGTTTGATACATTTGCAGGGATTTACTCGCCTGTTTCTCGAGAGAGAATTTAATTGATCAGTGGTTCCTAGATATTTGTACGCCTCCACGTTCGACGTAGTTGGTTTACGTTGAGCGTTCTGCGAATTTTCTCGTGGGATTTCTTATTTACAAATCTATCGCGTGCTTTATTGCCTCGACGGTCTAACGAATTTTCTAAATTTAAACCACGATGAAGATACTGGATCTAAATATCGTTTGAAATCGTGCTCCAAGTATACTTCATTTGGTGTATCAAATAATATTGGGTTTGGATTTATTTGAACTGTCAGTTTCGTTACCACCGTGTTCACAGAAATATTTCATATTATTTTCCAATTGTAACATCACGGTGGTAAATTTCGAAACTTATCTGTTAATTTCTAATGTATTGCCATGAGGTCTTTGAAATATTCTCCTCGATTGTGCAACTGAAATTTATATTTACAAGATTGCAGTGATAAAATTTCAAATTTCCATTTCTAATATCACAAACTTTTCCCTACTTACATTATACTCTTCCATCACAACAAGTTTTCAAGCACCTAATACAGCTTCAGGATTACAGAAAACAGCGAACTTCCTTGGTATTCTCACATCACAAACTATACCACCCACCACACGTTCATCACAAACTTTCAACCTTCAACTATCCAACACCTCAAAAAGATCCACTTTCAACCCACTCTCCACTTCCAAGACACGTTCCCCACTTCTAAAAAAAGATCACCCACATCACAAACTATGCCACCCATCACACGTTCATCACAAACTTTCAACTATCCAACACTCCAAAAAGATCCACTTTCAACCCACTCTCCAATTCCAAGACACGTTCCCCACTTCTAAAAAAAGATCACCCACATCACAAACTATCCCACTCATAACACATTCATCACAAACTTCCAACTATCCGACATCCCAAAACATTTCACTTTCAGCACACTCTGCATTCCAAAGATAAATCCCTCACTTCCCACTAAGATTACCGACATCACAAACTATCCCACCCACCACACGTGCATCACAAACTTTCAACCTTCCACTATCCAGCACCCCAAAAAGGTCCCCTCTCATTCCTTCTCCCATTCCCAGATAAGTCCCCACTTCATACAAAGATCACCACATCACAAACTACCCCACCCATCACACATTCATCACAAACATTTAACCTTCCACTATCCAGCATCCCAAAAAGGGTCCCCTCTCATCCCTTCTCCCATTCCTAGACAAGTCCCCGCTTCACACAAAGATCACCACATCACAAACTACCCCACCCATCACACTTTCATCACAAACATTCAACCTCCAACTTACCAACACCCCAAAAAGATGCACTTTCATCCCATTTTCCATTCCAAGACGAGTCCCCACATCACACAAAGATCACCACATCACAAACTACACCACCCATCACACTTTCATCACAAACATTCAACCTCCAACTTACCAACACCCCAAAAAGATGCACTTTCATCCCATTTTCCATTCCAAGACGAGTCCCCACATCACACAAAGATCACTCACATCACAAACTATCCCACTTGCCTCCCAATCACAACCCCGAATGCCCACCCCCTCAGAGCCCCCCCCCCCCCCCCCGCGCGATGTATCGCGACGCCCAGCGCTCCGTAGTCGAGTGGAAAATCGCGTATCCGTTGTGACGGTCACAAAACACGAAGGGCAAGTCTCGCGGGCCACCCCAGCTGGCGGTGCTCGACCGCATGTAAATCATCCGCAACAGGATCGACCGGCTGAAACCACGTGTACGCGCACTTCTGCGCGCACTTAGGCGGAACGACGCCGATGCGCGCGTGTTAACGTGACACGCGGGTAAACGTCGGCGACACGTGTCGCGCGAGTAATCCATGGGTTGTCGTTACCTCCGCCGTGTCACAAATGCACCGTCACTGCCACGCTCTCTATACAGTCGATGCAGTCGATTCACTGGCTCGCATCTGCGTCGATCACTGTCCCTCGAGGAGTCGATTTTTCGGGCTAATACGCGGGAGCATCGAGGCTGAGGTCGCCTCCACTCTACGGGGTGTTTGTGAAGTCACGGCAGGAAAGCTTGTGATTGGATAGGACCAGCAAAGGTAATCCAAGCTTCCATTAGGTGAATATTTTCCTACTCTTACATGAAATCTTACATTCTATTGAGTTTATGGATTTTTTTTTTTTTAGGTAAACTAGAGATTTTTATTAATCTTCAAGGTTCCTAAGATGTGTGTACGTACTTCGTGACACGAGGAGACGAACGACGGGGAATGTGAGACGAGGTTATCGCCGGGAAAGGAAGGTCGTGTAATTTCGTCCTGACGAACTCGTCTGCTTCGCGTCATCGGATCGATGGCACGTACCACGCGGCCATCGAAATGCGTATCGAGCTTGCAACCGGAAATCGTTAAAATCGCGGCACCGCTGTGCGGCCGACGAGCTGTAGCGCGGCCACGGAACGTGGCTAGCAAAAACGAAACTGTTCCGGAAAAACCAAGTGCTACACCCTGGAACTAATTTCCGTGACAATAAATTCCCCGAAGCACTCCTCCGTGGCAAATTATTCAACAACCCAAGTGTTCGAAATATCGACCAGACACGGAAACACTTCTTCCCCCTAAAAAAAAAAAAAACGAACTTCTAAGAAAACAAAATTCTTCCTCCGATTACATCCCACTCCACACAGAGAGACTTTCCTGTGATCCTCTCCACAAGCTTGCCAGCCCCCGCGGAGAAGCCGAGCAGTGTGGAATCGAAGAAAAATGAAACAAAAGCCAGAAGACAGCCAGCAGAACTTCCGCTGGGAACACGATACATCCTCCCAGCGATAAAATAAATCACGCCGACTGGTCCAGAAGGCAGCGCGGCTTCTAGCCCAGACCGGCCACGATTTTATTTACAATTCCGCGTAATGGACACAGCGGACCAACCGACCACCAGCTCCCTTAACGAAACGTTTATCGAGCTGCTTCCAAGAGGCACGGTCGAAGTGGAGCCGCGCTGAGTCGAGCCTGCACCCAGGCCAGGAGCCAGTAAACATCGAATCTGATATTATTAATAGATCGATTCGCAGCGTTTCAAATCCCATCGACACTTAAACCAGGCAGAGCCACGAGGGTGCACTGCTTGGAAGACCCGGAAGGAGGGATGATGGGGTGTCTGGGCGACTCGGGGTTTGCATAGGGGAAGTTTCTCGCTGTGCGGGGAGCTTTTGTCTCGGAGGAAACATTTAGCCAGGCAGGGCGGCTAGGTTGCATCCAGGGTGCATCTCGAAACGAGCAAACGCCGGGAACTTCGTCCCCGCGAGCCCGGCTAATTGAATTCGATCGAAAATACGCGGCTAATTGCAGCGTCAACCTCGAAAGGAGAAGCTTACGTCCCCGTGGAAAGTGGGGCTGAAGTTTGCAGTTTATGGAACTGAATCTTAAGTGGACGACCCTCCAATTTAAACTTGGCTTATCGCTCTGTCCTCGAGAGCGGGCCGGGCCCTCCCGCCGCCCCTGAATCACGCTAGCCCGCGGAGCAGACTCTCCCGCGAGTGGATCGAGACGCTGGGAAAAGTCGCGGGACAAACGGCTTTCAGGAGTTTTCTCTGGCCCTTAGAAGGGTTGTGGGCTGTTGTGGGGTGTATTGTGATTCATGGGGAGGGTGATTGCAGGGGTGAGTTGTTTGATGGCGGTGGAAAGGGAATTGTTGATTTAGTGGGAAGCTTCGCTGGTGGAGACTCAAGTCACTGTGGGGGTTGGCAAAGGAGGAGGGAAAGGGTTGGAAGTTTTTAGGTGTGGAGTCTGGAACTGTTTCAACTTTTAACTTTCCAATTGTGTAATGTTAATTGGGCCAAGTTTTGCAGAAACCTAACAACCCTCAAAAAGTAAAAGATTAGTTAAACACAGTACGGATACCATTATTTTCTGATCTTTGTTTTGCACAATATTATAGACTTGGACAACATTTTGGACTTAAAAAACAAAAACTACAGAAAATTTAAAATATTATTAAAAATTGCACTGCTCACTATTTAATAGCGCATTAAATAAACATTGTAAAACAGAACAAAAAAAAATAGAATATGCTTAATATAATAGCAATAAAGCTACTTTTCTTTAACAATTAAAATCTTCAAACTGTTTCTCAATTTCAGATCATTGAGGGTTGGTAGCTTTCTGCGTAACTGGCCCCAATTCTTCCAATCTGTTGATTCCATATTTCCACTGAAAATGGCACTAGGAGCCTAGTATTCAGGAAAACTGTGCAATAATTGTATTATTATATTCCAGAATGGATATTAACTTTTATTCCGTTTTCTGTTGCAGGTAGGAGCATTTGAGAAATTGGATCGTCTGAGGTGTCTTCCTCTATCCTGACTTAAAACAGAAGTTTCTGGAAGGTCTGTACGATTTTCCATTGTCCACTGTAGCCCAGATGGTTTCTTTACAGCGCTTCTCTTCCGTGAATCGTCCTCTTTGCAATCCCTTAAACAACTTGAAGCTCGTGAAAGCTTCTAGTTTAAAGGGATTTCAAGGAAACATTACAAATTTTCTTCGGGAAATTGATAGGTGGAGGCTTTTAGAACACTTTGAAGGGACTTGCGTTCTTTAAACCTGATTTCACCTCAAAAATAGGCTGCTGTCTCGCCTCGAAATTTCACGTCGCGCCTCGAGCAGGAATAGTCTGAACGCGCGGCGGAAAAAAAGTAGGCGATAAAGTTCTCATCGACGAGTCGCGATTAACGCCTCTCTCTTTCCACGCGTCCGCGATGAAAACTTGATCGATTCCCGAGGAACTAGCCTCTTTCTTTGCCGTGTTGACGATCGGTACCGAAATAGCGTCGCGACGCCCCTCGAACGGCTGGAAATCGCGCGTCGACCGACCGATCAGCTTTCAAACAAGCCGAGTTTGGCCCTTTGATGGCGCATGGATTCGAATTTATTGCACTTTGAAGCACGTTTCCGCATTCCCTGTGCCCGTGGAAAACAGAATTTTAGGGGAGACTTGATGGCGAGGGTGTCAGAAAAATAGTTACTAAAATAGCAAGTAGGAATTATTTGAGAAAAATAGTAGCATTAGGGAGTATTTCGAAGGAGTGCTTAAAAAGGTTACTCGGGGAAGCACTTGAAGGGAATATTCAGTAGGAATTCTTAACGGGGGTGCTTAGGGGGGCCATTAAGAAAATATACTTGAGGGGAGATACAACTACGAGGAATATTCTAGACTTTCAGCAGAAGCTTATTGCCCTAATTCTGACCACTTCGTAAATGTGTGTCTTTAAGAATTATACGCTGTAGGGTTTCGCTCCTGTATTCACTTTCATTATAGCGGGTGAAGCACTTGAAATTATCGCTTTAATGTACATCGGTGCTGTAAGATTGACGCAGCGTCGCATGGTTTCAGTTAGAGGAGATTGCTTTAGCGATTGTATTTAGGACAATGCTGCCCTCCTTAGTTAAGGATGTATTGGACCTATTTTCAAAATAGTGTCAAATTGATGAAAATTTGTGAGACTGTTCTTTTTAATCTTCCTGATGTGGTCCAAAACTTTTAAACGAATTCACTAAACGGTTACTGAGTTATAACGATTTTACACGTACTCTTATGGAAAGAGACGATCTTGACGGATAAACCATCTGAAAAAATGTTGAAGAAATAGTGCCAATGTTTTCAATTTTTTTCTACATGCAGTGTATGGGTAGATGAAAATATCTGCCGAGTTTCAATTGTTTTCACTGCACCGTTTTAAAGAAATAAATTATAGCTTGAGAAAATTGTGAATTCTGGGCATTTTCACTGCCAAAAGTTTAACACAAATAATGCTTGAGAAAGCATTTGTAAAGTGAAAATACCTTCCTAACATTAAAAATAAGACTCCAACTGACGTTCGAATTCCTTACATCTAGATTTACATTATTTCAAATTTCAAATAAAATTATTTCAAATAGTATTTCAAATTTCATATACTTTTGTCTGATACTGTACGTCCGATACATCCATAAAATGGCCCATCTAGCATTTTTTTAATTTTTCAAGATGTGTTGAAATATTTTAAGTTCCACAAGTCTTTTACCTTTTAATTTGTAGAGATCTAGAAACAGTCTAATGTATTTAACCCAAATACTTTTCAGATGGTTAAAATATCCTGTCTGAAACATTTAATTAATTAATACGTTAATATTACATTATCTACTGGTATCGCTATTACAAAAAATTATATTAAGTTGTTAGGAACTAATGACAACATTTTTTTAATTGAATAAAGAAGAACAAGGACGGGAGAAAGAAAACAACAAAAATTCAGTTTCCTGAGTTGTTTTGAAATACTAGATGGGATATTTTAACTAAGGAGGGCATTATGGGTGCTGCATCTTTGCTAGAAAAATATATATAACACCCTCTTCAGACTAAAGTAATTTAATTTTAGCGGTCCTGAGTTTAAAGAAATTTGAAATAATCAATAGATGTTTCTCTAATCTCAGCTGAAAATTCGAGCTGGCTGTTCTGAATCGCTGCTACAATTTTCCGATGCGCATTTCTACCAAAACAACAAGAAGTTAGGTGATAAACACAATTTCGCATTGCATATCATTGAAAGTTGCAAAAGGGCGGCTGAAGACACAGTGTCTGACCAATTTCGGACGTGACTACTTGCGCGCAAGTAGCGCCAAGCGCAGTCCACTCGCCACTTTTTCGATAAGTCGACTCCTGGTTGAATTATAGATTACTCCATCCCTTATAAATAGAACACTTCCGTCCCCACTCAGAAACATGCACCAAAATTCGAGGAACACTTCAAACAATTTCAACTTTTCTCAACCTAAATCACTTAAACCTCCGGCTCTACCCAAATTCTCACCCCCCCCCCCCCCCACAGATCCCCGGCACGGAATATCCAAACTTCCGTCCCAAAGAACTCGTGAACTGTCTCTAAATCCACTCCCATAAATTCCCCCGCCCCGTGCCCAGCCTCCCCAATTAGCTTCGTAAAAAACACGCGTCGAAGTTGCCCAACGATTCACCCCCTCCAGCCGGGCCGCGTGGCTGACAAGGAAAATGAAATTTCCTGGCGGCGTAGGGGAAGAACCCAAGGTCCATGGAGCTGCGACGGAAAAATGAGCTTCGCGGTAACGGTCTCCAACCCCCCCCCCCCCCCCACCCCCACCCTCCGTGCCGGGGGTGGTTCTATATTTCAGGGGTGTGCTGTTGTGTTTCGACGGGCAGGACTCTGCGAAGTCATTCCGAGGTCGTTGCAGCGCAATGAAGGGGGCGGCAATAAAGGGTAGTGACGCGACTAACTGAAAAATTATCCATTTCCATCCCCCTTAACTGCGGACGTTGCTCCCAGTCCCCTGCTTACCGAATGCTCACCTTTGCGCGGGCACTCGAGGGAAACAGGTTCGGTTCGAATTTACGTGCACCCTCGACGACTCGCGTCATCGAGTCGACGAGGTGGAAATTCGCTATCCCGTTGTTTAAAATTGACATTTCCTTTTCGTTTCTTTGCCGAACGCTGTGAAACTGAGACGGGGCTGTTAAAGTAGATTGGCTTTTTGCGCGGGGGTTGGCGGTGTTTGTGTGTCAGAAAATTGTTTTTTTTTTTTCTTGTGCAGAGGATTTCTGTTTCTGCAATTGTTGGTTGCGAGTGCAAATAATTTTATTTGATGGGAAATGGAATAACACTGTTTTTATTTAGAGTTTCTTTGTATTTATTAGTTAATTTATTTTAGGTATATAGATTGTGAAGAATATTTATGGCGATTTTTTATTTCTAATTGAAATTTTCTTTTCTACTTTGATGAAATTTTATTATTTTGTGTGGTGGTAAATGGGTTGTAGTGTAAGTTTTTGTTGAAATTGAGTTGGGAAGCGAAGAGAGGGGAGTAGGGGGAGATGTGTAGAAGATTTGCCTACATTTTTCACGTTCCTCGCGTAACAAACGGCCGGCGGTAAGTTGAATCCGTGCGAGAAAAACGCGAGACACGGCGGCGGGACCCTGGCGGCGGGAAAATAAATTTCTAAACGAAGGTTGCATTCTTTGTGAATGAAACGAAAGGGAGGAGGGAAGACGTATGTGCATTCCTAAAGCCACCATTCGTAATCCAAACAGCCGCGGTATTAATAGGCAGGAAAGAAAACAGTGAAAATTTTCACCGACCAAAAGTCTGACAATCGTCGAACAGCTGACACGCGATCGATCCAGAAATACATTTTTCTTGTCACACGTTCCTTGGAGCGTGTTAACGCCTACTCTAAATTAACAAACCGCCACAGTAATTAATAACTATCAAAAATGCAGAAAACTGCTCCACGTTCCAAGTCGTAGCTATTTAACGCGCAGCGATCCTAATGCAATAATTCTCTTCTGCCAACAAATCGAAGTGAATGTATCGAGAAATCAGAATCATTAAATCCTACGTTCACCGACCCAGCGAGCGTCCATCCATTCGCACGGAGGATGACTCCGTCGCAGCCCAAAATATTTAAAACAGTTCCCGCTGGGCCGGGAAAAAAAGAAACGAGTGTCTTTCGTCGACACAGTTTCCCCGCTCGCTGATTCAGCACAGCCTGTCAATCCCACCCCGTCAGGTCTCGATCATTCGCGCCGTAAATACGGGCCATATGATTGCTGGACGCCTGTGAATCATCGCCGCAGAAAATATCCTCGACCCGAGGGAACTGACTCCGCTCTTTTCAACCTCCGACAGCGAGAAGAAAAGGCGAAAAAACTAGAAGCTCCTCGAAACTCGATCTCTCGGCACCGCAGTTCGGCGAACCACCCCAAGAATCTCCCCCCCCCCCGCCCCCCGGCCCCTATCGCGCCTCGTTTTATGCTCGAACCACGCGAGCGTTCGACCCAGAAACCCACACCGTCTAACCCGCCGGCCCCCCTCCGGAGGGGTGACGAAAAGGAGGAGGGGGGGCGCGGAGGAACGTGGAAAAAACGAGTCCCTTTGGGCGATCTCTCGACGACCACGAGGGAGCCGCGGCGAAAAAGGCCGGGGGGGGGGGGGGGCACGCGCGACACACGTTCACTCGGCGGAAGAAGATGGAGAGAGAAAAAAGGAAGGGGCAGCGGGGAAAAAAAATACCGGGGGGACCCGGCGCTCCGAGCAACAATGCCCTCTTCATTTTCCTTTTACTTGCACCTCACTAACGACCAGGAGCACGCCCGTCCGACCTTTCGTTTTTTCCCCCGTCGCCTCCTTTTTTATCCGCCAGACCCACTGGTGGGTCCCTCGAACGCGTGCCCTCATCCCATTACACCCCCCCCCCCACCACCCCCCTTCTTTTCTCTTGCCCCTTTTTTACACCGATGCAGGAAGGTTGGAAGTTTCCCTTCGACGTACCTTTTTTCTGGGTCTCTTTCCCCGTCGCTCTGGTTGTTCTTTCTCGCCGGCACGAGGCTCTTTTCACGGGGATCCTCCTCCTCCTCCTCCTCCTCCTCCTCCGCGTCGCCTTCCTCTTCCTCGTGGCTTTCCCTCGTCTCGCGGCCACGGCCGTGCGGAATTCGAACCGGGGTTCGATTTGGCGGCACCCAGTTTGAGCTGGTCGGCATAACTGCCTCCGTGTCGACCACTCACTCCCGGACTCGTGGCCTCTCCTCTCTCTCTTCCTCCCTGCTTCGCTGCGCCTCCTCCGCGGCGATCGCCCTTCTCGCTCCTCCCTCTATTTCCTTCTCGGCCGGCTGTCCCGCTCCTTCCTGCGCGCCCGCTCCCCTCCGTTCTCGCTCGGTAGCGATGGCTTCGGCACGCTCTCGGTCGGCTTGAACTGGCGGAGGAAGTTTCGAGAGCCGATCGGCGGCGGCAGGTGTTCGAGAGCACTTTTTCGGCGGCCTCGAGCGGGGGGAGTTTGAAGGGGTCGGGGAGCGCTGAGTGGCGGTGGGAGTTTCAAGGAGCGATGGAACGCGTAATTTTTGTGATTTCGTGATGGGAGTTTCAATGGTCTTTTTTTTTTTTTTGTCGCGTTGATAGTGAACTGGGTTTTGGGGGTTTTGGTTCCATATTTCGGTGGGAGGGTTCAAGGGCCATTGTCGGTGTTTGGCAAAATTGCGTAATTAAAGAATGAAAATTAATATATCAATTTTTGCGCATTGGCTTTTGTTGTAGGTACTCACCCACAGATTTCTTTCACATGAATTTTCAACCTTCCCTAACACCATACTCCACATATTTAAATTAACTTGAAGCCAAAAAAACAGCGGACAAAAAGTTACCACTTTTTCGAACCACTCTACTTCTGTTACTTTTCAATATCAACTCAAAACTGCAGTGTGTGTCTAATATACATATTCTGAAAGATAATTAAAAGCTGTATAGAACCCAGTGACAGTTGAATTTGTTTAAGTAACAAACAAAAACCCTACATAACATTAAACAGGACAACACACTTTTAAAGGCAACAAAAAGTTAGCACTTTTGAACATTAATAAAAAAATCTGATATTTTGTGGGGGCACCTTTTGCTTTTTGGACAACCTAAAAAGTTACAAAAAACGTGGTAACTTATTTGTCGGCCCCAAAAATGTGTTGCCCCGTTCAATGTCATATAAAACTTTTGTTCGTCAGTTAAATAAATTCAACTTCAACTAGGTTTTACACAGCTATAAATTCTCCATCAAAATATACATATTAAATATACCACAGTCCCAAATGTATGCTAAAAAAATAACAAAAATAGAACAAATCGAAAAAGTGGTAACTTGTTTGTCCACCAGTGTACATGCACCTAAACAATTCTCATTTACAATTGAGACACCTCCCCTTTCAGCCCTCTAAAATTACACCACAAAAAGAAACCTCAGCGCCAACCTTCAATCAAACACCCCCTTAAACGACCCTTTCCTCCCCCCTCCCCAAAGAATCTATATACTCGGGCTTACCGAACATTTCCCAGCAGCAATTGAATTAGTCCCATCGCTATCTTCACCCTGATCTTCTCCTTCGCTTCTGGCCTTGTTCCTCCGGTTTCCCCCCCCCCCCCCCCCTCCTCCTCCTCCCCCTCGCCCCGCTTCGTTTTCTCTTTCGTAAACAGTTCTCGCCCAGCGGATACCGATTTTCTCCGCCTTTTTTTACCCCTCCGCGAGCTGTTGCGCCCCCTCCTCCCTCGCCCCTCGCTTTGCTCTTTCTCTATCCGGCGTCGAAGCATCCCTCGACGCCCCCCCCCCGCGCCCCCCCCCCCCCCACCGCCGCTATCTTGCCGATCTAAAATTACCCCAGAAACGACGAACGCTCGTCGCTAACCCGCTCTCTCTCGCGCCAGCGAGCCAAAAGGCGAGCGACTATCGACCTGCCAGGTGGAAGATCACGCTCGTCCGTCGGCGTCGATCGATCCGGGGTCGACGCTTCGATTCGCTGCGGACCGGCCTTGGCGGGGCCTTTCTGTACGTCTCCTGGAGACAAGGGAAATGATTGATGCCTACGCTGGCTAGGTCGAACGAATACTTGTTAGATTTAAAATAACAAGCCTGTTTTCTGAGAAAATAAGAGTATCGTTTCGGAGGCTAGGAGAGGCTCGCACGCGAGGCCGGCTGGAGGTTAGGTCGAGCTCGGGTGGGAGGGCGACACCGTCGGCCGAGGGATTGGACGCTTTAGGACACTTGGGTAGTTGAATATTTGGGAATTCTGGGACATCAAGGAAACTCGAGAAGTTTCGAGGATTCGGGGAATTCGGTAGCACGGGCCACTTGAAAAGTTTGCGCACTTTGTGAAACCTTGCTCTTAGGTATTAATCTTGGAAAATAGGGGGGATTTAGGAAGTGTAGAGGTTCTTGCAAATCGTGGGGAACTTGGAAAATTTAGCAAACCTTTGGATTGGAGTGCGGAGAGGTCTTGAAATTGGAGAGACTTGGGACGTGTACAAAGCAGTGCCGTCTTTTTCGGGGGCCCTGAGGCGAGCTCCCTATGGGGCTCCCTAAATTATTCTAAATTAAACAAAATAAAAAATACCGCGCTAACGTGCGAAGTGAATAAGTATTAAAACAATTAAACAAATCAAATTAAACGCGGGGTGCATTCTACGAGAAAAGGGCCCCATTTTAAAATCCAAATTCTGGTGTACCTATTCGTTATTTTCTTTCCGTCACAGTTGGACGGCCCATTTCCAATTCTTTTCCAGCTTTTACAACCACATTTTTTTTAATTTTATGTTAAGACGGCACTGGTACAAAGTTCAAAACTGTACGCTGTAGTCAGTTTTTCTAAATGGGGATAGGATCACTTGGACACTACGGCGTACGACGGCTACGTTTTTATCAGCGATGCACTTTTCCCACCTGAAAGTGTCGCGAGCGTTCCGCTTAAGTTACGATTACAGGTTACGCGGAATGGCGCGGCCGGTATGCAAATACCTGCGGTAGATTTCACGCGCCATAAACTTATGAATGAGCGTCGCGGACAGTTGTCCGATTTGTACATCGGACGCGTTCGTCCACGTTGCGGGAGGGTTTGCTCTGTCAACACGTAACGCTGGTATTTGGGGCGATTACCATTTCATGGCACTGAGATCGATTAGAGTTGTGAATGGCGATAGGAGGAACACTGTGCTCTGCACTCGGCAGTTGGGGCAAGATTTGTTAAGTTTAAAGTGGGAACACTCCTTTCCTATGTACCTGCTTTCAGCTTAATATTAGAAATTCGTTCACTGCCCAGAAGTCTGTTGCCTAAGGGTGGTCATTTTGGGGGAAGTTTACCCCTGTTTATTTAGCGAAAGTTGCACCCTAGATTCATGAATATTCAAAGAGTGCAACACCCTAATTAAAATAATTTTCTATTTTGTTAAAGAGACTTTCTTATCAAATCGCTAAAAAAAATAGGTTATTTTCAGAATTTTTTTTTTTGAAAGTATGAAAGTACAGTGGCCTTTATTTATACGTTGTTCAAGGGTGTAAAGAAATTTTTTTTTCACTTTCTTGTAGAGGTTCTAAATTCAAAAAATTCTGAAACTTTGTGAATATTTATAGAACTTCTTCCTGATTACAACGCAATTTTTGTTTGCTGCCTAAATTCATTCTAAGGTGGTGTAATTGACCCCTGGGAATCCGGTTATTTTCCAATTTTGTGTTATAACGCCTGAACTGTAAAATAATTTTTTTACTAAATGATAGATCGAATTAGAAGAAGTAATTTTTTGTCTATCTCTTATAGTTCGCGAGTTATAACATAAAATCGGAAAATAACCGAATTTTCAGGGGTTAATTTTACCCCCTTCCAGTGAATTAGGGCAGCCAACAAAATTGCGTTGTAATCAGGAGGAAATCCCCTACATATTCACTTAGTTTCAGAATTTTTTGAATTTCCGGTTTCGCGATCTTCCCTTGTCAGTACACTGGTGCAACAAAAAGTTTGTAGCCATCATAACTCGACGTGGGATTGTCTGAAATCAAAGATCCAAGAAAATTCTTAAATGTTATATTAACGTCTATCGTATGAGCCTCGATCATAAATTTTAGAGCACGTATTCTGTTGTTATTAACAATTTTTATGCGTAAAATTACACGCCTCTTAGCACTTCTTGGTTCAAATATATACCAAACATCGTCATTTTATTTATTTTGCCTTTTTAAAAGCTGACACGATAGCCATTTATGTAACATTTAAGGAGCTTCTTTGTTTGTCGATTTCAAACAATCCTACGTCGAGTTATAATGGCTACCGTCGACGTCTCTTTTTGTTGTAGCAACCACTACAAGAAAATGGAGAAAAAAAACCATACCCTTGAATAACGTATAAATGAACGCCCATAGAGTTTTTTCTGCATGTTGCATACTTTCTTATAAAAAAGAATCTAAAGATCACCATTTTTTTAGCGCTTCGATGAGGAAGTCCAAGTGTCTAAAAATTCATTAGTTGAGAGAATATTATATCCAAAACTTACTATCCCAGAAAGTGTTTTGTCCGAAGCTCATCAGTTAAAAGATTATCGTGTCAAAAGTCTATTAGACGAAGTAGCCTCCCAAGATTAGATAAAACAAGAAAGCTCAGGCAAAAGAGCATTTCCCAAAAATCCACTGAACATTACAAAAACACAATCACCTTCGAAAAATCACGCACCAATTCCAAAAAAAAAAAAAACTCGTCTCAACAATCCCCCACCCCAAGAGCCACCCTTCCAACCCCACCAACCTCACTTCCTCCCTTCGCACCCCCCAACAGCTCACCCCGCTGCAACTATTTCAATCAACAATTACCTCGTTCCTCCACGAAATCTTACACTTTCTCCGTCCCGAGTCACCCGACCACGACACTCTCCGCTGTTCCCCGAATCCGCAGAGACGAATTGGATCGGATTCGCGCGGAGGCACTCGACGCGCCAGGCTGCACGCGGAATTCTCGCGCCGAGGCGATGAGGCGAACGACGAACCGTCTACGTGCACGACTATCGAGAATGAATTCGCCGAATCTGAACGCACCTGTTCCTCCCGTGGCCCGCGCCCCGCGCACCCCGTCCACGACCACGGTACTCGGCGGAGTTTGGGCGTCGTTTTCCGGCGCTCAGTCGCGATCTAGACGCCCGCTCGCATGGCACTGGGTGGCCTACATCCGAAGTTAAATCCACACCGTGTTCCAGTCTATTATAAATTGGACTCGCGGCGCGTATAAGTGCCGCGGGAGGGACAGAGATAGATCGTGGAACTGGGAGCGCTTTATTATTCCGATCTCTCCGCGCGATGGCAGCCGATTCTTTGAAGCGGCTGGCCTTCGGCAGGAGACTTTGTTCCGTTTCGATTCCGGGGGAAGTGGTGCTCGTCGCATCTGCCCCAATGGGCGCCTGTCGCGGCTTTTTCTCTGTTTGTTGGCTTTGCCGGTTCTGAGTAATAGCGCGGCTGATATAGGAACATTGTACGTCAGTTCGGGAGTACGTGGCCGCGGATACTTCGTCGATTATGGAGCGGGATGGAAAGACTATGGGGTTGGAAGTATGGGGGTCTGGGGTGATTTATGATTCTTGTCAGTTTAGGCTTACTGTAGCAGTGAAAAGAAAGGTTGAAATTTGAATTTTTTAAAATTTGTATTTCGTAGATTGGAATATAAATACCGGTAACAACAGGGTAATAATTAAAGCCTAGTATTAAGTTATACAGGCGTGTAAATTTATGAGCTGTAAACTTTTTTTTTTACCACCAGGGTTTTTGGATGTTTGATGCAATAGAAGAATTGAGATAGGTACTTTGTCACATGCTTCTTAGAATTATTATTAATTAAGGCTTGGTGTGATTCTCTGCAATTGTGAAATTCGATTCATAGTTATTCAGAATTGTGCTGTATAGAATTTGTCGTCCACGGTTTACGCGAAATAGGTATTCCCTGTGGTAGAGGAGCGTCGAAATTCGTTGCACTCGAAAACAGAGGAGATCGAAGCTGAAGAGACACGTCTGAGAGTGCACCCACGATTTCCAAGCGGCAGTTCTATTGGTTTCGCGGCCGACTGCGTTTATTGATCGCCTGTCACTTCGCAATCGACGTGACTTCCAGGGAAATGTTGGAGGAGGCACCTTTCAGAGGGCAGGAACTTTTAAATGTCAGCAATACCTTCAATCTCTTAAAGACGACATTCCACATCAAATGCACCATATCTTGCATTCTATACCAGGGATTTTGATGAAACTTGGCTATAACGTAGTCCACGCGATATTAGGGGGGGTTTAAGTCATCATTTTGCTGACTTCGAATTTGTTTAAAATATACAAGACATCAAAGTTCGAAGCTTAACAATTCTTAACCTCAAACACTATCGACTCATAATTTTAAGAATAAACTTACAAAAGGTAAATAAAATAGTGCAAAATAATATATGCACCAAAAGTAGATGTTTTATATTAATAAAATATGTACAAAGCATATTTAATATTTAAGATATGTGTATATGCAAAGATCTTCTTTCTTGTATATCGAGTTCAACCCAGAAGTCGATATCCAAAAAAGGACACGGCCGCTGTGCGAAGAGCAAAAAAGTGCACGCAGCCGTGCAGCGCCATAAATTGGAAAAAAATTTGTTCGTCGCGTGAAGTCGCGTTACGGTTTCCGCTCTCCCTCGTCGGCTAATTTATCGTTCGTCGCGCGCATTAGCTGAAAGTTTCATTAACCCCTATGAATCCAAGCTGCGAGCGCCAGGCAATTCCGCGCGGCGGGCCACGCAATTTATTCTCCATACAATTTTCATGGGTCCTTAACGAGTTGCGCGCTCGCGACGTAAATCGCGACCGAATGGCCGTCGCAATTTAATTTGTTCCCGATTGCAACAATCTCCGACGACCACCCACGCAATCTTCAAGATTACTTTGCAACCTAAAATCATTCTTTAGTGTAAAAAAAAATGGCGTGACCATCCTTTACATACTCGCATCTTCATTCCAACGCGAGACGAACACTTGAGAAACATATTCACTCTGAATTTCTGAAGTATACTTATAGAATTGAGGCTATAGCGCAAACTGTCACACCATCAGCCTGGCCCTTATTTTCAACCTGCGATTTTTTTCGCTCTCATCCCTTAATACGGTTTCATTTGATAAAAAAATAGTCAACAGGAAAGGGTGCCGACAGGGTCTTCAAGTTTGAAATTCATCAGTGATTTGAATTTGAAGAATTTCTCAAAAATGGTAAGTCCTAGCGAAATTTTGTTCAAATAATATTTAAAGAGCAATCAATTTTCTACAATTATTGTATATACATTTTTTTTGTGCTTCCAACCATTTTTTAAATAATAGCGTTTGAATATAGAGAGGTCGGCACTTCGCGCGTCCCACCTGTACGGCGTGACGTATTGTCTATAGCGCGTAGTGCGGACCTCTCTATATTCAAACGCTGTTATCTAAAAAATGGTTGGAAGCACGAGAAAATTATGTATACAGTAATTGTAGAAAATTGAATGCTCTTTTAATATTATTTGAAAAAAATTTCGATAGGGCTTACCATTTTTTAGATATTCTTTAAATCCAAACTATTGATGAATTCTAAACTTTAAAACCTGATCGGCAGCTTTTCCTGTTGTCCGAGTGCAATAATCTTTTTCGGGGACTAATTTTTTATCAAATGGCACAAGGGTTCTAGGAGATGAGAGCAAAGAAATACAAAAAAATGTCAACACGTAAAAAGGGCCACCCTGATACACCATATGTTGGTCAAAAGAAATTTAAAAATACCCTTTAAGTATTACATTGGTCTAATAACCCAATCCATGGGACACAAATTTTAACATTTTAAAACACAAAACTATCTTTTCACCGCTACGGTACACGTGTCCGATAAATGGGAAGACCTATAAAACTGACTTCAAAAGACATTACTGGAGACTATCTATAAACAGAATTCCACATCAAACAGCAGCAGTCTTTCAATAATCCAATTACCAAAACAGTCCAACCTGCTACTATAAACAGTTCCCATAAACCATAAATAGTTTCCATAAAAGAGTCCTGCATTCAGCGGCTCGATCAGCCCCGATACACCCAGGAATCGGAAGCATCCGTCACGGAGCGCGGCTGAATCCACAGCGGAGGGTTTCAGTCCCCTAAAATTCCCCGGGGACCAGTGATCGTGCCCGCTTGTCCGAAATTGCTGCGCTTGTGATCGACGAATATGCATTCCAGCCGGCGAAAAATTGCATCTTCCGCGGAGATGCGTATGCATATGCATGCCCCTAGACGGGGGCTTCCAGCGTGGCACGCGGGCACTTCCCCTCCCTCCCCCCCCCCCCTCCCTCCCTCCCCCCTCCCCGCGGCAGAGGGTCGGTCTGGCGCATTGTGTTGTCCAGCCTTCATTCTCTTTCCTCGTAGGTCTGCCGGCTTTTAATTAACTCGTTTGTTTGCCCGCGTCCCTGTATTCCCCGAATCGCTGTGTACGCGCCACGAAATTGCATTTTTCTTCGTCGCCATTCTTCGAACGGCTGCGTGTCACAAATTTCGCGGACGGGCGGGGTATATGAGGGAGGAGGGGGGGGGGGGAGGAGGAGGAGATTGCGTCGGGCTCCGACAACAGCATTGTTAATTGTTGCTTTGGGAATCGAACTGGCAGTTGCGCTGTGCGTAGTTTGGATTCTTCGATTCGGGGTGGCTCTGTGCTTCTTCCTCGGGGGTAGAGGGACGTTTTCAGATTCCTGATTATTGACGGTGGAGGGAATAATGAAGCGGAGGGCCGGAGTTTCAATAGTTTAGGATTTAAGAGTCTTTGCAGAAAACACTGTCTGTGCAAACAATTAAATTCTCTACTATTGTATTAGTATTGACTCGTGGAACGGTTTCCGATAAAAAAATTTCTTTTTTAATTTTGGTAATTACAGTGTTTTTAAAAGGACTCTTCAATTATTATTTTTACGAAGGTAACTTGTGTTTCGAAGATTTAAATTAGATCTTGTTAACACGCAGAAGCTTGCTGCTTGGTAATCTACCACGCAACAGCCGCGCATGCGCAGTGACAGGCAGCCATTACAGTCCTCGTCTCACCTGGAGAAGGAAACAGGAGGAGAAAAAGACTCCTGACATCCTAGAAGGTCGGTTTTTCTTCTAAAAGAAACACGGAGTGTGAATGTAGAACAGCTTTAACCGTGTTCCCACGATCTCGCACACCTTCGATACTTTTTTGCCCCTGGAAAGGCACGGAAGGGAAGTGAGAAGCAGCGCCATCTTAACGAGTTGGTTCGACCAGCGATCAAGACGTCGCACGCACTTGCCGATGGAAAACACGCGACAAGATTGCAAGTATTAATAAATTTGCATGGAACGGCCTCGCCATAAGTGTGTTTTTCACCCCGCGCAACGGAAGCTCGTGCGGCACAGCGGTCGCGCGCGACTGTTACGCGCTCGCCCCTCGCCGCGTAAAAAGCTGCGTTTCGTGACCCGTCACGTCGCGCGTCTCGATTGGAATTACGCAGGGGGGCTGGGTGAGTTGTCGGGCGAGAAACCTCTTTGATCTCGTGCCTCGACAGCTCGGAAAAGTTGAGAAGATCGAGGAGATTGCAGTGTTCGTGATGGGGTCGATCGATCTTCACTGTTAGTCCTTCCGGCTGGAACGAAGGCTCTTGATTAGCACAGTTCGAATTGTGGAGTCTACCTTCGACGAATATCGCGTTTGGCAATCCTTGAAATTAAAGAAAACGGAAGGAAAATTCTTTTTACTTTTTCTTTACTCTTTCTTTCTTTTTACTTTAATCTATTTAAGCATTGATTCCCAGGAGGGAAGGGGGGTTCACCCGCAACTGTAAGGCTATCATTTAATTTTTATACGGGATAAATAAAATTTTCAAAAAATACGTAAGTGGCAAAATAATACAATTGAAGTTTTCGTGAAATAAATGTATATTTTTTAGTAATTACAGTGTGCATATATTGTACCTATTACTGGCAGTATACAGTAGGTACTAAGTGTAAATGGAGATTGTTATATTTGAATTTTTAAATTATTTTTCCTTTAATTTTAAATAAATGGTGCATATTTTTAAATATTTTAAAATAGCAATACAACGTAAATTTTAGTTGCATACGGTAATAATATTAGAACTTCTATTATATTTTCAAGCTACTAAAAGTTCATTAACATTTTTAACATATTATTTGATATTTAAGGGGGGAGGGGGCATAAAATCCTGGCCAGTGCGTCACTGCATTAACTATTTATTAACATCCTTTGCTTTCATCCAACAAACTATGTTTTAATCAATCAAACGCTATCCACCCCGCATTAATACTTCGAACCCACTTCAAACACTTGTCAAACTTCGTGAATACCGATGAACTAAATTTATCGTGGCGGTAAGCCCACCAGCTAACTCGAGCCATAAATTAACTAACTCATCTTCATTAACCAGGACTCTTTATTCGCCAGTATTACTCGTCCGATAAACCGTGCAGTGCTCATTGGATGAAACAAACTTCATGCTCCGCGCACTCGACTCCCAGGAGAACATTTTCGCCCGTATAATTTCCAAAACCCTGGAACAATGTGAAGCACAGGCAGTCTAGCAAGGAAGCCTTCCCAACTTCATTTTAATTCTGATTTTAATGAAACTTCGCGTAACTTAAGAACACATCGCAGTATACACGGAGCAATTTTTTTCCCCACTGAAATTCACTTGTAGGGTTTTCCCCCTAGGGCCTAGACTATAGTATGTTGTTAAGCACCATCACTTTTTTTATAAAGTAATAATTTATTGGGAAGGAAGAGTCATTAAACTGAAGCGTGATTTTCAGTTTATATTCGGTTTCATATCACTTCTTTATTTATCTAATAAATATCGTTAATTCAACATACAGTAACCGAGTTTATTTCAACTAAATAAATATTATAAATTAGGGCTACAATCGTTAAACACTGTGAAGGAGTGAAAACAGCCCTTAAAATTATCTCGATTTTTTACTATCTATAACTTTGCAACGTTGCAAGATAGAACAAAACTTTAACTATAAGAATTATTCAGTTTCTTATGCTCTATAACACTACCGAAAGAAAAATAAAGCCACCATGGATGGAGGACGTGGGCTTAGGAGGCAGCGCGATAAGAACGTCCATCCATCGAAATCGTTTCCTGCTTCTGACGGCCGTTCGAAATCGCAGCGAGCCGGAGCAGGGTAAAAATGCGGAGCGCTACCGCGACGGAGCGATATATCACCGTGGTAATATCCAGTCACGCCAACTCGGGGCAAGACTCGGCGACCGGGCGCAGACCGAAGTCTTATTCAATTCGCGTGCCTCGGGAACGCCGCGATTACATCGCGTGACTCGATGCACCGGCTCGGATTACACGTGCCCGGGGATCCTGGTGATCCTAAATCCTGTCTGCCCTTGTCACCCGGGCCCAAGCAGCTCCGAAAACGACGTGGGCGGCCAGCCTCGCCATATCTCGGCCGGCGAAAGCCCCACAGGCTAGGTAGCCGCCCGACGATGCACTGGGGAGTGCTTGGCTCAGTGGTTTCTTTCCTGCGCACAATACTCTGAATCATTGACACCGCTTAGGCGGCAATTTTGCATGCGGAAAGCCCCGATCGCACGGGGAAATTGAAATACAGCGCAGCAGATGGAGCCACAGCTAACGGGCTGCGGTTAACCTAACCTAAAAATCAGGAATTAACGGAGTCAAAGAATTTTATTATCGAATATCGTTGCAGATGAATTTAATTCAAGGTGGAATCGAGGAGGGGATAATTCTTCGGGGGTATATTTATTCGAAAGAGAGGGGATGGTTAATTCAGAGATGTTTGAAGTAGAAGTACAGGAATTATAGGTTAATAGCCATTAATATCGCATCAATTTTTCATCCCTTTATTGTCCGCCCTTCCAGAGGACCAGGTAAAAGAGAAGATAATCTTCTTCGACCCATTTCGCAGGCAATTTTCACCCCCCCCCCCCCCCCCACCTCCTATACCCTCGTTGTTTTTGTCGTCGCTGAAAGCGGAGGGAACATTTTGCTTCGTCGCGTTTCATAAACGACCCTTTTATTCGAGCTCTCGGCTCGTTTGTACTACAAATTGGTCTAAGAAGATTTCGCCGAGCCGGGCCCTTGATAGCCCGCCTAGATCCTGATTTATGCTTCTCGATCTGCGCGTCAGCAACCGTGGCGTGGCCGCGTTACTCTTCTCCGGGGATCCCCGTAGACGTTCCAACTCCGCCGGAACGGAGCTCATAATGCCGGCGTTGTTCGCGTGTACCTGGTATTTCCGCGATAGCGAGCGGCGCGGCATTAAATAACTCTCAAACTCGTATCCCAGATCTCGCTGAAATGCCAACAGATCGGAACTGGATTCTCGAAATACGTGAGCTTCGGAATTAGCGCAAACCAGTTAAGGAAACTCAATAACCTCTAGAACCTCGGGTTTATTTTTTTACCCAGTCACGTTTCCATCCCGTGATTCCCACGGAGGGTTCCCCTAACTTTGATAAATATATAGGAGAGTTGCGCAGCTGAACGTGAAGGCCACAGCAAAGTTAATGGTGGTTCAAAGCTTGTCAGAGCAAAGTGCCAGCTGCAGTAGAGTCGAACAGTGGGGCACAGAACCACCAGCCAATTTTGCACCTCGTGCAAAGACGAGGATTCGGGGGTTGATGAGTCGCGCTACCAAGGGAGCCAACCCCCTCCCTCGCTCTTAGTCTCCGTTTTCCGGGAAAGAGACAAACTCTATCGATCTTCCCCTCGGCTGCACACGTACGACGGTTGCCCCAGAAATACGGCAAGTGGTCGCGAAAATTAACTCACCCCCCGTGGAATTGACCCCGTGGCTGGGCTAGTGGCAGATGGCTCGGAAAATCTAGGATTACGAAAATATCGAATTACTTGATCGCACACTGGCGAATAAACGACCGCTTGCACAATTGCGACGATCGAACGGTGGCTACTGCGTCTCCACCCCTGTAAGGGGTGGCGGTTAATGGGGGTGACGTGTGTTTTCGCTGGATGAACTTGCTCCACTGTATTGGGGGAGTATCGTCTTCCCAAGTAGCTCTGTATGAGCGTTTAATTAGATTTATTTATTGATGGGCTTTTGAATTTATTAAATAATTAAATTGAATGCGGTCTTCGGGTGTTGAGTTGCTGAGTGAAAGTTTCACTTGTTACTTGGTGCTAGTGGATTCCATAAAAAAAAGTGGTTCTTATGGGGTCGAATAGAGGCGAATGTTTGTGAATTTTTTTTGAAAAAGCGGAAGCATATATTTCTACAGAACTTTTTGCACTTAAAAGAGCAACATTTAAAGAACATTTGGTAATTTTTTCGTTGAAAAATATTTACGTTTATAATAATGTAACAACCCACATCCAAGAAGCCTTTTTAAAAATTTCGGTTTTGCGCTGAGCACTGCCATTCGCAACCAGATTATCTAAAATCAAAAAACGGAAAAGATTTCGTTAGTATATTAATGTATCCTCTGATTAGCGAAGGGAATTTCCGAAATATTAATTTGAAACAAAATGGCGGCTATTTAAAGTTGAAGTCCTGATTTTTTCGCCTAATTTTTGCACGAAAAAATCGGGATTTAAAATTTAAGTAGCCGCCATTTTTTTTTAATTAATATTTCGGAAATTCTCCCCATTAATCAGAGAATGGATACATTAATATACTAACGAAATCTTTTTTGTTTTTTGTTTTTAAAAAAATCAGTAAAAATTGTTTTAATTAAGAGAGATGATTTCGGCGCACTGGTTCGGTCTATTAAACAATTAAATAAAAGCTATTTTGCAATTATAAGAATTTTTATCAAATTCCAACGTTTCGGTCAATAATTATAACCATTCTCAAGGAAAGTTAGACAAAAAGAAAGAAAAAAAAAAATATATGCGCCGAAATCATATCTCTCATAATTAGAACAATTTTTACGGTCGAAATTCAATCTAAATTAATCACTATGAGGACTCACAATTTTTTTAGCTGCCTCTGATTTTATATTATGAATTTAATATTTAAGAAAGAGTATTTTATTTTGCAACTATAACTAGACTGCTTTTTATATTCTTATTTGTGAGGATTAAGGTTTTAAAATATGGCCCCAGCTTGCGCGTAATGCACCTTGTGATAAATGCGGCCCTGGCCGTGAACCGTATGAAAAGCAAATCACAAATTAAAACCCTAGATAAATATTTTAAAAAAACTTCCACTTAAGAAGCTTCTCAAACTTCAAACTTCATATAAATTATTTTGATTCCCTGTATCGTGAAACTGATTGAACAATTTTCAGCTTGCATGAGTGAAATGTCTACTAACAGTTATTAGCAACGTAGATGAACGACAAATGGACGCGATCAGGTGATGGAGCCCTGCCGAAGTCCACCCCATGGTGGCGTCGAAGAAGGGGAGCAGGGACACGCATGGAGTTCCATTAACCGCGCCGAGCCTTATGGCGTGTCGGACCTCGGCGAATTTCGAAGCCCGTGAAATCCCGCGGGTGCCACGAATCGGCGATCAAGCGACAAATTAACTCGAAATCCTGTCGTAGATCGTCGCAGGTGGTCCCAGGGCACGTTGAACGCTCGCGGAACGTGACGACGGTGCGTTATCGGCGTTGTTTTTGCAATCCCATCTCCATTTCAGCTGCCTTTGATAGCAGGCTATCGATGATCTTCTCAGAAAGAGAGCATTGTCAGTGGATTCTTCAATCTCATGCGATAATTCAGGCATATCCTTACGTCGAACGATACAGTTGAAATAATCGTGAAGTAGATTCTGATTAGTACTTATTATATAGGGGAATTTTTTTTAAAAAAAGTATTGGGTATTATAATTCCAAACATTGTACGTTTATTAATCGACAGTCGAAGAATGTGATATATTTTTATTATGCAATAATAATAATTTTTTTCAGAGTTACAGTGATAGAAATGAGATGCATTTGAAAAAATCGTTTGTTGCTGGCGACCATGATTCTGGCTGTCGTAGTCATCTGAAATACAAAACGCAAAATTTTTCTTAATCTATATGAGTGTGGTCATCGCCTAAATTAGACCTATCTTACGATAAAGACAAATCTTTAGATGGTGTATTCAAAATGAATAGATGGTGCCTATTTGCACCCTTGTGTCTAGTAGTTACCTAAACCTAAGTCAGGAATCCACCTAGAAGCTAAGCTATGTTGTGCGATGTTGTGCTACGCCATGCTACTTTTAAAAAAAATTAGCTTCAATACATTCTTATGGAACCGTCTCCCCCAAAAGCCAAACTAAAACATAGCACAGCTTAGCTTCCAGGTGGATTCTCGGCTCTAATCTAGCTCTAACTCAAACCTAGCCTACATCCTCAGTTTTAAAATCTAGTTTAGGTGTTAGCATCACGAATAATTAATCTATCCTGCACTAATGCCTAATTCACTCACAATTGCATCCCCAAATGGATATCTAAATTTCAGGGAGGCATCGAACATCCAAGCAGCTACTGCTAAACCTCCCCATATTCATTAGATACATAAAACACTCCTAAAACATCCATCAAACTAACAATAAGCCACCCTAGTTGGACCCTCCAAACACCTCACCCTCTCGCACCAAAGTGAACCAACAGCTTATACTATTCACGTTCAACAGGATATTTCGCAGTAATTTCTCGCCATTCATCAGCAAAAAAAAAGGGACATCCTTTCATGAGCGAACTGTGCGCGAGAAAGCCAGGCAGCCGGAATCCTCTCATCGATCCCAAAACTTCATCATCAAGGTACACTGGGTTCTTCCAAGTCCCAGCTGGAGGAACTTGCTCGAGGCCAGAGTTCCTAGCACGGAAGCAACGTCGTAGGGGCTTCTTTCGTCGCTCTTTCTCGCACTCCCGGGGGCGTCGGGGATCAAGGGGATCGGGGATCGAAGCAAAGTAACCAGGATCAGATCGAGAACAATAGCAGACATCGACGATGACGGTTTACCGGTATTCCTCGGGACGTCTTCTCCTCGTTCGCGAACTTCCTTCCCTTGATCGTATTGACTTTGTCTTTCGGGGCCGAGGATCTGGGCGGGCTCAGCCCCGCAGGGAGAAAGTGGGGTAGATTTACGACGATCGTTTTTTAAGCGGAAACCTTGCGCTGCCTCCCTTCAGGGATGTATTTTGCTTGGGAAGGAACTTCCATCCGGCTGGATGTTGAAGGAGAGGAAGGAGAGGCTTCTGAAGTTCCGCTGCTTGTGTTGGCCGAAGTCTCCGCGTTGGGGAATCATCGTATCTTCAGTCAGATCCCTCGGATTAGGCGGATGTAGTTATGATGCATCGCGGATTCGGGGTGCGTTGGTGTTTAGGCAGCAGTTGATGAGATTCCTTCATTTTAATGAAATTTTAATGATTGAAGGGGTGGGTTTTAGGGAGTATTTTAATTTCTGCAAGACTTTAGACTTGATGCAATTGCAGTGGGATTGTTTAAGGGGTCTCCCTAGTGTGACGCCTGGAAAATAGGGCAACATTTGGGAATTTTTTGAAGGAAATGTACTTTATATTGCAGTTTCAAACTTTGGAGTATTTATTCAGTTACATTTGGGCAATGTACTCAAATTTTTTGAAGCATTGGTGATAATTATATTTTATGTTTGAAGGATTACAATGAGGAGCTCGCAAATAAACGCCTGCTGCTGGCGATCACGATCCCGGCTGTCATGGTCATCTGAAACAAAAAACACAGTTATTTTCTTAATTTATATGAACGTAGCTAGGGTTTGAACTAGAACGAAAATAGAAAATCACAAATTACAAAAATGGCAGCACTTAAAAGAAAAGTTTTCATTTCGCGGCAAAAAAGTGGTCAGTTTTTTGAGTTGCGAAATTCGAATTTTGCATGTCATGACTTCATTCTAGTTCAGATTCTAACACAACACGCAGTGAATATATATGTTAAGTTTTAAGTCGTTTGGTTGAGTAGTTTTTGAGATATCGTGATCGCCGCGCCAAAAAATGTATTTTCGAGTAAAATGCGTTTGAATATTCAAATACCATTTATCAAATAATAAATCATACTTACAATTAGTCTCCAATGCCTGGCCCATAGAGAACACCTTCCTCTTCTTCATAATAGATGTTGAACTTTCAGAAAATGCAAAAAACAAAAAATTTTTTTTTTAAACCGTCACACTAGGGAGACCCCTTAATCCGATTACGTACCTCGGGTCCTTTTTGACCCACTCGTCTTCTCATTTTATTAAGGGCTCTTTTAATTTCGAGGAAAATGTAATAAAACTGTTGCTTATGTGTGTATTTCTCATTATTTGGTATTATGTTGAATGTGTAGGTGACTTGAAGGTCGTAGCAGGGTTCAAATATCTGCTTTTGGTTAAACAACTACTACAACAAATATTGCACAGTAGTGTAGAAAATAATGTACTAGTATAAAAGTTAGTACAGTCACTTGAAGTCTCTTCATCATGAAAAAAGTATCACAAATTTCTCAGTAAACAACACCCCCTGTCGAAGATATTTGAGTTTCATCGATTTCGTGTCAGCTCTTCCATAAATACCCCCCGCAATTTCATGTAACGCAGCCCTCAGTCATTATTCCCAGCGATTGATCGGTTGGCCGCGGTGTTTTAATTATTTATCCCCGCACTCGTGCCGTAGAAAGAGGGTAAAGTGTAATAGGTCAGCGCGTAGAAGCATCTACGTTTAACCTGTTGCGCCGCGACGACAGATTTATCGGCCGTTGTAGATGAATATTTCAGGGGAATCGTCACGTCTCCTGCCGGCCTGATAATAATAAATGGTGATGTTCATGGAAAAAGGACAGCGGCGGGGAACGTGCTGATCGTGCTCAGCGAAATTTCCTCCATTCCATTACTCATCCATTTATTTCTCTCACACTTGCTTCATTTATTCAACACCCACCCTCCTATACTTTATAAAAACTGTCAACCCCTCTATCGACACCATTCATCCCGAATTTCACCCCCGCGACGAAGAATACCAATTCTCTAAATTCTCAAAAATCCAAAGTGCCTAAAGTGCCACAGTGCCTTAAACGAACTTATTTTCCTCCAAAATTATTTTCTAATCTTCCCACATTGACGCAGCAAGCTGCACTGTTTCAGTCCAAGCACGTCGTTCCCCTTCCAGCTCCGTCTTAATTCCACTTCCCTGTACATTCCCCTCGAGCAGGCTCATCGACCCAGCCTCCTAAATCGTCCCCCCCCTCCCCCCCCCCCCCCCTCCCGGTTGGAATCCCCCAGCTATCGTCCATATTCACTCGACAGCATCCGCAGGAGCGTTCTCCATTTCGCGGGACAGCAATAACGGTAAAACTGTCGGTGCTATTCTGCGGTTGCGAATTGTCAGCTGGGGGTGGCGGTTCTCTAGCGGCTAGGGGTTAGCTTCCTGGGGAAACAGCCTGGGATAACAATTCCACAGGACGTCGATGTTTACGACTAGTTACCGCTAGGACAACCCGCTCCTTCCTTATAAGCGGATAGGAGCAAACAGGATGCAAGGACTCGCAGGGGGGGCTGCTCGTGCTGGGGCAGCTCTCCTAAGGATTACGTAGCCCTGGCCAGCATTGTTTGACTTTAATAAAGCTGCATCCTGTTCTTTGCTTCTCACGTAGTTCCTTTGAGGAGCTTCAGCTGGAAACGTTTCGGGGTGGTGGCTTTGAAGTGACTTGACATAGTCACTTATAGGCACAGGTACATGCTGGGAGCTGGGGGTGCCCTGGAAGGGACTTGAAGCGCGTCAGAGAGTGATAATTTAATTGGGGATGCGTGCGGGAGTGAGGTTTGTCTCCTGGAGCAATGTTCCAGCGTTTTGTTTAGTATTCTAGGTAGCTTCGTTAGGTGAATATGTCTTGTGACCAGTGTAGCGAAAGCCTTCAGTGTTTCAATACTACAATTAATTGATTGATTCATTGTAAGCACTGTGATTAGATGCTCAGTAGCAACTGGTGACACTTTCCCTTCAGAATCTGTGTTTCATAGTAGCGGGGTGGGGAAGATTGGCTACCTTGCAGGGTCCAGGGATCTTCAGTTTATTAATTTTCAAGACAGAGGTTTTGCTCAGCGAAAGGGACGACCAGGAGTATCGAACAGATGTCCCTGTACCGGGTCCTGCTCCTCTTTTTGTCCCCGGCAGCCTCTTCTTCCTCTCCGTTTCCTGCTGGACCCCTAGATCGTTATCTAAACGATCTTCTCGTGCGCTCGACCAGCGGCCAAGGGCGAGATAACGCCACTGCAGGATCTCTCGTCCTTAGGACCACCTCCAGCGACCGTCTGGACCATGCTCCTCTTATCCTGCTTCCCTTTCTCCCAGCACAGGCAGCAAATTAACTCTTTCCATTGTTACGTTATTAGGCGAGCCAGCGATAAGATGTTTCGCAGGACTCTCCTTTGGAAACCAGCCCCCTAGCTTCACTTTACCTTTGAAAGCTCGATGACGTTCTAACTTAACGAATTAATTGTGAACGTCTGCGCTAAACTCTAATCAAATTACGCGGGAAAATTCGAAACAGGGACAATGCTGGCATGGGGAGGTATCCAATCTAAATTTTAGGTTGGGATAGAGTCACAATACGAAAACTCAACCTTCCCAGCTTTGTTTTTGAAAAATTTCATTTACCCAATATACTTTTCTTATAAATTATCTAAAATGGACACTTGGAGTATTTAATTTGAAGTCACTGGATCCAAAATTGAACGGAGCATCTTTTGGAATTTGCAATGCAATTAATTTTCCACTACCATCTTCCTTCCCTTCCTCTTCACAGAATTTAAAGTGGCCTATTTGTAATTGAATTACTCTACATATATTTACTTTAATAGTGTACCGAGTTCCAAAGCCATCCTTTGACCTTTTTCTACAAATTTCTCGCCTGACCACATAGGAAGCTCCAGCGTTCTCACGGGGGAAATGGAAAAACGCGCGGAGCTGGCTGCATCGCGAGCAGAAATCGAAAGCAATCGAACGTGGATGGAGCACGTTTTACATTTCGCGAGCCGCATGCACTCTGCATCCGCGAGGGAATGTTATTCAGCGGCAAACGTTCTCTGTAATGGGATTCTTCGGGGACTATCTAATTTCTCCCTCGCCCGTTTCTCTCGGTTCGGAATTCCTCGCCGTAGGTTCTTTTAAGTAACGACCTTGCAACGCGATGCGAATTTACATTTCGATGGGTTCGGCTTCACTCGCGATCCACCCACGTCCCTGCTCTGTTTCTCTCCCCCCCCCCCCCCCCCGACGCGACCCGCAGTCGGGAATCTCCGTCGTTCTTTATAATTAACGACAGAAAAAGGAATAATCAAAATATAGTGCATCATACTTGAGCAGGAGTGGTGATATTTTCTATTTGAAATTGGAAGTGACTTGGTACTTTACGATTTCTTGGACACTGGGCAGAGAAATGAGGCAAACTTGAATAATTACAATGGGAGAACTTTGGATATTAACTTATCACTGATATAATTTATATTTTGTACGGATTTTAGTTATTTTAGATTTCTTTATTCAGGTTTGTGTGGAGCATATTTTATTTTGTTATATCTACGTAAATATAAATATTTATTAAATAATTAATATAAATATTATTAATCTCGAAATTAAAAGAGCTAATTATAAATTATTTTTATGTTGAATAATAATTATAAATTTATAATTATAAATTAAATGTTATTCGATTTTATTGATATCTAGTTTTTTTTAAAATGAATTTAATTCATATATTTAGTTATTTAATAAAATTATTTTTTATTTATATTGAATATAAAAAATCTATGGGATGATCTATGGATTTATTTTACTATTAATTGATTTATTTAAGAATTGTAATTTTAAAATTTAATTTCATTAGAGATAATTAAATAATTAATTTTTTTAATAGAAAAATTTAATAATTTTTAATGTAATATTTAAGTATTAAATATTTTAACTTAAATAAGTATAAATATTCAAGTATTAAATATTTTAACCCAAATAAGTATAAACATTGTTTACTGTTTTAATTATATATTTTTTTGTAGAAATTCGAAAACCGGTGTAACCCGATTCTAAACCCTATGTTAACCAAAAATAATCCTCGATTATTAATTTCAAAAAGATCGAATAAATCTTGTAGCTCCCCAATTACAAAAATTTCTTGTGCCTTGGAACTCAAAGGTGTCGACCGAAACGTGTGAAAGCAGAAGACGGTATCCAGCTGGCGAATCGATTCGTGGGTGCATCATCCCGCTCAATTAGCGCGAGATAGCCAGAGGCAGAACGGGGCCACTTATCACGGCGATAACAGACAAACAATTATGGTACACGTCGACAACGGAACGCCCCCCTCCCTGGAGCTCGTCTCTTTTTCTCCTCGAACAGAAGTGACGCCTTAATTGTTCCGTCCAGGCCGAACGGGAGGATATCTTTATTCTTGGGGCGAGAGAAAAAGCGAAGGGGAACGGTCGTGGGGCGAGTGCTCGTCCACTCGCAATTAAAGATCGCTAATGAGACGTATGCAAATAACGGAGGGGCTCGTTAAAAACTCCTTCCCCCCCCCCCCCCCCTCTACCTTGTCCTTTTTCGTGGCGGCACGCAGCCTCTTCCGCCGAAGGGAACCTATTCTTGGAGTGGGACCGGATAGCTTTTGTAAGGGAGCACGTTTGACACGGAATCTGAAGCTGCGGATCCCGTCATGGCCCGACGGCACCATTACAATGCGAGGTAGACGAAATGTTTTTTAACTCGGAAATTTGGGTCTCCATGGAAGCTAGTAACCGAGTAAGATGAGCGTTGTTTGATTTGCTGAGAAACTTTTAGAAATTCCCGGCACATTGGTTTGCGGACCAATGTGCCGGGACGGTTTTTCGGCATTTTCTCGAAGAAATTGATGGTGACATTGTAATTTTTCTTCGCTCACGTGTGGGAGAGACACTTTTCTTATATATTCACCTATTTTTAACTCCATTTTTTCTAATTATTGTTTTCTGTGACAGTTTTTCTTGGTTTAGAAGACACTTTCTTTATCTTTCGGAGTGTGTTCTCCGCTGGACCGTAGATATCATCCAGCAGGGACATTTAAAGTGCCCCCCGTAATTAGGCATCAGGCAGAGGAACCCGATATCCCGTTCATCTGCGTGTAACCAGAGATTTTGCTGGCGAGCTTTAACCTTAAGCCACTATCTCCCGCCATGTCCAGTAAATTCGAGCAGTTTAATTCCCGTGCCGCGTGGCAACATTATGTCCTTTGTTTCGTGCTGCGCTGTGCCCCAGGATCTCCTTCCTACGCCCCCGTATCGAGGAGTTACGAGCGTCCCGGCAACTAAACATCCAAGAGGAAGCGCCGCGGGCTTCTTCCCGCGAAGAAGCGGGGGAAACGTCGATGAGGGACATTTGGCTCCACTGGTCGCCCTAGAAATGTCTTCTACCCAAATTGCAGTACCGAGTGCTGCATTTAAGTGGAACAATAATTCTGTAGGATAATGAACCGCCTAACTTTAGAATTTTCGACTTTAGTCAGCTGATTAAAAGTTTTTCATAAGTTACTATAACTTATGACCACTTCTTTTGAAATTTTTAAATTCGTGGCACAAGTACCATTTAAAAAAAAAAACTTGACCAGGTCTGCTAAATATTTCCTTGCTGTTCCTTCAGTCTCTGGAGTCTACTGTTAAGGCTTAAGAATTATATGCCCAGGGTGCACCAGCTCCTTGAACCACATCGATCATCTTCGATTGGTCTCCAATCATCTTTCCCCGCTGTATTTTCAATCTACCACTGAATCGTGCTCGTGCAAGGCCGCCTACGTGCTCCAGCGCCGTTTCAAAAATCGCGTGCCCCACCCCTGCCCCCGTGGCGTTTCCGTTTGCGGAGGACCCCCGACGAGTGACACGCGATGATTCACTCCGTCCGGAAAACAAGCGGATTCGGAATGCAGTGCGTGCTCGACTACGATAATGATAAGCTTCGTCGACGCAGGCCTCGTAACGACGATAAATGAACGTTCTTTAGACGCTCTGATCACGTGGGCATAGTTTTTCATTGCTCCGCCGAGCGGCGCTGTTGCAACATTTGTTAAACGCCATTCCACGATGAATCGATCAGATCTTGCGCTTTCTGCGACGGATCTCGACGAAATTGAAATATGACGTAGTCGACGTGATATTAGGGGGGGTTTAAGTCATCATTTCGCTGGCTTTGAATTTATTTTCAAAATTTGAGGTTAGTTTCTTAAGAGAATATTGTGGTGTAATGGCTGGTTTTAGTAATACCGCTTGTGAAAATTGTTATGGCGATCCATCGACAATGTGGTGTAACTTGCTCGTAATGAGCAGCCAGTCATCGATCATACAACATGCAATTAATTGCCCCGACCGAATAAGCTAATGAACAGGGCAGCTTCCCTGTAAACACGTGAGCTCGCGATTCAATCCCAAAACAACGAAGTTTCCGCCCGGCGTTCCCCGAGCCGGTCTGGACCATGTTTCCTTCCTAATAGCTACAGCGTTCTATAATTAATTTCAACCCTTCCGGGAATCCATTACCACGTGCATTCGGTCCCACAGATATCATCTGCGATGTATTCGAGGCCACGGCCCATCGAGAGCCACTCTGTTAGGCTTCTGGACGGGCCGTTTCATTTCATACTGATGCATATTGCCGGAACAATTGTCGTCGATGGTCTAATATCGATCGTTGTTTCAATTAGAAACGATTGGGGTGAGGTTTGAAGCAATTTATGATGGAAATCCAGGTGGGTAGCCATTTATTTCTAATAATCAACATTCGAATTTGCTCCTGGGGGACTTGAACCTTCTGCGTCATTGCACTATCATCTTTTCTGCTGGAAAATTGTAACATGATACAGTCCACGTGAAATTAAGGGTGGTTTCATTCATCGTTTTCCTGTTTTCGAATCTGTTAAGCCATCTGTTGTCAATTTTAACAGCTTCTTGTATTTTTTAAACAAATTCGAATTCAGCAAAGTGATGACTTAAACCCCCCCTAATTTCACGTGGACTACGTCATATATCAATTTCGTCGAAATCCGCTACGTCGAATGCAAGATATGGCCAATTTGTCTAGCGATATTCCACCTGCAAGAACACCTCTCAATAGCCCGATCCGTGGAAACAGATTTCACCAGCTCTAACCCCCTCTGGAGCTCCTCGAGTCCGCTTGGCTCACGGGCAAAGGGGGCTCATTAGTCCAGGCATTTCGATACAGCCGTGGCGGTGGCATTAAGGAAACTTATTGCGAGGAGCGGCCTGTAGTAGACAGTGCGCATTTACCAGAAGCCGCAGACTAATACCTACCGATCTACTTAATCCCCGAACCCTTTGGAACGTCAGTGCGCGGCGCCGGGTAATTAGCGGGCCCATCAACAAACAATGGATACCAATTTGGCTGGGATAATGGCGCACAGGCAGGAAAGATTATTCCCATTCCATATCCGGTAACATCCAGCTTTTCGCGCGGTCCTGCACCATTGAAAGTCCACCGATCTCTCTGCCAGCACGATGCTCCGGTAGCACTCTGTGTCGCCTCTTGGAAAATTCAGCTTCCCCTTTGCCGCGTCCAACGTTCGGCTGAGAGAATCAGAGATGAATGGGAACACCAGTGTCGAGGCGGGTGAAACTGGATTCGAAAATGTTGAATAATTTTCTGGGGTCGCATTTGGGGTGTCCGTGTGGTGGTGTCGATTGTTTGACCTGTGTAGGCTGGTCCTTGGAAAATTCGAGGTAGTGGAGCTTCTGTTCTATAGAGAAACATACTGTAGAACTTAGTAGAAATATACTGCATCTGTTTACTACTAGAGGTAGACTGAATAGTATGTTCGATTGTCGTCACAGGAATAAGTGGGTTGTAAGATAGTCTCGCGTGGATTGGCAACGTAAGAGAAGTAGACTGAAGGTTAAAAAGCTGACCTGGATGTAATAGAAAAAATGAAACTGACCTACTGTGTTCAGTGAGGAGCAGAGTAGTCGCAGTGGCTGAAGAATTCGTGGAAGCCAGCAGAGCGATGAAATCAGTAGAGGTGAAGAGGGAGCGTCAGTGGAACAAAATGAGAAGTAGCCGTTGGAAGCACTAGGATCAAGCCAAACCATTAAATTGGGCGGAAGTAACGAAGTAATGGAATGGAACCGACAGTATCAGCTGGACAAGTGAGACTTCATTCCCCCGGCAAACAGAGCAGAACAAATAGAGCTGGTACGATCAACAGCGCCACTAAAACTACCAAAAAGTTCCCTGTCCCAATGAGATCTACCCCAGTTAGCAGAGTTCCCTAGTTGCCACGGCTATCTAACTAAATTCGTTCGACGAGCGGCTGCCCAGTATTCCCTTAAACCTCGAAATTGAATTCCTTCCAATTAATTCTTATGACCCCCCTCGGTGCACGTCGCCGTGGATCTCCAGCAGCCTGGATCATCCTCTCGAAACTCGTGATACGTAACAGTAATTAACGGACTCCCTCTAGCATCCCCTTCCCATCGAAAGTATCCTCCACGGTCGACTCAACTTGATCTCGTCATGAGAAAACGATCCGCAGCAAACCCACTTCCCACCACCAATGACATCAATTCTGCATCTATAAAACTTTACGGTCCTAACCCCATAAAACTCCCATTCACCATCGTGAAAGGCGGCCATTTGCACATCGGGAGATACTAAACGACGATAAAACACTAATGTACATCCGGAAATACGTGGAACTCTATTTCTGATGCATAGAACCCCATAGGAACGAAGCCAACAAAGTACCAGAAGGAGCGAAGGCTCATTCCACGTCAAATCGATTATTTCTTCCGATCGACGTCGTGGATTTTGATGAGACTGGAGTATAATGTAGTCCACGTAAAATTAGGGAGGGTTTAAGTCATCATTTTCCTGGATTCGAATTTGTTTAAAAAATACAGGCCGCCGCAGTTTGCAAGTTTTGCTCATTTTGATTTCGAAATAGTGTTTGCAAATTAATTCCTATCTCCGGAACTATACGTCACACAAAGTTGGTTCTTCGTTCATTTTAATCAGAAAGGGTTAGCCTTCCTGGGAAGATTTACTTCTAAGTCACTTTTGCAACAGAACATTTTTAAACAAATTCCTGCTCTTCAAATCCTGCTCTTCAATTCCTGCAGCGAGATACAGGAATATTTTATTATACCCGACTATCCCCACCTCTCCGCAGAGAACTACAAAATTGTCCCAGCTGGTGAAGCCTTCCCATAAAGACTCCAACCCCGGAAATCGATTTCATAAAGGCATGGATGCAAGCTTGCGTGCACCAATTGCACCCCAGGCTGTCGTTGCAGTTGCATAGGCGACGCAGGAAGAAAGGGGGGCTTGATTTCTGTGTCGGTCGTATTAAATTTCATTTGCGTCTCCAGTTTCACGCGCGGATGACATTCTTTGTCTTCACGGGGCCCGAATATTGCATTCTTCCGTGAAAAGCTTTCCTTCCTTTCCGCTACGGGGCAGCCTCTCATCCCGTGAAATGAAATTCCACGTCCAATTTGCCATCGAGCCCAGCCCATGGACGCTGCTGATAGAGGCGCGGGGGGGGGGGGGGGGAGAGAAAGAAAGAATCGAGACGCGGAAACGGTGAGAATCGTCTTTCGTTCCCTGTGGAGTGGAGGTCGTGAAATTCGATCTATAGGGGCGCAGTAAAATCGAAAAACGGGTCTGTTTCGACTCGTGTCGCCTCGGTCGCGTGGGATGGCGCGAACAATACCTCCTCTCTCGAAACGATCCAGTCCGATCTGCTTCGTTTCGTTCCTCCAGACTTTACGACGCCGAAATTATTGCCCTAACGAAATTACTGTACATTCTATAAATCTACATAACACAAAACTGTTAGCATCCAATGCCTTCCACGAAACTAACCTCAAAGTCACCTTACGGTTAAATGAGAAGCTTAGAATCTTCGGATGGTATTAATTCCAGATTCTAACACCGCGTTAAGGCAGATTCACACACCACTTCCGTGATAGTTTCTTTGTTTCAGTGTCAATAACTGACAAGCGCGAACTGCTCCGTTCCAAAACAGAGAATCGGTACTTTTTACCACTGACACCGGCGCTAGTGGCGCCGCGCCGCCGAACCGTCGCGGAACTAACACATGTGAATCCGCCTTTCCGCTACATACTCCCAGTAGGTTATATCTGCCGCGTTCGACCGTTTCTGTATCACCGAGGAGCTCGGAGGCGATCGAGGGTGCCGCGAACGAGCCAAGGAGAGTTGAGGGAGTCAGTGCACGTCCGGGAAGACGATACGCGTTTGCACGCGTGGCGCGTCCCCGATCGACGGAAGGATACGCGTAATGGACGTCCACCACGTGGAACAATGACGCGGTGGACAATGATACGGGAAAGACGCGCAACGTGACCCCGATCGGGCCGTTGCACATGCACCTGGCTGGGTTCGTGCAACGACATTTAAGTTGGCCGCGTGACTCGCGGGGGTCGTGCGCCGTGAATATGCAATTAGATCGACTGGCGTGCTCTGGACGATCGAGATCCGAGTCGAGAAACAAGCACCCCCCACTTTCACGGTTGATACCGAGCCTCACCCTGAGCCAGTGATGCCAGATTCGGGACGGGAGCGCTCGAGAATTTCCCCCACCTCGCATGCACACTACGCCGTAGCTGCGTGCCCGCGAGCTCGGCGCATGCACACACGCAGCTCCGGCCTAGTGTGCATGCGAGGTGGGGGAAATTCTCGAGCGCTCCCGTCCCGAATCTGGCATCACTACCCTGAGCCAGTGAAAGTATAATATGAACAGAAGTTCACGAAAGAATTGATCTTGAACCCTGTGCAGTCCAAGTTGATCACACGTCGATCAACAGTGCTGGGTCCATTTTGACCCATAAGCCTCGTTCACATTAGGCGAGTTTACTCGGTTCAAGTCGCTTCGTGAATTTAAGTTCACACTTGTACGTACGTTCACACTATTCAAGTTGCATTATTTCAAGGCAAGAAAAGTTGGAACACTCTTTACTTCGCTTCAAAATTGAAAGGATAATTCAAATGAAGTGAATAACAGGTTAGTTTACTGATTTCAAGCGTCTTGAAGCCAGTAAACTTGACTAATGTAAACAAGGCTATAAGCTTGTTCATTCGTGCCTTACAAAGACCCTTTATTTTTATGACTTAGGATCTTTATCGTTTTGCAAAGATTGATAGCAGTAATAAATTATATTTGGGGGTTAATGTATGGCGTGGGTCAAAATAGACCTGGTGTCCCCGTTGAGAGGGTGAAATAGGAGCATTGCGCATTCCTGTAGAGGAGGCTGGAACGGCGGGAAAAGTCCTGAGATTCGCATTATTTCCTGCCAGCCGAGGCAGTGAGCTTGCGAATGGGAGTGTGTGGAGGGTGGATGGGGATGGGAGGTCGTAAGAGCAAATGGTAAGAATCTGCTCGAGGTGACTGGAATATCGTTGGACAGTTTTCCGATACCCAGGCTCTTTCCTTAGCTGGATATGTCTGGTGCTTCGTGCAGGTGCATAGAACATTTGCAGAAATCATGTATCTTCTTCCTTTATTTCCAGGAATAACGAGTTTCTTCCTTTATTTCCAATAATAGCGAATAGTTTTGGGTGGGACATCGAGCGCAACTGCAACCTCCATTGTCTTCTTCCTTCCTACTCAGTGGCTGCTTGCAGTCAGCTTTTGGAGATTGCACGATAGCTGATACGCTCGGAGTTGTTTCTGTGTGTGTGGATAAATCTGTGACGTGTAGACGGGTTTGATAGCGAGCCACAGGAGCGTGGGCGTCACGACACCGCGTAGCCCCTGGCCTCTGTGTTGTTTCTACTTGTTGCTTGGTCCTTTTTTCGATTGTGTATTTTCGTGCGTGACGGTGGTGGGCCCTGGGTGTTCATCATTGGAGGGTTTAAGAATTCAAGCTTGAGGGCTCAGAGGTCCTGCAAGATTCAGCCCCTGAGTTTCAAGGACCATAAAAGTCTCGGTACATGAGTATTTCAACTTCCCTAGAATCCTACACCGAATTTCGGAGTTACGAAGCAGTGGAGGCCTCTAGTTCAAGGTTCTCAAAATTCTGGGATTGCTCAGCTCTGGGAGTCCAACCTCTAAAACCTTCAGGAGCAATCCTTAACACCTCGAATATATTTAAAAAATCTAAGTTTCCATGTTACAAATAGTACAGATGGGAATAAGCACTGTATTTAAATAATCTCAATTTCTGAAACGACCTGGCGATGCAAGTTCCACCCCTAAATCCCATCCCCTGAATTTCACCTCAAATACCAACAGTCCCGAAAATCTAAAAGTCCCGCAAATATTATTTCCCTGCCTCCTCGACGCAATATTCCCCCCGCAAATAATCGACCCCCCCCCACTTTTTACTTTCCCCGGCCATTAACCTTCACCACGCACTGTTAATTCCGCCCCGTGGCACGTAGTCCGCCAAAAAGCATCCAACGGGATCCTTCGTCGGGGATGGAACACTATCAACCGACTCGTTTGTACGAAATTCGGTCCCCCCCCCCCCCCAGCGAGCTGCTCGACTGAATACGGAACATCTGCGAGAAATCCTTAAGGCCTGGCTTAATTGATACCGCTCTAAATGGCGCGGGCGTGCAGTTTATTCCCCTCGCAAATTCACGGAGGGGCGGTAATGCATACGTAAACGCGCGGAGCGCCCAGCCCCTTCTACTCGATTTTCTCTGTGCATACACGTAAGTGAATGGAATTCGCCTCTCCGCGGAATTTCATTTTCAGAGACCCATCCACCATCGCCAATGTCCTCTGCCACCCCTTGCCACCCTCCGCAGACGCCGAGGGGGAGGTGGGGGGGGGGGGTGTTACGTCACAATTTGCGGGTCAACGCACGGGATTCTTTATGAAAAATTCATTCTGGACGCTACTACTCTGGCTTCAGAATTATTGCGATGCGCTGAAAATAGTATTTTAAATAATTCGGGACATTCCGCGTCCAATTGTGTTGTTTAATATTAATTTTTCTAGGATATTTAAAATCTGAGCGTTTTAGTGCTACTGATATTGGTTATCATTTTATTAAAATTTTAACGAAAATTTTCACACCGATGGTGATTGAAATTCGTTTTAGGAATATTGATTCCTCGACTATTCAGTAGCCAGCAATTGTAAAGCCATCTTGGAACAGCATTGTAACCCCGGCTGTCATTAATTAAGCTCGGTTCATCCTTAAGACGATCTTTCAACGGAAGTAGCAGAAGGAATGAAGGGATTCCTCCTGTAAGAGATGGCAATTTTTCATCCTCGGGAGTGTGCTGCATGCCATGACGAAGGAGCGGCGCTGTTTCCTCGAGGAGGCAGTGAGGAATGGGGTGGTTCATGGTGGAGGCTGAAAATACTTGCCGATGGATCGAAACTGCTGCCTTTCACATGTTGCAACGTGCACGCTCCTGGTTCCCATTACATCAAGTCGCGAGGCAAAGACACGTGGCGCCCTCTGCCCCCGGAACGAGTTCCACAATCATTTCCGAAAGAAAAAAATAAACACAAAATGACATGAAAACTTCCATCAAACTCAGACCTCTATACAATTTAATTAATAAACCGACAGCGTTGCATTCGTAGATACTTCCAATCTTCGTATCGAAATTTTCCCGCATGAGTGCTCTTTAACCCCCCCCCCCCCAAAAAAAAAGAAAACCATTCAGCACACAGTGTAACGAGTATATAGCGAAAAAAATCAAGTATCAATTTTCCATTAAGATACAGTTATTTACTTGTCATTGATGTGTTAATCATATTTATACAGAAAAAGATTGATTTTTAACATAAAATAATTTATTTAAAATATATTTTTGAACATAATAAATGTAAAACAAATAAAAGATATATATATTTTTTAAATACATTTATACACAAATTAATAACAAACATATGAAACAATTATAAATAAAAATAAAATTAATTTTTTAAATAATTCGTATTGATAATAAATCTTAAATTATTCATTCTTATTATACATCTTCATCGCTTTCAATTAAATTTGAAGAAATTCAAAGCTCAGTGTCTTTTAAAAATAAATATTCGAGCACAGATTTGTCTAGTTTTTTCGTTTTGTTATGTGTATTTTTTCTTATGTGGGAGCACTCGGGAGCAGATCAAATTTATACCAAATTAAAGGGCATAAAAATAACTAATTGTAGTAAAAAAATGAAAGAACCCACGTGTTTCTTCTTTTTTTTTAGTTCTCTCCAGAATTTAGAAGATGCGCCAAAAAAAGTAATAATTTGAGCCACTGGTACGTATCCATATTTTTAAATGCAAGAATTTTTAATTAATAAAACGAAAAAATGATACATTTTGCTTATTTTCAAAATAAAATAGGAAAGAGAAAAAGAACTTATAAATACAACAAAAATGCAGTGGGTAAATATTTCCTACGTGTAATCTGCAGCAGCTTGCGTTTGGTTATTCGACTTTGAATGTAATTACTAACCTTAAATCCGTTATTAATATTAATCAGTTATAATGCTCTTATATCGGAAGACTGTTTTTACTATCAATTCCACGAAATAAAATACGAAAGTTCAAAACTCAAAATTTTGCTTTTTGAACACGAGCCGCGACACTGTGTGCAGCAGCTCGAAATCCTTCAGCGAGTAAGCCGCCGGTCGAGGATGTTTAACAGCTCTCGAAGCCTTCATCGGCTCGCGAAGCGCATCCCGGTCCTCCGTTTTAATACCGTTTATTAGCCAGCTCCGCTGCCCCTCTGGCCTTCGTGAAATCATTAATCTGTTAATAGGTAGCCTCTCGCGGCCGCCCCTGTCCCAAGCCCCCGTAAACACCACGTGAACATGGGCCGGACCCCTTTCGCGTCCCTTGGACGGGGATTCGTCATGCGTTACCGAACGGAAGCTGCGTAATCTGCGTAATACCCGTAACACGCCATTATGTTATTACGAGGGCACGGGGTGTTGCTGGTCCGCGCGTTAACGGTCACGTGACGGGGCTGACGCTGGCGGGGTATTAAAGGGCTCTTAACGTGTCTTTGGAAAACTGAGCGGTGGGGGGGTAGGCGTGCTCGCGAGCGTAATTCAGTTCCGGAGGGGGGAGAGCTCGGTGTACGGTGGCTGGTGAGTCCCTGGGTGTTTTTAACGCTTCGGAGGTGGATCGTTTCGGATGGAACTTTCTGGGATCATAGAGGTATATGCATCATGGATTCAGAGTGTCTTTGGAGTGTCATCCCCTTAAATGGGACACTCTGTGTAGATTAAGTGGCTTTGAACGCTGGGGAGGCTCGTGATAGAAAAATGATAGTAGCTAGTTTAAAGTGGGTTGGATTGAATCTTCCGGTGTTTAAGGGGGTAGGTTACCCTCAAAATTTTCGAAAATTAGGTTTTAGGATGTTTGCATATTCCGCTAGCTTCATCTTTTCTACGTTGGGTAAACTATAATGATTGGCACCCTAAGGGAAAATCACAATTAGAAAGTCTATATTTTTTTGTGGAGATTTTATATGGTGTCAATTTTCAGTTATTATCAATGATTATGGATTTCTTATTAAAATATCTTGAATACCTATTAAGTCTTTTATTTTAAAAATATTCAATGGAAAACAAAAATAGGCATAAAAGTACAATCATTGGCACCCTAAAATTTGAAGTTATAAAAAAAACATATGTAGTTAAAAATGAAGTTTAAAGTGTTTAAACAGACAATTTCATTCACTATTAAATACCTACGATACTTAGTAAATCTGTATTTGAATTTATTACTTAATTATAAAGCGACAAAGTGTATTTACCTACCCCTTATCACAATTTTAAGAAAACGCCTAAAACGCAGGCCTTCGTCCCACTTTGTGGTGTTGCCAGATGTAAATTGTGTAGTTCAACTACTGGGCTTTGCAGTGTTGTAGTGAAAGAAAAATAAGAAATTGTAAAAAAGTAATTTCTAAGCTTGTACTTCTTAATCAGGAGTGCCAATGATTTGTACAGTACCAACATTAGTGCAGTTTACCCTATTTTAAGCGCAACCGGGGCCCAAAATTCCAAAAATTGAAGGAATCACTGTAAAAAATGTAGGAGCCTGCACATGAGATCGTATAACGATGTCCAACTTTAAACGCAATTTCCCAAAAATTACGTTTTCCAAAATGGTGAACATAAAATCTCGAAAACCGCTGCAACGATTTGAATGAAAATTTACAGCGAGCTGCAGAAAACTATTTCCCTCCATGTATTGGGAGCAAATTTTCAATACAAATTATTTGAAATATGATAAAAAATATTTTTCCTACAAAAAAGAATAAAATCAGACACATCAATTTAAAATTTGCTTCGCGTACACGCTCTCACATTTATATTTATAACTTTTATTCCTATAATTATATTTAAAATTTTCTTCGTGCGCATTAAAGTCAACGAAATGACGCTTAAAAATTAAAACAAAAATTGTATCCTGTATTCATTTCTTACTTCAGAACATGCGTTTGAAGAAGGGCCTGATTTTGGGCTTTAAGGGTAACCTACCCCCATAAGGGGTTAGGCCAGCTTATATGAAGCACATTTATAATCATTTTCGGCAAATTTTTTAGAGTGATAATGAAATAAATGGAAAATTCAACATAAACCTATTATTGTACAACTCTTGATGGAAAAGTCGTATTTTTTTTTCGTACAAAATGACGGCTGCAACAAAAAACCAAAAACCAAAAAGTTTTATTTTCAAACATGCCTAAAACTAAAGAAGTACATATGAACATCCATGAACATTCAATTTTGTCGAAATGGTGAACATGCGGAGAAAAAGTGCATTTTTGTTTTTATAAAAGTGTCAATTGCGAAGAACATGTTCAAGATATCGCAAAATCGGTATGTACTTCTTTAGTTTTAAGCATGTAGAAAATAAACCTATTTGGTTTTTTGTTCTAGGTCAAGCGCTATAGCCGTGAGCAGCTTAAACACTGCGGAAAACGTCACTCGACAAGATGTGGCATATCATGGCTTTACAGCCGCCATTTTGTACGAAAAAAAATACGTCTTTTTCCGTTGAGAGTTGTACAATATCATGTTCATATTGAATATTCCATTTATTTCATTATCTCCCTAAAAAAAATTGCCGACAAAGACTGCAACTTTGCTTCGTCCAAGGTGGCCTAGCCCCTTAAGTTTGTTAAAGGATTGAGTCTAAATTTTTGTACAGTGTCGCAGGACTCCTGAATCAGAATTCTAGATCTTGCAACCATAACTATGCTACTTCTGTCTAATTATATTTTCATCTACTAGGTAGAAATTCTAGAATTCCAAATTAATTTCCCTTCATAGTCAAGTTTAACACATACACCACACCGAATCCTCAACATCACCTGGACCCAGTAACCAGCAAACCAAATCCGCCGCGAATGTCCATCTTTTAAAATAACCCATAAACGTCCCCGGTATAGGTAGCCTTTGGAACGCGACGCAAACACGTCTGCCAGCAGTATTTTCATCTTGGCTGGGAAATTACAGCTACCCAGAGACATTCGTGTCCCGATAAGGAATCATCTCCTCTTCGAACCAGTTCCCCGGCCGACAATACACGATTCGCCTCCGCCTTGAAAAATAATACCGTTAATCTGGCTGTAATTCCACTCGCCCGCCGGAGCATACGTATATATTCTCGGGATCCCCGGACACTTCAGCCGCGGGAATGTAATTTCGTTCGATGATGACGCGGATCGGAAGATTTCGTGGGCGGCCCCCGCGTCCACCGTGAAACGTAATATGGAGGAGAATCGCCATCGCCCGCTAATACCCCGGAAAGTTTATTAACCCTCGCCCCTGCTTCACGCTCCCTGACCTTTAATCTCTGTCCAGCGCGGGGCGAAGATCGATCCGTGTGAAAATCCCTGTGAAACTATCATTCTGCAGAAAAACATGTATATACATCCTGTGGCACTGTTGATTCTAATATCCCCGCGTGTTGCGTGGTTAAACTGTGTGTGGGATAATTTATATACCCTGCCATGAGGTCCCGCATATCAAAGTTCAAAACAGTGGGGCATTTACTCTGTTTTTGTAAATTGCAACTAGGATTAGAATTACATACAGAAAAATTGAGAAGGGAATTCCCAGCAAAAGCCACTTCCCTAGAACCTAGTTACTTAATCTTCCAAGCTCCTAACCTCTAAATTCCCTGCTGTCTCCAAGTATCCCAGGTACATAGAGCACCGCATAAAGACCCCAGTCGCCCATATAGTAGATCAGAAGAGTTTAAAAAAACGAAGCTACTTCAGCCGCCAGAGTGTTATCGATCTAAATTCTAAATTCATCGATGGCGACAGGTGGCGCCCCAAGCGGCGGCGCTGCTGTTCCCCGCGCGCTAACCTCCAATCAACCCAGTGCTCGCCAGCGGTCTGCACGCACGACTACCGCGGAATATTGGCTAGAGGGACGCGAAGATATTGAAATCCTCTCCTTTGTAACGCGGCGAGGCCCTCGAAACCCTGCCAGCTACGTGATCACATTACATTAGCGGCGGACCCCCTCCTCCGCTGGTTTCGCCAGGCAGTCTACCGTTCGCGGTGCACGCGGAGGGGCCTCGTGGGCGGAAGTGGAGTCGAAGGAGGATCTGGCGCGGTGATGGATGATGGAGGAGACGGGTGGTGCAGAAACTGCGACGGGGGAGCGGGGCGTAGGAAGTGGCCAAGTGGGTGGGGAAGCTGGGGACACCTGGTTAGGCGAGGGAGGGGAGCAGGAGGTGAACGGGTAGGATTGAGGATGGTGGAGGAGCATGGGAGTTGGAGGAAGTGGCGGAAGAATGTGGCGCAGTGGACTGGGGAAGGCGGGAAGACGTGGGGGATAGACGGAGGTGAGGAAGGTGAAAGGGAAACGGGTGTAGGATGTGGGAAGACGTAGAATAGAGGCAGGAAGCTGGAGTTGGTGTGGGGGGCAGAAGAGAAAGGGTGGAAGGTAGCAAGAGGAATGGAGAAGATATGGGGAAAGGTCAGCCGAGGGAGGAGGAAGAATGGGAATCAAGGGAAAGGTGAACTAAAAGAGGAACGAGGGACCAGATAAGTGCCAACATTACGGGATACCCATTCCCTGTAAACACCGCATCTAGTCATCGATTCATTCCAATAAATCACCACCTCAACACCTGTCCAAGCCTTCCGGCACAGAAAGCCTTGCTAATGACTGCGCCAGCAACACCGAGTCCCTCTTCATAAACCACCCTCCTTCGGTCTCTCCCAACGAAGACAGCAGAGCCAAGGAAAGAAGACACCGAGACCGATATAAGAAGCTGGGAATAATAGAAGCACAATAGAATCTAGGAACTATTATAGAAGAGACCAAGGCTACTGTGTGCAGAATGTTTAGCGCTGAGGACATTCCTCTTCTTCGCCAATGTCGCCTACCTTTCCACCCTAGCATCCCCCAAAGTTCCCGTTTATGGGACGTGTACCGCATAAGGGTCCCAGCGTAACGTCGTCGCGGGAAATTCGTTTAAAAGCAAGAGACTAGGGGTGGAGCGTAAATACACCACCGACAGCAGCCCCCGAGCTCGCGAGGGCAACTTATGAATCAAATTGCATTCACGTAACTCGAATTCCCGCGGAATTCACCCTTGCTCCTGTTGATGATACTGGAATTCGCACTCCACCCTTCCCCAACTCCCATCCGCCGAGAATTTGGAAGCTCCATCTTGGCCAATTACCATGTGGAACATTTCATTTTGCACCGCACTACTGGTTGTTATGTGAAATTCCAGAATTTCGTGGGGGAGACAATGAGTCCGGAGCCGTCTGTCTTTGAATGAAAATGAAGGGTAGGAGAATCTACCGCGTCACTTTTCTCAATTCTTCATCCTGCACTCTGGTAAAATTGGCATTAAATTCTAATTTACATAATTATATCAAACCCCCAGTATTATTCTGTAATTTTCTACAACTAGTAGAATAGTAACATTATAGTCAGCCAAAGGTAGTACTACCACAGCAGATAATATTAAAAAGTTTTTCACTATGGTAGAACAATCTAGAAGCATAAAATTCCTGGAAAGCTTCGGTTTTAATTTTCCAAACTATTCGTCCATCTCCCGCTCGGAAATCGCTAGCTTAGGTCGCATTACGCGCGGGCAGACGGTCGTGTCAGGGTCTCCCTGGGTTGGAAGCGAACTTCGCTGATATTCCGCGCGATTTTCACGTTTAAACCCGTCCCCGGGTGTGATACTTAATTCACGGGGGGCGAGAGTTAAAGTTACTAGTGAATGGGCAACACGGCGGGGTAAAAAGCAGCGAACGAGGGCGGCTTTAACCACGCGCGCTCCACGTCGACGAACATTTATTTCACTTAACAGGCGCACTTGTACGTGAAAGGTGGCACCCTTCACCAACGAGACGCAATTATTTCTAATTATTTTCGCATCTTGGCCTGAAACCAGCGGGGGCACGAGTTCACTGGAGGTCGGTGGAAAAGTGGCAGTTGGAATTTGCTTCAGTTACGTTGGGGGAAACTGTCGTTTGAGCGGGTATAGTCTGTGGAAAACCAGGAAGTTCTATCAGGATACTTTCCTCATTACGGGTCGAGTCGAACTTGACCCTCAGTGGTTGAGAAAATTGATTGAAATTCAAAGTTAATAGACTTTTAAAGTTTCTAAGTGATATAACTTACGTATGCCGCGGCATTCTCATCTGCGATGGTTCCTGCACTTTCAAACTGTAATTGTTTGCCGTGGTGGAACATTGGGAGGTACTACTTGACTACTGAATGCAACTTTGTGACTCCACTTAACCCTAGTAGTATATTCAATACTCCTCTGATTTTTAGGGTATCCTTCAGTCAAAACGCTTGAAAAATACGCGATTTTCACGAATTAAAAAAAAAAAAGAAATGGAACAACATAAGTAAAAAAGCTTTTGGGACTTCATTACTACATATTTGAAGAACAAATAAAAAAATTATTGTTCGAATTTTATTAAATTTTGCATTAGATAGACAGCATTCAGAGTTGTCATCAGAAATGGTGACAGGATCGTCTGAAATAAAAAAACTAAAAATATTCATAAAATATACGCGAACGGTTATCGCCTTATTTGTCTTCACTGTAAACAAACAATCCAGCGATTTTTAACACATGTTTAAACACGATGTTGCAAGGAAGCATATTCGTCTACGCATACATCTGTCCATAAAAAAACATGGGTGATCCAAAATTACTCTTTGTGCATAAAGCGATAACCATTCACATATATTTTAAGAATATTTTTAGTTTTTTTATTTCAGTCTATCCTGTCACGAGTTCTGATGGCGCCCGTCAGGAGTTCCAATTTCCACAGTGGTACAATGTACAGCTAATACAAAAATGGATAAAATTCAAACAATAATTTTTTCGTTTCTTCTCCAAATATGTAGTAATAAAGACCAAAAAGCATTTTTACTGTATGATGTTCAGTTTCTTTTTTTTTTAATTTATGAAAATCACGTATTTTTCAAGCGTTTTGACCGGAGGGGGGGGGGGCTGCTTTTGAGACCGAAAAAGTAGGTGATATTTGCGAAATTTTTATATAAAAAAACTGTGGAACATATTTATTTGAAATTTGGCAAGTTGTTTTATTGTACTTTTAAGTATTATTACAAATTTTTATGAGTGCAGAACGTTGAAAAAAAACGGCTCGTGCTGGCGTTGATGGAAAGTGTCCTATGGTTTATCTGAAACGCGAGAAGGAAAAGGGATTCTTAATCTGCATGAACATGGCTATCTATGGAACTAGGATTATGGCTGTATCTGTTACCGGTCTTTTTTTATTTAAATAATTCCTTGCGATTTTTTGACGAAATTCGAACTTTTTTTCAAAAGGCTGCCATTTTAACAATTTTTCATTTTTCTGAATTGTTCTAGTTCCATAGATAGCGATGTTCATGCAGATTAAGAATCCCCTTTCCTTCTTGTGTTTCAGACAAACTATAGGACACTTTCCTTCAACGCCAGCACGAGCTGTTTTTTTTCAACGTTCTGCAATCGACGCTCTACGCACGCACTTTTTTTTGTATAGCCTCATAAAAATTTGAAATAATACTTAAAAGTACAATAAAACAACCTGCCAAATTTCAAATAAATCCGTTCAACAGTTTTTTTTATAAAAAATTCGCAAGTATCACCTACTTTTTCGTTCTCACAAGGCAGAACCCCCCTTAAGTGATATAACCTACGTATACAACGACATGTTCATCAAATACTTTTCCATCCATTTCTGCAAGTAAAAAGTAACTAATTAATTCCACATGACTATTAAAATCACGTACGCAGCTCTCTCCACTGCTCTTCACTCTTCGCAGGAAGTCCCATTCAAACGCAACCAGGCAAGTGTATCTCCAAAACTACAGACGGTATAAAAAAATGTTTCCCCGAAAAGTCGAATTTTTACAAGAACCGCATAATCTAACGCTCATAGTAATTTATTTATACCCGCGGGCACCGAAGGCACCCAACCATTCCCCTTTTCCCCGACCCCATAAACATTCTCAACGTCCTCTCCCCCGGCTCCCTTTATTCTCCCCGCTGCAATTCCTCGAGTGATACAACCGTTGCGCGCCGCGACGCAGCCGTCCACCTCCACAACCCCATTTGCGAGCTCCCTTGAAGAATTCCTTTCGCGAGCCGGCGAACTCCAATTTGTTCATTTCCTTACGTCACTCCATCCCCTAACAGGCGTCTAACAAATGTATCGCGTGCCCCCCCCCCCCCCCCCCGTTGTCGCGTGCACCGGCTCCAGCTGGATCGATAGCGCGACAACGAGCCAAAGCCAAACGAATATATCGTCGCCGCGTTTAGAGGGGCCCCAGGCGAGCGTCGGCGCGGCTGGATGGACAGAGAGGGAGCGACAGAGGAGGGAGGAGGGTGGGGTTGGGGGGGGGGGGGGAGGGGGAGGGAGGAGGGTTTGAGCGTACCTTGAGCAAACACGAGCAAAAACGAACCAGCGACGGTGAATGACAGCAAATTGTATTCGAAAACAAAGTACGCGTAATTGCAGTGACACGAGCCGGCATGTCGGAGACGGGCCGCGGGGGCGTCGTCGTGACTTTTTTTGCCCACGAAGGTCGGGCCACCGTGGCTGCTGGAGGATGCGCGTCACGTAAAGGGATTGGTTCGCTCATTAGAAGCTAACTACGAGTATCCTCTAGCCCTCGTCCCTCTGCACCTTGGCCTACGTGGGACGCCCTTTGAAATTCAGCGGTGTCGCGAGCGCGGACACGTACGCGGCCGCGGTACTCGCAATTCGACTCGATTGTTTCGCGAACACCGGGCCTGCTCGCCGGTGCCTGTCGCCAATTGTTTACTGGCTTTTGGGGTTGGGAAAGATTTATGTGCTTTATTTGACACTGATGTGTCCCTTTTTTTTATTTTTTTTTATGAATAATTGAGGTCGCAGGGCGGAGGCTAGTTTAGCTTGTGACGTGTCGATTGTTCGCCGGGCCACCGCATGAAAAAGATCCATCACTTTTTCCAGACCGCGTCGGGGATTTCGGCGAAATTGAAGTATGATGTAGTTCCCGCGAAATTAGGGGGGGTTTAAGTCATCATTTTTCTGGCCTCGAATTCGGTTGAAAAATACTGGCTGCCGAGGCTCGCAATTAACAACCCTGACGGCCACACCGGAAGTGATCGATTCGATGTGGAATGGGTCTGCTATATTCTGGAATTGAGAGCTCTGAGGATAGGGGTGGAGGAACTAGTAACGTAATCAAGTCGCATAAGTTGCTTTTTTATTTAAAAAAAATGGTATAACGAATGTATCAAATTATATTAAGAAATAGTAGGTTGAATCTATTTCTCTCATTCCTAACCATGTGTGGCCTTGAAAGTCCACGTACTTGAAATGCCATATGGTTGAATTTGTCTTAACAGTGACTTTTATATCGGGTAATTAAATTTGTAGCATTCCATTTTAAAAACTGAAGGTCACAATATTTTCACGGAAAATATTGCGAACACCAAAAATTGACATTCCGTATTATGTTGGGTATAAAAAATAGTAAAAGTCCTGCTCTTTCATTTTTTTTCCTTCAAATACTTACCATTTGTGAGAACCCTGTATAAGAATAGCGGGGTATAGCCAGTTGGCCGATGCTGGTACCGCACGACTCACAATCAGCTGGACGACGCAGCGTCACAAAAATTTTAATTTTCATTTGGCCAATTTTAGAGTGTCCATAGTTTTTAAAACGTGCCCATAAAGAGGACACACAGGGGTATATCCTCAACTTTTTTCAAATTTTTAAAACGTACTAATTTTGAGAAAATTGCATTTGTTTAAAAGAATTGCAAAAACAAATGGACAAAAATTTGTTTTTTTATAGTGAAATAATTTTTATTAGGTACTCTTATATCTCCACTGTAAGCTCCCAAAAATTCATTTTCATCAGTTCCATAGTTCAAAGCTTATAATTTATTGAAAAAAGGTCAACACTATATTTCAAAGAGTAATTTGTGGTCTCCACAAATTTACAAATTTTGAAAAATCCTTCGAGGTACGTTTATATATCACTAAAGACTACAACATACCCAAGTTTCACAAAAATCCGAAATGCGTCTGATTTCGCGTGGAATGGCTTTTAAATAACAATTATTCTTAATAAATAATCTCGCCTCCGCCCAGAAATGTCTGTGCACTTGACATCGTCCCACAGAAAACTAATCCTAACTTTTCCATCCCCCACAGCCACAAGAGTTAACAGGTGAAACTGAAGCTGAAGCCTCGCCCCTAAAACAGTCCCCACCAAAAAACGCCGCAAAAGCTGAAAAAAAGCTAAGCAAACTTTCCAGTACGACCCTCTCGATTCGACCCCGTGTCTTCCACCCTTATTAACCATGCCTTGCCACGGACAAAAACCGCCCTCCGTGGCGCAACAAATTGCCGAAAATTTACGACTCTCGCGGCGACTTCCCCGCCAATTGATCCTCCCCCCCCCCCCCGATCCTGGGAATACGGCGCGACGATTCTTATCTGGGACGCTGGATATGGGTCGCGGTGGCTAGGGGTTGTGCTTCCCTGCCGGCTCGTCGGCGGAGATCGGCCCCTTTCTAAAGTCAAGTTGGGATAAGGCTCCCGGGGGAGTTCTGGTTTCGCGGGGGGGATGATGTACTCGCCTCGAAACTGCTGATAGTACCCTGGGAAAACGGGCGCTTCGGTCGTTCGACGGCCACGGAACCCCGTCGACCGGTTGATTCTTCGGCGCCCCTTGCATCGCCCCCCCCCCCCTCTTCCCCCGGCGAATTTATTCTCAGGCCCTATCAGCGTTCCCGAGTCGACGCCTCCCCAGCTACCCCCATCACCTGCACCACGAGTTCTCCATCGCGTGTAAGCCCGAGCGAAGCCGCTGTTTCTTCGTCAACTCCCTTGAGCACGGCAACCAGCGGTGCAGGCACTTGGCTGGCGCTAGGCGAGCGTATTTCGGCAAGCTTCCGGCTGACGTTCCCGAGCGCCTGCGAGGGGAATAAAAGCGCGCGCCTGAGGAATGTTAAAGAAAGCTGATGTGAGGAGCTTGGAGGGAAGGAAACCGGAAAGTTGCAGCTGCAGCATTAGGGACAAGAAAGGGTGCAGTGTGTGCGTGGGAGGACGTAAGTGGAGCGCGGAGAGGGCGGGGGAGGGGGGGGGGGATAAGGGGGAATCGGAGGCGAAGGGACATGGAGGATTTGCAGGTTGGAATCTCGATAGGGAGAGAAAAGGTGGAGGGTGGTGGAAGGCACAGGACGCGTGGCTGCATATATTCTAAGGGCAGATTCCCTTTATGGGGCACGCTGCACGTCCCGCGTCTCGACGGGGGAGGGCACAGTGTGTGGTGCATGACGTGGGCCGGCATTATATGAATCCCTGAAATTATGGGAGCCCCACGAACGTGCGCAATAAACTCTGCCGTACGTGTGTGTACAAGGCCCGAGACGTCGTCGTTCAGCGGAAGCAATTCCTTTCCAAAATTATACCCCGCGCATGCCATGAAGTTCGATGGAAATGTTCCTTCAGGGGCGATCCGGTGCATCCGATGGTGTTCTCGATTTTAACGTGGCTGGTGGAGCAGCGTGGCAAGTGTAAATCACTTTATTTGCTGGGGTTTCGGCATTATTTTATTATTTGCATTCTGGTTGATGATTGGGGGAAGAATTTTGACGTTGCGGGGGGCATATAGATGTCCAATTTTATAAATGGCCCCTGGCTTGGCAATGGGGAAGCTGAATGCAACTTTTTTGTAGGTGTATTTAAATGATCTTATTTTACTTCTTAATTTCTAGCTCTATAATAAGTGCATGTATGTATAATTATTATTCGTTATTATTATTATTAGCTATTATTCATTATGTAGATGTAAAAAATAAATTTGCAGCTTGTGAATTATAAAGACGCAAAGCTTGGCAAAATAAAAGAAAGATATTAGAAATCAACTTTAACATTTTAAAACATTTTATAATATTTTATAATTTTCTCCTTTTGTTGTCATTTTAATCTTGAAATCAGCAGTCAACAAAGATACATGCGCTAGTGGCGCCATCTGCGCTGAGCTTTGCGCCAGCTTACCCATTGGACCAAGGTGCGGAGAAATATTTTATTTTCTGGTATTGTTTCACAATGTTTTTAAAGGGCTATTTAATAGTGAGTAGTATAATTAATATTATTTTAAATTTTCTGTAGTTTTGGTTTTTAAGAGTTGCTCTATGGGCTGGTAATTTTTTGCAAAATAAGAATCCCAAATTGATGGGATCGGTACTGTGTTTGAGTAATTTTTTTACATTTTCAGAGTTGGTAGCTCTCTGCATAACTGCGCCCAATTATTCGTAGTTTCATTATAGATCCTAACCTTCTTTTCCATTACTCACAATACTGAATATTCGAAATGAAGTAGATATACCATATACCTAGTAATAGAAAAATGTTATAGTTTACTTAGGGTGACAAGCAGTGGTGGGTCGGTATTTTACGCCGCGTCGTAAATGCATTTACGGCGTGTCGCAAATGTATGTATAATATGTCGTTTTTACGCCCATTTTATACGTGTCATTTGTCGCAAATATCGTAAATAGAAATATTCATTATTTTAAGGTTTCAACAATTAAAGTGTTAGAAAAATATAGTTCTTCCTGACTCGCTTGTTGGTTGCATGCGAATACTATAGAATACTGTAGAATACGTCGAAAACTACATATAATCGCCACTTCCCTAACCCCAAAAAAGTATTCAAAAGCGTGGTGTTAATTATTGTAGTAGTTCAATTTTCTGTCACTAGTTGACGTATCGAATTTCTTGGTTTCCCAATATGCATTTCCTTTTACCAAGGTTTCAATATCCATTTTTCGTCAGTGTAACTTAATTTAATTTAATTTTTTTAATCAGAATTATAATTATTAATAAATTGGCACTACTTCATAACCTATACGAAATACGTATTATAGGTTAGTTATTTTCATTTCAGATATACGACATTTACGACACATTTACGACATTTAAGACACGTGTCGTGTATAAAATAGAAATTTCTTGCCTTTACCCACCACTGGTGACAAGATTGAATACGAGTACGAATATGTAAATTATAAAATCCCTAGGTCGAGTCCACACCGAATTTAACGTTAGATCCCAGCGCCATCTGAGAAAATTGGTTTAGATTGGATTTGGGTTTAGCGCTGGCTGGAGCAGGCTGGAGTCTGGTGGCGGCTGAGTGGAGGCTCGGTCTAGGTCAGGTGCAAATTAGTTCTGGCCGAAGTTTCGCCGAAGTTCTGATTAGTTCCAAGCTGGATCACGTTATGCATTAAGTTTATTATTCCATTAAATTTCGGTTATAACTGAAATGGTCAACGTGCGATCCGAATTACGCCGAATTAGTGACGTTACGCTCGACACATAACCTCAAACCGGGCGAGCAACCAAATACCAGGCGAGTATGAAATTCCAAATTTCCTCCATACTTTTGCTGCCTCAGCTGTCCCCGTGTTCCAGAATTTTTTCCTCCCCCCCCCCCGGTTCTGGATGCCCGACAGGGTATAATAGAAGCTCGCCAGTCCACTTCTAATATCGCATATGAGTGCCCCGGATCGGCGATGTGGGCGGTAAGACAGATCGACCTTTCCCTATTCGAAAAAGCAACACGCTCGATATCCCAGCTGGCTATAGGAAACCGTTAAACGCCTTTCCCTATGTTTGACCGGCCCGATTGACTTGTCGATTACGTACCAGCGAGCGTGCTCCAGCTTGTCAACGGGCGACGATATTTCAATACGATCTGCTTCCTCCTTTTTCCCCCACGGCTGGAAATTCTATCGATATGGAATATTGTTTCTTGGGCTTCGTTTTGCGCCGTGCCTCGATTAAGCTGCTATCTGGTCGATTTACGATTGCGAGACGAATCTCGACAGATTGCGAGTGGGCGAATCGGTGACGTTCGAGAAAGATTGATTTTTATTGAAATTCATAAAAGGGGGAGGGGTGACTGTGTCGCGTTGCGATGCTTGCGCGAAACGGCTTTTATTTCATTTAGGTATGGGTGGCAATGGTGGAGTAATTAGTAAATGTTAAGTGCTTTTTAATTCGCAGAAAGGGGAGTATAATGTTCTTCCGTGGGAATGGGATGGGATTGCTGCGAATCGTTTACAGTATAAAAATTAAATTTGAAATTTCTGTGAACGGGTAATATAAATATTTCTTCCTCCCTTTTTTTTTTCAAATTTGATCATCGAAAACGGTTCACAAAATATCATATAATAAATTTCTATCAATAACCACATCCCTCCAGCCTCAAATTTCCCCCTTCCTCGCAGAAGATAAAACTAAAACGCCTCCCTTAAATTAAGTTAAATCGAATTGCAACCCATTTTCTTCCTACGATAATAATCGCAACATCCCCGCAAAAATCATATGCAAGCTAACGGTTTCAGAGAATTTCTACCAAAAGGGTGACGTGTTCGGTTCATTCGTCGAGCAGATCGGAATCCGCGCGACAGCAATGCCCAATAGCTAAACCGATATCAGCGTTCGTTAATACTCGCTGTCGTGTTTTGTCGTGGAACAATCGGGATTAATGATTCGTAAACGTGCGCGCGCACCGAGCGAGCCCCTGGCTGTCTGCAACCGGATGACTGTCGTCCGCGTGGCGAGCTTCTAAACGCAGAATATCGTGATTTGCAGGCGACATGTGTTCCGGTCTCGAGCGTGGCCCGGTTAATTGAATCACTATGACAAAACGATTAATCTCGTTTAGTCTCTGGCGCGTAGGGCGAGCAGAGGGATCCCGGTTGGGGATAGAAGAGAGCAGATAGAATAGGTGAATCGAGGGCAGAGATTAAGATTCTTTTCACCGACGATATTAGCGACTGAGAGCTTTCTTTGAAGGACCGAATTGAAGCAACGTTGGAACCGTGGTATGTTAAGGATAAACGAGTGGGAGAGGAGTGATTGAAGAGGGATGGCAGGCATTTCACGCTCCACTTCCTCCTTTCACCTCCCGCGTTGCAAAAGAACACGGAAAGATAAGTGTGTCTCGATAACGGAAAACAGGGAAACTCTTTTCCACGGCCACAAACGTTCGATTAACCTTTCCCCCGCGGCAGACAATTAAACTCCGGGGGAAATGGTGGACGGCACACCCCACCTCCTCTGTTAAAGATTCAATTCCAGACTGTTCTTTTCGCCGCGGGATTAAGGCCGTGTGTACATGTATCCCGGCTGGATTGAATCCTTAAGCACCCTTTCGTCCGCGCCTCTTCCGCCGATCAATCAGCCCTGTGGCTGGGACCTGGGAACACGTGTCTATTCGACACACGTAGAAAGGGGTTTCCAGAGGACGGCGCACGCGGAGGTCGAAAGGAGATAAATTGCTGGACAGATGGAGAAATGGTGGCGGATCGACGGCGGGCCAGGCACGTCGATGGAGACGGAAGTATGAGGATTACGAGGGAAACAAAAGGGAAGATATAGAAACGGGCTGATAGGGGTGAGAAATTCGAGGGCGGGAGGAGGTGGAAGAAGTGGATAAATGGAGGTGATGTGGGGGATTCTCTTTAGAGGTAGAAAGAAAAGAGGGATATAGATTTTTGGGATAGATAGGTTTTATTGATATGATTCAACTTGTTGTTGTATGCAAATGAAATTTATTTTTACCTAGAATTGTATAATTTTTGTTTTGTGAATATTGTATATTGATTTTTTTTTTACTGAAAATAAAATTTATGTTATTGTAGATTTTATGCATTCCGATTACTGTTACATCCTTTCCTCTTGATACTTGTGGCGTGCAAGAAAAGCATTGAAATGAGAATTTCCTTGCCTTGCAGGTGCAGCGCGAAAATCTGCCTCTCTTGCAGGTGCGGCACTTCAAAAACGGCTTGTTCCGGAATTCATTGCACGATTCTTGCACCTGCAAGAGAGACAGATTTTCGTGCTGCACCTGCAAGAAAGGCAAAATATCTCGCTGGGCCTGCAAGAGCATTTACGGGGCCGAAATTTTGTCTTTTGTGGGAAAAAGTTCCTTTTGGGTTTTTGGCTATTTATAAATTCCGAATTTGTGGGAAAGTTGAAAAAAGCTCCCACACCGCGCGACCCACAAATTCTGATTTTCCCACAAATTCGGGCTTTCTAACTAGCCCACAAGCGAAAATAAGCTGCCCTTTTCCCACAAAACAAACTTTTTTCCCACAAAAAAGCAAAATTTTAGCCCGGCAACTTCTCTTGCAGGTGCAGCGCGAAAATCTGCCTCTCTTGCAGGTGCGGCACTTCAAAAACAGCTTGTTCCGAAATTCATTGCACGATTCTTGCACCTGCAAGAGAGACAGATTTTCGCGCTGCACCTGCAAGAGAGGTAAATTCTCGTTGCAGAGCTTCTTCTGCAGCTGCATCGGGAAATTCTGCCTTTTTCATAGGCAGGTTCTCGTGCAATCGAGAACAGGTCGACAAGTACCTAATTTCGATTTTTCACATTGCTACGCTTTCGAGAGACGTGTTAAGTGTTGTGTGCGTTTGCGTGTGTGAGTGTGATATGTAATGTGTGATGTGGGAGTGACTTTTGTGGAATCTACGTGGAGATTACGTGGAAAGTTTGCGAGCAGTCCGAGGGAAATTGTAATAGGAAAGTAATGAAATAAACATTGCAATATTATGTTAAAGGAAATGGTCCATTTATTATTTATTAATAACATGAATACATAAGCATTATAAATCACACATACAAATAGTTTCAAATTTATACAATAATATTTTACCAACTATGCACTACAATAAATTATAAAAATTATTCTAACAATACACTTTATCCACACATGCCAAGCAACAGTGCCATTTCCATAAATCGAATAAACAATAAAAAAAAAAACACGTACAGTTGGGAACGTACCTACGTAAAAAGTGGTCGTTAATTAGAAAGAGAGAGAGACGCTGAGGGGAATAAATAAGATGGACGCAAGGGCGATAGAGATCGAAGGGCGAGGCGCGGAGGGAATATTGCGAGTCCTTCGTCGGCGTCACGTACAAACGTCCTTTTGAAAAGCAACCCCTTGGCCTGGCGCTCGGTCCAACTCCTCGAGAAGGCAATCGTCGTCCCTTCTTCTCCCTTTTCGCTTCGGCTCCTTCGACGCGTGACTCGATTGTTCTTTCACGATCGACCAGGACACGTCCACGCGGCGTTGTAAATTTTTACTTGTCCCTTCGTTGGCTCGTACCTTCCTCCCCCGAAGTGGCACGAATGGAGATGAACATTTCCAGGGTCCTCGATCACTGGCAGCCGCCTAGAAAAAGACAAGCACAAAAAAAATGAATATTTGCTTCCTAAAATTGCAAAGGGACATTTTTGTGGTGGGCAGCTTGCAAAGTAGAACAAGTTTGCCGAACAGACTATAGCAAACAACATCCGGCTTGCAAATTACAAGCCTCCTGCATTAGGAAGTACTCGAATAAAAGACGACAGTGGAGATTACTTAGATGAGAGTAGAGAGAGAAAAATAAGAATATTCTCTAAAAAAAAAAAACACATAGCAGGCGACGTGCTATTTCTGTACGCTCGAAAGGAGTAAAATGGAAAAGCTCGTTGATCAGAGATGATCCGGTGACCTATTATTACAGAGAGAAAAGGACGCCTTAAGTACCCCGGCGATTTTTACCCCGTCGCATGCTGCAATTTATCAGAAATCGTAGCTCGATCGCCCCGCCGTCTCTGCAATTTATACCGCAGATCGTTGCAAACAATCCAGCCCCCACCCCTCCAACCGAAATAGCCCCGAGTAAAACAAAGATGAGCTCGCGTTACTCGAAACTCGGTGAAATTCCATCCACCGTAATTATTGTACAACCTACAGCGTTAGAACAAGGTGTTGCGAATGATTCCTCTGCAGCATCCCCCCTATTACACCCACCTGGCCCAATCACGAGGGGTATCTCTATCAGAATCTCATTAGCACATGCCACGAACCTGCCTTCAGACATCGCAGAGAACGCTTCCAATTAATACAAACGCTCCGAGTTGCTGCAAACTATCGCGCACAAAGGCTACAACTGGTGTTCAACGGTGCAAGCGCTTTCGGCGGGAGATTTGAACGATAATGAGCCAATGACAGCGCGGAATTCGTTGAACGAGAAGGGAAGTGTCTCTTAATCAATTTCCAGGTGGTTTCAGGGAATGCAGCGAGGCTGTCGAGCCTTTTCTCCGGCAACGATCAATTACCAAGGGGGACGAGCACCTTTTCGGACGGGAAGTGGCTCGTTATCGCCGTCATTATGGCCACCGTGATTACCTGGCATTACATCGTTCGTGGTAGATCGATTTCGCTGGGCGGGCGTGGCCATCGACGATCGCGGATTTACCTCGGCGGGATCGAACGATCCTTCAGCGAGCGGGGATCGATGGGAAATTGCAGCGAGTCAGGTGTTCTTCGCCTTTTCTCGCCTGACCCTTCTCCTCGCGCTCTTGTCGATCGTTTTCTCTAAACGGGATTCGCTGTGATTGCGGGCCCCCCTTTGGGATCGGAGTCGAATTTTTGCTGATGCCACTTGGTGATTGTGGTTCTGATACCTCACTTGGAAGTTGATGCGAGTTTTGGGAGACTCTGGGGGATTTTGGGGAGGTTCGCTCAGGTTGAGAGATGTATGAGCGGTGTATCTAGAGGTGGTTTGTTTGGAAGTAAGTTTGGGGAAATTTTGTTTGTTTAAGGATGTGCTTTGTGGTTTCTGATACCTTTCTGAGAAATTGAGGAGAGGTTTGAAGAGGTTTGGAGAGGTTTTAACTGAGGTTTGATGAAGTAGAGGGATGCATGAGCATTGCAGCTGGGGGAAATTTGTTTGTGAGTAGAATCGGTGGATTTTTGTTTGTTTAAGAATGTGTTTTTAGTTTCTGATACCTTCCTGAGACGTTGAGGAGAGATTTTGAGAGGTTTTGAGTGAGGTTTGATGAGGTAGAGGTATGTATGAGCATTGCAACTAGAGGAAATTTGTTTGCAAGTAGATTTGGTGGGTTTTTGTTTCTTTAAGGATGTGTTTTTAGTTTCTGATATCTTCCTGCGACGTTGAGGAGAGGTTTGGAGAGGTTTTCAGTGAGGTTTGATGAGGTAGAGGGATGTATGAGCATTGCATCTAGAGGAAATTTGTTTGCAAGTAGATTTGGTGGATTTTTGTTTGTTTAAAGATGTGTTTTTGGTTTCTGATACCTTTCTGAGAAATTGAGGAGAGGTTTGAAGAGGTTTGGAGAGGTTTTAACTGAGGTTTGATGAAGTAGAGGGATGCATGAGCATTGCAGCTGGGGGAAATTTGTTTGTGAGTAGAATCGGTGGATTTTTGTTTGTTTAAGAATGTGTTTTTAGTTTCTGATACCTTCCTGAGACGTTGAGGAGAGATTTTGAGAGGTTTTGAGTGAGGTTTGATGAGGTAGAGGTATGTATGAGCATTGCAACTAGAGGAAATTTGTTTGCAAGTAGATTTGGTGGATTTTTGTTTCTTTAAGGATGTGTTTTTAGTTTCTGATATCTTCCTGCGACGTTGAGGAGAGGTTTGGAGAGGTTTTCAGTGAGGTTTGATGAGGTAGAGGGATGTATGAGCATTGCATCTAGAGGAAATTTGTTTGCAAGTAGATTTGGTGGATTTTTGTTTGTTTAAAGATGTGTTTTTGGTTTCTGATACCTTTCTGAGAAATTGAGGAGAGGTTTGAAGAGGTTTGGAGAAGTTTTAAGTGAGGTTTGATGAAGTAGAGAGATACATGGGCATTGCAGCTGGGGGAAATTTGTTTGTGAGTAGAACTGGAGGATTTTTGTTTGTTTAAGAATGTGTTTTTAGTTTCTGATACCTTCCTGAGAAATTGAGGAGAGATTCAAAGAGATTTGGAGAGGTGTTGAGTGAGGTTTGACGAGGTAAAGAGTTGTATAAGCATCGCAATTATGGGAGATCATTTAGAACTATATTTCACCAAATTTTGTTCACTTTCTCATTCGTTCCTCACTCTCATGGCTCATTGGAACTCTCATAAAAGTTTTCAGTGTCTGCAAAAGATTTTAAGTAACCATAGATTAAGTAGAAATTATTTAACATCCCGACGAAGCAGAGTTCACAAAAATTTTAAGTGGCACTGAAATTATTTTTACCTATCTTTATCGAACGTAAGTCACGTTACCACACTACTACCACTGAAAATCTATAACTCTATTAACACTGTCTCCAATTTTTCATAATCATCGACCAGTTAACAGGGAAATGGAACTTCCCGTGGCTTTCGTGGTGAAATCAACCAAAAGACAAACGATACAACAAGAAAGGCCTTGTACGGTTACAATCGGCGGACTGTCCTTACCGAAATTTACATTATCGACATTGCGCAAGCTGTCTGGCTGAACTAGCGCGTTTCTGCATCTGAACGCGGCTGGCCACGTCGGCGGAGATCGATTTAACACTCGAGTCGAACAAGAGGCTGTTTGAGTTCGCGAAACTTTCCAGCTTGTACTGGCCCGATGAAATAAACATTAGTTCTTTCCACTCTAGGCCTGCTGGAACACCGTCCGATTTAGAACAATGTCGCTGAGACTAGACTACATCTGTTGCAACGTACTCCAATACCGTCCCGTAATTTCTCATTCTTTAAAATATTACTGTAAATAGAAATGCACAGAAGCACAATTTCAAATTTTTCAATATACAATATATTTTCTATTGTATAAACAATAAATTTTTTAAAAAATAAAGAACTTTATCGCCCTTAATGTCATACCCACGTGTAACTGCAAGATAATTTTCAATGGGTTTACTGTGGGTACAGTAGTATAGGGTTGCGAAAGTATTAGAAAATTGTTTTCAAAGTCTTCTGGTCCCAATTTTTGTTTAAAAAAAAATACGTGAGATATTTGGTAGAATGGATGATTAGTATTAAGCTACTCAGCACGTCACAATTACACCACAAAAGGGAGTAAGCGCATGGAAGTGCAGAAACGAGGTCTTGCAACAGAAGTGGAAATGGTTTCCATCTTCGGCGTTCTTTCCGCGTCGCCTAGCGCCCCGCGCGAATAAGATCCCCGAGTTATGCACCGTGGAATTCGAGGAACTCGGAATTGTCGTCCCGTGGAAAATTCATAGAAGCGTAAAGCAAGTCGAGTGTTACGTGCAATATTTACGGCGTCGCGAAAACCAATGAAACTTCCCGGTAGTTCCAGCAAAAATGGCGCCAGCCGCGTCGAATCATGAATACCAAAAGACATTAACTCAGATGAGAGACTCGGAGGAAGGGAAGTAGGGGGAAAAAGTTGTGACTTACTTTTCTGAAATACCCCGAGTAAATTGTTGAACTCTTTTAAATTTTCGCACTTTCTCAAGCTTCATAGCGTGGTCTAAACTCGAAGAATATTGTTCATTAGTTTTTTAAATATTGCTGCGCCTTCGAAGTAGAATGGAAAGAATGGAAGACAATAACACAGTTCTACAGCCATCTGGACTTGTAACATTCATCCCTCTCAGTTTTTCAGAAATTCGATTTTGAGAGAAACTGCAAATTTTTTTTATTCGTTAAATTATTCTATAAACCCTCCCGAATACAGCGACATAAATTATTAGTGCATTATGAACATTTAAATATGATCAAAGGGAAAAGAACCCATTTTTGCAGATATCTTTAAATTATTTTCCAAAATTAAGGGTCAAGGAGAAAATCTTACTACTACACGCAGCAGACATTTCTCCTTCAGAAAGCATCAACAGAAGTGGTAAGTCGCGTTTTGTTTTCAATACAGACACGAATTCGTTTGGTAAAACGTGCGGCGCCGACAGTTGTAGTCACGCGCGTTAAGCGGCTGTGCTACGCTGAGCCGCCGTTGACTACCAGTGTCGCGGCGCACGTTTTGCCAAAATAATTCGTTTCTGTATTGAAAACGAAACGTGACTTACCACTTCTGTTGATGCTTTCCGAAGGAAAAATATCTGCTGCATCGCGTGGAGTAGTCAGATTTTCTCCTAGACCCTCAGTTTTGGAAATAAATTGAAAGATATCTTTAAAAATGGGTGCATTTCATAATCCACTAATAACGTGTATCGTTGTATTCGGAAGGATTCATAGAATAATTTCACGGAACAAGCAACCGAAAATTTGCGGTTTTTTTCAAAATCGAATTTCTCAAAAACTGAAGGTGATGGAGACAAACGGTTTGCGGATTCGTTTTCAGCGCACGAAAAACTTATAAGAAACGGCTATTGAATGTTACAAGTCCGAAAAAGAGTTAAATTTTGTCGAACCTTGTAATTGTTAATCGAAAATACAGATTCGAGGATGACTCTAATTCGAGCACAATAATTACAAAGCGATGTACCTGAGAAGCTACGATTCGCGGTAATTTCCGCCTGGATAATTACGCCTCGCTGAGAGTCCCACTCGGGAACACTCAAACATCATTTCAACTCGTGTTACCCGAACCTATTTTCCAAGAGAAACCGCAACTTCAGGTTGCAACTTCGTCGAGTTTTCACAACGTGTCGAATCCAGTTAGCAACTTTCTTGAAGCCACAGGAGCAGCCGGAATCTCGATTTGCGGCTTTGTTGCAAATCCCCAGGAGAAGCCAAAAATTTCCGTTTGTAATTCCGCTGCCGCCAGAGAAGCCAAAATTTCGCGTTGCCACTTTGTTGCCTTTTTACGGGGCGTCGGACCGTGGCGGCAATTTTGTTTGCAACGCCAGAAGAAGCCAAATTCCGGTTTGTAATTTCACCGCAGCTGTTAGAGGAGCCAAAATTTTGGCTTGCAATTTTGTTACAATCCCAGGAGGCTATTTACTATTTACCCACTATGTCTGCGCCCATTTACTGAGACCACGCCCTGTATATGAAGCCTCCCCTTTCCTTGTGTAATCAGCCCCTTGCTCCTTTGTGAGCCATTAGACGTCTGTTAAGGGATGAGCCTTATGTGACGTATTACGGCCCCGCAGGAGTTCCACCCCGCCTAGGGAGGGTTCCCTTCGTTAAAACTCAGTTAGGCGAGAGGGAAGGTCGCGGCCTTTTGGGAATTAAATCTTTCTTTCACGTCCTTTAATTACTCTTACAGGGGTTCCGCCTCGTTTCCGTGATACCGTGAGAGCTTCCGCTTAGCGCTTATTTTTCTCCACCCCCGCCCCCCCCCTCCCCCCTCCCTCCCCGCCCCCTTTTTTCCTGTTCCTAACACGAGGGTGAGAGTGGTTCCTCTCCTCGTTGCTCTTTTTCGACGGCTCTTTGTTCCCTTTTCTCGGGGGCCCGTGACTTAAAGGCGCGGAGTGAAACGAGAACGAATGGGAAACCGCAAGTGGTGTCTATTTGAAATCCTGCCGGAAAATTTGAGCAGTTTGTGACAAGTTCAGGCAATTTGGTTTGAAAGTTTGGAGCCTCGTGATGCTTCAGTGTGGGGCATTTTTGCTCACGAAAATTTCTGACTTGACAATTCCGGTAATAATTTGTTTGAGATGGATTTCGAGGCTTTTCCGAATGACACCATTTTAAAATTAAATCGCCTGTTATATTAGTATTCACTTACAGCCCCGGAGCTTCTCATCCCCCAGATCCGCGGTCTCGCCCCTATCGCAACCGGAAACGATCCTCGGGCTTCTCATAGAATTTATTATCGCCAGTGATTTTTCACTCCCCCGCTGGTTGCACGTGAGCCCGAGGAGAACACCGAGAAGGAGCTCGATATCTCGAATGAAATATTATTACGTCCATGGGGGAGGGTTCCGAGGTGGAAGTTTCACGGGACTGTTGGGAAACTTTGGGGAGAAGGTAACGAGGAAAAGTGTCCGGTTACCTTTCTTTCCCTCGTTCTTTCTGCTCCCCCATCTGACGCGCGAAATTTTGAATTTTACGACGGCCATTCGCAGGATTCCCCCGTGCAGCCGAGGAGATATTGGCATAAAAGTGAAAATAAAAACGAAAATTGCCCACCCCTCCGCGTGGAAGTTATTATTTTCTTCTCTTACACTCTGGCCAAGAAAGTGAGACGCTTCGGTTTCTATTTTTAAATGGATTCCAGGATGTCTCGCCTTTTGCCGTTTGAAAATTAATTGCTTCTTTTTGTTCGGAGAATAAGTGGACGTCTTTGAGGGCCCTGTTTTTTTATTAATAGAATTATTCATGGAGGGAAATGGACCTGGAAAAATCGAGTTTGACGGGGTATCTGCATTGCATATTCGAGGCTCGTAAAGTTACAATTTTATGCGCGAAATCAGGCTGGGAAGACGAAGGTAAGCTCGTAAATTTTTAGGAGCAGGTTGCACGGACTTGCAGGGGGTTAAGAGGCCGCGTGAGTGCGGAAACGTGTTGGGAAAAATGAGGGTGGTTCGCCTTTCGCGTAATTATTGCTAATGAACGCGAATACGTAAATAGCTACTATAAAGTTTGTGGAAAAACAGATGAAAATTCTTTTTCAAAACTGACACTACTAGTCTGCCCTCCTCAATTAAAATATCCTATCTAGCATTTTCCAATTATTCAAGCGAAGTTGAAGTAATTAAAGTTCCACAAGTCTTTTACCTTGGAAGTAAAGTCATAGAAAAAGTCTAGAAAAAGTCTGATTTATTTATTTTTTTACAAGAACGGCACAAAGAAAATGGTGAAACTTAATTTTACCATTTTAAATAAGGAAGGCAGTATTGCACTTTATCTCACAGTTTAAACATTATTTAAATATGAAATGACGGTGGAGGGAGAATTTTTTATTTCTACACGGTGTGTCATATTTAAATAAGTACATACCTTCGAAACCATTGTTCATTTATATTTGCAACACAATCACTATCCTTACAAAGACCAAACGTTCCTGTTTTGCAGAACACGCGTTTACAAATAACGTAGCAGTGAACGCGTCAACAGTTTTAATATGTAACTTTGACGGCACGCGCGCAATTACGACTGGAAATACCAAGCCGTCGACCCCCACCCGCACATGTAACGGGCGCGAGTCTCCGTGGAAACTTGTGGGAGGACCAAAGAGACTCGTTTAAAGTTACCGTGAACAGTCACGTGCCGGGCGCGTCTCGAAAGTCGTATCGCGTGCTTAGCCGCCGTTTACGCGACGCGGCGATATTTATCGCCGAAATTCTCCGATGAAATAATGGAGCTTCCGATTAATTGATGGGGGGACATGGAGCTTTCTATTAGCGATATTAGAGGCTACCATGGGGGTGAGGAAGGGTTGAGGGTTCGTTGTTTTAAGTAATAGGGCCTGAGGTCTCAATGAAGGCACGTAGGGGCTGCTACCCCTTTGACTGATACGAACTAATTCCTTTTTGCTTTAGTATTGTGGTGGATAGTTTGCTGCTTGTGAATTTAGGTGTGGCTAGTTGAGATGTTGGTGTTATAATTGTTTCTTGCTATTTTGGAAGGTTACTACTTTCAAAGTTTAATACCTATGTACTTTGGTATTTTGATGTTTACTACTGCAATATTTTAGTACCTCCCTCAAGTATCACTTAATTAATTTCACGATTTTATTAAACCGATACCACCACACAAGTGCTCCTAACTGAAGAGTCCTTGTAGAAAGCACTGTAAGTGCCAAAATTAAAAAAAAAAGAATGGTAATACTGTAGAATTTTTAATGTAATTTCCCTTTGCAAATAAGTTACTAATAGTGTACGTTCATTGCCACTTCTGTAGAAAACAATGTAAGAGTGCTAGCTAATTTAAATGAATGTTTTCTATAAATACAATTTCTTTAACCACGAATTTCGACTATATTAATCAAAAGAATCGAGAACTTTGTGATGCATTTTGGCTATTGTATACTTAAGCATATTTAGCAATGAATATAAATAAAATTTCTTAAATAATTTAAAGTCAGTGAAATTGTTTCTCCCTCCCGGAAAATTTGATTCCTACCATTTACAGTTTTCTACAAGGACTCTTCAACTTTCACCACCCCCAGAGCCGGATTTACCTTTCAGGGGGCCCCAGGCTGAATATTTGGTGGGCCCTCGGTTAAATGTAAAAAATAAAATGACGCTGATTTGATTTTTTTTATCATAATACTCGTACAATCTAAATAAGAATTTAATTAAAAAATTAACATTGAATATCAAAACTAAACATAACATTAACATAAATAAACATTAAAGATACAAGTTAATAAAGAAAATATAAAAAAAATGCTAATTTTTCGAAGAAAATATTTAGAATTAGGGGCCCCCAGCTGAACGGGGTCCTAGGCTTCAGCCTTGTTAGCCTAAGGGTAAATCCAGCACTGACCACCCCCATTCCTTAAAGCCTTGCACTGCAACGCAAATGTTCCTCTCAGTACAATAAATCTAAACAAATTCGCTAATATAAAAAGAAACCAATCCTCGCCGTACTTCGAATTCCCGTAGAACCCAAACGGAGGCGCACTGCCGGCACCATCCCCGCAAGGATCGTTCAGCAAAGGCGCAGGATTTCGCCAATTTGATCGTTTCACGCCACGAGGGGTGGCTCCCGCGTCTCGCGACCAAGTAGCTGCCCCAGACTCGCTGTCTGTCTGGTGTCGCGGAAAACAGATGTAAATTCCGACTTCTTGGGCGAAAGTTGCCCACGGTTCTCGATCCGTCGATGCGTGAGACGACGATCGCAGACGATTCCGAGCGATCCGAGTGCCCCGATAGTGTCCCACCATCCGTGCCAGACTTGGGGTGAGGGGGGTGGTTACCGGGCGGGAGAGGGTGGGTCAGGGAAACAAAGGGGTTCCGAGAGCGTGGCGAGCTGGGGGACAGGGACGAAGAACACCTGCAGGAGCAGAAGTATCCGGCGGGACGGAAGATTTGCAAGCGCTCGAACAGAGCGGGACAGATCGGGGCAGATAGAGGGCGCGCGATGGAACGCGTGATTTATCTGACGGATTACGAGGAAAGTTTTCCAATCGGTGACGGACGACGACATCGGAAACCGATAAGTTTCGACGTTCACGCGGCGCTCAAGGGTTAGCAGCGCGGAAGGATGCAGCACCGCCATTTGTTTGGTTCAGGCACACCTCTCGGCTGTCCCTCGCTATCGACGAAGATGCATTTTTCGGCAAATTGGACCATCCTGCTTCGACCACTGATTTATTATGTACCAGCTTAAAGTGGATTATCGCGGAGTGTCAAGAGGGTAAAATAAGGGGGATGTACAGATTTGATGATGGCCTATATTTTCCGCAGGGTTCGAGAGAATTATTATGAAAAATTTGGTCCAGATCGGGTAAAAAAATCGGGATAAAAAGTATCATATATGTTATTCCTGGTCCTAGACTACGTATATACAAAATTTCAGAATGATTAGTTACGTAGTTGCGGCGTGATTGGCAGTAGAACATTAGTATGCGACACTAGCGGTCGGTACGCGAACTAGTAGTAATGGCCGACGCAAGTATAATACCATTTATTGCGGTTTACCAATTTTCACAGTACCGACGAACTGTATGCAGAAAAAAAAATGTTTTATAACAAATTGTAACGCTACAATGAACAATGATCTCAATTTAAGTTTTCATAAAAGTGCCAAAAAGTGGAGTAACTAAAATTCTCCACATTACATACTTTTACATATTCCAAAATTGTGTCTAAATGTACTGTCAACATTTTTACTGTAAGAAATAACTTTGAAATAAACTTTTATACCACTGGATCCATATAAACATATAGTGAAAGGTATACTTGCGTCGTCTATATTTGTTATGTCACACTAGCGCCACCGTTCTCGCGGTGGGAGATTCCTTTGCCAATTGAATAACAGACATCCAAACACACTTTCGTATTTATTATATTAGTAGGATGTATATACTGGATATACCGTGCGGACGTAAAAATACTGTGATGATTTGACCCGCGCCATCTTTGAGAATTAACCATATTCGCCATCTGAATGAGGTCACTGGTACTACCACCATTGGCACTATGCTTCTCGATTCACATGTATGCTCATTCTTCATATACAGAGGCTAGGTTAGGTTAGGTTTATTTTTTTCTTTGGTTTACATGCCCTTACTTATAATTTCCCAAAGATGGCGTTTCAAGAAGCTTCTTATATTCTTATATTCTCTCAAGTATCAATATTAACAATTTTTTAAAATTTCAAAATATATGTAATAAGTGCCATTAATCATATTTTCTATTGAGTTCATTATTTAAAAGAAAAAAATTGCTAAATAGACCTTTTAAGGGTGCCAACGGTGGTTCTACATGATATTAATAAAGAATTTTCTTAATGTACAAGGTGTCTCCATTATTTTGTCCAACCACTGTACTTCGTAGAGTAATATTTTTTATACAAAACTATAAGTCAGTCAGAATTACCACGTTTACTATTTCGTCGTACAAAGTGAACTCCGTTTGGCTGATATTGCTGCTAGCAAGTAAAAACACGAATAAGGATACATGTGAATCGGAGAAGCTTAGTACCAATCGGCCCACCAGGTGGCGAATGTGGTTTATTCTTCAAGATGGCGTGCTTCAAATCGTAACAGAGCCTTCCCGCACTCCGAAGCCACATACCCTACCCAGTATATATAGACCAATGTCTTCAACCCTTCCTAGAACACCCCTCTCGCCAGAACGTGGAGGTTCTATGCGTGTCTGTGTTGATATTCGATCAATTTCTATCAGTGTTTGAACAGTAATCCCAGCAGAAGTGCACTCTGAGAAGAGGGACGAGCGCAGCTGACTGGAAAGAAGGAAATGATGTCCTCGATTTTTGTTAAAGGAAAATTGGCATCAGTGGTCTTACAACCCAATTGGAGGGCAGTTGTAGATAGTCCATCAGGTTCGAAGGTTTGTATTTTCTATGATCTTCTGATCCAGTTTTGTCCCTCGGCTTTCCAACCCCTCGCGGTTCAGCCACCACGATCGATTATCGTTGCAGCGATGACGCAGTCATCGCGTGATGATCGTTTCCCCCAGAAACGTCGAGTTATCGCGAGATTAAAGGCGGCTGGCGTCGTTCGCCCGGATGGGAACGGTGTTTGTGACGCGAGGACACGTTTTTCCTGGGGGGTGGAAAGCGGCTCGGTGTTTTGTGGCGTACCGCGTGCAGGGGCTTTCAATTTCTCTTATTGGGAAGAGCTGGGACGTGCGATTTGAATTTCTTATGCGTCGAGGTGCCTCCCGGGCGGGATGCAATTTTGTAATAGTGCAGCGGACTCTTCAGCTTCCCAGGGCGTCTATTTTCTCCTTTCGATTCCAATCTTTATTGCGAGGGTGCGCTTGACAGGCTGCTATTTCGTTACTTCGATCGTCCTGAGGTTCTTGCACTCAGGATACCAAGATTAAAAGTGTCTGTCTTGAGCTTATAAAATACAGCGCAACTAAGCAGACCTAACCACGTCTCAAACTCGTGGTAGCAACCTATTTCCACCAGATCCAACACACATATCCCGCATTAAACACAAGCCAGCTTCGCTGGAGCCACAGCAAACTCGCATACACCCCAAACCAAATGCAGATCCGCAAAATGGCGGTGGGTGAATGATCCCGGTGTGCAGGGCCCGGAGGATGCGTGGACGAGTTCGAAGAAAGGGAATCAATCGTGGCTCCGTGCTCGGCATTACAGAAATGAAGGAGACGTCGACGAGTACGCATGAAAGCCCTGGCCCGGCGCGACGACGCAGTTGCACAGACATTCATAAGAGCACTTCCTTTGAAAGCATCTTTGATGACCGTGCTGGCGGCGCAGATTACTCCTCGAGCGGAAAGGTAGAGGGGGGAGCGCGGTTTCTCGCCAGCTAGACACCGCGGTGGCGAATATCTCGGGAGAATCGCGGGCAAATGTATTAAACGAATAGTCGGCGTTGCCCCGCCAGCGGAATTAATATCTCCACCAGCGTTTAATAACGAGGAGGAGGGAGAGGGGGCCAAAAAAAAGCTCCAGATCGATCCCGCTTTCACGGTTGGGGAAATTGGAAATGGGGCGAGTATATACAGCGCAACGATCGGAGGTTGTAATGTAAACTTCACAGTCTGCTGAAAGGCTTCTTAATCTTCTGTTTGCGTCTTCACTCCTCCTTTTTCGTCTTCTGTTCGGAAGTAATCGGAAAGTGGACGATCACGCGCTTCTTGCTTCTGTTTTTATGGGGTATTATAAATAGCTCCGAGGGAAAGACGTGATATCGATGGTTATCGGGAGGAATTAAGTTTTTACGGAGGCCTTGGGAAGTGATTGTTTTGCTTCCTCTGCGTGGAGTTCTTTATGGTTATTTTGAGAGTAGATGGGTAGATGTGAACGAACAATCTGCGAGAGGCGGCCGCTTCGAAGACACTCTGAGCCAGTTGATTAATGTTATCTGTTACCTGAGACCGGTGGCTAACTTGTTGTTGATTTAAGGTTAAGAGGAAAAAAGTCCCGTTGCTATTAGAAATTCAATACACCATGCAAATGGAATTATAGCAAAAACTGCACTAAAGAAAAACGAGGATTCAAATCTAATTCAACCATCTTCCCTTTCAAACCCAACAAGACGAAATAATTATAATAAACTTCTACCTCAAGAACCCACAGTTCAGTTATGTAGCAATAGAGTGCCCAACTAACCTCTAAATCGGTAAAAAAATTAGCTACAAAGTCGACTAGCGCCGCCCGCGCCGAAACTGCGCACTAGCGCCCAAACAAGGCGAGTTTCTAAGAGAGGCGTGCACAAATAATACCAGGTCGAAGAGAACGGGCACGGGGGAAGGCACCAGCCAGTTGGCTCGCGGAAATTAATAACAAAGTGGAAAGTTCCACGGTCGGAGTCGCGGAACAAAAGCCCCCCGTTGGGCTTCCAGGTGGCCGTCGTGGCCTGCTCCGCCATTTACGTCGCCTGCATCTCGGTGTGCTTATCAAAAACTTGCGAGGGAGCACGAGTCGCCGTGTAAAGGCCCCCCTTCGCGGAGGAAGCAAAAAAAAAACGAAGGAATAGAGGGGGGCCTGCATTTGTTCCGCCGACTTTCTATCTAGGATCTGCATGTACCGAGCGTGTGGCCAGTTTCTTCCGGCCGTGTACGTAGGGAGAAAACAATGGCCACGTTAAAGGCAATATTAGTTTTTGCCCCCTTGTTCCCTTCGCGGGGCACACGGCGCTGGTGGACGGGAGAGCGCGGGGGAACGCGCGATGCCGAGCCGCTCGAGCCGCACTCGTTCATCGACAGGTACGACGTATGGCGTGTAACCTGTTCGACACTAGGGCTGGGAATATTCGAATAATTTACTATTCGAATAATTTACAAGTATTCGAATACTACGAATAAACTTCGAATATTTGAGAATTCGAATGTTATTATTAGTATTAATAGTGATGTATTCGAATACTGATGTATTCGAATACTATCCGAATATTGATGTATTCGAATAGTATGGTGTGAAGTATAAATCGGGTTCTTTAGGTTCATTTTTTTAGAAGCTTTTATTTAGTTTCAGTTGTGAGTTCGTTAGTTTGTCAGGGTGAAATCTTGTAAGCTAATTTTGACCCACTTCAACATATCCGATGGGCTTGAAACTTTGCAGACATACGTAGTTCCGATGACAATACAATATTTTCACTAAAAAGCATGAAATATTTTATAGTGAAACTCTTTTTAAAAACAAGCTTTTATTAAAATGTACTAAAAAGGAACCAATAATTATGATACCGGCCCAACATATGTACTTATACATACCTATAGTTGTACAGTAATTGGACAATGAGTACTCCCAAATTGGGAGTCCCTATACAAAGCCAAGAAACCGACGTAATTCTTATAATTGCAGAAACGCTAGTTTCCCGCGAAACATTTGTTGAACTTACAGTCCGCAAATGTTATATTAATCGCGCGGAAACTCTTTGAATGACATTTCGTATATAATAAAAGCAATAAATGGCACTACCAGTATTGTAGATTGACCTGCCAAGGATAAATGACAGGTGGGCCTTATTACCTGCTGGGCCTTTTTATCCGCACTTACCTTATGAGGGAATTCTTCTCAGGCAGTCATGTGGGCCGATATCAAAATTATTGGTTCCTTTTTAGTACATTTGAATAAAAGCTTGTTTTTAAAAAAAATTTCACTATAAAATATTTCATGCTTTTTAGTGAAAATAATGTATTGTCATCGGAACTACGTATGTGTGCAAAATTTCAAGCCCATCGGATATGTTGAAGTGGGTAAAAATTAGCTTACAAGATTTCACCCTGACAAACTAACGAACTCACAACTGAAACAGAATAAAAGCTTCTAAAAAAATGAACCTAAAGAACCCGATTTATACTTCACACCATACTATTCGAATACATCAGTATTCGAATACAGCAGTATTCGAATAGTATTCGAATACATCAGTATTCGAATAGTATTCGAATACATCAGTATTCGAATACATAAGTATTCGAATACTTAAATATTCGAATAGTATTCGAATACTTGGGTATTCGAATTATATTCGTCAAATACTTGAGCAACTGAAGTATTCGAATATTCGAATACCGAAAAATTTGACAAATAGTCACAGCCTTAGTCCCGGGTACCTTCCTAAGGGGTGAAAAATACCCTACTGTACAGGGTGACCGAGAAATCGGTAAAGATCGAGGAAAATCGGCGATCAAAGGGTACTTTTATTATACTATTTGGATGCGCTTTCACGTACCGAGTACTTTTCTAAGGGGTGAAAAATACCCTACTATACAGGGTGACTGAGAAATCGGTAACGATCGAGGAAAATCGGAGAGGTGCAGAGTTTTCGAAAGGCCTTCGACGATGAAATTCAGGCGATACCTCCTTTCGCTTCATGTTCTCCTAATACATCGCTCCAAAATCTGGCCAAAATTTTCTGAACGCTCTAAAATTGAGATTGTAACAGGAGAACATGATGTCGAAAGAGGTGGCACTAAGTTAGCGTCTTCGGAGAGAGAATCCAAGGCGGAGAACTATTCGACGTAGAGGCGCAGCGTCTTCGAAAGGCTTCGACGATGAAATTCAGGGCGTACCTCCTTTCGCTTCATGTTCTCCTGATACATTTGCTAAAATCTGGCCAAAATTTTCTGAACGCTCCAAAATTGGGATTGTAACAGGAGAACATGATGTCGAAAGAGGTGGCACTAAGTTAGCGTCTTCGGAGAGAGAATCCAAGGCGGAGAACTATTCGACGTAGAGGCGCAGCGTCTTCGAAAGGCTTCGACGATGAAATTCAGGGCGTACCTCCTTTCGCTTCATGTTCTCCTGATACATTTGCTAAAATCTGGCCAAAATTTTCTGAACGCTCCAAAATTGAGATTGTAACAGGAGAACATGATGTCGAAAGAGGTGGCACTAAGTTAGCGTCTTCGGAGAGAGAATCCAAGGCGGAGAACTATTCGACGTAGAGGCGCAGCGTCTTCGAAAGGCTTCGACGATGAAATTCAGAGCGTACCTCCTTTGACTTCATGTTCTCCTGATACATTTGCTAAAATCTGGCCAAATTTTCTGAACGCTCCAAAATTGAGATTGTAACAGGAGAACATGATGTCGAAAGAGGTGGCACTAAGTTAGCGTCTTCGGAAAGAGAATCTAAGGCGGAGAACCAAAATCGGCGATCAAAGGGTACTTTCATTGTACTCTTTGGACGCGGTTTCACATCCCGAGTACTTTCATAAGGGGTGAAAAATTCCCTACTATACAGGGTGACTCAGAAATCGGCAACAATCGAGGAAAATCGGCAATCAAAGGGTACTTTCATTGTACTCTATGGACGCGGTTTCACGTCCCGAGTACTTTCATAAGGAGTGTAAAATTCCCTACTATACAGGGTTATAGAGAAATCGGCAACGATCGCGGAAAATCGGCGATCGAAGGGTACTTTCATTGTACTCTTTGGACGCGATTTCACGTCCCGAGTACTTTTCTAAGGGGTGAAAAATACCCTACTATACAGGGTGACTCAGAAATCGGCAACAATCGAGAAAAATCGGCAATCAAAGGGTACTTTCAGTGTACTCCTTGGACGCGGTTTCACGTCCCAAGTACTTTCCTAAGGGGTGTAAAATACCCTACTATACAGGGTGACTGAAAAATCGGCAACGATCGAGGAAAACCGGCAATCAAAGGGTACATTTATTGTACTCTTTGGACGCGGTTTCGCGTCCCGGGTACCTTCCTAAGGGCTGAAAAATACCCTACTGTACAGGGTGACCGAGAAATCGGTAAAGATCGAGGAAAATCGGTGATCAAAGGGTACTTTTATTATACTATTTGGATGCGCTTTCACGTACCGAATACTTTTCTAAGGGGTGAAAAATACCCTACTATACAGGGTGACTGAGAAATCGGTAACGATCGAGGAAAATCGGAGAGGTGCAGAGTTTTCGAAAGGCCTTCGACGATGAAATTCAGGCGATACCTCCTTTCGCTTCATGTTCTCCTAATACATCGCTCCAAAATCTGGCCAAAATTTTCTGAACGCTCTAAAATTGAGATTGTAACAGGAGAACATGATGTCGAAAGAGGTGGCACTAAGTTAGCGTCTTCGGAGAGAGAATCCAAGGCGGAGAACTATTCGACGTAGAGGCGCAGCGTCTTCGAAAGGCTTCGACGATGAAATTCAGGGCGTACCTCCTTTCGCTTCATGTTCTCCTGATACATTTGCTAAAATCTGGCCAAAATTTTCTGAACGCTCCAAAATTGGGATTGTAACAGGAGAACATGATGTCGAAAGAGGTGGCACTAAGTTAGCGTCTTCGGAGAGAGAATCCAAGGCGGAGAACTATTCGACGTAGAGGCGCAGCGTCTTCGAAAGGCTTCGACGATGAAATTCAGGGCGTACCTCCTTTCGCTTCATGTTCTCCTGATACATTTGCTAAAATCTGGCCAAAATTTTCTGAACGCTCCAAAATTGAGATTGTAACAGGAGAACATGATGTCGAAAGAGGTGGCACTAAGTTAGCGTCTTCGGAGAGAGAATCCAAGGCGGAGAACTATTCGACGTAGAGGCGCAGCGTCTTCGAAAGGCTTCGACGATGAAATTCAGAGCGTACCTCCTTTGACTTCATGTTCTCCTGATACATTTGCTAAAATCTGGCCAAATTTTCTGAACGCTCCAAAATTGAGATTGTAACAGGAGAACATGATGTCGAAAGAGGTGGCACTAAGTTAGCGTCTTCGGAAAGAGAATCTAAGGCGGAGAACCAAAATCGGCGATCAAAGGGTACTTTCATTGTACTCTTTGGACGCGGTTTCACATCCCGAGTACTTTCATAAGGGGTGAAAAATTCCCTACTATACAGGGTGACTCAGAAATCGGCAACAATCGAGGAAAATCGGCAATCAAAGGGTACTTTCATTGTACTCTATGGACGCGGTTTCACGTCCCGAGTACTTTCATAAGGAGTGTAAAATTCCCTACTATACAGGGTTATAGAGAAATCGGCAACGATCGCGGAAAATCGGCGATCGAAGGGTACTTTCATTGTACTCTTTGGACGCGATTTCACGTCCCGAGTACTTTTCTAAGGGGTGAAAAATACCCTACTATACAGGGTGACTCAGAAATCGGCAACAATCGAGAAAAATCGGCAATCAAAGGGTACTTTCAGTGTACTCCTTGGACGCGGTTTCACGTCCCAAGTACTTTCCTAAGGGGTGTAAAATACCCTACTATACAGGGTGACTGAAAAATCGGCAACGATCGAGGAAAACCGGCAATCAAAGGGTACATTTATTGTACTCTTTGGACGCGGTTTCGCGTCCCGGGTACCTTCCTAAGGGCTGAAAAATACCCTACTGTACAGGGTGACCGAGAAATCGGTAAAGATCGAGGAAAATCGGTGATCAAAGGGTACTTTTATTATACTATTTGGATGCGCTTTCACGTACCGAATACTTTTCTAAGGGGTGAAAAATACCCTACTATACAGGGTGACTGAGAAATCGGTAACGATCGAGGAAAATCGGAGAGGTGCAGAGTTTTCGAAAGGCCTTCGACGATGAAATTCAGGCGATACCTCCTTTCGCTTCATGTTCTCCTAATACATCGCTCCAAAATCTGGCCAAAATTTTCTGAACGCTCTAAAATTGAGATTGTAACAGGAGAACATGATGTCGAAAGAGGTGGCACTAAGTTAGCGTCTTCGGAGAGAGAATCCAAGGCGGAGAACTATTCGACGTAGAGGCGCAGCGTCTTCGAAAGGCTTCGACGATGAAATTCAGGGCGTACCTCCTTTCGCTTCATGTTCTCCTGATACATTTGCTAAAATCTGGCCAAAATTTTCTGAACGCTCCAAAATTGGGATTGTAACAGGAGAACATGATGTCGAAAGAGGTGGCACTAAGTTAGCGTCTTCGGAGAGAGAATCCAAGGCGGAGAACTATTCGACGTAGAGGCGCAGCGTCTTCGAAAGGCTTCGACGATGAAATTCAGGGCGTACCTCCTTTCGCTTCATGTTCTCCTGATACATTTGCTAAAATCTGGCCAAAATTTTCTGAACGCTCCAAAATTGAGATTGTAACAGGAGAACATGATGTCGAAAGAGGTGGCACTAAGTTAGCGTCTTCGGAGAGAGAATCCAAGGCGGAGAACTATTCGACGTAGAGGCGCAGCGTCTTCGAAAGGCTTCGACGATGAAATTCAGAGCGTACCTCCTTTGACTTCATGTTCTCCTGATACATTTGCTAAAATCTGGCCAAATTTTCTGAACGCTCCAAAATTGAGATTGTAACAGGAGAACATGATGTCGAAAGAGGTGGCACTAAGTTAGCGTCTTCGGAAAGAGAATCTAAGGCGGAGAACCAAAATCGGCGATCAAAGGGTACTTTCATTGTACTCTTTGGACGCGGTTTCACATCCCGAGTACTTTCATAAGGGGTGAAAAATTCCCTACTATACAGGGTGACTCAGAAATCGGCAACAATCGAGGAAAATCGGCAATCAAAGGGTACTTTCATTGTACTCTATGGACGCGGTTTCACGTCCCGAGTACTTTCATAAGGAGTGTAAAATTCCCTACTATACAGGGTTATAGAGAAATCGGCAACGATCGCGGAAAATCGGCGATCGAAGGGTACTTTCATTGTACTCTTTGGACGCGATTTCACGTCCCGAGTACTTTTCTAAGGGGTGAAAAATACCCTACTATACAGGGTGACTCAGAAATCGGCAACAATCGAGAAAAATCGGCAATCAAAGGGTACTTTCAGTGTACTCCTTGGACGCGGTTTCACGTCCCAAGTACTTTCCTAAGGGGTGTAAAATACCCTACTATACAGGGTGACTGAAAAATCGGCAACGATCGAGGAAAACCGGCAATCAAAGGGTACATTTATTGTACTCTTTGGACGCGGTTTCGCGTCCCGGGTACCTTCCTAAGGGCTGAAAAATACCCTACTGTACAGGGTGACCGAGAAATCGGTAAAGATCGAGGAAAATCGGTGATCAAAGGGTACTTTTATTATACTATTTGGATGCGCTTTCACGTACCGAATACTTTTCTAAGGGGTGAAAAATACCCTACTATACAGGGTGACTGAGAAATCGGTAACGATCGAGGAAAATCGGAGAGGTGCAGAGTTTTCGAAAGGCCTTCGACGATGAAATTCAGGCGATACCTCCTTTCGCTTCATGTTCTCCTAATACATCGCTCCAAAATCTGGCCAAAATTTTCTGAACGCTCTAAAATTGAGATTGTAACAGGAGAACATGATGTCGAAAGAGGTGGCACTAAGTTAGCGTCTTCGGAGAGAGAATCCAAGGCGGAGAACTATTCGACGTAGAGGCGCAGCGTCTTCGAAAGGCTTCGACGATGAAATTCAGGGCGTACCTCCTTTCGCTTCATGTTCTCCTGATACATTTGCTAAAATCTGGCCAAAATTTTCTGAACGCTCCAAAATTGAGATTGTAACAGGAGAACATGATGTCGAAAGAGGTGGCACTAAGTTAGCGTCTTCGGAGAGAGAATCCAAGGCGGAGAACTATTCGACGTAGAGGCGCAGCGTCTTCGAAAGGCTTCGACGATGAAATTCAGAGCGTACCTCCTTTGACTTCATGTTCTCCTGATACATTTGCTAAAATCTGGCCAAATTTTCTGAACGCTCCAAAATTGAGATTGTAACAGGAGAACATGATGTCGAAAGAGGTGGCACTAAGTTAGCGTCTTCGGAAAGAGAATCTAAGGCGGAGAACCAAAATCGGCGATCAAAGGGTACTTTCATTGTACTCTTTGGACGCGGTTTCACATCCCGAGTACTTTCATAAGGGGTGAAAAATTCCCTACTATACAGGGTGACTCAGAAATCGGCAACAATCGAGGAAAATCGGCAATCAAAGGGTACTTTCATTGTACTCTTTGGACGCGGTTTCACGTCCCGAGTACTTTCCCAAGGGGTGAAAAATACCCTACTATACAGGGTGACTCAGAAATCGGCCACAATCGAGGAAAATCAGCAATCAAAGGGTACTTTCATTGTACTCTTTGGACGCGGTTTCACGTCCCGAGTACTTTCCTAAGGGGTGAAAAATACCCTACTATACAGGGTGACTCAGAAATCGGCAACAATCGAGGAAAATCGGCAATCAAAGGGTACTTTCATTGTACTCCTTGGACGCGGTTTCACGTCCCGAGTACTTTCATAAGGGGTGAAAAATTCCCTACTATACAGGGTGACTCAGAAATCGGCAACAATCGAGGAAAATCGGCAATCAAAGGGTACTTTCATTGTACTCTATGGACGCGGTTTCACGTCCCGAGTACTTCCATAAGGGGTGTAAAATTCCCTACTATACAGGGTTATAGAGAAATCGGCAACGATCGCGGAAAATCGGCGATCGAAGGGTACTTTCATTGTACTCTTTGGACGCGATTTCACGTCCCGAGTACTTTTCTAAGGGGTGAAAAATACCCTACTATACAGGGTGACTCAGAAATCGGCAACAATCGAGGAAAATCGGCAATCAAAGGGTACTTTCAGTGTACTCCTTGGACGCGGTTTCACGACCCAAGTACTTTCCTAAGGGGTGAAAAATACCCTACTATACAGGGTGACTGAAAAATCGGCAACGATCGAGGAAAACCGGCAATCAAAGGGTACATTTATTGTACTCTTTGGACGCGGTTTCGCGTCCCGGGTACCTTCCTAAGGGCTGAAAAATACCCTACTGTACAGGGTGACCGAGAAATCGGTAAAGATCGAGGAAAATCGGTGATCAAAGGGTACTTTTATTATACTATTTGGATGCGCTTTCACGTACCGAATACTTTTCTAAGGGGTGAAAAATACCCTACTATACAGGGTGACTGAGAAATCGGTAACGATCGAGGAAAATCGGAGAGGTGCAGAGTTTTCGAAAGGCCTTCGACGATGAAATTCAGGCGATACCTCCTTTCGCTTCATGTTCTCCTAATACATCGCTCCAAAATCTGGCCAAAATTTTCTGAACGCTCCAAAATTGGGATTGTAACAGGAGAACATGATGTCGAAAGAGGTGGCACTAAGTTAGCGTCTTCGGAGAGAGAATCCAAGGCGGAGAACTATTCGACGTAGAGGCGCAGCGTCTTCGAAAGGCTTCGACGATGAAATTCAGGGCGTACCTCCTTTCGCTTCATGTTCTCCTGATACATTTGCTAAAATCTGGCCAAAATTTTCTGAACGCTCCAAAATTGAGATTGTAACAGGAGAACATGATGTCGAAAGAGGTGGCACTAAGTTAGCGTCTTCGGAGAGAGAATCCAAGGCTGAGAACTATTCGACGTAGAGGCGCAGCGTCTTCGAAAGGCTTCGACGATGAAATTCAGAGCGTACCTCCTTTGACTTCATGTTCTCCTGATACATTTGCTAAAATCTGGCCAAATTTTCTGAACGCTCCAAAATTGAGATTGTAACAGGAGAACATGATGTCGAAAGAGGTGGCACTAAGTTAGCGTCTTCGGAAAGAGAATCTAAGGCGGAGAACCAAAATCGGCAATCAAAGGGTACTTTCATTGTACTCTTTGGACGCGGTTTCACGTCCCGAGTACTTTTATAGGGGGTGAAAAATTCCCTACTATACAGGGTGACTCAGAAATCGGCAACAATCGAGGAAAATCGGCAATCAAAGGGTACTTTCATTGTACTCTTTGGACGCGGTTTCACGTCCCGAGTACTTTCATAAGGGGTGAAAAATTCCCTACTATACAGGGTGATAGAGAAATCGGCAACGATCGCGGAAAATCGGCGATCAAAGGGTACTTTCATTGTACTCTTTGGACGCGGTTTCACATCCCGAGTACTTTCCTAAGGGGTGAAAAATTCCCTACTATACAGGGTGACTCAGAAATCGGCAACAATCGAGGAAAATCAGCAATCAAAGGGTACTTTCATTGTACTCTTTGGACGCGGTTTCACGTCCCGAGTACTTTCCTAAGGGGTGAAAAATACCCTACTATACAGGGTGACTCAGAAATCGGCCACAGTCGAGGAAAATCAGCAATCAAAGGGTACTTTCATTGTACTCTTTGGACGCGGTTTCACGTCCCGAGTACTTTCCTAAGGGGTGAAAAATACCCTACTATACAGGGTGACTCAGAAATCGGCAACAATCGAGGAAAATCGGCAATCAAAGGGTACTTTCATTGTACTCCTTGGACGCGGTTTCACGTCCCGGGTACTTTCATAAGGGGTGAAAAATTCCCTACTATACAGGGTGACTGAAAAATCGGCAACGATCGAGGAAAACCGGCAATCAAAGGGTACATTTATTGTACTCTTTGGACGCGGTTTCGCGTCCCGGGTACCTTCCTAAGGGCTGAAAAATACCCTACTGTACAGGGTGACCGAGAAATCGGTAAAGATCGAGGAAAATCGGTGATCAAAGGGTACTTTTATTATACTATTTGGATGCGCTGTCACGTACCGAATACTTTTCTAAGGGGTGAAAAATACCCTACTATACAGGGTGACTGAGAAATCGGTAACGATCGAGGAAAATCGGAGAGGTGCAGAGTTTTCGAAAGGCCTTCGACGATGAAATTCAGGCGATACCTCCTTTCGCTTCATGTTCTCCTAATACATCGCTCCAAAATCTGGCCAAAATTTTCTGAACGCTCTAAAATTGAGATTGTAACAGGAGAACATGATGTCGAAAGAGGTGGCACTAAGTTAGCGTCTTCGGAGAGAGAATCCAAGGCGGAGAACTATGCGACGTAGAGGCGCAGCGTCTTCGAAAGGCTTCGACGATGAAATTCAGGGCGTACCTCCTTTCGCTTCATGTTCTCCTGATACATTTGCTAAAATCTGGCCAAAATTTTCTGAACGCTCCAAAATTGGGATTGTAACAGGAGAACATGATGTCGAAAGAGGTGGCACTAAGTTAGCGTCTTCGGAGAGAGAATCCAAGGCTGAGAACTATTCGACGTAGAGGCGCAGCGTCTTCGAAAGGCTTCGACGATGAAATTCAGAGCGTACCTCCTTTGACTTCATGTTCTCCTGATACATTTGCTAAAATCTGGCCAAATTTTCTGAACGCTCCAAAATTGAGATTGTAACAGGAGAACATGATGTCGAAAGAGGTGGCACTAAGTTAGCGTCTTCGGAAAGAGAATCTAAGGCGGAGAACCAAAATCGGCAATCAAAGGGTACTTTCATTGTACTCTTTGGACGCGGTTTCACGTCCCGAGTACTTTTATAGGGGGTGAAAAATTCCCTACTATACAGGGTGACTCAGAAATCGGCAACAATCGAGGAAAATCGGCAATCAAAGGGTACTTTCATTGTACTCTTTGGACGCGGTTTCACGTCCCGAGTACTTTCATAAGGGGTGAAAAATTCCCTACTATACAGGGTGATAGAGAAATCGGCAACGATCGCGGAAAATCGGCGATCAAAGGGTACTTTCATTGTACTCTTTGGACGCGGTTTCACATCCCGAGTACTTTCCTAAGGGGTGAAAAATTCCCTACTATACAGGGTGACTCAGAAATCGGCAACAATCGAGGAAAATCAGCAATCAAAGGGTACTTTCATTGTACTCTTTGGACGCGGTTTCACGTCCCGAGTACTTTCCTAAGGGGTGAAAAATACCCTACTATACAGGGTGACTCAGAAATCGGCAACAATCGAGGAAAATCGGCAATCAAAGGGTACTTTCATTGTACTCTTTGGACGCGGTTTCACGTCCCGAGTACTTTCATAAGGGGTGAAAAATTCCCTACTATACAGGGTGATAGAGAAATCGGCAACGATCGCGGAAAATCGGCGATCAAAGGGTACTTTCATTGTACTCTTTGGACGCGGTTTCACATCCCGAGTACTTTCCTAAGGGGTGAAAAATTCCCTACTATACAGGGTGACTCAGAAATCGGCAACAATCGAGGAAAATCAGCAATCAAAGGGTACTTTCATTGTACTCTTTGGACGCGGTTTCACGTCCCGAGTACTTTCCTAAGGGGTGAAAAATACCCTACTATACAGGGTGACTCAGAAATCGGCCACAGTCGAGGAAAATCAGCAATCAAAGGGTACTTTCATTGTACTCTTTGGACGCGGTTTCACGTCCCGAGTACTTTCCTAAGGGGTGAAAAATACCCTACTATACAGGGTGACTCAGAAATCGGCAACAATCGAGGAAAATCGGCAATCAAAGGGTACTTTCATTGTACTCCTTGGACGCGGTTTCACGTCCCGGGTACTTTCATAAGGGGTGAAAAATTCCCTACTATACAGGGTGACTGAAAAATCGGCAACGATCGAGGAAAACCGGCAATCAAAGGGTACATTTATTGTACTCTTTGGACGCGGTTTCGCGTCCCGGGTACCTTCCTAAGGGCTGAAAAATACCCTACTGTACAGGGTGACCGAGAAATCGGTAAAGATCGAGGAAAATCGGTGATCAAAGGGTACTTTTATTATACTATTTGGATGCGCTGTCACGTACCGAATACTTTTCTAAGGGGTGAAAAATACCCTACTATACAGGGTGACTGAGAAATCGGTAACGATCGAGGAAAATCGGAGAGGTGCAGAGTTTTCGAAAGGCCTTCGACGATGAAATTCAGGCGATACCTCCTTTCGCTTCATGTTCTCCTAATACATCGCTCCAAAATCTGGCCAAAATTTTCTGAACGCTCTAAAATTGAGATTGTAACAGGAGAACATGATGTCGAAAGAGGTGGCACTAAGTTAGCGTCTTCGGAGAGAGAATCCAAGGCGGAGAACTATGCGACGTAGAGGCGCAGCGTCTTCGAAAGGCTTCGACGATGAAATTCAGGGCGTACCTCCTTTCGCTTCATGTTCTCCTGATACATTTGCTAAAATCTGGCCAAAATTTTCTGAACGCTCCAAAATTGGGATTGTAACAGGAGAACATGATGTCGAAAGAGGTGGCACTAAGTTAGCGTCTTCGGAGAGAGAATCCAAGGCTGAGAACTATTCGACGTAGAGGCGCAGCGTCTTCGAAAGGCTTCGACGATGAAATTCAGAGCGTACCTCCTTTGACTTCATGTTCTCCTGATACATTTGCTAAAATCTGGCCAAATTTTCTGAACGCTCCAAAATTGAGATTGTAACAGGAGAACATGATGTCGAAAGAGGTGGCACTAAGTTAGCGTCTTCGGAAAGAGAATCTAAGGCGGAGAACCAAAATCGGCAATCAAAGGGTACTTTCATTGTACTCTTTGGACGCGGTTTCACGTCCCGAGTACTTTTATAGGGGGTGAAAAATTCCCTACTATACAGGGTGACTCAGAAATCGGCAACAATCGAGGAAAATCGGCAATCAAAGGGTACTTTCATTGTACTCTTTGGACGCGGTTTCACGTCCCGAGTACTTTCATAAGGGGTGAAAAATTCCCTACTATACAGGGTGATAGAGAAATCGGCAACGATCGCGGAAAATCGGCGATCAAAGGGTACTTTCATTGTACTCTTTGGACGCGGTTTCACATCCCGAGTACTTTCCTAAGGGGTGAAAAATTCCCTACTATACAGGGTGACTCAGAAATCGGCAACAATCGAGGAAAATCAGCAATCAAAGGGTACTTTCATTGTACTCTTTGGACGCGGTTTCACGTCCCGAGTACTTTCCTAAGGGGTGAAAAATACCCTACTATACAGGGTGACTCAGAAATCGGCCACAATCGAGGAAAATCAGCAATCAAAGGGTACTTTCATTGTACTCTTTGGACGCGGTTTCACGTCCCGAGTACTTTCCTAAGGGGTGAAAAATACCCTACTATACAGGGTGACTCAGAAATCGGCAACAATCGAGGAAAATCGGCAATCAAAGGGTACTTTCATTGTACTCCTTGGACGCGGTTTCACGTCCCGGGTACTTTCATAAGGGGTGAAAAATTCCCTACTATACAGGGTGACTCAGAAATCGGCAACAATCGAGGAAAATCGGCAATCAAAGGGTACTTTCATTGTACTCTATGGACGCGGTTTCACGTCCCGAGTACTTCCATAAGGGGTGTAAAATTCCCTACTATACAGGGTTATAGAGAAATCGGCAACGATCGCGGAAAATCGGCGATCGAAGGGTACTTTCATTGTACTCTTTGGACGCGATTTCACGTCCCGAGTACTTTTCTAAGGGGTGAAAAATACCCTACTATACAGGGTGACTCAGAAATCGGCAACAATCGAGGAAAATCGGCAATCAAAGGGTACTTTCAGTGTACTCCTTGGACGCGGTTTCACGACCCAAGTACTTTCCTAAGGGGTGAAAAATACCCTACTATACAGGGTGACTGAAAAATCGGCAACGATCGAGGAAAACCGGCAATCAAAGGGTACATTTATTGTACTCTTTGGACGCGGTTTCGCGTCCCGGGTACCTTCCTAAGGGCTGAAAAATACCCTACTGTACAGGGTGACCGAGAAATCGGTAAAGATCGAGGAAAATCGGCGATCAAAGGGTACTTTTATTATACTATTTGGATGCGCTTTCACGTACCGAGTACTTTTCTAAGGGGTGAAAAATACCCTACTATACAGGGTGACTGAGAAATCGGTAACGATCGAGGAAAATCGGAGAGGTGCAGAGTTTTCGAAAGGCCTTCGACGATGAAATTCAGGCGATACCTCCTTTCGCTTCATGTTCTCCTGATACATTTGCTAAAATCTGGCCAAAATTTTCTGAACGCTCCAAAATTGGGATTGTAACAGGAGAACATGATGTCGAAAGAGGTGGCACTAAGTTAGCGTCTTCGGAGAGAGAATCCAAGGCGGAGAACTATTCGACGTAGAGGCGCAGCGTCTTCGAAAGGCTTCGACGATGAAATTCAGGGCGTACCTCCTTTCGCTTCATGTTCTCCTGATACATTTGCTAAAATCTGGCCAAAATTTTCTGAACGCTCCAAAATTGAGATTGTAACAGGAGAACATGATGTCGAAAGAGGTGGCACTAAGTTAGCGTCTTCGGAAAGAGAATCTAAGGCGGAGAACCAAAATCGGCGATCAAAGGGTACTTTCATTGTACTCTTTGGACGCGGTTTCACATCCCGAGTACTTTCATAAGGGGTGAAAAATTCCCTACTATACAGGGTGACTCAGAAATCGGCAACAATCGAGGAAAATCGGCAATCAAAGGGTACTTTCATTGTACTCTATGGACGCGGTTTCACGTCCCGAGTACTTTCATAAGGAGTGTAAAATTTCCTACTATACAGGGTGATAGAGAAATCGGCAACGATCGAGGAAAACCGGCAATCAAAGGGTACATTTATTGTACTCTTTGGACGCGGTTTCACGTCCCGAGTACTTTTATAGGGGGTGAAAAATTCCCTACTATACAGGGTGACTCAGAAATCGGCAACAATCGAGGAAAATCGGCAATCAAAGGGTACTTTCATTGTACTCTTTGGACGCGGTTTCACATCCCGAGTACTTTCCTAAGGGGTGAAAAATTCCCTACTATACAGGGTGACTCAGAAATCGGCAACAATCGAGGAAAATCAGCAATCAAAGGGTACTTTCATTGTACTCTTTGGACGCGGTTTCACGTCCCGAGTACTTTCCTAAGGGGTGAAAAATACCCTACTATACAGGGTGACTCAGAAATCGGCCACAATCGAGGAAAATCAGCAATCAAAGGGTACTTTCATTGTACTCTTTGGACGCGGTTTCACGTCCCGAGTACTTTCCTAAGGGGTGAAAAATACCCTACTATACAGGGTGACTCAGAAATCGGCAACAATCGAGGAAAATCGGCAATCAAAGGGTACTTTCATTGTACTCCTTGGACGCGGTTTCACGTCCCGGGTACTTTCATAAGGGGTGAAAAATTCCCTACTATACAGGGTGACTCAGAAATCGGCAACAATCGAGGAAAATCGGCAATCAAAGGGTACTTTCATTGTACTCTATGGACGCGGTTTCACGTCCCGAGTACTTCCATAAGGGGTGTAAAATTCCCTACTATACAGGGTTATAGAGAAATCGGCAACGATCGCGGAAAATCGGCGATCGAAGGGTACTTTCATTGTACTCTTTGGACGCGATTTCACGTCCCGAGTACTTTTCTAAGGGGTGAAAAATACCCTACTATACAGGGTGACTCAGAAATCGGCAACAATCGAGGAAAATCGGCAATCAAAGGGTACTTTCAGTGTACTCCTTGGACGCGGTTTCACGACCCAAGTACTTTCCTAAGGGGTGAAAAATACCCTACTATACAGGGTGACTGAAAAATCGGCAACGATCGAGGAAAACCGGCAATCAAAGGGTACATTTATTGTACTCTTTGGACGCGGTTTCGCGTCCCGGGTACCTTCCTAAGGGCTGAAAAATACCCTACTGTACAGGGTGACCGAGAAATCGGTAAAGATCGAGGAAAATCGGTGATCAAAGGGTACTTTTATTATACTATTTGGATGCGCTGTCACGTACCGAATACTTTTCTAAGGGGTGAAAAATACCCTACTATACAGGGTGACTGAGAAATCGGTAACGATCGAGGAAAATCGGAGAGGTGCAGAGTTTTCGAAAGGCCTTCGACGATGAAATTCAGGCGATACCTCCTTTCGCTTCATGTTCTCCTAATACATCGCTCCAAAATCTGGCCAAAATTTTCTGAACGCTCTAAAATTGAGATTGTAACAGGAGAACATGATGTCGAAAGAGGTGGCACTAAGTTAGCGTCTTCGGAGAGAGAATCCAAGGCGGAGAACTATTCGACGTAGAGGCGCAGCGTCTTCGAAAGGCTTCGACGATGAAATTCAGGGCGTACCTCCTTTCGCTTCATGTTCTCCTGATACATTTGCTAAAATCTGGCCAAAATTTTCTGAACGCTCCAAAATTGGGATTGTAACAGGAGAACATGATGTCGAAAGAGGTGGCACTAAGTTAGCGTCTTCGGAGAGAGAATCCAAGGCGGAGAACTATTCGACGTAGAGGCGCAGCGTCTTCGAAAGGCTTCGACGATGAAATTCAGGGCGTACCTCCTTTCGCTTCATGTTCTCCTGATACATTTGCTAAAATCTGGCCAAAATTTTCTGAACGCTCCAAAATTGGGATTGTAACAGGAGAACATGATGTCGAAAGAGGTGGCACTAAGTTAGCGTCTTCGGAGAGAGAATCCAAGGCGGAGAACTATTCGACGTAGAGGCGCAGCGTCTTCGAAAGGCTTCGACGATGAAATTCAGGGCGTACCTCCTTTCGCTTCATGTTCTCCTGATACATTTGCTAAAATCTGGCCAAAATTTTCTGAACGCTCCAAAATTGAGATTGTAACAGGAGAACATGATGTCGAAAGAGGTGGCACTAAGTTAGCGTCTTCGGAGAGAGAATCCAAGGCGGAGAACTATTCGACGTAGAGGCGCAGCGTCTTCGAAAGGCTTCGACGATGAAATTCAGGGCGTACCTCCTTTCGCTTCATGTTCTCCTGATACATTTGCTAAAATCTGGCCAAAATTTTCTGAACGCTCCAAAATTGAGATTGTAACAGGAGAACATGATGTCGAAAGAGGTGGCACTAAGTTAGCGTCTTCGGAGAGAGAATCCAAGGCGGAGAACTATTCGACGTAGAGGCGCAGCGTCTTCGAAAGGCTTCGACGATGAAATTCAGGGCGTACCTCCTTTCGCTTCATGTTCTCCTGATACATTTGCTAAAATCTGGCCAAAATTTTCTGAACGCTCCAAAATTGGGATTGTAACAGGAGAACATGATGTCGAAAGAGGTGGCACTAAGTTAGCGTCTTCGGAGAGAGAATCCAAGGCGGAGAACTATTCGACGTAGAGGCGCAGCGTCTTCGAAAGGCTTCGACGATGAAATTCAGGGCGTACCTCCTTTCGCTTCATGTTCTCCTGATACATTTGCTAAAATCTGGCCAAAATTTTCTGAACGCTCCAAAATTGAGATTGTAACAGGAGAACATGATGTCGAAAGAGGTGGCACTAAGTTAGCGTCTTCGGAGAGAGAATCCAAGGCGGAGAACTATTCGACGTAGAGGCGCAGCGTCTTCGAAAGGCTTCGACGATGAAATTCAGGGCGTACCTCCTTTCGCTTCATGTTCTCCTGATACATTTGCTAAAATCTGGCCAAAATTTTCTGAACGCTCCAAAATTGGGATTGTAACAGGAGAACATGATGTCGAAAGAGGTGGCACTAAGTTAGCGTCTTCGGAGAGAGAATCCAAGGCGGAGAACTATTCGACGTAGAGGCGCAGCGTCTTCGAAAGGCTTCGACGATGAAATTCAGGGCGTACCTCCTTTCGCTTCATGTTCTCCTGATACATTTGCTAAAATCTGGCCAAAATTTTCTGAACGCTCCAAAATTGGGATTGTAACAGGAGAACATGATGTCGAAAGAGGTGGCACTAAGTTAGCGTCTTCGGAGAGAGAATCCAAGGCGGAGAACTATTCGACGTAGAGGCGCAGCGTCTTCGAAAGGCTTCGACGATGAAATTCAGGGCGTACCTCCTTTCGCTTCATGTTCTCCTGATACATTTGCTAAAATCTGGCCAAAATTTTCTGAACGCTCCAAAATTGAGATTGTAACAGGAGAACATGATGTCGAAAGAGGTGGCACTAAGTTAGCGTCTTCGGAGAGAGAATCCAAGGCGGAGAACTATTCGACGTAGAGGCGCAGCGTCTTCGAAAGGCTTCGACGATGAAATTCAGGGCGTACCTCCTTTCGCTTCATGTTCTCCTGATACATTTGCTAAAATCTGGCCAAAATTTTCTGAACGCTCCAAAATTGAGATTGTAACAGGAGAACATGATGTCGAAAGAGGTGGCACTAAGTTAGCGTCTTCGGAGAGAGAATCCAAGGCGGAGAACTATTCGACGTAGAGGCGCAGCGTCTTCGAAAGGCTTCGACGATGAAATTCAGGGCGTACCTCCTTTCGCTTCATGTTCTCCTGATACATTTGCTAAAATCTGGCCAAAATTTTCTGAACGCTCCAAAATTGGGATTGTAACAGGAGAACATGATGTCGAAAGAGGTGGCACTAAGTTAGCGTCTTCGGAGAGAGAATCCAAGGCGGAGAACTATTCGACGTAGAGGCGCAGCGTCTTCGAAAGGCTTCGACGATGAAATTCAGGGCGTACCTCCTTTCGCTTCATGTTCTCCTGATACATTTGCTAAAATCTGGCCAAAATTTTCTGAACGCTCCAAAATTGAGATTGTAACAGGAGAACATGATGTCGAAAGAGGTGGCACTAAGTTAGCGTCTTCGGAGAGAGAATCCAAGGCGGAGAACTATTCGACGTAGAGGCGCAGCGTCTTCGAAAGGCTTCGACGATGAAATTCAGGGCGTACCTCCTTTCGCTTCATGTTCTCCTGATACATTTGCTAAAATCTGGCCAAAATTTTCTGAACGCTCCAAAATTGGGATTGTAACAGGAGAACATGATGTCGAAAGAGGTGGCACTAAGTTAGCGTCTTCGGAGAGAGAATCCAAGGCGGAGAACTATTCGACGTAGAGGCGCAGCGTCTTCGAAAGGCTTCGACGATGAAATTCAGGGCGTACCTCCTTTCGCTTCATGTTCTCCTGATACATTTGCTAAAATCTGGCCAAAATTTTCTGAACGCTCCATAATGGAGCTTGTAAAAGGAGAACATGATGTCGAAAGAGATGGCATAAAGTTAGCGTCTTCGGAGAGAGAATCCAAGGCGGAGAACTAAAATCGGCAATCAAAGGGTACTTTCATTGTACTCTTTGGACGCGGTTTCACGTCCCGAGTACTTTTATAAGGGGTGAAAAATACCTTACTATACAGGGTGACTCAGAAATCGGTTCCTTTTTAGTACATTTGAATAAAAGCTTGTTTTTAAAAAAAATTTCACTATAAAATATTTCATGCTTTTTAATGAGAATATTGTATTGTCATCGGAACTACGTATGTGTGCAAAGTTTCAAGCCCATCGGATATGTTGAAGTGGGTCAAAATTAGCTCACAAGATTTCACCCTGACAAACTAACGAACTCACAACTGAAACTAAATAAAAGCTTCTAAAAAAATGAACCTAAAGAACCCGATTTATACTTCACACCATACTATTCGAATACATGAGTATTCGAATACATCAGTATTCGAATACTTAAATATTCGAATAGTTTTCGAATGCTTAAATATTCGAATAGTATTCGAATACTTGGGTATTCGAATTATATTCGTCAAATACTTGAGCAACTGAAGTATTCGAATATTCGAATACCGAAAAATTTGACAAATAGTCACAGCCCTATTCGACACATGTATGCATCGTGAGAGACTTTGTTGTGTGCGATGTACGTACTGGGGCTCTTCTGTAAACGTATACTTTCTGTTTTATGCGACACCGATCTTAGGTACCCTTATGCGGTGCATAGGATGCTACGCTGTAGAAAAGTGAAGAGTGGGTACCCTGTATCTCTTGAACAGCATTTCCCAATTGGGGTTAGGGCGACCTTATAATAAAATTTAGATATTAATAGAGAGAAATATACATCTGACTGCAAAATTTGCAGCGTCGTCAGCGCACTGTATAAAAGAAACTAATAAGTTTGGAATGGGAAATTAATCATAATAATAGTAGAGGAAGTGCAGCATATTTGGAATACTGTTGGTAATTTGGAATATCGAAGTAGTTGAAAAACTATTAACGTTATTTTTATTTGCAACACCGCAAATAATAGGGCAAAGGACCTGTTGACTAATGACATTGTCTTAAAACATGTCAAAACTTTAGAGTTAAACATTTAATCTACTCGTTTGCATATTCATTTTATGGTTTCGTGTCTATTTTGCGATTATTTCGAGAACACAAAATGTGACATGAAATTTAAGGTTTTAATGCCTTGTTGCTAATTCGAAATACCGAAGATGATAGCAAATTTTTTTGTGTACCTCTTCTGGAATGTGAATTGCATCGGAGACAAAAGAGGAGAAGAGTGGGTGCAGTGTTTCATGTGTGAAATGTGGATACACTGAACGTTCTGGTTATGAGTCTGGAAGTGACACTTGTATCTACTGCAAGTAAATGATAAGATTTAAAATTCATATTTACCCAAGATGATTGTTCCCTTGCTGTGATTTTTGGGCCTGATTAGATCGTAAGAAAAAATAATTTCATTAACTACTTGTTTTTTGTAATTTTATAAAGTGAAGTTTTTTTTTAAAATTATCTTCACCTTAACAAAATCGTTACTTTCTGTCATTTTGCAATTAGACTAAAGTTTCACATACTCTTTGTTTTTCATTATTACTGAGAGTTTGAAATATAAAAGTTTATTAGTTTCCCTATGATATTATGCAGTTGTATTTCTTCCCGTCCTCTACCGTAATTTTTTACTCATCTTAAACAAACTGGTAGGTATTCCAAATACACTGCATTTCCTCTATAACAGCACTAGTGATGGAAATGCGTGTATTTGTAACTAAAGTTTCCAAAGAACACTGTAAACTACCTGTGATGCATTGAATCTTTATTCTACTGTTGCTCACTACTATTTAAATATAAACATACCCCATCAGCATTTTGGAGCGGGGGGGGGGGGAGGGGGAATGAAAAGTACTCACAATAATAAATCTCCCCCAAAAACAATTCTCCAACCTCCCAATAAAAACCAGCTCGCACTACTACCTTAATTCACACTCACTACCAACACAGGCCACAAGCTCAGAAAGAAAAAACAGCATTTTATCGTAAAAAGCCCAAGCACAGAACCCAGTTACCAAGGCTCCCAATTTGCTTGACGCAATTACCTTCCTTTCATCCGGCAAAACAGAGCGATAGCTGTAAGCGTTAAGGTCGGGATATTAGTTTTTACTGTACAGCCCTCCTTTTATCCAGCCCGCTGCCTCATCGTTGCATTGACCCGTCGGATGGAATAGAAACGACGCCTTAATGGCCTTTTCGCGGCGTTACGAGCGCCTTTGTTGCGCGGCTAGAACGCTGCGACCCGCCACGCAAGTTCGGCCAAGTGTTGTGCCGTGCAGTTCGACGTGCTTCTCGCGGTGAAATGGCCCCCCCCCCCCCCCCCCACCACCAAACGTTCGCCGAGCGCGCCCGTTCGAATTTTATTAACACGCGCGGCTCTTCGAGGCCGGCTTCCTTTATTGCGACCCATTAAAACCCTTCTCCCTCCTCCGTAGACTTTGTTTGAACGGAGGAAGGACTTCTGCGGCCCCCAACCCCACACGTTTCACCTTATTCACAAGTTATTTTGGTCCCCTCGCTTTTAAAGGTTACTCGAGGTGGTCTTCGGCAATTAGGATTGAAGAGATGGTGGAGCCAGGGAATGTGAAAATATTTGTGTGGCTTCAGTGGTGTTTCTGGGAGTTAAATTATTTTTGCACGTGATTATGTTGATGTGATATCTTTTTCTATGCCTTTTGGTTTCTAAGGGTTGTGAAATTTGTGGAGCAAAATTCCTCCGGGTAGAATATAGGATAACTAATTCTGGATAATCCGGGGGCCAGTTCCGTGTCCCCTCGAGTTATTTCGTGGAGGGCCGCGAGGGTCGAAGCGCGAAACTCGAAGAACCGCAGACAATATCGCCGCCTGTGGATAGGCAATAAGAGCGGAGGAACATCGGCGAACGAGCCGTGGCCGCAATAAAATAAACCGTCGGAGGTTCATAGTGTCAACCATTGTATTCCAGAGCTCACTTCGACACCCCTGCACCGGGGCCCTCCTCTCAGGAACGTATCCTGAAAAGGACTACGCGAGCCTCGTAATCTCCCGGAGCGAATAAAACTTTCAAGATCGAACAGCCACGCTCTCCTCGTCCCATCCCGCCTCACACTATCCAATATCACTCCCAAATTCCTGACACTCTACTACCGCCTCCACGAAACGCCCCATATTCCGAGATATCCATGGAATATTTATTTCCAAAATCTGGCTCCAACGACAGGCTACCCAAAACCCTTTCAAAACCCTTCGAAGGGAAACGTCATCTAGCACCACCTCTAAACCCAATAAAAATAGATCCCGAAGACCCCCTAAAAGCATGTCCCGAGTCACGAGGGGCTGAATGCAGAGGAAAACGTTGCATGGGGCGTATCTGATGTCAGCTCGAGGGGCTAAGACTCTAACGAGGCACGTTTAGCGAACAGAGCGATCCTGGGATCTTAATAGAGAGGTTCCTAGAGTCGACGACGGAAGGAGCGGAAAGTCGCCGCGAGAAAGAAAATGGCGCGACGGTATCTGACGAACGAGGCTTTAACGAGCTGAGCCTGATAAACGAGGATCCCCGGTTTGCTCTGTTGCCAGCGCGGATAGATCCCGGCTACGTTGTTGTCTCATTCAGGATTTATCGTCGTTGCTGGGTTAGGTGACTCGGAGTTTTCGCACGGTGACATGGGTGGAGGGCAGAGATTGGCCGCGTGTGTCGTTAATTAGCTATTGTAGAGGGCCCTGAGCGACTGTCTATGCGCTCGTCGAACGGCAACAAACGATGTTAATTATCGGACATGCAGCAACTGCGCCGGGTGACTGGCGATTTTTGCCCCTTGGTGCAGGCAACCGGTTGGACGTCTAGATGGCGCGGGTGTTCCGTTTGGAAGTGCGGAGAAGATGGCGCCTGCGATCTGGGATGGAGGGTAGGTTCAATGACTGGTTGGGATGACTTTCCTATTAATGTTAATCAAGTATTCTTATTCATTTTTTAGAGATTGGAGATAGAAACAGTGCTTGAGCTGCTCGAGCTGCTTGATCTGAGGTTGGTGGAGGTACTTGGAGCAGTTGTGGTGTTTGATATTTCACTGTGGGAATTTGCAGTGGGTTTAGTAGATTTAGGAGCTTCTAGTTTGATTACCTATGGTGACTTCTGTGATGTTAACAGATCTAGGGATTTTTGTAGGTTAAGAGTTCGGTGCATTTGGTTCCTAATTATGTACACAGTGACTCCACTTTTACCACTGACGGATCTACTACACTTATTAAGCGTTTAAGTAGCCTTGATACATCTACTAATCTCACTTCTGCCCATACACATAGGAAAAAGAGACATTAATCCTCAGCACTAAGCACCCAATGCCTTTCGTCCAGAATAACCAGTGGCGTGGGGCAGTAAATTCATTATATCGGGTGTCCATCGTTTAAGGATCGTCTCAGAATGCATCGTGCTGGCAATCTAAAAGTCGTAATTCAGGCTCGTTTGACCCTGTCAAGAGGAATATGCTGTGGGCAAGTTGTAAACGGCTGCACTTGAGCCTGTTGCAAGGCGTCGAGAGAAAAGTGTGGTCGATTGGACGTGTCTCCCCCTTCTAATGCAATTCAGCGAATGAAATTCGTATCAATCAACGAGTAAAATTCAGTGGCAACGGCCATTGCCACTCGTGGCCATCGCTCCATTGAATCTGCGAGCTGCGTGAGGTTTCTTTATGGGTATTACGCGTTCAGTTCATTCGTGGTAGGTTGTTTAGGACTCTCGATCTTTCAGGAGATGTATTTGGTAATTGAAAGTAAAAACTGTTGAAGATAAGAGAGTCTGAATAAGGTTTAAAGAATGAATGGTAGAAACGGTTCGTTCGATTAATTCCAAGCTTCTATTATCAAGGAACAACTTGGAGGTTATAGAATATACAATTTCTGAAAGATTTCAGTGTATCAATAATTAAGTGCGGTATTTTTAAAGTTCGACTCTGAGAGATTCTAAGAGTTCATCCTTCGATCCAGGGCAGATGCTTTACGGTTCTAAGAGTCAGAGCTCAAAGATTTACGGCAGCTGCAATTCAGGGGATTACGATCCTCCTCGAGGGCAATCAGAGTGCAATAACCAGGACGAATGTCTGCACCATATCACTTTATCGCGTAGTAATCCCACGAAATACGATGTACGATGCTTAATAAGAAATATGGGAGAAGAATAAGTGTACCTTTACCAGAATAGAACTGGAAACCAGAGGGAACAGATCTGAGGAAGACAATCTTTCACAGACCGAGAATTAGCCCAGTGAAAAACGAAGTAGAACAAACTATAATTACAGCAGAGTACAACTAAAAAGCCTCGGAACAGAGGAGGCTACCTTCGACGGGAGTTTGAAACTTAATCCTCCCAGTTCCTCCATCAAACGTAGTTCACAAAGTCGCCGTTTCAAGCGTGATTCATTAGACAGCACAGTGGGGGCTCGTTAACTCTCGAAATCGAGTTAGCTGCAGCCCCGATTCGCCCATACTTCGCGCGGAAAAAGCGAAGTCAATTCACCGAGCACGTATGGCCCCAACACTTGTGCCCCCATGGATAGATGCGGGCTAACGGAGGGCGCCACCGTGGGGGGCACCGTGGCCGAATTTCTTGGTGAAGGGTGCACTCGACGGTCCCCTTTGCGTTGTCACGTGCACCACCCTATTTCGAGTCGTCCTTGAGAGCAGGGGGGGCAGTAGTTGCTCCTGAAGGACGAAATAGGCATCAGGGGATGAGCCTGCGACTGTTCTGACACATGGAAGCTTGCAGATGACCCTCCTGCGTTGCTTCTCACGCACCAGTCTCCTGGTTTCCTTCATTTTTCTCGGAATAACGTCTTCCATGATTTATTAAAAAGAAACAGTTGGATGTAGGACGTTGTTCCGAGAGACATATAGAACAGGAGCAATTTTGTGCGCGAGTGGTTCATAACCTATAATTCTATTTACTCTTGCAAATGAATCTGTCGAGTTTCCTGGACACCCGTTTGATATGAGGTTATATTCTTTTATTTTTTTTTTATGCAGTTTCTGTCACAGTAGACTGTTCCTTTTTACGCGCTGAATAATTAATGGCTGGCTGCGTGCGCGACAGTTGGCGTTATCGTTTGGCCCACTTTGCGCAACAATCGCCCCCTAACAGGGGCCCCTCCTGGGCTGCAGAAATGACGGTATTGTAGCAGCTGAGACAACAGCTACGTTCCATCGAGATGTGCTAGTTATTAACTGAATGCTGGGAAAAAATCACTGTCACTGTGAGGTGCGCTTTGGAATTGAGGTTATGGTCGACTGTGCTTGGAAATATTCTGGATCATCGGGGATATCAGATGAAAGCTTCCTTAGGAGTGTAGATTTCGCTGTGTCTCATCGTTGATAAATTTGAAAGGGAAGTGAAAACATGACTGGGTCATAAATGACCCGGAGGTCGTAGTGGGAGTAATGGATACTACGGTCCGTGCGAAAAGGAACAAATAATAAAAGGTTACGGTAACTGGATAAGTGAATCTTATTTCTGAAATTCTACTTCCTGCAGAGGAATTATTTATTACTTAGAAACTAATGATTTTTTTTTGCTTGTTGTTGAGAAGAGTTGCTATGTATTTCCTATTTTTTACGTTAACTTCTGACTTCAGAGTAATCAAAGAATTGGAGAGGTTAGGTTCGCTATCAGTGAGATTCACTTCTATCGAGAAAAAGAAACGACTGGACAATCCTCCAAGAGCGGCGTCGTCTCTTCGATTGGTTTAGAGTAAAATCGTTGCAAGTACTTCGACCATCGCACACTTAACTGGGAAATGAGGCAGGAAAGGAAAACCGACGACGGGAAATCCATAAAAGTCCTTTGAATACCTCTCCCCCAGCCGCGATAGAGCGGGTATTAGCATTTTTTTTTCTCCCCCGCCCGCTCTTTGCCCCGCCACCCCCTATATTAGGGTGCTCAGCGCTCTCTCCTTTATCCCCAGGCCTCTGCTCCCGCGACTTGCATCTTTTATTTTGCGTTTTCTGCACGGTCGCCGTCCATTTCCTTGACATTCACTTTGGCGTCGTCGAACACGCACAGAACACACTTCGCCCCTTTGTGAAACGTTCTCCTGGCGCTCTACTTTCGACGGATTCGTCGTCCAGCAGATTTCAAAGGGAACCTCCCTCAGCCCCTCTCCATCGTGAACTCGACTGGCCAGAAGAGGCTGGCTATTAGTCGACTAAAACTACTTCGACGTAGTTATTTGAATGATAAGTTGTCTTACTGGGTAGCAGGTTCAGTTTCCTTTGATGTATGCCGGTTATTTGTCTTTAAGCTACCAATGACTGGGCCATCAGCTGCTTCGGAGTAATTTGTTTCGCTCAGTACAGTGGGGCTGTATTTTTTTTAACTTTTTCTATGCCGATACGTTCATTTTCCGGATGAAAAGGGATAGTAATAGAGCCCGCCAATCAGGATAATGGTGGACTCACTACTGAAAACCCGTAACACTAGTTCTTTAACTTAACAATGCAACCAATAAACCCACCAGCAAGCTCAATGTACCCACTTCCTAACCTCAAACATCAAAACAGCCCAGCTAGAATGAGTGCCCACCCCAAAGGAACCCACCAGCGACTACAAATCTTACAAGATGCCTCCATGCCCTAGCTTCAAGCTCCACCATTAATCCCCCATCCGTGCGTCACTCATCCAAAAGCGATTTGCAATTCAGAGCACCAGAGGGCAGCAGACTATCTCCGTGATCGGTGCTACCAGCGAAAATCTCGCGTCAGTGGCGTATTAAAGAGGGACGCTGGTTGGAATAAATTGCCGGGCAAACAGAGCTCTTTTTCGTGTGGGGTGGGGGGTCAAAAGAACCGAGGGGATGAGAGGGATTTTTCGGCGGGAGCAGCCGTCAGGGATTAGCTGGGAAGAATAAACATGGTCGCGTGCCGCGAATATTGCTCCCCCGTCAGTCGTGTGCCGTTTCCTCATCGATGACGCGTATTAAGTTCGTCGATAGGCGCGAGTTCGATAGACATGGAACACCGAAATGCTAAGGGAGGCAGTTTTTAAACGCACCAGGCTCTTCCTTGTCCTAAATAAATATTTCAGAGGCGGGCTGAAAGCATGGCAAACAGGCAGCGAGTCTTTTTTTATCCAGCCCTGGCGCTTAAGTAGCCTGTGCTGTTATTAAGTAATTATGTGCACCGCGGCCGGGGCGTGCCTCGGGGGCTGGATATTGCTTGGGGGACGAAGGGGTGATCGTTGGAAGGTTGCCGCACGCCGTGACCGATTGGAGATTGTGATTTGTGAGCGATAATGGGCTGGTGAGATTTGTGAATTAGGAAGATCGAAATCGGTCTTCATGGGGAGGAACTTGGCGCTACTGGTGGTCGCAAGAAGATAACCTAGTTGTGCTAGTGCATGTACTGTTCAGTTTCAACTCACATCAAGCCCACTAAAACTTAACCCAGTATCCCATCCAGTATCCCCTCAGAATGCCACCCCAATGCCGCAAAACCGCGTAGCACAGTCCCTCGAGCTGAGGAAACCTAACCTCTCAGCAAGAGTTAAAGGAACCCCGACTGCCCCTTCAAGGATAAAGGACCGCCTGCACTGCGATAAAAGACTGCCAAGGGTCCCCTGTTCCATTCTAATTTCATCCGTGTCCCAGGAACCACCGACAGACCCGGAAGAAGAAGACGAAGACTCCGGTTAGATTGAGTTTCAAGTTGTACGCCAACAAAACTCAGCCCACCGTCCTCCTATTCCACGAAGGAGTGCCCCCCTCGCCAGGGGCAACGGGTCAGGGGCGTATCCACGAGACCGTGCAAGGGGGGTGGAAGAGGGGGGGGGGGAGGCGCTGTTGCCCCAGGGGCTGACTGATCGCAATACTGTCCGAGGCTCGCTCACGCGTGCTCCATCAATACTTTCCGCTCCTCAAGCCCCCTCCCCCCATTATTTCCCTTTTGTTGCTTTTGTTTCTCTTCCCACTGGCTTCCTGGCGTCTTCCAACGCAGCGCCCCCCCCTCCGCGCTTCCGTTTGCCGTTTGAATCTCGCGGCGTCGCTCCAACGGTTCCCGTCGATCGATCCACCGGGTAACTTCAGCGGTGGAAGCGATATTCCTTTTCTATTTTTTTTTTTTTGCAATGAAGTCTCTGAGAGGCTCTCGGAGGTTCGAGTGCTTGGAAATTCGGTGAAGGAGCTGTGGGCCCTTCTGCACCCAGCTGAAGGGTTTGATTGATTCTTGATTGAAAGGGGAGGAGGCTGACTCGCAAGTGATTCTCTTGGGATCGGTGATAGGAGTAATACTCGTTCCACCAGCGCAGTGGTACCTGACGGTAGCTTCGAGAGCTCGGGAACTTGATTTTGGTGGTTCCTGAGAACTTTGTCTAACGATGCTACCAGATCTGGCATAGAAGCTACCTAATGACGCTACCGCTTTAAAATACTTTGTTTAATAATGAAACTACATAACTCTAAACTGACAAAATCCAATAGCCACCTAACGCCATGCCGATCCAAAGAATTACCCAACCCTCTTCTCACAAGATTTTCCTCCCCCGGGGACTAGGATTCCCGTTCCACCTGTTCAGTAGGTAGCCGAAGCTCGAAAAGGAACAGCACAGATGTATCAGGGACTCTCAAAGGAAGTGCAGGATTTTCCTCAAGCTCGAGTCTCTGGCTGCAAGGAATCGATCCGGCAAAGACACCTGGAGTCTTTCCATGGAGCTCTAGTATACTTCTTAAAAATACATTCCCTTCGAGCACAAAAATCATTTCCCCTTGTAGTACCTGCTGACAGACACAAAATATTCACGAATGGCCTCGTTTCCCAACTCCTGATCTCGGCCACAGACAAGCTGCCCCTCCAAGACGCTGCATCGCCCCTAAAACCGAGATCCTCGTACCGCCTAAGGGTAATAAAAAGGGAAGAATGCGAGGGGATAAGAAGCTCGGCGCAAGGGGAGCGTGGATGGCGAAAGAGACTCGTTAGATTGAGTTTCAGGATGGAAAGCCTGGGCGCCTCATTTTACGGGACAATTTCTCCTATTTTTCCTAGGAAACGCGCACTGTGCACCTTGAAGAGGAACGAGTCGGGCCTGTGTCGATGAAGGAACCACCGTCACCCCTTACCGGAGGCTGTAGCAAAGTGTGGTTGGTTGAACGATGACAATGTGCTGAATTATGGAGACTTGTACGCTGCCAAATCAGATCTAGATCAGCTAATTTTAGGTTAAGTTTGCAGAAAAAATAGTATAGATGTTATTTTCACCCCTCCGTCATCTTCATAAAGCCATAACGATACTTGCATAAGCAAAGAACTCTCTTATATCTGAAACAAACAAACAAAACTAACCTCTAAGACCATCCTAACCTATGACACTCCACGAATCGACGAAAATGTAGAGGGGCACATGCGATAGAAAATATTCTTTAGTCGAAGTAACTTCGCCTGTGGAGAGACGACATATTCAGAGGATGTAACCCGGAGAATTAGAAAGACAGACAAAGGTGCATCCTCTGTTTGCCGCGAGGCTCCATGGGAGCTCCGCTCCTCCGTGTCACCGTGGCTAAGAAGCCACCGAAAGAGGGCGGAAGAAAAGGATGCAACTGGCGGAGGGGGGACGGTATAAAACGTGGAAAAGCCGTTAGATTGAGTTTCAAGTTGGTGCGCCAACAGAACTCGGGGCTCCCTCGTCGGATCCCCCTTCGAGACCTCTTGTTTGCCTTCAGAAACGTAATTACGCATCGTGTTTCGCCGCTGGAAAGCTTAGAGCTAGCTCGCGAGTCGTTCCCTCGGTCAAGCGTCGTACACGAGCTTGTTTAGTGGAATCGAAAATGTGTCGCCATCTGGTGACAGCTGGAATACTGACTTTGAATGAATCAACACTCTCCAAATCTTCTATTGTCTGAGCCACTGCGACGAAGACCACCTGGCAGCCATTTTGTGTTCCATAAGTCGTCATTTACATATGAATATTCATTCCTGATGGAAATTATTAAATGTTTAGTTATTTGGAGGCACCAAGATGATCCTGTCTTAGTGGACCAAAGTGTACGAGCAATGCAGCAGTTATTTTATTAATTTTTTTAGGTTATGTTACTATTAATTATGTATATGTGTGAATAAACCGTTGAGACTCGAAGTTCTTGTGTATTTACTCCTTTTATATAATTTTCAAGTTGGTTTCGTATCGACGATCGAAAGTTTGCATGTCCTGATAGGTTATGTTTGCCAGAGCAAGATAATTTCTGCATCTCCAGCGACAGCAGTGAGAAGGTCTCTTGTCGACATCATTGGGAACGCCTCGACGCGTCAGGGGACACGGATTGGATTCTTTAGAGCCACCCCTCTAGCGCGAACAGGTCTGAAAACTTGATCGTAGCTTTCTCCACGGTTGGGGTGGCGAGTGATTCTTTGCAGCTAAGGGGTCGTCCCTGCGGTTATGTTGCAAAATACGGAGCTCTCCCCATTAAAGTCCCCTTCTTCCGTCTTTTTCCTTGCCTTCCTCCCTTGTCCCCCCATTTTTCTCTACCAACCCTCGTGGAGGAGCCACGCGCGTTGTCCGTGAAGGGAGGACTCTGTTGATCCACACTTGGAGGATTGATTCAGAGGGAAATATCGAGCGTGACAGGGAAGAAATCACGGTTAAATTAACAACGTGCAATATATATTGAGTCTCTGATACCTGTAATCTGTGAAACTTACATTTTCAACCCCTATTTTTAATTGATCAATTTTCTATATTGAACGGATTTTAGACTTGAGAATGAAAGAACTCAAAATTCAAACTCTAGAGATATCCAGTTCCTCAACTCTCTGACATCTTTCATTCGCAATAATGGTACCTTCAACCCCTATTCACGATTAAATTTCGCCCAGATCAGCTTCCTATCAATTTTCTACATAGTGATTATCTTCTACCCTTATAAATGGAAGAACTGACGTTCAAACTAGAAAGATATATACCCCCCAAATTTCTGCAGTCTCTAATTTGCAATAACGATACTTTCAACCCCTATTTTCAATTAAACTGCGCCCATATCAGCTTTCTACCAATTTTCTACACACTGACCACCTTCTATCCTTATAAATGGAAGAACTCACACTCAAACTCAGAAGACACACCGGTCCTCCACTTCTCTGCGCCAGAAAAATGATATTTCCAACCCTTATCTCGAAAGTCTGGCCAGATCTACACGAACCACGTATCCGTTTCTCCACCCTTGTTTCCTCGCCGCGCTCAGCCGCCCGTTTCCGCAGGGGCAGCTGGGATATCCGTGTCGTCGCAACGGCGGGGGTGAATTTCACCCCTTAAGCCCGCTCCAGGCGAACGGATACGTCGCTTTAAGCTCCAGCTTTGATGTCCAGGTCAGGATCTCCCCAGCTCTCGAGGCAGCGCAGAAACGCGTGCACCCCGTTGCACCCCCAATGCAACCCCTTGCGTGCTCCCCCAATTAACCGTCTTTTGCGGCTCCGTTACACCGGGCCCCACCCTCCCGGGCGAATCAACCAGCTCACGACCGCAAATTTCGATCGTTATTCCTGCGTTTGCACCGACTTCGACGACTTTAATGGACACGGTGGATCAATTTTTTTTAATGAACATCACGGGGTAGTTCGACCCTAACAAGTTTATTCATAGAGCAAGATGTGATTTTAGGGTTAAGTAAAGAGCATAAGAGAATCAACACATCGCAGAGTAATTTAGAAAAAGGATAAAGAGAAATGTAATATTGTAGCACCCCGTATTAATAAAAATAAATATAATCTACCCCTTTCCACGTAATATGGAATTCTGTCCCCAAATTTCGCTCGTAATTATAAATATTTAAATATAACAACGGGCACAGTCTCTGTTCGTCAGAAAGTAGTCGACCAATCGATTGGCCGCGTAATTCGGGATTATGAGAACTGTACCTGGCCACGTGACGACTGGTTCATTAATAAACACTGCCGCGAATTATCCCAAAATCGATCAGCCTTTCACCGTTCGACCGAAGCTAGCCTGCGCGAAGCCAGTCCAACGCTTGGATCCGTGTTATCGGCGCTGATAAGTCCTAGCTGGCACGCAAACTGGCTGTAAATCGCAATCGTACGGGACATTAAAACGAACTGGCCACTCGGTTCACCTTTTTATCCGAACGGCGATCGAGCATTTTCCCCCTCACCTGGAAACTCGCTTATCGATATCCCCCTGCTGCCTCTATGGCGACAGGACAGACTTTTCCTCGATATTTTTACTATTATCTTCGGGGTGACTTATATGCAAAATTGGAATAAAATCATGTGAGTTGGAGTGATCCTCTGTGGAACAATTATAGAAGCACTGCGGGGTTTTTATTCATCGGGAGAATATAAAGAAGTGGCTACTCAATACATTGAGTGGTACAGTTCATGGTAGAACGTTGAAGTCTGAGCGAAAGATGGGTTGCCGTTATTCAGCTACAGTAAGGTTGAAGTTCCATTGAAGCTTCCCCTGTTTCATCCTCTGATTAAAGGTTTAGTTGGAGGTATAAAGGATTACTAGTGACCAATTCTAGGTGGGATGTTCTCTAAACAACTTTGGAAAAGGTATTTATGAAGAATAAATTAAATACCACTGTCCTATCTTTGTTATCCTCACTTTCCTCCAACTACCCTGCCGTTGATAAGTATTAGGACACCTCCTCTGTGTGGAATAATTGCGAACAACTTTGCAAATTTATTAAATACCTCTAGCAAATTTTACTTTAGGTACTTGATATTTTAAACAGTATTCAATCTGTAACAAATATCACATTTTCTGCAAATACAGCAGGTGTCAATAATACTTATGGACGACAGTGTATATAGGGGTCGATAATAGAAAAATATCTGCACACACCATGGATCTATTGGATCACAAAAAGCAAAGTCCCATTCTTCCTAAAAAATTTAAGGAGTCCCTCAAGTGTGCCAACCCCTTTTCGATTCCCTTCTATCAAACAGCCCTCCAGGCGCTAGAGCCATCCATCCACGGATTCTCCGCGTCCAAATCGTTACAGCGTAATCCAAACAACGGCTGGCTCGAGTCACGCCCCAAGGAATAGGCGGATCTTGATTTTCGACCGTGGCACGTCCACTGTATTTGTTTCTCTCCTATTCCATTTTCAACGTACTCGAAATCCTTCCGAGGATACCCGCGCAAATCCCCGTTCCGTGTTCCGCGGCTGGTCCCTCGGATATACGGGGTATATCTGTCGTCAGGGATGCGCGTTTAGGTAGATCAGCGTGTTAGACGCGGCGGACACGTAGCTGCTGAACGTGGCTACGTGAGACGACGGGGGAATCGAGATCGAGTTTCCGCGTGCAACACGCGGTGCCCCACCGATCACGAAGGAAACACGGTTTGCTGGTGAATAGCAGGTTTTGAACGGGTTTACTTACAAGCAACCCCCCTGCCGGGGGGTTTGGCGATGAACTATAAAAGGGGTTTGCTGTAAAATCGACACAGTGCGCGTGGATATCGATAGAAGACACAGAGTTTACGATGAAGCTTGAGATTTTCTGATTCATTTTGGTTAAAGTCGGGGTAAGGGGTGGGGGTAAGAGTCAATTATCGATTGTCAAGCATGATTAGTTGTGTGTGGGCCACTTAAGGACGTGCAGGAGTCGATTTCGTCACTTTCTGGTACTTGCGGAGGGGTTGGGAGTGTTTTGAACTAGTATGGGGGTTTAGCGATGAACTAGAAAAGGGGTTCACTGTAAAATTGACACAGTACGCGTGGATATTGATAGAAGGCACAGAGTTTACGATGAAGCTTGAGATTTTCTGCGCCATTTTGGTTAAAGACGTTGCAAGGGGTGGGGGTAAGTGTCGATTATCGATTGTCAAGCATGATTAGTTGTGTGTGGGTCACTTAAGGACGTGTAGGAGTCGATTTCGTCACGTTCTGGTACTTGAGGCGGAATTGAGAGTGTTTTGATATAGTATGGGGGTTTGGCGATGAACTAGAAAAGGGGTTCACTGTAAAATCGACACGGCGCGAGTAGATATCGATAGAAGACAGTGGTACTGGTACTATCTGATACTTGCGGAGGTATTGGGAGTGTTTTGAACTAGTATGGGGGTCTGAAGTTGATCTTGAAAAGGGGTTAACGATGCCTGGGTCCAGTAACGTGGTACCAATGACCATGAAGCGAGGAGAATTGTCTGTTCTTAGTTACTAGAGGTATAAGACACATTTTATACAAATTCATGAATTGAAAATTCTTGAAGGTTCAATGAAACAAACACAAATAAGTAACACTTTTGAAACGCAACTGCTATGAAGCGGTTATCGAGTGAAAACTCAAAGTGAGACGTAACGAACAGAAATACTGTTCCTCCTCCAGTACGGAATCGTCGACGAAACACGATACAGGAGAATAGAAAGCACGAAAATGCAAAACGAGCGGGGCAACTGCGATACCGCACCGTCCCCGTGGAATTTCGATAGAGCCACTAAAATTCCTTTAATTAGAAAATTAGTGGCTGTTCTCCGCGGAGAGGGGAGGAGTGTAACCCGCGACCAGGCTCGCACGGTCCCTCAATTACCAGCTTTTGCGCCTTAATTGCAGTCCACAGGTCTTTCCACCTGTTAGATAACGAAACCACTTATGCACGGTGCACGCGCGGATCGCGAGAGTGTACGTAAATCTCTTTTTCCCCAGTTCCAAAGCGACCACCGCTGGTCCCCCGACTCCCCCTTCTGAATTCCCCTCGTGGCGCAATATTTTCGAACAATGCCCCCCATTCCCCACGCTATTCCCGTTTCATTCGTCCGCAAGCATGCTCAAAGAAGGACAATAAAAAAAAAAAAAAACAAACACGATAATATAATTTTCTAAATAAAAAAAAAGAACCGAGATAAACTCAGATATATCTGTCTTTCTATCCACTCGTAAAAGTTTTTCTAAAGAACTACACGAACGACCGTCGAGGCTGAAAATCGATTAAAATTCATCGATTTAAACATAAAAGCAGTACGAGCTCAACCAACGAGTTTCCAAATCGTCGCTATATCGATGACAAAACATGCAACGGAGAAAAACAAGAGTCGTGTCACGTTTCATCCCCCTTCCCACAGATTCGCGGCACCTGTTTACATTCGCGAACGTGCACCAGCCACACCCCCCCCCCTCCCCCGCCCCCGCTCCCCCTTCCGCCGTATCAACGAGCGACAACGGGGGATCCGCCAGGGAACAGTACTTACTTTCCTGTTCAGGCCGATTCAGGAACACCCTGCTCGGTCGCGCGTGAAAGAAACGGGTATCGCGGGGTTGCAACGGCAGGGGGCGGAGAACCGGCGCAGGGGTGGAGGCGATGAACTTCTGTTTTAAATCTAAATCGAGGGTGGAGAGGGGGATGTTTCCCCGGTACAGCGTCGAGGGCCGCGTGTTTTACATAAAGCCAAGCTTCTTCGTGGATTTTAAAGAAGGTGTTCAATCGGGGGTGAAAGGCTGCGTCGCGGGGCAATTAGTCGTTCCGCGTGTCCGAGGGGCGCTTTGGTAATTGTGAAGCCTGTGGGGCACGAAAATGGGCGAACTTTTTAAATAGATTTCTAATGAGAAGGGGGGGGGGGGAGGAGGAGAAAGTTTTCTGGGGAGAGGGTGAATTGCTTTTTAAAATTTTTTTAGGGTTTCGTTTTAGAGAGGAAGCTTCTTGGGGGTTGCAAAATTTATTGCGAATACAATTTGGAAATCGGCGGGTGATTGTTTTGTTTTATTGCCACTTTTACTTTAAGTTGACATTTTATGGTGCTTTTGGGATGATCGAGTTTCTTCTTTGAAGTCGTATTTACAAGCCCGAGTGCTCGACTTTCTCATCGAACTTGTCACTGTCTTCTAAAAGTAATAAAGACATATCCCCGAGGAATAGAAACTCCAGTCCCCCTTTGAAAATTCCGTTTCCATCCCCTAAACAGCAAATAGGGAGAAGACTCTATCGAACTCTCCAATCCAAGTGCATTTCGCTACATTTTTCCCCAATTTCGTTTCGCTCCCTTTTGATCTTCCGCTGCCAGACAATCCCACCGTTCCCCTAAAAGGCTCCAGCGGAATCGTTAATTCCGCAACGACGGTAAAATACGTAGCAAACAAAATTATCGGTCGCAGTATGTGATTCGCAGACGAAAATAGAGGGGAGCCCTCGGACGTCCCTCTTGGATCCTTAAAACAGTCCCTTGTCATCCGAGGAAACTTCCTTTGACGACCCCTAACAACGTAAAACACTGGAAACTGAAGTTCAACGACAACTGACATTCTCGTTATTTAGGTCACTGGAAAAGAAGAAATTCTAAAAAAAGACAAATAAAGTATCCACGACCTTGTATGTGCAATTAATCATCACCTAAATATCTTCACTTGAATTATCACTTCCTTAGAAATCCTTCAATTTTCACAAAACCTTGTTTTAAATTTTTAAAGCTCGCTAGATAAATGTGCAAAAATTATTAAATGGCGATTTTTATGCTCGAAAATTGAACTACACCTTTCGCAAGTACTTTAATTATACCCACACTTGCCAGTCCTCATAATTTCCCTCGAACGATGGTATCTAAACGAGAGAGAGATGCATTTCAGACGTTAGGGAGGCTCAGAGGGGTGAAGAACAACATTCTTCTAGCATGAAATTTCCTATCAGCCCCATACACCGCCCCCCATTATCATCGAGGCGTGAAAAGGCGCGGAAATTCGCTCGTAGGGGCGCGAAGCAGCGTAGTTACGCGCGATCTTCCGGTTAGGGGGTGGTCGAAGTCGTTAATCTGCCGTAAAAGGCGTAAAGTACATAGTTAGAAAGCGATTTAATTATCCGCTCGCGCGATCTTTCGCCCCGAGGCCGACCAAGAAACGTAGAGCTAATGGTCGCTAATTACTCGACGGGCAATCAACCACCGCTGAACGCCACTCATTCACTTTGCAGCCTGAATTAGGGGTTCGTCGGGGTGGTTCTCAAGACTTGACTCCATATTCCAAAACACTAATGGCAGTCACAAGCCTCAGATGGAATCTCTTAAATTACTGAAGCCCCACGAATTGCCCTTTGCAAAAAGTAGTCGCAACTATGGGGGCATTAAAGGGGTGTTTTTTGCTCTGAGTTAGGAAATTTCGAATCTGTGGAGCATGTTTTAAATGATGAATCTTAACGATGAGATTATTGAGGTTTATTGAGGTTATGGTCTCAGCAAGAATACTACTAGGTTTATAGGTTAATGGAACAGGGACGTGGAATTTTGTAGGAAGAATATGGGAAGTCTGTTTAAGGGATTATGCATGTGTTTAAAATTAACTGGAATTATAATAAAATGAAGGGTTGCTACGAGCTCCGATGAAGCCTCAAACTATTATTCCAGGACTTTCCCTTTCTGCTCCTCGGTTCGTGAAACGAGGAGCAAGTGGAACGCTCGATACAGAGTCCGGCAGAGTGAATTTTAATTAAACCCCGAAAATTCCGTATGGAAGAGTCCCCGCTGTGGGGGACTATAAAGGATAAAACGATTCTCTGCAAGTGACGTACGGAGTCGAGGGAAAGTCCCCGTGGATGGAAACATACCCTTGGCAATTTCTCACCCCAGCTTCGAAAGATGAATCGAGGAGAGATTGTGTTACAGTAATGGAAAACGATTTGCGCTCGGCATTCGTTAGAAACTGTATTCGACCTTCGATTTCTGACCGCACCTTATTCTGAACCAACTACAAAAATCCCCAGCACCCCCATGAAACCGATCAGACCCCCCCCCCTGTCATTATTTTTGCAAGGACATCAGGAACGAAGTGAATTAAAGTTTAATTAAAGCTGATAAAATTCCTGGGCAAGAAAGACGGGGAGAGGAAGAGAGAGAGGGGGAGCGAGAAAGGCCAGTCGTCTCTTGGACACGAGATGAGAGGGTGAATCGGAGCTTCTGCGAGTGACGTACGAAATTGCTGGCCACGTCGGGGGGTCGTCGTAACCCTGGAACTCGCTGGACACGCTTCCTCCTCTTTTTCCCCTCTTCTTTTTTTGCACTTCCCTCGCGAGCCTGGATATTACGAATTAAAATACGTTCCTGCCCCCGCCGCGAATGAGGGAGCAAGGGGAGAGTTCAGTGGGGCGTTTCGAAGGGGCAACCGGGCGCTTCAACCCCTTCAGGAAGGGTTACTTTCTGCCGACTTTCCCTGCATGCCTCACTGTCCACCCCCTTCGCGTCTCTTCGTCCTCTTTCTTACATTCCCAACCTTTTGCTTTCCTTCCCCTAAACTCGCACTAAAATTTATCTAACCTCAAAGTAACCCCCGAATTTATTTACACAAATTTGATAGATACATATAGATACAAATCTATTTAATATATAGATACATATATATATATATATATATATATAAATAATTTATATAAATATAAATATATATATATATATATATTGTTGGATAAATTAAAGAAGTATATATATATAAATAATTTATATATTAAGAAAATAATCAATAAGAAGCTTGTCTATATATAAGTGATTTACATAAAAATCAGAATTTATCTTTTTGAATATAATTACCTATTAATAAATCTTTCGAACTTGATAATATACAGATTATTTATGGGTTCATCGAATTAATAATTAATTTAGTGCAATATATTCTCTAAATTTATCATAATAGATTAAATTAGATCGATAGATTATATATAGGTATATAAATAATTTATATATATAAAAATATATATTTTATATATTTATATATATAAAAATATATATATAAATTATTTATATATAGATATAAATCTATTTAATATATAGATATATATATATAAATAATTTATTATAATAATTTATATATAAAAGACATAAATAATAATTTTAATACAATTAAAAAAACCTTGCTTGAGTTTAATATATTATTTATATATAAATTATATGAATACATATTTATTTCTTTTTTATTAATATAGTTAAATAAACCCTCTAATTTATTGTATATTACGAAAATATAAATACTTGTACCATAATATTTTGATGAATTCCGCCATTTTTATGCAACAAGACCGTGATTTCGAGGGGCCCAAAATTGGCACCCCTAGTAGTCCCAATGAAAAGACAAGTTGTAAAGATTCTTCGTAAAGATTTCAACCCTACCACTCTTCACCCCGTTTCGAATAATTTACAACCAAGTCTGTTTCTCTTCTCCACTTTCCCTTTCCTCCCCTCGCGCGCCTACGCATCCCCCTTCCCCAATCTCCAGTCCCGCGTGCCCTCCCCCTTTCTCCTTCTGCTCAACACTCCCGCCCTTTGTTCATCCCCCGGGCCCCACCCTCCTCCTTGTTCCTACGGTCTCTTCTACGCCACTACGACGGCTTCGTTATTTTATAATTGGCACTATCCGCCCTCTTTCATGAATTATTCCGCAGGCCGATAAAGTCGCGGAATATCGACGAGCTTCCCTCTAGAGCACTTCTCTGTGCCTTCTATCGTTCTCCTCCCCCCCCCCCCCCCCACTCGTCCAGGGGGTATACGGGCTTTTTTCCCTTCCGAGCGCTGGCGCCGGCTCTCGCCAACGAGAATCGAGCCTTTCTTCCCCTGTAATTGTCTCTGGATCGATTATTAACGGCGCACCGAAGGCTGAACGCGTAGATCGCCGAGTCCATTCAATTCGGCTATTAAAATGATGTGGCTTCCAATGGATATTCATGGAGGACCGTGGAAATGATCGTGGGGGTTTTTGTAGGTGACGGGCACTGTGGCCAGGTGGCACTAGCGTCGATGCCGGAATCTTGAGACAATTCGATGATGCACGTCTACAGTAATTTATATCTTGGAAACTATTGAGCAGTTTCTTGTAAGGAAATTCGTGTAACCTTGTAAAGTATGCAGAAACGAGGGTGCAAAGTTTCGAAATTTTATCTGGCATAGGTTTTCTGATATAAAATCCTAAAGATAAAAACTTCTCTTTACTTGAAAAATAAGAGCCTTAAACAAGACACAGTGAGTTTGTTGCAGAGATGGGCAAAAAATTATTTTAAATAAAGATTTGTGTACGAAAGATTTCAGTTGAAATGTTTCACAAGTATTTGTATACATAGATAAATTGTTTTTTAAGGCCTCCACAAACCAGAGATGAGCAAACAATTGTTTAAAATAAAAATTTGTGGACGAAAGATTTGTTGAAATGTTTCACAAGTATTTGTATAGGGGAATTGCTTTTTAAGGTCTCCACAAACCAGAGATGGGCAAACAATTATTTGCAATAAAAATTTGTGTACGAAACTTTTCAGTTGAAATGTTTCCAAATATTTGTATAGGTAAATTGTTTTTTAAGGCCTCCACAAACCAGAGATGGGCAAACAATTATTTTAAATAAAAATTTCGTAGACAAATTTTTATTTAAAATAATTTCGTACACAACTTTTTATTTCAAATAATTTCGTACACAAATTTTTATTTCAAATAATTTTTTGCTCATCTCTGGTTTGTGGAGGCCTTAAGAAACAATTTACCTTTACAAATACTTGCGAAACACTTCAACTTTACTAAATCAAACTTAGAAATGGTAGAAACTGTGCTCACACCAGTTCTAATAATTCCTTCATCATCTTAATTCAGCATTTATACCATCGCGGATTTAATAACCTAAATAATCGTCGAGTGACCAACAGTCCGTCTATGCTCGGTGATATTCCACTTGTGAAGCAGCCTGCTCCGAAAGCGTGCCATGAAACCCTACCGATAGTTCGAGTGACACGAGAGGGTGGCAGAAGTCATCGCCGTCTGACACGGGTTTTAAAGCCCCCAGACGCGCTCCTCCTTTTTCATTCTCAAGACCGTGCTTGCGAGCACGTGTGAACGCGCCTTCCCCTATTCTCCCAACCCCTTCCACCGCCCCGCTACCTTGTCTCCTCCTTTTTATTCTCTTAAAACGTCGGCACAACTGCCGCGTAATTCTGGCGCGTCACACCTTCTGGAATAAAACGTTTCGCGGCTGCAGTGCGCTGATAAGGCGTGCTGCTCCGTCCAGAATTATAATTGTGGATTGCTAGGGAGTTAATGGAGTCGAGGTGCGCCTCCTTAATGGACGGGACGCTTCTTCAGGGGTGGTGAAAAACTACCCCTACAACGAAACTGTTCCAATTAAAGCTCTTCACTCTGATCTGACTCTTCGCACTTCGACGCATCTGGGTTAGGAGTATTTCGTGATTCTAGGGGCTGCATAATTGTAATTGGTATTCAAACAGAATTGTATTATAACCTTGAAATTTGTATCGAAAAGTGATGCCTATTAATATTAAATAAATTACGAGAGTTTGAAACTTCCCTTCGATTTTCCACCCCTCCCTGAAAAAAAAAAATGAGAACCGATAGCTCGCAGAAGAACATTCCCTCGGTAAATGGGAATAAGTGCCAGCAGCCTTCCCCGAGGAATCCCCCCACTGACCAGCCGACGCGCTGGTTACCCAGAATCCCGCACCGCCGCGAAGCGCAACCCGCTGCGCGTCGCAGCAAAGCCACCCCCCAGCGCCAAATCCCTCCAGCTCCGCGGGACAAAACATCTCTTTGATGTGAAACAACCGAACGCAGCGTGTACTCGTTACAGCCTCGCCCTGCATTTGCCCACCCCATCCGAGCCGCCGAGGGGGGGGGGGGTGGGGCGGCGGCGGCGGCGGTGGTTTCGGCTTCTCTGTGGCGCGCGCGATTATTGCATTCGCGGTGCCTTCCATTTTTCGGCTCCTCGCGCGGAAAAAAGGCCGCGCCATCGATTTTCCCCGTGTTTTTGTCGCGCCTCCCTCCCCCTCTGTGTACAATCGGGAAGAGGGGGGGGAGGGGTGGGGGTTGGGAGAGAAGTGGCGAGAAATTGGCTGAGCAATGTCGGGTTAATGGACGCCAGGGCTCAGCTTTGCGCGACGTTCATTGAAATCTCGTCGAAGGGGCACGAGTGTTTTCGCGGGGCTGGTTCGCGCTGCTCCCCCCGCGGAGGGGGGGGGGGGTGGGTGGGTGGTAAAGTAGGGCTGTTCTCCCGGCGTACCGGCGAAAGTAGACCGCTAGGACGACGCACACGCGCGTCCTTCGACGCCCGATTAATTGGAGTGGACCACTGGGGGGGTTGGGAAGGGGTAGGTCGGTGTGTTCTTTCGGCCACGTCGCCTTGATCGTTTTACGCTCGGTCGGAGGTGTAGAGGGCGCGATGGCGGCTAGTGGACCATTAATTAACGCGAATTAATTCGCGATCGACACGGGGACACGCCCCGTCATTTCGAACGGAATTACGGCCCTGGGAGACTTTCCTGCTCGCGAAACAATTATGTCGTCGGCGGGTGGAAGATGGCGAACGGGGGGCGGGTGGTATGTACCTAAGACGCCACTCGCGACGTGGAGATAATTAGCTCGTGGAATGGTGGAGCAAGCGCTACATCGTGGATATTTAAGGGGGTATACCCGTTTCAACCCTCGGAAAATGTGTACAGATTGTGGATTTTTTTACAAGTCAACGGTTTGATGCAGATTTCCTGTTTTTTTTTACTATCTTTACATAGTATTAGGAACTACTTAAAAAAAAAGTTTCAGTTAAAAATCTATTGTTTTTCGGAAGTTATGGATACATATCCGAAAGTCTCTCGATTTTAGACGGCTAAACGGTGGGGCTGAAAACAGGTGTATATCGCGTCTGAAATCAAAAACAATAAAATCTTCTTATAAAGTATGTCAATAGCTATCGTCCAACGGGGCGGATATTGAAAATTTTGAAAAATAAAGAAATGGTGAGAGATCAAAGGTAAAGTTACATTTTTCTAAAAGAAAAGGCCACCTTTTTTCCTTATAAATAATAAACGGGGGATAGGAATAAAAAGAACCCTCGTTGGACGATGTGGAATCTTATTACGATCCTGCATGCAAAATTGGAAGTGGATTGGTTGAACGTAGCGCGAGTTTTTGGGCCCACCGTAATGAAAAATATAGTTCCGCTGCGATCGGTCGCCACCGCGCAGCGCCGCCCCGTGCTACCTGGGATGTTTCATTCATTTAGAGGTGGATTTGCGTTAACTTTTATAGCTGAATATTTAAGTATTGTTTTTATGAGATTTTTAATTTCATTAATATTTATAAATTTTTATTTAATTAGTTTAAGATTTTTAATTGTATGATTATTTCTTTTTTTTTTATTATTTGGATTCGAGGAGTTATACCACGTATTCGATATGATGAATTAATATATATATGTTGAAAAAAATTTCTTTCTTATGCTTTAATTTATTTAGTTTTTATTTTTAGATTAAAATTGTTTTTTCAATTAGGTTTAAGTTAATAGAATATATTAATTCTATTCTATATTTTCAAAATATATGTCTAATCAGACTCAGTAACTAAATTTTATAAATTAATGAATCTCAATATTTATTTATGGTAGAATTAATAAGAAAGTAAGAGAAATATAATGTTGTAAAAATTTGACTTAATTCTTTATAAGGATATTCAATATGTTTTCCTCCTGATCAAGTTAATAGAATATAGAATGATACAAATCCTCAAAATATAGATTGGTTTGTAGGATAAAATTTTCTTGATATTATATAATAGGTTTTAGTAAATGGCAGAATTATTAAAATTAAAATTGATATTACTAGACCAATTACTCCTCCTAATTTATTTGGAATAGCACGTAAAATAGAATAGGCAAATAGAAAGTATCATTCTGGTTTAATATGAATAGGGGTGGATATTGAATTAGCGTGAATAAAATTATCCGGATCACCTAAAATATATGGATATTGTATAATGATTAAGAAATGAATTATAAGAATTAAAATGAATCCTAAAATATCTGTAAAATTGTAAAATATAAATGAAATGGAATTTTGTATTTATTTCTATTTGTTCCTAAAGGGTTATTAGATCCTTTTAAGTGAAGGATTTCATATAACTTCGTCAATTTTCCGAATTTTTACAGACTTCTTTTATAATATTCCTAAAACATCAATTTATTAAAATATGTAAAAAGAAATAAAATCCGATTTTTGACACTTTCAAACGGTTATACCCCCTTAAGGTAGCTCTGCGTAATTTGCAGGGGTGTATCGATTTTGAGGGACATTATAGGGGAGAGTTGCCAATATCGTACTGGTCACCTAAATCGTACCTCCTCAATTTCTCAGTAATTAATGAATGTAAACAACATCTGACAGTACCAATATCAAGTAAATGCGAAATAAGAAATAGAAACAAAACCTTTTGAGCTTACACCCTATTTTGTGCGTGCTATAAACATTTTAAAAAATCAGGTATGTTTGATGTAACTTTTTACCAGTTTATTTTAGCTGATAATAATCAAACAATGCAATTTTGTCCTGTATTTTTTTTCCTAAAAGCGGGTTTAATGTAGAATATTTTACATTCATTTTAAGTTCATATTACATTCATTATAAAGTTTAAATTGATATTTATAAATAAATCGATCATGTTTCCTAAATCGTACCAGTAGGATTTGACAACTCGTATGTTATACATGTTATGTACGTATATTATATTCATAGGTTATTGCGGGCTGTGTGATCCATATACATATGTATATGTAACTATATAATAATCATTACTTTATGTTGAATATTTTCTTCTCTATTTGTTATTGATACTATTTTTAATGGAGTTACGATTTAGAAGACCGGTTGCCTAAATCGCATCTTTTACAGTATATGACAAAAAGATTAATAACAAATTAATTTGTTCTGAACAAAAGGTAAAGCATATAATAGTAGGTGCCTAAAAGATCAAGCTACAATATCCAATAGTCATTTGCGTTCAAATTAGTACCAAATATGAAATATAACGTAAAATGTCTTAAGTGGTACGATATAGGCAACCCTCCTCTAATATTCTCCGTTAAAGATCGCTTCATACCTCAGGTCCTCAAATTTAGCGATCCACCTTTTATAGAATTAAATAAAGACGTGGTCACTTAAAGATCAATTATTTAGGATGAAGTAGGTACCTAAATTCGAAAAATATAAGGGTGGGTGAAAACGGCACAAATTATAATTTTTTATCTCGGGTAGATGGACTTTGGATCGATAGCTCTGGACGCCCCTGTGGCATCAAAGGCGAATCATCCCCCTGATCGCGCGTGTCACAGGTGTGCAGAGGAAGTGACGAAACAGGGGACACTTTCGGGCTGGCCAGCACCTACTAATTAACAGGCAAATCGAGTTTTCAGTTACGAGCTCGTTTCCCGGCCCGATCTGTACGCCCAGTGCTATCTTTCGTTCGATTTAATTGAAGTAATTACGAACGAATTCGATCTCGAGCTGTGACGGGGTGGTTAGGAATTAACGGGCTGGCGAGGATCATGGGGCAGCAGGGCTCTCGTGGTTTAATCGATACCTCGGACACTGTTTCTTGTTCCGTGCGAGGGTACAGCACGGCAGTTTGAAAATTGATGAAGGACGATTACTTGCTACCCTTAAGATGATTGAAAACGGCGGCGCGAAGGTGGCAGAGACGAGGATCCAACGAATGCTACAATTTATATTAGGAATCCTTCGTCATATATTTTACCGATTCTAGTACCTCAATGTAATATTAAATATTTATTTTTCTGCGCTTCCTAAGTTAAAACTCTACTCTCCCAACATTCTATTTTCAAAGTTTCACCTACGTGAAGTAAGAGTTTCAAAATTTAGAAATTCAAGAATTCTGAAGTTTGATGGAATTCATTTTCTCAGGTGATAATTAACCAAGCTGATTACAAAGATCGAACTTGCATGAGAATTTTCTAAATTCCTTTTTCTGTGGATTATTTGATCAAGGAAGTGGTTGAGCACCCTTAGAAGAAATCAACGCCAGAAACAATTTAACTTTACGAGGCGAAGGGGTGAAAAAGGTTCCTCCGTATCAGCTAGCATTTACGCGAACCCCTTCCCCGTGAAGGGTTGCACGTTGCACGCCAAAGGCGACGGCAGATGTATTTCTCTTCATCGTGAACGCTTTATTAACACGGACGTGCGAGAACTCGCCATTAGTCATCGTTTTTCATTTAAGAATTCAAGATTAACGCCGCCTCGGTCGAAAAGAAACAGCACACCCCCTCTGGTTTTCGTCGAGTCCGCCCGCCGGGGGTTCGTTTGTATCTATTAGCCGCAGCGTAGCGTAATATTAGACAGCGTGCTTATTAGAACTTACGTTCTTTACCGTTTTCACTTCTGGGCTAGAATTTTTGTAGTTATTAAATGAAAGTTAAGATGTGGTTATTAGATGACTCGGCACTAAGAAGCTTAACATGCTTTCAGGGTTTAAAACACCCATGGAGGCAAACCCCAAGCCCTGTGGGAGGGATATGAAGACATCGAGCGTCTTATGAAGCTTAACTCAGCTTGAAGACTAACTCTGTTGCCCTCCGGTTGTCACTCGTACCAGCAGGTGTTCGGCAGAGTTAAAACCGTTACCAAGAATCACTTACAAAGTCCAATCCTTCTCGATTCGAATGAAGCAAGAGCGAACCCTGCACGATCGATAGTCTCAAAGATACAAGTTCCTTTCCAAAGCCACGTTCCTCCGAGAGTAATAAAAAATTGCAATCTTCGACGGACTTTTAAACAAATTCGAAACCAGCAAAGTGATGACTTAAACCCCCCCTAATTTCACCTGGACAACACCATATCCAAGCCCCATCGAAATCCCTCATTCCTAAGTGCTCCAACCACCCACCTCCGCTAGCATCCCAAACGGGCAGCTCTTGAAGCTGTCCTCAACCTTCGTGGAACGGGTTCCCGCGTCCAGGGGGGACGATTCCTCCGCCGATACTCCCTACCATCCTTTCTTCCGCGTCTCGAGGTGCCCAGGGGACCGGCTCCGCGTCGTCAGGATATCCGTGTTCACCGCGGGCGGGCCGAAACGCGATCCTCACGCAGCTCGTGCCGCTCGCTCACGCAACAGTCGTATCCGCTGATAGCAGCCCGGCCTCGCCGCTTGAATAATGCGTCCAATATGCGCCGCGATAAGGAACGACTGGTTGTGTTTCACCCAGCGCCCCGAGAAATATGTTCACGAAGCTTTCGCGAGGTACGTTTCGCGACAGCGTGAGTGCAAGGGGGCGGGGGGGGGGGGAGGGGGAGGGGTTGGGGGGCGCCACCCTCGCCAGCGGGGACCTCGCCGCGAGTCAGCACGCGAATTCTCCTGGTGGACGCTTAATCCCGATCTAGATAGGGAATTTGTCGCCAGGACTCGCCCTCGCACGCACCTGACCGGCCGACGTTGATAGGCCCGCAGGCTGCGCTAACTGATGCGGCACTGCTGGGCGATCGGGGCTGATTACGGGGGCCCTGGATGAGTTTGCGGATCGATGCCAGCGTGGGGGGGGGGGGGGGGGGTTTATGGTGTGGTCTGGTGGAGAACTGGGGAGGTTCGAAGGTGGCTCGAAATTGGAGAGAAAAGTGAGTGTTAGGTAGAGTGAGGCCGATGGTGATTCTGGTGGGCGTTTTCTTTTGGCTCATAGGTGGGTGGGTTATTTGGAATTGAGTGAAGAAAGTACAAGAAGCATACCTCTGCCCTCTGGCAGATATAAAAATGATTGATTTTATACTCTGGAAAGATTACTGATGGAACAGTAAAGTCTTTACGATCTGTCATGATTCCTAGGGTAAGACTTAAGGATGTACCGGACCTATTTTCAAAATGGTACCAGGTTGATGAAAATTTGTGAGATTGTTATTTTTAATCTTCCTGACGCGCTCCAAAAATTTTAAACGAATTCACTAAAAGGTTGCTGAGTTATAACGATTTTAAGTTCCACTGTTTTTACACTACAATGCGCACTCGTTATAAGCCCGACGAACGGGGCTGGCGGCGAGCGTATAGCGCGTTGTGGACACTATTCCGCGCGGCCAATGGCGCAAGTGAGAAAACCCAAGAGCGAGCGAGAGGAAACGAAAGATCCTCTCCGCCAAGAAATGGTGGGGATTGTCGTCGGGCGTACAACGCATGGTAGGAACGGCCTTATAACGAGTGCGTAGTGCACTCTTATGGAAAGAGACGATCTTGACAGATAAAACAGCTGAAAAAATGTTGAAGAAATGGTACCAATGTTTTCAATTTTTTTGTACATGTAGTATATGGATAGATGAAAATATCTGTCGAGTTTCAATTGTTTTCACTACACCGTTTTAAAGAAATAAATTATAACTTGAGAAAATTGTGTGTTACACAGTTGAATTCAGGGCATTTTCACTGCCAAAAGTCTTGGCTCGTAAATGAAGAAAACCGCAAATAATGCGTGAAAAAGCATTTGTAAAGTGAAAAATAGCTTTCTAGGAGTAAAAAGGAGACTCCAACTGTCGTTCGAGTTCCTTAAGTAAGTATTTAAGTATTTCAAATTTCATATACTTTTGTCTAATATTGTACATCCGATACATCCTTAACCCTTTGCACTCTACTGGCGCCACTGCGGGGACATTCGCAAGCTGCATTTCAAACCTACCAAAATCATCTTGGAGTTGCTGGTGGATTGTATTAAAAAAGTCTTGGAGTGCAAATGGTTGAGAGCATTACAATAAAAAATTAATAAAAAATTGCAACCTTCGACGGTCTATATTTTTTAAACAAATTCGAAACCAGCAAAATGATGACTTAAACCCCCCCTAATTCCACTTGAACTACATTATACCCAATTTTCATCAAAATCCCTTAATCCCAAGTGCTCCAACGACCCACCTCCATTGGAGTGCAAACTGCACAGTAATGAATATTGTTCGACTGTCAAGATTCCCAATAATCAATGAGCAAAAGTTAGAAATTCTTTGTTTAAAACCTCCCAGCATTAAGAAGCGCCGACTCCCGTCCCTCAATCAGCGCCCACCCTCAAGGGAAGCCCCTCAGACTGCCAAAAATTCAAGCTATCGTGGGATCTGCGACCGAGACGGGTTCATTACGTCGCCCAGTTCCTTCGTCCAGCAATTAGCGGGTGCGCGTAAAATTCCGTATCTGCGAAATTGCTGCATTAACGCGGGACGTGCTTCTGAATTATGGCCTCCGGCTGTTCCTCCGTGGAAAGATCGCGCAGCCCCCTGTTTCCGCGACGAGGAAAGATGTGACTCGCCTAACGACCGGCGCGAAATTAAACATAAAATCGGCGAAACGTGGCCCGCAAGTGAAAAGAGGCACACGCAGGAGCTCTGCTACTGTCTCCTTGCCTTCACCAAGGAATTCCACTTCTTCGCGTATCGATCAGACGGTAATTTCAGATTCACTGTAGGACTACAGATGAACGTTCTCTTTTCAGACTTAACAGAAGAATTTTTCGAGATGAAGATCCTTTAAACTCACCGGACACCCGTTATACTCGGAGACCAGAGAAAGGCCAGTTCCTCCCGCGGCCAGTCCCTCCCTTCCCCCTCTTATTTGAAATGAAAGCCGACGCGCGGATCACGAATGAAATCTTCGTGTCATTGTTTTCTCTCTTCCGCGATTCGCGTCTTTGTCCTGGATACGAGCGTCTGCTTCATTCCCATCGGCTTCTATATCGCTTGTAAGGACAAAAGGCGTATTTCCCTCTGTCTGCCTCCAATGGACTCGATAAATATAACCGAACACCAAATAGGGAAGCGGGGGAAAGCCTGGGCGGGGAGCATACGTTTTGGGTGGAATTTTAGCGGAGTTCTCCAGAGATGTTGACTCACCCTGATTCTTTAATAATACTAACACAAGGATGCTTCTTTATTTCTCGATGTTTCTATGGGGAGCAATGCCAATTGAATTATTAACTGATCGATTCTGATGTGAGCAACATTCATCAGCTATTTTCCAAATAGATACCTACATTGCAAAGTATTTGATAATTAGCGACTACCTTCGCCGTCACTGTAGCGAATATCATTAGAATATTACCTCACTGTATTATGCAATGGGTATCCCGCAAAACGTAACACCGTGGGTAGGCATTTCACACGCCATTTACCTCCAGGGCACACAGAGCCGATTTTGAGGTGAACTTTCACTGAGGCTGAGGTGAATCGACCCCAGAATTGGGACTGTAATGTGTAGAATATCGCGCAGTTGGCGTAAAATACTCGGGTCGACGATCGCGGCTATCCTCCTAGTTGCTCCATTTTCGAATCACTCGAAGTCTAATGGAGTTAGAGGCCAGCGAGCCCAAGGAGCATGTAGGTATGGTACATGTGTAGAGATCTCGAGGGAGCACACAGTCCTATTAATGTGGAGGCTGGTAACGGCCACGAAACACCGAAAGTTCATCTAAACCGCCGTTAAACGGACCTTTGACCCCCGGCCCGGTTCAACAATGCCCCCATCAGAGCGCGCATTTGTCCGTGGCACGCCGTGCAGAATTTTCCATCTCGGGGCCAGCCGCTGCACGTGTGCAAGCGTGCAGTCTCGCGCGTGCATACCGAGCCTTTGACACGAGCATAAATCCAGCCGGGGCGTCCTGTGGCATTGTGCGAGCCTTGTCAGAGGGAGCTTCCTCCCGTGCCTTCTTTAGAAATGCCATTTCTCTGCGTCACGCGCGTCTCCTTTCGCGATCTGCGCGGCCCACCTTCGGCCACGGGGGAACTGGAGGGCGTTGGTGGCGACGTTAGAGGGGCCCGTGCGCACGTCTTTCGAACTTGAGGAGCATTGGTGGTATCGACGACGGGAGTGGAGGTGGAATGGGCCCTATTCCCACATTTTTTAAATCGAGGAGTAATGGTACTACTGCTGATGGGGGTGGAGGTGGAGAAGGGCCCTATGCCCAAATTTTGCGAATTCGTGGAGGGCCCAATATTAAAATATTTCAAATTCAAGAAGTATTACTGCTATTGACGAGGGGAGTGGAGGTGGAGAAAGGCCACATACCCAAATTTTACAAAATTGTGGAGGGCCTCATATTCAAATTTTTCAAATTCAAAAAGTGTTACGGCTATTGACGAGGGGAGTGGAAGTGGAGAAGGGCCCCATATCCAAATTTGACAAAATTGTGGAGGGCCTCATATTCAAATTTTTCAAATTAAAAAAGTGTTACGGCTATTGACGAGGTGGAGAAGGGCCACATACCCAAATTTTACAAAATTGTGGAGGGCCCCATATTCAAATTTTTCAAATTCAAGGATTATCACTGGTATTGATGAGGGGAGTGGAGGTGGAAAGGGCCCTATTCCCACATTTTTTAAATCTAGGAGTAATAGTACTACTGCTATTGACGAAGGGAGTAGAGGTGGAGAAGGGCCCCATATCCAAATTTTACAAAATTGTGAAGGGCCTCATATCCAAATTTTGCGAATTCGAGGAGGGCCTCATATCGAATTTTTTCAAATTCAAGAAGTAGGTATTACTGCTATTGACGAGAGGGAGTGGAAGTGAAGACGGGGCCCTATACCCAAACTTTTCGAATTCGAGGAGTACCAGTACTCCTGCTGAAATAAGTGGAATTGGAGAAGGGTCCCACCGATAAATCTCCCGACTCGGGGGACTACCCGTTCCGCTGATGAGGTGAATAACAGGCCCACAACCAAATCTTCTGAACTAGAGGACCAGTACTATTAATAACGAGGGGATCAGAAGTGGAAAAAGGGCCCAAAATCAAATCATTCAAAATTTGCAATACTATTCCTCAATAACGTACGCTAGGAATCTGCAAACCTGGGTGTGACATCAGAGACCCAAAGCCATCAGTCCCGTCAGCTTTATTTCTAAAATGGCATCAAAGGGTCGTTGGCGACTCTGCCCCCTTCATTATAAACGATGATGAATAACTCGCACGCTGGTTAGAGTGGAAGGGAAAGCGCAGTGTTCAGACCTCTCAGGATCTATCGTTCCCCGTGTAGGATACGAGTGGGAGTAAAGAAGTGGTAACAATATGCGAGAAGTCGTCTATTGTTGAAGTGGCGAGATCTCAAATCAGCATCTTCCTACGTAATCTTCTTTCGCTAGGGAGCATAATTCCCATAGTTTCGTCAGCTTATTAATATCGCCAGCACAGCATTCACCGGGGCTTGACGCTGAAGAACGCAAATGAGATTCTCGTTGCACGAAACCCTTCAGACAAAACGTGCCCTAGGAAATCCTTATTCTTAAATATCCTAGAACCCACTCAGTGCCAACACTAACACTTCAATTTTCCTGTCCACTTACCCACCAACTTCCACTCAAAATCGTCACCTGGCACTACTTAAGCACATCCTCCTCATCTATTCTACCTTTTATCACCAAATACCCCAATAAATTACAATCTAACAGCACGCTTTGAACCAGCTAGTCCCTCCACAGCTCCCAACAGTGCTCCCATACACCTAACCGAGATCTGTTGCATCCAGTTCGACGAAAAACGTCCCCGGACGCATTACCAGCCCACAATGTGGGGGATGGGGGGCCAGTCAGGGCTGACGTGGATTTATGAAAAGATTTTCGAAAGCCGGCGAGTTGCCGGTTCCTCGAGGACAACGTGAGAAAGGGGCACAGGAAATGATGGTGTGGGGAAGAGAAGTCTGAAGGGGCTGTATTACCATACGAAAGGGAGCCTGTCAACGGTGTCAAAATACGGGCCATTCGAACCGCTTGACAGCCGAAAACGTTGCCTTCGCGGCGCTCCTGTCTCGCCCGGAACGGTCCGCTTTGAAAATCTCGAGCAGCCAACACCTTCGCGACCGTCTCGATTCATTTTTCAGCGGGCCATTCTGCTGTCCAGCGAGCTAACGTGACGGACCCCCGATCGACGAGATCCGAGAAAAGGGACCATCTTTGCACCATCTAAATAGCTTCGTAATAATTAAATTATTCAAAAATTTTAGTCACTCTTTGCCACCCTTTTTCTAGGTTACTAATGCTCAGGTAACTTTCGGAAGCTAATATCATTAATGATTTAAACCCAGAGTTACCAATTGGAGAAACAAATTGGCCCCAGGTGGCGGTAGTGCTCTCGAGGTCCCCGTTTATGGGTGAAGTCCCATTGGAATCGACGGGTAACACTTATTGTTGGCGGATACGCGGATCCTCCTGGCTGCATTCCGTTTAATTTTAAGAAGTCCATCCCCCCCCCCCCCCCCCTGTTTGTTCAGACTCCGTACACAACGGCTACTCGTAATTTCTCATACAGGCATTCGCGGCGGCGGTAAAGCCGCCCTCATTAATTATTCATCGAGCACTCGGTCGACGCGGGATATTTTGCCGCGGAAACACGGAGAAAAATAACAAGCATGATGAATAATATTGTGATGGAACTATACATCACTATAATGGATCGCGCGTGTTGAATATTCAAGCGGTCCAGACGGTATCGACGATTCAATGGAGCCCATCGTGCCTCCACTTAGGACCTTCCGTAATCGTTCCTTCGAACAGAGCCTCCGCGAATATTATGATAATAACTGCGCCGTTTCTTATTGATTTCCCGCGGAGCAACGAATTTTCCCCTACGCGAGCATTGCCCTCGCGGATATTAATAAAATAACGCACCGTGGGTAGGTACCATGCAAACTAAATTTAAATTAAATTAAAAATTAAATTAAATTATCGCTAGGTAGGCACTGCTTTCTGCGTTTTATTTTAAAGAAGTTAGCTCTCTTCCAAGGTAAATATGAATTTTACTGAAAATAGGGGTACCTACCTTCGTGAATCCTTCAATCAGAAATGTCCTAGCCAAAAATTAGTCATTACGTAATAACTAAGAACCTTTTTTTCTTTTTTTTTTTTTTTTTTTTTTGTTTGTAGAGGGGGAAAATGCTTTATGCATACCCCTGCTGTTGGGCCGGGGTTATGTGGGACTCACCGGCATCGAGCCGGGATACCCACTAAAAACCCCCTCTGATGTGTACCACCTACTAGCGGGCCCTTGGGGGAGGGGGGCACTTCTGGGTAGTACTTCCTCCAATAACTAAGAACCTAAAACCGAATTCTCTCAGAATATCATTCAGAAGTTTTCATAATATTGTGATCAGATATTCCCCCCCCCCCCCCCCCCATTTTCCCGTCACTTTTCCTATCGCCGGGACCAGCAGCTGCGCCCCCGAGAAATGCACCTTTCCCAGTGTCCGCTGCAACCTTTATGCAACTGTCTACCAGCGCCGCTGCAAACAGTGTGGCATAAAAGAGACAGCGTCGGGGCGATAATTGAAAATGGCACCCCTGCGCCCGCCGGTGACGCGACCGCAGCGTACCTGTCAAAATAAAATGGCGCCGGGTCTCCGGCTTTTGTGCCACCCCGTGAAATATCGCGCGCATTTAAAACGCTTATTGTGACGGTCCGTTAGAATCGTTCAACGGATAAGTAGCCTGGGGGAAAATATATTTGTCCGCTTCTGACGTGAATTACCTTCGAGGGAGCATCGCCGTGGGAATCGATTATCGCTTGGGCAGGACCACAACAATAATTGTTGGGGGAATCAATTTATGGCTCTGCGGTTCTCGAGCCACGAATTTCTGTTCTGGTCACGGGAGAGATCGGACCTCGATTATTGGCTGGAACAGTGGTGGTAGCTTAATTTCTCCGAATGCCAGGCAGACACCAGGCCAAGTGAAAGTAACGGTGCACGCGGCGCGTCTAGGCGCAGTCACGGATGCACATACGCGGCGCACCGCTTGCAAGCTATATATAAAAGCTTCTTCATCCTATTTCCTCGCCCTTTCCCTATCCTCTGCGAAACCGAGCCGCAATTCACTCCCCAGAGCTAAAATAGACGCGGGAATCCGTACCGATCTTCGGTGGAATTCTCCCGCTGTCACATGCGCGGCGGCATCGATGGTAGTATTAGAAATTAGGGGAACACTGCACAACTGAATCGAGCATTTCCAGCGGGCATGAATATTTCCAGTTTCGCAGGGACGCGTATCAAGATTAATTAATTATTCGACAGTGGACAGTGGACTCCACTTACAGAATCTCTCTCTCCTTTTTTTCCGTCACGTAGATTTCAATATAAACCTCTTTTCAGAACCCATCCCCTGAGTCCTCGGTCATAAATATTGACGGGGACCAGGAATGAGCGCGAATTTCATCGACGTCGCTAAATTTCATGAAATTACGATTCGGAATTCATCAGCGAGTCGGGGCGCGCACGCCATGGGAATAAAAATTTCAGAAACGGGACGTGCTCCCCGTGAAAAAAAGCGGAAAATCGAGGCAACATAATCTTCATTTAGCCGGATAATATTCGTCTGTCCCGAAATGCATGCGCGCGCGGATCGCTCGCCACGGGGAAATCTGAAAATCCGCGTAGAAAGCGGGGGAGAGGGTGGCGGATGGTAAAAAGCGTGGAAAAATACGCACACGACAGAATAATAAATGCTGCAAGGATTTAAACCGCTTGGCGCGCCACTTTTAAAGCCTCCCTCTGTACTTCCGCCCTCCGCCCCTTCCGCCGCCCCGTTTCCATTACGAGAAGTCAGGCTGTCTGGCAGTTTGCAAAACGCGGGCCCTGTGTCTCGCGTTGGCCAAATAATTTCACGGTGATGCAGCTGCAAGTGGTTCGCGGAGCCAGACTTTCAGAAATTTCATTTCTCGACGGTGGCTGCGGAATCTGCACACCCCCACCCCCCCCCCCCCCCCCCGCCCGGTGTTCCTGCCTGCTCCGGTGTAATTATGTGGCGGTGACGGGCGGCGATGCAGCTGACTGGGGTTTATTAGGACTCTGCACCCGCGGAATCGTGGTCGAAGGATAAATATGGCATTGAGAACAAAAACGGTCTAACCCACGTTGAAAAAAAAATAATTTTGACTATTTTATTGGATTAGTACGGCCTAACTCAATTTCGCAAAAAATGTGAGTGGACCGTTTTTGCTTTCAACGCCTCAAATTATAGATGGGTGTAATAGTGAGCACCTGATGAATTTTTCTGATGCATTTACTTGCGATATTTATACTTTGCGTTTAATGAAAGGCAGGCGAGCTGTGGATGAAGAAGATTCTAGGGCAAAAGCGTCGCCTTTAAAATTCTATGATTTTTGAAAGCAAGATAAAATAATAATTGAGAAAGGTAACCTAAAAAGTGCAGAGACTGGAAGATAAAAACTATTTCAGAGTGGATGTCGAGTACGACAGCGGATGCAAGACCAGTTCTGTTTCTGAATTTCAACGATGCCCCTGTATCTCTGGCCACCCTCCAAGCCCAAGGATCAAAGATGGCTGTCCACACAACACTCGGGGGCCCGTATCGCCGGGAACTTGCTTGATTTTTCGTTGCCCGGAACGGTTGCTGCTGGCATCAGCAACTCCGCCGCCCGGTACTTGGCAATTAGATGCTGAGGAGGAAGGTGCCCCGCAGAGAGGGCGCGGATAACACGGCGAAGGAAGCCGCAACAGTGGACCCGGTCGAAAGTTCAGGCTTCCTCCAGGGACTGTTTTCCTCGGTCGGCTCTGCCATGGACAGTTTCCACGGGCTTCTTCGACAGCTCTGGTCAACCGTCCATGCTGTTTGAGTTTCGTTACCCCAGCGGAAGCCCAAATATGTTGGCTCATCGCGATAGGCGGGCAACACAGGGCTGCGGTTATCCTTGCATGCGTATGCTAAACTGCGTGATCCCTGTTTCCCTTATTCGACGGAAATTCAGTCGGCTCCGCGTCGAGAGGCTTCCTCGCGTAATCCGATTTTTAATCATCTTCGGGCTCGTTAAGTGAAATCGTGTGTGGAGTGGGCGGAGAATCGCGCGGATCCCCCGTGGAAATTCAGTGAATTCTGAATCAGTCGGGATTTCGTGATCAACGGGGAACAAGCGACCTGAAAATAAATTCGTCATCAGGCGCGGCAGCAAACCGGAAACTATGAACGCGACAATAACAGGCCGCAACGCGGCGGAAACCGGGTCGTTCAGCGTTTTAAATAATCTCAAATTGGCCAGACGACGCGAAAAAAAACCCGGCGGAAACGCGTTTTTACGAGCTCGGAACGAATTGCCGGCACATCGGTCCGACGATCTGGAAAACAGGCACCCCAAATTTTACGCGGGGTTGTCTGAAAATTGTAGGCACGAGATCAGATGTGTCGTAGAAATGAGGAAGTATTGGGCACTCGATGGACTAGGGATTCGATAATTTAGGTACTCGATAAATTAGGTACTCGGTAGCTTAGATACTCAGTAGATTATGTATTCGGTAGCTTAGGTACTCGATAGCTTAAATATTCGGTAGCTTAGGTATTCGAAAGCTTAGGGATTCGATAACTTAGGTACTCGGTAGCTTAGGAACTTGATAGCTTAGGTACTCGGTAGCTTACATACTCAGTAGCTTATGTATTCGGTACCTTAGGTACTCGATAGCTTAAATATTCGGTAGCTTAGGTATTCGAAAGCTTAGGGATTCGATAACTTAGGTACTCGGTAGCTTAGGAACTTGATAGCTTAGGTACTCAGTAGCTTATGTATTCAGTAGCTTAGGTACTCGATAGCTTAACTATTCGGGAGCTTAGGTATTCGAAAGGTTAGGTACTCGATAGCTTATGTACTCCATAGCTTAGGTTTTCGGTAGCTTACATACGCGATAGCATAGGTATTCGATAGCTTAACTATTCGGTAGCTTACATACTCGATAGCATAGGTATTCGATAGCGTAAGTATTCGGTAGCTTAGGTATTCGAAAGCTTTGGGATTCGATAACTTAGGTATTCGTTAGCATAGATACTCGATAGCTTAGGTATTCGGTGGCTTAGGTATTCGATAGCTTAATTATTCGGGAGCTTAGGGATTCGATAGCTTAAGTACTCCATAGCTTAGGTTTTCGGTAGCTTACATACTCGATAGCATAGGTATTCGATAGCTTAACTATTCGGTAGCTTAGGTATTCGAAACTTAGGGATTCGATAGCTTAGGTTTTCGGTAGCTTAGGTATTCGATAGCTTAAGTGTTCAGTAGCTTAGATACTCGATAGCTTAGGTATTCGAAAGCTTAAGTACTCGATAGCTTAGGTTTTCGGTAGCTTAGATACTCAATAGCTAAGGTACTCGATTGCTTACGACACCGATACCCTAAATATTTGATACTCTCAATATTCGCTACCCCAGATATTGAATACCCTTTCATGTACGTTCGTGCACGAAATCTACTCTCATGTTACATTCGCGCCAGGACTACCCTGTATAGACAGGGGCTCGTTATCGATGTCACCAGACCTGGTCATCGAATAGTTGGCATTTTTCATCGATTTAAATGCCGTCCGCGTGTCACGGGAATGAACAAAATTCGACGGATGAAGAGACGAGAAAAAGATAAAAATGTAACCGGCTTCGGGGCACAAACACATAAAACTGTTCCAATATGTACGTTGCTCGTCGAATGAACCCCTCGAACCGTGGAATATAAATTATCGATCGTTACCACTTCGTCAAGTTCGTTTAACATCGAAATAGAGACATAAATCCACGGCGGAGTAGCTCTACATAAATACTGAACAAATCCTTCAACATAATTCATATTCGTTGCCATTGTTCCCAAAAATACTCCCGCATGGTTAATATTTTCAACAATTTAACCCTGTTAACGCCAACAATATATTAGCCGATGGTGACGCATGAAATACGCAGCAGCCAACAAATTAAAAAATCGTTGCCCATTTTTCTTCTTCCAATTAACCGACAGCTATTACAGGCCGACAAAAAACGACCATTTTCCCAAAATTAAATTCACATTTCAGTGGCGTTCAGCAGCCCTCTTCCCCCTTCTCCCGGCCGCGTTTAATTCTCTAAAAATCGTTACCGCGGCTTTTACAGAGAAATAAAACAGGACGAGCAAAAAATAACGGATAAATACAAACAAAAAGGAAGCGCGAGAGTACGATAGCGTCCGATTTTATTGGCCCTCACTCCGATACGCGTTACACGCGCGCGCCATTCGCTGCGTGCACCCTAGGGAATCCAGAGCGCTTTCCCACTTCCACCCATCATACAGGGTGTCCACTTTTTACGAGCAACAACACTTGCCTCGAATGGAGCGGCGATTGCAGACAGAAACCGCCGGATTCGGAGGAAAGCGGTCGGTTTTCAAAATGCATCCACTTTTTGTCCCATCTCGCCACGAAAATCCGAATAACCGGCGCTCGATACCGTTTTTTTTTTTACCTTCCAAATGGTCGCCGGCACCTCGTTCCACGACTATCTGTGGCATTGGAACCGTTTCGTTTCACCGATATCGAAGCTGCTTCAAGCTTGTTGGAGATTTGAAGGTGTTGGCCGCACTTGGAAGGTTCGTGATACAATTAGTGGGATGAGTTGGTGTTAATGAATACCTGCTGATGAATGAGGGATGATTTTGGGAACCTCAGACGTGAACAACCTATTCCTCTACAAATTCTTAGATCTTCCATCTTCTAGACATCTTCCAAGTCCCTTTACCAATCAAAAACGCTAACTGAACGCCATCTGTGTCTCAAATTTGAGAAACCTTCAATAAGAAAAGGTCCCACGCTCAACATTCGCGGGGGTTAAAGTGGGGGACCATTCTCCCCAAATTCTACAGAAGAAAATAGGCAGATTTTCTACGAATCCAACTCAGTGGGTGAAACAGCCCAGTCATCATCGGCCCCGAAGTCACAAGGAGCAAATTGTTCCGGCGCAGGTGGAGCCAGCACGCCAGAGGAGGCAGGGTGGCGCGAATTTAAATTTCCACTTGGCACCTGATCGGCTGACGTTGCTGGCAGCCAGGAACCAAGGGGGCACACGCGTGGAAAGGGGGGCATAATTCGCTCGATTATTTAATAGCTTGGCCTGGCGCCTAGCTACGGCAGCCAGGCCTACACATCCTCCGCTTGCAATCTATATTAAAGCCTCCATGGCGGATTACTCATTAGTGGATTAACGAGAAGCATGGTGCCAGCATTAATTACAGCCAGCCGACCTGGCGCGTTGCAAGGACAATGAATCATAAGCACCGCGCATTAAGAGACACACAAAGTGCACCGCTTTCAGGTAAACCGCGGAAATAAGGCAAACACCACGGCCTGGTGCAACAAACCGTTAGGTACTTGTGCGGTTATTGTCGTTGGAGGCTTCAGGGTGCAAGCCTCATCCAAAAGGGATTTATTCCAAAGTCCCGCTAGTTACTAAGAGTTGTGTCACCTGATCCCTGATGAAGATAGCTGCACTAAACGTTGGGATGAGATGCCTATTGAATATAACTTACATCTGGGAGCACGGAAGGATAATATCTACTAATCATTACTGACCCACAATAATTCACCGAGGATCCTCGCACCCCGAGGATCGCAGCAGGACCCCTGTCAGGGTTCAGGACATGGTCCAGGTCACTGTACCACAGCCCACATAATTTAGATCGCCACAGGATCACTAGGATCACCGTGTCAGAGACCATGTACCAGCAAGCTGATTGCTAATGAATCGTCAGGTAATCCAAACCCTCCTGACATTTCATGCCGTGATCCAGGTCACTGTACCAGGGATCATGGTACCGTAATCCAGGTTATCCTGCACGGGACGCGTGCGCCGCCATTTCCACTCGATCCCGCGAACAATGACGGCCGCGCAATTTAGGAAAACCTCGATTCTGTCCCCGGATTGATGGCAACCGGACGTGAGCGGCCTGTCACGTCCTGGATCCTGCTTATTACCGCGCGTGCAGGGTATCAGGGGCTGGAATGGAGTTACCTAGTCGCCACGTAACTGCAGCCAGGGGCTGACGTGACGCTGGACAGAGGCCTGCCGCGTTTCAACTGACGGAATCGCGGTGTTGCGTGTCAGGCTCGAGGGCTTGATGGCGAGGATCATCGCGGGGACGCCTGCTGGTGCGGTATTTGCGCAGGTGTATGATGCATCGAACGTTAACGTTTGCTGGGGGGGTAGTTAGTTGTTGCGTTGTTAGGCAGTCGGAGAACTTCAGACGCGGGGATTGTTGTAGCGTGCTTGCGGGATAAATCGCGGGCAACGCGCGTGGTTTGTGCCTCGAGGAGGCGGACGGGTGGCGATCACTCAGGGGTGGGAAGTGTTTAGGGGCACTGGGTGTGGTGGAGTAGTTCCAAGGAATTTGGGATTTAGAAGTGACTTGTATTTTGAGGATGAGACTGTAGACCTAAGTTGAATCGTATTGTTCAGGTTGTTTTTTTTTTTTAATGTTGGTATCGTGATGGTGTCTGGACTTCGCGTTTCATTTCAAACTAATTTCAAATTTGGTTATTAATTTCCTTCGCTGTTACTTATGGAAGAATTCTCGCTTGCAGGTGGCAAAGGTGATATCGAAGATCTGGACCCAGACGTTCAGGACTACAGCACTGATGAGGATTACAATGATGTCTTCGACGCTACCACTAATGGGTATGTTGATGAGTATGTATACTTCTCTTCTTCACTGGGGATGCTGATTTATCAGTTTAACATTTTAAAATTCTCTTGCAAAGTTCTGAGTTCAGAAAAGAGTAGCTACCAAGCAGGTAGGATTACAAGAGTAACCAAAGAAGCTTCCGTCAGTTTTGTAATTCTAGGATGAGGGGATTCTGTTTTGTTCTTAAAGCAAGTCTGCCTCCCAAATATTGAATTACCATTTACCAGTCTTGAGATCGTCATAGAGTCAAGGATGAGAGATTGTCTTTGGCGGTGACGTAAATTTGACGAGTATCCCAATGAAAATTATTGCTCCCGCTTCGCGAAAGGAATCGCGGGGAGGAGTAAAAATTTCCATCGGTGATGTAGGGTGGAATTAAAAAAGGGAGACACGCAGGAGGGAATGGTAGACGGGAAACAGGTGAAGGGGAAAGGATTTCGTGGGTTCGCATGATGGAAAAGCGAGCAGGGGATGCCGCAGGGCTTAATAAGGAAGCGGGTCGATTGGTTCGATTCGAAAGCTAATAATGCCACTTCCCGTGCGTCCTGGAACTGCGAAGGCTTTAGGCGTGATTAAATTTGAATTCGCCCGTTCCTTCAGACAAGCTAATTCGAGGCAGCGGCGTCGATAGGGCCAATAGAAATTCCGTAGCTCGGGCTTCGGCGTCTTCGGTTTCCCTTATTGCGGGGAGGATTCTTTGCCGACCTTCCGTCTCGGTGCTTCAGATTTCGGAAATGGGCAGATTTCAGAGGGAAATTAGTGGGTGTGGCGGATTTTTCGAGGAAATAGGGTTATCGTTCAAATCTTTGTAGCATACCTAGATTTGTGTCGTAAATCTAAGAATTTTTAAAATTTTTAATTTTCGAATTTTTTAATCTTGAAATCTTGAAACCTTGAAACCTTAGAACCTTAGAACTTGGGAACCTTGGAATCTTGTAATCTTGAAATTTTGAAAATTTGAAATTTTGAAATTTTGGATTTTTGAAATTTTGAAATTTTTGAAATTATGAGATTTTGAAATTTTTGACTCTGGAAATTTTGGAATCTTGAAATCTTCAAACTCTAAATCCCAGATTCATGAAATTTTGAAATCTCGAAATCGGTCGATAATGAAATCTCAAAATCTTCAGATTTCAGCCTCGAATCCATCTGCCCCAACTTATGCAAGGCGCCAAAACTGACTAAAAAACAAAGCTAAATTAAATATTAACAGCGCAGACTGTTCAACCCATCCCCACCCCCAACACCAATCCATCCATCACTCCAAAATATCCTTCGATCAAAGCCAAGATCAAGAATGAATATTCACGAACATTCTCGCATTCCCGTCATTTGCCACAAATTTCCAACCCTCCGTCCATCGCCTCTCCCCCCATAGACACGCTGCCGCATAATGACGCGCTAATGCGCTCGACCCGATTGAAATTACATGTCGTAACCGATCGCAGTAACGCATTACGGTTACGATATCGCGGGCATGCGGATCGACGACTTCCCAGCCAGGCCACATTATTCCCGAACGCCACGTGGCTCCATTAATATTGATGCACCGGTCGATTCCGCTTAACCCCTTGTACGGGGGATGTCGAGGGAGAGTTGACGGAGATGCTGCTAGACGTTGTAGCGACACGGGGCTTATCCCTCCAAGGATCGCAGGAGAAGCTCGTAAACCCGTATGTTAGGTACACGAATAAAATCGTTTTCACACGATCAATTGTATAATTAGTTATCCCACCTGACTCCACTGCACGTCGCTGCAAGGCTCAACAATTTTATCCTGTCGGAACCTCCTTGCATTATGATGCCTAATAAAATCGAGAAGAAAAGAATTCTTCCTCGCAAGATAAATCGAAACTGTGTCTTCGTTTTTTGAAGAAGGAGACATTGAAATAATTGTATTGTATAATTTTGATGTGTTTTCGAAGAATGACTAAGAAACACGTCGACGATGTCCATCCGTGAATAGCTTCCCGATGATACAAACGCCTCCTCGATCATTTGCATGGAGGCTTTAAAACGTGGCCTCCTGAAAGGGGGAGGGGGACAAAACCGATCCCTCAGGCGAGGTTAAACGTTGCATTATTTATAGAAACCCCGTGAACGACTAATCCCCGTCTGAGACGGTCTTCTGACTGCTTAAAACTGCCGGCGAAGGAAGTGACGTGGTGGGCGCGTCCAACTGTTAACGATTCGTCGACTCTCCTCCCCCTCCACGACCTTTTCAACACCTTTTTTTTCTCCAGCAAAAGGGTGAACTTGTAAGCGTGCTTGGCGTCGGACTTAACTCTGCGTGGGTAACGACCTGTTTCGTCGGTTGCTCGCCTGATTGGGCCTGATTCCCAGCGATTCTCCATCTGAGCTGGGCATTACGCAGATTATTAATTAGACGATCCTGGTGCAAAGGGAATTATTTTCTCCAGATTTGAGGTAGCTTAGGCTGGTTGATTTACTCGTTGCAAATTTTACTACTATATAAGTGATATAAGAAATTTTGCAGTTTAGGTATCTCCGATATTTGAATTTAGAAAATCTTGAAAATGTGATCTAGAAGTTCGCAGGTCCTTGGAAGGAAGCTTATAATTTTCTTGAATATTTTAGAATTTTCCTTAAGCTCCAGTAACTTTCCTGTCCCCCTCAAAAATGTGTCGAATTTCTGTTGGAGGAGCTCGAACGATAAAGTGTCTGACGAACGACGGGACGCGGCAGGCAAAAGCCGGAAAATTGATCCGCGCCGTTACATAATTTTCACGCGAGACGGGTTGCGCAACCGTTGTAAAGCGTGCTGAAATTTTAACTCGTTCCCGTCGTTTAATAAACGATATTTACGATCGCTGGCGGCGTTCGCGTAAAACTTTCGACGTCGACGTTGCTCGACCCAGCGCTTCGTCGTTGGATAAACCGAAACGTTTTTCACTCTAGTGCCATGTTTTTTTATAGGATCCCCCGCGGGAGGACTGTATTAACAGTGACCCCACATGGTGTACCCGAATTTCAAACTATATAGAAATTAGTATTTATATATTCATTAAAAATCCTCATCGAAATTTCTATAATTTTTTTGCACATCCTGAAAGTTCTTGCTAAACTGTCCAACTTTTACTGGAAAGGATTTTCAAAATAAAGCACGAGTGAAGAGTTACAGAGAAGAATAGCTCCCGGCACGGTGGTCCGGAGCGTCTGACCATAGACAATCCTCCTTCCCTTACTCTCCCACTACAATCGTACAGGTTATGCAGCACGCGATTCTTTGCGGAAGACTGTTGAAGATAGCTGAGCCACCAGAAGCTCCGCAAAAGTGTACAAACTTATCAGCAATTCCAGTTGAAGCTTCAAGAATTCCGAAGAAATAAGTTTCTGGATCCCGTCTGATTACATTACATATCCGCTCCCCGCCGCAGTGTCTAGGCTTTTATCGACGACTTTTCATTTATCTTCATACAGAAATACGTGTGTCGCGCTTACGAGCCGACGTCTCCTCAAAATGCATAGAGTCACTTTGCATAGTAAATGCACGAGGAAAACTCCAGCCATTTTCCAGCCCACTTTTCCTTCCCCCCTCTGTATTTCGCGGGAGCTGTTAATTTCGTTCCTGTCGTTTGACGTCGAAAACCACTGGGGCGTCGTTAACGCGTACACCGGTGATTTCAATTTCACGAAACTTCCCGAGCGTAACTTTTTTGTCCCCGGTAATTCGATAATCGTTTAATGGCGGCGCCATAAAATGTACCGAGGCGGGATGGTGGGTGGTTGAAAAAAATCGCAAGTACCCGACGAAACGACAAAATGGCCACCACATCCTGCTGACGACGAGAAAATGCGCTGAATACCATTCTACGATTTGCAAAAAAGAGTACCCGGAAAGGAATCGGTCGCCAGGCAAATTCTGGTGGAAGGTGCGCGAGTGCAACGGTACTAATTCGATTGCGTCGTGAATCAAAGGGGCCAAATAACGTCCGTCGCCGGCGTGCGCGCACCGCGCTGCGCAGAGGAGCACGGCCGCTCCGAGATCCCCAGCGTGCACCGGTGTCATTAACAATTTATGCACTTGGGCAACGTCAGGAACGGTCAACGGCTAGGGCCACAGGTGCAACCCAACTTCCTCGTGACTTACTGATCATAGCTTGATTTATATTCAATAACCGAGGCTGGGTTAGCTACCCCGTTGCGTCCCGCGTGCAATCACGTTCCCGCCGTGTAAACACACCCTGATACACGGCCCGGCGCACGCGTGTCCGTGCATTTAAGGGCCGTCACGCACACCAGGCCGTGTGTGCCTTGGCAAACTCGATGATTGCCTCCCCTGAACAAGGGGCGCTGGTTTCCAGTTTACGTGGCTGGTGCGGTCAACTTGCTCTCGGAGGTAAGACCGGGGCTGCGCAGCGTGCTGCAGTCTTTCGGGGGCCAATTTTGGGAGCAGATCGTGGGAGATACTTCTCGTGGTTTGCGATGCTGTTGGATCTTGGTGATCGATGAAGGGGGTAGCCTAATCTTTGTAGTATATATTATGCTTCTTAGAATTAGTCCATTCCTCATTCAGCTATTCCCTGAATTTAGAAGACCATCTAAACAGTATCTTGCAAACAATAAAGCAGAAGATAGAAGCGAGTGTTTGCGATGGTAGATCGATATCGCGAAGTCACGTATGCGCGGCAGCGGCCGATACAGCGTCAGCTTTGCCTGCCTGGCGAGAGTCTTCAAGCCCCTTTCAAAGACACTGCTGCATCTGAAGAGGATGCAGCGCCGTGTCGACAGGAAGCTGCTCGTGGAAGTCGCGATCAATTGCGACTTCCGGCCGATCTGGGCCGCAGGGTGGCCCGGTAATCTCGGCTGTGTTCGCATCCCGGCGATATAAATCCGCACGGGGGCGGACGTTGTCGCTGGACGTAGCGAGTGGAATATTAAGTATGAATATGTTAATAGGGGAACGGGACGCCCTATTCTTCTCACCCTAGCCAACAGCGAAATAATGCGTACCGTGCTGACTTCCCCCTTATCAAGGGGTGTGATATACGATCGCCGGGGTCGCGCTATTTACTCGAGTGTTTCTGCAAATGTACTAGCCAAGATTTCACTCCTTTTTCCCTCACGCGAGCCCGTGGAAAACCTTCGCTCCCTCGCCGTGATTTACGAATCGTCCTGCCGAGGGACATTTCTCCCGTTGTGGTTCAAGGGCGGGAGTCCTTCATTCTGTTAGGAGATTTGAGGTTAGGTTTCGCAACAGCGTTTCTACAGCACATCGCTCTTTAGCTAATTTATTACGTTTGCTTCGTAATCAGAGCGATATGATAGTAGTTATACTTTATATAGGTATTCCACAGTTGTTGGGGGAAGTCATTTTTTAGTGCCAATTTAATTAAAAATTTAGAAATATTCACTTTTTTGGAATAAACATAATAAACATCAGTTTTTAAAAATAAGCGATTTTTTCTCAAAGGCCGGGAGGCGGCCTGGCTTTTGAGAAAAAATCGCTTATTTTTAAAAACTGATCTTTATTATGTTTATACTAAAAAAATGAATATTTCTAAATTTTGAATTTAAATTTTGAATTAAATTGGCACTACAAAGTGACTTAAAAAAGGCAGGCGGGATACTCATTTTTAAACGATTAAAAACTCATGAAAACATTACTGTATTTTTCTTCACCGGCTCCCCAAAGTCGCCCCCTCCTGGAAAAAAGTCTGCGGACGCCCTTGCGATTAGATATAGACATATACATAGATATATGAAAATATATAGTAGGAAATAAGAGGGATGTGCAAACCGGGAGCCATCCAAAGCCGCGAAGCTAGGATTATGTTAAATAAATAAGGAATAGTAATACTTTCAGCAATCTCTGCTTTTAACCCTCAGTTGTTACATCTATTATTAGTTGTCTCACTGAGTCGATTCGACCCCAGACAATTTTCAATCAGCTGCTGTTTCAAAACTATCTATTAAATTAAGTCGCAAACCTTCTGTGATAAAGTTTGAACATTGTAGAATATATTTGCATCGTTGAAAATTAAAATTTAAAGTGTCATCACGTTTGAAAAAAAATTTGAAAGAAAAAGAAGTCTGAGAAAAAGTTATTTTGTTTACAAAAATCATAACTTTTTTAATTTTTAATATTTTCAGCTAATAATTTATGACGATAATCTCGAGACATGCTACTTTAATAAAAAAAAATTTTAACATGGTGGCCATTTTCAATGATACCTCAAAGATATTTCACCTCAAAGTCAAATTTCGGATCATTTTGACCCAGTGTGACAACCGAGGGTTGTTAGTCCTTGTGTTATTAAATAAAAATTCCTTTCTTCTACTTAACTCTTTCGTTCTAAATCTAAATCTGTCACGTTGTCGTACTACGCAGCTTATCAGCTTTTCTATTCGATTTTTTTTAAACCGAATCAAATATTTTTCGGTATCCGAAAGTTCAAATATTTGTCCACACGCGGTACCTATCAGCTGTACTTCCAATGTGGCGGCCATTCGTGCAAACAGCTGAGCCTGTGAAAGACCACTATAGTGTAGCAAACCTACCTTTAGTAGCGAAAATTTTGATTCCATACTCAACGCGTTTGTTACTTGATCAACCACGAAACGATCGGTGAAAATCAACTCGCAGTCGCCCGCACGGAGAGCGCGCAAATATTTCGAACACCTCGTATATCAGCCCCTTCATTGGCAGAACCCGAATCGCGACAATGAACGGCGATCATGCGCCCAGCTTGCGATGCGCGCACATCAGACGCGGAGCTTCTCGCTTTTCGCAGAGCGAAACGAGCCTCGGAGCGATTGTTGGCCCCGCGATTAATTAAACCACGCCATTGCCGCTGAAAATTTGCTCGCCCGTTTCTTTGTTCGCGACGCGACAATTCGAGCCAATTTGGACAAAAAGCGACGGCCCTGTCCGACCAATAACCGAGGCTCCTTTCATGTTTTATAACGAGCGCGTGAAATTCGGCTGCGAAAAAAGAAGTGGAAAAAAAACGCGGCGCAATTTTTCAGCCACCCACATGGAAACGGTTAATTGAATTTCACCAAGTTCGCCCACCCACCCACCTCCCCCCCCCACCCTCGGACTTTCTGGTCGATTTGAAATTCAATCGAACCCCGAATTCGATCGAATTAAACTTTTTGTCGGTGCATCGTGCCGTTTCGTGTTCCCCTTTTTGTGTAGTTTGTTGAAAATTTGCTCCAATGCTCCCGGCGGAATTTGTTCACGGAATTTTTCAAGCCAGCAGCTTCGACGTACCGGCAAATGTTCTCGGGTGGGGGGTGGGGGGGGGGGGGGGACTCGCCGGTGGGCTCGGCGTGTGAAATGCTGCAGCTCTCAAGTTCGTGCAGTCGGTTTAACGAATTCGATATTAAAAGGAAATTGTGATTGAAGCTCGAGAGGCTTCTGTTTCTAACTCCGTTCTTTCTGATCTTCTTTTTTTGCTAAAACACTCTTTCTATCCACCCTGGCAGTCATGACAGTCCTAGTAATAAACCTGTTTCGTCTCACGCACGGAAACGTGACCTCGTGGTCGAATTTTTCATTTCAATTTCCTTGAATTCGTTAAATTGTTTCTGAAAAGAACTATCGTGTAAATCTTTTACCAGAGACCCCTTCGACTGAGAAGGTATTAAATTTAAGAAATGGGACACTCGAGGGACAGGATCCTCCTCCGATATCCCCTGGATCATTAGCTTAATCAAAATTCCTTTGTCGACCATCTGAAACTTTGACTAGCCGTCAAGCCCGATAAAACCCGGCTCCTTTAATGATCTCCGTTTTAAAGTTACATTGTTAGCAAGCCTGGATGAACTTGCTCCCCGCTATCGATCTCCATGTGGGTGGCAACGCGAGCCTCGGGGGCATCTGACGTGGGATCATCGTTTCGTAAAAATGCTGTCAGGCGTACTGGCAACGCTCGTGTCCATTATACGAATTTATTCGAGATTCTTGTCATCTTTTTCGCCCCGAACAACCGTGTGGGCGAAATTTAATGGAATTCATTGGCGCAGTTGGTCAGTCGTAATTTCCGATACCAGGATATCGATTATAATTGAAGTTCGATATATATTTCCTGTCTCATATCGGGGAAATGAATTTGCACGGTGATAATCACTGTATGTACAGTCGATCCTTTGGGACCAAGGGAATTAAAATTAAGGGGTTATACCTAGTCAAGCGGCCGAAAAGTGGCGAGTGTTTGTGAATTTTTTGTTTGAAAAAGCGGAAGTGTATATATTTTTACAGAACTTTTTGCACTTAAAAGAGCAACATTTAAAGAACATTTGGTAATTTTTTGTAGAAAAACCAGATTATCTAAAATCAAAAAACAAAAAGATTTCGTTAGTATATTAATGTTTCCTCAAATTGGCGGAGGGAATTCCCGAAATAATAATTTAAAACGAAATGCCGGCTATTTAAAGTTGAAATTCTGATTTTTAATTGTGATAAATCACGCGAAAAAGTCTGGAATTCAACTTTAAACAGCCGCCATTTTCTTTTAAATTGATATTTGGGAAATTCCCTCCGTTAATCAGAGGATACATTAATATACTAACGAAATATTTTTTTTTTTTTGATAATCTGGTCTCGAATGGCAGTGCTCCTCGCAAAAACAACTTTTTAAAAAGGCTTCTTGGATGTCGGTTGTAACTTTATTATAAACGTAAATATCTTTCTACAAAAAAATTACCAGATGTTCTTTAAATGTTGCTCTTTCAAGTGCAAAAAGTTCTGTAAAAATATATGCCTCTGCTTCTTCAAAAAAAAATTCACAAACATTCGCCTCTTTTCGGCCGTCTCACAAGTAAAACCCCTTAATGGGTCTTTCCACTCTAACGCCCTAAATTACCGTTGTTTGAAACTTGTACAGCGCATATTACACCCACCTATTTTGGCGAAAGCAAGCATTAAGAGAATATGAAAAAAATTGTATTCTCAAAACACGTATCAATAAATAGAAAAAAAATAGTTTAGTAAACACATTCTTTTTGTGGCAAAAAATATTTCTCAAATAGCGGTAATTTTTTAAAGCATTACAGTCGAAAGACCCCTTAAGGAATTTGAAGAAGATGAAAAATTAAGGAAAGGGAGTGAAAAAGTTGTGTCAATGCACAACTCGTAGTGTAATAGAAAAAGGGATGATTTTTTTGTAGAATAAGAAAAGCGGATGCTGTACCTTGTAATGGGTACCTGTAATAGGTGTCGCAGCAAATTCCAAGCATCATAGAAGACATTCCGGCGAGGAAGTGGCTTGCAGGCGTTGTAAAAATATGGTTACAAGCATAATAATCGGATTTCATAGCGTGGTGCCCCTTTATGACTGCAATCATGCTAAACGGAGCATGTAAACCGGCAGCCGATGAAAAATTCATCCTGATCGTTTTTTGCTCAATCTCCTGCGACAACATGTTGCTCGTACATTTCAATGAGTCCTCCCTAACGGGTGTCTGGAAAATGCGCAGACCATCGTTGCTTACGACGCAAATTTCTTTGTCGAGAAAATTAAACAATTTTTCTGGGTGATTCCATTTGTAAGAAAAATAGAGTTTGCAATATATTAGTGGTATTTAGTTGCGAATAGTTATAAATTTCGGAGACCTTAGTGTTACATAAAATAAATTTTGAGAGACACTGTTTTTTGTGTTCACAGAACTGACATGGAGGCAGCGTCTGGAGCCAAAAGTGGCACGCTGAAGTTCATACGCACTCTGACGAACATTTCAAAGGATGCCGGTGGAATTGCTCACATGAGATGCGAGGTCGTCGGTGATCCCCCACCCACTAAGATCAGATGGTACAAGAACGAGGCACCTCTCGACGAAAGGCGACCAAAGATCACGATTAAGAAGATCCATGCACAGGTAGAACATAAATAAAAATCTAAAAACCACAAATTTTATCTCGCATTTTGAATTTTTTTACCATTTTCTCACGAAGCTAGAAATCCTATCAGAAAATTTTCATAATCATCTCGAATTTTAATCCCCAAAATTCGAGCTTCTCTGAATTTTCGAAGACTGACATCCAAAATGCCCAAATTTTCCGGTAAATTAAGTTCCACGTGGCTCCCATCTGGAAACTACCATGAAAGCGATAACGGACACGTTTAAATTATACGGAAGCCTCGTAAAATGTTCTTAACCTTCAGGCGCACGAGCATGCCGCGAAGAACATCGCCGGAAGTCGGCTGAAGATCACCAATCTGGACGTCTCAGACGTGGGATTCTACACTTGTCGCGTGACAAATGGCAAGGATCAGATCCAGAGCGAGGGGACTCTTCGGGTGGACTCGTCTAAAAGCAGGCACGGTGAGTAAAACGGATTCTTGCCAGCCTTTGAATCTTTATTCGTGCGAGGGTGGAAGCTGGCCAAAAGAATTCCTGTTCTTCGTAGCGGGAAGTTAGGTTAAAATGGCACTTGGGATTTAAAAGAAGAACTCACAGATTCAGAACAGCGACTGTTCCATAAAACCTGGCCACTATGACATACCGAATGGAGGGGCAATTATGAACGTGGCTTGTCGAAAAGATTACCAAAGAAGCTGAACGAGACAGTTCAACGACGAACCCTCGTTCCTTCAGAGGACTAAGAATTCAAACAAAGAGGGAACGTGTCCCGGTCTCGCCCAAGTATCGTCGATGACGAAGAAAAGCTTTTCCCGATCTCCGAGCGGGTCGAAATATAGGGAGCTTTAGTGGGGGTCGTAAAACTGTCAGTTGGACTCATCGAAATTCCCCTTTGACGTCTGCTCGCCCGAGAACGCGAGGGGAAATTGATTCCCTCGGGTGGCGTGATTCTCCTCGAAAGAGAAAACGTGTCGAAATTTCTCCTTCGATGATCCTCCATTGCCGGCTGCGTTAATTCACCCCCCACCGATAATGCCCCCCGTTTCAATTGGGAAACGTTAAATCTAAAATACACGAAGCTGCAGGAAGAATCCGCGATGGCCCCCTGGGTGCGAAAATAAAAGACCAGGTGGCAAGGTCCACGTTCGAAAAAGGTGAACGAACCTTGCGACGCGTACTACGGCCCGCGCTGGGGCTAATTCACTCCGAACCGTGGCCCCCACGTCGCCCCTCATAAGTCGGCATTCAGCCGGAAAGTTTGCCGTGTCTCGAGGCGGAATTTCGTGCGCGAAACTTTGCCAAAAAGCTCTTGCGCCCGGGAGCGATGAAACAAAACTGACAGCGTTCCTCTGACGAAGTTACCGAGCGACACCCCTAACAAATTCTAATCTAATCGGGGACCGATGCGCGAAGAAAACGCCTACCCCGCCTCCCCCCTCCGCGAACCGCTGGCCAGCGCCACCCTTCGACCCTGCGCGACGAGCAACTTTAATATTAGCACTCTGCAAGTCAAACTCTCCACCCCCTGAAAGATTCAAACTTCTTTCCCCGTCTCAATTCCCTCCGCGCTTCCCCCCTTCTCCCTGCGAGGGGGTGCAGCCCCTCGAACCTTCCAAGTGACCGAGTAGATAACACCCGAGTACGAGGAACCGTGGTTGAATCGGCGGAGCTACTTGTTCTGTAACGAAAGCTTCTTATCTTTCTGTCGTCGAGAAGGATTAAGAGGAAACGACCTTGAAAATTTTGTTAAATTCTAGTCAGACCTCTAGCCTCCACGCTGTTTATTAAGTTAATAAGTTTCTCGTACCACGTGACACCCAATCTTCGCCGCCATATTGTCTTTACAGAGACATCTGTCGTCACCCGCCACCTGTAGTCGATTTTTAGAACTACACCACCTCGAGATTTGTTTTTTACGCTATTCCTCGCCAAAAATTGCGACTTCAACATTCGAACGACGCAGACGAAGCTGACCGTGGCACGGTTATGCCACTAATAATTTCTTTACGCTCCGAGGACGTAATAACGATGTCGAGGGGAATGTCAAGGGCCCGTTCTTTCGGCGGCGGAGTTAATCGGCGGATCGTCACGGGGCGCGATCAACGTCACTCAACGACGCTCTTCCCCGCCGTTCAGTTCCAAGGGTGAGAAGGCAGAGTTAATTAACACGGTGCTCGATTATTCAGGGCAGGCCTAATAAGCCGTGTCGAAACTGTTTGCCGTTGGCACACGATCGGAACGAGTTTGCGTTGCGCGCAACCGTCACCGGGGCTTTTATGGCGAGGTGTTGCTTTCCATGGGGGTGGCGGAGGGTCGAGTTGACCCGCCTAAGTGGCGCGGAACGGAGTGATTCGCGACGCAACACCAACGTGCTGAGGGGGTTGAATGGAACAGCTGGGTGGTGTAGGGATAGTCGACAGTGGGACGCGTCAGGGGGATTGCCACTTTTCTTGTCTACATTAGCTGGATGATGATAATCTTCAATGATTTTGGCTCTTACTATTCAGTGTGCAAAGAAATATATGGATTACAGTGCACTTTACAAGATAAAAGCGAGTAAACATATTTCTTGTTTTAGCTGCTCACATTGTGGCGATCATGGCTGCTAATTACTGATGGATTAAACTTCTGATGTTCGTTACTGTTTGATATTTGTTGGGATGCATGAAGCATCAGTTGCAGGCTGAAGTTGTAAATGTAATTTCTGACAGATCGGATGGCAGGTGATATCCTTTCTGTTCCGGTGATTGACGTAATTCGTTCAAATACACTTTCACTATCCCTCGGAAGGATCTTCGTGGCTATGAGCTTGAATCCTCAAGCACTGTCGTGATTTTTTTCGTTAACACCGGGGATGAGACACGGGGGACGACGGGCAACTGGGGAAGGTAAATGGCTGCACTAAAAGGACGTCTGGCCTCGCACCTTCTTAATTCACTTATCCGTGTTGCCTCTGGGTTTTTAACGAACAGGCTGAACACTTAGTTACCCTAAAACCCTGTCAGCCACTCGCAGCCTTCTCCACGTGTTTACGTAATCCATCACACGGCCGTGTCCCCAAAAATTATCGTCCACAGTATCCTGCTGAAAGTACAGTGAAAAATTCCACCCCAAACAATTCTTTTAATGGATTACAACACTTACGTTTTACTTCTATACTAACTGGAAGTAATAAACTATGAAATATATAGAAAATGTGTTGAATTTAAAGGGGCGAATGAAAATCCTTTGCGAGAACTATTTTCGTTTTGACAAACAATCGCGTTTATTTATTTAAACTGGACATATCGCGCGCAATTAAGCCCACCCACGAGCGCCAGCGATGCCCGCATTCCCCGCATAACAAAAGAGGCAGCAAAAATTTTCACGTTGATCGAGTATCCGATGAATATTCAAGACAACAACGATAATTTTTCATGCAATTCTGTCGTGAAACGTCCGCGCCCCCCTGCGCCCCTACCTAACGATTATTTACCATCGAGCTTCATTCGGACAAAGGGGTAAGCGTCCGTGAAACGAACGACGGGACAAAAAGGAGAGGAAGAATCCCCTTCAACCGGCCGATAATTAAAGTGATATTCGAAAATTTGATACGTCGCATTTCCGGCTGATTCGATTAATTCACAATTATATTCATCCCCCGGTTAATATCGATTCGTCACGGATCCTCTCGCCCGGCTGCCCTTATACCCACCCCCTACCCGTCACGGCCGAATTTTAATTAATCCAGGAATTATTAATCCACACAGGCCAGGCGGCAACTTTGATCCGCCCATTTTGCAGGAATAATTGAAAAAGTTCGCGGCAACTGTGCTTAAGCTCGCCGCAGGCAGTTCCCGCGAGTACACCCTTACAAGTGTTCAAACACCCTCTCGCGCGAGACCGTCCAACTGGACCCACGGAGATATTAATTGTTTTTTAAGCTGACATGCCCGTCACGTTCTTTAATCCCAATATAAATGGTCATTTTTCGTAATGTAGATTCATCCCCCGAAATATCCGGCAACAGAACATATAACTTTGAATTCTCAAAGCCTAGCTCTCACCCCCCAATGGTCCTCCCACACTGAGAAACCTCCCCCTTCACCGTCGCGCAAATTATTTCCCGCCTACTTCATTAAACATTGATCGCGAATGGGACACGATAAATAATGACCCCTCTCCAGTTCCATTCACCCTGCCCAAAGTCGCCCGCCATTCAATGGGACGTTGCATTCGAATTTCCCGCGCTTCTGGCCTGACAGGAGCCTGAATGGCGGGCGTGGAAAAGGGCGATACGAGGAATAATCGAAAAAGTTCTCTAGTCGTCGCGCGGACATATTAACGGCACACGCGCTCAATGCGCGCAGAATGCATTTCTAGGCGCGGTACGCGACGTGGCTGGCTGTCCTGGCTCGAGAGGCTGTTCTACTCGCGGACAAGTTGAGGCGCATAAAGCTCGCGGGAGGTGGGAAAAGGGGCGGCTTCGACAGAGGGTATTTTAATAGAGAGGAATTCAAATACACAGCAACTCGGACGGCGGAGTCGCGGATGGAAAGAGGATCGATACGGAGGAAATGAAACAGACGTTCGAACACTGTTTTCTGTATTGTAGTTTCTTCCCTCTAGCGCTGCAAGCGTGCAGAGTTCCATGTGGGAATGCTTCAATTAATATTTCATTTAAGCATAATGTATTCTGTGTGCTAAAAGGTTTCTACGTGTTCATTCAATGATAATAATGTTCTAAGCTTTCTGATTAACTAACTGGCTCTCCCTGCTCGGGTTAGGGGTAGTCAAACCACGTTCGCGAAATGCTAAGTGGAATTTCTTAAGGGGATGTTCCGGTCCAGAGCTCATAAAAATAGGTGATCATTAGGAATTAATTAAAGGGAAACTACCACTGATAATTTAATGGGACTTTTTGCATTGTACTAAGAATGTCTTAAACTATAGAATTTTTTTTTTAATTAATCATTGCAAACATCACATGGCATTCGTTGAAGAAAGAAGGTATGCAAAGCGGTGGGATTTGTAGAACCTAAACCATTGGTCTTAAATAAGAAACAATACCAGCAGCTTATTAAAAGGCATGAATTTCCCTAAATTTCACTTCTTGAAAAACATAATAATATAGCCTGAAACTTTTTAAAAATATTGCATGTATAGTTTCGCTGCAAAAAATTCCCCAAAAAAGAACCTTGATTTCTGCCGACAACACCAGGTTCCCCCTTAAGTATTCTTCACCGTCACGCGGGATATAAACGGGAGGAATTCGAGAAAGAGGGGTGTCTAAAAAAGGAAACTCGATCGACACCAAATTAGGTGCAGGAACTGTTCAAAGGAAGAGAGATGGGAGTGAAAAGTGGACCGGGGGGGGGGGGGAGGAGGGATGTTCAAAGGCCTGGTCAGATAATGAGAAACAGAAAATAACAAGATTCGAAGGGGCTGGGTGTAGAGAGGAATAGCGAAGGTGAGAAGAGCATATGTAGAGGAAGAAGGTCGCGGAGAGACTCGAACGAGATGAAACTCCGAGAGAAACGGAGAAACCGTGGGGGAGTTTCAAACTACATAGACGTGTAATCATATATAGATAAGCGCGCGCGTATTCACGGGGAGAAACCCAAGATTCTATCGTTGCAGCAGCTGCAACGTAAGAGGATGTGGCGGACCTTGGTGAAAAGCCTCCACACCCGATTCCAACGTGATTTCGTACGGTTATTTAGTAGTGGGTGGGAAGAGAGAGAGAGAGAGAGAGAGAGAGAGAGAGAGAGAGAGAGAGGGGGGAGGGGGTTCTCAGGAAGTTTCGGTTCGCGATATCGAATCGCGCACAATGATACAATGAGTTGCGCATATACACGTCGCTTTCGCAAACGTGCCCCGAGATACCGTCTACCGATAGCTTTTGTAACTTCAGAAAATATGGGACCCCGAGGCGGGCTTCGCGTAAAGGAAATTTCGCTGCAGAGGATATTAAATCCTCAGATCTTTTTCCTTTTCTCAACGCGAAACGTGATTCTGTGCAGAACTGTCTTCACCGTATATTTCACCTGCAGGTAGAACACAGGAACTGAACTGTTACCGAAGTACCTATTACGAACACATTCTATTTAACATTTCCTTTGCTTCTTGCCTTTTAAGAAACAAAGGCCAGATGGCAATCCATATTCGCCAAATGCCACTGCTTGAATAAATATTCAGCCAACAATATAAAAATTTTAATACTGCGAAACTAAGTGTATCGTATGCCTGTGTTTCCCAACCTGTTTTCAGTCGCGACTCCCTTTTATAATATTCAAATAAGCTCCGACCCCCCCCCCCCCCATCCCATATAAGTTAAGCTAAATTTATTAAGTTAAAGAAAACACATTAAAAATAGGTATTTCAGAATATAATTCTAACTTAATAATATTAAAAAAAAAAACGTGGCGACCCCCCAGAAAACACTTCGCGGCCCACCGGTTGGGAATCACTGTATATCTACCCTTTTTTATTATTTTGGCGAGTAGAACCGATCCTGAAAGAGCGACTCGTATTTTTATAAACACCCTGTATGTTATTATACATGTGTGTAAATATGTAACAGACGGTGCAGCTGAATTTCCATGCACCATTGATAAACGCAATCAGAAGCACCTGGCTGCCAGTGAGCAACAACTTCATCCCCCTAGGCTCGAACAGCCCTCGTCCAGCCCTCGTCTTATTGGCAAATATCCTTTGATTAACGCATCCAACCGGCGCGACTTGCAGTTGCAGCCTCGCGCCCCAAACTTCCTGGCCGAAGTTTCTGGGTAAGCTACTTAATCGTGGCTGACTGTAAATCGTCGCTGGCTGCGCGCACCGTAGCCGATATTTCGTAGATAGTCGTTAAAGCAACGGCCACGGGAAATGCATTTCGCAGCGGGCATTGTTGCGTCCCGCCATAAATTACTCCATTTTACACAGGGGCCTGTGCAGGCTCGTCCCTTCCTAGCGAGAACCCGTCGATCGAAACTCCTTCGCAACGTGAACGGTCCCTTGAATTAGTTTCCTCAGGCTGCTCGATTAATTGGGAGGCTGGCTGGGTGGACACCAAGTTTCCAGGGGGCGAAGTTCTTCTATGAAAGGAACGTTGATTAACTCCGTACCAGAAAGAAATCGACTGGCAGGATAAGAAGACCCATTTCCGTATCCACGGATCGTCGGAACTGTCGCTGTTTTAACGATTACAGCGGTTATATAGTCACGAGCGAAAGGCTGCTGATTCTACGTGAAAAACTAAGGTGAAAATGTAGAATAAACTTTTTTCGTAACTCGCTTCGTTTTCGAGAAAATTAGGCCTCAACTTCGGCCGAGTGCGCTTGCCCTGAAGTACAGTTGGGCGCGTGACGGGCGAGCTGCGCTAAGGGGCCCCCCTAGGATTACTTCAGTGCGCACTCGACCCGAAATTCAAACTCACTTTACTCGAAAACGAAGCACACTACGGAAAAGTTGTGCTGTACATTTTCGACTTATTTTTCCATGTAGAATCAAGATATGTGCCTCAACTTGTACCATCAATTGTTTAAACTAAACAATTCGGGTAAAAAGAGCCTCGAATCCTTTTTTAGAGCTTCGATCTTCCAGAGTCTGTTCAAATGAAGCACGATTTTTATCACACATTTCTGACGATAATCCTATAGATGACAGTGGAGGGTCTTGAAAAGAAGTGGGGCCTGGTAGGCGCTGCATGTAGGTCGAGGGAGGCTCGAATGCAAGCTTGAAACGCGAGGCACACGTCAAAGGTCGACCCTATCTGGAATCGCTGGTTCGGTCACGCCTGCCTCGAAGACGCTTTTGCGCCTCGGGCACGGCTTCAACTTTATGCGAAAGTTGGCCGGCGTGCGAGCACCAGCTCCAGCTCCAGCTGGATGCTTCAATTTCACCGTGAACGTGCTTAACGGGAGGTATCTTGGTTTAATGATACGCCCAGACGAGCCGTCTCTAATTATACGGCTTGGAATTTGTTAACAAATTTATCGGGCAGACTCGAAGGGCAGCCACGCTCGTCGAGGCGCGTTGCTGGGGTGTTTGCTGGACCCCATCCCTGAGCAAATGCCTCTCAACGCTGAAATACTTGTTATTCCTGTCCTTGGAACTTTGTTATTAATTAGAATCGATAACTGTTGCACTACTCTCTATTAAATCTGAAGTGGGTTCCGTCGTTCAAGTGTTTTACTTCAAGAACAGGGGACATTAATTAGCATTCTGCTTTTATAATTATTGGGTGCAGTGTGGAAGAATGATGGATGGCTACTTGAAAGATTGCGTGGTATATGATGGAACTGCATCTCACAGTTTGTCACAGAAAATGAGGGAATTCTGAGGAAAAAATGGGATTTCTTTTGTCCTCTTGCATTCTCGTCGATCCCACATCAGTCTAGACTCTAGGGATTCTCTGAACCAACCCATATTCTACATCTACATACCAGTCACCATGCATACCACACAGTTCCTCCTACTCCTCCACCAAAGCTGAGCACGCGGTAACGCTAAAATGGCCCTGTAACTGCATCGTCGACCTGCAGGTGCAGTCGCCTGTTTAATGCACCCGAAACAAACAACGCTGCCCCTAGGCCAGCGGGGTCGCCAGGATAATTTTGGATAACCGCGCTGGTAAAAGCTGAGCCACCAAAGGGTAGAAGGCGTATCCATGGCCACGAGGGCTGGAGGGCCCTGCGAAATTCAAACGTCCCTTAAATCTTAATAATATCTCGCCTTATCTTAATTACCTCCCGCGACGCGTGTTTTAAACAGTGCCACTCGTGGCCACCACTTATCTTCGCATCAAAATTTACGGACAGTTCCAAACTGCCTCGCAGTGTCACGCGTCAATGTACCGCTCTACGAACATTATTTTAAAAATCATTCTAATCACCAAAGTCTTCTACGTATCTGCAAACCAACGTGTATTCGAGTTTCCAACAAGATGACCAACGTCGAGGTCCACTATAACGTTCAGACTCGGCCAGCCGAAGTTCCTAAAGCGGCAGCTACTTCCAAATCGATTCTGCCTCCGAGATATTGGTTAACATGCCGTCGAAAAGCGTGAGGACAGGTTCTAGAGAGCCTCGTGCCAACTTCCCCCAGTGGGAACTTGTTCCTGTCTCGGTGGCGATTTAAGGACGACCGCAGAAACTCTTTTTCCCGAAGTGTTCGACGTGCACTCGATTTCAACCGCACTTGTGCTCCTCCATTTCCAGCAGGTGTGAAATTACACACGCCGGTATCTAGGCTCGCGCCTAAACGCGCCAGACACCGCGAGGACCCTTGTAGCCTGTCGTAATTAGCGCCACAAGAACCGACAGGCTACGCCACTGAGGCTGGCCGAGAAACTTATTCTCGGTACGGTCGATTCGATATTAATTACGGCGCGCCGGTGTTTCGAGTTACGGCTTGGCCATCGGGACACTTTCGACCTGTTTAATGCAAATCACCGCTAATCGAAGCTGGCGAAGAAGAATCGCGCATAGGCGGCGATATTGGCAACCATTAAGGGGACCGGTTCGGCTACCGTTCTCGCTCGACCGTGTCCAACTGCGTTTATAATTCTCTGTTTCACTTAATAAACTACGCTGATCACGCGTTAATGCCCTCGCCAATCCCTGTGCTGGGCAGGAATATTCGTGTGGCTCGGTTACAGTCGAAGAAGTGTCGTAAATAGGGCTGCCGTCCGTCCGGGTTTCCCCGGATTTGTCCTCTTTTTTAAGGCGTCCGGGGGGATTTTCTGAAGTCATCTGTGTTTTTCAATACTGCTCGCTCAAAAAGTCATAAATATTTTCTTTATTTCTTGATTGCGGTTACAGTCTATAATTTACAGAACTTTTTGTCTTGAGATATCGTACCTAATATAAGATAAAGTTAAAAGTATCCGGGTTTCAAGTGTAAACGTCCGGGGTTTTTTAATCCTCTCCGTCCTAGATTAGTGATTTTACGGATGGTAGTGTTAGTCGTAAGTCCTGTGGGACGTGTTGGGGTAATATAAAATAGTGCTAGGACGCAACGAAAGTGGCACAAAGAACCCACCACACTTGTATCTCTAACTCCCATCTGCTCAAAATGCCCCCGAACAATGGCAACCAGTCACTAATCCACGAAATCTACACCTTCAAAAATTGAACCTTTTGTTTTGAAAGTGGTGTAGGTGCATTCCTGAGAAATTCGGTAACCTTGTTGCTACGGTCACAAAGTGAGGTTATGTTTTCGTTTATGAGATCTCTACGAACAAGACAAAGTGGACTTACAGCGCTTAAAAATAAACGGCTCAATTCTCCAAATGCACCATGCCCACTCACGCCATCCGTTCTAACCACAAAACCTCGAAAAACTTGGCTCGCGTGCGTTAACCCGCACCGTACGCAGAAGCGGACGGTATCAGCCACATCAAGCGCAACACTTACAGAGATGGAACAGGTCGCCGGTTGGTTATCGGTCAGCAGCGATCCCCAGCTCGTTTCCACCGTGCCACATTCCTCTTTTTCCCTCGTGCAGGCCGCTTACACGGTTCCCTGGTAACGGGGCGGCGATATAATTCCCCGGGTGTCGCTATCGGCCAATTCATTAAAAGGTCGTGCGACGCAGCACGCGGAGGGCCCCTCCGCCATGCTCCCTCGTGGTCTTGTGGCGCCTACGGATACCACCCCGCCTGCGATCGACCTTATCTCCGTTCCGTTTTTCGCGTGCAAGCCGAGCGCTGGCTGGTGGATCCGACTCTCGTTTCTACGAGTCCGTGCCCTTTCTCTCGGTTACGTTGCCCCGCAGTGGTCGCCCCTCGTGCTTCGTGGCTGAAAGTCAACGCAGGCAGACGATAACCCCGCTGACTTCGCCCTAACCGGCACGTAGGGATCGCTGGATCTCCTCGATCTGTTTTCGTTTTCAGCCTCCTTCGCCTCGCTTCGCGTGCTCCTTTTGCTCCTTTTGCTCGTTCAGGGATCGCTCGAGATGCACGATCCTACGGGTACGATGGAGGCGAGAGGTAACGCGTCGATGAGGATAATGGGCGGTGATTTAGACGCCCCTTGTAATGATCTGCGGCCACCATTTCTGCGTTTAACACTTTACCGAGGGCTCAGAAGATGTTCTGCGTTTCTAGAGATTTATTTCTAGTGGAGGTATTTACTTAGGCACCGCGCCAGGTAGTGGAGGATTGTTAGTGAGTGTTGCATGGAGTTTTGAGAAGTTTAAATTTTCAACTGCAGTTGGAGATCGATGCTTAAGATAGAGGTGTGATAAAGTGTTAACGATGCAAAGATGTGCTTCTGTGGATCACCATTGATATATCCGGTGTATTCGCGCGTGTTTTTTAAATCGACGTTATCTGCATCGAGTGAACATATTGGAAGTAGCAATCAGGAACCAGTGAAATGTCCCAGGGGAAAATGCCCCAGCCTGGTGGTTGATCAGACAAATGCTCTCTTTTGGCCCCTTGATGATGACTCCCTGTGTAACACGATTGCACTCCTCAATGTTTAGTTTAAATGCAAAAAGGTTCTATAATATACTAGCTTTACTACTCGGCTCCGCCCGTAATTTACATTCTGATTTTATAAAAAAAAATGTATTTATTTTTTGTGAAAATAATCACATTCATTTGGATGAACTAGGCACAATGAGCTGGGACACATTCCGTGACCCCAGAGTTTACCGTTCGAATGTTTTTAGGCGACAGACAAACACACAAACACTTTCTGTTTTGTATATTATGATCGCTAAGGAAATTAGAACAAAAATATCGAAATTCAAATTCAACCAGTGGTAAAACTTCGAAAGACATCTTTGTAAAACATCAGCAAAAACCAAAACGAGTGTGCACAAAATAAAAAAATTTCTTCAACTTTCTTCAAAATTTTCTAAAGTCCTTCAGAACTCCAATAAAAATAAAATTTCTCCATCAACATATATGTGATCCACAAAAATCGGACGCGAACGACAACGCCCCCATTTCACCGGCGATATTTTCGACGAATATGCAATCTGCATTCCCCTGCGAAGTAAATGCGCGTTATCGTTACCCCCCTGGAGTCGCGGTTTTTCCGGCACATAAACCGGAAACGCGGCTACATAATCGTCCATATACGCGTATAGATTTCGCTTGGCTCCAGGCTACTAGTCCTACGGAAAGCCCGGCTTAAGGGACTTAACAATTCGCGTATCGCGTAATCTCGCATGAATCTTCATCGCCTCCTATCTGCCCCACGCTTCCTGCAAAGCTCCCCGGCGCAAACATCGTTGGGCGAACCGCTGTCCAAGTTTTTCCCGGGGGGATCGCGTGTCGTTGGGACATTTTGGGTGGCCGTATAATACGTCGATATCCTGTTCCGCGTGACAATATTTCAAGCATATCAAGTTCGTTAGTTTCATGGATAACTGTGGTGACCCTACGGTGCACCATCGCGCTTGCATTTCAGCTCCAGAATACGAATTACACGTAGGAATAGTACACGGCAATGATAACGCCCTCTGTTATAAGCACACCGAGTCACAGTGGGGCCTGCAGGTGGCGCTAGGAGGCTGGCCCGCTGGGTTAGTACATCTTATTCGCGCACGCGCGTCGAAGATGTCGCTGCTGCCCAGTGTGCCTAGAGCACTAAAGAGGTGAGTATGCGCATCCGCCATATTGGGTCCTCTGGAGAGAGATGATTATTGAGAACCCGCCTTTTTCAGTATTGTCAAATTTGCTTTATAAACCAAATATAAGCTTAAATGTAATAAAATACTCTAATAATGTGTCGTGCTACAATGTATCAATATCAGCAACGCATATTTTTGTTTATAAAGTGAATCTGAGCATACTCAAAAAGGCTGATACTCAATAATTTTCTCTCTCCAAAGGACCCAATATGGCGGATGCGCATACTCACCTCTTTAGTGCTCTAGTGTACTCTAGTGATCTTCCAAGGAGTGATCGGTATAACCGCAACCATTTGTGGCAAAACCGGAAATAACATAATAACCTAAACATTCATTAAATCATCTGCTTTCCAAGCTGATTGTTTATCTATCTCTTTCTATCCATATTTCTGTCTCTTTCCTTTTTACAGTTTCTTTCTCTGTCTACTTCCACTTTTCCCACAAATGGCGGCAACCAATCAGCGACGATACACGTTGTTCCGATCACTCCCTAGAGGATCACTAGTGCGCCCATAGCAATCTGCAGATATTGTATCAACGGAGGCAGAAACCTCACCAAAATCCTCCAACTTCCTAAATCAGTACCCAATAAGTGTCCAAATTGGACTCCTCGACTTCTGTCAATCGAATGCACACGATGCAAAGTGGAAGCGGCGTAGGAACAGGCAACAGAAAGGAGGCAATGATTACGGCTGAATGGCCAGGCGAGAGAGGAGGAGAAAATGACGGTACTCACGTGAGATGGTAGCGGCGATCAGGCACGGTCGTATTTTCCTGTAACGGTTCGTTAAAAGGGCCCGTTGTCCAGCGGTGGACAGAGATCCTACCGCTCCGTGGTGCGTGAAATGGATACAGGACGTGGCTGGCCGAGGCCCGTGGGCAGATCTAAACAATAAGAGGGAATATTAGTCTTGCTCAGGCCGGCAGGTGTAGATGCACGACGTGATTTCACGTATCGCGGTGTCGCGTCGAGCTACAGGTACCTCGTGCGAGGCGGAATTCCCTGGAGGCGCTTTAACAAATTATACATGGTGTTTGATCCTGTTCCTTGTGCAGGTTACGTACACTAACGGCCAAAAGTATTCAACAGGCTAACTATTGTTAGTTGTAGGATATGAGTAAGTTGGCTGGCTTCGTCGCCATTTATGTATACCGAGCACTATAGGTTATACAGGTTAGAAAATGAATGGGTGGTCTAATAGGGAGACACTTGTAATTGTGAAGGAGATAGTGGTGTCACGTTTAAAGCACAAGTCAATCTTAGAGGTTATGGTTGTTTCTGAATGGGGAAGTGGTTCTAAAAATACAGAAATGATTCGTAGTCTCATAAGTAGAATGTCTCTTGGTGGACGGAATGATCTACTGGAAATTTAATTTTAGGTCGAAATACTAGTTTTTTTAGAAAGATTTATTATATTCTCAATGTTCTTTACAAGAGTAATTATTTTTAGATGCAAAGGGGAAATTGAAGGTATTCTGTCCCAAGTACACCTTGTGTTTGGAATCAATCTTTTTACAATTCCACATGCTTTTCATCGCTTTCGTCAGCTAAATTGTGAATTCGTTAAATATTCTCGCATTTTTACATTGACACAGAGGGCCGCGGAAAAATCGAGCGTTTTCGAAACACCAAAAGTCCATTTGCAAAAGTAACGCACGCTCGGATGGGCGGGCAAACAAACTTTCCAGTGCGTTTGAACAAACATTTCCAACCGGATCAACGAAAATAAATTCATTTCGATTACTGTTGGAACGTTTTTCCATTAAAGAACACGTACAGAGCGATTCATTTTAACCAACGATGAAACTTACACCTGTCATCGACCTGTCCAACATTTGCAATCTACTCGTATAATTTTTGACATATTTTCAACTGGACCTTGTGAGCAAAACTGACATTTCTCAATCACACACTTTTATCAATAATAAAAGTGTATTAAAATTGTATTTCCCTAGTTACAAGCAGATGGAAATAAGCAGATCGGTGTCAATCAAGCGTTAAGCCTCATTCCCACTTACACAACACATGGTGGGTCAATTTTGACCCACGCGGAACGCTGTCGACTATAATAATAAATAGTACAACCCATAACTTCAGAAATCAAACAAATGATTTACTCCAAAAGAAACAGAATTTCATCTAAAATTCATATAATATGGTAATTATTTTGTATGGGTCCGAACAGACCCGGGGCACCAAGTCCCCTGTTCTCAAGTAACCATAGCTCTACAAACGCATGAAAAAGCCTCACTATAAAACTGTAAAGCCACTCCACAAACGTGCATAGCTTTACTTTTAAACATAATTACCTATTTTACATTTCGTAGTAATACCATGCACGACGACCAAGCCCCGTTTACACTCAAACACTTGGATGAAAAAGCTCAATTAAAAAAAAAAAGAAGGGTTAAAAAGTAGTATCGTTTGCGTTGCACCGTTAGCTCGCGCGCAGGTCGTTTAATAGTGCAATTAAAGAGGGGCGTCGAACGAAGGCACACGTTCGGAATCGTTATCGACGGCGGCCCGACGAAATTCCATTTCGTTTCAATAATTCCCGTCCGCGCGACGGTGACACGGGCGTTAATAAAACGGGAGTTAAAGTGCAGACCCATCCCCGCCGCCGTTCATTGTAAATACGTGTCCCGCGACGCGTTTTATGCTGCCCCCTAATAGCATTACAGTTCATTCCGTGCTTCGATAACGAATAAGCATAAATAGCTTTTGGAATCGCGCGTGCTGCCCTGTATCGATACCGATAATACTCTGTAGCGAGCGCCACCACCGTGAAATAACGACTCGCGACCCGATACCGATAAAAGTCTATTCGATCCCCTCGTGGCTGATTAGGGGCATTGGTGTCCGTGGCGTTTCCACATTCATCTACCTACGCGTGAACATACGAATCCTTTTATTACCATTTTCGACGTTAATCCAGCTACCAAGCTATGAATTAAAGAATGTCCCTCCGCAGACCACGCTAGGACCACTCTGACATCCACACGCTCCGAACACCTAACCTCCAAAAATCCCTCAAGCGCGTTTCGATAATAATTCCACCGGTGGCCAGGGAACTTGGGCAAACATCGAGTGGAACGATCCGCACGCCAGTCCACGGTGCATGGTGGATCGAGCGCATAACTCCGGCTTCTCACCGGAAGACGCAGCGGGTTCCAACCCACCCTCTTCTGTGCAATTTGCAGAGGGTGGCGCGATGCACGCCGCCATGCACGCGCTTCAACGCAACGCGCGCTGGCCCCGTTTCCAAATTCGAAAGCGGTAAATGCCCCACGGCGGGCGGCCGTGCAGCATCGCGCTCCATTAGAAGGCCGGCTCTTTAGATCGTTCACAGCGATCCCGAAAACACAGGGGTGCGGGTGGGGTCAAAGGGGGGGGGGGGGGGGGCAAAACGGATAAATTGGAATGGCGCGCGTGGCCAGCCTTGTATCGACATTCTGGATAATCCCGGCCGCCACGCAGCCGCGCGTAGAAATGCTGGGCTGTGTAAACTATGCAGCGCCCAACCGTGTATTTATTAAACATGACTACCTGCCAGCCTCACCCTCCGACGCCAACTGCAGGGGTGCTGTTTGACGATAGCGTGACAAGGTGGACGTGTCCCGGGTTGCGAAGTGGTAGTGCATCTGGGTGTTTTGGGTTTTGAGTTTCGAGTTTTGGCTTTCAAATTTCGCGTTTTGCATTTTAGGTTTCGGCTTTTGGGCTTTGTATTTGGAGTTTTGGATTTTGGTTTTTCAGTTTTGGGTTTTAGGTTTTGGCTTTTGGGCTTTGTGTTTTGGGTTTTGAGTTTTGAGTTTTAGGTTTTGAGTTTCGAGTTTCGGCTTTCAAATTTCGAGTTTTGCGTTTTAGGTTTCGGCTTTTGGGCTTTGTATTTGGAGTTTTGGATTTTGATTTTTCAGTTTTGGGTTTTGGGTTCCGGATTTCGAGTTTTGGGTTTTAGGTTTCGGCTTTTGGGCTTTGTGTTTTGGGTTTCGAGTTATGTATTTGGGATTTGGGTTTTGGGTTTCTTCATTAGTTGAAGGCATCATTAATTGAATGTAATAGGAGCTTCGAGTTTTCCTCGGGGGTGCTGGGTCTTTTTGGACCCAAACGTAACATTACCGAGTGTACTAATAGTAGGGAAAGCTTAAAAAATCGAGAAATTACTTCTCTACTGGGCCAAGAAAAATAGCGTCGTTTAGAATGCGTATAGTGGGATAGCTAATACGGGTCAAAACTGAGCCAGGCACCAACCCAGTCCGCCGTCCCAGAGTTAAAACAGTTACACTAGTGATTTAAACAGCGAAAGGTACTACAAATAAGACAGTTGTATTGAATAGACCCGTGATACCACCGAACAAGTTGTAATACGTAAAGCCCACTATAAAGTTAAACTCTCTTGAGTCCTGCAGATTATGTAGCCCCCAGAATTGAAAATGCATAACTAAGAAACCAGGGATATACCGAGTTTGCTACTCCACTACTGCACCTCAGAAACCAACAGCTTCTATTCTCTTAATTGAAGGAACAAACCTCTAACAAAACGAATGCCGAGCAGCAAAACAATTATACAAAACGTATGATGGTGAGTTGAAAGTAATTCAGAATCACGAAACAACATCCCCATTATCTATAGAGTACAAATTCGATGCAGGATTGGGTATACACTCCAGCTGAACATCCCGACATCCCATCAACCACTTGCCTCTCAATAGAGCAATAAAATAGTCGACGATCGGAGGTCGAAGAAAGGCAGACGAAGAAACGTGAATTGAGATTGCCGGTAATCGGATGTCGAGGGGGGATGGGGGGTGCATCTGTTTTTTTTTTGCCTCGCTTACAAGTGGCCCCGGCGATATTTCGGATCGGAGTTTGCTTACGTAGAGGAGCAAGGTATCATTTATCTCGGTTGCATTCTCTTGCCCGTGTTCCGTGCACTTATATCTGCTTTCCGTGGAGTTCGCCGTCGAAACGATCGCGTCTACTTCGCCGCGGCAGTGGTTCTCACGAAGTTTCGACACTTTAATAACCCGGCCTTCAGGCCGTTCCAACTTCGACGCAACTCTCAATGGGAAGGAAAACTGAACGATGCAAGCAACTATCGAGGGAACAATGTTTGGACATTTCGTGGACGATGTCTAATTGTTTTTAACCACAGTCGTTCTTGGACATTATTCAAAATGCTACTGTACATGTTGATTAATTCCTAAGTGATTAACTGCCATTGCAAATTAACGTTGACCGTTATTATTGCTCTGAATTGATGCTGACAATGTCAGCTTACCAATTACTCAATCATGTAATTAATACAAGCCATACAATAGGCGAGTAATTAATAGGAATAGTAATGAGCATGAAAGCTTGATGGTATTCATAACACTAATGAAACTCAAACACTATTAAGCACAATGGAATAATATAAAAATAAATTCTATGTGAAGCAGTGGAATTTATAATGTCAGCTCGAAGATAATACCGTCGCTCAATCTTAATCGAAAGAATTCAACGTCCCACTTCAAGCGCCACCATTTTCCCTTCGTAATTCCATGCTAATTCTCACCCACGATTGCTCGATTTCGTTGATTCATTGCTACGCGTGCTCGCTGGTTAAACGGCGATTTAATTTCATTTAATAACAATGAACGAAATTACCATGATTCATCGCTGGATGCACCCGCGCCAAGTTCAACGCTGGGACGCTCATGCATGGACGTCGGGGGCGCCGGTGAACCGAAAAAAAAAGGAGAGGGCAGAAAACTAAAACACGCACGCCACGACCGACGAAATTTAATTACGTCTTCGGGCAAACGCCACCTCCGCTCGTAAATTCGTATCCGCGACGTGGAAATTATGTTGCACAGGGCCTCCTCCGCCCGCCATCTTGCCACTGTTCGTATTTCCATACCGTTTTTCTCAATTTCCACTCGCTTCCATTCCTTCAACGCCATGGAAGTGCATAACCGAAGTCTACGACGGAGGATTTTGGCATCTATTCACATTTTCGATCTACAGGGCGAGCCACCTAACCCGACGACTTCAAATTACTTGTAAATTATTTGCTGCATGACCCTCATATCTGGATAAAAATATAAGGCAGTACGAAACGAATTTTCTTATATTTTTTTAATATAGCAAGTCATTTAAGGGGGAACTATAATCTAGGCAACGCTAAAACCGGTCGACTTTTGGAATTTTTTTCTTGAGAAATTATTATGCAAACTATTCTGAACTTTTTTTGTCGCTATATATTAAACTTTTGAAGATACGAAAACAAATTTATGTTAAAAACATACATTGTTAGATGTCGTTATCGACGCATCTTGCTACAGCGACGCCGCCGAAGCTGCAAAACGGTGGGCGTAATTTAGAGAAGACTATTCAACCAATTGACTTGCCCTTACACATACAAGTAGATAATTCCAAACTATTGTCGATGGACCTCTAGTATTATAAATTTTTTTTTTTAATATTTCAAAGTTGCATAAATAGATTAAAAAATTTTCTGCAAAATCGTACTTCTTTTCCTAAGCTCTACGATTTTGTCAATTTTCGACTCTTATTTGGTTTTTGAGGTCCATCAACAATAGTTTGGAATTATCTAGTTGTATGTTTAAAGGCAAGTCGATTGGTTGAATAGTTTTCTCTAAACTACTCTCACCGTTTTGCAACTTCGGCGGCGACGCTACAACAAGATGCGTCGATAGCGCTATCTAACAATGCATATTTTTAACGTTGAATTTTTTTTTTCGTATCTTCAAGAAGTTAAATATAAAGCCATAAAAAGTTCAAAATGATTTGCTTCATAATTTCACCAGAAAAAATTCCCAAAAATCGGCCTGTTTTAGCGTTGCCGAAAGTATAGTCCCCCCTTAAGTCGCGGAGTTAGGTGCCTCACCCTGTATATCCCTAAAACGTCACAAATATGAAGCTTTAAATGCTCAGTGAAGTACCATGGAAGATATCAGGTCCAATTATAAAATCGAACACTTGAACTTAATTTTTTAAGTACCAAAAACAATTAAACCATCAACTAAGTGTCTATTTAACTGAGCCCAGAAAACGATTACAGTAAGGAACCATAAATCGAAATTTCGATGCACAAATCATCCTCAAAAGAACACCCCCCCCCCCTCACCCGGTTTTGATCTCCGCTGTCGAAGCTCGCCGATGATGGACAGCAACGATTCCCCCAGAAGCTTAAGCCACGAGTCGCTGAGCCCGTCAATGGAAACGCCATAAAACACCGCGAAAGTTGCAGCCTGAGGGACATTTTACGGCTGCACGGTAAATCTTCGATTTTACACGACTTATGGTAATCGAGTCCGCCGCTCGACGTCCGAGGGTGTCGAAGCCGCTATAAATTCCACGGGAATTATGGCGCCACTAAAGGAGGCAATTTCCAGGGAGAACCGTTCGCCCGCAGCCAGGATAATCCGGGAAAAAGATCAGCGCGAGGATTATTAGCCCGCGGCCTCCGCAGAAGTGTTTCCAATTAACGAGAAGAGAATTATGATCGCCGCTGACGGGCCGGTTCTCCCGGGCGATAGATTAAAAGTTTCGCCCGGCGGAACCTGCGTGGGTGTTTCTATGATAGATTAATCGCTCCGACCATCGCGTGACTCTTGAGAAACAAAGGAACTGTATAAACCTGTGCGGGGGGATCGAGAGATTGATGGAGCATCGAAGGGTGGATTCTTTCTGGAAAGACAGGGAAGATCGAGATTTTATAAAGTGGCTGGTGGATCACCCTTTTTCAGAGTGAATTTGGATTGTTTTAGCCAAGAGATAATTGTTTGTGGAGTGTTTGGAGGGGAGCTTGAATTTAGGGGGAAGTTATGTCTCCAATTTGACTTGGAGGGATAGGGCATTTTGAAGTTGCGAAGAAGGTGGATCTTCGAAAAGTCGAAGTTCCGTTTCGGAGATTTTAATCTTGAGTCTAGTAGAAGCTTGATCATTAGTTTACAAAGAATTAAATATGCTGTTTATAGAGAAACGTATTCTAGGACTCTGCATGCCATGACTCAATTTAATGCAACTTCAGTGAGTCAGTGAAAGAAACCTAAATCAAGCGAATGAAACAGTAGAGGTGGGTTGTCAGAAGGGAAATAAAGTCGTCAAATAGTGGAGTAGGTATCGTCGATGGATTGCAGCCAGGGCAAATATTCCTGGGACATGAAACCGGTTAAACACCGTCCTGGTCAATTCTCGGGGCGAAACCACAATTGCAACGTGCCATCGACGTCCACGGGAATCGAGAATCCAAAAATCATCGATGGCACGATATCCGACCAAAGTAGAAATTAATATGCGCGGAATTAGTAACAAGTACCTTGTCTATCTTTCCCGGTTAGAAAATCCTCAAAGGAAAGAACACTACTAGGTCAAAAAAGACCCGGGGGACATAATAGACTTAAGGAAAGAACACTATTGGGTCAAAAAAGACCCGAAGGACATAATAAACTTAAAGAAACACCACTACTGGGTCAAAAAAGACCCGAGGGACATAATTAACTTAAAGAAACACCACAACTGGGTCAAAAAAGACCCAAGGGACATAATAGACTTAAAGAAACATCACTACTGGGTCAAAAAACCCCGAGGGACAGAATAGACTTAAGGAAAGAACACTATTGGGTCAAAAACGACCCGAGGGACATAATAGACTTAAAGAAACGTCACTACTGGGTCAAAAAGACCGAGGGACATAATAGACTTAAGGAAAGAACACTGTTGGGTCAAAAAAGACCCGCGGGACATAATAGATTTAAAGAAACACCACCACTGGGTCAAAAAAGACCCGAGGGACATAATAAACTTATAAAAAGAACACTACTGGGTCAAAAAAGACCTAGAGGCCGTAATAGCGGTAACATGGCCGAAAAAGAGGATTCCAGGTGACGAGGATGAAAATTTCAGAGGACCGAGCTAAAAATTATCCGCGACACGCGAGGACACATCTCTCCCGTGGCCCCTAAAGTGACCAAAAGCTACAAGGGCCCGTGCCCCCGAAAAATAATCCCCTGTCCGGGCGGTAGTAAGCTAGATTACAGCCTGAACCCTCGCGAGGAAGTTTCGCCTTAATATTATTCTATGCCCGGCCAACAGGTAATCCCCATTAGCGAAATTACATGAAATTATAATAAAGCTCGCCGCCGCCATTCCATCGTTAAGCCCACCATTTTGGCGAGCGGGACTCCGCGCGAAAGTATCCTCAGCGTATGCAGATCTGGATGAAGGTAGGGGGGCTAATGCAAGCGGGGTTAATACAATATTTATGAGAGATACGTATCCCACGTGTGTTCAGTGCGCCGCGGAGAAAATTCGGCGGGAAAAATCCGTGGAAAATCCGTGGCTAGGCTGAACGGAGGATTTGTTTGCGCAGCGTCCTCTTCTAAGGGCGTCGACGCCGTTGAAAGAGAACAAGGGGTTGGTTCTTGGAGCAAAACTGCTGAAACTTGCGTTCTTTTATGTATAGCGCTCATCCACCCCAGCCATTTCCACCTCAATCCCATTGAAAGGACCGACCAGATCGCGATCTTTCCTCATAACAGACCTCTAGCAGATCTCCGAGCCATCCAGCACCTATCCCACGACGAAACAATCCACCCTAGACTACCGGCCAGGTCCAAGCGCCTTTTTCCTGTATCCCCTAGCCACGGGAAATCCCTTTGATCCGCGACGGATTAAAGCCCAACGCGGCAGGACAGATTTCGCCTGTGGAATCGCTTCCAAGGGGAAACAATGCGTCGCGTGGAAACGTCTCCCCCGATCAGCAGACCACGCGACCATTAATATTAATGGAATACCGATAGGGCGCGATAAAAGCGATTTAATAGCGCAGTTAATGCCATTATATCACGCCGCTACTGTAGCCCATTAGCGAAATTACGGCAAATTACGGGGGAAATTAGATGCGCGCCGCGCTCTCCTGAGCTGCGTTTTTGCGCCGGACGCCACTGCGGCAACTGTGCTCACCTTCTGTTCACCACCAATCGAATTTCGGCGAATTTCGGGGGCAGAGTAATTACAGCGCTAATGCAGTGACTCTTAACGGGGCACTACTTATTCTGCTAATTTGATTGATTTAGATTTTTGGAAAAAGTTTCCAGTTTGGAGATAAACGTCACTGTGGCTCAGCAAACTTCGGTAACCCGAAAAATCGGAAAAAGTTTGCGGGGAACCTTGATAGAAGTATCAGGCAATTTCTTTTTCGTTCACCCAATTAAACGCTATATATTCCACTTTAAAAATGCGTTAAAACATCCTACCCTGCGCGCCACAATTTCCCAGACACCCGCCAGACGCGGACATCGAAAATCGTTTCACGCGGTGGACTTAATAACGCGACCGCCGTGCTATAGCTCCCCATACCCGAGTCGTTGCGGTCAGCCGCAAGGCACCCAATTGCAAAGAGAAAAGTGGAAGCCCCGGAGCAGGGTGGATAGGCAGTGAGGGAAAAAGAAGGAGCGAAAGTAAAAGGAAGAACGTCGTCTGCTTAATCCCCTCTACATCGCCCCCGATAACAATTCCATCCCCCGTATCTCTGGTCGATTAGTCGAGTAACACGCGAACGAAGGAAGTGAAAGGAAGGAAGGCGGGGGAGACTCGGTAACGGAAGACAAAAATAAAGGAGGAAACAGAGGGACGAGAATCCGGGGTCCAGGCCGAAGGCAAATCACGTACAGCGCTGCCTTCGCGGGCTACTGAATTGAATTTCGGACAACCCTTGCCACGCCAGCCTCGTGAATAATGCATCCGGTGGCGCGGCTGGTCGCGGGTGTCGCGCAAGTAAATGTGTTGACAGTTTGACCACGGTAGATGGCGCTGCTGTTCATCGCCACAGACGAATGCGCCATAAACTCTGGTTTATTGCGCGCGCGTGCGCGCACGTGGCGTGCTTATTCAGAGGGACGCAATGGAAACCTGGACATATACTTTAGTGAACCCCCTGGGACGATATTTGAGAAGTAACTAATTATTAGACATTGATGAAGATACTTTTGAAGGAAATAAATAATTGCAATTATTCATTTTAAGTAAAAATTACACACAATTGAAACCGTAATTCCTCGATACCTCCTCTCACTCTGCGCTTCCCAATTAACCGATGAGCTTAATTAACATTCCCCCCGCAAGATCGCGCACGTACTCGACCCGCAGAGTAATCCGGGATTATCATCGCGCGGTATAATTAATTCCAAGCGCAACTGTGCCTCGTACGTCCCCGTTTTCTTTATTGGCCCACCGACCCCGAGCAAACGTAATTAGAATTCCGAAAAGGTGAACTATCCCGAAGACGGCGCTTTGCATAACATTTTCCCCAGGACTGCGTGGAACGCGACGAGCCCGCGTCCGCGATACGCGGGTGATACATTATGCTATTACGTTTCATTGCCCGACATTAGACGAGATTACGTTGCTCCTCCCGTGATATTACACGGCGAGGCGCCGGGGAGGGGAGGGGGCGTGGCTTAATGGCTTATTTCATCATCGCAACCCCGGCCCTCCTCGAATATTTTTCCGTCCCGTTTAAGGGTTTTTAAGGATTCGCTGGCCTGCTCGCGATATCTCGGACCAAACGCGGTGTAATTTGTAAAGGCGCGGCTGAGAATTCGCGAGGGGACTGAACCTTTATCAACGCCGCTGGCTGTTAGGGTATTTTTACCCGGAACGGCTCGTTTAATCGAGACAGTCGCAGTTTCGCAGATTTTTATGACGTCCTTAGCGGAACGGAGATAATCATCGCCGCGAGTGCGAGATAGGGGGTGAAAATTTGTGAACGGTGTGGATATAAATAGTGGAATGTACTTTAAGAATTTGGATTGCAGTGATGAGCGTAGTTAAGGATTTTAGGAAGCTAGGTTTAAGATTCCTGGAGTTCTCGAGAACTTCACAGTTTGTTATGTGTTTTTTAAAATTGTTTAAACATTCCGTTAAAATTGTTTTAAAATTGTGATACTGTATTTAACTTTGCAAGAACTTTTTTTAAGTTGTCGCCCTTAAATTACGTAAGGCTTTGGGGGGGGGGCGCGAATTTCTTACGTTTTCTTACGGGGGGGGGGGAGTCAGGTAGCTTCTTACGTAATATTTTTAAACCTAACTTTCAATAAATACAAACTCTATCATATTAATGTCCCAGAAAAGTTGTTTTAGTTTAAATTTCCCGAAACCGAGGTAAATGAATTGTATAAACGTTTAGCAGAATTTTAAAAACTGAAAAAATTCAGTGTAAGAAATATTGCGAAAGGAGGGGCTAAGAAATCGCCAAAATTACCCTTGCGTAATTTAAGGACGGCCTCTAAGTAAGTAAGAAGTCGGAAACCTCAAGCTTGGAACTAGAGCTGTTGATACCCGGGAGAACGGGTACCCGGGTACCCGTGAGATACCCGGGAAAAAAAAATCCCCGAGTAGGCACTACCCGGGTAAAATACCCGAGATACTCGAGAGTCTCGAGATCTCATAGAGTACCGTTCCATAATTGAAGCCACACTGAGCATCATGGCCTTCGGGTCGAAACTCGAAGGCTTCGACCCCCGGGGCGACAGGAATACCCATTAAGAAGTGAGGAATCTCCAGTTCTGAATTTCTCATCAGATCTTTGCGAAAACTACGCCAATCGATTCCTTCTGTTTCTCCGATGAAAATAACACCAAGAACGACATAATTGGGAAAAAAATTTTTTTTCGAAATTTTTTTTTCTTTCGCGGTCGGAACCCTGCGCACACGTCCCCCCGGCGCCGCTCGTGCGTATGCGCAAATTTTTTTCGACTTTTCAGAATTTTTTTTTTTTTTTCGAAACTTTTCCATGTTCCGCGGTCTGGGCACTGCGCGCACGTGCCCCCGGCGCCGTTCGTGCGCATGCGCAAGTTTTTTTCGACTTTTCAGAAAATTTTTTTTTTTCGAAACTTTTCCATCTTCCGCGGTCTGGGCCCTGCGCGCACGTCCCCCGGCGCCGCTCGTGCGCATGCGCGAGTTTTTTTCGACTTTTAGAAAAAAAAAAAATTTTCGAAACTATTCCATCTTCCGCGGTCTGGGCCCTGCGCGCACGTCCCCCGGCGCCGCTCGTGCGCATGCGCGAGTTTTTTTCGACTTTTAGAAAAAAAAAAAATTTTCGAAACTTTTCCATCTTCCGCGGTCTGGGCCCTGCGCGCACGTCCCCCCGGCGCCACTCGTGCGCATGCGCGAGTTTTTTCCGACTTTTCGAAAAAAAAAAAAAATTTCGAAACTTTTCCATCTTCCGCGGTCTGGGCCCTGCGCGCACGTCCCCCCGGCGCCGCTCGTGCGCATGCGCGAGTTTTTTTCGACTTTTCGGAAAAAAAATTTTTTCGAAACTTTCCCATCTTCCGCGCTCTGGGCTCTGCGCGCACGTCCCCCGGCGCCGCTCGTGCGCATGCGCAAGTTTTTTTCGAATTTTCGAAAAAAAAAAAATTTCGGAACTTTTCCATCTTCCGCGGTCTGGGCACTGCGCGCACGTCCCCCCGGCGCCGCTCGTGCGCATGCGCAAGTTTTTTTCGACTTTCCGAAATTTTTTTTTTTTTCGAAACTTTTCCATCTTCCGCGGTCTGGGCACTGCGCGCACGTCCCCCCGGCGCCGTTCGTGCGCATGCGCAAGTTTTTTTCGACTTTTCGGAAAAAAAAAATTTTTTCGAAACTTTTCCATCTTCCGCGGTCTGGGCCCTGCGCGCACGTCCCCCGGCGCCGCTCGTGCGCATGCGCGAGTTTTTTTCGAGTTTTCGAAAAATAAAAAATTTCGAAACTTTTCCATCTTCCGCGGTCTGGGCCCTGCGCGCACGTCCCCCGGCGCCGCTCGTGCGCATGCGCGAGTTTTATTCGACTTTTCGAAAAAAAAAAAAAATTTCGAAACTTTTCCATGTTCCGCGGTCTGGGCACTGCGCGCACGTCCCCCCGGCGCCGCTCGTGCGCATACGCAAGTTTTTTTCGACTTTCCGAATTTTTTTTTTTTTTTCAAAACTTTTCCATCTTCCGCGGTCTGGGCACTGCGCGCACGTCCCCCCGGCGTCGCTCGTGCGCATGCGCAAGTTTTTTTCGACTTTTCGGAAAAAAAAAAAATTTTCGAAACTTTTCCATCTTCCGCGATCTGGGCCCTGCGCGCACGCCCCCGGCGCCGCTCGTGCGCATGCGCGAGTTTTTTTCGACTTTTCGGAAAAAAAAAATTTTTCGAAACTTTTCCATGTTTCTTGGTCTGGGCACTGCGCGCACGCCCCCCGGCGCCGCTCGTGCGCATGCGCGAGTTTTTTCGAATTTTCGAAAAAAAAAAAAATTTTCGAAACTTTTCCATCTTCCGCAGTCTGGGGCCTGCGCGCACGTCCCCCGGCGCCGCTCGTGCGCATGCGCGAGTTTTTTTCGATTTTTCGGAAAAAGAAAAAATTTCGAAACTTTTCCATCTTCCGCGGTCTGGGCACTGCGCGCACGTCCCCCCGGCGCCGCTCGTGCGCATGCGCAAGTTTTTTTCGACTTTTCAGAAATTTTTTTTTTTTCGAAACTTTTCCATCTTCCGCGGTCTGGGCCCTGCGCGCACACCCCCCGGCGCCGCTCGTGCGCATGCGCGAGATTTTTTCGACTTTTCGAAAAAAAAAAAAAAATTCGAAACTTTTCCATGTTCCGCGGTCTGGGCACTGCGCGCACGTCCCCCCGGCGCCGCTCGTGCGCATGCGCAAGTTTTTTTCGACTTTTCGGAAAAAAAAAATTTTCGAAACTTTTCCATCTTCCGCGATCTGGGCCCTGCGCGCACGCCCCCGGCGCCGCTCGTGCGCATGCGCGAGTTTTTTTCGACTTTTCGGAAAAAAAAAAATTTTCGAAACTTTTCCATATTCCGCGATCTGGGCCCTGCGCGCACGTCCCCCCGGCGCCGCTCGTGCGCATGCGCAAGTTTTTTTCGACTTTTCGAAAAAAAAAATTTTTGAAACTTTTCCATCTTCCGTGATCTGGGCCCTGCGCGCACGCCCCCGGCGCCGCTCGTGCGCATGCGCAAGTTTTTTTCGACTTTTCAGAAATTTTTTTTTTTTCGAAACTTTTCCATCTTCCGCGGTCTGGGCCCTGCGCGCACGTCCCCCGGCGCCGCTCGTGCGCATGCGCGAGTTTTATTCGACTTTTCGAAAAAAAAAAAAAATTTCGAAACTTTTCCATGTTCCGCGGTCTGGGCACTGCGCGCACGTCCCCCCGGCGCCGCTCGTGCGCATACGCAAGTTTTTTTCGACTTTCCGAATTTTTTTTTTTTTTTCAAAACTTTTCCATCTTCCGCGGTCTGGGCACTGCGCGCACGTCCCCCCGGCGTCGCTCGTGCGCATGCGCAAGTTTTTTTCGACTTTTCGGAAAAAAAAAAAATTTTCGAAACTTTTCCATCTTCCGCGATCTGGGCCCTGCGCGCACGCCCCCGGCGCCGCTCGTGCGCATGCGCGAGTTTTTTTCGACTTTTCGGAAAAAAAAAATTTTTCGAAACTTTTCCATGTTTCTTGGTCTGGGCACTGCGCGCACGCCCCCCGGCGCCGCTCGTGCGCATGCGCGAGTTTTTTCGAATTTTCGAAAAAAAAAAAAATTTTCGAAACTTTTCCATCTTCCGCAGTCTGGGGCCTGCGCGCACGTCCCCCGGCGCCGCTCGTGCGCATGCGCGAGTTTTTTTCGATTTTTCGGAAAAAGAAAAAATTTCGAAACTTTTCCATCTTCCGCGGTCTGGGCACTGCGCGCACGTCCCCCCGGCGCCGCTCGTGCGCATGCGCAAGTTTTTTTCGACTTTTCAGAAATTTTTTTTTTTTCGAAACTTTTCCATCTTCCGCGGTCTGGGCCCTGCGCGCACACCCCCCGGCGCCGCTCGTGCGCATGCGCGAGATTTTTTCGACTTTTCGAAAAAAAAAAAAAAATTCGAAACTTTTCCATGTTCCGCGGTCTGGGCACTGCGCGCACGTCCCCCCGGCGCCGCTCGTGCGCATGCGCAAGTTTTTTTCGACTTTTCGGAAAAAAAAAAAATTTTCGAAACTTTTCCATCTTCCGCGATCTGGGCCCTGCGCGCACGCCCCCGGCGCCGCTCGTGCGCATGCGCGAGTTTTTTTCGACTTTTCGGAAAAAAAAAAATTTTCGAAACTTTTCCATGTTTCTTGGTCTGGGCACTGCGCGCACGCCCCCCGGCGCCGCTCGTGCGCATGCGCGAGTTTTTTTCGATTTTTCGGAAAAAGAAAAAATTTCGAAACTTTTCCATCTTCCGCGGTCTGGGCACTGCGCGCACGTCCCCCCGGCGCCGCTCGTGCGCATGCGCAAGTTTTTTTCGACTTTTCAGAAATTTTTTTTTTTTCGAAACTTTTCCATCTTCCGCGGTCTGGGCCCTGCGTGCACGCCCCCCCGGCGCCGCTCGTGCGCATGCGCGAGATTTTTTCGACTTTTCGAAAAAAAAAAAAAATTTCGAAACTTTTCCATGTTCCGCGGTCTGGGCACTGCGCGCACGTCCCCCCGGCGCCGCTCGTGCGCATGCGCAAGTTTTTTTCGACTTTTCGGAAAAAAAAAAATTTTCGAAACTTTTCCATCTTCCGCGATCTGGGCCCTGCGCGCACGCCCCCGGCGCCGCTCGTGCGCACGAGCGAGTTTTTTTTTCAAATTTTCGAAAAAAAAAAAATTTTCGAAACTTTGCCATCTTCCGCAGTCTGGGCCCTGCGCGCACGTCCCCCGGCGCCGCTCGTGCGCATGCGCGAGTTTTTTTCGAATTTTCGGAAAAAACAATTTTTCGAAACTTTTCCATCTTCCGCGGTCTGGGTCCTGCGCGCACGTCCCCCGGCGCCGCTCGTGCGCATGCGCGAGTTTTTTTCGACTTTTAGAAAAAAAAAAAAAAAATTTTCGCAAAGATCTGATGAGAAATTCGGAAATCCTGTTCATTTCTCACTTCTTAATGTTATTCCAACGCCTTCGAGGGTCGAAAGCCATAAAATTCGGTTAGGTACCGCAAGGAGTTGACCTCGCCACAGGGTGCCAGACGGCATCTTTCTGACAGGCATCGCTCCAGAATTACGTTCTGTACTCTGTAAGTTCTCCAGATTCTCGAGAGTCTCGGGTAGTTTTCCCGGGTAGCGCTTATCCGGGAATTTTCTTCGTCCCGGGTATCTCACGGGTACCCGGGTACCCGGGTATCTCGGTTACTCGCTGGTGAATATTACCTACACTGTAAGTTTGGTCGAATATCCCCATGATAATTTTAAGTAGCTACAGTCAGTCAGCAGTCTGGCATGCAAGATTAAACAGAAGTTTCTCGTGCCGATCTTTGAACACATCCACGATAGCAATCGGCGAGCCTGGTTTTTGCTAGGGTAGAGTGTAGTTTCTTTCTTTTCCTGCACGGCAGGGAAGGGAACGCTTGTCGCTGCAAACGAATCGCGACACGCGAACGTGCACGCCGAAGTCGAACGTTCTGTGTTGCAGAGATGCAGCAACGGTTACGTGTACGGCCCACGTATTATGTATCTCGAACAGGAAGTGGAAAAGATAAGGCAAACCGTGGTCATTAATAAGCCCTCCCCCGCAACGGACTCGCATCTCGCGCACTCCCATTCACCTTACCACTTATTCGCGATTGAAAACAGAACATTCTTCCACCTTTAGAATTTATTAAAAAATAGCAAAACACCTATTAACGGAGGTATTAAATATAGTATTAAATACACCTCTTTAAGGAGTATTTTGACACTGAAGAACCAAACAGTAGCAAAAAAAAAATTTGCTGTTTGAAAAAAAGAACGGAATTTTTGGGTTATGAAATTTCTCCACGAGGAACCAAAAATTGTGTGCGCTCCCCCATTCACTTTTCATTGAAGAATTGGGGGATTTTCTTCACAAAACTATCCGCAGCCTCAATGATAATTCAGACTGAATGACTTTTGGGATTTTTAAATAAATTGCACGAGGCAAATTGATCTTCCTATTGGAGATGGTTTTGATTTTTGAAAATAGCACATGAAGTATTATTTCTATTTTATGCAGAACTTATTTAAAGCTTTTTCTGGGGATATCTAATAAAATGAAATGCGCTTCTGCACCCCACAATTTTTTTTTCACTGGTGGATTAATGCTGGCTCCAATAAATACCTATCCTGAATTTATCCACCGCATGATCAAGTTACACGCGATTTCAACTCCGCGTTTCTCGATCACATGCCCCTTCCGCGCCGCAACCCTTTCAATTTCACTAAAAAGTGGGAGAATCGCAGTATCGTTCTATTATCGACGCCGCGATAAATCGATGCCAACGAATGGATCGGGCAGTGAACGGAAGTTTCGCGTATCGAGTTCGTACGATACGGAAATCGTACAATATCGTCGATGTAATGAAAGATAATTGAAATCGAAACAGATTCGATATCGCGGAGGTATACTAGGTAGGCCGGGTTCGGTGATACAATCGAGCAGGGGGTAAAATTCATTGTGCAAAAAAAAAAAATCGAAAACGTAAAGTAAAACCTTTTGATACGAGCCACTCCGAAGAAAAAAACGAATTTTAAAAAATATGTGCGTGCACACATCTGACTAAAACTCACCAAAATTTATCAGCAAATATGTTACAATCCCAAATACAAATAATCCTTCTGCAAACACAAGTGGAAACTGAAAAATAATTCGGGAAAATCGATTTACTCGAGAATGGAGACTCACATCAAAAAAACTTCGTACCACATTTTCGATTTGCTTTTGCTCTATTCCACCACTCGTCCTAACCCACCCTGTATATTCCCCATTCGTCGACGAAGGTGCATAAAAATCTGTACCACGGTTATGAAGCACCGTTTGCGCGGGCTTTCGAACCATTTTTCATCTTTTTGTTTGCTGCTATCTTTTTCTCCTTTTTTTTTTATGGACATACCGCGTATAGTTCCCTTTATTACCATTACCGTCCGTGCAACGGGGAGCAAATATTCCCACGATGAAAAGATGGCCGCGCAATTACGAACGGAATTACACGGCGCAGCGCATTTCTTTCGTGCGGGATAATGAATAGAATTTACAGTGAATGGAAACACCGGGGAATTTGAATAAATCTATTTTCTTTTCCGCGCGCGTTCAGCGAAACGAGATCCGCGCTGCTGTTTGGTGTATTATTTAAATAACCGTGCTATCGATTCCACCGGCTCGAGTGACGCGTAAAATGCTGTCCGACGTGAATTTTCAATATCAATAACAAATTGCAAGGGTGGGCGTTTAAAAGGGAAGCCAGAGTGTAATGGCGGGGAATTCGGATGCAAATTTGGGGCAGACAACTGTATCAATTCGAATATGAATTTAAAACACGAAAACACCATTTCGCTTCGCGTAAATTTGAAATATGAAAACACGAGCGTTAACGAATGATGGATTTCACAGTGAATTTTTAAATGTGAATATATTTTAACCACCTCACATTTTGCATGAATTATTTTTACACACGGTAGAACTTTTCGTGACCTTTTTTGTAACTACCACTCTTCATCGAGTTTTATTAAATATACGCCGTGTGACATTACGTCGCAATGAATTATAGTTTTCCGAAAGATACTAGCCAGAACCTCGTCAAGCTCCACCCTCCGCCACCTCCACCGTGATTTCTAGTTTTCTAAATCAGTGATTTTTGCAATTACCCGCTCCCTTTGCGCCCTCGGCTCGAAACAACTACAGGCGATGCGCCCGTCAAAGTGGCGCGAAAAAGACAGCCCGACGAGTTTCCTTTCGGAGTTTTCCAGGGAAACTCGAGGCGACGCCAGTCGTGATTACATCGGGTTTCACGGGAAAATTCGCGATAGCCGGGCGCGACATCAAACGACGGACGGGGGGATCTTTGAGGAAAAGTAATTTCGCCGTGGTAATCGCCGGGATTTATTATAACGTGAACTGGTCTTCGGGGAGGCACCCTCTGTGTTTGTCCTGCTCGCGGGATGTGCCCCGAGTGTACAGAGAGGGGGTGGTGGAGGGTAAATAATATTGGAAATCTGAGTCCACCCCTATGGACCTCTTTTACCTCAATGGACCTTCGACGCTTTTAATGACTTCGCAGTAACATACAAATTAGATTCTTTGAGTGTTGCAAAGTTGAATATTCGAAAATTTGAACAGTCCTATGCATTTGCTGGGAAATTGAGAAATTTAAACAACGAATAATAATATTACAACGTTTGGCTACCCTCTATTACACTCTGGGTTTTATATGTGTGAGCATTGAAACTTATTTTTTTGTATTCTACCTTATCCTGGGCAGTGGTAGATTTAAGGAAAAAGGCCCAGAAAAAGTGACGAACGTTCTGAGATGCCCATTTTTCAGGAAAATGAAGAGGTAGTTTACTAAAAACGGACTGAGTGCAGAAGTACAAAAAAAATATAGTGTTTGGATAATTTTTTTTTAAATGGGACCTTAGGGAGCCAACTGCTCATCGGCCGCCCATTAAATCCGCCACTGATCCTGGGAATTGTCCCATGTTTGGTTAAATAAAGAAAGCATTCCATCAGCGTGATAATGAATAACTATTACGTGAGAATAAAATATTGATAAAGAAATATTGAAAGTCAGATTAACGACTCACCAAATTGGGCAGCCGGATTCATCCCCCGCGAGATGGGATTTGAAGATACCGTGGCCGGTGTTTTATTGCAACACTAAATCACTCGTTGTATCAATCACTCACACCCGCCACGGCGTATAAATTCTATCGCGTAACTGTTTAATCAAGGAGTCCCTTCGTAGAACCAAGCGAATAGCGAAGGCAGCACCGCGACTTTAAACGAGCACGACGCGTTGCACTCGAAGAACAAACTTCAACTGAGGAAACTCTAACGTCGCCCATCAAGGAGACTCGAATGTAAACGTTTCCAAATCAAAACAACGCCGAGCCGTAAATTCCCGAAATTCTTCGAGCCCTCCGACGTGTTTACAATCTCGGACATATTTTTTCTGCTCACCTCTCGTTAAATACACCAACCACTTTCACGAATACCAATGGGTACTTATTACAGTATTAAATACTTCGTGTTTTAAATTTATTAGTTCTATTTGTCCTTTATACAATTATTCAAATGTTTGCTTGAGAGAATTTACAGTGGTGGGAAACGATGGCCCGCATGGCCATTATTATGGATTGACTTTTCACGTAAACAATAAAAAATATATGATTCTCCAAAGAAGGCGCTTTGAAAAAGGAAAAAAAAATGGATTTCATTCTTTAAACAAATTTTTATAATCACCCAATGAATTTTACTGAATTTGGTCCCCCCAATATAAAATCCTGTGTGCGCCACTGATATGATTCATAATCAATCGATGATTAAATTCGACTATTGAAATCCCAGAGAATTCGAATTTGAGATTCGAATATTCGAATGCCGGAGAATTCTAACTTGAAATTCGAATACCGGAGAATTCTAATTTGAGATTCCAATATTCGAATACCAGAGAATTCAAATTTGAGATTCGGATTCAAGAGAATTCGAATATTCGAATTCCAGAAAATTCGAATTTGAGATTCGAATATTCGAATACTAGAGAATTCGAATTTGAGATTCGAATATTTAAATACCGGAGAATTCTAATTTGAGATTCCAATATTCGAATACCAGAGAATTCAAATTTGAGATTCGGATTCAAGAGAATTCGAATTTGAGATTCGAATCCCAGAGAAATCGAATTTGAGATTGGAATTCCAGAAAATTCGAATTTGAGATTCGAATATTCGAATACTAGACAATTCAAATTTGAGATTCGAATATTTAAATACCGGAGAATTCTAATTTGAGATTCGAATATTTGAATACCAGAGAAGTCGAATTTGAGATTCGAATATTCGAATACCAGATAATTCGAATTTGATATTTGAATATTCGAATACCGGAGAATTCGAATCGAATTTGAGATTCGAATATTCGAATACCGGAGAATTCAAATTTGATATTTGAATATTCGAATAGCTACAAATCTACTCCAAAGGACACACCTTCCCAAAAATGCAATCTTATCACAAGCTTCGAAGCATGCCGAGGCATTAAACACCCCCCCCCCCCCCCCCCCATCATATCTGTCGCCCCAGTATCGCAAGCGAGTAACAAGCATTTCATCCACTAAACGTATCAATGTCCCCGCAAACAACCAGAGTTCATCTACCCACGCTTTCAAACCCGAATAAAGCAGATATTTTCCGTGTGCACGGAGGCGGCAACACTGGCGAAACACGGATAGAGGCGGAAGGGAGGGTGGGGGAGGGCAGAGAAATTCGATGGTCGGAGGATTTTTAGCGAATGCAGCACGCCCCCCTTTCATCGTGTCTCCCAACTCTTTTAGAATTATACCGACACAAAAGCGCGCGCAAGAGGGATGGAAAAAGGAAACGAGGAAACGTAGCTGGAAATGCGGCATCGCGCGAACCCAGAGATTTTCAAAAGGTCTACGCGCGACGTGATGGGCGTACAAAGGGGTGTCCCTCGACGGGAAAAACACCCCGAAACCGGGCGGGGAAGGGCGAGGATTTCAGGTTCGCTCGCGTATCAAATTTTATCGGCCCTCCGCGCCCCTCTCGTCCTCGTTACGGGGACGAAAGGCGAGCGAAGTATCCCGACGTCGAGGGAGCTGTAAACGATATGTAAACTCGCGGGGGTAAAGGGTTGTCGGTGGTCGGGAGGGTAAGACTGCGAGCCCGGGACGCGATAAAAGAACGATTACAAGGGGTGGCTGGGATTCAAATGGCAAGAACTTCGAGTTTGCAAATAGTTGCACAAACTTGGGCGAATGGAAATGACGGAGGGGTGCGGGGGTTGTTTTGGTTCGATGGACACTGTTGAACTAATACCGGTGTTTTTTTTTAGGGAACAGACATTATGCGTTTTCCGTGCTTCGGGGAAAAAGAGGGTGGAAATGTGAATTTGTGTTGGGTTTATGGGGTTAAGTAAACTTAGTGGTGTTGTCAAAGCTTTGGCTGTAGAGTTGGTGGGAGAATTAATGATTTATTTTGGTAAAATGGTAACCTAAAGTATTGAAATGCAAATTTTCTTCTTATTTTTAATCATTTTTTGAATGTCACCATATGGAATTTTTCTTTTTAAAATTTCTTTGAAAATGTATCTAAGAATTTGTTTTACAGTTCCCATACATCCTGACCACTCAATTGGCCAAACATCGGACGACGATAAATTTTCCCCAGACTTGACTGGCGGCAGCGATTTCATGGACAGGTAAATATCAAATTTGCGCGATATATTCTCGCCATTTGCATAATATCCTAACAACACACCCTCATAAATACTAATCAATTTATCCATCTGTTTATGACGCTAGAAACTTGCCATCCGTCAACAAATTTCCGAAATGTTTATAGCCAAAATAGGGCGATTCCTTCCCAAAAATAAATTGAAAATACATTTACTTCTATACAAGACTAAAAACAAAATAAATTTCAATGATTCTACGAAGAAACGCGTACCTAATAATTTTTCATTTGAATCATAAATTCTGAGACACCCGGTGTGCTTGAAAAGAAATCTCAGCGTTGTAAAAAATCCTGGAATAAAATTTAGTTTCCATAAAATATGACGCAGGATAATGTTCCACTGAATTCTCATTATTTCGAACTAGGACTGGGACTATTCGAATACTTCAGTTGCTCAATTATTTGGCGAATATAATTCGAATATCCAAGTATTCGAATACTATTCGAATATTTACGAATTCAAATACGATTCGAATATTTAAGTATTCGAATACTATTCGAATATTAAAAATTCAAATACTATTCGAATATTTAAGTTTTCGAACACTGATGTATTCGAATAGTATGGTGTGAATTATAAATCAAGTTCTTTAGGTTCATTTGTCAGGGTGAAATCTTGTAAGCTAAATTTTACCCACCTCACACCATACTATTGTATAATAATACTGATGTATTCGAATACTTAAATATTCGAATAGTATTCGAATACTCAAATATTTGAATAGTATTCGAATAATAACATTCGAATAGCATTCGAATAATAACATTCGAATAGTATTCGAATACTCAAATATTTTAATAGTATTCGAATAATAGCATTCGAATAGCATTCGAATAATAACATTCGAATATTCAAATATTTGAATAGTATTCGAATACTTAAATATTCGAATAGTATTCGAATACTCAAATATTTGAATAGTATTCGAATAATAACATTCGAATAGCATTCGAATAATAACATTCGAATATTCAAATATTCGAAGTTTATTTGTAGCATTCGAATACCTGTAAAATATTCGAAAATTAAATTATTCGAATTGTCCCAGACCTATTTCGTACTCATTTATCATCCCTTTAACACGATCACAGATTCAGATAATAGATACATCGCGATAAGGTCACCGTAATTCTTTATTTCCCCGCCAAAAGCAGCGATTAGCGACAGTTTACAGATGGACGCCGGGTGCGGTGTCAAATGACATTGGCTTTCTGTTAAAATTAAATGTTTTGATAGATAATTTATAATAATGAAGCTACTCTTGTACCTAGTATTGTTGCGAAATACGTGTATTTTTGTACGTGCCATAAATAGTGTCAAAAATGTTACGAATGTTACAGAGACAAGGTGAACACCCCTTTCTTGTAAACACGTTAAGGTTACAGAAAAATACCGCGTATTTCTTTCGCAATAATATACACAGAGAGATGCACCATACACTAGACACTAATAAAGATGCAACAATCATACACCCGTTTACATAATCTAAAACCTCAAAACGTTTCATTTCGTTCCGTCCGTTTCTAAATATATTTCTTCGAGGTTATGTTTTGAAAAAAAACAGTCGCCCTTTTTCGGGGAAAACATGACAGAAAATGTTTGCAAAATGGAGTGATACATTGTTATTTTTATTGCGTGCGAGCTCTGAATCCCCACGCGGCTATGCAACGAACGGAATATTATATTTCACGGAGTATTAAATTGGGAATCGTTACAATGCTAACCTAAATAGTTACGGAATTTTCGTAATTCTATGTGGAAATCGTGGAGTAAAATTGCTTTTTTAACAGCATTAGGCCTGGGGATGGATTAGACCTCTCAGGAACCGGAATGTCGACGCCACACATTTCTCACTTGGCATCAACGAATCCGTTTAGTATATTATCGCCAAGCCCACAGCCAACTAGCTTTCAACCTAGTACTACAGACGTTCATACAATCGGCGGCCTTAGAAACGTCAATATGCAGTTAACGCCTGGGAGGAGAGACAATCAAGAAGGAAAGTGCGAGGTACGTAAAGGATTTCGTGGAAATACAAGCACGTTTCCTATCCCTGAATAACGAATTGTATTATTCTTCCAGGTGTACGCAGGGAAAACGTGTGCGCAGTTTTTAGAGAAGCAACTGGTTTATATTCCCTACCCAATGACGCAAGAAATACTCGATGACAAGTTGATGAAAGCCTTCGGAGTTATCGAATACTCAAAGTAAGAGAATCGTGGGAAATCGGATGCAGGAGATTCATTAGAGTTGTGTTGTATGAAGCTCGAGTCTTCAAAACTTTAAACCTTAACTTTAAAGACTCAGCCTTTGAGGCTAATATCATATGAAGCTCGAGCTTTGAGAGTTCAAGCTTCAAGCTTCAAGGCTCAAGCCTCGAAAACGTTGAACTTAAACACATAGAAAGATGATTTTTTATGGTTCCACCAATCGGTTGGATCCGTGTTTTAATGATACAATAAAAGTACAAAACTATACAATAGTATTCTATTGTAATTGTAGTCATTTGTAACAAAAATATTTGATAAAATTATGATAAAACATATATATATATATATTTGATCATCCCATCACAGAAATAATTCACAAAAAACCCAATTTTCTGTACCTAACTATATTATTTTACCTTAAAGCTTGAGTTTCGTATAATATTGGAGTGTAAAACTTAGAACTTCTACATTAAGTTTCAAGGCTTCCAAAACTCGAGCTTTGTACATCACTTCACTATATACAATTTATACGACTCGAATCTTTGAGCTCGAAGATTCGAGCTTTAACCCTTCGTTGACACACCTCCTTTTTCAATCGACTTTGACATACCTGGGTGGCTCACACCCAGAGCAATTTCTGAACAACTGCCATTTTCATCTAAAGAATCCAATTATTATGAAAAAAATCATGGGTCAATTTCAAGGTCCACATGTCGAGAAAAAACGCAGAAAATCTTTAAAAAATTGTAACTTTTACAATTTTCAATATTAGAAGCTAAAAATCTACAGAGTTGTTGCTCGGATATAATATTTTCAGAGAAAAAATAGTTTGTAAGTCGGCTTTGAAGAAAAAGTATTTATTTTCTACATAGAAGGTGCAGAGAGTCAGAATCAGCTTATGGGTGGCTCACAGCCAGAGTATCAACGAAGGGTTAAAGGCCCGAGCTCTCACGGCGAAAAGGTTCGAGCCTTAAGGGTTTGAACCGCGACTTGGGCTCTTGAAGCTCACGGCTCGAAGCTCATTTTAACAACACTACATTAGACTGAATCGCAATGTTTTACGTTTCAGCGAGGTTTCATCGAACTGCGAAGGTTACGCCAAGCCATCCCTATGCTATTCTGCATTCCCGATATGCCGCGATCCTGCCAGCATCCTCAAGCTTAAGAATTCAAAGAGTCTATTTCACCTTCTAAACAATAATCAGGGTGTTCTGTCGAAGGATACCGGCGACGGGGACGAAGACGATATCTCGCGGTCGCACGGTATCCCGAGGAAACGGAGCCCCACGCTGGGGCCGGGTTCCGAGTTCAATCCGTACAAAGACGGAAAGCCTTCCACCAAGAAAATGATCGGTATGAGCTACGGCGATGCACAGTCCACCAGCAGAAACGAGATTAATCGGAAGTTGCGAAGGATCTGCCGGCAAGAGTGCGAATTGCTGGAGAACGAGTTGTGCAGGAAAGAGTACGCGATCGCGAAACGGCATCCACTGATCGGACATCAAGTGCCTTTAATTAATTGTTCTGATTTACCAATGGAAGATACCCCCGAGGCCCGTGATTGCTTAAGCCTTGGACTGTCCACGGAGAACAATGTGCAAGAAAGTAAGTAGCTTCCATACCCTACGCTCCCTCGAACGTTACAGGAACGAACTGGCGAGTGTAAATTTTACCGCTGTTTTCAGACGACCATTGTTATTGGGGAAGCGGAAAGTCCTACCGCGGTATCGTGAACACGAGTATCAGCGGAAGACCGTGCTTGCAATGGTTGAATTCCCTGTTCAATCTTCAGATCTCTGACTATCCCGAATTAGCCGGTCAGCATTCGTATTGCCGGAATCCGGGCAACAACGAATCCCAGCCGTGGTGTTACGTTTACGTGAACAACAAGACGCAGAAGGAATTTTGTGATATACCTAAATGCGGTAAGCTCGGCTGTTTAATAAACGGAGGGAGGAGATGTATTCACGGTGCAATTGCGGAGTAAGATGAAAGGAATCTGTCTCTTTACAGTTGAGAACTTATGGATCTATGCAGTCGTTGGTTTTGTGCTAACAGGAGGGTTTGTTGTCATATTGATCTGTTATTGCTGCTGTTACAGAAGCAGGAAGTCTACGAGACAGATGAATCATTTACCATCGAACAAAGTATGATTTCGCGCGACCCGTAAACCAAACGCGCAGCCGATGCGCACGAAATACTATTTCACTGTTTACTTGATAGATGCTGACGGGCATACAATGCGACAAGAACATATACGATGGAAGACGAAGCACGACGCAACCGATGGAGATGAGTTCCCTTCTAGCTGGACCTGGCAACACAACACCAGGTACCGGGACGTTGAGTAGCGGTAGTAGTAGAACGTCCACTAACAGGGTACCGCAGTTCACTACGAACAATGTCGTGCTTCTGCAAGAACTTGGCGAAGGAGCTTTTGGTGAGCATCGGATTGTCCGTTTATAAATCGGCTCTGTGCGATAAATGATTATTTGTTGTGTTTCCTTCAGGCAAAGTTTACAAAGGAGAGCTGCAAACGGGAAATAAGTGCGAGCCACCGATTTACGTGGCGGTGAAGACACTGAAGGAGAATGCAAGCCCAAAGACGCAGAGTGATTTCAAACGGGAAGTGGACCTGATGACGGACCTCAGGCATCCAAACATCATTTGCTTGCTCGGTGTAATATTGAAAGGGGAGCCAATGTGCATGTTGTTCGAGTACATGACCCAGGGGGATCTGCACGAATTCCTCATCTGCCATTCGCCGCGATCAGACGTGCCATTGAACAACGGGAGCGGCAAGATTTTAGAGCAGCCGGAGTTCTTGCACATCGCTTTGCAAATCGCGTCTGGCATGGAATATCTAGCCAGCCATCATTACGTCCATCGGGACTTGGCCGCGAGGAATTGCCTGGTCGGAGACAATTTAACAGTGAAGATCTCCGACTTCGGCTTGTCGCGCGACATATACAGCAGTGATTACTACAGAGTTCAGTCAAAGAGTCTACTACCAGTTCGATGGATGCCACCGGAGTCAATTGTTTATGGTAAATTCACGACGGAGTCGGATGTGTGGAGCTTCGGAGTCGTACTGTGGGAAATTTACAGTTATGGCTTGCAGGTAATTGCGCTGTTCCCTAGCTTACAGTGGTCAAAAGGAAGAGTAGGCTTTAAGGGGGGAGCCTGGTGTAACTAGCTGAAAATCGAGGCATTTCTCGGGAATTTTCTTAAACAACCTGTTTTTTTGTAAAACCTGTATCTGTTGGTCTCATCTATAAAAAACATTATTTAGCATAACATAACATAAAAACGTAAACTTTGGAGATTAAAGATATTAAAAATTAATTTTTTGTAAAATTGTCAATAGCTATAAAATAAAAAAATTACTTCAAATTTACAAAATTCGGAAGTTGCCCGAAATACGTAAAGCCTGCTTACGCAAACCACCTTTCTTTTGACCACCACTGTAGTTCGCAGAGACTTAAGCTATTCTTTCGATTTGCAGCCATATTACGGATACAATAATCAAGAAGTAATAGACATGATCAGGTCGCGGCAACTGTTACCGTGCCCCGAAGACTGCCCCACAATGATCTACAGCCTAATGATAGAGTGCTGGCACGAGGTGGCCAACCGCAGACCGCAATTCCCAGAGATACACCATCGTCTGCACAACTGGTACGTGAACCAGACCTATCTGAGCGACTTCTGCAACGAGTCCATCACCAGCTACTCGGGGAGCAGTCACAAGAGCACAAACAAGACCAACTCCACCCAGCTATCCGCGCCTATATACAAGTGCGACCAGAAGGACATGGGGAACTTCAAAGGAACCACGGAGCAAACCTTCTGCATCTTGAACGAGCACAACGGGATAAAAATGTTGCCAGCGGGCTTCCAGAACTCAAACTCAGTCGAGCAGAGGACCAACTGCGGCTTCAGCGAGCACAGCACGCCAATGAAGACGCCCAACTACCCTAATCAGACGAACATCAATCTGAACGAGTACGACGACAAGCAGTGCTGCTCGCCGAAGCTGAGCGGGGCGAAGAAAGTTCTACCGCCGACCGCGCAAACGATCGGCAAGACCAGCTCGCTGAACGGCACCAGGCCGATGCAGAACGGGGCGCAACTAGTTGTCAGGTTACCGGATCCTAGCAAGGTGACAACCGAGACCAGGGTATCGAAGTGAAAGCGGCGATCAGATCGAGCGTTCACGGCGGATTTCTATGTTTCTGCATATTTACCATAATCGCTGTACAAGGTATCTATACGGTCCGTTTTTAGGTACAATTGAATCTTCAAAGCTTCGGGTAACGTTCGTTCAACGGGTTAGGCACGACCCCGCGACACCCAATCACTGCCATACTTCTGCATTTATATTTATTTCCACCGAGATATACATATTTTATACTGGCAATAACAGGAACGGCGCACACCACGGCCGTGACGTTTTTATACACAGTACGATGAATGTATACAGTGTAGACTAGGGTTGGGACTATTCGAATATTTTGCAAGTATTCGAATGCTACGAATAAACTTCGAATATTCGAGTATTCGAATACTATTCGAGTACTGATTTATTCGAATACTATTCGAATACTGATGTATTCGAATAGTATGGTGTGAAGTCAGTCAAAATTAGCTTACAAAACCCTGACAAATGAACCTAAAGAACTTGATTTATAATTCACACCATACTATTCGAATACATCAGTATTCGAATACTTAAATATTCGAATGGTATTCGAATACTTAAATATTCGAACAGTATTCGAATACTTGGATATTCGAATTATATTCGCCAAATATTTGAGCAACTGAAGTATTCGAATATTCGAATACCGAAAAAATTGACAAATACTCCCAGCCCTAGTGTAGACTGTACCGTTAATGTCCCCCCTGTATTATGTAACGCCTATCTCCGCAATTGTATTTGAAAGTATTAGGAGCCGTGTTTAATATGCATGCAAGCATATTCAACAGCGTTCGATGAGTTTATACATTAGTTTTATATGAGTCTACAAGTAGGTGATACTTCGCCTATATCGTGTCGAGGAAACGAGGAGATCCTATCAGCAAAATTGTAAATGAAACGGGGGCGATTCTTTTATATGATTTTTACTGGTACTTTTACACGCGTGAAATATTCGGGGCCGTGAGGATATTTCACTGGTATATTGTTGCTAGGGTGTAATATACGTGTAACGTCGGTTATGTTTGTAATATTGTGTGCTTACCAGACTGATGATAAGTATTTTAGATGATAAAACGTCTCCAACGACTCTGCGAAACCGATTTCCAGGAATGGCACAATAATAAACTGTCGGCTGTACGTTGTAGCGATAGAAGCGTTCTCTAAAGAAAAGGAGCGACTCGAAACGCGATCTCATTGTGCATTTGGTAAACGATTCTTCTACTTCTAATGGGTCCGCGTGGACTGACAATGTGCGTGATTCATTTCGAGGCGAAAAGCAATTTCTCTAATATCACACGCCGAAGCACGGATAGCAATAAATGCGCCCGAAAGGATATGCGAATAATTGAAACGTATAGTCAATCGATAAAGCAATTCACCTGGCATCGATGAATCATGCATGATAAATTCAATACACTTTCATTATCCTTATACTGTCGATCATCAGACTTTCTGAGAATCTAATGAGATCACGTTCTCTGTTACCAAACTTCTGAACGATTAATCAATGGATCGTCACGATTAACACAAGTTCTGAGGCTCCTAAGTTCGTAGCGAGTCTTCGTTCTAAAAGATCCCACGACTGCGTAGAGACTGGCGGACACTTGTGAAGACTCGACGACGTTCAACAGACAAATTGTCAACGATATTAATGTGTAAATTATACAGGATCATATTATCATTCGTGTATAGAGCGTAGATGTGGCTAGGCTGGCGTCAACGCACTCGGACTGTTCGAAACTAGTCCAACATCTGAATGAAACTCGGTAGAACGCGAGCGAGAGAGCCCGAACGGCGCCTGTCTCTAAACGACGACAGAAACTAGAGCGATAAGTGATGGAGTTAAGTTAGGAGAGCGTGGAGTGAGAGTGATCGAATGAAACTGTACTATATACTTTTTATAATTTTCTATTAAGAGGAACGGAAGGCACGTTTCACCGGGTAGAGGAGAGAAAGGGAAGATGCTACGATCGATGTGAACGAGATTCATGGAGACGATTAGAGTAAACCTATCGATTAAGTTGAAACGAGACTTTTTGAGAATGACAAGCCTCCGACTCGGCGTTTGTATTATTAATTGTATCGTATCTCTCCTGTAACCGCGTCGAAGGCTCGTCACCATGGTTAGGCTTAAGTTAATTTATGTCAACCACTTCGACGAAAGATCATAAACTTAAGAACTTTATATATACAGTCAAGTATGATATATACGATTCATGTTTTTTGTATGAAACCGCTGTCTTTATTTCTTCCCCCAGCACGCTCGATACTTGGTTATCTCAAGCTAATCTTTTACACTATCGACCACTACTTGATGATACCCCTTTAAATAGAAAATGAATGCAAGTAGAATTACTATAATAGGGTATTTTGTAATTAGTACAAGCGGAAGGGTAGTGATTCTATCCGCGAAAATAAGTCAAAAAGATAGAATGAAATTTCTTCCTAACTCGCTCCGGTTTTTCGAGAAAATTAAGTTTGCATTTCCACAAGGGTGCGCGCGCACCAAGGGAGACTTGCGCCAGACGGGTAACCTACCGCAAGGGGCATGCCCAGCCGAAATTCAAACTCAATTTTCCCCGAAACGAGGGGAGTTACGAAAAAATTTCATTCCACATTTTCGCCTCGTTTTTCTACATAGAATCGCCACGTAAGCCGCAAAATCCGGCAGGCTCGATGGTATCCTTTTAAAACAGGGAACATTACAAATCTACTAACGAAAGCAATTTCTCAGGCCCGGAAATCGATACGCGACCGCCCACGTGAACACGCAATTTGCAAATGTAAACGCTTTCTATGTTCCACCTTCGCTGCACGAACGTGCCCCAAAGAATTGCCGGTTGCGTATTAAGGGGCGAGCCAGTAACGCGCGCTGCAATTTGCCAGTCGCACCGGAAACCATCGCCGGGTAGTTTTCACGCGACAGGCACGATGCTTGCGATCATCTTCGCGGTTTTCTATTGCACATGTGTCCAGTGTCAGGTGGACAGGAGTATGATCTGGAGCAGGGATCGGCAAGACTTCGTGGCTCTAGAGAGCGTGCCTGGATTTGGAAAGCTTGCTGGTGTTCGAGGCGCTAACTCGATCGGGAAAGATATCAGCGGGAAAGCCGTGAAAGTGTCCTACTACGAGGTTTAAGTAGAGCCCTTTGCGCACATATCGCCTGTAAATCTCATGCACTGGCGACGCTCAAACATTCTTTATCGTTACCTTTAGGAGAGGGATTTAGTTATGTTTCACGACAACGACAGGAGGGTGGATGGCGTCTGCGGGGATATATGGAACCTGATCGCTGATCAGCTTAACTTTACGTACGTCCTTGATGCTAACGCGAATCTCTTGGATCGTAAGTTACGAGGGGATGATTACCTGGGCGGAGCCAACAATGGCCCCTCCAGTTTCGATCATTCTTTCGTGACTTTATTCTTTCTTGTATCGGGCTTCAAAGACACACGGCTGTAATTCCATTCGCAGTTTGGTGCCAGTGAAGAGTGAGGAACGAGATTTCGGGGTGCGCTTGGCGAACGGAAGTTTCAGCGGTCTGTTGGGGCTGCTCGATCGAAACGAAACGCAGGTAATCATGCGCACTGGGTACTACGCTTCCCGCTTAAACATGCTGGATTACACGATGCCTATTTGGGCAACTAGGTAAGCGATTCTGTGGTAGAGGTTTGCTAGTAACAGTGGGATTCATTTCTGGTCGCTCATATCTGAGGCAATCAAATACAATTTTTGGTGGATTGACGTCAGCCTAAACCATTGTACAGAAAAATTTTAATTCTATAGTGGCCTGAGTAATCTTTCAAAAACATACACCAAATGGGAGGACAAAAATTTGTTTTGGCACTGAACATTTTGGTGATTTATGTTACGCAATATTTTGCCTATGCAGCATTGGTCATTATTTTACCATTTTTTATTTTTTTAGTTTGTACTCCCCCTGCCACTTCGATTCCACACTTGGGAAAATATTGATCCGCCGATTCTGCACCTTAGCAATTATATTTTTTAAAAATTCATACTTATGCACTTAAAAATAGAAGTTAAAGCAACGGCTTTAGAACGTCATTAGTAATTTCATTGGCCGTAATTTCAAAATAAAAATTTTGCAAATCCCATGACGAAGGTACCGAATGTACATAAAACCCGAGTACAAGCAAGACAACAAGTGGATAGTCAACATGTTCAGTCATCGTACTTGGTACGTACTCGTGTTCCTGTTCACCGTCCTAAGCGTGGCTGGATACGTTTTCCAAAACGAGCAGTACCGAAACTCTGGCAGGAAGAGGAAGTTAAAAAGGACGGGGGACTACTTCGGATTGAGCGATCACTTCTTTTACACTTATTCCGTAATGTGTTGCCAAGGTACTGGATTTAACACTGCAATGGGAGAAAACGCAGGCAAATGAATTCGCCCCTTTTCCAGGCTACCTTCCAAGCATCTTCCACAAACAGAATAAAATACTCTCGTTCTCGAAGAGCATGTTTGCGTGGTTGATCCTGTTGTCCTTCAGCTCTAATCTTATTTATCGAATGACTAATCGAACCGTTATACCACCGTTCACGAGCCTAGAGACTTTGTTACATAAGACGGACTACAATCTTCTAGCTTTCAAAGGGTCCATGATTAACGAATTCCTAACGGTATGTACTCGACACACACGGTTTCTGAATTATTGCCATGGGCAGATTGTATGTTTTGGGGGAAGCAAATTTTGGGGAACGCCAAATTTTGGGGTGCATCAAATTTTGAGGAGTGATGGATTTTGGGGAGCGACAAATTTTGGGTAACGCCAAATTTTGAGGACCATCAAATTTTTGGGGAGCGCCCAATTTCAGGGAACATCAAACTTTGGGAAGCGGTAAACTTTGGGGAGCATCCCATTTTGGGAAGCCATAAATTTTTAGGACCGCCAAATTTTGGAGAGCGTCAAATTCTGGGAAGCGGCAACTTTTGGGGTGCATCAAATTTTGAGGAGCGATGAATTTTGGGGAGCGACAAATTTTGGGTAACAGCAAATTTGGGGGAGGATCAAATTTTGAGGAGCATAAAATTTTTGAGGAACGCCAAATTTCGGGGAGCATCAAATTTTGGGGAGCACCAAATTTTGGGAACTATCAAATTTTGAGAAACAACGAATTTTGGGGAGTGATAAATTTCGAGGATTGACAAATGTTGGTGAGCGATGAATTTTGGGGAGCGGCAAATTTTGGGAACTATCAAATTTTGGGGAGCGGCAAATTTTGAGAAACAACGAATTTTGGGGGAGTGATAAATTTCGAGGATTGACAAATGGTGGGCGATGAATTTTGGGGAGCGACAAATTTTTGGGGAGCGCCAAATTCTGAGGAAAAGAAATTGGGAAAGGTTTAAACACAGAGACTTGAGACCAGTCTAAAACCAATTCATTTTTTTTTTTCATGTAGCGAATTAGGAATGACTCAGATGTGAGTTGCCATATTGAATTAATTTTAAGAATGTCTCAATTCTTTTAAATTAAAATATTTTATGATATTTCACGGAAGGGGCGGCAGACGCTTGTTAGCCTAGGGGCGCTACATCCCCAAATCCGCCCCTAATTATTGCTGGATTGCATCGAAAGAGCCTTGACCACGGATTTGAAATTTTTTTAGAATATCGTTGAAGAGTCGACGAAACAGTCTCGCAGCTACAAAAATCGTATTCGTTTCGTGAAGGAACCGATCTTGATGCACGAGGCGGTCTGTCGCGCAGAAACCTTGACCGCCATATTGGAGACCGAGGACAAGATCCTCGCGAGGAACAAGCGTACCTGTCAAGGGTGTCATCAGTGTCAAGTGATTCCGATAGGGCAAAGTTACTTTCAGACTTGGATCGGTTTCGCTTTACAAAAAAGGCTCCCTTACAAGAAACTCATCAACGTATCGTACGTATCGTTTCGAAATTCAAATTACGAAAATTATGATTTTTATGAAGCTTCGTGTGAATGTAGAGCATATTGAAGTATGCAAGGAAGAATTTATTTTATCTAAGAAATTCACTCCGAAGGGATGAAATCAACCCTTAAAGTTATCACTTCTTTTAGTTTTTTTAATATATCTGCATTTTTCTTTTGATAGCGCGAGAAGAGATACAAAACTTCTTTTTTTATTTTTGTTATTTCTGATTATTGTAAAATGAAGGGTAATATATCCCTTCAATAATAATAATAATTTTAATAATAATAATAATAATAATTTTGTTCCATTTCCCACCGTTACAAGATTATTTTATAAAACGAGGGTGCCTGCTTGGAATGGAAGTGAATTTGATGTCAAGTATTACAATTTAATGGAGTAGCTGATATGGAAAATCAATTTGTCGAGGGAATAGGATTATTTTAAATGTGATTGTCCACTACAGGATACTGAAGTTGCACGAAACTGGCCTGATAGATGTTTTAAAAGATAGATGGCTGGATTACAGAATGAAAGAGGAAGAAAAACGTCCCTTCAAAACGGTCGATATACAGCAAGTGTATTTTATATTCTGCATACCATGCATTGGTGCTGTTCTGTCTCTCGTAATACTTTGTCTCGAGAAAATCATATTTCTCTGCGGAACTAAACGTAAATAATTGATGTCACAAGTGTGCTAATAAACTATAATGATAAGAAACAGCACAGAAGTTCCTTCATTCCACTACCTTCGCGATTCCTAATTTAAGAAAAAGTTTGAATTTAACATAAACACTGCTAGGCTATTTTCAAAAAGTAGAAAATAACATCGAATGAATCTACTTCTTTTTTTTTTCTTTTTTTTTTTTTTAAATAAATTCACAATTTCTCGGAGGTTTATTGTTTCGTAAAAATATGGAGAAATGTTTTTCCACCAGTGACCTAACTATCAACTGCATGACACGACGATTTATCGGTGGAGAAATCGATGAAAAAATGGACGGTGGCGTATCGCGATGCCATTTGACTATGGAAGTTCATGCCAGTAATAACGCGCGTAATGTTTTGATTGGCATTGATTGGCGTGTCGTTAGTTGAAACGTGGTGTCGTTCCGTAATTACTTCGGCTGGCACACAAATGAGTAGGTGTAATAACGGGCAATTAGGGGTGCAATCAGTGGAGAAGCTTTTCAGAAATTGCTTTGTAAACGCAGAGCCGAGGGATGACACAACTTTAAAGGGAAAAGAACCTTGAAGCGTAAAATATAGAAAATATTGCAAAATTGCTTGAAACTACTTTGAATAAAATAGCTTGTATTAAGTATGAATGCTCCAAAAGTCTTTGGATCCTAGTGAATTATTTTGCCATTGTATATTCAGAATAATTAAATGGATTACTGAAATTAATTCAGAGATGGAAAATTGTGATGGAGAAAAGAAAATTTTATCATTTCCCTTATTTTATTCCATCAATTTTAAAAGGACCTAGTAAAGCAACCTAAAGCAACGTCTCCAAAAAAATCAGCCACCTACCCGAAAATTGAGTATGTTCCAAAAGCACACACACCGCAATTAAATACAGCAGCCGATAAAACGACATAAAATTGGAGATCGATTTCGTCGTGATTGCGGTGCATTAAAAGGCACTATATCGCGATAATCGCGGCGATGTCGCTGTAATAAGGTTTCGTTTTATTACTTTGGAATAAATAAACACGAGCCAGTGTGGTGTCGACAACGCGAGAGCAAACGCTGGCAAATACGCCGCAGAACGTTAGAATCAAATCTCTGCTTTATGAGAAAGCTGCTGTTGCTCACGCTGGTTCTGAAGCTGATGTCGCCTGTTCAATCTGCGAACGGGGTGATATGGAACAAGATGATCGGTGAGTTCGTGCCGATCTTCAGCATTCCAGTCTACGACGCGATGAATCAGGAAGTTCTGAACCGAAGCCGGGTGGAGGAGACGCACGACTTTCAGGGCAGAGTGATTAAAATGACTTATTACGAGGTAAAAGTGCCTAATCGAGTCCCTTTCTGTTTTAAGTAAAGGGTGGAAGCTAGTGACTGCCGAACGCCAAAAGAAAAAAATCAGAAATTAATGACTCACCGAATTGAGCAACCCCCCCCCCCCTCCTCCTTCTACGTGTGATGAAATTGGAAGAAATGAATTCTGTTTTATCCAGTCACTGAAGCACTTGCCACTACGTGTACATTTTGTCTAGTAATTGTTTAATTAATGAATTTGGTGAACGGAGCTACTACTTAGCGAAGGAATCACTGCGGCCTTGATTGAACGCGACCCGTTACTCTCGAAGATCAAAGCTCAACTGAGAATATGTACCTGAGCGTCGTCCGCCCAAGGAGATCCGAGTGTAAACGGTTCCAAATCAAAACAACGACCTCCCCATATTTAGGTACAATTCGAGGGGCGGTGAATTTCAGAAACGTGACTTATGAGGCTTGCGCAACGAAGAACACGTCCCCGGTTCAAAACCCTCACATTTTCCACGTGTACTCATAAAATTCACGTGTGAATTCCACTGATTAATGAAAAATCTATGAGTTTGATCGATGATATACAGTACTGGAAATATTTATTATGCCGGTCTCAATTGATCAAATGAATCTTGCCTAATTTATTTGACCCGAGACAGTGAGCTACACCTCTTTGCAATAATAATTTCCTAGTACTAATTATAAGAGTGGTATAAGTGACAACGTGTTGAATAATTCAAGTGATGTAATAAATATTTCCGAAAGTGAAAGATCATCCTCACAGATCTGAATATACTTGGAGAAAGTATTGTGAGAGAAATCTGGGTTGGTGATCACGACAATTATATTGTAAACATATATTCCTTCGTTTTAATGCTATTAAATTCTTTTTTAGATGAAAAACATAATTGTTAGCAAAGCGAATGGAACGAGGGTCACCGGGATCATAGGTGACATCTGGAACACTTTGGCGGAATTCATGAATTTCACGTAACGAAGACTATTTCATTGAACCTACTTAGAACTAGGGTTGGGACTATTTGTCGAATTTTTCAGTATTCAAATATTCGAATACTTCAGTTGCTCAATTATTTGGCGAATATAATTCGAATATCCAAGTATTCGAATACTATTCGAATATTAAAGTATTCGACTACTGATGTATTCGAATACTATTCGAATATTAAAGTATTCGAATACTGATGTATTCGAATAGTATGGTGTGAATTATAAATCAAGTTCTTTAGGTTCATTTGTCAGGGTGAAATCTTGTAAGCTAATTTTGACCCACTTCACACCATACTATTCGATTACATCAGTATTCGAATACAGCAGTATTCGAATAGTGTTCGAATATAGCAGTATTCGAATACAGCAGTATTCGAATAGTATTCGAAAATAGCGGTATTCGAATAGTATTCGAATAATAACATTCGAATACTCAAATACTCGAAGTTTATTCGTAGCATTCAAATACTTGTAAAATATTCGAATATTAAATTATTCGAATAGTCCCAGCCCTACTTAGAACCATTGAAAGAACAAGGGTGTACACTCTCACCTATCGGTTACAGATTGAAACCAATTATGAGCAAAGAACACACCCTGGGAAGTATAAACGTGAACAACAGCTACACGCATGGTTTGTTGAAATATATTCAAAATAATGAAACGGACGTGTTACCAAGGATTGAAGCCTACAACAAACGACTCCATGCTTCCCAATTCACGATCCCTTTGTGGAAGGCCAGGCGAGTCGAAACTCATCGTTTTGGAGTGAACATTCAATAGTTGCATTTTCATAAAGATTCAAAGACACTGCTGGATTTATTTATTGTCACTGAAATGTCGAAAATGGTTTCGTGATTATTACTGATCGATATCTTGGCAGAAATAAATTGCTGCGAACATTGTAAAGTGATAGAATATTTTCCAGCAGTGTATGTTTCTGTAGTGTCTCCAGTAATTTTTATTTAATATCTCGAAGCTAATTCTTTGAAACTCACAGGTGTCTACTGTACGGTCGGGGAGAGGTGAGCCATGTCCCCACCTGGATGCTGAAGCTGTTCTCCAGGAGGGTCTGGTACGCGATCCTGACGATGCACTTCCTGTTGAGCCTCTGCAGCTACTTTTCCCAAACGATTGACTGGAAGATCAGTCGAAAGAGATCCAAGGCGAACTTCTACGACCACATATTCTACAATTTCGGCATGATCTGCGGACAGAGTAAGAGAAACGAATTAGTATCTGAGCAGAAAGTAATTACATTAGTTTACAAAATAAAAAAAAAATTGCGCAGCAGATGACACTATTTTTTTCTTGTGTAAAATGACCCGCTGCTTCCGAAAATAAGGTCTGACAATTTTCTATGGATGCGTTTTCGAGATATCGACAGGTGAACTTTTTACCTGTCGGTCAAAAAGGTGGTCCCACTTAATTGCGAATATCTCGTGTTGCGAGTGACCGATATGGTCGAAAATTATCTCAAATTAAATTTAATTGAATTACCGACAAATCTACCTTACAACATTTTCAAATCGGTTCAGTAGTTCGGGTGAAATCGATGGAAACATGTGGAAAAAGTCATGTTTTTCGACCGAAATTGACATTAACTGTTCATTTAATCATCTGGGAAAAATCGAAATCGCAAAAATGGGCCCACTTTCTCGAAGAAAATAAGGTGCTAGGGAAGAAAATCTATGGGTAAACACTGAAGCTGGAGACAATTGTGTGAAAACACTAAAATTTCATTTTTTCTTGTTTTTTGTTTTTTTTTTTTATTTTATTGTGTTATTTCAATTTTAATTCATTCTGTACATTTTTTCAAGTATTTTGTTCATATATGTGTATTTTAGAAACAGTTCTAGCTCAGTAACACAAAAACCGAGAAAAAATGAATTTTTTATCCATAGATTTTCTTCCCTAGCACCTTATTTTCTTCGTAAAAGAGCAGACTCGACGTAAGAAATGAGAAACTGGGCGCATTTTTGCGTTTTCGATTTTTCCCAGATGATTAAATGAATTGTCGATGTCAATTTCGGTCGAAAAAATGACTTTTTTCACATATTTCCATCGATTTCACACGAACTACTGAGCCGATTTGAAAACATTGTAAGGTAGATTTGTTGGTGATTCAATTATCTTTAATTTGAGATAATTTTCGACCATATCGGTCACTCGCAACACGAGATATTCGCAATTAAGTGGAACCACCTTTTTGACAGACAGGTAAAAAGTTCACCTGTTGATATCTCGAAAACGTAATCATAGAATTTTTTTTACACCTTATTTTCGTGATCAGCGGGCCATTTTACATAAGAAAAAAATAGTGGCATCTCCTGCGCAAAATGGCTGTAAACTATTTAGTGTTATCAATTATGACGGTGAAATTCAATTTCTTCTTTCTAATTAATTCTGCTACTTAAATCTTCCCCTTCGAAATATGTATTTCAAAGAGAAGATCCTCGAGTTCGTTTAAAAAAATAGAACATGCGAGTCGAGTCGCATCTGCATTCGCTGCAGATTATTAAATATTAAACAGTGCTCCAAAAGAATGCACGATTTTTGCAGGCTACCTTCCAAGCAGTTTCAGCAAAAGTTCGAGGATGGTGGAATTATGGCTGGGCCTATTTTCCCTCCTCGTTAGAACAGCTTTTGGCGCACTTCTGATCAGTTACATGACGCGAACCGTCGCCACGACCCCGTTCCACGATATTAATTCTTTGCTGTACGACACCAAGTACAAAATTATTACTAAAGACGGTTCTTTGCCGAGTTTGGCATTTAAGGTATGAATACCAACAACTATGCGTACCGTTTAAAAGCAGACTGAAAGCTACTTATTGCATTAATTTCTCGGTGCCATTTCAATTTTAGCTAGACAACGAGTCTATGTTCAAAAGTGTACGCGACATGGGCCGAGTCGTTTATTCGAGCAGCACAGAAAGGATGTACAAGGCAGCATGCTCGACGAAAAACCTGCATGCGATGGTTCAAAGCGAGGATATAAAAATGGCCAATGGCATGTACTGCTGCCCATTGAATCCTGTAGGGCCTCATGTACTCTCTACGTGGATTGTCTCCGCGCTCTCGAGGAACTTCACTTACAAGCGATCCATCGACGTCGGGTAAATAATTCAGTGAAATCAATCGTTGTATGGGATAACTTTGCCACAGTGGTTTTCTCAATGGGGCTGGAACTATTCGAATAATTTAATATTCGAATATTTTACAAGCATTCGAATGTTACGAATAAACTTCGAATATTTGAGTATTCGAATACTTAAATATTTGAGTATTCGAATGTTATTATTCGAATACTTAAATATTCGAATGGTACTCGAATACTTAAATATTCGAATAGTATTCGAATACTTAAATACCATTCGAATACTTAAATACCATTCGAATATGTCAGTATTCGAATACTATTCGAATACTGAATAATCAACTTATTAGCTTACAAGATTTCACCCTGACAAACTAACGAACTCACAACTGAAACTGAATAAAGACTTCTAAAAAATGAACCTAAAGAACTTGATTTATAATTCACACCATTCTATTCGAATACATCAGTATTCGAATAGTATTTGAATACCTAAATATTCGAATAGTATTCGAATATAAATATTTTAATAGAATTCGAATACTTGGATATTCGAATTATATTCGCCAAATAATTGAGCAACTGAAGTATTCGAATATTCAAATACCGGAGAATTCTATAAACAGTCCCAGCCCTATTTCTCAGTTGGTATCGCCTTTATTGCACAGGATACTCAAGCTGCACCAATTCGGTTTTATCAACCTATTCTGGGAGCGTTGGATAAGCGCGAACAACGTGGAGGATACCAAGTCGATTGGATCAGAGCCGATTGCCATGGACCAAGTGTATCTCATTCTCTCTGTATATTTCTGCGGACTCGTGATATCCTTCGCGATCCTGATAGTCGAGAACGTGACGTATTACTATAAGAATTGACTGATTGTAAATATACACGTGCGACGCTTGAGGAGAGGTGTCTAGATGTGTCTGTGTACTTTAGAACTGAACAACGCGCGTGTCTTACTTCCTTCTATACAGCACTTTATTGGAAAAGTAATAAGAGCTTTCACATTAACTATTTCATCTTAATTCAGAGGGTGTTGCTTTTGCATCTTGTTGGTCTAACGTCTGCGGTGGGACTGTCTCGGCGACTGATTCGACAGCGGTGTTAGATGAGGGCCCAGTTTTTTCCTTTGGCAACTGATAAGTTTTCGCTGCCACTTCCTCTGGCGGCATCCAACTCGGCACAATCTTTCCGTGCATTCGCCATGTGCCGTACATGTTAGATAAATGTTTCTCAAACACTATATAATCTAGAACGTCCTTCTTTAGTGTCTCACTTCCCTGCATCACTCGCCCGAATCTGTCATAAATGCAGAGGATCTAAAAGAAAACAGCTTCCTATGTAATCATCTGAATGCGCCGCGTACTCTGTATAAAGATGATAATAATAAAGTCTATATCCTCCGACCTGTTGAGTGTGAAAGCGGATAGTGATTTGCGCGAATAGATTCTGCTTCGATATTAAATTCGTAACCCTGGCGTGCACGGTGCGTGCTGGTTCCAAGGATTCCACGAACCTCCAGTGAATTGTTTTGTCCTTTACGTTGTGTATCATTTGCTAAAATTATACGAGATTCGTTGGCGTTTCTTTTCACTGTCGTAGATGTGGCTATATTATGAAACTTACGGGAAACAAACTCTCGGTAACGCACTGTATCAACGTATCATCGTCTTTACTGAAGACACAATAAATCCATTATTTTACTTAATCTGCGTTTCATACCCAACACAATGTACATCCTACAAATATTACTTACTCGGCTAAAGCGTTGTGCGCTTTCAAATAGATGTCTAAAGCCTCCTGTTCGAATAAGCGAATCGCGAAATTGTCATCGTACGACTTTACCTTCCTAATAGCGAGGTAAGATTTACTCTTCTTCTGCAGAAATTCAAATCTCTGTTTCGCACCCTAAATATTAAACGCAAAACTTTAGAGCGGCTTCCTTCGAATTTGATCATTCCATTGCGATAATGATTAAGACCAGGGCTGTGGAGTCGGAGTTCAGAAGGAATTTCTGATCACCGGAGTCGGAGTCGAAAAAATATATACCGACTCCAGCACCGACTCCACATTAGTAAATTTTATAAAAATCCGAGTCTATTCAACTCTACGTGTTTATACACGCTCGCGATATATTTTTGTTTAAGGGGGTATTCTACCCAAAAATTAGATTTTTTTTTTCGATTTTCTAAGAGTTTAGGGTTTCGAAAATATGTTCCTAAAATATCAAGGTGAAATTCGAAAAACTTCCAGAGTTATAAGGGTTTAAGGCCGCAGCGTGGCACTTAATCGTTCCCTCGATCCTTGTATCTAAAGAGAGCTGCCCAACACGAATTCTTTGAAGCTGAGGAAGGTTTCCTCTACGTCCTGGCATAGCGGATTAAGGGTAAGTTACAGAAATTAGTCGTCATCCACCGTAACTTCAGTCGTATATGTCGTAACTGCATGAAAAACTTTAAACGCGTTTTTCTCGAAACAATTTTTTTAGATCGGGCGCACTTTTTCTCAAAAACTACTGGACCGATTGAGCTAAAATTTGACACACATTCAAAGTGAATGTGTACCTATAGCCCGAAGCAAAATTATATCAATAGTTTCAATACAATCCCCCCCCCCCCACTCCTTGTTTTAGTTAAAAAAAAGTCGAAAAAATCAAACATTAATTTTTAAACAGCTGCGATTTCGGTAACAATGTCCGGACTTGGTTACATCTGCTTCGGGAGATAACTACACTCATATAGATTAAAAAAATCTTTGGTACTTTCGTTTCAGATGACTAGGACGACCGCAATTCGTGCGCCCGATGGGGCCGGAGTTTGATGACATCACCTGCGCTTCAACGTGTAACTTGTACAAATTTCAATATAATGCATTCAAAAAAATTGTGTTGATAGTTCAAACACTACTAAATATGTGTGCAAAACCTGTAGGTGCAATAGTTTTTCCTGAATTAATTTCTAAATATCACCTTCAAGAACGAGTGTCTAGAATAGAATACCCCCTTAAGACTCGTACGACGAATGCAAGGTCATTTTGGCCTGACTTTAACAAAGTCAGGCTCCGACTCAATTCTCAGATTACAATCGCCGACGGAGTTTTCCGTGCACTAAGTATATTAACAATCTATTATAAATGCAGGCGTCAGAGTTGGTGTCGGAATCAGAGTCGGTGGTAAAAAAAAAAGAGGATTCGGAGTCGAGAGTTTCGACTGCCAACTCCGCAACCCTGGTTAGTACTGTTATACAAGCCTAGGAAATATTTTACACCTCTTTAGTGATAGTGGAAAATTTTCCATCCCCTTCTGGAACAATGTACGATTCGAATACAGTGGGCGTACAACTGATAAGGACGGGTCTTTCGGTCCACTCCCTCTGCGGCAACAAGCCAAGTTTCTTCAGTCTTGATCTTACTTCTTCTTTCGAGAAACTGTCATTCGAATCGTATTTCGGAAGATCAATTTTCATAACTTTCTCTCTTCTCTCCTTACGAAACTTCGGGTTCCAATGTTTCTTTATGTTTCGGACTTGCTGAGAACTATCGGTTGGATGATTGATAGGGCTTAACATTAAAGGTAGATTATTCTGCAAGAAATGAACACTTGTTTAACAGTCGAAGATGCTTGTGGAAGCTAATAGAAACCGATAACCTACTTGCGTGTACTTTCCAAAGATGCAAACAGCACCTCTGTACCTTGACATCATCTTCAACAGTGTATTTCGAACTCACTTGGAAATGTTCAATTCATATATCTCTTTTACAATTCAATTACATTAACCTCTACACTCCCACTGCTCTTCACTTTTAGGTTATACAGAGGAAATAATAAAGATAGCTAACTACAACATAATGTATTGACTATTAAATAAAAATATTTCATCTGACGAAAAAAGTGCGCGGATACAATTGTCGTGTAAAAATTCTTGAACGGTATTGTTTCGACAATAACAATACGGAATAATAATCGGAGAAGGTGGGGGCGTAATGATCGCCGCTCAATTCTAAAGTTGGAATGTCTAATCAGCGATTTTTAATTATAATTATACAATTCTTGCATTGAACTTCTCGGTTTCGAAGGATTTTGTTCCTCAAATCGTGTGTTACAGTAGTTTATTTTATGTTTTTGTTTGTAATCATTCGGAGGGCTGTTTTTATACAGTGTTGCCAGACGTGCTGGCCTACATGACGTCATACGGTGAAGGAGAAGGGAAAACTGTATACAGTATTTCCTCGCTGAGGGCTCGCTGGTCGGGAACCGGCTTTGTCAGAGTAAAGTCATAAATAATCTCAAATAAATGTATTATAATAAAGGGCGCAATTTGACAAGTTCGTCTAGGGCGCAAAAAAATCTTCAGCCGGGCCTGCGTCAAGCTTTCGCGGAAGCCGTTTTCGTGTTTATGAGTGCTCACGCCATCGCACACACCCGTCGCGCACGCAAAGGACGGAGTGTCAGGCGTCTGAGAGACGGAGCAAGACAAAATATCAACGCGTTGTTTGTCTCGTACCGTCCTCGCTCGCTTTCAGTGCCTCTCACTCGCTCTCATTCCATCTCGGTCTCGCCCACGCCAGACAGGAGTGAGACAGAAGTGATGGGGATAGCGAAAAGTCCTCATCGTGCACATACGCCAAACACCGAGCCCTCAGCGAGGAAGTGCTGTATTTGGTTGGTGGCGCTGCGACATCATGCCAACGCCAAGCCAATCCAAGCCAAGTGACGTCTATGTCATGCCAACGCCAAGCCAATCCAAGCCAAGTGACGTCATGCATGCCAGTGCGCGTACTCGATTGCCTGTCAACCCTGTTCCGATCAGTTTTACGAACGCAAAGGTCGACAGTGGCGGTATCAACGAAATCAAAAGCACGTGGAGAATGGTGAAACCTTTCGTACCTAACGGAAATTTGTCAGTTGATGTCAATGCTTTTACAGCAACCGCGTAACTATAACTTCGAACAATATAAAAGAGTTGCATTGCGTTTCGTAAGTGTCATATGTTTGCGAGGATTAAATTTCCAGGTATTTCCAAGCCAACTACATGTGGATATAGTCAACAATGGCTAAAGCAAAGAAGAAATTATTATCGGAGCTCACCCAGCAAAAGAGAAGCCAGCAAACCAAGAAACGCCTGAATCCATTTGAAGTGCACATAAACAGAGACAAGCAGAATGTTCTGGGCAAGAAGGGCAAAGCGGACAGAGGCCTTCCAGGCGTGTCGCGTGCGAAAGCAATTAATAAGCGGAAGGGTACGCTCCTTCAAGAGTACAAATTGAAGAACAAAGACAACGTGTTTTTGGATAAACGTATAGGCGAAAGGAACGTAGCCATGAGCAAAGAGGACAAAGCTATGGCTAGGTTCGCGGCGGAACGTATAAAGGCGCACAAGAAGAAGAATATTTATAGTCTAAACGACGAGGAAGTGTTGACGCACAGAGGTCAGACTTTGGAGGAGATCGAGAAGTTTGACGATCCGAAGAGTGACGACGAGTTCAGCGACGATGGGAACAGGGCTGGGAAGTTGGACGATCAGTTCGTTGGCGACGCTCACTTTGGCGGTGGCATTCTGTCGAGATCAGAAGCTGGGAAGTCTAGGAAGGATCTCATAGACGAACTTATAGCTGAGTCCAAGAAAAGAAAGGCTGAGAAACAGAAGATACGCGAACAAACTATAGATTTAACAGAAAAGCTTGACTCCGAATGGAAAGACCTACTTCCTATCGTGTCAGCAGCTAATAAAACTATCGAGGAAGCACCCGAGACAAAGGCTGATGATTACGATATTGCTGTACGAGAGTTGAAGTTTGAAGCTAGAGGTGCACCATCCGACAGACTGAAGTCTGAAGAAGAAATCGTGAAAGGGGAGAAAGAGAGACTAGAGGCTCTCGAAGCGGACCGACTAGCGAGAATGAAAGGATTCGTAAATGATCCAAGTAGTGAAATTAGGCACAAATCTGCGGATGATCTTGACGACGGCTTTGCACTAGAAACAATAAATGACGATGCACCGGTTGACGATGCAACGGTCGACGAGGGCAAGACTGCAAAGGCGGAGTCGAGCAATGAGGATGACGAAGATGTAGTTTCTAATGATAACAAAGAAGAAACTGTGGATGACCAGAGAAGTGAACAATCAAGCAATGTTCAAGTAAATGGCACCGTTAAGGAAAAAAGGAAAGCGAAAGATTCTGCTGAAAATGAGCCAGAAGAAAATTCAGATGCAGAAATCTCTGAAGCCGAAGATTCCGACGAAGACAATTTATCTGACTTGAAACTATCAGAGTCCTCTAGTGAGGATGAAGAGTTGCCATCTAAAAAGAGCGTTACATTTGCGAAGAACATAGCTGAAACCGTTACAAAGAAAAAGAACAGTTCTGGTTCCACAAAAGGGAAATCAATTTTGAAGCCCGCAAACGATGCAGCCGTCCCCCAATTAAATGAGGAAGATAGGAAGCAAGAAATTAGAGACGACCTCATAAAAAGAAAAGAAATTATGGAGAAAGCGAGGAAAGAGCTGCCTTACACTTACAAAGCTCCAGAGAATTTCGAGGAATTACAAGAATGGTTGCAGGATCATAATGCTGAATACCAGTCCGTTATTATTGATCGCATTATCAAATGCAATCACTGGTCATTGAACGGTAAAAATAAGGAGAAATTATCGAACATGCTTCTGTTTCTATTGCAGCACTTAAATGACTGCGCTGTGGAAGATGACATTGAGAGTGTAGTAAAATGCTTTCAAATTATTGACAGACTGTCTCCCTTTCTGTACGATCTTGCGCATGTAAATCCAGAGAATACCAAAACCGTTATACAAGAAATAATTAAGGAGAAGCACGAGGAGTTTGAGAAAAATAAACACAAATATCCCGGTCTAGATACGGTATGTATAAATTAATGTATGATTATGCTAAGAAAAACACTGCAAAGCTGAGCTTATGATAACTTTTTCCTGTTTCAGCTTATTTTCTTCAAATTGGTTTCCTTGATATTTCCAACATCTGATTTCAGACACCCTGTTGTTACTCCCTGTTTGATATTTATGTCCCAAATATTACTTAGATGTCGTGTTCGAAACAAAGTAGATATTTCAAAAGGCCTTTTCATATGTACGCTTGTTTTAGAGGTAAGAGCTGTCTTGCATTCGTGTAACAAGGTATAACAAACGATATTTTAAGTATCCATGATTGTTCGCAGTACACGGTGCTAAGCAAACGATTTGCACCGTCCGTGATAAATTTCTTACGCGGTGTAATTTACGTATCCACGCCGAAGCACCTAATTCAAGGAATAAAAGCGATACCGCCGTTTAAAGCGATTGGAGAATCCAGTAATTTATTAGTCCTGGAAGATGACCAAACTGATCTAGAGATTGATCCCAGTGGCGCGCTTATGAGAGCAAGCGATTTGATACATGGTGAATCGGACGATGATTTCAAAATCAGAGCTTTACTAACAGCTTTAAATTTATTACGCGAATTCAAGAATCAGCTTGAAGAACTGGAAGCTGTGTATCCGATATTTGAACCGATCTTGAAATTACTTAAACCGAATGCACTCGATAAATATCCTCCGAACGCGAGGAAGCATGTTAAACAGTTACGGAAAGGCTTGAAAGAATTGAAGAAGAAGAAACTGGAGCACATTGTGCGTGAGAAGAAGAAGCCAAAACCGCTGAGACTTTACGAGCCGCGAATCGAGAGAGTGTACGTGACAATCTTAAATTATTTTCTCTGCATTAATGCGTATCGTGTGAATTATAAATATCAAATTGCTTTCGCAGGTATGACTTTAAGAAGTACAAGACCACGTCCAAGGAGAAAGCAGAGAAGGACAAGCTATTACACAAATACAAGAAGGAAATGAAGGGCGCTGTCCGCGAGATACGAAGGGACAGAACATTCTTAGCGAAACTGAAGATTAAGCAACAGCTTAAGAGCGACGAAGAACGTAAACGCAAAGTGAAAGAGATCTTCGGCGATGCTGCCACGCAGCAAAGTGAGTTAAAGAAGATGAAGAGGAAGAAGTAGGAACGATGAAAATATAGTGCCAATGTGTAATAAAGTAATAAAACGTTTGTACATTAATTTTATGCAATCATACTTGTTACATTTGAAGATATCGATGAAGGTAATGCGGAGCTTTTGCCATCGCGGAATATTCACGATCGCTATATTAGCGGCTCGTGAGGTTTTGTAAAAGAATCGATTAAATGTTTTTCAAATCAAATACGCTTGTTCGAACATATTTTTGCCCTACTCATATTAAAGAAGTTTTCTTCGAGACAATTCTTCTCTTCATGTATTCTGGTAAAACGAAGCATGTGTTTCTAACATCGTCAAATACAGTACCGCGCGAAGTTCGAGAATGTGTGAACCGAGGATCATTATGTTTCGTAACTTCGTGCAAAAATTTTCCGTCGTTCTTTAAATAAACCAAGGAGTGCCATTTGTTAAAGTACTCTTTTAAAATTTCGAAATTTTTAAAGGATCTTACTGCTGCGTCTTCTAATTGCATACGATGCTGACTATCGATACTGTAAAGGGAATTTCTTAAAATTTCTTGGAGGCCCTCTCGCAGCAAGAATTTTTTATGCACTTCTTTTGCGGCTTCGATATCATTTCTCATTTTTACTTTTTGTATCACATACTCCTTCCAAGATAACAAATATTTTCTCACGATTTTATGGTCTATCATCGAAGCTACGAGAACTTCCTTCTTACGTTCTTCGAGCACATCTTGCAACTTCGCATGCCAATGCAAGACATACCGTTTTAACAGAAAGCCAAAAGCAAGCTTGTTCAGTCTCTCTTTACGAATTATTTTTATTTTATATTGTTGCGAAAATTCTTTCCAATAAAGGAAATGTTTGTGAGTCAGATTGTCTTCCCAGAACTCGATGGCCTGACTCAATTTCCGCTTCTCTTGTACAGTACTGTAAAGCGCCCTTCTCCATTTCTCTATGTACATACTTTGCAACTGTTGAATAATTATCGCGCTTTTATCAGTTAAGTAAGATAATTTAATTTTCTTCTCCTTTCTATAAACAGCATAACTATGCAGCCTCCTCAGCGTTTTAATTATCAGTTTCTTTTTACAGAAATTCTGTGACAAAAACATCTTTCTCCTTCTGCATTTTTTTTCGTAAATATATAAACGCCAATTAGCAAACATTGCGCGTTTTCCTCCATTTTCAAGTATGCTCTTAATCTTGGCCACTTTTACGGCATCTTGTACCTTTTTACTGTGCCATTCTTGCCAAGTAAAAAATACTTTTCGGACACATTGAAAATTGTAAAACATTGCAGCTTTCTCTTCGGCGATTTTATCGGTAACAGATTCATTTACACGCTAACGCAAAAGGAAATGAAACTTAATGAAAACGAACAGATTAAAATAATGTATAAACTAACTTTAGAAAAATCCTACCATAATAAACTGTTCAAAATACTGTTTCAACAATTTTTTCCTACTATACTCTCGAACATACTGCTGTGTATTTAATTTTTGAACTTTGAAATCATGATACATCCTCCAAGCATTGAAAGATGTTTTTAGCAACTTCTTTGTGTAATGGATAATTGCATTTTCCGTCTTATATTTCTGAAATGTAAATTCGCTGACGCCAACCCAAGCCCTCGTGCATTTTTGTAAAATTTTTTTCGTGTAGAATTTTTCTGCCTGGAGTACAAAGTATTTATTCTATGCACTGAAAGACGGATAATTACGCTGTAATTGAAATTACCTCATCCATTTTATTTTGCAAAATTTTTCCCTGCACTATGTATACCTTCCAATTTATTATACACTTCTTTAAACAATACAAGTTATGAAATGTATCAGCTTTTTGTAACAAAGCGTTCTTTTTATGCCTAATTGTAATATATTCGCACCAGCGTGTAAAATGTTGTCTTAGTAAAGCCTGAGTGTAATGGGTCTCCGCTTTCGTACAATTTACAGAAATGGCAAATTTATTAGTACAGTTGTTTGTGGACGAAACAATGTGCTTCCATTTTAATAATACATTTTTTGATAATGCATTTAAAACCTTCTTTTGCAATCTTCGACGATAAAAATACTCTGCTTTGTATTTAGATCTTCTTGTATGCAATTTGTATATAACGTACATTTTCCAGTGTTCGAATACCTTCTTTAGAATAACTCTATCATGGAAATTACTGCGTGACCTTTGAATAAAGCTAAATAACGGATGCGATCATTGCTAATTCCTGCATAATTATATGTACACACCTTACTTTGTAAAATGTTGAGCACTGGTACCTATTATATCATTTTCATAAATTGTATTCTGCATAATCTTCACTATATTGCTATATTTAATCGATGGATTCTGGGACGGAGCTCGCTTATACCAATAATGCAGAGATCGCAGTTCTAAATTCTGCATGCATTTCTTATTAAATATTTGTGACATTATATTACTTTTATTGTAATTCAAACTGATTTTTAAATACTTTTATACAGCAATATGTAGTAAACTACCCAATGCGTGTTTTAGTAATATTCATTGTTGTACAAAATATTGCTATTTCTTAACAGCTAGTTGCTTAATTAACTAAACTGAAGTATCTGGAATATAAAAGCAACATAAAGCGATGTGTATTTATTTTATTAAATGCAAATAACAGCCGAGTTCAGGGGCGAATTTTGGTACTTTTACTTAAGTAGGCGCAGCCTAGGATTCCCGCGGACCATGGTTCACGTGGGCACCACATTAAAATAAAGTCAAACATTGAAATTATAGGGCGAATTTCATTTACGCCCAAATCGCCCGCGCAGGAATTTCCCGTTTTCGCAATAAAACGAATACCATAAATTATGTGTTCTTGTTTTCGAGTCTTAATTTATATTTAAAAACCTGTATTTTCCGATAATGGCTCTTTTTTACAGATTTCTTTTCCATATTTTAGGAGATTTTCATAAATTTGGAAACGAAAATCACGGGCGATTTGGGCGTAAGTGGAATTTTCGCCAACAGTAGTACCGGTGTGCAAGTGGTAAGAAGAAGAGGGGGCGTAGAGGATCACTTCTTCTCACCTCTGACACACCGGCACTGTGTCCTCACAGAACTGCAAGGATCGGCGGGCTTAAGCTACATTGATGGAGGGGGAAACACCTACAGGAGCGGTGGTAATTGGCGCATGAACTGCGCCTGCGTGAGTTACACACCCATAACTACCGCTCCTGTAGGTGTTTCCCCCTCCATAAGCGTAGCTTAAGCCCGCCGATCCCTGCGGAACTGGGAAGTGTTTTAGACCTTAATCCTGTATAGCAACAGACCATGCGACACCATGCGAGAAGAGAATCCATAAAAATGTATTGGGAGTAGAACATTAGTATGCGATAGTAGCGGTCGGTACGCGAACTAGTAGTAATGACCGACGCAAATATACCATTTATTGCGATTTACCAATTTTCATAGAATCGACGAACTGTATGCAGAAAAAGAATGTTGCATAACAAATTGTAACGCTACAATGAACAATGATCTCAATTTAAGTTTTCATAAAAGTGCCAAAATGTGGAGTAACTAAAATTGTCCACATTACACACTTTTACATATTCCAAAATTGTGTCTAAATGTATTGTCAACATTTTTACTGCAAGAAATAACTCTGAAATAAACTTTTATACTACTGGATCCATATAAACAAATTTATAGTCAAAGGTATACTTGCGTCGTCCATATTTGTTGTCACACCAGCGCCACCGTTCCCGCGGTGGTAGATTCCTTCGCCAATAATGAAAGCTTATTACAATTTGTAATTATGTGATGTTTATAATCTCCAAATCTCTTTAGACTTTAGAATAATAAAATTGTGTAAGTACACCCAAATGACATTAATTATTCTAACAAGTTAAAACTTTTATAAGACACTATATTGCATCATTCCCTGGTTACACTTTTATTTCTATCTCATTATTCTCTCAAATCTACTAAAGTGCTCTTTTGTAGTTCTCCACCAGTTTGCCCAAAATTTCGGTAAGGCATGGACAACACGATTCTAAAAGCAATACTGTGCAGTTGCGAAAGTGTGACAGAGGATCTCGCCAAATCCGAGGACTACCAGAAATTAGATCAGGAACAGAAGTTTCTACCAACATCTGATGATATATTTAATGCATTGTCCTCGTCGTTGACAAACTTATTATCGTACAAAGTATCCAGAGAAGCTTATCAACGCTATACCGTCAGGCTTCACGTAATTGTAAGTATCTCTGCAATTACAAGACTAAAGCTACAATTCCGCTGTACCGTGTTTACCTATTTTAGAATGTTCTACGAGATTGGTGTAGGGTCACAGAGACCTTCAAAGACCTGCGACTATTCACAGACGAGAGGCAAACGTTAACGTTCGTTGGCAACCTGTTGGAAAAATATTTAACGAACGATTTCTTAGACAGGTGCGAGTCAGGCGACGATTTGCTTCCACTCACCAGTGGTTTAATGTGCTTAGTGTCCACAAACTCCAGCTACAAATGTCACGTGGAAAGATTGCTTTCGAAACTTTCGCAATTAGAATCCTGCGATGACACCGAACGAATATTATGTTACGCCGTGCGAAAGAACTCTGATCTCAATCTTGAACTCTCCACGATAGAAGATATATATGAATCGCAGAGATACAAATTAATAGAGCAGCCGTTGCTAAATCATTTCGTGTCGTGTACAGATTTAAATAAAAAGAGTGATGTGTACGATGCAGAGATTGTGAATTTAATAGATAAGTTGTTCGAATTTGTTAGTAAGAGTCCTCGTATTTTCGTGTTAGTGTGTGCCTTTTTAAAGGAATTATTTATACAGTTAGATTATTCTTCTGCAGTTGTAGATTTTATGCAGTCGAGTTTGAAACGAATTAAAGAATGCTGCGAGAGTCAGGACAGAGATATTCTAGATCTCTATCCGCGGAGCTTGCAGTCTGTTGTAATCTTGTTACAAATAGAACCAATGTATCATACAGTTGATTCACAGAGTGCTACTTTAGAGATGTTAAGAAGTATACACTCGGAAGGGAACGGCACTGTGGTAACTTTATTGTTACATTTCCCTCAGTGGTTGAAATTGTTTGGAGAACTTTTACTTCCAAATTCAAACACCATTACGTGAGAGTCTGCTCGCTCGTACTTGAAATCTTAAAATGGATCTGTATTTCTGATATGTACAATACACTTTATGAGAAATGTACTTGTGTCTTTCAATTAGGGTTCTCGAACCTGATTTTTAAATTCTCGAAACTCGGGTCCGAAATTTGAGGGTTCGTAACTCTCGAAACTCTCGAAATTTGAGGGTTCGAAACTCTCGAAACTTGAGGGTTCGAAACTCTCAAAATTTGATGTTTCGAAACTGTCGAAACTTTCGAAATTTGAGGGTTCGAAATTCTCGAAATTTGAGGGTTCGAAACTCTCGAAACTTGAGGTTTCGAAACTTGAATACTGATTCTGGTTTGCAAGTGGAATCTTTTGCTTTAAGAACTTATATATTTTCTTGTCTGGGTTTCGAGAGTTTCAAATCACGAAAAAAGTGCAGTTTTGAATTTCCTAAGCTCGAAATTTTTTGGGTTTCGACGCTTCGAGAAACCCATCCCCGGTTTCAATCATAAACTAGCAAAGAATAACGCACTAAAAGAATCCAGATTTCATTGTTGCGGTATCAAAAGAAAGTAGTTTTTATTGAATGCCTGTTTGGCAGCGTAATATAAATTTAATTTCTCTGAACAGAATGCAATACCTAAGCGAAGCTTACTCGCGTACAGCAGATGTTATTTCGCCTACTTTCACCGCGAAACGTACCATTACGACTCAGGCAGCAACAATCAACTTTAATCTAACAATACCGATCCATCTTCTCGCGAACAAATGACAAAAAAGGAACAGAAACTCACGTCAAGTTACTCGATGCTCCGCTTAACAACACCATCCAACGGATTTCTTCATTCCAAATACATTATTAACTAAAGAAGTGCTCGGTTCGAATTTCCCCACTCACAACCTCACCAAGAAACCCTTCAAATCACCCGACATTTCAAACGTATCTTTAACTAACGACTCGTCGGTTGCACCGAGCTACGAGAACTGTTTGAATCTGCCCAAGAACATAATGGCGGGAAATTCGAACCGCCACCGATATCATGACACTCGAAACGATACCCAATGCAGATTCTACCATACAGATTCTGTTCCTCAACAAACACCCGATCAGAATTCTCGCTCAGATATTACGATGTTAAAGAAGCAATGGTAATAATTGAAATTTACCGTGAGAAGATTCCGTTCGAAGCATCAGAATCCTTGAGCATGCGCGTCACTTGGGTCGAGGCTCGACAAACCACGTCCTTTCTTTCAAACCACTCTGAACTCACTTCAGCAATGAACGAACTACTCCCGTGCATGACTTGAAGCTATCTGCGTCGCCGGGGAACTAAACTACGCGCGAAACACCTACTTACGCGGATTATTTAACGAGAAATAACGAAACTGAACAATAGGCTCCGTGACTCCGGTGCGCGGCGACCGTCTGCGAAGTCGCGGTGCGCGTGGAGGGGGGCATGCGCGGTTGGGATGCGCGTACGTTGCCAGGATCGGCTTAAACCTGCACCGTTTCTAAGCGCGGGACTCCTTGAATCTCTTGCGAGGTGGTCGAGGCGTTAGAAACGTTCTCTTCGGATATAGTGCTTTTGCTGGCGCTCGAAGTGGTCGCGGCGGAACCGGAAGACATCGGGATATCGTTGGACGTTGGGACTTGCGAGGCAGGAGCGGACATGGATTTTTCAGGGCTGATGGAGGACGGTTCTGATTGGCGCGGCAGGGACTTGCGCCTTTTCAGAGACTCGCGGTGCCGCTGGTCGGCCTGCCGTTTTTCCGTTTTGCTCTTAACGCCGCCAGGCTTCTGCGTTACCTGTCGAAGCCAAATAGGGCGATGTAGCTTGAAGAATTTGTGGAAGAAAGAATTCGATTGTGGCAGAGCACCGGGAAGAGTCGCGGGCTGGATTTGAATGCGCCTGTATGGCGGGAAATTTTTAAACGTTACAGTATGGTCGGAGATAATGTTTCCTGCTCTTCCTCCCAGGAGCTCTGCTCTTTGTACAGGGTAATTTGTGTAACCAGGATTGAATACAGTTGCTTTTAGAATTAGGCTTGCGATTTAAGAATATCAGTCTGATGGTCACACGAATCGCCGTGTACAGAGATTTAAAATGTGATCAAAGAATAGGCATTAATCGTCAAAGTTGGAATAATATTACTCTTTTGATTTAATCATATTTTTCACCATGCTCGGCTTTGAATCCTCTTTGTTTCCCTTTTCTTTTAACAGAAGCGATTAAAATCGTTTAAGTCCAACATTTAATTCCTACATGTATCTGCGCGCAATTATGCATAACTTTCTCGTGGTACACCGTGAAGATATAAAATGTCCATATTCTTTCTAAAACAACTCGCGCGGACGTTTAAAGACGAGTTCTAAGTATCGATACGATCACTAAATGATAAACTCTTTTTAGAATATCGTAGGTGAACGTCGAAAAAAGCCACTGTAGCACTTATGAAAAATGAAAAATAATTACGATCCGTGTTTGGGACACGCTGTCGCGGTAAGCATAAATGTTCCTTTAAAAAAAAAAAATCCACCAAGAAAATATCATCTTTCATAATTTTGAACACAGTACAGCCTGCGCGCGCGCGCCAGATTTAAACGCGTTCATCAGTTCTCGTGGCGGGAAATTCGAAATTTTGAAGCGCTTGCAGCAAGAACGTGCGCCAAACACGTGCTCGCGTGTATATCACACTTGCTATCAACAGAAAGAGGAGATGCGGGGGTTGGGTTTTGGGGGTAGATGGACCGCCTACTTCTTTCGTCCACAGTGAGAATGTCCGGGTGAAAGTATAGACAGTAGAAATGTTATAAAATGAAATGCTCTGTTACCTTGTAAAACGTGTTACATTTAACATCGAGGCGATGAATCTTATTTTTTTTGTCTGTTTCTTTAATGTTTTGTTTTCAAACGCGTGAGCCGTAGTAGTACTGTTTCTATTTTTTTTCTTTTCGTTTTTTCGTTTTCTTTCTTTCTTTTTTTTCGTCGAACACACAAGTCAAATAGACGGACAGCTGTCGTGCTTAAAATGAGTGTCGGTTCTTCTTATCATTATTTTTCTCTCTCTCTCTCTCTCGCTCTCTCTCTTTTTCGCTCGCTCTCTCTCTCTCGCGCTCGCTCTCTCTGCTTATGTTATTCGTTACGAATTTCTTGACCTTTAATCATACAATTAATCCAACAAATACGCTCGTACACGGCCACACGCATCCACAGCACGCGTGTATACGTGTACCAGTGGTTCGTCTCATTTTATATTCATGCTCCGCCTTTAAACACCTTCCCATTTTCATTGTTTCATGCACAGTGCGGGCGAAAGGTCGTCGTCAATCGCGATATTCGTGGTCCACGAATGACAGCGACGTAATCATCGTGCGCAAACTATACTCTGAACATCATCGACTGGCCACTTTCTCCACTGTCAATCATGCCACGTAGAGCTCCCAATTCTCTGCCAAGCCGGCCTGCCTCTCTGAACGGCAGAGAGCGCGTAGAAACTAGAGGTAAAGTGGGAGGAGCCAAATGGCGTGGCGTATGGGAGGTTGGGGTGGGGGGAGGGACAGCTGCTCTGTGACACTGAGCAGCCAGCGGACTTCTGTTCTGACTATAGCTGGTACCGTGGCTCGATCTTTCGCCCTCCCTACTCGGACCTGCTACCTCTTCTTCTCTCCCCGTCGTACTTTTTGCTTTGCAATAGTTAATATATTAAAATATTATGAACTATGGCGGAAAAACGTTGATCCGAAGAAATAATTAGTATGAACCGTATCCGACAGATCATCCTCGTGCTCGTAACATTTTGAAAACTTGACTCGATTAGTTTATATAACAATAGTATTATGCTGTTTATCGATCCTCGAAATAAATAACGTTTAAGAGCTGCGAACTGTTGAACGTTCCCTAGGATCGCGTCTCTGTAACGTTTCACCGATATAGAGGACGATGCACGCCGAAGGCAAAGGTGGCTGGCCCGTTCCCGGCGAAGTTATTCAACGAGTTGCCGTCTGTTCCGCACCTCGTTCTAGAGAGCTGACTAGGTTCGTGCAATGAATTTTCACGGTTTTCGCAATACGTGCTAAGCGGGAAAGCTGAAGGGTTAGAGGCTCGCGTTACAAAGCGCTGCCGTCGCGTGCGATGAAGAAAGTTAACGCGGGTCGCCGCGGGTACTCGAATGCAGAGTGCTAAGCGCTGCTGATACTATGCTTACTGTTATTGCTTAGAACTATGTACAATGTTCGTTAAACTGAATCCTATCGAGAACACTGGAACGTAAACTGACGAAAAGGCACAACTGTGGCGCGCGAAAACTTATTTAACCTGCGCTCGACAAGAAATTACATTCGATTCTACGCCAAAGTGTCGATCCTCTCGCGGACGAAGGCCATGGTATTACAGGCAGTGATATGATTATGCTTTTTGAATGTCCACAAGTTTCTTCGAACGAACGCGGAGAGCGTGTCTTCTACGAGTATGCTAACAGCCTGCGAACCGCTCCGCACCCATTACTTTCTTCCGCCGGATCGCCTGGCGGCGTCGCCGGTTCTGGTGCAGAGGGGTTTCAACAACATTTGCCGCTTTTACATGCCGGTCACAGTGAAATTGCATTCCCTACGGAGCCGGGCGCCGTGCGTCCGGGGTGCCATTCAACGGCCAGAGAGTTCACCTATACAATTACACTCTGCATTCCAACAGGCGGGATACAATTTCGTCGGGGCAGAAAAGCAACGGTGCCTGGCCGGTGTCGCCGCGACTCGGGAATTCGTGGGCCAGCGTGGCTCCGGGCGGTGCATCGTCCCCGCGATCGGTGCCTCATGTTTCCTCTTTTCCTTCCCTTTATGAAGAGACAAATGTTCGCCCCCTTCGATTATCTCTATACACGCACATGAACACATACACGCACGCATGCACACACGCGAGAGCGCGCTAAGAGGAAGAAAAGAAAACGCCACGCCTAAAGGTGATTCCCTTTCGACTCTTTCTTCCTTCTTTCCAAAAGAAAAAAATAAAAAGGGGGGACGGGTGGGTTGGTGTGTGTGTGTGTGTGTGTGTGGAGGGCTGGGGGGGGGGGAGAACGAGCGATCCGCGGGATCGCGAAGCTAATTACGTCTAATTACGTCGCCGATTCCAATTACGGTTTTGGCGCCGCTCGGGTCTTCCGGTCGAATCTCCGCCTCTCGTTTTTTCGCTCCCTTGCCATTTTCTCTCGCACAGCGGCGTTCGCCGTCTTCGCGCGTACGCTCTACACACAGACTCTACGCCAGACCTGAGTGGGCCGATTGATGAACGCGAGGGAGCACGGTGGACTAGGAGATGGGATCTCGTAGAACGATTAAAAAGAATGGAGGAGGAGATAGAATTTATCATTGCTTTCGATAAGAAAAAGAAGTATCAAAAGACTGAAAGGAATTGATAAGTCACTGATCATAATACGGACTGACGACAACCTATGTTTGTTTTTTTTGTTTTTTTTTTCAAAAAAGAAGAAAATATTAGAACAAAATGAAAATCAGCCCGCTCGAGGCCGGTCCTTGTGATCAGTGATCAGGACGCAACTGATAGTTCATCTGGTAATAATGGTACTAGTAATTATAATAGTAATAATAAAGAGAATAATCGTAATAATAAGTATAATGACAATATAATCGTAATAATAATAATAATAATGATAATAATAAGAATAATCGCAGCGAGCGCAGGGTTTTCATACCGCGGCAATTTAATCTCCAGTCGCAAGCTGGTGGAGGGATCGAAGGGGGGGGGGGGAGGAGGAGGACAGCTTAATGCGAGTAAAAGTTGGCGGAATAAAGTTAATTAATCTAATGCCCCCGCCTTAGACACGAGAGGGGCTACACCAGCGAGATGTGTAGGATCAATGAAAAGGTAACGCCATGCACCCACACCCGCGGTGGGGGATGATACCGATTATTCGTAGAATTAGTAACAGGAGAACGTCGTTGGCTCTACGCGTACACAACAGCTTGCGAGCACGCGCGCCGGCCCAGGTATGGAAACCCCACGTGATAATAGCAGTGATAATGATAACAGTAGTGGTCAAAAAGCCCCACCAAATATAAACGCAGGTGTGGGCCCCGGCCGGACCTTTCCCCGGCGTCGCAGCATCCGGCAAAAGGTCCGCCGTCTGCCAACCGCGCAACGTTTCGTAAAAACAGCAAACGAAAACACCAAGCTATTCTCTAACAATCACCTTCTCCGCTATATGAAAAGAAAAGAAAGAACATTCGATAGACAACTAATGGTCGTTATAAACTGTGAGTAAAATCCATGTGGTGTGTGTGTGTGGCGATAGTAGATTTCATTTTTTTTTGTTTTCGTTTTACTTCAATAGTACTTCTCTCACTAGACACGATTCAACATATAGAAAGTTTATCGTTATTATTTAATAATAATTATTATTTATCATTTATAATTATTATCTTAAAGCTGTCTAAGGACTCTCTGCGTGGCAGGAGCGTCGTGTTTCATCTTTCTTTCATTATTTGTTTCCTTCCTTCCTTCGCCTCCCTTCGCTTCTTTATATTACTTTGCTTACTCTTACGTGTCAGACGATTTTTTTTTTTTCTTCGTTTGTTCCTTATATCTGTCTCTCTGTGTGTGTTTCTCTGTTTTGCTTTTTTTTCTAAATCGTTTTACGCTTTTTTTTCTTTTTAACAGTTAGGTACGCTGTAGTCGTCCTCACTTTAATAACGTGTTCGCCCTCTCCTTTTGTATGTGTTTTGTTTTGGACACGCAATCGCGCGCAATTAGTTTAGACAGTGTGTCTAGGTCACCGTAGGTGTACGTGTGTATATTTATATCTTAAATATATACTACTTGTTGATGCTTTGTAATTTGTAATTTGTATAGATCACAATGTGTCATACCATCTGCGCCAGTGAACGATATTCTTTTTTTTTTTTTTATATCTCTATGCCTTTTTCCTTGCCGTTTCCATCAGAACGCTCGGTTTGGACAACTATGCCATCTTGTGCACAGACCGCGGGTTCACCGACCCCCTTGAACTCAACAATGTTTCACAGAAGTGTCGCAGAAGAGAAAGACAAGAATGGTAAGACGGTAGAAAATTGACACACGAACGTGCAAACAATCGATTCGAGGGGACAGCTACTTGTTTCACGAGTCGTTCGGTGCGTTGAAAAACAAAAAAGAAGAAAAGATCAAGAATGACGACAGCAACGATGCGACGAGAACAAGGGACCGATAAGAAGGTGCGAACTATTCTTAAATCGAAGAGGATCGGGATTTATCTTTCGTGTGTCTCGATAGTTCACCCACTCGTGCGTATTCGAATTTCTTAATTGTGATTTATATTTTCATTATATCATCAAAAACCTACGCGCTAAGTAAATTCAGACCAGCCGAAATTGTCGATTTAGAAGGAAATGCAATCAAAGAAGAAATATCTTATCGAAATAGATAATAGGTTCATTGCTAAAAATAAATAAAATTTTTTTTTTACTCATCTCTTCAAAACGTGCAACGCGCCGGACAACGCACGAACCGGACGCGCATTTCTCCCTCCCTTCATCTCTCTCTCTCTTTTTCCCCATTTAATTAAATAGCACTTTTATGCGTTTAATGCATCTATGCCGCTCCACTGCTCGATCATTTCGCACCAGTGCGAAATATATTTAAGATTATTAATTATTTCGGTTCGTCGTCTCGATTAGAAGAAACGCAAGAGAACGGATAGATATTTTCTTTTTTTTTTTCTTTCTTTCTTTATCATTGTTGATATTAGCACAGCGTTGCAGAATCAAAGCGTATTAAGATTTTCCTTTTCCATTCAGAGAAATAACTCGACTGCGTTATTTTCTCCTCCGACTCGGTCGTTCGTTTTGAAATATCATTTGCCTTTTCTTCTCCCCCCCCCCCCCGTTCGTTCTTCTTCCTCCCCTTCATCTCTCATCTTTTTTTTTTTAATCTTTTTCTTTTGTCTTCGTAATCATTTCATCCTGCGCCCGTCTGGTCGGGACCTAAGCAATTGCTTTGCCCGCAACACCTTCAATTCGATTGATCGCGCGTTACCGGCTGATACACAGCTGCCTGGGTCCACGGACATTGGCATTTCGTTACAATTATACAGTTATATAGATTCTATATAAATACCTAATATGCATTCATATAATACATACCTAATATGCAATTGTGTTAGAACTCGGCCGTCACTCAAACGTAACGTAAATTACGTACGCGTGCACACCGTCTCTTACACCGTTCGTCTTTCAAGATGGAATATTATTTCGTGTCTGTCGTACGTGTGTGGCTAATGTGTGTGTATTATATACATACATATATGTAGTGGGTGTGTGTCGTGCGCGAGATTTTCCGTTTGATTTCCCATGTCGTTCCGCGTGGTACGCGCTTATCGTGTGTGTATGCATGTGTGCGTGTGTACGTGTGTCCGGTGCACCTTGTCCTAATGTATAAACTGTGTGTACGTGACTCGTGTATTTGCACTCTGTACTGGCGTCTCTATATCCAGACACCGTGCATCTTGTATACGCACGTTCCGTGCGAATCGATGAAACAAAACATAACATAATTAACTTTGTATAATATACATATTATAGGGATTCGTATTCGCCTAGCATTCACTTCCTTTCCTTCGCCTATATGTTATATATATTATTTCATAATTACTTTAATAGAGACGTCGTTCAGCTTGTAAACGAGTGTGTACGGTGTCGCGACGTCCAGATTGTGATTAAACGTTCCGCCCTGTGCGACTTAACCCGCTCGAGATGAATCGCGGGCGCGCGCATGCTTGAAATGAGAAGAGCCGCGACGGTGGACCGGCGGAAGTGTCTCGCGCGGGCGCGCCAACTCCCGCCGGTTAGTTTCCCGCGCGGCGGCGAGAGGTTCGAGGGGGGGGGGGGGGGGGGGGTGATTTGTCGGAGACCGTCAAAGCTGCCGCGCACGCGCCGCGCTTTGCCGAAAGTTAAGTCGTCACAGGCGATACCTCGTTGACCGCGGCTAACGGGCCTTTTGCCTAACGCGACCACCCACACCACGCTCTCCTTTCTCCCTGCGATATAATCGTTAATATAACAATTCATTTATTCATAAATTCTGAACGATCAAATTCAATTGTAACGTGATCTCCACTACAGTCCATTTCCCCACTAAGGATCGGTGCTAATTTACCATTGTTCGTTTGAACGAATTGCGTGACGAGAGCGAAGAACGCGCAAGGTCTCAAGAGCGAAAGAAGAAAAGAAGCTTGTGAACTCGAACGGAAACAACCAGGCCGGAGGGGGGGGGGGGGTGGAGATCGAGATCGATCGATGGCGTAGAGAGACAGCCAGAGAAATGAACGGTAGTATTCATGACGTTTAATTGATGGCAACTCGTATCCACCTAATAAGAGGATATACCGCGCGATAATTCTATAATTCCTCGATCCCGTCGTTGCGTATTCCTATTCTCTGTGTATAATCGCACGAGCGGCAGAGGCTCGTTCGTTTCACGCACGCACACGTCCACGCATACACAAGCATGCACACGCGCGCACACACACGCATCATCATCTGTCCTCCTTCCACTATCCATCCATCGTTCCCTCCCCTAACCCCCTTACCGATCGACTAGCGCGGGGCGACGCGGATCAGTCTGATAACCGTCGATCCGATCTCGCGCGCGCATCGAAGGACTGCGTGATCACGAGTCTAACGTACCCTCCGAACGATCAGCCTACGGTTTGTGATTCTCTGCGATAATATTCTATATCTATATAACCATTCCAGGCGAGTGTTTTTTTCTCCGTTTTCATTTTTGTTTATTTTTTTTTTTGGTGTTCGTCTTTCCATTTCCCTCTCTTTTTTTCCCTATCGTTCAGGTTGACGACGAGTGACGGCGATAGTGACGGTGGCGATAACGATGACGGTGAACGGTGACAATGACGATGTCGATGTCGATGAAAATGGCGATGACGATGGCATAGACTCTGACAAGTTCCTTTAGTTTCGCTTAATGACTTGAAAACGAGTTACGGTTATAATTCCCCATTGTTCGAGTTAAGTTAAAGCCTTTTTCACTTCATTAAGGGAGAGTCTAAATTTGGATTTGGGTTAGGCTGTTGTGAGGTCGACGGTGATGGTACCTGTGCCACCACAGAGCCCCTCCCCTCGGGCAACACGCTCCCTCCGCCGCCGCTGTTCATGCCGACGTTGCTGCCGGCGCCCCTTTCCCTCATCCTGTCGCAGTAATCCGCGAATATGTCGCGGAAACGCGCCCAGGATTTCTCCGGCACGGTGATTGCTGTTCTGAAGTGCGTCTTCACCTGTAACCACACGTCCCCCATTGGCATCGCGCTGAGAAATTAAGCTGTCGCCTCTAGATCGTGATCTATCGTAACGTAATCGCGGCAATCCCGAGGGTGCCTAATTCCTACTAGCGACCAGTAGTTACGATACACCCGATCGATTAGCAATTAGCCCATTAACTCCCTTACCTCGGAAATTCTCATGTAGATGCCACGATTGTTCTGGCCGATATCAAAATAGAAATTCTTGCTATCCACGCGCATGTACCGCCCCTCTGGTAAGTCACCCTTGAAGCCGCCATCGTCCGTGCCGTATTCCTCGAGGAGGTCCGTCAGCGCGTCGCGGAACTCGATCATACCCTGCGCTGGTATCGCGATCTGCGTCCTCGGCCCTCCCCGCGTGATGGTCTGCGACACCTGTACAACAAACGTCCATACCCCTTACCACAACGGTCACCAAGCGATCCCTCCGCGCCCGACAGCGCGGCGCACGATCAGGAAGCCACTGTTCTTTCTCTACGTGCTCCCACGGTATAGAAGAGCCTATCGCCCTCTAAGGACCTCCGCAACACCGAGACGATATCCGAGACTGACGCCCCTTATCACTTAGCGTACAAAGTAAATTTGCATTGGCTGGTACATACAGGGTGACTCACCCGCAGGAAACGGCCGCGAGTATTTTCCTTGAGGTCCAAGTAATACCGCCTGTTATCCTTCGTTATCACCTCCGACTTCAGCTTCCCATCATCCGGTACGTTCTCCGAGCTCGGTGGACCTGCGGGTTCAACGTTTCAAATCGCGATAGAATAGCATCATAAATGTTCTCACATCTCGCTTTGGGGTGTATCTAACAGATTTCTATGCAGAACAGAGTTCCTTCTCATTGCTCGGCATGCTTGGCCCCGGATCGAAGGTATTCAAGTACCGATTATCGAGGTAACGAGCTTTGGGGCTAAGGAGATAATTCGAAGATGCTGCGCACCTCGAGGTCACGGATAACAGAGCTCGGGGGCGTGACACTAGGCCCTCGAGTTTCAGCGGAATCTCTGTGCAACAACGTTTTGGATATTATGGTTTACCTAGGGATGCATAAAAGTCACTGAACGTCGAAAGGTAGTTCCGAAACTCGGACGCTGTGCTGAGTGCCAGGTAGATTTGGCTTCTTCTTCCGTCCGCGCCGATCTGCAAAGTGAAACGCGCATTGTTACCCGCCGGTTCAACTCGCAGCGTCACGTTGAATAATTTATGAAATATAAAGGAAAATACCTCGGCTACTTTGATGAACCTCCCACGTCTGTTCTGCTTCACATCGAGATAGAATCTTTTGCTCTGTATCTGCAGCATCTTCGTCGCCAACTCCTGTTCGCCCTGCTGCCCCTGCTGGCCTGGAATATCACACGAACGGGATTAATCTTTGCCTCCATTAATACGGACCGTTTCTCATTCGCGCAAATTCGTATTGAACCGGGGGGTTTAACTATCTTAGCCCTAGAACAATTGCATCCAATGAAATGAAAAATTCTGCTCCGCTTTGGCAATTAAATCCCTCGAAACAGGTGTTCTCGCGCAGGAACGTGTCTAGTGTCCCAAATAAAATTCCCCGATCGATACACCCTTCAAATGTCACCCGCTATTTAAAATTCCCTTTGAAAGGAGCTCTACGATCGACTTGGTCAGCGGCTAAAGCGACCTCCGGCGCCCGTTCCACGAGCCGTCGAAGGGGAAAGGGGAGGGAACGTTGGAAGGGACAGGGCGAGGAGCCCAGAGACAGGTCACCCAGTGTTTATTAGGTCAGCCTGCGCTCGATGCTCCTCGCTGGGCTCCCCGAGGCTGCTGTTTCTGGGTCGAAGCAGCGAAATCCGACTATCCCGGTGGAGGCACGGTGAACCAAAATGGATTCGCGTTACTTAGGCAAGGGTTTTTCTTTTGTAATAGAGAAGGGTCGATATCCTTCGTAACAGGACAAGCAGAGCTGGGCGAAAGGCTGGAGCGATGTTGCTAGTCCTCGCCGATCAATAACAGCTGCACCAGAGGTCAATGACCCGTTTGGTACCCCACTACCGCTGGATACAGCTCTACCTAGTTCTTCGCTGTTATCGTCGCCAGCTTATCCTGTCCTGCCACGAAGGGAGTCCCCGTATTTCGTGTAATAGAGGCTTAACAGGAGGAAGATGGTGGAAAGAACATCCCAAGGAACAAAAATGAATTATATAAGCACAAAAGTAGAAAAAAGAATTTAGCATCTGTTGGGAAGGAACTAAGATTTCGAGGGAATTCTAGGTGAGGGTTTATCTGGAGATTATTACGCTTAAAGTTATTAATTTTAATATCTCCAAGGACCTCGCAGCAAGGCTGAGCTACTGAGAGACACTTGACTCGGGGAAAAGATTTTACTGTACGAGAAGAAGTGGCTGGAAGGTTTCAAGAGTCTCGTCCTAGAACTGAAATAGAGCGTGATCCAATCGTTGCGTTTAAAACCGCCTGCTTAATACCCCACCGCCTCGCGAGTGCCCAATACCAACAAAATACTGGCATTAAAAAAGTGGCTAGACCCTTTAATGAGGAGGGCTACGTGTTTCCGACTGAAAGTAACATCCCATTTCGGTGGTCCACGGCCAAGACTGGTGAAAGATGGTGGGCAAGTTGCAACCCCGTTCCCGCAGGCATACAATCAAGTCGCATTCCGAAGGATCGATCCCCTGCGCGAAACGTGCGTCGAACGATCGATCTAACCGTAAAGGGGGTCTCTATCCCTCATTGTTACGTACTCGACTGTTGCAGGCTGCCCGGAATCGGGACAGGGCTCAGATCGCCCTGGAAGATCCTGCTCTTGAACATTCTGTCTATGCTACGATAGTCCATGCACCTGTACATCCTTCGCGTCTCCGCGGCCACCCCCTATATCCTCATCCGCCCCTCTAACCGTCTCCCGTCCACCCGCGTACGTATTTATTCCCTGGCCCCCCTGGTCCCTCCCTCCGCCGCCGCTAATCGATTACTATTTTCAGTTTTCTCTCTGGAGGGCCAGCAGGTTGATCCTTCCACCGACGTCCGCCCTCGTCACGAAGCCCCTTCGTGCACGGCCACGCAGCCAGTTAATCCGCAGCAACATCGTCTGCCGACCCGTCCCTTATCGAGCCGCCAGCTGGGAATCGGGACAGGGTCGAGAACACTCCATGAAGAATGGCCCTCCGCGTCCCGTCGATACGCCTTCGTACACTCCCTCCTCGGCCCCAGCCCCTCATAACAGTCAACCCCCTCCCCCCCCACCCCCGAATCCTTCAGCACCGGCGAACAGTCCTCGATTCGCGGGAGAACGTCGTCCACTCGGCCCGCGGGCTTTGCATGATCGTGCAGCCGTCTAGGGCAGCGTTGTCCAAGAGGATCCGTGATCCAGCGCAACCTCCCGAGGCATCATACCAGCGATGCAACCTGCTGGCTACCTTCCTCGTCGAGCTGCGTCTCCGCGCAACCTGGCCCGCCTGCACGGTCCACCGTCATCCTCCGGTCCCTTTGCTCCCCGATCCTCCCTACTCTACCTTCCCCTCTGACTCTCCAGGTGAACTCCGCCCGCCGTTCCTCAGCCTCCCCTAGGTCACCATCTATTACCAGGGGACGAGACGCGCGTCGAGCCGCGTTCATCGAAACCCGCCAGCCAGGAGCTCGCAGCCAGCATCCCAGATAGCGGCCGTTGCCCGCCAGGCGGTAGGTCCCTCGTCTAACATCCTCGCCTTCCTGTCGTCGCCAGCGTCACCCGGGGCTCGGATGAATATTCAGAAGCGGCTCTGTAGAGAGCTCTCGGCCAATCCCGCGGTGGGCTAAATCCTGGACTTTGCGGTGCTTCCGTTGCGTGGCCTCGTTCCGCGCCACCCCGGGGCGTCTGGGGCACCTTCTAAGCGGGCATCCCCTGCCCGACCGCACCGTCGAATCTCATCGGACACGGGCCAGGCTAGATCATCCAGCTGCCACGTCCCTTTGTCTTCCCAGAGCACACGTATCCCCCAATGTCCTCCAGCATCCTGCGTACCACCGCGGGAGAGCTTCCCTCGCAGCAGCGCCGTTTACAAACGTTTCACACGTGAGACGTATCCACCCCCGAGCAACGGAACACGTTTCGCGTGCCTTCGTCTTACGTAACAGGGATATCCTCCCATATTCCTACGCGTCCCCGCGGCTTCAAGCGGGGCTGGCCGTTACGCGGCCAAGGCGGCCTATACCAGAGCCACCGTCCCGTCCATGCATCCCGTGCTCCGCGGATTTACGAGGCGGACTCGACGTGGACGTCGACGCCGAGGAACGAAGGGGGCGGGTGCATTGATCTCTGCGCCTGGAGCGCGACTCGTGGCGCTGCACCGACCTGCCTCAATACGAACTGCATATTTCCGCTCTCCCTCTTCCAACCAGCCCCCTCCAGCCCGTTTCCATGAACGACCGCCCGACGACGCGGCTCTGCTCTGCCCTCGACGCCTCTGCGCGTCGACGCGTCCACCTTCCAGCCTCCCTTTGCTCCGGTCCTCCTCGGTCCAGCTGCTGACGGTCACTCGAGCGCCTCTACCTTGGCTGGACGAGGGATCCTCGCAGGCTTTAATCGTTACACGAATGTCAAGCTGCGAGTGAGACCCACCGAGGCTCCTGTAAACGTGCAAGCTTCAGATACCGAGATTCGGTGAAACGGTCGCTTATGAGGTCCTGGAGGAACTGAATGAGGCTCCAAGGTCTTGGGGAACTTGGTGCGAAAAGCTTCCCGTGGACTTGGGAAAGTCTAACGTAGATGCGGACGCTGGGTAGTCTGCCTGGACGGGTTGATCCACTCAATGGATTCAATAGAAGCTTGCCAAAGTCTTGGGAAGTTGCTGTTCTGAAATTCCTGAGCTTCAGTAGCATTCGTGCAGGCTCCAAGCTACCGCGGCATGTCCGAGAGCATCATCATTCGATCCAGCTGTCCTCCTGTCCCTTATCCCCCGCGTGTCGCGCATCAGCGGCGCTCCAAGATCGACGTCCGTGCGCTAAGAATGCATCGAGTGCATGCATGATTCATGACGGGCACGAGCTCATTGAATTTTTGTACCGTTAGAAACGCGGCGGTGGTTCTCCCCACGATGAACCCTTCACAGCCTATTTAACGCGCTCCTCCAGCACGCGTGGGCGTTCTTGGGGATCTATGCTCATTGATATATGTCGTGGTTTCGACTCCACTTTTTAATTGAAGAGGAGCTTGCAATTTATACAGCGGATGTAAAGTAGTATCGACGACTGAGTTCCGTATCCAAGATGAAATGTAGTTGGTACTTTGGTTAGAACGCCTGAGCAGCTTCCAAGAAAGATTTCGAGGATACCAGTAGTTAAGGCATGCAGAAGAATGATAACGATGAGATGAACGCTATTTTCTCATCGTTATTTAGCGTTCAGTATTAATGGAAAATTGTTATCAGCTCCGAGGCGGAAGCGTGGTTAATCATCGGTTTCGTCATCGAGGAAAGTCACGCTCGAGCAATTTTTTTCCCTCGCTGACGCTGCGCGTAATTAGAACCGCTGATTTCGCTATCAATGACACTGGATAGCCGACTAGAAAATACAATCTAGAAAGACGGAGAAATATTACAATATCCGCGATGACCTGAATATTCATATCTTTTAGAATCCGCTGCAGTGACGAGTCGGAATAATGTTTTCGCGACGGTGTATTTGCAGATTTTATGAGGAAATTAAATGAAATGTATTTCTACGCGATTTATAAATGACGCTGCGCCTTTGTCAGCGGGAATTTCAAATTTCCCAGCAGCCCAGCCGACGCATCAAGTCTTCCCAAGATACTAAAAAATTATGTCGCTTTTTATTTGTCCTTGAAAGCATTCTAACCGTTCAAAGTCTAATCACTGCCGTTTAAAATGCAGAATGTGAGGTTATATCGCACCCAATTCCTATTTATATGATTATTCCACGTTGAAAATACGGAGTGACGCACATCTCCATAGGATGAGGAAAGTGCAAGCATTCCATGAGAAATATCGTGACCCAGAGCCTTCGATTTCGTTAAAATATTCGCTGAGACGAGTGACGAAAGCGCCAATGGGATTTCCGCGAATTCCATGTTCGTCCCTTTCTCACGGTCGGTAAATTATCTCCGTGGGAGACGTGGCAGCCGATAAAGAAACGAGACCGAGATTCGCGAAGTTGCACACTTCCGTTTCCAAATTGCTTCATAGTGACATTCCCCTATTCAGTAATTCCCCCAGGATGCCCCAAAATTCTACGGCCCACGGTGAAGTTTGCTTCGAATCTACGAGAGCCGAGTAAAGGCTGCGACTTTTAGTCTTATTCAAATTCGCCTATTTTTAATCCCAAGTTCTTAACTGTTTCCGCTGTTACTGAATCATCGACCAAGCATTTCAGTGGCGTAGCCGCACGCCGCTCGAGTTCCTAGAATCACTTTTTTCCCTCCGACTCTACCAAAATGCCGTTTCAGAGACGGTCGCTGAAATAGGGTTTGCGTCACGCGACCTAACCTAAACCATCCGAACGTAAAGTTCCTATTTAGAACGCGCCTTCAGCTTCGAATCTTAATAAATATAATGACGCAATATCCAAGTGCCCTACATTTCTAAAATCCCCTATATCCGTACATCGGCACCGAAACTTTCCAATTCAAAGCATTTGTAAATTATAAATATATATTTCTATCGCGAAAGCTGAAATGGACGCGATTACCGATAGCATTATCAATGTCGTTTCGAATTTCTCACGAATGGTACACTTCTAATCTCGAACTCCCACGATTAGTGAGCAACAGCTACCTTCAGGGCACCAGTACTGTATCTTGCCCATGGTGTCGCCCCAGTCTTCCACTGTACTCCGTTGACCGTCATCCTGCGATATTTCTACAATCTCACCCATTACGACACTTATTTAACCACTTGCCACGCGATATTCCAAGGAAGTGCACTATAATATCGCTTATCCCTACGTACAACTCTTATCTGCCTTGCGAGCCACTCAATACACTTGCCTACTTAGTATACTTTTCAAAACACCCGGACTAGTAGCAGAGGAACTTCGGAATTATCCCACAGACGTCACTGTACCGCACCAAGTAAGCACCACTAAATATCACCAAATACCAGTTCACCAGAATGCCGCATTAAACGATAAAAAAGAAAAAAACACCACGGCTCCGAGGGAACCGGTCGCAGATTTTACGCGCGTCGCGAACACGATTGATCGCGAGAAGTGACTCTCGTGGTCGGCCGGCCGATCGCGGTCTCGCGCTATCTTCACGGTGCAACGGACTTCAAGCCGGCTTTGCCCGGCCGCGAGATTAAAGCGGGATTTCCAAGCTGCGAACTGAACGCTCGGCGGGATGGCACAGTCCATTCGAAACTTTCACGCGGACGTTGCAGTCGGGAAAACCAGCGGGGAGAGATGCGCGGAGAAATCGGCTCGGACGATGCGTCACGACGCGAACGAGGGCCGAGAAAAGCGATCGTCAGCGTGAGAAGCCGGTCATATCGGGATGACGCATCGGGTATCGCCGACTGATCGTCGCGACACTTCCCACTGGATGGTGCACATCGTGCAGGAGCAACTGGACGTCGTCGGGCACGAATGACGTACCGGTCATTCATGGAGCCCGCCGTCATGCCGATGGAATGCGCGCATGATGGTGGTGAAATCGCTCCGACCAATCAACGGCCGCCTAGCGCCGGCTTCTGCGTGCGCGAGCCACGCGCGCCACGTGACTTGGCCGCCCGAACACGTGACAACGTCGCAACCCCCCACCAATGCAACCCAGCTCACACGACATGATCGCGTGACGTCACGACCAGCTGACTGCGCTAGTACGGTTCCCTACTCCTCTGCCTCGTCCTGCCGCCACCGCCGCCGCCGCGTATATACTTCTTCCCACGACTTCCATTTTTCGATGAATCCGTTTCTAGCGCCTCGAAATTGACGGCGACGCGTCGCCAACCCGATTCGCGCGCTACGCGCGCCGAGAATAGGCGCTCGAGAGGCGGTCTCAACCCTGAAGGCGAATTTTCAACGCGGCTCGGAGCCGGGAGAAGGGTAGCGGGAGGAGGATTTTGAGAAGCAATTCTAGAACGAGATCTATGATTTCCAGCGGGCAAGATTGAAATAGCATTTTTGGCCGATTATTGCATGAACCCTTTCCCGTCAACATTCGGTATTGATCTCCGCGTATCCCTTTTTATCGTGATTTTTTTATAACAGTTGGAGCTGTTCGGTTGGGCAACACGTTTTAGGCAATATTGAAATAAGTCGGTGGAGATTAGTGTTTATCTTTGGGTGTAAGTATATAGTAAGAATCATGATCCTGGTGATCTCTTCATATCACCCGATAAATCCGGGGTCAATATTGTTAAGAAAAGTGTTTGCTCGAGTGATTATATAATTTTGAAGAATATTGCTCGATTCGCGCCAAAGTTATAGGAACTAAATATAAGTTCTGGATGTTAGCGGGATAATTTTAGAGAGAAATGAGTGGAATATAAATGTAACATTGTCATACGAGACGAAGCCGGTGGAGAGCATCTAATTTTCTATTTCAGTGGATGTTTTAAATCGATTTCTGTCGGAAGATTTATTTGTCTCGTGGTAATTTCACTCACCAGGGTCGAAGTCTGTCCCTCCAGCATCCATTCCGCCTGGATTCCCATATCCTAAAAAAGACGGAAACAGAAATTCATGTTAATAACGAGGCACGAATAAAACGAAGGTTAATGCTACCCTACGTGGCAATTACCAACTAGAGATCGTTACATATTTCCCGCGTCATGAATCGTAGAAAGTACACCAGATAGCGTTTACATCGTAATCACCTAACCATCAAATCTCGTTCCAAAATGCCAATAGAAATAAATTACCAATTTAACCTAACAAAATGTCAACATGCACTAAATAAATAAAGTTAATAATGAAACATATCGATATCCCGACATTTTGAAATTCTACAGCTGCAACTCAAAAACGAAAAGAAAACTGACTCCAGGTGCTATAATGATTAAGTCAATATTGAACGGTATTTAACGCTAATGATGGGTTTAGACCCCTATTAGTAGGCTCGCAAGCAGTTCCCGATAATTATGAAAAAGTATGTTACATCCATCATAAAGAAGATTACCTGTTTACCAATATCTATTTAGTGAAACGTAATCATAACAAAAATGTCCGTGTATAACTTTCTTATCGCAAACTTTCCCACTGTTGATTCGCCCACGGTCGATATTACACAACTTTTACGTTATCAATTAGAGATAATATCGACCGAACTTATTCCTCTGCATCGGACTTGCAACCATAACCTATTTCAACAAGTACTCGCGACCACTCAATACATTCCCCAAATACTGTTCAACCTCCTGTCCCAAGTAAATATTTCTATTCCGTGATCGATATCTCCTCGAGGCATCGCGTCCAACTTCCATCTGATACTTCCGAACGATTATATCCCATCGATCGGTCATTTTTAAATGATAAATTGAATTACTCCCATCGCTAGGCAGACACAGCACCACACATCGCGGCCGTCTCGTTTCGAGGCCAAGATCTACCAGCCCCCGTGGTGGGGGGGATCGCGTATGGCACGTGTGAAATTTACGCGAATCGTGGACCCAGACGGTTCCTTCGTTTAGCGTGTGCGCATATAGCAGCGTGTGTATAAGCGATTTCCGTGGCTGTGTGCCCCGCGTGCATGTATGCATGCTCAGATAGGTGGACAGGCGAGTTACATCACGCGTGTTCACCCGGGACACTATTCCGGTTGTCTTTTGGAAGAGCGGTCAGGGTGCCTGTCACAAGAAGCTGACACAAAACACAGGCTCCCGGAGGCCGCGACTTTCAAAAACGCAACACCTGGTAGAACCGGCATCGTCGCTGCACGCCGTGTTCGACACGAGGCTGAGATACGTGGCTTGCGAAAACGAGGGGCGAGGGGCAGAGGGGGCAAAACAGAAAAGGGGGAGAAAAAATCAAAAGCACGAAGTAGAAAAAGAGGAAAGTGTGCTATAGCGTGTGTGCGTGCATGTGTGAGAGGAGGGAGGAGAAGACACACGAGTACGAAGCACGAGGTAAAGAGGGAGCCAGAGGGAAAGAGAGAAGGAGAGGGCGACAGTGCGTATGTGTAGGAGAGAGAGAGAGGGGTGCACACACAGAGGGAGGGAAGGAGAGAGACGGAGTAAAGACGAAGGAGGAAAGAGGACAGGATTTGTCTCTCGGCCGATATGCGGGCCGGCCATCTTGGATCCTGGGTATCGTTGAAAAATAGCAATTCTTTTCGGCGGTTGACAGAACGCCACGAGGACTGTAAGGAAAGATCGGGTGTGTTCGGGCCCGCGGTGCCCGCGGACCGTGCGCGGACTAACGGCGCGGGTCCGTCACCACGGGAGGGTTCGTCGCGTTGGCTCGTGGAAAAAAGACGGTCCTGGTAACCGGAGGCGCAGCGCACGGTGCCACAGCCACGGAAAGATGTCGGGGCTCGCGCACGTTCGCGAGCACGTATCGCGGGACCGTGTCCGTTATCGAAAACAGTCCGGGACGATATCGCCCGTGGGGCCGTACGGTCCCCTTAGTCCTTACTTTGCGGTTGATCGTCCAGGCTTTCCCGGTCAGACATTGCTCTTAGCGCGGTCTCTTTCCTCGGTTCCACGCGTCGTCCCACGACGTCTCGGCAACAGGCCCCGTCCGACCAAAAATCCCCCGGCACTGTCCGTGGCGCGACCCCCGCTGTATATCCACCACTAACCAGCCAGCTCACCAACCCAGCACACCACTTGCGAATTTTTCACTTCTTCACACACCACGGTCCGACCGCCGACCGACCGTCCGTCCACGGCACCAGTCGTCACCACCACCACCACACGCTCGCTCGCTCGCTCTACACCGTTCCACGCTCGCTGGCCCGACTCGCGCTCGCGCTCGCCCTCGCTCGCCTGGCTCGCTCGCTCGCTCGCTTCTTCGTCCTTTCACTCTCGCTCCGCCGCCGATCCCCGTCGCGCTGCGAGAGAGCGAGATACCGCTACACTTACTTCTCCACGCGAACCCACACACTCCTCACCTTTCGTCGTGTGACCTGCGCGTGGCCATCTATATAAGACTACCTTATAGCCACGGGCACGATCCCCCCCCCCCTTCCCCTCGACGCCTCTCGCTTCAACCAATGCCGACCATTAGTCGTCCCCCTCCCTCTCTCGCGCCCGTTCGCTCTTTTCAGCGGTTCCCAGCGTTGCGTCTCTTTTTAACAGCGACCTACTGTTCCAGGCGACTGGCGGCGCCACTGTATACGCTCGGTTATATATCGTTTTGTATCGTATCGTATCGCATCGCGTCGTCCGCCATCTTGCCCGCGTTCGAGATATCGAATCGCTTCAGGACCAGCATGCAGAACTGTGTAAAGTGAAATGGAAATGTTGCGAATGCTAATTAGTACCTATCTCGAATGAACGGAGTATATAAAGTTGGGAATTGGAATGGCTTAATTTAATAGTTAGGAAAGTTTCGAAGTATTAAATGAAATGCTTTGAATTCGAGATGAAACAGTGCGTTAATATTAACGCGAGAACTTTGTATTTACATTTGCATTTCGAAAATATAAAGGAAAATGAAATATTATCATACTCCTCGACCATTCAGATGAAACCATATTACAAATTTTGAAATTACTTTATTTGCGTTCGCTTCAGCATCCGATATTTAAATTTCTCACTCACTTCCGTTGGCACCACCGGAAACCGCCATTTTGGCGGTTGAAGTACAGCGCGTCTGCGCATTGGTGCGCGAGCTTTTCGAAATTAAATCTCGCGTTCGGTTAAAGCGCACAATTAATTATACGTGTAAATCTCCGTATATTAACGGTTCGTATATTCGAATTGGTAGTATAAATTCTCTGCTTCAAGATACGGATTCGTTGTTTCTTTCCTACCGTCTCTCCTTTCCGAGGATATCACCGATGCCGTGAATCCAGATCGTCTTCCACGAGGGTAAGCGAACATCGTTATGGATATGGGAATCACCCTTAACAATCGTACAATTCTCAACGACGTGTTATTCAGAGTTGACGGTGACTACGAATAACGCATACATTCATTGCAAGTGGTCAGTCAGAAGTCCCGCAAATTAATTGAAACATTTTATTCATATTTTTTAAGCAAAAACACAACAAAATTCAAGTACACTTATTCCTTACACGTTTACTTTAATTCAACTAAAGTATAATTATACAATAACAGGACTTGTGTAAGATGCAATGTGAATGCCTAGTACGCTTATGAATGTATGCACGTCAGTTGTAAATACTCGATGAACATGGTAGTCGATGGTGTGAGAAAATCAATTTACTCGTATCTTGTATGGATGCCCAGATAAGAGCCATCGTCGTTTCGCGCGGAGCATGGCGATCGCCGCTTTATCGCTATCATTCCATTTTTATTCCCCTCCGTTCCGACAAATTTTAACTGTGCCGCAAGTTCGCCCGATAGCCCTTCTTCTCTTTATCGAGACGTACGCTTTGAAATGGTTACAAAAATGGCAGCCGCTGAATAAGGCACACAATTGATGCAACGCGCATTTAATATAGCGATATACTTGTCTTTAATGTAGTCGGGTGTGAATGAATCTCTATAAGTAATATGGATCGTCCTGGGTATTATGTGTGTGTATGATGCCTAGGGAACCTAAAGCTTCGCAGGAACGATTGTGCCTATGTCGCTGTTGTGATAATAGTTGTATTATTATTATTATCGGTATTATTATTAACATTATAATTATTAATATTATTATTATACTTGATGTTACTAACGCCTGGATGATCGGTAGTTTTGTATATACAGGTATCTTCGAAGTATGTTTCGCACCTTATGATATGGGGGGGGTATATATATATATGATTTTCACGAACCACGTCTATCAATCAACTTACATAATATGCAACCTGAGGTATTCGATCTACTTGACACAACTCAACTAAAGCGTGAAGTATGTTGTAACAAGTGCGACTTCTGTTATGTGTACATTTATGTGTACGCGTGAAATGTGTTCTTCTAGTTCATACTCGACCATCTATTACAAAACGTCATGCTGCTCGTCTTTTGCTCGCTTAACGAAAATGGGAACCCAGTAATGTAAACCAATTCATTTCGTAAAGCTTCCCCTATATACATGTTACGTTAGCTGGTAACAGCTACGATATAGTTAAATAGTTCACTGTGTTACCAATTTCTCTTTATCACCAACAACTACTCTGCATCCTAGCTGAACATATTTCTTTTGCATCGACCATCGTACGTGGATTTGTATGTAGGCTAAGTAGGCTGCAGCCTAGGGCGGCAAATTTCGGGCGAAAGAAATTGAGACGTGTAGCGAGATGGTTCTATTTTGGCTGCTTTCACCGGGTGATCTCTAAACGCAGAGGCTTGAGAGAATTTTAAGAACAATTCAGTTTCTTTTCGTGTAGCAAATTAGCGGTGACTCCGGTGTGAGTTTTCGTATTTGAATTGGTCTTAAAATTGTCTCAACTCTTTTAAATTAAAATCTACGATGATATTTCACGGAAAGGGCGGCGGACGGTTGTTAGCCTAGGCGCCAGATCTCCGAACCCGCCCCTGATTGCGCTCGGTTATTCTATCGCTCCTGAAACTTCCGCACGCGTGATCCGTTTCGTTCGGAAATTGGTGAAAATGTTGTGTGCACGTTACAGATTACAAGGTCTCGCGTTTAAAACTTGCCTATGAGCAGTCGAAACTTCTGCAAGCGAAAGGCCATCTAACGTGGTGCGCAGAAAAACGCTAGTTGTTTCTCGTGCTTTAAAATTTACGTTCTAGATAAGTTTTGTAAAAAATATGCCTTAGTCATTTTGATGTAGGTATAATTCGTGTAGTGTTTATAAAATATTACACAGCGAGGACAACAAAATATAATACGACGCAGTCTGCTTGAATAATTTTTATTTTTACTCTTCCGTAGAGTTCAGACTTCACAATTCATTGTACTTTATAATTCAGAAATCATAATTCTGATCCTTCGAATCTCGAATAAGCTCGGTTCATTTCAATCGATACCAACGAATGAAGCTCCTTCATTCAACACCATTGAAAAAAAGAAAAAGAACGAAGAGCGAGAGAAATGAAAATAAAGAGAGAAAAAAAAAGAAGAATATGTGCACCAAGTTGTCTTGACAATAACGTCAAAAAATATGTCGTATATGCTCTCATGCATATAATATACATTGAACTATATATACTGGATGCGATAAGAATTTATAATCTCTGTGACAATTTGAACCGTGCCATCTTTGAGAATAAACCTTATTCGCCATCTGAATAGGGTCCTTGGTACTAAGTTTACGGATTCACATGTATGCTCATTCCTTAAAGTTCATAGAATAATAGAAAACAGAAGGCGTGAACTATAAATCAGTCAGAAATTTCTATATGGAAAGCACTAATCATAGTATATAGCATGTAGTACACTATATACTATACATATAAGTATAATGTCGAATAAAAAATGGATTGATATGTATTATATACATAATACATATGAATTTTAAAGTAGTGGAACTTACAACGTGAAATATATATTTCTTTATTAATTCCGCTCGCAGCAATGTTGCTGCCAGCAACTAATGGCGTCCAATGTCCTAGAACAAGCATACATGTGAATCCGAAAGCGTAGTACCGAGGACCACATTCAGGTGGAGAACATGGTTTATTCTGAACGATGGCGCGGTTCAAATCGTCACAGAGGCTTCCTACGCTCGGAAGCCGCACACCGCATCCAATCTATACAGTTCAATGATAATATCCCACCGAGGGGTTTCCATGAAACACGATTTGCGAGCGATCTCTCTTAAAAGCTATTTACAAAAATGAATAGCAATACGTAGGCTCTTGCTATATCTCATCCGCTGCCTTTGAGCATGCCTCTAAGCTTAATCGACCATTAAGTCGATCCACAGGGTTCCTTGTCTTTCTGTATTTCTTAAGGACAGATTAAGAACGTAAGAGTAGTAATGAATTACGCGGGTGTAGATGTGTCTCTCTGTGTACGTGTACGTGTATGAGTGTGTGTGTGCGTGTTGTGTGTATGTATATATGTCAATCGATACGCGATATACCAGCAAAGTGTGCAACGTCAGAGGCTTACGTTACTTAGAAAAGGACGGCCTTGACATCAGTGCTGTTCCATGAGAATGGCCCTGCGGAGAGGTACTTGGTAACGGGGCTCCTTCATAGTTTACCCAACAAATCATTGAATGTTACAACAAACCCCTCTGCATGGTATAGGGTGCTCGCCTTCTTGGCCGTACAACGTTCGTGACTTGAACACCTTCGAATCGATAGCCAGAAACGGGGGTTTGCCCGTGTAACAGCTCTCGTATACCTCGAAAGCCTCGTCGATGGGTATGTCGCTCTTATCCCCGTTCTGCCCTCGAACCTCCTTGGTCTCCTCAGGATTATTTGGCACTGATTTCGATGCAGACATCTCTACGTTCGTCTTCGAGCCACTCGTTTCCTCCTCCACGCTACTGGTGGCACTCTCACGGGCAAGTCTGTAGTATTCCTGCACGTAATCCAGGTTCACCTTCTCAGCCTCGTTGTTGTCCTCCTCCGCGGCCTCGCCCTCGCACGATACACCTTGGCATTGCAACATCTTCTTCGGGGTTATCACAGGTTCAATCGTCTCAGCCTCCCAGCACTCCAGCACATCTGGCTCCTCCATGCTGTCCAAGGAAATCTCCTCGCTACCATTCCCCTCGTCGCCACTGGTACTCTTCCTCTTGCTACCCTCTATCTTGTCAGCCACCTTTGTCGCCGTCTCGTTCTTGCTGGCCGCTTTGATCGCCGTGGAGGGATCATGACCACCCGGTAAGTCCGGCTCGTAGGTGGTGGTAGTCAACAGCTTGCCGTCCTCCGAGACAACGATCTCCCCCTTTTCAAACGTCCTGACGTTCATCGTATCCTCGACGCCACCCTTGCCCTCTTCCTCTTTGTCGTTCTCCGTACACCGATTCTTCGTGTCGTTGTTGTTGGTCGGTTCCCGACTGGAACGCCCTTGTCTTTTCGTTCGCCTTGCATTGACTCTCTTCGAGTCCATCCGAGAGCTTGAAGCAACCCTCACACCCGCAACGCTATCCTTCTCAGTAAATTCGCAAACGTCACCAGCATCCTGCTGCTTGGACGGGTTCTTCTTCCTGGCGGCGGTCACAGGCTGCTCCTGCTGGCCGCACGAGTCCGACGAGGACATCGCTTCGCTCTCCAGCTTCCCATCCCCGTGCCTCGCCCGCCATCTATCGCCCGACCTCCTTTTCCCGTCCCTCTTCTTCCTGCCGCCAACGCAGTTCCCGGCCTCCGGCTGATCCTGGCCCTTAACGTTGCTGACCCTTGCGAATTCGCCGCAGCTAGCCGTGCGCGACAATGCCGCCGCATCGTCCGCGCCGCTATTAGCAGATAGTGCAGGCATGGGGTTGCCTTGCAAGTTTTTTGACGGCTTCTCGTCCACCGCATCCTCGTCCTCCGTCACGTCGCCCTCCACAGACACCGCCGACGTGATGAACACGTCCGGCGAGTTCGCCCTGCGCAGCCACTCCGTCACCGCCTCCGTGATGGGATAGTCGGATAGCCTCGTCTGACTCTCGAACCCAGAATCCTCGTTCGACGCCTCGATCGGGTCCTCCTTGCTCAGATGATTGCACACGCTCTCTGCCGCCAGGTCCTCGGCCACCTCGTCCCCGTCATTCCCGCAACGGTCGAACGTCGAGTCTGGCTTCGAGTCGTTCGACAGGTTCATGCTCTCCAAGCTATGGGTCAGGTGCACCGGCATCTTCTCGCTCTCCAGCTCCGTGGCGCTGTCCAGGTCTGGCCCGGGTGTCGGCTCCCTCACGAACTTCATACCCTTCGCGCTGTACTTCCTCTTCGGCACTGAATTCGATGACTTCGCTGTCGCCGGGGTCTCGTGGTACTCCTCGCGGATGTCCATAGTCTCTGTAGGCACGGTGCTCGGCGTGGCTGATCTGGAGCGCGTCTTTCTATCGCTGCTGCGCGACGACGGTCTCGACAGCGCCACTGGTGTCTGCGCGTCCTCGTTGCTCGAGTCGGTGTCCATCTTCCCGTTCACCAGTGTCCCTTCCTCGACACCGTTCACTTCTTCCCTCGGCGGTTCGTTGGCACTGGATGAGTCGCTGACTGGTTTGCTCGCGTCGACGCTAGACGGCGTTTCGATTTCGATTACCTCCACCAACTCGTTCGCTAGAGCTGCCTCCGCGTCCTTGGCGAGGCAGTTCGTCAGTCTGTTCGCTTCGTTATCCTGCTGGGTAACCTCGGGGGACGCCGCCTGACTCGTCTCTGACGGCGCCCCTCTGGCTTCGTCGGAATTGCTGTCGTCCACCTGGCTTTTTGGGCCGTCCTTGACGACCCCGTTGCAGGGGTTGCTGTTTTTGTCGACGGACGTCAACGGGCCCGACGGGTCCGCGGTCGTGACCTCCTCGGGGGCAGGCTTGTCCGCGGATGTCAGTTTAACCGAAAGCGGCGCGTTGAGCTCGACGGGCCGCAACTGGAACTCCTTGCAGTCGGGGTTCAGCGGCTTGTTGCTGGCCGCAGTCGCGTTCGTCGTTGTCGTCGGACCCCCTGTCCAAGACAGTCGGGAAGACGGTAGTTCGGTATCACATTCAGAGCTGCACTCTCCTTCCTCCTCGTCCTCCGTGTTATCCTAGATTTCAACGAGATTTCTTAGTCCCCTCGAGAAACTTTTCGAACCCGCGCAATATAATTTAGGGTCTACTTGGCTACTCTACAAATGGAAAATATCCAATTTATATATGGCATGTAACTCATGGCGCACCACGGAATGGAATTCTAAAATGATTTTATTCTACGCTCTCGACTTAAGTAACTACTATTTTCGGAGATGGAATAATTCATAGAATCCCAGGTTTCTAAATACAGATCATTTATAGAACCCCTATCGCTAAAGGGACCACAGCCTCTGCAAAGCCGCAGGGAGTCACACTCACCACAGCAAGTCTTCTCTGCTTTCCTCTCTTTTTCTTCTTCCTCCGCTTGTTGCAGGCCGTCGACATGTCCGCAAAGTCCGTGCTCCTCATCATCGGTCCACCCTGTAGCGTAACACCTTGGACAGCAGAAACACCGCGCGTTATCCCTCCGCGTGCGAACGTTAGGCACGCGTTGTCGACGCTGCCCCCCTCGCTCTTGGCCCGTGGTGTAGCTGCGCAAAGGGGGTCTCGAGCTCGGGGGGCAGCGTCAGAATCCACGCAGCGTCGAAGGGCGCGAATATTGAACTTGGCTTCTCCGTGCCGCGCTCCTGGACCATCGCATGCGTCTTATCGAGCAGCTCGGCGCTGGCCCGCTATTTTAAACCGGTTCTTATTTGAGACGCAGCTATCGCGCACGGGCTCTGCCAAGTTCTCCCTTGGCGCCCCTCGCGCGACCAAGCATATTTCTGACATAGAAATGTCGATGGAACAACTGCGTCCTCGTGATCGTTATGAGTCAATGGACTCCCCCCACCCTCGCCTGGGTGAAACGCCTCTTTTCCCCTGTGTGCAACGTGCGAGGCGGCGTGCTGATGGGCGCAGATTGATAGAGAGACACGGTGATGCTGATCGTAATTACGGTGAATAATGACCAGTCGAGAAATTAGACTGTTGCAGACACACACACATCGACAGCGTGTACACAGAGTCTTGACTTTAGGCACGATCGTCAGATGCTTGGGTAGGCCTGTATCTTGGGAACTGTTTCCCTTGTGTTTGAGGACACTTTTCAGGCGAAACATGGTGGGGCAGGTGGTGGAAGACTGAACTGGTAGTGGGTTCTTAAGCTGTTGACTGGAATTTAAATAGTTGTGTGTGATTTGTGAGATTGGAGAAAATGGTAGATCTATGTTGACAGGTATGTATATCGCAGGGATGGTTTGCAGTAGCATGAACCGCGGGATACAGTAGTGGTGAAGAGATAGTTTTAAGTGTGAATGGTAAAAGAAATAAGGTACCTCTGTTAGAAAGAATTATATCTGAAAATTTATATCCCATATGAGTTTTAAACTTCCCTTTGGACCACCACTGTAAGAGTAACCAAAGTGACAAGGGAACGGTTGTAACATCAAATAGGGTATGACTCGTTCCCAATAGGCAACTGCATATTTTTTTTAATGCGTGAATTCCCGGATGCCTGAAGCGTCAGATGTGTCCCGCCTGAGAGAGTCCCAAGCGCAAGATTGTACAGCTCGAGGACCCTCGCGTGATCTGCGATCGTATCTAAAGAGAAGCGCCTCTTTGCGAATTATTACCTTTTACCTTGAATGTGGTAGAGGCACGGCGGTAATAAAACAGCAATGATGCCGATGGACGGGACAGCAGTCATGAATCTGGCTATATCCCTTGCCCCTGGCCGCGCATCCAACCGACACTATTCTCGTTTAACATTAGAAACAGGTACAATCAAACGCACTAACGTCTAGACTGAGACACGCAGTTGGGGGGGAAGCAGCATCGAATAAATCATCTCTGTGCACGCGAACGTAGCACCTGCCACATTGTACTCTCTTCTTCTCCTGCCCGTCATTCCCTTCGTTAAGTATACATTCCTTGGCGTGAGTCTTCTCACGGGAGAATTAAATCACGTTATACAATCCTACTTCCGACATGCTCTTGGACATTGTCGCTTGTTAAGCCATTCATCTAGAGATCTACGCGCATCGAATGTGCTCGTATTATCGCTAGATCCTCATGCAAGGCTGATTTCACTGAACTCAGTGCAATTTTATCGTGGGCCAAATTCATATTGGGAAAGAAGTATGCTAAGTTTTGATAGTGATTAGGGTTTTCTTTCTGGGTATGGTTCATTAATACTTTGACTGCCTTGTCTTCCACATGGTAGTTGAGATCTAGTAAACTGGTGAATTGGGTAGTTAGAGGATGCAGTAGGGTTCATTGGCAGAGCAGTAAGGTTCCATCGTGAATGGGAACTGAATGAGTGGCAGTCAAAGTATTCAACTCATGGTCCAGTATTCACAAACATGAAACGTGACGAAAGTGAAATGAAAGCCTATCCACATAGATGAAGATCGCGAGAAGAGCCGCGCGAACGATCCGAAGCTCGGATTAATTTTGAATCGGAGCTTCCATCGTTCCAACCATGCATCATCGACTGCAAAACAACGATAGATTGCGCAACGTTGCGATGCACCGCTCCCCGTTAGTTATCGCATTTACGCAACAGACTCACTTAGCCACAAAAACACTAACAACCTTCGCTTGTTCGCCCGTTGTTCCGCCCATCTATCCGCGAACAGAACGAAAGCTACCAAAAAGGAGCGAGAAGGTTCTCTGGTAACGTTTACCCATGCGCTAGCAGCAGAGCAGTAGAAAAGAGTACACTATGGTAGTAGAAATATAGTGAAGTCCCACTGCTTTAAAAAAAAAAACAGGGGTCCTCTTCAGGACTGCATAAAGTGCCTCAACAATTCAGTTCTCATTAAACCTAAGGGTGCAGAGAACCCTGGAGACTATGGTTCTGTCCGTCGTCATTCAGTTACTGGATTCGTGACTTCACTATATGCCCACCGCCACGTGCAAGTATCGAGGGTCCTGCGCCAATGGCTAAGCGGCGGAGGCTCCACCCTCTCGATCAACTAACCATTCACGTTGACCAACGGAAGGCCGAACATGTAGTGGCCAGGATACATGTACTGTTGCGGGACTACTGGTATCACGTGCGACACGTGCACAGGCTGCTGCACCAGGACTGGTTCCATGTAAGGAGCCCCATTCGTCTCACTTTCCTCCGGTTGCTCCTCCGCGAACTGCTCGAACGTGTCCTGCTCCTCAGCCTGCTCCTTCGTTGTCTGCTCATCGGGCTCGCTCTCCTTCGTGGTGACAGCAGCCTCTGCAGGCTGTTCCTCCGCCTCGCCAGTCACGCTTCCGCTGCAACTGGCGCTTTCTGTGCCGTTCTCGTTGCAGGTGCCGTTGACGGTCTCCACTGGCACCACCGTGGTCTCCTGTTCCTCAACCATAGTTGCGTTCTCTGTGCTCTGGCTGGACTGTAAACAGGAGGAGCCGATTTCTCAGAATGTTTTGCTGGTTTCAGTTTGGGTTCAGGACTATGGAGGACTAGAGGGTCCTTTGAAGGAAATTACTAGGGGATAGTTGGTTATGGTGTGCGAATCGAGGTTGAACCCACTTCTTAGAGGGTTTTGCTAGCTCCTGCTTGGAACTGTAGAAGGCTGGGGAGTGGTCTGAGGAAACTACTAGGGAATAATTGCCTTGACTAGTGAAGCTCTAGAGCAGTCCCTCCAAGGCTCGGTCACTTAAGAAACTGTAAGATAAATTCACACCTGATAGTCCACCATGAGGTACGGTTGCCCAGACAGCGAGGGCACAAACGCAGGATTGACCCACTCTATGGGCCTCAAAGGCACGGGTTCGCAGGGTACAGCTGCTAGGACGCCTGGTCCAACCTGCGCTGGGACTGGCGCAGGGCCCACAAGCATCACCGGGTACTCGTAGTAGTACCCACAGGCGTGGTCGTAGAAGGTCCCATAGCCCAATTGCAGCCCAGAGTCCGCCGTCGATGGATACTCCCCCGTCCCGCAGTCTCTGTCAAGCAGCTGCTGATCTTCCGTCGTTTCGCTGCCATCTGCAATGGCACCTCAAAGTAGAACGTATTCAAGCCCAGAGGCAGGTACTCGCGGGTGTTAATCACGCGTGACAAGTGAAGTGCAGCGATTGTTAAGCGATCGAGTGTCGTATGATCAGGGAGGATGAATGGGACACCTTCTGGCTACCTCTAATTGAAGAATCAAGGACGTCGAAGGATTAAGCGAGACTCTGACAAATCAGAAACCAGGAATGCTACACATGGATTTGATTACCAAGGTACCTTAGGCTCCAGAAAATTTAAAAATCTATACAGACGCAAACTCCACTCCCACTTTACTACTATCCATCACAGAAGAATCCCCGTGAGCTCTTCTTCGCTCCCACAAAGGGGATACCTGCCACCACCCCGAGATCTCCAAGGGGCCAGTTGGGTCGGGACGGTAAACAGGTGGACAAAATTAACAAAAATTCGATGAAATGCGTTACGCTTCTACCTATACCTCTACCTGCGGTGGAATGCGATGCAGACTGGCTCTCGGTGGTGGACGGCGTCGCGCTGGTGCTGGCGTTTCCGGTCCACGGTTTCTTCCGCGACAGGTAGCCTTTCTTCAGTAGCATGTCCTGCCGCGGGGTCGTGATCCTCATGTACTCGTCCTCGTTGAAGATCATCTTCGGCTGGGACGGCGATCCGGACGACACGTCCTTTTGGGATCGGTTCGCGGCGCCAGCGTAGCCGCTGCTGTCGCCGTTTCCGGCCCGCCGGGGCTTATAACCCCCCCGCCCGTTCCGATCGAACCGATCCCTGCTCGTGTCATTCTCCCGGCCCCTCGCGTAGTCCTTTCGTAATCCCTCTTCCTCGTCTTCTTCGTCGGGCGAAACTGCGAACAGAGGGGCCCAAGCAACCTGAGACTTAATCCACTACACCGCGCGCGTCAACTGGAACCAGGGTGGTCTGGTTTGAACCGGGCCAGGGAACGTACACCCACGTTTCAGCGGTCTAATTGGCCTCATCAGAGCCGACTAGAGCAACGGTATCACGTTCTACAGCGTCACAGATACTACGCGTTCCGCGGAATCTAAATTAACCGCTGGGAAAGTTTCTTCCATTGTTCCGCGCCACCCTGGCACGTCGTATGGGGCTATGGGAGGATTATCAGGAGGAACTGACCACCGTTCAAGCCTCTCCAGTTACCGAGGAATTTTTTCACCCGAGCGTGTCGGCGTTCGCTATTCACTGACACCTCCTTCGAGTCTCACGTTCGTGTTGTTATATGGAGGGCGATAGGCGGCGTATGAGGGTGGGGTAGTGGATGGTTTCCTGTTGAATGCTCGGTGATGATGCTTTCAGCAGTCACCGAGCATCCAATTGTTGTTGGTGGGTTTTGGGGCCTTTGTCCTTATCATGCTACGTTCAGTGGTTTTGGAAGCTTGGGTATTTTTCTGGGTACTCTAGGCAGTGTGATTATTAATGAAGCAAGATGAGGCAAAAGGCCTGGCTTTTATCTACATCTTGCTCGAGTGTCTAATGACGAGGGAATGCGATTAGTGAGGATCACTATATTACCAAGCAAAATTATAAAGCTGTCTAACTGTACAGTTTCAATCCTCTAAACACTTCCATCCGCTCGTGAAGAACGGAAGGAAGCTGATGCTACTTCCAAGGTGCACGTGTCAAGCTAAAACTGCATCCCACTCGATCGTATTAACCCATTAACAGCCAGTGCTCTGACTTGGCAATGCAATTTTCACCCCCATCTGGGAAAAAACATCCCCTGGGAGAGAGGCATCCCAAAACAATCTATATAGTATCCACATTCACCAACAGTTCCCTAACTAGTCCCCCAAGGAAACTACAAACTTTAGCATTAAATCAAACTTCCAACTAATCCATCACTCTGCTAATGGGTTAAACGAAGCCAAGGCACTAGCATCTCTACCATAAATCGCCCCGAGAACGAAAAGGCTAGCTACGCCCGTCGAACAACAAACAAAACAGAAAAACGAAAGCTCGCCACTAAGGTCCACGATCAGCCTCTTCCTCAAGGTTCCGTACCGTCTTGGTACCTCGCTAAAAGTAGAACGTGATTGGAGGAGCCGATCACGTGGGTGACCCTTCGCTGCCGACGCCACTGCATCTCTCCCTGCTAGCGCGCCCTCTGTGTCGCACCGTGGCCGCCCTTTTCGAAATCCTCCTTTCCACCCGTTCGCAGCAATCGTGACGGCGATATCTGCAGCCCTTTCTCACTCGGGACACTCCTCAGACCGACATTAAACAGCGAGGAGGAGGGAATCAGAAGGAAATTCTCCACCGTGCTGTCCTCGCGACGATCGTCTCCTTCGCGGAACGATGATGGCCGATGATCGTCCTTTATCCCCCGCCCGGTTATTGGCACCGGGGGTGGAAGGCAACGCGACCGATAACGCGGGCTGATAGAAAAGGAGGATGCAGCCGTATAATCTGGCGCACGCGATGCCTCGAGAACGACTGCGGTTGACACGAGGAAGGGGGAGTAAAGGGGGATGGAGGAGAGGAGCGCGCTTTACTGGCGGACGTAGCCCATTGGCCGGCGTCCGCGGACTAGAATAGCTTCGGAATTAGAATAGAAAACGGGCGAGGACCGGCTGCCGGCGGTGCTAGCCGTGGCGCTGAGGATCAGCTTTGGTTCATTGAATGGCTCGTTGCACGAGTTAGTTAATGAGAAAACTTCCACTGTCTGCTTGGAACCCTGGCGAACGACGAATTTTCGGAAGCATGGCCGATGCTTTCGTGGACCGCTCGGGATGCTCCTAAGTAGTACGGTGGGGTACCTATAACGAACCACCTTATAACGAACCATTGCTATAACGAGCAATTTTTCTCATTACATCAGAACGCTTAGAACGAACGTGGGGAAATACAATAAATTAAATTTATAATAGAATTAAATTCGTTCTGGAACGAATCAGTTCGTTATAGGATACCCCACCGTACCTTCGACTGGTTCGGTGAACCTGGCGAAGTTCCTGTTTAAGTGATTGGTCTCGGTGGGATTTGCTACACGGGCTTCTTTCGGGGGAGCCTTGGTCCTGGGAGGATAAATTGCTGGGTGGAAATACTTTGGGAAATTCAAAGGGGGAGTAATTTTGGATAATTGGATGCTCTTGGCGATCTTTCTCTGAAGACAGCTGCCTGAGCTTTTCACCTGTCACTGAACTTCGCTCTTAATGATGTTAAGTTGTTTCTTAACTTTACTGGGCTTTCGGAGTCGATGTAGCTTAATTGGGAGATTTAAGATGACCCGGTTGTTTTGCATAATTGGGCTTTTCTAGAGGGTGTTCTTTTTTTGCACAGTGCTTCTTAAAGGAAATGGCGGCTGGAATTGAGATACTTTGGGAAAGGGATTTATTTAGATCGATCTTACATATTTTATTATCATTGCCTTGTTTTATTTCTGGACATTTTGTAGTTTTATGTCCCTGACAAGGATTATGGAAATTGCTATGACCAGTTTTCTCACAAAAAGGAAAGCCTTCGTAGTTTCATAGTTTCTCAACTGCAGCGCACGCAAAGCCAGCTACTGTAGCTCTAATCAGATTTGAGGGTTCAACGTACTGGGGCAGTATTTTAAGTAGCAAGTAGAAAGCACTTTAAATACCTAGCTTCATCCAGTTATACACTTTGTAGCGTACACTGTCTTGCAGAATTGCAGCAAAAGTTAACACACGAAACTCTGATAGAAAATCGAACAATCTTCAATCCTTCCTAATGCTTTATATACCAAATACAATTTTACATTTATGTCCACGTCAAAATCCCCAACTTGATACGCTGGCCAACAGTAAATTGCAACAATTTATGACAAAAGTTTCTGTAGCGGGCAACGTTCTCCCACGATTTTCCATAACTCTAAAAGCGAGTGTGTATTTTCTGCTAGCAATTAAGTGTGCTCTGATCTGAGGCAGCAAGTCAGCACGTGCCAAAACATTGAATTTCAGATTGCACAGTGAACACATTGTCCAAAAGCCTCTGGTAGAACAGACAGCCCGCTGATAGCCTACGAAACAATGCGTCTAACGAAAATAATACGTGAAACCTGCAAATTTGCCGTGCGATCGGCTCTAAACTTGGCTGCCAACTAGGTTGTACGACGCTTCACTGTCGCGTTACATAAAACGTGGCACATTTATCGTTTCCTCGAGAGGCGTGGAGTAAGTACTCATCCACCTTAGAACACTCTCTGAACCCTATCGCGAACTGTGAACCGAAATACTTCACGCTTCATTTATTTTTCCCATGATTTAAGAATTCTCGAATTTCCGAATTATCTACAAATCTGAGCGGACCTACGAATCCCCACTGAAATTAAAAAAAAAAATCTGCTCCCCTTCCTAAATACGTTTCAGAGACGCTTTTTATACGCGTCTTCAGATCTTTTATTTAGCTTCAACCATACTGAAGATTCTGATATTCGATGGAACGAAGCTCTAGTGCACGATCAAGCCTTATTTCATCCGATCATTGATTCATCCCGCCTAACAATTTCTGGCAGCTCTTTTGGTCTTTCGACACTTGGCCCATCGATCCCCATCGGCCCTCTATTTTGCAACATTGTTTGCACGGATATCGGCTGTCCATTCGAGAATCGACCTATTTGCGCGATCCTCGTATTTGAACGATCGTGTTACCGCCAATGCCATTTTAAGAGCGGCTATAGGGAATCGTTTTATTTTCCTCTCCATCTTTCCCCAATGGGAGGCACTTCTCCCTCCATTTCCCTCGATACTCGGTGAGTCGTTACAGCGGATATCTTTACGACAATGTTTGCTGTAATCTATCAAGCTACAGCCACTTTTTATTTGCAGGTTTGACAGGAAAGAGTAAAAGCTCAGTGGGGTCTCGATAATCCGAGTTTCGTTTAATCCGTGCTCCAAATAACTCGAATTAAACTTGCCAGAAATTATCAAGCCTCCACTGTAGGAATTCAAGATGGCCACTTCGAGGTTGAAAAATGGGACCCCCAAACTTATCAAAGAAGGCGAAATCTCGATAATCCGAGTTCCGCTTAATCCGTGCTCCAAATAACTCGAAGTAACCTGCCTCAGAACCTTCCTCAAAATTCCATTCTTCGAATTCAACATGGCCCCTTTTACGTCTAAAAATGGCCCTCGATCTTCAAGCTGATCTCGATAAGCTGATCAGGAACGGTGAATCTCGTTAATTAGATTAAGCCCGCCACTATCCGCGCGGCCGATAGGTCCGTCTGCGTCCACCGAGCTTGCGGCCGAGCCGCTAAATCGAAACGGAAACAACACGAGCCACTCGGTTTCGCCTGGTCGCGCGCGTGTGCGTGGCTGATTAAAGATCGCTTCTCTCTCGGCAGAGCTGCGGGCAGAAATTAGTGTCATTTAGTGGCGGTGCCATAATTGCAGCGCGCTCAACCGTTGCCTCGCGTTCGTGACCTTTCTCCGAGTGGTCGTTGCTTCAGGTGCACACGATTTCTGGCCACCGGCTCTTTCGGTGGCGTCCAATGGGACCATCTATAACCCATTCGAATTAAACAAATTATGTACTTTCTTCGCCCACCTGTGAAGCTGCACTTCAAGCGCCACTTCTGCTCAAACGGTTCTCCTTTCGTGGAAACCTTAGAACTGATGCTGCAGTATTAGGTGTTTCTGGTTTCTAAGCACCTATATTAATTCTTCTTTAAACCTCGTCACGTGGACAGAAGTAGGCTAATGACCAAACTCATTCGACGCTGTGGTCTTTGGAGGACTTAGAACTCGATTGGAACATTTAATTTAATATTACAACACAAAAGCTCGTCATTTTTACGACTGGCAAAGCTTTCAGCACGATGACGACCATTTTTTTTTTAATATAATATGAAACTATTAATCAAAGATAAAGCTGTCAATGTTGTGTCTTAAAATTAAAAATCTTGACGTCCCAAGTAGCTCTAGGATAATTCTTTATATCCGTTGAGGATCTCCCCAGCTCCTCTGCTTCAGAATCCAGCAGCATCGTCATGGCGCAAAGCTTTTCTCTCTAATCACCGATCCGATCTTCATCAATAAATTTCCTTTAATCCCTTCGCAGGAAACCGCTTCCCCATCTGGCTGTCACAGCCCACAACGAAATCCACGGCCGTTCTAAATTCCCATGCAGCCTACATTCGTGTTGTAGTCAATCCGACAATTCGTGGGTGATCATATCTGGCGCATACCGGTATACCAGTACGTTTCATTGATCGTCAGGGCCCTTCGCTTCCCCTGAGCCAGCAAACAATTGATGGACGTGCTTTTCCTCTTCCCTGCTTCACCGAGCGATTCACCATATCGATCCTTGCGATTGGTCCTCGGAAGTTGTCCCTTCCATAGAATTTTGCTGAAGCCTTTTACCGATTCCCTCGAGTTTCGAATATTTTTGGGAGCTGGATGTTAGGTGCTCCGAAGCAGCTTGCAAATTTGCCATTTATTAGTAGACTATATACTTGAAACTTTCCATAGGATTTAGAAATTCTAGGAAGCTTAAAAATGTTTCCCCATGTTTCCAAGCTTCCACAATTTCTAAGAACTCATCTTCCAAATATAAAACCACCCTTTATTTTTCGTAGCTTAAAGCTTTTATGTTACTCCACGATGCATTGCCACTATCAGTCGACTTATCAAGGAGCACCAGCTCACGCCAAGTTCCCCACACATTTTACGGCCTTCAGCATTAAGGAGACTAAAGTTCGATAAGGTATTTATCGGCCAAAGAAAATCCTTTCGCCATGCTGACCTATCTTTTAGTTTCTTCTGGAGACTAAGCTCTTCACAAGCATAAATCGTTTCGTCCAAGATAACCCGTTGCAGGACAGAAGCGTGGTCGTTATCGCCGGTTACGCAACACACCGTTATCTTGCTCACCTATTCTTAACGTAACGATCCGCACTTGGCTATCCAGGGAACGAGTCGCGCGTAGAAATTTTAACATTTCATTTATCGATCCTGGTGACGACATTTAGGTTCTGGTAGGTCAGGGAGCACGAATCAGGGACCTTGGAACATGTGAAGAAGTCTAGGTTCGACCATGGTGACACTTCTTTGACCAAGCTTGGAAAATATCGTAGAAGAGGTCTTAGAGAATTTTAGTTTGTGCGCTGAATTCACCAAAGTATGAAGTCTCTTAATTGCATTTTGATCCTCCATGTGACAAATATGGTTGAATTTTGACTTCTAAAAATATGTCTTACTTCTGTGTTTCAGGAAAATCATTGGAGGATCGGTTCGGGCTTCTAAACTTCGTTTATAAAGTCAACAGTGCTGTAAGTCACCTATTTTCACACAAATGTTGCATAAACTCCTTAAATTATTTCACCATTTCCCTAACAGTACCTACCCAATCATTTCCAGAACTAAAACCCACTGAAAGTACTCTTCAATAATCTCGTCCCTAGCAATTAATTACTATATCCTACCTCAATGAGCACATAAGGTACAAAATTGAAGAGTCCTTGTAGAAAACACTGTAGGTGCTAAAATTAAAAAAATACAATTTTATCGGAAAATGTTCTACGTGCTAATGGTAATTGTATAGTATATAATTTAATTTTTGGCACTTAGAGTGTTTTGTACAAGGACTCTTCAATTAATTCCCCATTCCTAAAAAAACTGTCCTCCTTGAATGAAAGTGAAAAGACAAAAGAGAATATTGCTTCTTAATCTTGGAATACTAACGTTAATTGTTGCTGACTCTGTGCTCCATATTGTCAAAGTAATATATGTATTTTTGTTCTAACTTTCTTAACAACAAACTTGTAAAAATTGTTTGTTTTAAGTTCAAAATAAATTAATAAGTAGACACACATTTATTGAATCTGCCGATATTTTTAAAATGAAAATATAAAAAAGAAGAGTAAACCTATGAAAGATCTTACAGTTGATTAGTGGATGCACTTGGAACACTGCATTTCCCACGTTAATATTCTAGGGTTAAATATCGTATCCCCCAAGTGAAATTGACTCGAAAATATTTTTCCAACTACCACGGATGCACAGTGCGGGGTGGACTAAATAATTCCATAAGGTGCTAATCCACGATGAGATTTTACACGAGACTTTTCTATCACGAGACAAAAATTTCTTCCACAACAAAATGTAAATAATGGAAATAAAAGAATAATAATGGAGATAAAAATCTCATGTGAGACACGATATTTGTCTATCACGAGCCAAAAATTTCTTCGACAACAAAATATAAATAATGGAAATAAAATAATAATAATGGAGATAAAAATCTCATGTGAGGCACGATATTTCTGCCTCATCGCGAATTTGCATCTTTACAGTTTGCAACACCACATTCGCGAAAAATCCCGCAAGTTTGCAGTGCCCTTTGTGATAATGGCACCGAAATATCTGGACCCCGGAATGTATTAATTCCACTTTTTTAAAAAAATTACATTTTACATGTTTCCCGTATAAAATTGTGGTCTCTGTCGGAAACATGAGAAATGTAATTTTTTTAAAATAATGGACTTAATACACTCTGGCTCCGGGGTCCAGATTTCTCAGCCCAGTGCTCGATAAGGAAAGTAAATTGCTCGTCTCTAGGACCCCACCATGGTCCTACCAGCGTCACACGTTCCCGAATCCTTCCCCGCCAGGTTTCCTAAGTTTGCGCTGTGTGACGCAACCGCGCGAGACACGGCTCGTTGCCTCCTCGCGAGACGGCAATGAATGTGACACCTGACTTGTCTGTTTCCCATGCCCCCCACCGTCTTCTGATTAATAGCAACCCATCCTTCAACACGAACCGCCACCGTTTCAGCGAAGTCAGCCCAACGAGACCGTCTCCGCTCGAAAGAAGCCACTTATTTTTGTAGACGCTGGAAATAGTCACGCTCGAGGCTTCGCGGGGTTGGAAACGACGGGGTGGGGGTGTTCCTGGTGCTTGGGGGGGTCTCTTCTTGGTCCGTGGGATTCGGGCTTCAAAGCTGGGGGAATGGTAACCGGGTTGCAAAAAGCGAATTGGACGGTTTCTGTCGGGACACTTTTCTTCTAATAAATCCGGTGGGGGGTTGAAGTGGATCAAAATCGAAATTCAGCTTTGATTAAAAGTGGAGAGTCTCGAGAGAACTCGAGGCGACTCGGACAATGCAGCCTGAGGAATAACGACGTGTCTACTTAATACCCACTTTACCTGTTACTCGAGTCCAGTTTACCACCACAACCCGCGAATTTTATCAGAACTCCTTCACTGATTCGAATCTACTCAACTCACGGTCAGTGCTCTCCCCAAACCGTCACAATAACCTCTGGAAATCTCCGCAGAGCGTCCCCCTCCAGTCGAATGAATAATCCAACTCTCCCGGAACCACTGAACACGATCTCAACGTTTGTCGAACTTCTTCGTCCCCGACTTCTTTATCTCCCTTCGTGAACTATCCTCGTGGACTCGGCGCGGGGAGCCGTCGACCTTCCCGATCGCGCAAAATTGTTCCCGCGGGGCACAAGATTCGTGGAACAGGGTGTGCTCGGCAACGAGCGGCGGCAACTTCCGGCGGACGCGCCACCGTCCATTTTCGACCGGCCTCAACCAGCGTCGAGCAGCATGGTGCCGCGTGCCTCGGCGAAGACGCCCGATGGGAAACGGAAGTGAATGTTGCGCCGGTGTGCGCCACACTGGCGGCAAGCTTCGATTTTCCTGCGACTGTGCGAGCGAGAACGATTTTGCTCCGCCACCCCTCTTGCGCACGCCCTCGGCCGCCCCACCCTCTTTTCACATTCCGTTGTTTTCCGGCTTCCTTGCTGTACCGGTGCCTCTCTGCCTCTTACTAGGGAACATCCCCAAACCGGATGTCCAAAAAATTTTTAAAACTTTGGGGATATGTAGAGGATATATGGGTATGTGTTGCGATTTTTTTTTTTTGCTGCCCAAATTCACTCTAAGGGCGTGAAATTGGCCGTTGAAAATCCGGTTATTTTCTTTCCTCGCACTTTTACTAAATTATAGTCCTAATTCAAAGAAGAAACTTTTGTCTGAAGACTTCTTTTTTCTATGGGAAACTCGGAAAATAGTCGGATTTTCAGGAGTCAATTTCACCCCCCTTAGAGTAAATTTGGGCAGCAAAAAAAATCCGCTATAAATACCCCTATCCTCAAAGTTTCATAATTTTTTAATTTCCGAGTTGGGGATCTGCCCTTGTTAGTGGCGCGTTTCTTTGCGCAGCTTCATCCCCTTTCCGCTCCCCCATGTCTCAGCTTCACCCAATTCTTTACTTTCTGCACTCCACCTTTTCAATGGATTCTTGGATTCTGGGTTGTTTTTTTTTTGTGGATCCATTGTCGTTAGGAGGAGTCTTTTGTATTAGATTTCTAAATTACGTTTCATCCCTTCTGCGTAAATTTGATTTTGCTACACTTTTTACCCACCCCTTTCCTTTCACTTTCCTATGATTCAATTTTTTCCTAACTCTTGTCCCTCATCCCCTGCGCACGTAATTCCCCCTTCACCCCAGACTTTCCTCTGTTTTTTATTTTTCCTCCCCCCCCCCATCCCCCCCCCCTTCCGCTACATGTCTGTCTACCTACCCCGTCGGTCTAGCTTCATTCCATCCACCCAATCCTCCGCGTCCTCGGCCAACACCCCCGTCGCATGCGTGCTTCCAGGCCAGATCTCATACTTTCCAGCTCACAGATCTGCGCAAGACCCAGCCGGCTCTGCCTTGGCTCGTGTCTACGGCTGATGGTGTGTGTACAGGGTGATTAAGGCATCGCGAGCTTTTCTTCGACCCCCTTCATCGTGCAATTATTTTGCCGCTTGAAGGGCGCCCTGCGCTCGTGGATAATTAATTAAAACCTCGCCGATGGGGTTGCACCACCTCGCCCGGACGATTCGAAATTTAATCTGCAGATTAAATTCATCTTATGCACCCTTGTATCCCGCGACCCGAAGGTTACATTGTTATAAATAATTCTAGCTGGATAAAAAATTTTCGAAAATATAATTCTCCACCCCTATTCAGTGTGATAAAATTTATCTTGCTCTTATTTGCCCATTTTGACGACGGTCGTAAAGAATTCTAAATGCCTATTCTTCATCCCCTGGTCGCTGGACAGAGTCACGTGCTTCTTGTCGCGCAAAGATTCCACGGGGTAAAAGAACAATAATCCGTTTAACGTTGCCCCCGCCAGACGGGTTATTCGATTACGACGTTACCGCGAGACCACGGTGTCAACGAGTTTACTCGTCACCCTAACTCACCCCCTCTGCCCATCTTCGGTAACTTTACCCCTTGATACTTCGTCCGGGTTATAATATCCTGAAAGTTCCACGCGCGGGAACTGGCCCGTCTGACGGTTAGGAAACTCATGCGGGGGCCATTTATTTCGATCGATATTTCTTACGGTTGAGAAACACAGTGATAAAAGGCATCTTGTGATATCGTCGAGTTGCTGGTCGTATCGTGGGTCACCGGTGACCCATGGGGGATCTCCAATTTCAGTTGATATTTTGAATAATGCTTCACGATACCAGTGAGTAATATATCGCGAATATCATATCGTGGGTTATCAGTGAATCACACAGGACTCACATTTTAGCTGATAGTTTCATCATTACCGGCCACTTCGCGTTGTCTGTAAATAATTCAGACTTATCGTTGGCGACGCAAGTTCGATCGCTTCCGGGGGAGCAGATTTGGTTCAGTAGTTGTGGATCGAGAAGGGAGTTTTATTTTACAGGATCTTGCCACTTCCGAGTTCTAAAATGGGAACGATGGAACCCTCCATCAGCCACCCTTGTAGGCCAGTGTAAAGCTGCGCGGGGAATAACCGAAGATATTCGCTGTGCGATGAAAGAGAATCGCGAATTAAAATTTCACTGACCTAAGGGTAAAAGGGCAACGTAGTCGATGCAGTGGACGGTTAAAGCGGAAGAGGGTGGATGCATGCATCGGAACGGAAGTGCGGCTGCGCGAACGATCGATCGGCCAGGGTGGAAAGAACGAGTCTTGCACTTCAAGTAACGTGTGTTGTGCAAAATATCACCGCGGAATAATCATCCAGATGTGGTTATTAACCTTCGAAAAGAAACGTCCCTTTCAGCTCTGTTACTTGCCTCCGAAACTGATCTCCCCGAGCTACGCAATATTCGTTCGAAAGTAATGCTGCATAGTTGCTGACATAGGAGCCGAAGCACGTAAATTTTGCACTGCTAAAACAGCCCGATCTTTTCCCAAGGGTTAAGTGTTTCCTAGCTGTGCACTGCGCAGTGTAAAGTAGCTTTACACCCCTAACTAGTTACTCGTGCAAAGACAGCGAAATGCGCAGGGTGCCTCAGGTTTTATTAGTGACACAACTGCCCGCCGGGACGCGTAACAAGATACGGTAAGGCATGATTGATCCGCGAGGCCGGTGTGCGAGTGGGAAGCCGAGCGTAAGGGAGCAAGGGAAAGTGGATTGTCTATGGTCAGACGCTCTCCGAACCAACGTGCCGGGGACTGTATACCTCTGTAACTTCTCGCACGTTTGTCCGGTGAAAAATTCTTTCCAACGAAACTTCTTCAACTCGACAAGAACTTCAAGAACGCGTAGACATTTTGCGACAATTCCATTCAAGATTCATGAATCACCGTATCTACCCTGTATTACTGACACGAATTCGTTCAAATCTTTTCAACATAGTTAGTGAGGTATTCTTCTTAGTGTCAGAGAAGTCATTCACCTTTTTATTAATTCTAAAGAAGCTTCATTTTAGAGTTTCTTAAAGTTTATTAAATTTTCTTAAATTTTCTAAAATGGCCCATGTAAAAATTGAGAAATCCACGATGTTATTTCCTTTGTACTGTATTTCTCCTAAAACCCGAATAAATTGTGTCTGGAATGCTGCTATTTCGATCGAACATATCGAGACGAGAAATCGTTGCACGGCTGCCAATGCTTCCCAGAGTTTACTGAGATCCCAAGCCAGCTTTTATTCGAAAGAAACACGTAATGCGCTGGTCATGGTGCAGGATCACCGGAATAAATTATTGGCCGATAAAAAACGCGACAAACAGTGGCAGCTGGATTCGGTTGCTGGGTGAAGGCTCGAGTGTGTGTGTGTGACCCAGCAGTGTACCATCGATGAAAATGGAAAAGCGTCTGCGCACTCGAAACTGGCTGCTGGGAAACGAACCACGCGGCCCCGACACATTTCACTCTACCCTTCTTTTCTCTTTCACGATCTTCCCCAATTTTATTTCCAACGCTTCACAGTCGATTTTTAAAAATTCGTGGAGGCGATTAGTTAACGAGTTTGAGACAATTTTCTGACACCAAAGACGTCGCAGTGGAACTCAGACATTTGCTACATTCTTGCGATCCCGAAATATTCCAACGCGGAGAGTAGCTTGAAACTGGAACCTTGTTGCTGTTTGAAACAGAAGAGAGAGACACAGATATATTAGACGGCACAGAGTTGCACAATCCTCTGGCTGATTAAGAAGATTTAGTGCTCGGGGAAGTCTACCTTGGCGCCAGAATGCTCTGCAACATCCACACAATTTACAAAATAACTTTTACAAACTCCAAGAGCTACCTAAAACCCATAATCCCAAGACACAGAGATTGAGGTTGTGCTTCGAACCTGGCCCATCCATCACTGACAAGGAAAAGCGCCCAACTCAAAAATTCAAATTTCGATGAAACTTCATCAAAACAATCACGTGTTTTGCTTTTCCGGATATAACTTCCTAACGCTACGAGATAGAACAAAACTTGAAATATATAAATTCCACAGTTCTCTATGCTCTATCCCACTGTCAAAAGAAAAATGAAGGTGGACCACGCGTGTTCCCAACCCAAAAATTCAAATTTCAATGAGACTTCATCAAAACAATCACGTGTTTTGCTTTTCCGAATATAACTTCATAACGCTACGAGATAGAACAAAACTTGAAATATATAAATTCCACAGTTCTCTATGCTCTATCCCACTGCCAAAAGAAAAATGAAGGTGGACCACGGGTGTGCCCAACCCAAAAATTCAAATTTCAATGAGACTTCATCAAAACAATCACGTGTTTTGCTTTTCCGGATATAACTTCATTAAGCTACGAGATAGAACAAAACTTGAAATATATAATTCCACAGTTCTCTATGCTCTATCCCACTGCCAAAAGAAAAATGAAGGTGGACCACGCGTGTTCCCAACCCAAAAATTCAAATTTCAATGAAACTTCATCAAAACAATCACGTGTTTTGCTTTTCCGAATATAACTTCCTAACGCTACGAGATAGAACAAAACTTGAAATATATAATTCCACAGTTCTCTATGCTCTATCCCACTGCCAAAAGAAAAATTAAGGTGGACCACGCGTGTGCCCAACCCAAAAATTTTAATTTCAATGAAACTTCATCAAAACAATCACGTGTTTTGCTTTTCCGAATATAACTTCCTAACGCTACGAGATAGAACAAAACTTGAAATATATCAATTCCACAGTTCTCTATGCTCTATCCCACTGTCAAAAGAAAAATGAAGGTGGACCACGCGTGTTCCCAACCCAAAAATTCAAATTTCAATGAGACTTCATCAAAACAATCACGTGTTTTGCTTTTCCGAATATAACTTCATTAAGCTACGAGATAGAATAAAACTTGAAATATATAAATTCCACAGTTCTCTATGCTCTATCCCACTGTCAAAAGAAAAATGAAGGTGGACCACGGGTGTGCCCAACCCAAAAATTCAAATTTCAATGAAACTTCATCAAAACAATCACGTGTTTTGCTTTTCCGGATATAACTTCCTAACGCTACGAGATAGAACAAAACTTGAAATATATAATTCCACACTTCTCTATGCTCTATCCCACTGCCAAAAGAAAAATGAAGGTGGACCACGGGTGTGCCCAACCCAAAAATTCAAATTTCAACGAAACTTCATCAAAACAATCACGTGTTTTGCTTTTCCGGATATAACTTCCTAACGCTACGAGATAGAACAAAACTTGAAATATATAAATTCCACAGTTCTCTATGCTCTATCCCACTGTCAAAAGAAAAATGAAGGTGGACCACGGGTGTGCCCAACCCAAAAATTCAAATTTCAATGAAACTTCATCAAAACAATCACGTGTTTTGCTTTTCCGGATATAACTTCCTAACGCTACGAGATAGAACAAAACTTGAAATATATAATTCCACACTTCTCTATGCTCTATCCCACTGCCAAAAGAAAAATGAAGGTGGACCACGGGTGTGCCCAACCCAAAAATTCAAATTTCAACGAAACTTCATCAAAACAATCACGTGTTTTGCTTTTCCGGATATAACTTCCTAACGCTACGAGATAGAACAAAACTTGAAATATATAAATTCCACAGTTCTCTATGCTCTATCCCACTGTCAAAAGAAAAATGAAGGTGGACCACGGGTGTGCCCAACCCAAAAATTCAAATTTCAATGAAACTTCATCAAAACAATCACGTGTTTTGCTTTTCCGGATATAACTTCCTAACGCTACGAGATAGAACAAAACTTGAAATATATAAATTCCACAGTTCTCTATGCTCTATCCCACTGTCAAAAGAAAAATGAAGGTGGACCACGCGTGTTCCCAACCCAAAAATTCAAATTTCAATGAGACTTCATCAAAACAATCACGTGTTTTGCTTTTCCGAATATAACTTCATAACGCTACGAGATAGAACAAAACTTGAAATATATAAATTCCACAGTTCTCTATGCTCTATCCCACTGCCAAAAGAAAAATGAAGGTGGACCACGGGTGTGCCCAACCCAAAAATTCAAATTTCAATGAGACTTCATCAAAACAATCACGTGTTTTGCTTTTCCGGATATAACTTCCTAACGCTACGAGATAGAACAAAACTTGAAATATATAATTCCACAGTTCTCTATGCTCTATCCCACTGCCAAAAGAAAAATGAAGGTGGACCACGGGTGTGCCCAACCCAAAAATTCAAATTTCAACGAAACTTCATCAAAACAATCACGTGTTTTGCTTTTCCGGATATAACTTCCTAACGCTACGAGATAGAACAAAACTTGAAATATATAAATTCCACAGTTCTCTATGCTCTATCCCACTGTCAAAAGAAAAATGAAGGTGGACCACGCGTGTTCCCAACCCAAAAATTCAAATTTCAATGAGACTTCATCAAAACAATCACGTGTTTTGCTTTTCCGAATATAACTTCCTAACGCTACGAGATAGAACAAAACTTGAAATATATAATTCCACAGTTCTCTATGCTCTATCCCACTGCCAAAAGAAAAATGAAGGTGGACCACGGGTGTGCCCAACCCAAAAATTCAAATTTCAATGAAACTTCATCAAAACAATCACGTGTTTTGCTTTTCCGGATATAACTTCCTAACGCTACGAGATAGAACAAAACTTGAAATATATAAATTCCACAGTTCTCTATGCTCTATCCCACTGTCAAAAGAAAAATGAAGGTGGACCACGCGTGTTCCCAACCCAAAAATTCAAATTTCAATGAGACTTCATCAAAACAATCACGTGTTTTGCTTTTCCGAATATAACTTCCTAACGCTACGAGATAGAACAAAACTTGAAATATATAAATTCCACAGTTCTCTATGCTCTATCCCACTGCCAAAAGAAAAACGAAGGTGGACCACGCGTGTGCCCAGCGAAGGGAGCATTCCCTAAAGCACTCGGGCAAGCCCGATGCATCCACTCAACTCTGTTTTCCCAGCTAGAAAATCGAGCAGGCTCTGCAGTGGACAGCGGCCTGATATTGTGGTTGGGCAGATAAGCTCGGTAAATATAGATAAAACGGCGTTCCTTTCGGTACACTTGGATGCGTGGGCGCGTTACGTAACACGCTAACCCTGGCACAGGGAGCCGAACTCGATATACCGTCTCGTATTAACGCCTTGTTAAACGCGATTGTCATCGAGCTAGTCAGGGAAGCCGCCGCCGCCCCCCCCCCCCCCACCACCACTAATCACGCGTATTTGTAATGCCGCTAGAATGATACACGGTTAGCAACTAAATCTGCCAATCAATCGTCCCAAGCCGAGCGAGTAATTGGACGTGGGCCCGATCTTGGATTTTAAGACGGATAACCGAGGTCTAGAAACCTGACGTTCGTTTTAATTGAGAGAGACGAGGTTAATGATTCGATGGCTGCTACTAAATGGCAACCCCTGACGACGAGTGACCCTGCCGCGGCGGGTACTGGGTCAATTCTGACCCGTCAGGAGGTTTCGAACTGTAATAGTGTACCTTGTTGTTATTATTTGGGAGGCGTGGTGGAATTAAATTATTTTGGGGGTAAAATGGCGCCGTGAATTGACGTGTAAACTACCCTCGTTTGAGGGTTTATTGAGGGTCGGTAAGTGGGCGTAGTGATCTATTATCTTCGTTGAAACGAGTGACAAAACATTCCTTTTGATTCGCTCGATTTGAGATTACACAGTTTTATTTAGCCACTTATCCTGTCCAAAGTCTTATTTTGTCAGAGATTGCCTCGTGATTGAATGTGTTGGGATTGATGACCGGAAGTCGATATGATAATACCTGGGTTTATTGTAATTCTTTATGTATCGATGCTATTGGTAGCTATTTATCGAAGCTATTCATAGAATCTGATAAGTTCGTTTAAGTAATTCTGGATTTGCCTCGTGAATACTCGTGTGTCTTTTTATTTTATTTTATAGAAGCACACGCTTTTTTTAATGCGTCTGTTAACCGTTATTGATCGCGACCACCCTTGTCATTCAAAGAACCGTTGATAAAATTGCGATAAAGGGTTATGCGATAATGTTAAAAGCCACTTGGATACAACGTTTGCATCTCTGGTAATAGCACCAGCAGATATTACCATCCTTAAAATTTGCGTGTATTTTTGCAGCACTTCTCAATTACTTTTATTTTATTTCCTTCTTCTGAATTAGAAAAGAGCTTCTTCCTTTTAGGGATTGTCGGTTTTTAAAAACCGGGTTTTAAACCCGATTATTATTTATAAATTCGAAAAATTCAAAAACCGGTTTTATATTAGAATTAATATGCAGAAATGAATTAATTGTTTAATTAAGAACATTAACATTTTGACTTGAAATTGCCTCGGATACAAGTGTAGTAGGTAACAGTTTACTCTAAAACTAATCTTCATGAGTTCACATTTTCTGAAGAAAAATACTAAATAGAATAAAGATTTATAATTTGGTACCACCTTTTGAATGATTTTTGTACGGATGTTAGTTATTTTAGTTTTTTCTTCATTTGGTTTTGTATGCAGTCTATTTTATTGTGTTATTTTTTGTAGATCCATAAATATGAAATGAACTCAAAAATTGTATGCATTTTTACGGATTTTAGTTATTTAAATTTTTTTTATTTATTTGGTTTTGTATAAATAGAGTATATTTTATTTTGTTATATTTTTGTAACTCCATAAATATTAAGGACACTGAAAGTTTTTAAAATAAGTACAAACATTTATTTACTATTTTAATTATAAATTTTTGTGAAAATTTGAATTTTTGGGGAATAGCGGAATTCGAAAACCGTTTTTTTTTTCAAAAGTCAGTTTTTGTATAAACCCTACTTCCTTCCTCAGACTTTGGAAAATCAAGACCTTTCATTTTCTCTCCTGAACTAAAACACAATTGTGATGAATTAGGAGACGCTTTGGGACGTTTTTGTTGAAAAGAAGATGTAGCCAAAGATAAATAGAATCGACTGCATCATGTTTCTTATTTTTCAGTCGTTTCAGTTGAAACCGCGCATGATTTTCAAACAGGAAAGAACCGTGGAAAACATGCGTGTAATTTCCACGAACCTTGGACGATATTCGCAACACGTCGAACGATTGGCGTATTCGATTAGCGGGAGTCATTGAGTACTGGCGATAAGAGGTCGATTGCAGCGTGTTTTAGAATGAATAGTAAATCAAGCTGAACTAAATCGTGCTAAATCGTTATGGCGGCCCGTTACGCAACGGATTAGGATGAAATTTTTGCAGCCTCCAGCTGTAAAACCGTGCCCTCCGCTATTAACCTGCTAACCAGCGAAGACGACTTCACTCGTCACTGGAAAATTCTTTCGCGTTGGGTAAGACTAACTGATTCCTGGTAGTCATTAAAACGCTTCATTGGTGCAGGCGCAGTAAATAATATTTTATATCTAAACAGAACGAGTTAATTTGCTTATAATCATTTTTAAATCACGAATTTTAAGTTCCTAATCGAAATTGACTCGGTGTAAATTTTTAGGCCTGATGTATTATGCATTAGAGGCTCTCTTATTCTTTGTTTTTGCATTCGAACTTTGTACGTTCCGGGCACGGAAGCGATTAAAGCAAATTGCAGTCGCTGTAAATGTAAAGTCGATGAACTTCAAATATAATTTTTTATGTGAGACAACTCCGAGTGCGACAACTTTAAGCGAAACAACTTCAAATAAGACAACTTCAAAGAATATGGTATATAGGAAGGGTGAGAGTTTCAAGTCGATTTTCCCACAAACTTTCAAGTTTCCCGCCTTCTGTGCTTAAGGGAGAATGTTATTTATTGGGCTAAAAACATAGCAAAATTGGGGATTTTTTTTTAAGAAACTAGCGATTCGATTTATCTGAAATTTGGACCATGCTTCTATGCATCTTTGAAAGAGTTGCAGTTTTTTTTTCTTCATTATTTTTTAATAATACATATAGGAGTTATGCATGACTCATCAGCACGCCGCGCACAATTCGTCGTCCGCTGGTGTGCGTGATATCTATCTTTCACGTAATTGGAAACAGAAAAATGGAACGGCGTTTTACTTTACACATATGTAGGTTCAGTTTGTTGAATTAGAATTCCGATAAGTTATACACTTCTTTTGTTACATAAGAAAATTGGCGCAAAATTGGACAGCAAAATTGAACGGTTCTGACCTTTTAGTTTGGAAACACACCACTCTTTTGAATAAATTTTTTTGTTTTATTCTGGTTCACCAAACTGATGCTGCATATGTATAAACTAAAACGCCGTTTCATTTTTCTGTTTCCGATTACCTGGAAGATAAATATCATGCACAACAGCGGGCGACGAAATTTTGCGCGGCGTGACAGTCGATCATGCATGACTCCTATATATATATATATATATATATATTTAAAAATTAATATAAAAAAAACTGCGACTTTATCAAAGATGCTCAAAAACATGGTCCAAATACCAGACGAATCGAGTCGCCAGTTTCTTATAAAAAAATTCTCAAACTTTGCTATGTTTTTAACCCAAAACAAGGCTTCCCCGTGCCATACATTACCCGCACTCAAAGTTGTAACGAAACCAATAACCACACAACGCCAAAGAAGAGTCACGACGGACATTCAACCTTCAGTGCCCCACAAGTCGGCCAGACACAGCGAACGCCGGGTCAATTGTGACCCACAACAACACCCATTGCATTGCATTTCACGCTTATCGCGATCTAAAGTGCGCATTCGCTCAAGCGAGCGCTGCTAACAAGCAATACAGTACTGTAAATATTTATTGCATCACTCGACTATTTAACGTATAGTCACTTCCACCTTATTTAGTATTAGTATTTATAGAAAGTATTTTTCCGCGATTGTTGACCAGGCATACCGCCCGATATCTCGGTTAAAATAACTTGGCTACCAACTACATCGTCAGCTATGGACTTACGAAGATTATTTCATCCCACGTGGATTTGGGGCCACGCAATAAATATCCCCCCAGCAGCAACGCAAGCAGGCCCTCGCCTAAGGCGGGTCAAAAACGAACCCAGCGCTCGTTAACGTGCCGGAGCAAGTTCGGAAGTTCGAAACTGCTCGGAAGAGGTGGCACGGGCGTCCGCGAGGAGGGGGGGGGGGGAGGAGGGGGCAGCGGCGCGGACGCGTTTCGAGTAACAGGAAAATCGATGAAAACGAAGAAAGGAACTCCGTTCACGTGGCGGTGGCCGCGGGCAAGATGATCTTATAAGGCGGGCGCCGCAAGATAGAGCGAGGAGACATAAGTGATTTGGAACGTCGTACTATTATAGGACCGTGGCTAGCTACGTGCTCGAAAACATACGCTCCGGCCCGCAGCTCCCTCGCCCCGTCGCCCGCCGAGGTTACTAGATTCGAATCCGTGACACCTTCGGCACGATTGTCGCACAATCACCTTGCCAAGTCAGCCTCTTCGTCATCCAGCGCGCACGCCGCTTCGGCCCCGTGCCCCCGGCAGCCCGTCGAACACCGCTCGCCGCTCGGCGAATTATGAGGGATTTGTCAAGCATTTTCACGGGGCCCGGCCCCGCCCCTCAAGCGCAGCGTGCTTCGGACAAACGGTTAACGAGTTGTTCGCGCCGATCGAGGATGTTTTACGAGTTGTTAATGTCGATCCACGGGGTGTTTTACGAGTTGTCGCGAGGGTGGTCCTGGTCTTTTACGCTCGTTTGGCTAATTGCATGGCACTCGCTGCTTGGAGGATGCTCCCGTTTCGCGGGAATATTATACAGGGCGCTCCAAAGTTGAAGTTTTATGTGCGTAGGTCTGCCAACGCTGATAGATAAAAGTTGGAACAAAAATATGAGACTTATAGGAAATAGGGGCAGGGCAGTTGGAAAGGGAAGCTTAAATGAACCTTCTTAACCGACTTCAAAAAGGAGGAGGTTATAGATTGGACTTTTTTTTATGTTTTATGGACCGATTTTAATGATCTTTTTTTTTATTCGAAGGAGGGCGATGCCCCGGTGGTCCCATCCTACACTGCATCAATATTGGCCCAATACTTTGCCAGCACTTTTGAATTCACACTTCGTCTCATTACACAATTTGAATTTCGTTTTTTCTTGCATTTTAGAGTATTTTCGCGCGTTGAGTTGTAGACCCCATATACCGAATTTGAGACATCCTTATTCTCACTTTTTCGAGTCGCTTATTTTTGGAATCTTCCCTTTCTAGCAAACGGTTCTTTTTTTACGAGCAGCTCTTTTTGTAGGCCTACTGATACTTCTTTAAATAAATGTAGTTATGTAACTTAAATAACTAAAAAGTAAAAAATAAAAAAGATTAAAACCGACTTCAAAAACATAAAAATGCACTAAAAAGTAAAAAATAATTTTTTCCTTTATTTACTCTACGACTATCAATTTTTTTAAGTCGGCGCCAGATTTACACAGTGCAAATGATGAGGCGCCGCCATAAAAAAAATTATAGTCGTGGATTAAATTTATACTCTGTAGTGCATTTTTATGTTTTTGAAGTCGGTTTTAATTTTTTTAAAAAGTTTTTCAATGTACCGTGATAGGAGAGCGTTTGCGAAAGTATGTGTATTCAAATTTGGAACACCCTATATACAGTAACACTACTATTTGAGGCATTGAGAGCAAAACGGACTAACCCATATTTTTTTTGCGAAATTGAGTTAGTTGCAATAATACATTCCAATAGGCTGTATTAATCATATAAAATTGGAAAAAATAATTTTTTTTCAATGTGGGTTAGTCCGGTTTTGCTCCCAATGCCTCAATCATCTAAAGTTTATTGGGGGACTAAATAGTGGGGGTAACTGCATCGCTCAAATGATTTAAATTTTTTGGTAGACTAAGTGGATTCGAACATACATTTGCTCATTCTTCTGATTTAATTTATTTTATCTTACTTTTACTTTTACAAGTGTTTGAATAACTTTAGTGGTGTTCGACAGTAGTTTAACTAATTTAGACTAAAATTTCATTCAAACAGAGTTCTGCTGAAACTTCCCTCGGTGTCGTTCACACCAAGAAACAATAATTGCAAGCATCGAGTACAAGACGCCGCAAAAGTGCGAAGAAGCCGCAGGAAATAACGCTGCGCGCATTTTCTGCGCGTCGTTACGAAATGTTTTTGAATGATAACGGTCCTTTTCAAACCTTCCATCCCTTCATACGGTGGCATACAAGTAAAAAGGGGGCTCAGCCTTGAATTTGTAAGTCAGGAGCATCGTGAATGCCAGTACCTCTTCTTCCACACCCTCATTGATTCATGCACTTTCACTAGCAGAAACTTTTCAGCTATAAGAACTAAGCTAGTTCGAAATTACTTATAACAAGGAAACTTGAAGAAACGCTGTCCAATAATAGTTATCCGAGGATATTTATTCCTCGAGTAATAATGCACAGAGTGGCCATCTATTTTACTTTCGCAGGAACCCCTCGATTTCCCTAGACGCCAGGGAATTTGAATCTTGAGGTAGGTAATACTTTACTCATTTTTAATAGAAGGAATGCCCAACCATATTCTGCTTTTCTTGGAGAGCGATTATTATAGACTAGAAAGGTTAATTAAAGTTAGACTGGCATGGAATTTCCGGGCTTCGAGAATAAATGAGCGAATCGATAATGTATCTCGGTAAGCAGCGGTAGCTCAATCGATTCCTTTACACGTGAAAATTTAAACAGTTTGCATGGATTCCCCCAGCTGCTGGTGAGAAAAAAAGAGTTCCTGTTGAAAGTCGATGCCCTAATTGAACATTGGGAAAGAGAATCATATATTTTTGATAGTATAAAACCTCGCCATCGGAACGTATTAAATAATGCACTATTCTTCTGGACCATCACGAATTTAATAAAAATTTCATAATCCCTGAATATCATTCAATGGTCCATTAACAATATCCAATATCAAGTTTGAATGTACCTCCATGTGAAATGTCCTTTCTTATACGATTGTGTCTACATATATTGGCACAATTATTAATTCACGTTTCATTTATTATTTTACTACTTTATCGCTGCCTCGCTCCCATTTACACTTCCGCGTGTATTCCTTCCGCAAGTAAACAATTGATGTGTTCCCCATCGATTCATCCCAGTTATGTGCCATTAATTATTTAACATTCCTTTGCACTGGTCGATGTTTGTCAAGCACGAGATCCGATTGCTTGCTCAGGCTATTCGTTCGCCGTGAATCAATATCCTCGTCTGGCGACTTCCTTAGGTTCATACGCGCGATCATGAGAGGCGTACATGCTTCTACCATAACCTCGAATCGTCATGTATATTTAACAGGGAAGGATAGAAGAGGAATGAAACGCGGCAAGATACCTTGGACTTTGCATCCTTCATTTCGATTTTACAGTGGCAACGACGTCTTCGGGATTTATACTCGGCGAAAAGTTTTCAAACGCTCGTCTCTACGACCCTTTTTCAATCAACTGTACTGTTATTACCCTCCTCGGTGTCTGAAGGTATTCAAAGCTCAATGAATATTAAGAGGACACCTAAGTCTATTGGACATCTAATAAGAAACCAAGATGGCCGACTGCAACACCCCACCTGGAGATTAACTGATCCCCGTAAATCTAATCTACGTAGCGCAAGAATTTGTACGATTGATATTGTGTCAAGCAAAATTGAACAAGAAAGCACACCATAGCGATTATTCAGTAGAATATAGAAAGCAGAGGCCTGCACGTGTGGACTATTCAATGAATCAACATGGAAGCCATACTGAAACGATTGGAGTAACTGCCGGAGCCACTAAAATGCCCTAAAACTGTCCAACTACTAAAGTAAAACAGTTTATGGAAACCTAGCAAACGCAAGAAACACTGAAACCTGCCCCTGCGCTCCTTCAACCCAATGGACAGCAGAGTCAACTGATAGACTCACTCGTTCTTTCCCTGACACTGACAACATGACGCCCGACCAGTGCCAGGCCAAGAATTCTCTAAATTCCTCCAGGCCCAACGATCTCCCATCGATCGTTCGTGGAGCCGGGGTACAAACGAAAGGATCGTGTATTCCTGGAAACAAGTGTCCTCGGGGGAATCACTGGCAGCCGACTGAAATAACAAATAACCACGGGAGGGGGACACTCGAAACCGATGGATTTCGCCCTGTTTTGGGAAACAGCGGCGAAACGCCTCGGTGGCCTCAGACTTTCCCTGTAATCCGATCCCCCCGGAGCGCGCATATGGGCGACGAAAAAGGGGTGTTTTGACACGGCTCGCCGCTGGGAACAGGGCCCGCCGTTCGGTTTCGACTTACCCAATGGTACAAGCCGATAATGGCGTTCATTACGCTTATTAACACCCGTCGTTCTAGCCTTCTTCCTACCCGTGAACTGGGCTGACCCTAACTTCTGGAAACTGGGCAAACCGCGGGAAAAAGGTGTAGAGGAGCCCAGGGTAAAGTGAACCTAAAAAGTGGAATCAAATTTTTCCCTTTCAATACAAATGTGTGGAAATAGATTTATAATTTAATTTAAACGTTAATATTGATAAATGACGGATAGCAATACTTAAAATAAAGAAATGATGAGATAGAGTGAAGTGAGCTGAAATAAAATAAGAACTTTAATTAAGGATATAGGTAATAGGATATAATTAACCCCTTGCACTGGGATGAGGTGTGTAGCACATCAGCTTCTGGCTTCTTTGCATCCTGGTTGTCAAAAACTGGCAGATTTTTCATTTTTTTGAGGTTAGTTTCTGATCCATCACACCGCGTGGTTTTCTAGCCAACTGACAGGTTAGGATATTGCGCTCATCACATGCGTATCTGTTCTTTGCAGCTCAGTTTACCTCGAATATATACTCAGTCGAAAATTAATTATTTAATAATGTTGGGATTAATGCTTTCTTAAACGCGTGTGCATGTATGTTTATAAGGTTGTTTTAAACACGTAGAAAAAAGTTTGTGTTAAAATAACACAAAAAGCTAATGTAGAAAGCAAATTATGATTGTTATACTACATACATTTATTACGTCATCAAAATTTGTAAATATATTCTATTTTTAAAGAACAAATTAAGAAAGCTCATTTTACCCCGATCTCCCCTAGGGGAGTCGCCTAAATGGTAAAACCCTAATCTAATAGTAAAACTATCAAATGAAGGAGCAACGAGGAACATGAAAAAAAAGTTTCCAGTTGATGTAACTCGTGACCAATTTATTTCAGCTGATAATCTAACAATATAATTTTATTCTATATTTTTGTATTTTTCTAAAACTAAGTTCATTGTAAAATATTTTACATTTATTTCATATACCTATATGAAAAGCACCGGAATGAATATAAAGATCGGTAAAAGCAGTGGGAAAGAGAATTCAACTCTGTGACGATACTCATTAAAAACATTTAATTCTTTTACAACGATTGTTCTGGATTTTGCTTCATATTCGACAAGTATCCGCTGACTTAGGAATATGTTTTGGGAAGGCGAGGTGCTTTGGACCAGTATGCCTGGCAGGACCGCGCGCCCTCTCCCGATACAGCCTCGATACCTTGCTCCCTATCACTGGCTAATTCGTTAATGAACCCATTCACATCTAGCCGCAATAAAGCCATCGTTCACGGAAAGGAATTCGAACGGGGCGGGCGCGCTTTCCGCGGCCAGAAAACCACTCCGCTATTTCGGTTGCGTCGCCGAAATATTTGAAGAAGTGTTACTAAACTGTGCTCAATGAACTCAATGGGCTAACCCTTCCGTTGGCAATTGTACAGCACCGCGGGCCGGCTATTGCCAACTGATTCCACGCAATCGTTCACCAGTGAATTACGCGATTCCTCGGGTATCTACCATTGAACAATTAATCCGTCCGTGTCGCGTCAGCCTTGGAAGCAAGATCGCGCATTGTCACTTACGATGGGCGAACGTAACGACGACGGCGGCAAAAAAAGGTGGAGGTGGTAAGGGGAGAGGGGAGCGGCGGAGGAATAAAAATGCAGTCGTTGTGAATTTCGCGGACGAGTCTTCCGCAAATTACTTTCCCGTTCGCGTAACGCTTCCGAGAAACCGCATACCAGAATTAAAATTTCGTCGCGCACTGCCGAGCTGAGACTTGATTGCGTTACTGGGTAAATAATGAAACGAGATTGCATGTATGGCGGAATGGAGTACTGCGAGTTTGGTGACTACACACCCGATTGGGTGTGTAAGGTGTTTTTGTACCGCAAAGAATTTGGTATCGTCGATATTCCACGCAGAGATTTAATATTTAATGTATTGCTAGTCGAAACGAGCCTTTCAGCCTTGCCTGATTTATGGATGGCAATAGGGTTTCTTTTGAATGTTACTAATGCTCGTAGATGCTGCATTGGAGGTTAGTAGCTTCCTTTCAATGATTGACACCAGGGGGAGAAGATAGTACGCGTTTAACTCGCATCGAACGCGAGAGGTTCGTTCGACGTTGGACATGTGAGCGTGCAATTGGCAATGGAAAGGCAATTTCCGAATTGAAATTAGACGGCGGAGCAATGCAAACAGAAAAGCACAAAAGGGGAGCGCCGAGAGAGGCGGCAAGTCCGGCGATGCTACATTTGGCAAACCGTCAAAAGTTCTTTAACCTTTCGGGACAAGGTGGCGAGCACCGCGAAAACGGATCCATAGGGTCAAAGGGCGAAGTACTAATATCATTTGTAATAAAAAACAATACCTAAATACAATCTAAAATTCTAAGGTAATCATAACACACCAGCTGGCACAATAAAACCCTGACTACGAGAAACTAAATAATCATCAAGACTACGTACTGAACACCACCTTAAACAAAAATTTGGACGTTCACTAAGAATCTAAAGAATAAGAAGACTAACCCTCAGAAAATCGAATGAAAGACCACATTCGCTATGTCTGCAATTCGTGCTTCCGAAACTGTCCTATAGTCTTTCGCCGAGATCTAGCGACTTCAAGGGAATGAAAACTAACCTCAAATTCAAATTGGCACTTTTACTTTTTCGCGTATAACTATCAAAGTACAAAAGACAGAAAAAAATGTTTCAAACAAAAGTTTAATGGTGCAATAAGCGCTGCAACACTTGCGTTAACAAAATTTTGAAAAAAGTTTTTTCGTTCAGGTATTTTTTTTTAAACTCTTCAAAATTTTGTAACGCAAGTTTGCAGCGCTTATTGCACCATTAAACTTTTGTTTGAAACATTTTTTTCCGTCTGTTGTACTTTGAGAGTTATACGCGAAAAAGTGAAAGTGCCAATTTGACTTTGAGGTTAGTTTTCACCATCTTAAAGGGCGATAGGGCCCAAATGAAACATACCGTTGTTCTTGTTTTGAGTCACTCTAAAAATTCACAAAGTTGCGTTCCAATCGGTGAGTCCGGGTTCGCGGTGTTCCCTTGTTAATGGCTCCGAGAATAAGTAGCAAAGGGCACATTTGGCGGCTGGCACCCTCAATGGTATCAATTGCACACTACATTGTGCCTGAAAAACGAAGCTAAAGAAGCTGAAATGAACCACATACACCCGTGCGAGTGACGCAACACAGTCCCCCATCCCTGCCCCATGCCCCTGGAAGATGACAAAAGTGCAGGCTGCAGGTCCAAAAATATAATATCCCCGATCTCGCCAAGACGCTCTCTGCCGGTGTTTAGCGGGGCCGTGACGTAACGGGCGGAAAATTTTGGCGTTGGAAAAGCGAAGGTATATACCGACGGCTGGTTCGTCCACCCTGCGCGCGGGATTCCGCGTTCGCGCGCGTCGCGGAGCGGAACACCGGCTCGGAGTTAAGTATAAACCGCGTCTCGTGACGGCCGAATGATTCGAAAGCCGAATCGCCGAGCATGTGACGGGAGCCCTCGTGGTCACTCACGTGCTATTCATAACCTGAACCCAAGAGGCGGCCACCTCGTCCCGTCCTGCGATTTCCCGGCGTCTGCATGCACCCGGAGAGGCCAGACGCGACTCTCCCCCTGCGCCTCGCGCGCGCAACCCGCCCCCAACCTGCATTCCCACGTGCGATTCGAACGCGTCGCCAACCGCGCTCGCACCACTTACCATTCCGTCCCGATCACCCCTTAGTGACAATGAAACCAGTGGAGGAGGAGCGCGAGGGTGGAGGAGCTGCAGCGATGCACCGCAGAGATAAATCGGGTAGCTTAAGACCACTGATTCCTGTGACGATTGAACCGCGCCATCTTTCAGAATAAACCGTATTCGCCACCTGAATGGAGTTATTGGTACTATAATTTGTACTGCGTTCCCCGATTCACATGTATGCTAATTCCCCATATAATTCCTTGAGTGATAAGATTTCTAATAGAATGCCAAAGGCGTGGACTATAAGTCAGTGAGAAATATCAGAAATATAGAAGACACGTTTACTATTTCGTCGCGCAAAGTTAACTCCACTCTCGTGAATGTTATTGCTAGTAAGTAATGGCGTCGAATATCTTGCAGTGAGCATACATGTGAATCGAAAAACCTTAGTACCAATGACCCCATTCAGGTGGCGGATATAGTTTATTCTAAAATATGATGCGGTTCATATCGTCACAGAGCTAAGCTGCATACCGTGTCTAGTATATATAGATCAGTGCTTAAAACCCATGAAGCGTGAAAGGAATAAAGGATATCCTCGATGGCACTGTTAGGCAACCATTATGGGGATGGGGCTGCACTTCGTTTGGTCGTATTTGTGTAATGATTAGTTTGATGTTTTATTAAGTGGTAAGACGATATCCTTGAAGGCGCGAGTCTTTACAGGACTCCACTTTCTGGGAAGGTTTAATACAACCCTTAACCCTTTGTCACTGCATGTACCCCATGTTGGCAACGCCGATAGTAATGAAAATCGCTGATTTCGGGAATTTTGCGATTTTCGAGCTTATTCCGCGATCTTTAAACGTTTGTAGCTCAGAGCAACGTTCAGAGAAAAAAGTTGAAAAAAACGACATTTACTACTTTTTTGCTATTCCGATCAGTTGCAATTTTTTCCAAAACGGCGAAACACGTCACTCTGCAAACTAATCTTTCTAGATTCTCAAAAAAACTCAAGTCGTTTGGACCAATTTTAAAAATGTTATGCAATTTTAATAATGTTATGCGATTTTAAAGAGTGTACGATTATGGCTGGGAGCGACTGTACGATATTTGAAAAGTATGCTGATTAGGTTCCCGGACCTTTCGATGGACATCCGCTTCGACCACAATTTTAAGTCCTCACAATTTTGTCGTCTAATGTGCGTCGTATATTGATCAGAAATAGTGTAATTGAAAGGTCTAACCGCAAGTTTCTCCGTCACTATCAAAGTCCCCAGTGATTCTAACCTAACTCCTTCTCGCGTGACAGACAATCGGGTCCACCGACGTGAGCGGACGCAGAACGTTGAATGGTCGTTAAAGTTGGAGGTCTGAAGGCAGACTGTCCCGTTGCACTTGTCACAGATAAGATACCAAATAGATAGAGCAGGTGACAAGTGTTCCTCTGTGTACGTAACAATAACCTAAACACTCCTCCAATTGGTCCAGCCGCTTACTACTTAACCTGCTGAAGTATGTGCACTGCCAAACGCCGTGCAAAGCGAGTTTCAAACATGGTTTTGTGACACGCTCCTCAGTCACAAATCACTTAACAAGTCTTAACATTGTCCTCCCCTTCGTCCATCGCCAGCGTTTCACTAACCTTCCCACCACGCTCAGAATTCCCTCGCTTCGGGACCCGAAACACCTCTCCCCTCTCCAAAAAACGAGAGCACGGAGTGGTGAAAGAGAGGCGATCCACAGTTCGCGTCGCACTAAATCTTCCGCGCGCGGCGACTCGGCGAAATAGTGCACACAATTACCTACGCTGCTCTTCGACCAGAGGCACGTAACCCGTGTAAAACCGCGCTTTATTACACAGCTGGTTGCGCAATCGGCGGGGAAACGACGGCGGCGGTCGCATCACGATGCAACAACTATGTCGAAGCGATGGAAATCGCGTTCATGAGGTTTTTGCCCGGTTACGTCCACCGCGCAGTCATTCCCCGAGCTCTTCGCGGCTGCTCGCCCGTTCCTGAGTCTGCGGGCCCTCTGCTATAGCAGGGGCATAATCAATTGGCCGCTCGGGGCCTCTTTCTCGACCACTGTGTGTTGTACTGGGAAGCCAAAGACAGCTTTCTTAGATTTTAATGTGGGGAATGCTTGATGTGTCTTGGCTATAGTCTGTTTAATGGAAATAATGGTGATAAAATTTGCTAGCTACTATTGTATACTATGCTGCTTCGAGTAGTGGGAGGTAAGTTTAGAAATTTTCTACATTTTTTGACGAGTGGTAGGGAGTCTGATCCCATGAATTTTGAGAAGACACTTAAGGGGTCATTTCGGTTAGCACGCCGATAAATTCAGCGATTTTCAGGAATTTATTGCGACGAAAATAATTATAGTAATGGAATAAAACTTTTTTCTATTTATTAAACTACATTTCTAGAGTAAATAAAAAATATAAAAAGTAATAAAATTATAAAAAGTAATAAAAAGTAATATTAAAAAAGATTTATTAAAGATTTATTAAAAAGTAATAAAATTATTGCTTTTAAAATGCTTTTGAAAGCGGTCTTGATGACATGTTTAAAAATTCATGTGTCGCTAGCGAAGGCAATTTCAGCTGTTAGACTTATCTGAACCCAACATTCAAACAGATTCTTGATCAGTATGACTGTCGCTCTCCCTCGGACTATAATTAGTGATTTATCTTCAAAATTAACAAAAGGGCGGGCAAAATGCAAGAAAAATGTTTTCGGCGTTTTTCTTTTGCAATTTTCGATTTTAAAAGTAGGTTAGACTCAATGAAAATACTTGGGTGTCGTCCCTGCGAGAGTCATAGGTGTGCAGAATAAGCAGTCAAATTTATAAAGCAATCGGTTCGATGGATTTTGAGATTTTATCTTCACGATGTGAAAAAATTACGTTTCGAGAACAACGCGTTCAAAGTTTTCATCTATATAGACCGAACCTTTGCGCTCCCTACAAAATGCCTCTGTAGAAACTAAAATAATCCGAATTTTTCCATAATAATTTAACAGCACATTCTTGAGGATATGTATTTTCGAAAAATGTTTAAAAATAAAAATCGATTTTTTCAACCCGTCTAACCGGGAAGCCCCCTTAATTTTTGGATCCAAATCGTGTAGTTTTGAAGAACCTCCCCATCCGAACGCAGAGAAAGTAACATTCTCGTCCAGGGTTATGTTTCCCACATGTTGACTACTTCAATAGCCCATGTCTGCAGATTCGTGCCAAGAAACGGGGAGCAGAGTGGTGGGGGTAGACACCCCTCGTGGCCTTGAGTGGCCAGTTGATCTTGCTCTGCCTATAGTCTTGCCGTAGGTGCATGCTCAGTGGATTTTCAGCGTCGATCTTCTCGAAAACTGAGCCCTTCATGGACAGGGCACGTCATGGTACAGTGGTGGTCGAGAGAAATATTAAAACTTCTATTTTTAGGAGTTTTACACCATTTATATAATATAAATTTTCAGCAATGAATGCAACTATCTTATTTCTCAAACTCCCTTTCGACCACCACTGTATATATTCAAAGCTTCCACGAAAACACTCCTTACCCAGCTTTGCCTCAATTTCTACTGCACCTCGTACTTTACAAGCAACCAAATTGTAATTCTGTTCTCAAAGATACATTTGCAAATAGCCTGCGATTTTGCGATAGTCGAAACGGCTGGAACGTGCATTATTTTTCCATAGAGGCTGCCTCTCTGTTCTCTCGAGCCGGGTTATTCGAGAATCGATAGCGAGGTGCGAGGCTCGGCCGGTTACGTAACAAGCAATGTGGTCCAACTTGGAGCGCACGTGCGTTCACGCGTATTCATCCTCATTCCTGCTGTTTTGTCAATGTTATACTTAGCATCTCTACAGACGCGCAACGTACCCACACGTCGAATGCTCCTGACTGATTTGCTGGGCTATCTCGCGTTCCTATTTTGGAAAACGTCCGCCCCCTTCGGGCCCACCTAGCTGCTAAAGCGATCGTTTGAATCTTTTACGAACCTATGCATCAAGTAGTAGGTGGCAATTGATTGGTAACCCGATGTTCGAATACCTTGACGTTTGCCGTAATATTTATTTGTTCGAAAGAAACAGCTGTCCTCTGGGAAGTGGTTAGTGAATAATGCCCTGAAGGATGAATGTTGGATTTACTTTAGTGTTCATTGTAAGTGCGATTAATCGTTTTAACGCAAATTATAATTATATTTAATTTTCAAGGGATGTGGGAAGGTGGATGCTTCGGCTAAAAGTCTCATTTCGACTTGCTGTGATGACTACACGAGTGTTTTTCTGCGAAAGAAACACGCAAGTGGAACAGTGCAAGGCAATCTGCGCGGCCCAGTAGTACGAGTCAATTACTGGGGCTGCCCATGGGGTCGGCGAGCGTCACCATGAGCAGACGCGCAAAAAGTAACTTTGTACAGTAACTTCAATGGAATTATGATTCCTATTATACACTCATAAGCAAGTAGATGCTTTTAGCAACTGCAGGTGTACACACTTTTTAGAAGAAATTATAAATAAAATATAGACTAGACGAGCTCTTTGTGACATTCTAAGAACAGCACTACTTAAGTTAAAAATAGTAGAAAATTAAATACACTTTTTAAGTAAGATTAACTTAAATCGTTCTTAAGAGTTCATTCCATTTAATTCTAAGTCAGTGTGTAACCCTCGCGATTTTACATTTCCTTAGCTAAAATTCAGAGCAATTAGGCGGATTCACAGTACCCATGCAACTATTTGTATAACATAATTCTCAGCATAGCAAAGAATACACCAATCAGAAATACTGGAAGCCCATTTATGGTCAGGATTTTATCAGGAAGATAAGACACTACAGCAGCAACATAAACCCAACATCCCCAAGCATTACCAAACCTCATCTCCACTCACCCAATCAACTTAACGAGGAATCTACTAAGTGAAGACTTACTGTTCCATTTACCAACTTCCACGCATCATCAACGAGCCCACACATATTTTTGCCTCACAAGGATACTCTAAACTACTCGTCCCAGGGACTTCGGGCTCTACTCGCAGCTTCATTATTTACCAAGGACGCACGTAAGAGATCCAGCCACGGTGTAGCTACTCGATCCCCAATGTCTACCTTCTCATGGTGACATTGATTCCCGAGTTGGAGCACAACCACTATCGAGGCGCTACGGTTGCCCCTATTGATTCGCTCCCCATCTCCCACCCGCTCCCCTTTCTCTCTCTCCTCTCTCCGAAGATCTTTGACCCTCCCCCCAGCCGGAACACGCCGCGGAAAAGGCTGCGAATGTCAAGGGTCGCGGATCGGGGATCGTTGGCGAACGCGCATTTCAAGGGAGGCGATCGGGGGTGCCTCGTTAATGGGAACCGGAATGGTCTGAAAGAGCGAGTTACCATCACTGCGGAATACATCGCTGGGCATAATCAAGGTGTCTGGCCAGCGAGGTATCAGATTTTCCGGGGTGAATTGCAGATCAATAGCGAAAGAGATACCTAGTGAATCGCGCAAATCTTCTCGGATGAGAAATATGCAGTGCGGGGAGGTTTATCTCACTGTGACCTTGAATAAATGCAAGCTGCAACCACGAGGGATGACTCTCGAGGATAGTCAAGGTTCATGGCTTGCCCGGGATGCTCCAAATGTTTGAGTGTGGCTTCCTTATGTAGTTTGTGGAAGGGGATTAATATTTATGGTTGAATAAATTCTCCCGAGTCATTTTCCCGAATTTTCCACGTACGTGGAAGGTCGTGAGTATGTCTTATCTTTGCTACGAGATAACCTTGCGCAGGGAACCCCATGTGCCTTATCGAGGAGATTGAAGTAGGTATCTAGGGGAAGACATATTTTGAATAGCTTCCCTTGATCGTTATGGGAGGAATGTTCAGAAGACTCGTAGCTGGAGAGGAATATGCAGCTCTGCTTTTATGGACACTCACTGATTTATGAAGGTTTAAAAGAGGAGTCTCTGGAAAAGCAAACACTGCTGGAGTCCTGAACTTGGGATCACGAGAATTCACATTTTGGAGAATTGAAGGAAAAATTCTGCGGACTTTCAAGGACTGCTCAAGTATGCTGCGTGCGCTTTCAATAATTAGACCGTCTATTATCAATTAGAAAGCGGCTATTACAAAATATTCCGTCTCGCGGAAGCGGCAACGAATTATTCAAGACCCAATGAATATTGAAGCAATGTAAAAATTGCGCAATCGCTGCAACGCAAGCGGTGCAACTTTCCAGAAAATGCTTCCTGTCTCGCCCGAGTACTTTAGTCTTCCATGAGAGCAGATTGGAATAATTTCATCTCAACTTCCATTCCCACTCGAAAATGCCCGGTTTCTTTTATATTCTCAATGGAATAAATTACAATTGAACAGGTGTTCCAATACCTCCATTTTTATTAAGACACCAACGTTCATTAGCATTCACAGATATTGCAATTATTTTTTATTACTGCCATTTTGGGAGCCACAGGAAAATATTCAGTGTGTTTAACAGAGAAAACGCGCCAAACGCTCTTCCCCGCTGCATAGAAGCGCGCGAAACCTGGGCGTTTTGAAATCGTCACGCGGCTCGGATTTTCGAGATCGCTGGGTAGAAGGTTCGATACTGAAACCACTGTCGCGAAGATCGCTGCTACACCTCTGTTTACGTTTACCATTAACACTGGTGACCCCATGCTGTTTACCATCTATGAAACTCCCGTTCGAACCGGCGACCATAATTGCCCATTCAATACGAAACGGAGACGAGTGAAAACGAAAGCGAGACACGCGCGGAACGCTGGTGTTTATTAGCGCCGGACGCGCTTCCCTTGCGAATAACTGGTGCAACGGAGGAATAGAAAGGGAGAAATGTCACTTCTTTAAAGCAGGTAGCCGCGATCAGGTGACTCAATCTGCAAACAGCTTTCGAAATAACCGCAAGTGTGACGGAAGTCTATAAAAAAATTATTTCTACGATAGCTAGTTTGTTAGGAAACGTCGGAAGAAAATTTCTTCGGTAAATCTGCCGCGAGATCTAGCTACTTGCGTGAACCCTCGCAACCTTATCGGGCGGCGATAACGCAAGCTGCCCTGATAAACGCTGGAACCAAGCAAGCGTGGAATCGAGACTTTGGGAATATAGGAGATAAAAAGAGCAAACGGTGTAAAAGCATCCAGCGATAATGCTGGGAAAATTCTGCGCTGTTACATTCGGCGATTATGATGCGATCAGCACTGATCTAATGTTGTGTACACTCGCCTGTGCTAGTGTCATTCGATCCTGGGATATGTAAATTTGTACTGTAATTAAAATCAGTAGAGGAACAGATTAGCTACTAATTCTGGTGGAGGAATGAAATTTTCTCTTTGCTACATTTGTGTCCCTATATTTTTTTTATTTTATGTCAATAAAACGCTATTATTAAATTGGTCTCGAAGGACACCACGTTTCCTCGCTTTCCTATGGGATCCAATATGTCTACTGCCACATACCGCCATCTGTACAAGTGCATTCTGTTTTCTGAGCGTTGTTAGGTTAGGAGACACGAAGTGTCGTTTCTCTGCAGTCTGAGTTGCACGGTGTCATGATATGAAACATGCCACGATTTTTTATGCAATAATCAGAATGATAAGCGGGCAGAATGCACGCGACAGCCACCACTTTCACTGAGAAGGATAATGGCCACCGTTTGGTGACCACGTGCACACCCTAGCCTGTACAAAAACACGACGATCCTACTGCGAATGTGCATACCACAGAGAAATCGAAGATATCCACTTGAAATCAGCAGAGAGCCAGTGAATAAATGGAAATCAATCTATTTGCGTGTATCGCAAAGTCCCATGCGTCAAGGACGATGACAGAAAAACTTGGCTACTTAGAAAGTGTAATTTTATTGCATTCTTGACGGGCGTCCCTTGATCTCTCCTGGATATATTTTCACCTCCCTAATAGCCTCAATTATATTCAGCAAGATAAACGCCTGGAAGGGCGAAGGATCGTACAAATTTGGAACTTCCGGGTCCTGTCAAACCGGGGAATGGAAAGCTAATCGATCGTTGGAAACTGCGTAAGAATGTCACGTGGGTACCATTTCCACTGAACGCACGAACTTCCAACAACTCCACATTCCGTCTGGCCGGATCGAACTCTGATTTCAACCGAATCCCTCGGAACTGTTCAAAGCACATTCCCCTAATCTGCACCTCTTACTCCTCACGGCCAGTATGTGTCTTCCTCCTATTCGAAGCTTCCCGAAGTTTCAATTTTCGCGTCTAAAACTTCCGAGCAGCCTCGAGCAAGGCCACGTTAGAGGATTGCCATGGCGAGGGGGGGGGGGAGGCCACCCTGCGTAGGAATCACACCACACGGTTCTAAGATAACCTGAGCACACGGTTGCGAGATAGAGCGTGCGATTTTTGCACACGAGTTTACCCCAGCCGTGTGACCGGGCTGTGTATAGATGGAAGCAGCGTATGTCGGAGTGGGGCCGTTGTCGACGGAGTACACCTCCGACGACCAAGGGGGATGGACTGAGGCAGAGAAACAGGAGGAAGTTTCCATGAGAATTGAGCTTGATGGTAAGGACGCGTGTAGAGCGGTTGCCTAGCTAGACAGGCATGTTGCAAGGAGGAGAGTCATGGAAGGTACAGTCGATTCTGGCCACCGTGCATATCCAAGTGGGCATCGACTGTACCCTCCATGACTTTCCTCCTTGCAACATGCCTGTCTAGCTAGAGCGACCGCTCTACACGCGACCTTACCTCCCCATCAAGCTCCAACGCATATATGCACGGCGGGCAGAATCAAGTGAGCAGAATGTACACGGATCGATGCACGGGGCTGGAAACGATTCTGTCCCGGGCGGAACACAGCGAATTTTGCGGGGAATATCGCGCTGTCACCGGGTCAAACGTTACGTCTTAGCGACAGTGGCCCCATGCTCTTGTTTACCGTCACCGGTACGCGGTTTTTTTCCTCGTTTACGAGAACTACGGCATCGAACACGGCGCGTCGGGGACCAACGAGTGCCCACAGTGGCGTGTCAGCAGGGGACACTTCGGACAACGCGAGACGACAGTTCCCAGGCGAACTCCGCTCGACTGTAACAGAACCCGCGTAGATGTCATATGGCGCGGCTCCCGGTTTCGGATATAATAGATGGAACCGACCGAGGGATGCGCGAGCGGTCAGCCAGGGCTTGCACGGGGTAACGTCGGGATGCTTGCAACTCACTCACCATCAATGCTGAGATTTTTCCATCGGGTCTTTCGCTTGGAACCCTTCTTGCCCATCTCTCGCGAAGACCGAGCTGGTCCTCCTCCCTTCTGTCTCTCGTCTTCCCAGCGATCTCGGCCGACTTTTCTAGGACGAAAGCTCCGCCGAAATCATTGTTGGCGACCGCGACAAATCTCGCCGCTACCTTCGCGGTAGCATCTTATCGAATGTCCGCCGAGCGAGTGTGTCCCGTGTCGCTCGTCTACCCGACAGAGGAAGCTTTTTGGGAACGGAACTACCGGACGAGCGATGCCTGCCCGTAGCAGAAGACAACTCTAATACGTAATTCTCGCCGCACGAATAGCGACCGCACACTGCTGTCCCCACCTCATCCCTCCCTAAATGGTCCCCACCCTTGCGCTCGTTGCCCCCTACTCTAGCCCTATGTCACTTGGACGCGCACCGTCGCACCGACAACTTCTCGTCCCGCTCTTATTTAATAGAAACCGGCTTACTCGCGGGGGGCACCCTCACGCCGATTGTTTGTAGTAAAACGTGCAATCCGAGCGGAAAATTAACGAGTGACACGCAAATCAGTGGCGGTGAAATCGATTCGAATTTCATCTCTTTGATTCAGACGAATCGAACGGCGGCTGCTCCGCGCCTGCGCAGACGATCGCCGCTTACCACGCCCCCCATCGACGGTTGCCATGGCGACCGATGTAAACCATCACTCGCCATTTTATCCGGCTTCAGTTGTAGCCAGGTACGAACGTGGATTTTTCATGTTCAAGTGTTTTCGAACACTTTTCGCAAGCGATATTTGTCTTTATCCATTATGTATCTTTGTGAAAACGTCGTTGATTCGCGATAATGTTCATTGCGATCAGTTTATTGTAGGTTATGTTTCGTAGCAATGTTTAGATGCATCTTTAATTTTGTACCACTTTCTGTTATTCATTTTTCCAATATTGTATATAATTTTGTTGCAATGGAATTGTATTATTATTATTATAATAGGAAGCTTCCTTCCTTTATGCTTTGTCTTTATAGGTTAAATAAATAAAGTATTTGCACAACGGAGGAGCATGATGAAAATATTGTCGTTGCAAGACTTTGATTCCCCTACCTTCGATGAACTGGCAGCTGTTGGGTTCATTGGGAATACGTTGCAATATTGCGAGTACGAAAGGCTGCAGGACGAGCTGCAGCATTTCTCCAAGTACTTGCGAGAATATCCAGAGGTCTCGATTGCCCCTGATATTCTGGCCACACGCGAGACGGCACGCACAGTCTGCGCTGACGATCTGTTCCTGCCGGTCCACGATAGTATCTTTAAAAGAATCGCCAGTGTATGGCGGGAGAAGGGGCTGGCCGAAGCTATTTGCCTTGCTGCGGCCGCCGATCCGGAGGAGGTCACCGCAGCTGTGCATTGGATAGCTACAAGGTTTCAATAACAACTAAGCGACTGTAAATTTCTTGCCAAAGTTAACGTTACATTTTACTTTCAGACTTAAGTCGGTGGTAGATTTAATGGATAAAGGGATATATCAAAGAGAAATCTTGCCTACCGTCGGGTCAGGGTCAGTCGCAGATGTTGCTCAGTCGAGGGATTGGGATATGTCTCTCGTAAGAAATCATTATGACCCGTTGGATTAGTCTTTCACCAATTTATGGCTAGTTCTGAACGTCACTTTTTAGATCAGATGTCTTTCATGGCATCCCCATTGCGCACGGCTAGCTGTAGTCACGAGGGACGATCGTATACGTATCTTTTCCCAAGGAATACCATCGGTGCCGATATTAAGGCACAGCGCTCAGAAATCAGTCTCCTGCGTAAGCTGGAGGCCACTCGCTGGCAAGGAATTGGCGGTGGCCTGTCACATAGGTGTCTTAGTCTGGACGATAGAACTAGGCGCAGCCAGTAATTCTCTTAGCCACGCAGTGTTACTAAAGCAGAGGAATCATGCACCAGTTACAAGCGTCACGTGGCATCCACAGGGTGATCTGTTGGTATCTTGTTCCCCACTGGACGCAAATATGATGATTTGGGATACGTGTAAAAAGGAAGGCGTTCCACTGAGGCGAGTTGGCGGAGGTGGCTTGAGCTTTACACGCTGGTCGTCCTGTGGCGCTCAGCTCTTCGCTGCGACATGTAGGAATGTATTCAGGTATGACGCTATATCCTTAGTCAAAGGTATCTTTCGATTTTGCGTGGAACTGTCAATGACTGTGCACAGAGTTTGGAACACCGGTGTGGCAACATTGTGGCGCGCAGACAAATGGACAGTCCCTAGCGGGCGAGTGGCCGCTGCGTGCTTCGGACCCAATTTGACTCTGCTGTTCACGTCCACCGAGGATCCCGCGACAATCTTCTCCCTGCCCTTGCAAGAAAATATTTTCGACGTGAAGAAAGCCTCCCTCGACGATGCAAAAATGGCCGTGCCACTCATAGATCTGACGAAAGTGAACTTCTCGTCGGACGATGATTACGTTACCGTCGGTGGCAGAGTAGTCGCAATGGAATGGGATCCCACGGGAAAATACCTCGCTATACTCTTTCAGGTACAGTTTCTTCAGTGGTGTCTATCCTCCGGAATCAAGGGCGCTAACGATATATTTCTTGATTATTTAGGACAGCCCTTGTATCGCGTTAGTGAAGCCAAAAGTGGGGAACATGTCGCGCGTAGTCGAGATGAAACCAGGTTGCCTTATCAAGGGCTTCCCCGGAGAAGTCCCTAATTGCATGAATTTCTACCAAAACTGCCGCAGTCCCTCTTCCGTTGTTTGCTTAACGATCGCTTGGAGCAGCGGGCGCATACAGCATTTCCCAATCGTCGAGAAAGAGGATCATCCCAACATGAACGTAACTTCATCGTTACTGTCTCACACGTTCACGATCAGACACGATACATATAACTTCGATTTAAGCGCTACGTACGGCTAATTCCGACACTATGTAAAAAGAGAAGACGTACAAAAATCGTCGCCTCGTGTTTTCATACGTTTTTAATACTTGTATATACCAGTGTACGCCCGAGAGGCCCAAATATTTTTGTTAAATCGAGCTTGAAGGAGGAATAAACAGTGCGCATACGGTTGCCGGGTTCCAGGAAGAATTATATAATATTTCATAACCTCCAGCCCGCTGACGGGTTGAAAACGGAAAAAAGAATCGCTGGTCCCGTGTTAGGCTCTCTAACGCTTTAGCTTCCTAACGTATGGGACATACAACGCGACGGCTCGGGTTCGGTACCTAATTATACGAAGTCACATGCAGAGCGCACGTCTTTCTATTTTTACGTCGCTTGACCGAATGCTGAACCGCCGACACGTACGTGCGTGATGCGTCCCGCACTATTTCCAATACCCTCTACCCACCGCTACAACACACAAATTAATCGTTCCATCGTCCTAAATATACTCTCCTCGAACGTACTCCATCATTTCTACTTGACACACACGCATTATCAACGGCCACAAAAATGATTATACCGATGAAAAGTGTACGGGGAAAATCTTATCCAAACAATGCTCTGCATTGTAGATAATTTTTAATACAAACTTCTATTAGAACTCAGTTTCATTTACAAATGATGGAAGGTTTTTTTTTTTAAATGCACTTATCAAACGTTCGTCGAGATTACCTATATCTTCCCCCCGTCGTTCGCTTTCTGTTATTGCATCCGTATGGGGTGCACGATCGAAATCCTTTTTCCAGTATATTTATTTTAATGGCAGTCGTACACATGCGGTGACTATGGTACGGAGTTGACAGGTGCCCTAGCAAAAAAGCGTGCCCGAGAGCGAGCATAGTATGTGTAATGTAAGCATAGAGGGCTGGCAGGCCACATGTGCCACTCTATCACTTATCTACCCGGTAATATGACGTATAACCCGACCATAAGATGCAACTGCGACCGCATGCGTGTGTACGTGTGTGTGTGTGTGCGTGCGTGCCAGGAGTCAAGATGCAGAGGCGCGCGTGTATATACAAGGGGGTGAGTAGGAGGATGCACGGAGGAGTGCCTGTGTGCGCGTACCCCGCTCGGGAGAAGAAACTGGGAGCACAACAGCTTGTATAAGATAACGCTGTCGCGAGGATCGTTCTGGAATCATAACAATGCGTTTTCAATTGGCCCGGTGATGAATGGAAGGACAATTCATTCATCATTCATTCATCCCAGCACTCCACCGGAACGTTTCTCATTCCTCGCTGCAACAGTTGCGCTTCGGTGTGAAAGCCTTTGGGCGTATGCAACGGTAGAAATTGGTAGTTTGGCGTACAATTTCAATTGCTGTATCAAACTCTGCTTGTCCTCGCTTATGATTCCCTGACTGTCCGGAGTTACGAGTCAAAGACCGATGTTCCAGCGAGGCGTCTTGGAAACGAGCCACGGTTGCCCAATAAACGCGGCAGATATCAAGCGTGGTCGCGCGAAAGCCTGAAAGGCGTGCGAGTGAAGAGGAGAACGGGGAGGTCGGGTGAAATAATAGTAAGCTGTAATAGGAGGAAGGAGTGAACGACTTTGCCCTCATGTGTGCGCGCGAAGAAGCTGTTGTTAATAAGTGACGCGTGTGCGGCAGCTGGTTTTACGTTTTTTGCCCCCGCACCCGATTCTCGGGGTTCGACCGACGAGAGATCGGCCTAAGCACCCCCTCCCCATTCTCCCTCTTTCTGCCTCGGCTGCATTCGCTGCGCCACGGCTGAGGAATATTCCAGCGAGATCTCAAAGGGTTGCCGATCCCCACCCACTAAATCGTCACCAAATTCCCCAATTGCGACTCGATTACTCTGAGCCATACCCTCCAGCATCGCACCCGTTGCACCTACCCCAAATAACAGCAGACCCAGCTAAGGCGGTCACGATCACCGATACACCGTCACCTGGCCCTCCCTTCGACACCATTGCCAAAGGAATGCGCGAAGCAATAAAAAACGGGATATCAACAAATGATGCAATCCCCTTGGACGGGGCCCGGTGACGTTGTCCTCTGAAACAATCCAACATAATCGTTCCAGGAATCTATGCACGGAGCAGTGGGGAAAAAAACGGGGGAAAGAAAACGACGGCCACGAATTGGAATGGAGAGGCACGAAAAAGGGAGACGACAGACGTGCGCGCAGATGTGTGTGCCCCTTGCCACCCCGATATGCGGCAACCGAAGGACTGAAGGAACGTCGGGTGCAGGGGCAAGTGCATCGAATGATGCACGAGCGCCTCGGTGCGCGTCGTCTCCTCTTCCTCGAGGGGGGAAACGGAGCGGCCACGCGAGTGGGCGGCGCGTACCCTTCTCGAAGGCTTCTTCCCTTTGCTCCTCGGCAAGGGTGGAGGGGATCCTCGCCGCTGGCTGTCCCGTTGTCTGCTTGGAAAAACTCAGCGATGTCTTGTCCTGGCTGATAGTCTTCGTGGAGACGCGGGAACGGGTGCGCTGGGCCAGGGCTGTACCTCCTTATCTCGGGGTCAGTTACATCGCGAGCACCGCGCACAGTCGGTTACCCTGCTTGCTCTCTCATCGGCTATCTGTGATTAAGATCGCGCGAGCGCGCGTGCCACGCTGCCCTGTACCCTCCAGGGAGCGAGTGATAGGCTAATCGAGCTGATAGGCGACGTGCAGTTTGGGAAGTCGCATCTACGGCGCGCAGATCTTGTAAGTGGCAAGTGGAAACAGTAATTCGATCTGGATAACGAATATTGTGAAATGGTTCTTGGTGCTGTTCGAATTTGCTCAATGATCCGCGGTGCTTTGTAAATTTCTGGGTGGTAGTTGGGGTTCTTCAGACTGTTATTCTCCTGGTGCCCCATTGGGAGGTTCTTTGATCGTTTTATTTTCTTTAAATTGGGAAGCTTTTATTAAATATTCCTGAAGCTTCCGTTCAGTTACCCTGGCTTTGTGAACCCCCCGGCGTCCTATCCTCCCCATCGTTCCACCAGCCGCATCTCACAGTTCTCTTCAAACTACAGCCGCAAGCCGTCAGCATGCACCTCGAGGACTACCACGCGGACAGGAACGAGGAGGACGTGCAACGGATCCCCAGGAGCATCAAGCAGGAGGACTTCGGCTCTCTGCACCTGGGAACTATCACGACGATGAACACCAACCCCCAGCAGGCCTGCTGGGCGACCTCCCACGCGGACACCGGTGTGTCGTCCCCCATTCTGCCAAATAACGCCAGCCCTCGGGAGTACACCGACTGGGAGCAGCTCACCGCAGCCTTCCAGTACCCCTGCCAACAGTACTCCACCATGGGCAGGTCGCCAGGTAGCACCGGAAGCGAGGCGACCACTCCAACGTGGAACAACGCGCAAGATTGCCCCAACGCTAGGCTACCTTCCGTCGGTTCCGCGTTCTCCTTCTCCCGCAGCTTCTGCAACACGGTTTACCCCGAGTACCAGACCTACCAGGACTACCAGGAATACCACGACGACGGGACGGTGTCCTTGCCCCTCATTCTGCACTCCCAGACAGAGGACCAAGGGTTCACCGGTCCCATGCAGACCGCCACAGACGAGTTCGATCTGAGCCTGATCAGGGGCGATCCCACGTCGCTGCTGGGCAACGTGGATTCCCCGTCATCACCCTCGTCCACGTACTTGGAGGAACTCCAGGACCCTTTCTCCAACTTGAGCGGGTCGTGCTACGCGGTTGGACACCTGGTCTCTGGCCAGCAATCGTCCATCTCAGCGATGTGCTTTGCGAACGAAGGGGACGGCTTTGGGAACCAGGTCGTCCTTCCCAGGAACGAGGGCTTGTTGCTAACCGACCGACGGGTTCCTGTGTCCAAGTCCACGTCGGGGACGGAGAAACGGGACAAATCTTACGGTGAGTTTCAAGACACTACCAATTAGGAGCGTAGAAAGTATGTAGCAAATAGAGTTCTCCAATCGAATCGGATAATGTATCAGAGGTAGTTAATACTCATTGAGTCCTACAAGTTAAGCCCGATTTCATTCGAGAGAACACTCGTCGTGGTCCCTCCACCCACCGATCTGCACCTAAAGCCTAAAAAAAGGGGCGAGGTTGTTTAAAAATGAGAGACAAATAAACACCAGGACGAAATTAGGGAAGACCGCAAACCTCCCTCAAGTGGCGTTTACGAGCACCACTCGTAGACACTTTCCCCTAACAAGCATCCCCATCCCGCGCTGTTTACGCGCCTACGAGCACCTCAGGCTCACGATGACACGTTCGCTTCTCCGCAGACTGTTCGACGACCGACGAGATCTTGACGTCCACCTACCAGTGCCGTTGGGTGGACTGTGGCTGCGCGTTCGCCGAACAGGAGGGCCTGGTTCGGCATATAGAGAGACGACACGTTGAATCCTCCTCGTCGAACGCGCATGGACACGGCAGGCGAGTGCAGAGGGACAGGGACAAGGACAAGGAAAAGGACGGCGAGGCTGTGACGGGTACCGGAAATGGTCAGGATGAGTTCGCTTGCCTCTGGCAGGGATGTCCACGGGCTAGACCCTTCAACGCTAGATACAAGCTGCTGATACACATGAGAGTCCACAGCGGGGAGAAACCGAATAAGTGTCCGGTGTGTATGCGAATTCTATTTCTGTTCTGACTTTTCTTTGCTATGGAAGCTGGGTTGATCCACGCCACCTCCTGAAATTAGTGCCACTCCTCGGAAGGAGGCTTTAAAGTTGATGCGACAGTTGGTTTCAGGATACCTTGTGCCTTTTTTAGATGGAGGATATAGTGTTTGAGTGTATTTTATCGTTTTTTTAAATTTGCAATGGATGTTGAGCTAGGAGATGTTGTTTTCAGTCAGGGATTTCGGAAAATCAACTGATGCGCCAAAGTTCTCCGAAATAATTGTGTCGCGTGTGTAACTACACAGCTAAATATTTATTTTTCATTTTTACAGTTCACCGGCTGCAAGAAGGCGTTCTCGAGGCTAGAAAATTTAAAGATCCATCAAAGATCTCACACAGGAGAGAGGCCTTACGCTTGTCAGCACCGCGGTTGCTCCAAAGCGTTCAGCAACAGCAGCGATCGCGCGAAACACCAAAGAACTCACTACGACACGGTACGTTTCCGTCTTTCTCTCGCATCCCCGTGTTATTCCTCAAGATTGCCTACTTAGTATCAAATACGTGGCGTTTAAGAGACTTACTTTACCTGTTCTCATTCCCCATTCAATTCACAAACATTAAACAATCGCGAATGCACTTTGCACTTTACAAACATCGACATTCCCTAAAAATTTATCACCTTGTTTTCATTATTCCTCCACGCGCGAGACAGTAACACGTGACTGATAACGAATACTGCAAATTCAGACGATTCTCAATTCTGTCACGCTGTTTTGCATTACAAACTATCACTGCAAATACGGTATACTGTTTCGTCACGGAACACGCGTACCTTCGAGTTACTCTTAAAATCTTATCCTCCCAAAATAACGAAACTAACAAAATAACGTAACTTATAATTCCAACTCGTTTCTATATTTCCAGAAACCATACGCCTGTCAGGTGACCGGTTGTGGAAAACGGTACACGGACCCGTCGAGTCTCAGGAAGCACGTGAAGAACCACTCCGAGCCAACGACGCCGTTGTCCAACCTATCGCTGACGACGGACAGCAAGATCTCTGCGAGCATTCCCAGCAACTCGACCGGTGCGTCGCGGCACGATTTGATTGCCACGACTGTCAGGCAGCCACAGCAACAGCAGCCGCAAACTACGGCGATGCCGTACGCCGGTGAATCGAATTATCGGTCATATAAGACTTCTGAGTCTTACGGGGACGAGGACGCGGACCTGTTCCAGGCGAATCTGTGTCAGGTTGATAGGATTTCCATGAGCCTTGACAGCAATCAAGAGTACATCCCCTTTGAGTCTGTGAAGCGTTTCCTCGTCGATGACGTCAGCAACTCGCACGTGGACGGCACAGGTAAGGAAATCACTATATACGGTTTAAAATTCATCGCGGTTGCATGATAGCTTTGAGGATGTAGGGGAGTCTGGTTGAGAACCTTCGGTGTTATTGTATGCTGGGTGTTCACCGTCTAGGATTCCCTCTAGAGATATCCTAGAGTACTGGGATTGAACATTGCTTTTATTCAAGTTACTTGAGAAAATTAGGAGAGTCTTGAGAAGCTTAACCCTCGCCTGATAGATACGGGGTCCATTTTGACCCGTTAGATATTAAACTAAACGCGCTACTGCTTGTTAGTATCACTTCTTCGAAATTAGGTTTTTGGGTTATCGCGAGATGAGAATCTATTATAAAAGCTTGCTTGAAGGAGTGTATATATAACCCTTCAAATCAATCTGTAGTCTACATCTGACGAGTGATTAAGCTATCCGCTGTTCGAGGCTTAATCACGTTTAACTTAATCAATGTCCAAATACCTCTAACACTGAATATTCTTATATCTATCAAGGTAGTTACATCTCCAAACTTTGCATTCTAATGTCCAAAGCGTCTCGATCCCCTACCAACGTGGAACTCAGCGCGTTGCGCTCCGCCTCGATTCATCCATTTAAAAAAAGTCAGAGTTGTTCCCCGTGTAGGAATAAGTACGTTATTGTCAGGCGGTCGCGCGTGCTTGGCCGTGTCTCTGTGTTGGTGAATGGCCGCGTGGTAACGACGCCGATGACAGTGTACGCTACTCTCGGTCCTCCATGCTTAATCTCAGAGGAGGTTCGCCGCTTTATGCCTTTACCCCACACCGAGTCTTAAAATAATATTCCTGGCTTTTTTGGCCGGGGGCACACGCACGTACGCACGCGCCAAAACAGACGACGGCGGCTGACACGTGCGACACACGCGTGCCCTTTTAAATTCCAGCCATCGAGAGCCGCGACTCTCGTTCGAATAAAAATACGATCCGATTTGCTTCTTACCGAACGTGGAAGGGGGTACACCTGCAGGACGACGTTTCTGTTACAGGATACTGCGGCGAGGACGACGTGCACGACTTCCACGAGCTCGGCTCCGACATAGAGCAGCAGTTCCTCGAGCTGAGCAGCTTGGACGACGCTGTGTTCATCGACGGATAGGAGGATGTTTGCGAAAAGTAATGACCGCGTCGCGGTGGGGCGCTCCGGCCGTATTCCCAAAGACATTGTTCCCCATTTTTGTACTCGATTTTATATAACGAATGTTACACGATGTTACACCCAATGGAATCATATATATTTTTGTACATAGGCACTTGTATATATTTTATGCGAGGAGCATTGTTACATGCCAGGCTACTCGGTTCTTCTTTCTTTAACACCTTTGTTACCGCTAGAGTTTCGATGGAATGGAGGCTGACGCTTCAGTCTTTATGGTGGCGCTGGGAACTTGTTATATCGTCGAAGGTAAGTATACCGCCATGTGAGTTTGTTGAACAGTGGTGCACGTGTTCGGAAAGAAGCCATAAGAAACACCTCTTACGTCTTCTCTCGTCAATGCATTTAACTACTGACAATCTTTCTTCTAACAAGCAAAGTATTCACAGGTATGCCAAAATAGTGTACAAACGCTTCTTATAAACTTCTTATAAAAGTTTCTCCTATAGAACCTGTTAATTCGCCACCATAGTGACCTCCTCAGGTGATCGCATTTGTGTCAGACTATAGCAGGCTTTGTATAAAAAGCAATGACCCACTATAGGAGAGCTTTCAGCGGCGAAAGGGTTAAGCAACCGTTTATTTTCAAGCGCTCGTACACTGCGACGGCTTCGGCCCCTCTTGCAGTTGCTCGCAAATTAGTTTAAGGAAGTTGTGCAGCGCCTTGCTTTGGTACTCCTTAGAATTCACCTAGAGAGGGGTCGAGGGACAAAAAAGGGGGGCGATTAGACTTTCGGTCGATGGCCGTTAAATCGGCGCGCAAGCAGCGTTAAGTACTCACTCCGTTGATCGTTATCGTCGGCACAAAAGAGAGGGCAGGGTTCAAGGCCACCGTTCTGTCGCCATTAGCAGCGAGCAGCTCCTTTGACAGTGGGCCAGCGATGCAATCGTTGATGCTCTTCTGCAAATCCTCGCTCAGCCCGACTTTCTTAGCGCACTGAAATGTTCGTTAACATTATTTCTACAGTCTACCTTAGAAAATATACTATCAGTGCAGCTACTCACAGTGCTTCTTACTATTATACAAAGAGAACTATTTTTCATTTAAACTAGTGTTACGGAATTTCATTGACAATTAAGTAATTAAGGTACTCCCTCCAAGTTCGTCCCAATAAGAACAACTAGTCAGAGATAAGATTCCCTGCAAAGTGCAAAGCAAACGCTGTAACACTTGGTTTACCAAAATAAACCACACTTTCCCAATGGTAAATGAATACCCCTCCCCCGTAATTAACTTAGGTCCCCCATAGCCTCCCGCGCCCACCCGTAATTTCTGTGCTCAGAAACCAGCAATCAAGTGATTGCTGCACGATCGTGCACGGCTGTCGGCCTATCATGGAATTGCGCAAGTAATATTTTTCCCTGGTTAGTGGAAAATAGCGCGGCAAGCGGAGTTATAGTATAGTATCGGCGGTTTCCAGTCAGCAGAAGAAGGACGGGTGTGCCTACCTGTGGAACGGCCGACGGGGGGTACCTCGAGGTCATTGCACACGTAACCAGCGCGACGGTGAGCTGCTGAACCCTTTCGGCCGGTTCCCCGTATTCGATCGCGTTGATGGCGCAGGCCTGGGCCATATTCCCCTCGCACTCTGAGGCCCCATGTTGACAGGAGAACTGCCACTGCCCGGTTCCAGGATCTTGAGTTTGCTACGCATCCCGAGGCAATATTGTAGTACAAGATAAATACATCGGTTGGAATTTTGGTTTTCGTTGGAATGGGCCTTGCAGGTCGACTGGGACTAGGCGTTTATATTGCCATATTTACTTCTCCGGAGTTTTGGAATCTTTATGATATTTGATTAATAAGTAGAGGGTACTTTTCCCGTGGGACAGTAGTAGTAGTAATAATAATAGTAGTATTACTGTTATTATTACTAGCATTAGGACTACTAGTGTTTTTAATAATTATTACTACTACTACTAGTATTCTACTATTATTATTATTACTACTACTAGTGTTCTACTATTATTATTACTGCTACTACTAATCTTCTACTACTATTATTCTACTATTATTATTACTACTACTAGTATTCTACTATTATTATTACTACTAGTAGTACTCTATTATTATTATTACTATTACTAATATTCTACTATTATTATTATTACTACTACTATTAGTATTCCACTATTATTATTATTACTACTACTAGTATTCCACTATTATTATTACTACTACTAGTATTCCTCTATTATTATTAGTACTACTAGTATTCCACTATTATTAGTACTACTAGTATTCCACTATTATTATTACTACTACTAGTATTCTACTATTATTAGTACTGCTACTACTAATCTTCTACTACTAGTATTCTACTATTATTATTACTACTACTACTAGTAGTAATCCTATTATTATTATTACTACGAGTATTCCACTATTATTACTACTACTACTACTAGTATTCTACTATTATTATTAGTACTACTATTAGTATTCTACTATTATTATTACTACTACTAGTATTACTTTGCAACATAAGAATAATAAGGGACAATATCGCTCTGTTACTAAATTAATTCAAACTTCTATCACTTTCAATTTTGGTAATGGTAATCTTGCTAACAGTGTCGCATGTGATATTATTATAGAATTGCTTCAACTCCGATTCAACTTTGTTCCCTGAATACTTTCGACCCCAACAGTCAATTTCTCTATGCTCCAATAATTGCCTGTCTACGCGTACCGAACAACAGATAAGCTTTATCCAATTCTTCATAAACAATATCGTTACGTGTTTTCGTTCTCGGTGACTCAGAATTTAATGTTCGTCATTCCCAAAATGATTGCGATTATCTTCCCGTTACTTCTCTGGCCAGACGTAATAACAGGAACGAAAGCCGCAAGGCCACCTTGTTCCGCGAGAGACGCCTTTTATCGCGATGGGGAATACACACGCAAAACTCCTCGATCGACTAAGGTCACCGTTAAATCCGCGTGCAGATTTCGGCAGTACACGCGTTAACCGTGTCAGTGATCGCATAATGCTAATAGGCAAGAGTTTTTTATCAGTCGCTGGAATTGCGTGAGTCATCAACTTTCTGACTGCAATAGAGTCCTCGTTAATTGAAACTTTACCTCTCGCCTGAACAATTCTTAATATTCCCTGTCATATTTTCTATGTTAAATAAATACCTACTGAGAAACAATATAATATTTTGCTTACAAAAAGTTAAGAGAGGAAATAGGTCTTATTCTATTGAAATTTAAAAAACACTCACCGAGGCTTTTCCATAGGGAACGAAGGTAAGATTAATGTGATCCTTTATAATCTCGTATGATGGAGCGAGTTTCTCCTTGATCCATCGCATACTGTCACCGCATAATGATTCGTAGTAAACTCCTACGTCGATCACTTGCTTTGATCCTCCATCGCCAGCTACCTGCGCAATTAACGAGAGAACGTGTGTCACGACCGAGTGCCAATTTTACAATAGTGTCTGACTACGTTTTACAGCGTTGCATCTTCCTCTTCCTTTCTACGATCATCGATTAAAACTGAGTGTAATTAAAATTCGTGGGGATTTTTAAATGCAACTTGGTAGTACCCTTGAAAGGAAAGAGCAGAAACGCTCTGCGCACCTCTGTTTAAACAGGTTTAAAACATTACACGAAGTGCGAGACGAAAAAATGCTCGAAAAACCGGATCCCGTTTCTTTTTGAGAACCTCTGTTCAGCAGTGTGGATAAATAGGAACCTGCTGAACTTTGTACTAAACTCTTACCAGAAATTATAGTCACTTATTGAAAGAATCTCAAAATGAATCCCAAAATACATAAAACCCCCAGTGAGTTACCATTAAAAAAAAAGTAAACGGTGCCAAATTTCCAAAAAATTATACTTCAAATACAAAACACTTTTGATAATTTTCAAATCACATGATGCATCTCTAAAACATTAAACTTGCAATATTAACCGAGCCCAAGTCAAGTGGAAGCTACAAAATACCATTTAAATATCAATTCCTCAGAAAGTTAGGATCGTGGGATTTATCTTAAGTGGATTTGGAAAATTATTTAGCAACCTTACCAGGGCGCCGTTGCTGAAGAGTGCAACTAGAGCTATTGCCGCGAGGGAGCAGCTCGAAGTGAACAAGTAGCAGCGCATGGTTCTTCTGGTAGGCTGATAAAGCGGGCACCGCTTTAAACCAGCTTTGTCCACTAGCTGGTCGCTTGATGCTGAGGAGGGGGCTTGGAAAATGCAGAAGAAGAGGGGGGCTCATCGAAGGCGGGAGAGGGGCAGGGAGAGATAATCAATAATACGTCCCAATGGTATTCGAAACGTCCCAACTCGAGGAATGCGTCTTACACCACTCTTCCTACGATTACGATCCTAGAAGTCATCCGATGACTTTCACCATAGGCTAGGCGTATGGTAGACCAATAGGGTAGACCAAACACCTTGCGGGGGTTCACGTCACGAGGACTGAAAAATATTGTCTCCGTGAAACTTGCGTGGTTTTGTCCCACAGTGTACCTTAAGCGACACTGAATATAGTCTGGGGACTAGATTCCACTCAATTACAGAAGCCGGTAGAGTCAGTAAAAGTGCAACCTGACCCACATCACAGGTTACAATTCATACCTCAAAATCTTCTGTGTAATTAAAAGTGTAGGGTGCAGAGAGTGAAGTGTGGGCCCTGAATTTTGAAGTGTAGAGTAAAAATGGTGTAGGTGCAGTGGCGGATTTAACGGGCGACCGATGAGCAGTTGCCGCCTGGGACCCAAAAGGCCCCCACCACAAGGCCCCATGTTCTAAAAAAATCATGATGTTATCCAAACACTATATTCTTTTTTATTTTCCATAATTTTCATATCACACGTGGGTAAATTTCTTTGTATTTCTGTTATGTATACAGGGTGTCCCAGAACTTTGCCACCTGGGCCTTTTTCCTTAAAGCCGCCACTGTGTGGGTGTAAGGTGGCAATATAGTAGCGACGATGAAGGGAAGCTGTTGGAATGCGTAGAAATGAAACAGAGTTGCCGCGTTAGCTGACCGGATCTCTGCCTCGTAAGTTGATCGTCGTTATCCCCACCACTTCCCGGGAATCTCGCTGCATTTAATATTAATTCTACTCCTGCAGTCGATACAATAATTTATATTAAATGTTTGGTGTATCCTATACCTCGCTTATGCTCCCACTACAGAAGCTCTCCAACGTATGCCTCATAAATAAGGGAGTTCGATAAAACCTGTTCCCCGTTTAAGTTATTCATCGCTTCGTTTTCATTTCAGAAACTCACTGGGCTTGAAAGAATTTGTATTCATCATAACCTAGCTTTAGAGCTCACACTTAACTCAGCCCACCTTCTTGAGTGAATTTGGTGTCGTGTAAATTTATCGATACAACTGATAAGGAATTAAATTGTAGGAGTCTACACGAAGTAATGAAATTACATATATGCCTTCTGGTGGGTACAGTGACTTAGGATCGTATTCCATATTCCTATTCCCCATGCTACAGCTTGAGTTTCAATAGAACAAACTATTCGACCTATCAAATTGCTCTGTGACTGGGGATGATATTAATTAATTAATATCGAAAACTCTGGAAAGTTGTCGATATAGTATATATCTGAGGCCAAAAGGGTATTTAGAAAGAGAACTGTTGAGATTTGAAGTGGGGGACTGAAGGGAAAACGCGAGGTACAGGAAGAAACCTGCACGTATATATTGACTGCTAATGGTGAAACGTAATTAACGCATTTCACTGGGTGGAATATGAACCCGCAGAATGCTGTGTGCCAACGGGGGGGGGGGGGGGGGGGGGCTGTGAACATAGAACGCGAAAGGTTTCCACGACTTTCTCGCGGGGAACGGTTGCCCTGCGGTAGGCAACCAGTGATGCACGACTGTATAGAAGTGTATAATTAGATGATATCTATTGTTGGACAGGGTGAGTATGAATCTGACACAGTATCAAGCGAATATTCTATTTATTTAATGGATTATTGATATTTTACATATAATTTCGGAACACCTGCAGTTGTAAATTGAAATATACCACCTTGATTTCGTTCTTATATAATATTTACGTACACACACAGGTTTTTTAACGACGTTTGGATTCTTTTAAAATAATTTATGTATTTTAGGAGTTGGATTTTAAGAACAAACCCTTGATTACTTTCCTATATTGTATTTTCAATCATTTTCGTAATAGATAATTTACTATTTAACATTTTTGGACATTGTTCTAAACCTTAGCAACTAAAATATTTAGAAAAGAATAAATATTTAAATATAAATTTCGCAGGGTAAAAGAGAATACTTATCCCGGGGATATGATATTGTGTACCATCTATCGGAAGTGACCAAAAGTAGCGCCCCCTTTTGGAAGAATTCTCTACTAAGATCTTGACGCATTGGGATACTTTAGCAACTTTGGCAGCCTATAGCTCTGTGCCAAGCGAAGTTACAAAATAATCATAGGGGAAAATTTTGCACTATTTAATAAACTCTAGCATACTATGGGACTGTTTTTTAAGGTGCATTGGTACGCTTGAAAAGTGCAGCTATATTCTTTTTTTAAATAGCACTATACAACTTTTTTTATATAAATTGATTCCTCCAGTTATTCTGCGTATAAAATATATAAAGTAAGGTATTAGTAAAAAAGTCAATAGTTTACGAGATATTCCATTTTATACATGAAAAAATATGAGTCGGTTTTTTTTCCGTGTGGGGGCGCCACTTTGCGCATTTCTGATAGATGATGCGCATCATCAAATGCCTGTGGTAGGTATTCTGTTTTATACCGCTGCCAAATTAACAATGATAAATACAAATAGTAGGCTGAAAGTAATTAAAAATATATAAATGAATATACAGTTCACTTTTTTAAGTGATGGATTTGATATTTTAATCCTGTTTCTACATACTTGTAAAAAGGGTTTTTCATGAAAAAATAAAATAACACTAAGCAATCCAATTAAAGCATATGTTACAAGGACCAAATTTATGAGACGTGCTAACAAGGAACATCACTTAAATGCCACACGTCCATTTTGTTAAAACTTTGCAAATTTGTAGAATAGTAAAAAATATTCGACACATATTTTTTTTATTGGCAATTTTCCGTATGCAGAGAGCTTAGAGTATATAAACATGGATGAAGCATGCAACGCGCAAAAATGTAGACGGCGGTAAAAAGAGAAAAATATACATGGGGGACACCCTCTCTCTTTCTAACGCCAGGGCGTCAAAGTTTTTTTTTTTTTAAGAGAGAGGGTGTCCCTTGTTGCGTGGCCGTCTGGTAGATGAGGATTCTTCAGGAGAATTCGGGCGTGGGACGATGCCCGTGGAACGCTAAGGCGTTCTTCTCACTGGACGCGAATTTTTAGTGATAAAGAATAATAATTACGATAATGATAAAGCAATGAAACGATTTAAACACAAACAACTAATAGATTTAATTAACTCAATAAAGGAATTTAAATGATACAAATAAACAATTCACAAGAGTTTTAATTGCACGTCCGTTCATTTCTACTCTCGGGGCTCGAGTGTCTTTTCAAAGGCAAACACTTTTACATCATTTGTTCTTTACAAAATGTCCTTAAAATCTAAAGGCCAATGAAATATTTATTAGCTAAATTCCTATTGGTCAATCTATTTCCTTTCGGTTATTGATTTTTAGAAACAAGCGTTTAACAACATTGCTCTGGAATTACACACCTAGGAGAAGGGATCAAAGTGTAGTTCATTTATTCAAACATCCGTTTCCAAGTGGGTCTTGATTAATTTATAATCCTGAAGTTTATTCATTAAAAGAATCTCCAACTATTTTCAAATCCCTCGGGCTTGTGCTAAACTTCGCTTTGTTTTCCTTTCCTATTACATTCGTGTGGTCTGATTCGAACTTCGCGCTTCTAAAGTTTATACTTCGCGCCGCTAGATGGGAGACGCAACACCCTCTTGTATATTTTTCTCTTTCTACCGCCGTTTACATTTTCATAGGCCGGTATTCATAAACGTGTCTTAAGATTAAGCAAATGCTTAAGCATTCGGCATCCTTTACTAACCCTAGTAGCTAGTAAAGGATGCCGAATGCTTAAGCATTTGCTTAATTTTAAGACACGTTTATGAATACCGTCCATAGAACACTAAAGAGATGTAAGGGACTAGAATTCGTTGGGCTACATAAGAGATCTCTTAAAATGCCGCTTTGGTATAGAGTGTACTTTTATTTTACTTTTATTTCTGTATTTATACCAAAGGAAAAATAAACCTAACCTAACCAAAGAGGTGAGTATGCGCATCCGCCATATTGGGTCCTCTAAAGAGAGAAAATTATTGAGTACCCGCCTTTTTGAGTATTGTCAGATTCACTTTACACACAAAATATGCGTTGCTGATATTGATACATGGTAGCACGACACATTATTAGAGTATTTTATTACATTTAAGTTTAAATTTAAGTTTATATTTGGAATATAAAGCGAATTTGACAATACTCGAAAAGGCGGGTACACAATAATATTCTCTATCCAGAGAACCCAATATGGCGGATGCGTATACTCACCTCTTTAGTGCTCTAATTTTCATCCATTGCATGCTTTCTCCATGTTTATATACTCTAAGGTAGAGATGGGCGATATCCCTCAAAGTTGACGATCGAAAACGTATTTTGCGCAATATATCGGATACCGTTGAGGTAGGTGAAAAATTGAAATTAAAAAATTGTGGGTTTTTTAATATCCCTTGTTAGAGCAATCTCCGATTATAATCACGATTCTTTACAAATTGCCAAAGAATTATAAGAATGTAAGTCTGTAAACATTGTAGGGTAGATGCACCATTTGTGGCCACTTTAAGGATTTCAGTGAGTTTCATCGTAATTATCTTTAAAATTGTACTTCAAATCAGGAAACTAAAAGCTTTACTAAATTTTACACTATCTTTACTATTAATGTCTAAGTTACCATTAACTAGAAAAATCGTTAAAGAATTAATAAAGTTAAAAAATATAAGAAATCCATTTTTCACCGTTTGTGGCCACTTGCCACTTTTCGCGGAAGTAATAAATGTAACCTTATATTTCTGATGGTATACTAAACAAAATATTTACGGTTTGAAATTCTACACATAATTATGTGTCTACAAGCAATTTCAAGCTAAAAAACCGCGATAATTATGCACATGGCCAAAAACGGTACAGTGGCCACAAACGGTACATCTACCCTATAGCTAAATCAGTAAGTGAAGCCAATCTTATTGTAAATATCTTGTAGCTAAGTGCCAACTAAAAGTCACAACCCTTCCATCCAATCGAAATTTTAAGCTGTTGAGTAGAGTACCGTGAAATACGAAATCGATGTGTTCACTTGCTGAAAGTAAGAGATCACGCCTTGTTCTTTCACTTCTCTCACCTACCGTAGCTTGTAAAACGTTTACCTTAGAAAATAATTCCAATGAACCAGTGTAAAGGCCGCCAAACTTGAAGCCAGTAGGTTGCATGCTTCTTTGTCGAATGTACAACAACATCTTTTGCACTGGCAAAGGTGCTCCGTGCCACCTTGCGCAGTATCTGTAGATCGCAAACAGTTTTTCCTACATTTTTCAGAATGAACAGTTTTGTGTATTATTTCTAAGAGTTTCTAGTAGTAAACAGCGAAATCATTATTACCGATTTCCAATATAAAAAGAAAGACAACTTTCAAAAATTTAGTATCAAATTATCACATCGAATACCATCTAATGATAAAGGGGATAAATACGAGTACTCACGTTTTCGTGAACAGTTCATAGCCCTTGTCTAACACAACCTGGGCAATATAATTACCACAGGCCATGTAAAAGAATTGAGCCATGATCATTAAAATTGCAATTATAATTTGGCTACTGATTTGCCGCAGGAACATTGCTTTGCCCACCTAGCGATGGTGAATAATGTGCAAGAATTACTCGAGGCATCGTTGCTTGAACAATGTGTACAAGTACGAATGCACTAGGTTACTGTAAGTATTCTCCGTGGCAAACATATCAGGGAGGGATTCAATTTTTCGAGAGGCAAATGCTAGCAGGGCGAAAATTAAAACTCGTTTTTATATTATTACACATTCAAGAAGAAATCAAATCGAGAGAATCTCCTCTGCAACCTAGTGTTCATGAGAATGATTTGGATAAATATATTACTTACGATATAAAAGTTCATGCCTAACGAAACCACAGTGATAACAATTAGAATGCAGTAATGTGGTATAAAGTTGGTATTCAAGTATTCAGTTAGCCTTTAACAAATTTAGGATTTATGTCAGATCGCTCCAGAACATGGTTTTCGAGTTTGAATCAAGTTATACCCACTTAAGAGCTCTTTGATGCAGTTGAATGGTGGCTACTAGTTGGGCATGTATCGCCAAATACGTTTTACCACGAAGAACATTTAGAATACTATTTTCCAACACCCGTTCCACGCGTTCCCTATAAATGTTTGCGATTATTTTCCCTCTCAACATATATACATATACAGGGTGTTCTGCAAGACGTAGTAGAAAACGAGGTGGATGATTCTAAGTGGCAAAATACGACCAAATTGAAGAGTAACGAAGTTGCGGTGGGGGCTTTGGTTTTTAGTTATTAATATTTAACGATTTGGCACTGGTGCGCCTGGAGGATGGCAACTCAGAGGTCAGTGGCGTGCGTAGCGCAGTGGAAACTATGAAAAGTAGACGCAGCCATGACCGCCGAGTTGCCTTGCTCCAGGCGCCCAGAATTAAATCTTAAAAAATTATTAACTAAAAAACGAGGCCATCAGCGCAATTTCCTTACTCCTCGTTTTCATCATATTTTGTTACGTAGAATCGTCCATTTCATTGTCTACAACCTGTTGCCATGCACCGTACATATTTCAACGGATTAAGTTGCAATGGAAGTAATAGAATCTAATGGACTTGCTGGTCATTTGGTTTCGTCACAACGTTTCTAAGAATTTGTAATTAAAATTCATCACCCGGTGAGTTCGAGCAATCCGCATGCATGTATGATGAAATGTATGTTTATGCACTCGGTGACAAGCAGGATGGAAAAACCCAGGATTATGGCAACGCCGATGTGAAACAGGATGAAGGAGAAGTATCGATCTTGATCGATGAAGTACTCAACGTTGATTGGTATTAGCACCGAGCGGGACTGATTACGGGATCCCCCTACGTTGAAGAGTATTAGCATCAACGGGAATCCGATGAGTATCAATATAGATGGAGTCAAATCTGGAACAGAGCAAAAAATATTTGACAAATAGTTGACAAGTGTATTTTAGAGATTAACCCAATTTCGTTATGGTTATATGATACCCATAGAGTCCGAAACTTTACTACAGCTCCGGGGTCTTATTTGACCCATCCGCGTTTTCTTTTCTTTGAGAACTCTTCTAACTTTAAGTAAAATACTTAATTTCGTAGATTCTCTACCAGAAATAGCACTCATCGTTTACCTTTACGAAAGTTAGCTATGCAGTTAATAATTTCGATACTCACACAAGATGATATTGCATATTTTTGTTCCACGGTCAGCAGACTTTTCTAACAATAGCAGCTCCTTTTCGTTCGCCAATGAATCATGGTCGCATTGAATCCACTTGAACACGTACTTTACCTTGATGATTCTGTGTAAATTAATTAAGGTGTCTCTATTTGCATAAAAAAGGGAAACTTATAAAACATTGTGCCAAGCTAAATGCAATTTACAAGGGAACTTTGATCACGCAAACATTCCGATGTTTTTTAACATCATAGGTTTGTGAGGAATCTCAATAGAAGTATCATGCAATTTTTATTTTCCGCTGTTTTTTGGTTCTTCTGGGTGACAACATAGAATTCAAGGTTAATTGTGGGCTTTCCTATTTTCCTGCATTTCTGGAAAACCATTGTAAATATAAAAATATTGTTAAAGTTAAAATTTAATACTTTTATACACTGTATCAATGTTAGGGAACGTTTCCTTGTTTAAACTCCAAATTTCAAACGATTTCATTGCACAGTTTCATAGAGCATAAACGTCCATTAAATTTTGGTATGCCCAATTTTTTTATATCTGCTATAGATTCCAAGGTATACTGCAAAATAGGCAAGCGCACATTAACCTTTGAAAAGTGTTTCCATCCTGAAGAATAAACATGTAGCAGAAAATAAAAATTGCAACAAATTCTATTGGGATTTCCTACAAGTCTGCACAGTTTAAAAAAAAAGGAATTTTTGGGTCACCGAAGTTCCCCATTTAATTATATTCAATTTGATCATATCAAATGAATTTGATTTTTTCCTACAGAACAGTATTCCTCTAATATTACGTATCCCAATACAGTGATTTCGTTAGAGATTTTAAAAAAGCATACCTGGTCCATTTTCCACATAAAATGGAAATACTTTATTACGCACCACGTAGCCGGTAAAATACCAGTCGCGCACTTAACTAACAGATCCATACTAAACTCGTGCGTGATAAACACCGTTAGCTGCAAATATCCTCCACTATTGAACACGCCTTTTACCGTGCCTGATAAATCGTTGTGCAACTGGAATGCTAGCAATTGAATATTATAAAAAGAGGAGAAATAAATGACGAGTAGGATACAGCAAGTAAGAATTCACAATTCAATGTCACAAATTGAACGATCTCAATGATACAAGTGATATCCCGATTCAATATGTCAAGCCACGAATAAGTAAGGCGGCCTGAAAGCATCTGCTGGCATTCCAGCTCGAACGAATAAAAAAAACCCGCAACGAAAACTTGGCGACTACCTGCGCGACTGTGCAGAGAATAATAATCGTTGCAGCGATAGCACCGTTAATTTTGTGAAGAATTGAGCATCGATAAGGCCACAGACCCAGTGGCACACCTATCGATCGAATGATTTTACAATGATGACCGCCCTCGAAGTTCATCTTTCCCCGTTCGAGACACGACTGCGCGGAGGTACATTAATTCCATCGAGCTTTCCCTCGAGTTTTCATATTATTTTATATTTCCTGCATTTCCGTTTTACGATTGTCACTCAAACTAGGAAGAAATTCGAGGACGGAGGCAAAGTTTGCAACGTCGAAGGTAATTTTCTTCGCCGTAGGAAAAAGGGGAGAAATATCACCTGTGGTTTGAAGGTATACGGTGCGTAGGGGTTGCAGGTGCGAGGGGTCAAATATTACGGAAATTCGCGCGACCCGCGTGACAATGCTCGATTCTTGTGGCTTTTATTAGAAATTTTACTCGAGGGTGAATTCACGCACGCGTAGAGGAGCCGAGAATCGATCGATTGTTGGGAATACGTTGCATTGTTGCGCAGACTTCCACGGTGAACGCACGTGTTTTAGCTTCTCTCCGCATTTGTAGTGCGGTTTATAAATGAATGTCTAACTGCGAGTGAGTATGTTAGTTAAAATTGATAATATGTGAATCTTGTGAAATATTTATACGTGTTCGATTACAATATAAATACTAATGGTAATTGTGTTGCTGTGTAAAATGATAATTATGATTATTATGGCTCAGATCATATTTTAGTACAAGTTTACTTAAGTTGGTCATAAGAATACTACTTGCAGATATTAATCAAGTATGTGTGTAGAATCTTCTATTTCATTCATCTGTTATCTATCGTCGTGAATCGTCGTGGAAGAGGGAACTTCACTTATTGTTAGGTTTAGATGAGTGAAACTAGGATTGTTCGAGGGAGTAAAGTTGCTTGTATTTAGTTCGGGATAATTATTTAAAATTCGAATTGCTACTGTCACAGGTGCTGCAGGTGACCAATGCAAGTGCTAATTAATCGTGATGGACACGCAATGCGGTTTTTGGAAGCAGCGCATTTTGCGTGGAAGATATACATAGTGACTCAGAGTTAATTTCTGTTTATAAATTTATTAAATACACAAGATCAATATTTTTAGCAAGAATTTGAAATGGAATGTATATAGCAAGAAAGTAGAGGTTTGTCAAAGCTTTAAATTGTAATTTTTAAATCATGTTATATATCTTCCATATAAAGTGTTATACAGGGACAATGATAAAGCAAATTGCAAGCTGAAGGTAATTAAGGCACTATGTGCCAAAACATATATTTTGAATTAAAAATATATAAATGAATATACAGTTAATTTTACTAGTGATGGATTTGGTATTTTAATCGTGCTTCCACATACTTGCAAATAGAATTTTTCATGACAACATAAAATAATAGTAAACAATTTAACGAACACGTTACAAGGTCCAATATTATGAAACGTGCTAACTAGGAACATCACTTAAATGCCACACGCTGATTTTGTTTAAACTGTGCAATTTTCTAGAATATTAAAAAATATTCGACACACAAATTTTTTATTGGCCATTCTTCCCATGTAGGGAGTGGAAATAGCCCCCAATATTGAGGGGTCGAAAACGTGTTTTACGCTGTATATTGGACACCGTTGGAGTAGGCGCAACATTGAAATTAGAAAATAGTGTGTTTTTTAACGTCCCTTGTTAGAGCATTCTCCGATTAAAATCGCGATTTTTTACAAATTGCCACAGAATTATAAGACAGTATGTCTGTAAGCATTCTATAGCTAAATCAGTTACAGTTAAACCAATCGTTTAATAACTTATAGTAAATATCTTGTAGCTAAGTGCCAACTACAAGTCACAACCCTTCCATCCAATCGAAATTTTAAGCCGTTGAGTAGAGTACCGTGAAATACGAAATCGATGTGTTCACTTGCTGAAAGTAAGAGATCACGCCTTGTTCTTTCACTTATCTCACCTACTGTAGCTTGTAAAACGTTTACCTTAGAAAATAATTCCAATGAGCAAGTGTAAAGACCACCAAACTTGAAGCCAGTAGGTTGCATGCTTCTTTGTCGAATGTACAGCAACATCTTTTGCACTGGCAAGGGTGCTGCATGCCACCTTGCGTAGTATCTGTAGATCGCAAATAGTTTTTCGTACATTTTTCAGTATGAACAGTTTTGAGTATTATTTGTAAGAGTTTCTAGTAGTAAACAGCGAAATCATTACCAATTTCTAATATAAAAAGAAAGACCATTTTCAAAAATTTTGTATCAAATTGTCACACCGAATACCATCTACTGATAAAGGGGATGAATACTGGTACTCACGTTTTCGTGAACAGTACATGGCCGTTGTCTAACATAACCTGGGCAATATAACTACCATAGCCCATGTAAAAGAATTGAGCCATGATCATTAAAAGTGCATATATCATTTCGCCACTGATTTGCCGCAGGAGCATTTCTTTGCTCACCTAGCGACGGTGAATAATGAGGAAGAATTACTCGAGGCATCATTGTTTGAACAATGTGTACAAGTACGAATGCACTAGGTTGCTGTAAGTATTCTCCGCGGCGACTGTGGCAAATATATCGGATGGATTCAATTTTTCGAGAGACAAATGCTAGCAGGGCGAAAATCAAAACTCGTTTTTATATTATTACACATTCAACAAGAAATCAAATCGAGAGAATCTTCTCTGCAACCTAGTGTTCATGAGAGTGATTTGGATAAATTTATTACTTACGATATACAAGTTTATGCTTAACGAAACCACACCGATAACAATTAGAATGCAGTAATGTGGTATAATGTTGGTATTAATGTATTCAATTAGCCTTTAACAAATTTAGGATTTAAGTCAGATCGCTCCAGAACATGGTTTTTGAGTTTGAATCAAGTTATACCCACTCAAGAGCTCTTTGATGCAGTTGAATGGTGGCTACTAGTTGGCCATGTATCGACAAATAGGTTTTACCACGAAGAACATTTAGAATACTATTTTCCAACACCCGTTCCACGCGTTCTCTATAAATGTTTGCGATTATTTTCTCTCTCAATATACATACATATACAGGGTGTTCTGCAAGACGTATTAGAAAACGAGGTGGATGATTCTAAGTGACAAAATACGACCAAATTGAAGAGTAACGAAGTTGCGGTGAGGGCTTTGATTTTTAGTTATTAATATTTAACGATTTGGCACTAGTGCGCCTGGAGGAAGGCAACTCGGCGGTCAGTAGCGCGCGTAGCGCAGTGGAAACTATGAAAAGTGGACGCAGCCATGACCGCCGAGTTGCCTTGCTCCAGGCGCCCAGAACTAAATCTTAAAAAATTAATGTCTAAAAAACGAGGCCACCAGCGCAATTTCCTTAAACCTCGTTTTCGTCATATTTTGTTACGTAGAATCGTCCATTTCATTTTCTACAACCTGTTGCCGTGCACCGTACATATTTCAACGGTTTAAGTTGCAATGGAAGTAATCGAATCTAATGGACTTGTTGGTCATTTGGTTTCGTCACAACGTTTCTAAGAATTTGTAATTAAAATTCATTACCCAGTAAGTTCGAGTAATCCGCAAGCGTGTGTGGTGAGATGTACGGTTATGGACTCAGTGACAATCAGGATGAAAGCACCCAGGACTACGGTAACGTCGATGTGAAACATGATGCAGGAGAAGTATCGATCTTGATCAACGAAGTACTCAACGTTGATTGGTATTAGCGCCGAACGGGACTGATTAAGGGATCCCCCTACGTTGAAGAATACTGGCAACAACGGAAGTCCCATAAGTATCAATAGAGCTGAAGTCAAATCTGGAACAGCGGAAAAATATTTGACAAATAGTTGACAAGTATAATAGTTGACTTTAGAGATTAACCCAATTTCGTTATGGTTGACAAGTATAATAGTTGACTTTAGAGATTAACCCAATTTCGTTATGGTTATATGATACCCATTGAGTCTGAAACTGTTCCCTCTACTACAGCCCCCGGGTGTTTTTTTTTTACTCATCCGCGGTTTCATTTCTTGGAGGACTCTTCTAACTTTAAGTAAAATACTTAAATTCGTAGATTCTCTGCCAGAAATAGCTTTCAATGTTTACTTTTACGAAAGTTGGCTATGCAGTTAATAATTTCGGTACTCACACAAGATGATATTGCATATGTTTGTTCCTAGGTCAGCAGACTTTTCTAACAATCGAAGCTCCTCGTTCACCACTGAATCATAGTCGCTTTGGATCCACTCGAACATGTTCTTTACCTGGACGATTCTGTGTAAATTAATTAAGGTGTCTCTATTTGGATAAAAAAAGGAATATTATAAAACACTGTGCCCGGGTTAAATGCAACTTACAAGGGAACTTTGATAACGCAAACATTTCGATTTTTTTAACATCGCAGGTTTGTAGGGAATCTCAATGGAAGTATCAGGCAATTTTTATTTTCCGCTGTTTTTTTGGTTCTTCAGGGTGTAAACACACCGTTCAAGGTTAATTGTGGGATTTCCGATTTTCCTGCATTTCTGGAAATCCATTATAGATATAAAAATATTGTTAAAGTTAAAATTTAATACTTTTATACACTGTATCAATGTTAGAGAACGTTTCCTTGTTTAAACTCCAAATTTCAAACGATATCATTGCACAGTTTCATAGAGCATCCTTTAAATTTTTATATTACCAATTTTTTATATCTGCTTTAGATTACCAGATATATAGCAAAATAGGAAAGTGCACATTCACTTTTGAGAAGTGTTTCCATCCTGAAGAATAAACAAGTACCAGAAAATTAAAATTGCCTTACACTTCAATTGAGATTCCCTACAAACCTGTACAGTTTAAAAAAAAAATGGAATTTTCGGGTTACCGAGGTTCCCCATTTAATTATATCCAATTAGATCATATCAAATGAATTCGATTTTTTTCCACAGCACAGTATTCTTCTAATATTACGTATCCCAATACAATCATTTCGCTAGAGATTTTAGAAAAACATACCTGGTCCATATGCCACGCAAATGTGATATACTTCACTATTACGGCCATAGGCGGTAGAATACCATTCACGATCTTAACAAACAGATCTATACTAAACTCGTGCTTGATAATCACCGCTAGCTGCAAATATCCTCCACTATTGAACACGCCTTTTACCGTGCCTGATAAATCGTTGTGCAACTGGAATGCTAGCAATTGAATATTATAAAAAGAGGAGAAATAAGTGACGAGTAGGATACAGCAAGTAAGAATTCACAATTCAATGTCACAAATTGAACGATCTCAATGATACAAGTGATATCCCGATTCAATATGTTAAGCCACGAATAAGTTAGGCGGCCTGAAAGCAGCTGCTGGCATTCCAGCTCGAACGAATAAAAAAAACCCGCAACGAAAAATTGGCGATTACCTGCACGACTATGTAGAGAACAATAATTGTTATAGCGATAGCACCGTTACTTTTGTGAAGAATTGTGCATCGATAAGGCCACAGACCCAGTGGCACACCTATCGATCGAATGATTTTAAAATGACGACCGCCCTCGAAGTTCATCTTTCCCCGTTCGAGACACTACTGCATGGAGGTACATTATTTCCATCGAGCTTTCCCCCGAGTTTTCATATTATTCTATATTTCCTGCATTTTCATTTTACGATTGTCACTCAAACTGGGAAGAAATTCGAGGCCGGAGGCAAAGTTTGCAACGTCGAAGGTAATTTTCTTCGCCGTAGGAAAAAGGGGAGAAATATCACCTGTGGTTCGAAGGTATACGGTGCGTAGGGGTTGCAGGTGCGAGGGGTCGAATATTACGGAAATTCGCGCGACCCGCGTGACAATGCTCGATTCTTGTGGCTTTTATTAGAAATTTTACTCGAGGGTGAATTCACGCACGCGTAGAGGAGCCGAGAATCGATCGATTGTTGGGAAATACGTTGCATTGTTGCGCAGACTTCCACGGTGAACGCACGTGTTTTAGCTTCTCTCCGCATTTGTAGTGCGTTTTATAAGTGAAAGTTTAACCGCAAGTGAGTATGTTAGCTAAAATTGGTAATATGTAAATCTTGTGAAATAGTTACATGTGTTCGATTACAATATAAGTACCAGTGGCAATTGTGTTGCTGTGTAAAATGATAATTATGATTATTATGGCTCACATCATATTTTAATACAAGTTTACGTAACTTGGTCTTAAGAGTACTACTTGCAGATATTAATCAAGTATGTGTGTAGAATCTTCTGTTTCATTCATCTGTTATCTATCGTCGTGAATCGTTACCTAAACAAGTTCAACGTGTGTCAAGAGGGGAGACCACTGTAAAAAATCGGGCAAATCGATTTTTTCTTTTTCACATGTTCTGAAAAACGTACGTTTCAAGAATGCTCTCTCCAAATTTTATGACGAAATTCGTAAAATGGAGGAAGATATAGTGTTTTCTGTGAAGCGGGATCAAGCGCGCGACTGACCAGAGCGGAACATTGAACCCTTTTTTCTCAGAATAAAATTTTCAAACGCGTTAACAGTATACAGAGAAAACTATACAATTCCCAATTTACACAAGCAAGGGCATTTATTGTACGAAAAACCCGCCTCTATTACGTGACGATCAGTTTTTTTTTGTTAACGGCTTCCTATTTTTTTATCAACATTTTCTCAACACTTTAACTTTCAAAAAAGTTTTTTTCTTCAGTGGTCCGCCATTTTGCTATTTTTTGCGATATTGACTTATTTTGTTCGTCACGTAATAGACGTAGGTTTGTAATTTCTAAATATTTTTGCCTTTTCGAATTCAGATTAACCATATGGCTAGGGTACTGTTAACGCCACAGGTACGATTTTACCGCAACGCACACTTTACGAAGAGTACACCGCAAACAGATTTATGAATTTGTATAAAAAAAAAATTTTCTTACCCTTCACTTTGTACATATTGACTGTACTATCCATTGATTTACTTGTGTTGTTTGGTTGAAAACAAATCCCGAAAACACCCATAGTTTTCAGATCATACCAGTGGCCTCTCCCCTTAATATAACGATAGAACTGATGAAAATTATTCGATTTTCGTGAATCCAAAGTGAAGAAATTTTTGGGAGGAATAACGTGGAATGTGGTTTAAATTGCTGCACAAAGCTTTAAATTGTAATTTTAAAATCATATTATATATCTTCCATATAAAGTGTTATACAGGGACAATGATAAATTCAAATTGTAAGCTGAAAGTAATTAAGGCACTATGTGCCAAAACATATATTTTGAATTAAAAATATATAAATGAATATACAGCTAATTTTACGAGTGATGGATTTGATATTTTAATCGTGCTTCTACATACTTGCAAATAGAATTTTTCATGACAACATAAAATAATAGTAAACAATCCAATTAACAAACACGTTACAAAGTCCAATATTATGAAACGTGCTAACAAGGAACATCACTTAAATGCCACACGCTGATTTTGTTTAAACTTTGCAATTTTCTAGAATATTAAAAAATATTCGACACACAAATTTTTTATTGGCCATTCTTCCCATGTAGGGAGTGGAAATAGCCCCCAATATTGAGGGGTCGAAAACGTGTTTTACGCAGTATATTGGACACCGTTGGAGTAGGCGCAACTTTGAAATTAAAAAATAGTGTGTTTTTTAACGTCCCTTGTTAGAGCAATCTCCGATTATAATCGCGATTTTTAACAAATTGCCACAGAATTATAAGAAAGTAAAAGTCTGTAAGCATTGTATAGTTAAATCAGTTACAGTTAAACCAATCGTTTAATAACTTATAGTAAATATCTTGTAGGTAACAAGGAGAGTATTTTAGGTGTCCGCCTCCGATCATTTTGTTTTTTGAATATGTTATAGAGGACCGAAAAATAAGAAATACGTGTTTTTTTATTTTTCCCCGTTTTCATATTTGGGGGGTGAAAACTGCGTTCAAAGTTAGGGTTGAAAAATCATTTTTGTGGAAAAAATGGACTTTTTGAAAATCTGGTGAGTCAGTCATATTTCGCATTCAAAGACACAAAATTCGTCCATTGACACTATTCCCCTATCTCTAATAGTTCTCGAGATATTCCACAAAAATGATTTTTCAACCCTAACTTTGAACGCAGTTTTCACCCCCCAAATATAAAAACGGGGAAAAATAAAAAAACACGTATTTCTTATTTTTCGGTCCTCTATACCATATCCAAAAATCGAAATGATAGGAGGCGGACACCTAAAATACTCTCCTTGTAAGTGCCAACTAAAAGTCACAACGCTTGCTTCCAATCGAAATTTTAAGCCGTAGAGTAGAGTACCATGAAATACGTCATCGATGCGTTCACTAGCTGAAAGTAAGAGATCACGCCTTGTTATTTCACTTCTCTCACCTACTGTAGCTTGTAAAACGTTTACCATAGAAAAGTATTCGAATGAACCAGTGTAAAGGCCTGCAACTTCGAGGCCAGTAGGTTGCATGCATCTTTGTCGAATGTACAACAACATCTTTTGCACTGGCAAAGGTGCTGCGTGCCATCTTGCGCAGTATCTGTAGATCGCAAACAGTTTTTCCTACATTTTTCAGTATCAACAGTTTTGAGTATTATTTGTAATTGTTTCTAGTAGTAAACAGCGAAATCATTACCGATTTTTAATATAAAAAGAAAGACCATTTTCAAAAATTTAGTAACAAATTGTTACACCGAATACCATCTACTGATAAAGGGGATGAATACTAGTACTCACGTTTTCGTGAACAGTTCATCACCGTTGTTTAACACGGTCTGGCCCATGTAATTACCACAGCCCATGTAACCGAAATGCAGTATGACCAGTATTAATGCAATTAACATTTCGGTAGTGACTTTCATCAGCAATATTTCTCTGACTACCTAGGGACAGTGAATAACGAGCTAGAGTTACTGCAAGTATTTTACCTTGAACAAAGGGAGCAAGTGCGAATGCGCTAGGTTGCTGTAAGAATTCCCCGTGGGAAACATATCGGAGGTATTCAACTTTTCCAGAGACCAATGCTAGTAGAACGAAAATCAAAACTCCTTTTTAGTTTACTTCACATTTAAAAAAGAAATGAAATCGGGAGAATCTCCTCTGCAACCTAGTGTTCATGAGAATGATTTGGATAAGTATATTACTCACGATGTAGAGGTTCATGCTCAACGAAATCACACCGATAACAATTAGAATGCAGTATTCTGGTAGGAAGGTGTTATTCAAGTATTCAATTAATCTTTAACAAATTTAGGATTTAAGTCAAATCGGTCTAAAGCACGGTTTTCAAGTTTGAATCAAGTTATACCCACTCAAGAGCTCTTTGATGCAGTTGAACGGTGGTTACTAGTTGGCCGTGTATCGACAAATACGTTTTACCACGAAGAACATTTAGAATACTATTTTCCAACACTCGTTCCACGCGTTCTCTATAAGTGTGCGATTATTTTCCCTCTTAATATGCATACATATACAGGGTGTTCTGCAATATGTAGTAGAAAAAGAGGTGGATGATTCTAAGTGGCAAAATACGACCAAAATGAAGAGTAACGAAATTGCGGTGGGGGCTTCGTTTGTTAGTTATTAATATTTAAAGATTCGGCACTAGTGCGCCTGGAGTATGGCAACTCGGCGGTCAGTGGCGCGCGTGGCGCTGTGGAAACTCTGACAACTGTGCGTAGTCATGACCGCCGAATTGCCTTGCTCCTGGCGCCCAAAACTAAATATTTAAAAATTAATAACTAAAAAACGAGGCCACCAGCGCAATTTCCTTACTCCTCGTTTTCGTCATATTTTGTTATGTAGAATCGTCCATTTCATTTCCTACAACCTGTTGCCGTGCACTGTACATATTTCAACGAATTAAGTTGCAATGGAAGTAATAGAATCTAATGGACTTGCTGGTCATTTGGTTTCGTCACAACGTTTCTAAGAATTTGTAATTAAAATTCATTACCCGGTGAGTACGAGCAATCCACACGCATGTGTGATGAAATGTATGATTATGGACTCGGTGACAATCAGGATGGAAACACCCAGGATTGTAGAAGCGCTGATGTGAAACATGATGCAGGAGAAGTATCGATCTTGATCGACGAAGTACTCAACGTTGATTGGTATTAGCACCGAACGGGCATGATTAAGGGATCCCCCTACGTTGAAGAGTATTGGCACCAACGGGAATCCGATAAGAAGCAATATCGATGGAGTGAAATCTGGAACAGCGGAAAAATATTTGACAAACAGTTGACAAGTGTACGTTAGAGATTATCCCTATTTCGTTATAGTTATATGATACGCATAGAGTTCGAAACCCTACTACAGCCCCGGGGTTTTATATGACCCATCCGCGTTTTCATTTCAGTGAGGACTCTTCTAACTTTAAGTAAAATACTTCATTTCGTAGATTCTCTACCAGAAATAGCTCTCAACGTTTACCTTTACGAAAGTTAGCTATGCAGTTAATAATTTCGATACTCACACAAGATGTTATTGCATATGTTTGTTCCTCGGTCAGCAGACTTTTCTAACAATAGCAGCTCCTTTTCGTTCGCCAATGAATCATGGTCGCTTTGAATCCACTCGAACACGTACTTTACCTTGATGATTCTGTGTAAATTAATTAAGGTGTCTCTATTTGCATAAAAAAGGGAAACTTATAAAACATTGTGCCAAGCTAAATGCAATTTACAAGGGAACTTTGATCACGCAAACATTCCGATGTTTTTTAACATCATAGGTTTGTGAGGAATCTCAATAGAAGTATCATGCAATTTTTATTTTCCGCTGTTTTTTGGTTCTTCTGGGTGACAACATAGAATTCAAGGTTAATTGTGGGCTTTCCTATTTTCCTGCATTTCTGGAAAACCATTGTAAATATAAAAATATTGTTAAAGTTAAAATTTAATACTTTTATACACTGTATCAATGTTAGGGAACGTTTCCTTGTTTAAACTCCAAATTTCAAACGATTTCATTGCACAGTTTCATAGAGCATAAACGTCCATTAAATTTTGGTATGCCCAATTTTTTTATATCTGCTATAGATTCCAAGGTATACTGCAAAATAGGCAAGCGCACATTAACCTTTGAAAAGTGTTTCCATCCTGAAGAATAAACATGTAGCAGAAAATAAAAATTGCAACAAATTCTATTGGGATTTCCTACAAGTCTGCACAGTTTAAAAAAAAAGGAATTTTTGGGTCACCGAAGTTCCCCATTTAATTATATTCAATTTGATCATATCAAATGAATTTGATTTTTTCCTACAGAACAGTATTCCTCTAATATTACGTATCCCAATACAGTGATTTCGTTAGAGATTTTAAAAAAGCATACCTGGTCCATTTTCCACATAAAATGGAAATACTTTATTACGCACCACGTAGCCGGTAAAATACCAGTCGCGCACTTAACTAACAGATCCATACTAAACTCGTGCGTGATAAACACCGTTAGCTGCAAATATCCTCCACTATTGAACACGCCTTTTACCGTGCCTGATAAATCGTTGTGCAACTGGAATGCTAGCAATTGAATATTATAAAAAGAGGAGAAATAAATGACGAGTAGGATACAGCAAGTAAGAATTCACAATTCAATGTCACAAATTGAACGATCTCAATGATACAAGTGATATCCCGATTCAATATGTCAAGCCACGAATAAGTAAGGCGGCCTGAAAGCATCTGCTGGCATTCCAGCTCGAACGAATAAAAAAAACCCGCAACGAAAACTTGGCGACTACCTGCGCGACTGTGCAGAGAATAATAATCGTTGCAGCGATAGCACCGTTAATTTTGTGAAGAATTGAGCATCGATAAGGCCACAGACCCAGTGGCACACCTATCGATCGAATGATTTTACAATGATGACCGCCCTCGAAGTTCATCTTTCCCCGTTCGAGACACGACTGCGCGGAGGTACATTATTTCCATCGAGCTTTCCCTCGAGTTTTCATATTATTTTATATTTCCTGCATTTCCGTTTTACGATTGTCACTCAAACGAGGAAGAAATTCGAGGACGGAGGCAAAGTTTGCAACGTCGAAGGTAATTTTCTTCGCCGTAGGAAAAAGGGGAGAAATATCACCTGTGGTTTGAAGGTAGACGGTGCGTAGGGGAGGCAGGTGCGAGGGGTCGCAGGTGCGAGGGGTCGCAGGTGCGAGGGGTCGAGTATTACGGAAATTCGCGCGACTCGCGTGACAATGCTCGATTATTATGGCTTTTATGGCAACTTTTACTCGAGGGGGATTTCACGCACGCGTAGAGGAGCCGAGAACCGATCGATTGTTGGGAATACGTTGCATTGTTGCGTCGACTTCCACGGTGAACGCACGTGTTTTACCTTCTCTCCGCATTTATAGTGCGTTTTATAAATGAACGTCTAACTGCGGGTGAGTACGTTAGTTAAAATTGATAATATGTGAATCTTGTGAAATATTTACATGTGTTCGATTACAATATAAGTGCTAGTGGTAATTGTGTTGTTGTGAAAACGACAATTATCATTATTATGGTTCAGATCATATTTTAGTGCAAGTTTACTTAACTTGGCCATAAGAATACTGCTTGCACATATTAATCGTTATGAATAGTTATCTAAACAACCTCAATGGTTTTTCGTATAACGATAGAGCTAATGAAATCCATTCGATTTTTGCGTACCGTAATTGAAGAAATCGTGGGGAGCAATAACGTGGAAGTTGCTTGCACCGTTGATTGGGCCAAACGAATTTTTTCTAATCAACTTGTCATTTCAATGTATCATGTTTCATTCTTGAACGGTTTTTAAAACAACTTCCACTCGACATTCGAGGACATGCGCTTCTGAAAATTTCAATTTAATCGTAACACATTCCTTTGGCGCAGAAGTTCACCCACCTTAACATTATCTGTACTCATATTTTATTATCCACTTCCTGCGTTTCAAACTCATTGTGTCCGCGGTAGAGTTGCGCCAAAAGTGTTGATTCAAAGGCAAATTTTATTTTTCTGCCTCGGGGGAATCGATCGATTTATACAGGCGGTGCTTTCCCTTTTTTCCGTGGCGGGAACGACGGAAACCTTGTATATATTTTGAAATAAAAATATACAAATGAATATACAGTTAATTTTATGCCTTTCTTGCAAATAGAATTTTTCTTGATAACATAAAATAATAGTAAACAATCTAATTAAAGAACATGTTACATGGTCCAAATTTATGAGACGCTTGGTCAAATTTTGTAAATTTGTAGAATAGTAAAAAATATTCGACACATATTTTTTTATCGGCCATTCTACGCATGTAGGGAGTGGAAATGTCCCTCAAAGTTGAGGGTCGAAAACGTATTTGGGCAACATATCGGACACCGTTGGGGTAGGTGCAAAATTGAAGTTAGAAAATTGTGGGTTTCTTAATGTCCCTTATTAGAGCAAGTTCCGATTATAATCGCCATTTTTTACAAATTGCCGCAGAAAGCGTCCTAGTTACTTTCAGTCTACAATTATAAGAAAGTAAAAGTCTGTAAACATTGTATAGCTAAAGCAGTTACAGTTCAGCCAATCGTTTAATAACTTATAGTAAATATCTTGTAGCTAAGTGTCTACTAAAAGTCACAACTCTTACTTCCAATCGAAAATTTATGCCGTAGAGTAGAGTACCGCGAAACACGACATCGATGTGTTCACTTGCTGAAAGTAAGAGATCACGCCTTGTTCTTTCACTTATCTCACCTATTGTAGCTTGTAAAACGTTTACCTTAGAAAATAATTCCAATGAGCAAGTGTAAAGACCACCAAACTTGAAGCCAGTAGGTTGCATGCTTCTTTGTCGAATGTACAACAACATCTTTTGCACTGGCAAGGGTGCTGCATGCCACCTTGCGCAGTATCTGTAGATCGCAAATAGTTTGAGTATTATTTGTAAGAGTTTCTAGTAGTAAACAGCGGAATCATTATTACTGATTTTCAATATAAAAAGAAAGACAGTTTTCAAAAATTTAGTAACAAATTGTCACACCGAATACCATCTACTGATGAAGGGGGTGAATAAGGTAAGTGCGGGTAATAAGACCCGGCAGGTAATAAGGCCCACCTATTATTTATCCTTGGTAGGTCAATTTACAACACTGGTAGTATCAGTTATTGCTTTTATTTCATACGAAATGTCATTCGAAGTGTTCCCGCGCGATTAATACCACATTTGTCGGCTGTAAATTCAAGAAATTTTTCCCTGGCAACTAGCGTTGCTACAATTATAAGAATTACGTCGGTTTCTTGGCTTTGTATTGGGAGTCCTTATTATCCAATTTCTGTACAATTATAGGTATGTATAAGTACATATGTTGGCAACATATTCTCAGAAAATTGATGATTTTGTGAAGTGCACGCTTAACATATAACCTAGGCAATGACAAAACAGATAATAAGGCCCACCAAAATATGAAGTGGGCTTTAAGGCTCAGGAAGTAACCAGAGACCTCTTCCAAAGCAGGAACGATATTGAGAAGAGCACCAAAGCACGTGTCACTTCAATTAGAAGAAAAAAGACAAGATTATGTGAACAAGAGCTCATGCCATCCACCTCCAGAGAAATCGTGGACGGCAAGTCTGCAGACAATTGGTTTTGCAAATTATGGAGAACTGCATTCAAGAGTGATATGAGACAGTGTGTAATGTGTCTCACCTGGTCACGGATCGGCGGGCTCCAGTTACCGCTGATGGAGGGGGAAACACCTACAGGAGCAGTGGTAATGTTGCTGCGTGACTGATGCAGGCGCAGTTCACGCAGCATAACCACCGCTCCTGTAGCTGTTTCCCCCTCCATCAGCGGTAGCTGGAGCCCGCCGATCCCGGCACCTGGTTAAACGAGGCTTGCGTTGGGCTCACACGTGTGGAAGAAGATGTCTTTGTTTACCCGAATTCTACATACTAATTAGGTGGGCCTTATTACCTGCATTACACGAAACAAAGCCCGTTTACAAGTTATGCCCGTTTGTTATGTTCATATATTGTTATAAGTATTACAGTTTATGGTTTAATGTTCACAGATTTCTATAAACAAAAAAGGTTTCAAGAATATGTACAAGTTTTTTTTTCCAAAAATTATAGAGCCTTAGGTGGGCCTTATTACCCGCATTTACCTTACGAGTACTCACGTTTTCGTGAACAGTTCATGGCCCTTGTCTAACACAACCTGGCCAATATAACCAGCACCGCCCATGTAAACGAATTGAACCATGATCAGTAAAAGAGAATTTATCACTTCGCCAGAGATTTTTCGCAGCAACATTGCTCTGCTCACCTAGCGACGGTGAATAATGAGCAAGAGTTACTCGAGGCATCATTGCTTGAACAATGTGAACAGGTGCGAATGCGCTAGGTTGCTGTAAGTATTCTCCGTGGCAAACATATCGGAGGGATTCCATTTTTATATTATTTCACCATCAACAAGAAATCGAATCGAGAGAATCTCCTCTGCAACCTAGTGTTCATGAGAATGATTTGGATAAATATATTACTTACAATGTAAAAGTTCATGCTTAACGAAACCACACCGATAACAACTAGAATGCAGTAGTGTGGTATAACGGTGGTATTCACGTATTCAATTAACCTTCAAAAAATTTAGGATTTAAGTCAAATCGCTCCAAAACACGGTTTTCGAGTTTGCATCAAGTTATACCCACTTAAGAACTCTTTGATGCAATTGAATGGTGGCTACTAGTTGGGCATGTATCGGCAAAGACGTTTTACCACGAAGAACATTTAGAATACTATTTTCCAACACCCGTTCCACGCGTTCTCTACAAGTGTGCGATATTTTCCCTCTCAATATGCATACATATACAGTGTGTTCTGCAAGACGTAGTAGAAAACGAGGTGTATGGATTCTAAGTGGCAAAATACGACGAAAATGAAGAGTAACGAAATTGCGGTGGAGGCTTCGGTTGTTAATTATTAATTTTTAAAGATTTGGTACTGTGGCGCCTGGAGGATGGCAACTCGGCGGTCAGTGGCGCGCGTGGCGCAGTGTAAACTGACAACTGTGCGCAGTCATGACCGCCGAATTGCCTCGCTCCAGGCGCCCAAAACTAAATCTTTAAACATTAATAACTAAAAAACGAGGCCACCAGCGCAATTTTCTTACTCCTCGTTTTCGCTATATTTTGTTACGTAGAATAGTCCATTTCGTTTTCTACATTCTGTTGCCATGCACCGTACATATTTCAACGGATTAAGTTGCAATGGAAGAAATAGAATCTAATGAACTTACTGGACATTTGGTTTCGTCACAACGTTTCTAAGAATTTGTAATTAAAATTCATTACCCGGTAAGTTCGAGTAATCCGCACGCGTGTGTGCTGAGATGTACGGGTATGGACTCTGTGACAATCAGAATGAAAGCACCCAGGACTACGGCAACGTCGACGTGAAACATGATACAGGAGAAGTATCGATCTTGATCGACGAAGTACTCAACGTTGTAGGGTATTTGCGCCGAACGGGACTGATTACGGAATCCGCCAACGTTGAAGAGTACTGGCAGGAAGGGGGATCCGATAAATATCAATAAAGCTGGAGTTAAATCTGGAACAACAATTTTTTATACACTTAACTTATAACTAAAAGAATACATAAAATACGCAAATTAAATGTATAACTACAATAAAATTTTAAAAAATGAAACCAATTGATTATGCTAAACGTAGAAAAACAAATTCTTTTTTTTTCAAAAGTCAACACGAAAATAATCTTACAAACTGCGAGCGAGCAGCATCGAAAAATCCGTATCACTACAGAACCCCCCCCCCCGGACGTCCCCGGACGCCATAAAAAAGAGGACAAATCCGGGGAAACCCAGACGGATGGCAGCCCTACCCTCGGGTCTTATTTTACCCATCCGCGTTTTCATTTCTTTAAGAACTCTTCTAACTTAAAGTAAAATACTTAATTTCGTAGATTCTCTAGCAGTAATAGCTCTCAACGTCGACGTTTACGAACGTTAGTTATGCAGTTATTAATTTCGATACTCACACAAGAAGATGTTGCATATGTTCGTTCCTCGGTCAGTAAACTTTTCTAGCAATCGAATCTCCTTCTCGTTCGTCAATGAATCATGGTCGCTTTGGATCCACTCGAACATGTACTTTACCTGGATGATTGTGTGTAAATTAATTAATGTGTCTCTATTTGCGTAAAAATGGGAAACATATAAATCACTGTGCCATGCTAAATGCACTTAGATAACGCAAACATTCCGATTTTGTTTAACTTCGCAGATTTGTAGGGAATCTCGATAGAAGTATCAGGCAATTTTTATTTTCCGCTGTTTTTTGGTTCTTCAGGGTGAAAACTGACAATTCAAGGTTAATTGTGGGCTATCCTATTTTCCTGCATTTCTGGAAAACCATTGTAAATATGAAAATATTGTTAAAGTTAAAATTTAATACTTTTCTACTTTTCTATTTCCTTCTTTAAACTACACGATTTCATTGGACAGTTTCATAGAGCATCAACGTTCATTAAATTTTTGTATTACCAAATGTTTTACATCTGCTATAGATTCCAAGGTATACAGCAAAATAGGAAAGCGCACATTAATCTTTGAAAAGTGTTTCCAGCCGGAAGAATGAACAAGTAGCAGAAACTAAAAATTGCCACAAACTTCTATTGGGATTCCCTACAAGGCTGCACAATTAAAAAAAAAAATTAATTTTTGGTTCACCGAAGTTCCCCATTTAATTATATTCAATTTGATCATATCAAATGAATTTGATTTTTTCCACATCACAGTATTCTTCTAATATTACGTATCCCAATACAGTGGTTTCGCAAGACATTTTAGAAGAACATACCTGGTCCATATGCCACACAATAGTGATATATTTCACTACTACGACCGTAGGCGGTATAATACCATTCACGATCTTAACACACAGATCTATACTAAACTCGTGCGTGATAATCACCGCTAGCTGCAAGTATCCTCCACTATTGAACACTCCTTTTACCGTGCCTGATAAATCATTGTGCAAATGGAATGCTAGCAATTGAATTTTATAAAAAGAGGAGAAATAAATGACGAGTAGGATACAGCAAGTGAGGTTTCACAATTCAATGTCACAAATTCAACGATCCTAATGATACCAGTGATATCTCGATTCAATGTATCAAGCCAGAAATAAGTAAGGCGGCCTGAAAGCACCTGCTAGCATTCCATCTCGAACGAATAAAAGAAACCCGCAACGAAAACTTGGCGATTACCTGCACGACTATGTACAGAACAATAATTGTTACAGCGATAGCACCGTTACTTTTGTGAAGAATTGTGCATCGATAAGGCCACAGACCCAGTGGCACACCTATCGATCGAATAATTTTACAATGACGACCGCCCTCGAAGTTCATCTTTCCCCGTTCGAGACACGACTGCGTGGAGGTACATTATTTCCATCGAATTTTTCCCCGAGTTTTCATATTATTCTATATTTCCTGCATTTTCATTTTACGATTGTCACTCAAACTGGGAAGAAATTCGAGGAAGGAGGCAAAGTTTGCAACGTCGAAGGTAATTTTCTTCGCCGCAGGAAAAAGGGGAAAAATATCACCTGTGGTTTGAAGGTAGACGGTGCGTAGGGGTCGCCGGTGCGAGGGGTCGAGTATTACGGAAATTCGCGCGGCTCGCGTGACAATGCTCGATTATTATGGCTTTTATGGGAACTCTTACTCGAGGGAGATTTCACGCACGCGTAGAGGAGCCGACAACCGATCGATTGTTGGGAATACGCTGCATTGTTGCGCCGACTTCCGTGGTGAACTCACGTGTTTTAGCTTCTCTCCGCATTTGTAACGCGTTTTATAAATAAACGTCTAGTTGGGAGTGAGTATGATAGTTAACACTGATAATGTGTATCTTGTGAAATATTTATGTGTTCAATTACAATATAAGTGGTATTTGTGTTGCTATGTAAATTGATAAATTGGATTATTGTGGCTTGGATAAGTGATAATGATAAATATAATTTATTAGAAATTACAAGTGTAGAATCACGGAAAAAAAGGAAACCTCGGCGCCGGAGACTCGAACCCGCGATCTTCATATTCGTTGCGCGCTGGCCAGCCGCCTTAGCCACCTCGGCTACCGCCGGCTCCCCGTTTTTTTTTTTTATATAACCAGATTTTTTTGGTTCATATATTACATTTACAAAGGGTAATTGGCCCCCGGTTTTAATCATTCCCGTGTCCTCTCTTATGGTGATGGGGGTTCCTGATCCCACAGAAGTCAGTCAGCGTTGTGTATCTGAATCAGTTTCAGTCCGTTAAGTGGTTTAATAAGGCAACGCTTCCTTCCAACCGAAATGTTAAGCCGTAGAGTAAATCATCGTGAAATACGACATCGATGTGTTCACTAGCTGAAATTCAGAGATCGCGTCTTGTTCTTTCTCTTTTCTCATCAATGTACTGTTGCTTGTAAGACGTTTACATTGGAGAAGAATTCCAATGAACCAGTGTAAAGGCCACCGAGCTCGAGGCCAGTGGATTGCATGCTTCTTTCTCGAATGTACAGCAACATTTTTTGTACTGGCAAGTGTGATGCGTGTCATCATGTGCGGTATCTATAGATTGCAAACAGTTTTCCTACATCTTCCAGTATGAACAATTTCGAGTACTAGTTATAATAGTTTATAGAACTAAACGTTCTAAGAACTACCACTTTTCAATATTACTGATATTCAATATAAAAGGAAATACAACTTTTAAAAATTTAGTAATTGATAGTAATTGATAATTTTATGTACGTACGCGCATATCTTTTCAGCATGTTGTGTCAATATATATAAAACTAAAAAGTTAAAAATAAAAAAATTTAAAAAAAATTAAAACCGACTTCAAAAAAATAAAATTGCACTATAAAGGAAAAATATTTTTTTTCCTTATTAAGTTACGACTCTCATATTTTTTAAGACGGTGCCTCATCATTTGCACTGTATAAATCTTGCGCCGACTTAAAAAATATGAGAGTCGTAGATTAAATAAGGGAAAAAATTATTTTTTACTTTTTAGTGCAATTTTATTTTTTTGAAGTCGGTTTTAATTTTTTTTTATTCGGGAGACAAGTGCTAGTTGGAAGAGAATTCATAACATCGATTTATTGGACTCGTAACATCAATGTATCGGATTTATAGTTAAAACTAACTTCTTTTTTAATTGGTTTCGTTAAAATTTCTAGTTGGAGCAACTAAATTTTTCGTAAGTCTTGTTGAAATTAACTACTATTTGAATTGGATTACGATAAAATTTCTAGTTGGAGGGGCTACATTATTCTTCAATTTTGTTGAAATTCACTTGTATTTTAATTGATTACTTTAAAATTTCTAGTCGGAGGAGCTAAATTTTTCGTAGTTGAAACTAACTTCTATACTAACATCTCCAACCCGAAAATTCTAAAAATTCTGAAACTTTCTAAATATGTAGAGAATTTCCTACTGATTACAACGCAATTTTTGTTTGCTGCCCAAATTCACTCGAAAGAGGGGGGCGGGGTGGGAATTAACCCCTGAAAATTCGGCTATTTTCCCATTTTGTGTTATAACTCGCGAACTGTAAAAAATATATTTTTTACCAAATGATAGATCTAATTAAAAGATGTAAATTTTGTAGTGAAACTTTTTTTCTACCTCTTACAGTTCGCGAATTATAACAGAAAATTTGAAAATAACTGAATTTTCGTTGTAATCAGAAGGGAATCCCCTACATATTCACGAAGTTTCAGAATTTTTTTAATTTCCGGGTTCGGGATCTTCCCTTGTTAGCTGCATTTTATTCAAATAAGTGAAATGCAACACAATGAACTGTTACAAGTGTAATTTGGTAATTCGGGTGAATCAGTATCTTGTGCAATTTTCATATCGACGAACACAGTCGAAAAGGCAGCCGATGATTGCATTTAACGCCTTTTATGTAAAAATTCCATACCTGTAAAGCAGAAATATACACGATTAATAATCGCTCTAGTTACAGTATGTACGATTAGTTACATGGCAATTCGCATCGGCTCACTCTAAACAAGTCACACGTGTACAAGCACCCACACCAGAGATGGGCATAAAATTATTTTAAATAAAAAATTGATTTCGAATAAAAGACCAAAATTTTATTCGAGAGTCGTCGAATAAAAATAACTTAATTAATAAAATTAATTTGCAAGATTGAAAGCCCGTTTCGTTAATAGTAGTCCGATTAAAATAATTTTTTGTCAATTTAATCGGGAGAATGCAAGGAATCCATTGGTGTCACTTTCATATTGATACGACGAAAAATAAAGAAATTCCGTTTCTGTATAATCGATGACACATCGCCGAGCAACTCCGCGCTGCAGTGTATACGGGTGAACGATACAATGTCGCTCTGCTCGAGAAGCCGGCGGCTTCGATCGAAGGCTCTCGAGGCTCGCCCAAAATTATTTTAACTTCGAATAACTTTTGAAATAAAAGACGCCTGAAACGGAGAAAATCATTTCAAGCTTAAAATGAATTCCCGTCGAATAAAAAAATCATGCGTAGCCGTCGAATGAATCTCGTCGAATAAAAAAGTTATTTTGAGGCGCTTCGAATAAAAATAACCCAAAGTTATTTTTATTCGATGACTAATAGAAATAAAGTCTCTTTTATTTGATACGTTATTTAAATAACTTTTTATTTAAATGATGCCCATCTCTGACCCACACCCTTCAGCATTTCAACACATTTCAGAATAGTTCCTGATTTGGACGCTGTTCATGAGCAGAGGCCCCTAAATTCAGTTCTCAAATAATAGGTCGGTAACACAGTTTCAGTGGTGTCACCACAGATCAAGTATAGGATAGACCTATCACGCAATGTAATTTTGTGTCACATGCTCGGGGGGCTCGCAAGCCCTCTTACCATTTTCGTGTCACACCCAACGTTATCGATTCAGTCTAAAATAAGATTACATTGCTACGAGTGGTAGGAATTGAAATTAAATCTTATCGGAAACATTTAAAATCTAAAATGGCCTGAACGTTACGAATAATTTCAAGAAACATGTTGCATAATTCCGTTTACTAATACATTTTGATAGAAGCATAATTTGCACTTATTTCCATAGATTTCGGTCAGAAATATTACATAAATACAACCGCGTAAAAAATATGGTACAGTCTCTTAGTTAGGTTATATTTTCTGTCACTTCGAACAATCTACATGACAATAAATGTTTATTAGCTACTTCGTTCTTTTACGTTACATTTGAGAACTTTTTATGACTTAACATCCTTTCAAAATATTATTGTTACGCCGTAACGGTATTTTTATGAAATCGAGAAATGTAATTATGCGTGGTTAGGAAATCAAAATTTCCATTCGCACGAGAATAGGAATGGCACTACATGTCAATTGTATCTAGTGATCCTCCAGGGAGTGATCGGTATAACCGCAGCCATTTTTCAAGATTTGGAGCAAAACCGGAAATAAACATAACCTAACCGTTCACTCTATCTCTTTCTATCAGTATTTCAGTCTCTTTCTATCAGTTTTTCTGTCTCTTTTTATCAGTTTTTCTGCCTCTTTCTATCAGTATTTCTGTCTCTTTCTTTTTTACAGTTTCTTTCTCTGTCTACTTCCGCTTTTGCTCCAAATCGCAGCAACCAATCAGCGACGATATACGTTGTTCCGATCACTCTCTAAATAGAGGATCACTAATTGTATCGATATTTCGTACCGATATTTATTTATCTCTTATGCGTGAAACGGAACAGTACCCGAGATAAGAATAAAATGCTGTGTATTTTGCAAATAAATATAATATTGAATAAGTTTGCTTTAAAGTAGTAAGAATTATCGAGTGTATTTAGTGTCCAATTAGCAATTATATTGAGGACTGGTTAATTAATTCGGAGCTTTCGTCTGTTATAGGTAAGCAATTCTTTCCTTTGGAAGCGTCGGTTCGTGTCAACTGGTCCCAGATAGCACACAGACGTCTAAAGACGCCCAAAAGTCGTCCTAAAAGCCATCCGGATCTAAAACGGACGTTCAATTGACGTCTTCCAGACGCCTGTGTAAAATGTGGGGTGTAACGAAAACGCACTGGAAGAGTGCATTTACAGTATTTACAATATGTCCCTTTTAAGTTAAACTTAAGTAATTAGACAATCGAATTATTATATATCACTGTACATTATTCAGAGTATTTTAATAAATCACATGTAGAGAAAAAACGCATCATTCAATGTAGAAATGTACCCTATAACTTCCATTTCCTAATTAAATCCCAAATTCCACAATCACAAGTAAAGCCTGCGTCTGCGTTGATTACTTCTCCGTCTTCGACTCATTCTCTCTCTTTCGACATCATGTTCTCCTGTTACGAAGCTCAATTTAGAGCGTTCAGAAAATTTTAACCAGATTTTGAAGCGATGTATCAGGAGAACATGAAGCGAAAGGAGGTATGCCCTGAATTTCATCGTCGAAGGCCTTTCGTAGAACCCTGCGCCTCTACGTCGAATAGTTCTCCGCCTTAGATTCTCTTTCCGAAGACGCTAACTTAGTGCCACTTCTTTCGACATCATGTTCTCCTGTTACAATCTCAATTTTGGAGCGTTCAGAAAATTTTGGCCAGATTTTAGCAAATGTATCGGGAGAACATGAAGCGAAAGGAGGTACGCCCTGAATTTCATCGTCGAAGCCTTTCGAAGACGCTGCGCCACTACGTCGAATAGTTCTCCGCCTTAGATTCTCTTTCCGAAGACGCTAACTTAGTGCCACCTCTTTCCACATCATGTTCTCCTGTTACAATCTCAATTGTGCAGCGTTCAGAAAATTTTGGCCAGATTTTGGAGCGATGTATCAGGAGAACATGAAGCGAAAGGAGGTATCTTGTAATTTCATCGTCGAAGGCCTTTCGAAGACACTGCGCCTCTACGTCGAATAGTTCTCCGCCTTGGATTCTCTCTCCCAAGACGCTAACATAGTGCCACCTCTTTCGACATCATGTTCTCCTGTTACAATCTCAATTTTGGAGCGTTCAGAAAATTTTGGCCAGATTTTAGCAAATGTATCGGGAGAACATGAAGCGAAAGGAGGTACGCCCTGAATTTCATCGTCGAAGCCTTTCGAAGACGCTGCGCCACTACGTCGAATAGTTCTCCGCCTTAGATTCTCTTTCCGAAGACGCTAACTTAGTGCCACCTCTTTCCACATCATGTTCTCCTGTTACAATCTCAATTGTGGAGCGTTCAGAAAATTTTGGCCAGATTTCGGAGCGATGTATCAGGAGAACATGAAGCGAAAGGAGGTATCTTGTAATTTCATCGTCGAAGGCCTTTCGAAGACACTGCGCCTCTACGTCGAATAGTTCTCCGCCTTGGATTCTCTCTCCCAAGACGCTAACATAGTGCCACCTCTTTCGACATCATGTTCTCCTGTTACAATCTCAATTTTGGAGCGTTCAGAAAATTTTGGCCAGATTTTAGCAAATGTATCGGGAGAACATGAAGCGAAAGGAGGTACGCCCTGAATTTCATCGTCGAAGCCTTTCGAAGACGCTGCGCCACTACGTCGAATAGTTCTCCGCCTTAGATTCTCTTTCCGAAGACGCTAACTTAGTGCCACCTCTTTCCACATCATGTTCTCCTGTTACAATCTCAATTGTGGAGCGTTCAGAAAATTTTGGCCAGATTTCGGAGCGATGTATCAGGAGAACATGAAGCGAAAGGAGGTATCTTGTAATTTCATCGTCGAAGGCCTTTCGAAGACACTGCGCCTCTACGTCAAATAGTTCTCCGCCTTGGATTCTCTCTCCCAAGACGCTAACATAGTGCCACCTCTTTCGACATCATGTTCTCCTGTTACAATCTCAATTTTGGAGCGTTCAGAAAATTTTGGCCAGATTTTAGCAAATGTATCGGGAGAACATGAAGCGAAAGGAGGTACGCCCTGAATTTCATCGTCGAAGCCTTTCGAAGACGCTGCGCCTCTACGTCGAATAGTTCTCCGCCTTGGATTCTCTCTCCCAAGACGCTAACATAGTGCCACCTCTTTCGACATCATGTTCTCCTGTTACAATCTCAATTTTGGAACGTTCAGAAAATTTTGGCCAGATTTTGGAGCGATGTATCAGGAGAACATGAAGCGAAAGGAGGTATCTTGTAATTTCATCGTCGAAGGCCTTTCAAAGACGCTGCGCCTCTACGTCGAATAGTTCTCCGCCTTGGATTCTCTCTCCCAAGACGCTAACATAGTGCCACCTCTTTCGACATCATGTTCTCCTGTTACAATCTCAATTTTGGAACGTTCAGAAAATTTTGGCCAGATTTTGGAGCGATGTATCAGGAGAACATGAAGCGAAAGGAGGTATCGCCTGAATTTCATCGTCGAAGGCCTTTCGAAAACTCTGCCCCTCTCCGATTTTCCTCGATTGTTACCGATTTCTCAGTCACCCTGTATAGTAGGGTATTTTTCACCCCTTAGGAAAGTACTCGGTACGTGAAAACGCATCCAAATAGTATAATAAAAGTACCCTTTGATCGCCGATTTTCCTCGATCGTTACCGATTTCTCGGTCACCCTGTACAGTAGGGTATTTTTCACCCCTTAGGAAGGTACCCGGGACGCGAAACCGCGTCCAATGAGTACAATGAATGTACCCTTTGATTGCCGATTTTCCTCGATCGTTGCCGATTTTTCAGTCACCCTGTATAGTAGGGTATTTTTCACCCCTTAGAAAAGTACTCGGGACGTGAAACCGCGTCCAAAGAGTACAATGAAAGTACCCTTCGATCGCCGATTTTCCGCGATCTTTGCCGATTTCTCTATCACCCTGTATAGTAGGGAATTTTTCACCCCTCATGAAAGTACTCGGGACGTGAAACCGCGTCCAAAGAGTACAATGAAAGTACCCTTTGATTGCCGATTTTCCTCGATTGTTGCCGATTTCTGAGTCACCCTGTATAGTAGGGTATTTTTCACCCCTTAGGAAAGTACTCGGGACGTGAAACCGCGTCCAAAGAGTACAATGAAAGTACCCTTTGATCGCCGATTTTCCGCGATCGTTGCCGATTTCTCTATCACCCTGTATAGTAGGGAATTTTTCACCCCTTGTGAAAGTACTCGGGACGTGAAACCGTGTCCAAAGAGTACAATGAAAGTACCCTTTGATTGCCGATTTTCGTCGATTGTTGCCTATTTCTGAGTCACCCTGTATAGTAGGGTATTTTTCACCCCTTATAAAAGTACTCGGGACGTGAAACCGCGTCCAAAGAGTACAATGAAAGTACCCTTTGATTGCCGATTTTCCTCGATTGTTGCCGATTTCTGAGTCACCCTGTATAGTAGGGTATTTTTCACCCCTTATAAAAGTACTCGGGACGTGAAACCGCGTCCAAAGAGTACAATGAAAGTACCCTTTGATTGCCGATTTTAGTTCTCCGCCTTAGATTCTCTTTCCGAAGACGCTAACTTAGTGCCACCACTTTCGACATCATGTTCTCCTGTTACAATCTCAATTTTGGAGCGTTCAGAAAATTTTGGCCAGATTTTAGCAATTGTATCAGGAGAACATGAAGCGAAAGGAGGTACGCCCTGAATTTCATCGTCGAAGCTTTTCGAAGACGCTGCGCCTCTACGTCGAATAGTTCTCCGCCTTGGATTCTCTCTCCCAAGACGCTAACATAGTGCCACCTCTTTCGACATCATGTTCTCCTGTTACAATCTCAATTTTGGAACGTTCAGAAAATTTTGGCCAGATTTTGGAGCGATGTATCAGGAGAACATGAAGCGAAAGGAGGTATCTTGTAATTTCATCGTCGAAGGCCTTTCAAAGACGCTGCGCCTCTACGTCGAATAGTTCTCCGCCTTGGATTCTCTCTCCCAAGACGCTAACATAGTGCCACCTCTTTCGACATCATGTTCTCCTGTTACAATCTCAATTTTGGAACGTTCAGAAAATTTTGGCCAGATTTTGGAGCGATGTATCAGGAGAACATGAAGCGAAAGGAGGTATCGCCTGAATTTCATCGTCGAAGGCCTTTCGAAAACTCTGCCCCTCTCCGATTTTCCTCGATTGTTACCGATTTCTCAGTCACCCTGTATAGTAGGGTATTTTTCACCCCTTAGGAAAGTACTCGGTACGTGAAAACGCATCCAAATAGTATAATAAAAGTACCCTTTGATCGCCGATTTTCCTCGATCGTTACCGATTTCTCGGTCACCCTGTACAGTAGGGTATTTTTCACCCCTTAGGAAGGTACCCGGGACGCGAAACCGCGTCCAATGAGTACAATGAATGTACCCTTTGATTGCCGATTTTCCTCGATCGTTGCCGATTTTTCAGTCACCCTGTATAGTAGGGTATTTTTCACCCCTTAGAAAAGTACTCGGGACGTGAAACCGCGTCCAAAGAGTACAATGAAAGTACCCTTCGATCGCCGATTTTCCGCGATCTTTGCCGATTTCTCTATCACCCTGTATAGTAGGGAATTTTTCACCCCTCATGAAAGTACTCGGGACGTGAAACCGCGTCCAAAGAGTACAATGAAAGTACCCTTTGATTGCCGATTTTCCTCGATTGTTGCCGATTTCTGAGTCACCCTGTATAGTAGGGTATTTTTCACCCCTTAGGAAAGTACTCGGGACGTGAAACCGCGTCCAAAGAGTACAATGAAAGTACCCTTTGATCGCCGATTTTCCGCGATCGTTGCCGATTTCTCTATCACCCTGTATAGTAGGGAATTTTTCACCCCTTGTGAAAGTACTCGGGACGTGAAACCGTGTCCAAAGAGTACAATGAAAGTACCCTTTGATTGCCGATTTTCGTCGATTGTTGCCTATTTCTGAGTCACCCTGTATAGTAGGGTATTTTTCACCCCTTATAAAAGTACTCGGGACGTGAAACCGCGTCCAAAGAGTACAATGAAAGTACCCTTTGATTGCCGATTTTCCTCGATTGTTGCCGATTTCTGAGTCACCCTGTATAGTAGGGTATTTTTCACCCCTTAGGAAAGTACTCGGGACGTGAAACCGCGTCCAAAGAGTACAATGAAAGTACCCTTTGATCGCCGATTTTCCGCGATCGTTGCCGATTTCTCTATCACCCTGTATAGTAGGGAATTTTTCACCCCTTGTGAAAGTACTCGGGACGTGAAACCGTGTCCAAAGAGTACAATGAAAGTACCCTTTGATTGCCGATTTTCGTCGATTGTTGCCTATTTCTGAGTCACCCTGTATAGTAGGGTATTTTTCACCCCTTATAAAAGTACTCGGGACGTGAAACCGCGTCCAAAGAGTACAATGAAAGTACCCTTTGATTGCCGATTTTCCTCGATTGTTGCCGATTTCTGAGTCACCCTGTATAGTAGGGTATTTTTCACCCCTTATAAAAGTACTCGGGACGTGAAACCGCGTCCAAAGAGTACAATGAAAGTACCCTTTGATTGCCGATTTTAGTTCTCCGCCTTAGATTCTCTTTCCGAAGACGCTAACTTAGTGCCACCACTTTCGACATCATGTTCTCCTGTTACAATCTCAATTTTGGAGCGTTCAGAAAATTTTGGCCAGATTTTAGCAATTGTATCAGGAGAACATGAAGCGAAAGGAGGTACGCCCTGAATTTCATCGTCGAAGCTTTTCGAAGACGCTGCGCCTCTACGTCGAATAGTTCTCCGCCTTGGATTCTCTCTCCCAAGACGCTAACATAGTGCCACCTCTTTCGACATCATGTTCTCCTGTTACAATCTCAATTTTGGAACGTTCAGAAAATTTTGGCCAGATTTTGGAGCGATGTATCAGGAGAACATGAAGCGAAAGGAGGTATCTTGTAATTTCATCGTCGAAGGCCTTTCAAAGACGCTGCGCCTCTACGTCGAATAGTTCTCCGCCTTGGATTCTCTCTCCCAAGACGCTAACATAGTGCCACCTCTTTCGACATCATGTTCTCCTGTTACAATCTCAATTTTGGAACGTTCAGAAAATTTTGGCCAGATTTTGGAGCGATGTATCAGGAGAACATGAAGCGAAAGGAGGTATCGCCTGAATTTCATCGTCGAAGGCCTTTCGAAAACTCTGCCCCTCTCCGATTTTCCTCGATTGTTACCGATTTCTCAGTCACCCTGTATAGTAGGGTATTTTTCACCCCTTAGGAAAGTACTCGGTACGTGAAAACGCATCCAAATAGTATAATAAAAGTACCCTTTGATCGCCGATTTTCCTCGATCGTTACCGATTTCTCGGTCACCCTGTACAGTAGGGTATTTTTCACCCCTTAGGAAGGTACCCGGGACGCGAAACCGCGTCCAATGAGTACAATGAATGTACCCTTTGATTGCCGATTTTCCTCGATCGTTGCCGATTTTTCAGTCACCCTGTATAGTAGGGTATTTTTCACCCCTTAGAAAAGTACTCGGGACGTGAAACCGCGTCCAAAGAGTACAATGAAAGTACCCTTCGATCGCCGATTTTCCGCGATCTTTGCCGATTTCTCTATCACCCTGTATAGTAGGGAATTTTTCACCCCTCATGAAAGTACTCGGGACGTGAAACCGCGTCCAAAGAGTACAATGAAAGTACCCTTTGATTGCCGATTTTCCTCGATTGTTGCCGATTTCTGAGTCACCCTGTATAGTAGGGTATTTTTCACCCCTTAGGAAAGTACTCGGGACGTGAAACCGCGTCCAAAGAGTACAATGAAAGTACCCTTTGATCGCCGATTTTCCGCGATCGTTGCCGATTTCTCTATCACCCTGTATAGTAGGGAATTTTTCACCCCTTGTGAAAGTACTCGGGACGTGAAACCGTGTCCAAAGAGTACAATGAAAGTACCCTTTGATTGCCGATTTTCGTCGATTGTTGCCTATTTCTGAGTCACCCTGTATAGTAGGGTATTTTTCACCCCTTATAAAAGTACTCGGGACGTGAAACCGCGTCCAAAGAGTACAATGAAAGTACCCTTTGATTGCCGATTTTCCTCGATTGTTGCCGATTTCTGAGTCACCCTGTATAGTAGGGTATTTTTCACCCCTTATAAAAGTACTCGGGACGTGAAACCGCGTCCAAAGAGTACAATGAAAGTACCCTTTGATTGCCGATTTTAGTTCTCCGCCTTAGATTCTCTTTCCGAAGACGCTAACTTAGTGCCACCACTTTCGACATCATGTTCTCCTGTTACAATCTCAATTTTGGAGCGTTCAGAAAATTTTGGCCAGATTTTAGCAATTGTATCAGGAGAACATGAAGCGAAAGGAGGTACGCCCTGAATTTCATCGTCGAAGCTTTTCGAAGACGCTGCGCCTCTACGTCGAATAGTTCTCCGCCTTGGATTCTCTCTCCCAAGACGCTAACATAGTGCCACCTCTTTCGACATCATGTTCTCCTGTTACAATCTCAATTTTGGAACGTTCAGAAAATTTTGGCCAGATTTTGGAGCGATGTATCAGGAGAACATGAAGCGAAAGGAGGTATCTTGTAATTTCATCGTCGAAGGCCTTTCAAAGACGCTGCGCCTCTACGTCGAATAGTTCTCCGCCTTGGATTCTCTCTCCCAAGACGCTAACATAGTGCCACCTCTTTCGACATCATGTTCTCCTGTTACAATCTCAATTTTGGAACGTTCAGAAAATTTTGGCCAGATTTTGGAGCGATGTATCAGGAGAACATGAAGCGAAAGGAGGTATCGCCTGAATTTCATCGTCGAAGGCCTTTCGAAAACTCTGCCCCTCTCCGATTTTCCTCGATTGTTACCGATTTCTCAGTCACCCTGTATAGTAGGGTATTTTTCACCCCTTAGGAAAGTACTCGGTACGTGAAAACGCATCCAAATAGTATAATAAAAGTACCCTTTGATCGCCGATTTTCCTCGATCGTTACCGATTTCTCGGTCACCCTGTACAGTAGGGTATTTTTCACCCCTTAGGAAGGTACCCGGGACGCGAAACCGCGTCCAATGAGTACAATGAATGTACCCTTTGATTGCCGATTTTCCTCGATCGTTGCCGATTTTTCAGTCACCCTGTATAGTAGGGTATTTTTCACCCCTTAGAAAAGTACTCGGGACGTGAAACCGCGTCCAAAGAGTACAATGAAAGTACCCTTCGATCGCCGATTTTCCGCGATCTTTGCCGATTTCTCTATCACCCTGTATAGTAGGGAATTTTTCACCCCTCATGAAAGTACTCGGGACGTGAAACCGCGTCCAAAGAGTACAATGAAAGTACCCTTTGATTGCCGATTTTCCTCGATTGTTGCCGATTTCTGAGTCACCCTGTATAGTAGGGTATTTTTCACCCCTTAGGAAAGTACTCGGGACGTGAAACCGCGTCCAAAGAGTACAATGAAAGTACCCTTTGATCGCCGATTTTCCGCGATCGTTGCCGATTTCTCTATCACCCTGTATAGTAGGGAATTTTTCACCCCTTGTGAAAGTACTCGGGACGTGAAACCGTGTCCAAAGAGTACAATGAAAGTACCCTTTGATTGCCGATTTTCGTCGATTGTTGCCTATTTCTGAGTCACCCTGTATAGTAGGGTATTTTTCACCCCTTATAAAAGTACTCGGGACGTGAAACCGCGTCCAAAGAGTACAATGAAAGTACCCTTTGATTGCCGATTTTCCTCGATTGTTGCCGATTTCTGAGTCACCCTGTATAGTAGGGTATTTTTCACCCCTTATAAAAGTACTCGGGACGTGAAACCGCGTCCAAAGAGTACAATGAAAGTACCCTTTGATTGCCGATTTTAGTTCTCCGCCTTAGATTCTCTTTCCGAAGACGCTAACTTAGTGCCACCACTTTCGACATCATGTTCTCCTGTTACAATCTCAATTTTGGAGCGTTCAGAAAATTTTGGCCAGATTTTAGCAATTGTATCAGGAGAACATGAAGCGAAAGGAGGTACGCCCTGAATTTCATCGTCGAAGCTTTTCGAAGACGCTGCGCCTCTACGTCGAATAGTTCTCCGCCTTGGATTCTCTCTCCCAAGACGCTAACATAGTGCCACCTCTTTCGACATCATGTTCTCCTGTTACAATCTCAATTTTGGAACGTTCAGAAAATTTTGGCCAGATTTTGGAGCGATGTATCAGGAGAACATGAAGCGAAAGGAGGTATCTTGTAATTTCATCGTCGAAGGCCTTTCAAAGACGCTGCGCCTCTACGTCGAATAGTTCTCCGCCTTGGATTCTCTCTCCCAAGACGCTAACATAGTGCCACCTCTTTCGACATCATGTTCTCCTGTTACAATCTCAATTTTGGAACGTTCAGAAAATTTTGGCCAGATTTTGGAGCGATGTATCAGGAGAACATGAAGCGAAAGGAGGTATCGCCTGAATTTCATCGTCGAAGGCCTTTCGAAAACTCTGCCCCTCTCCGATTTTCCTCGATTGTTACCGATTTCTCAGTCACCCTGTATAGTAGGGTATTTTTCACCCCTTAGGAAAGTACTCGGTACGTGAAAACGCATCCAAATAGTATAATAAAAGTACCCTTTGATCGCCGATTTTCCTCGATCGTTACCGATTTCTCGGTCACCCTGTACAGTAGGGTATTTTTCACCCCTTAGGAAGGTACCCGGGACGCGAAACCGCGTCCAATGAGTACAATGAATGTACCCTTTGATTGCCGATTTTCCTCGATCGTTGCCGATTTTTCAGTCACCCTGTATAGTAGGGTATTTTTCACCCCTTAGAAAAGTACTCGGGACGTGAAACCGCGTCCAAAGAGTACAATGAAAGTACCCTTCGATCGCCGATTTTCCGCGATCTTTGCCGATTTCTCTATCACCCTGTATAGTAGGGAATTTTTCACCCCTCATGAAAGTACTCGGGACGTGAAACCGCGTCCAAAGAGTACAATGAAAGTACCCTTTGATTGCCGATTTTCCTCGATTGTTGCCGATTTCTGAGTCACCCTGTATAGTAGGGTATTTTTCACCCCTTAGGAAAGTACTCGGGACGTGAAACCGCGTCCAAAGAGTACAATGAAAGTACCCTTTGATCGCCGATTTTCCGCGATCGTTGCCGATTTCTCTATCACCCTGTATAGTAGGGAATTTTTCACCCCTTGTGAAAGTACTCGGGACGTGAAACCGTGTCCAAAGAGTACAATGAAAGTACCCTTTGATTGCCGATTTTCGTCGATTGTTGCCTATTTCTGAGTCACCCTGTATAGTAGGGTATTTTTCACCCCTTATAAAAGTACTCGGGACGTGAAACCGCGTCCAAAGAGTACAATGAAAGTACCCTTTGATTGCCGATTTTCCTCGATTGTTGCCGATTTCTGAGTCACCCTGTATAGTAGGGTATTTTTCACCCCTTATAAAAGTACTCGGGACGTGAAACCGCGTCCAAAGAGTACAATGAAAGTACCCTTTGATTGCCGATTTTAGTTCTCCGCCTTAGATTCTCTTTCCGAAGACGCTAACTTAGTGCCACCACTTTCGACATCATGTTCTCCTGTTACAATCTCAATTTTGGAGCGTTCAGAAAATTTTGGCCAGATTTTAGCAATTGTATCAGGAGAACATGAAGCGAAAGGAGGTACGCCCTGAATTTCATCGTCGAAGCTTTTCGAAGACGCTGCGCCTCTACGTCGAATAGTTCTCCGCCTTGGATTCTCTCTCCCAAGACGCTAACATAGTGCCACCTCTTTCGACATCATGTTCTCCTGTTACAATCTCAATTTTGGAACGTTCAGAAAATTTTGGCCAGATTTTGGAGCGATGTATCAGGAGAACATGAAGCGAAAGGAGGTATCTTGTAATTTCATCGTCGAAGGCCTTTCAAAGACGCTGCGCCTCTACGTCGAATAGTTCTCCGCCTTGGATTCTCTCTCCCAAGACGCTAACATAGTGCCACCTCTTTCGACATCATGTTCTCCTGTTACAATCTCAATTTTGGAACGTTCAGAAAATTTTGGCCAGATTTTGGAGCGATGTATCAGGAGAACATGAAGCGAAAGGAGGTATCGCCTGAATTTCATCGTCGAAGGCCTTTCGAAAACTCTGCCCCTCTCCGATTTTCCTCGATTGTTACCGATTTCTCAGTCACCCTGTATAGTAGGGTATTTTTCACCCCTTAGGAAAGTACTCGGTACGTGAAAACGCATCCAAATAGTATAATAAAAGTACCCTTTGATCGCCGATTTTCCTCGATCGTTACCGATTTCTCGGTCACCCTGTACAGTAGGGTATTTTTCACCCCTTAGGAAGGTACCCGGGACGCGAAACCGCGTCCAATGAGTACAATGAATGTACCCTTTGATTGCCGATTTTCCTCGATCGTTGCCGATTTTTCAGTCACCCTGTATAGTAGGGTATTTTTCACCCCTTAGAAAAGTACTCGGGACGTGAAACCGCGTCCAAAGAGTACAATGAAAGTACCCTTCGATCGCCGATTTTCCGCGATCTTTGCCGATTTCTCTATCACCCTGTATAGTAGGGAATTTTTCACCCCTTATGAAAGTACTCGGGACGTGAAACCGCGTCCAAAGAGTACAATGAAAGTACCCTTTGATTGCCGATTTTCCTCGATTGTTGCCGATTTCTGAGTCACCCTGTATAGTAGGGTATTTTTCACCCCTTAGGAAAGTACTCGGGACGTGAAACCGCGTCCAAAGAGTACAATGAAAGTACCCTTTGATCGCCGATTTTCCGCGATCGTTGCCGATTTCTCTATCACCCTGTATAGTAGGGAATTTTTCACCCCTTGTGAAAGTACTCGGGACGTGAAACCGTGTCCAAAGAGTACAATGAAAGTACCCTTTGATTGCCGATTTTCGTCGATTGTTGCCTATTTCTGAGTCACCCTGTATAGTAGGGTATTTTTCACCCCTTATAAAAGTACTCGGGACGTGAAACCGCGTCCAAAGAGTACAATGAAAGTACCCTTTGATTGCCGATTTTCCTCGATTGTTGCCGATTTCTGAGTCACCCTGTATAGTAGGGTATTTTTCACCCCTTATAAAAGTACTCGGGACGTGAAACCGCGTCCAAAGAGTACAATGAAAGTACCCTTTGATTGCCGATTTTAGTTCTCCGCCTTAGATTCTCTTTCCGAAGACGCTAACTTAGTGCCACCACTTTCGACATCATGTTCTCCTGTTACAATCTCAATTTTGGAGCGTTCAGAAAATTTTGGCCAGATTTTAGCAATTGTATCAGGAGAACATGAAGCGAAAGGAGGTACGCCCTGAATTTCATCGTCGAAGCTTTTCGAAGACGCTGCGCCTCTACGTCGAATAGTTCTCCGCCTTGGATTCTCTCTCCCAAGACGCTAACATAGTGCCACCTCTTTCGACATCATGTTCTCCTGTTACAATCTCAATTTTGGAACGTTCAGAAAATTTTGGCCAGATTTTGGAGCGATGTATCAGGAGAACATGAAGCGAAAGGAGGTATCTTGTAATTTCATCGTCGAAGGCCTTTCGAAGACGCTGCGCCTCTACGTCGAATAGTTCTCCGCCTTGGATTCTCTCTCCCAAGACGCTAACATAGTGCCACCTCTTTCGACATCATGTTCTCCTGTTACAATCTCAATTTTGGAGCGTTCAGAAAATTTTGGCCAGATTTTAGCAAATGTATCGGGAGAACATGAAGCGAAAGGAGGTACGCCCTGAATTTCATCGTCGAAGCCTTTCGAAGACGCTGCGCCTCTACGTCGAATAGTTCTCCGCCTTAGATTCTCTTTCCGAAGACGCTAACTTAGTGCCACCTCTTTCCACATCATGTTCTCCTGTTACAATCTCAATTGTGGAGCGTTCAGAAAATTTTGGCCAGATTTTGGAGCGATGAATCAGGAGAACATGAAGCGAAAGGAGGTATCTTGTAATTTCATCGTCGAAGGCCTTTCAAAGACGCTGCGCCTCTACGTCGAATAGTTCTCCGCCTTGGATTCTCTCTCCCAAGACGCTAACATAGTGCCACCTCTTTCGACATCATGTTCTCCTGTTACAATCTCAATTTTGGAACGTTCAGAAAATTTTGGCCAGATTTTGGAGCGATGTATCAGGAGAACATGAAGCGAAAGGAGGTATCTTGTAATTTCATCGTCGAAGGCCTTTCAAAGACGCTGCGCCTCTACGTCGAATAGTTCTCCGCCTTGGATTCTCTCTCCCAAGACGCTAACATAGTGCCACCTCTTTCGACATCATGTTCTCCTGTTACAATCTCAATTTTGGAACGTTCAGAAAATTTTGGCCAGATTTTGGAGCGATGTATCAGGAGAACATGAAGCGAAAGGAGGTATCGCCTGAATTTCATCGTCGAAGGCCTTTCGAAAACTCTGCCCCTCTCCGATTTTCCTCGATTGTTACCGATTTCTCAGTCACCCTGTATAGTAGGGTATTTTTCACCCCTTAGGAAAGTACTCGGTACGTGAAAACGCATCCAAATAGTATAATAAAAGTACCCTTTGATCGCCGATTTTCCTCGATCGTTACCGATTTCTCGGTCACCCTGTACAGTAGGGTATTTTTCACCCCTTAGGAAGGTACCCGGGACGCGAAACCGCGTCCAATGAGTACAATGAATGTACCCTTTGATTGCCGATTTTCCTCGATCGTTGCCGATTTTTCAGTCACCCTGTATAGTAGGGTATTTTTCACCCCTTAGAAAAGTACTCGGGACGTGAAACCGCGTCCAAAGAGTACAATGAAAGTACCCTTCGATCGCCGATTTTCCGCGATCTTTGCCGATTTCTCTATCACCCTGTATAGTAGGGAATTTTTCACCCCTCATGAAAGTACTCGGGACGTGAAACCGCGTCCAAAGAGTACAATGAAAGTACCCTTTGATTGCCGATTTTCCTCGATTGTTGCCGATTTCTGAGTCACCCTGTATAGTAGGGTATTTTTCACCCCTTAGGAAAGTACTCGGGACGTGAAACCGCGTCCAAAGAGTACAATGAAAGTACCCTTTGATCGCCGATTTTCCGCGATCGTTGCCGATTTCTCTATCACCCTGTATAGTAGGGAATTTTTCACCCCTTGTGAAAGTACTCGGGACGTGAAACCGTGTCCAAAGAGTACAATGAAAGTACCCTTTGATTGCCGATTTTCGTCGATTGTTGCCTATTTCTGAGTCACCCTGTATAGTAGGGTATTTTTCACCCCTTATAAAAGTACTCGGGACGTGAAACCGCGTCCAAAGAGTACAATGAAAGTACCCTTTGATTGCCGATTTTCCTCGATTGTTGCCGATTTCTGAGTCACCCTGTATAGTAGGGTATTTTTCACCCCTTATAAAAGTACTCGGGACGTGAAACCGCGTCCAAAGAGTACAATGAAAGTACCCTTTGATTGCCGATTTTAGTTCTCCGCCTTAGATTCTCTTTCCGAAGACGCTAACTTAGTGCCACCACTTTCGACATCATGTTCTCCTGTTACAATCTCAATTTTGGAGCGTTCAGAAAATTTTGGCCAGATTTTAGCAATTGTATCAGGAGAACATGAAGCGAAAGGAGGTACGCCCTGAATTTCATCGTCGAAGCTTTTCGAAGACGCTGCGCCTCTACGTCGAATAGTTCTCCGCCTTGGATTCTCTCTCCCAAGACGCTAACATAGTGCCACCTCTTTCGACATCATGTTCTCCTGTTACAATCTCAATTTTGGAACGTTCAGAAAATTTTGGCCAGATTTTGGAGCGATGTATCAGGAGAACATGAAGCGAAAGGAGGTATCTTGTAATTTCATCGTCGAAGGCCTTTCAAAGACGCTGCGCCTCTACGTCGAATAGTTCTCCGCCTTGGATTCTCTCTCCCAAGACGCTAACATAGTGCCACCTCTTTCGACATCATGTTCTCCTGTTACAATCTCAATTTTGGAACGTTCAGAAAATTTTGGCCAGATTTTGGAGCGATGTATCAGGAGAACATGAAGCGAAAGGAGGTATCGCCTGAATTTCATCGTCGAAGGCCTTTCGAAAACTCTGCCCCTCTCCGATTTTCCTCGATTGTTACCGATTTCTCAGTCACCCTGTATAGTAGGGTATTTTTCACCCCTTAGGAAAGTACTCGGTACGTGAAAACGCATCCAAATAGTATAATAAAAGTACCCTTTGATCGCCGATTTTCCTCGATCGTTACCGATTTCTCGGTCACCCTGTACAGTAGGGTATTTTTCACCCCTTAGGAAGGTACCCGGGACGCGAAACCGCGTCCAATGAGTACAATGAATGTACCCTTTGATTGCCGATTTTCCTCGATCGTTGCCGATTTTTCAGTCACCCTGTATAGTAGGGTATTTTTCACCCCTTAGAAAAGTACTCGGGACGTGAAACCGCGTCCAAAGAGTACAATGAAAGTACCCTTCGATCGCCGATTTTCCGCGATCTTTGCCGATTTCTCTATCACCCTGTATAGTAGGGAATTTTTCACCCCTTATGAAAGTACTCGGGACGTGAAACCGCGTCCAAAGAGTACAATGAAAGTACCCTTTGATTGCCGATTTTCCTCGATTGTTGCCGATTTCTGAGTCACCCTGTATAGTAGGGTATTTTTCACCCCTTAGGAAAGTACTCGGGACGTGAAACCGCGTCCAAAGAGTACAATGAAAGTACCCTTTGATCGCCGATTTTCCGCGATCGTTGCCGATTTCTCTATCACCCTGTATAGTAGGGAATTTTTCACCCCTTGTGAAAGTACTCGGGACGTGAAACCGTGTCCAAAGAGTACAATGAAAGTACCCTTTGATTGCCGATTTTCGTCGATTGTTGCCTATTTCTGAGTCACCCTGTATAGTAGGGTATTTTTCACCCCTTATAAAAGTACTCGGGACGTGAAACCGCGTCCAAAGAGTACAATGAAAGTACCCTTTGATTGCCGATTTTCCTCGATTGTTGCCGATTTCTGAGTCACCCTGTATAGTAGGGTATTTTTCACCCCTTATAAAAGTACTCGGGACGTGAAACCGCGTCCAAAGAGTACAATGAAAGTACCCTTTGATTGCCGATTTTAGTTCTCCGCCTTAGATTCTCTTTCCGAAGACGCTAACTTAGTGCCACCACTTTCGACATCATGTTCTCCTGTTACAATCTCAATTTTGGAGCGTTCAGAAAATTTTGGCCAGATTTTAGCAATTGTATCAGGAGAACATGAAGCGAAAGGAGGTACGCCCTGAATTTCATCGTCGAAGCTTTTCGAAGACGCTGCGCCTCTACGTCGAATAGTTCTCCGCCTTGGATTCTCTCTCCCAAGACGCTAACATAGTGCCACCTCTTTCGACATCATGTTCTCCTGTTACAATCACAATTTTGGAACGTTCAGAAAATTTTGGCCAGATTTTGGAGCGATGTATCAGGAGAACATGAAGCGAAAGGAGGTATCTTGTAATTTCATCGTCGAAGGCCTTTCAAAGACGCTGCGCCTCTACGTCGAATAGTTCTCCGCCTTGGATTCTCTCTCCCAAGACGCTAACATAGTGCCACCTCTTTCGACATCATGTTCTCCTGTTACAATCTCAATTTTGGAACGTTCAGAAAATTTTGGCCAGATTTTGGAGCGATGTATCAGGAGAACATGAAGCGAAAGGAGGTATCGCCTGAATTTCATCGTCGAAGGCCTTTCGAAAACTCTGCCCCTCTCCGATTTTCCTCGATTGTTACCGATTTCTCAGTCACCCTGTATAGTAGGGTATTTTTCACCCCTTAGGAAAGTACTCGGTACGTGAAAACGCATCCAAATAGTATAATAAAAGTACCCTTTGATCGCCGATTTTCCTCGATCGTTACCGATTTCTCGGTCACCCTGTACAGTAGGGTATTTTTCACCCCTTAGGAAGGTACCCGGGACGCGAAACCGCGTCCAATGAGTACAATGAATGTACCCTTTGATTGCCGATTTTCCTCGATCGTTGCCGATTTTTCAGTCACCCTGTATAGTAGGGTATTTTTCACCCCTTAGAAAAGTACTCGGGACGTGAAACCGCGTCCAAAGAGTACAATGAAAGTACCCTTCGATCGCCGATTTTCCGCGATCTTTGCCGATTTCTCTATCACCCTGTATAGTAGGGAATTTTTCACCCCTTATGAAAGTACTCGGGACGTGAAACCGCGTCCAAAGAGTACAATGAAAGTACCCTTTGATTGCCGATTTTCCTCGATTGTTGCCGATTTCTGAGTCACCCTGTATAGTAGGGTATTTTTCACCCCTTAGGAAAGTACTCGGGACGTGAAACCGCGTCCAAAGAGTACAATGAAAGTACCCTTTGATCGCCGATTTTCCGCGATCGTTGCCGATTTCTCTATCACCCTGTATAGTAGGGAATTTTTCACCCCTTGTGAAAGTACTCGGGACGTGAAACCGTGTCCAAAGAGTACAATGAAAGTACCCTTTGATTGCCGATTTTCGTCGATTGTTGCCTATTTCTGAGTCACCCTGTATAGTAGGGTATTTTTCACCCCTTATAAAAGTACTCGGGACGTGAAACCGCGTCCAAAGAGTACAATGAAAGTACCCTTTGATTGCCGATTTTCCTCGATTGTTGCCGATTTCTGAGTCACCCTGTATAGTAGGGTATTTTTCACCCCTTATAAAAGTACTCGGGACGTGAAACCGCGTCCAAAGAGTACAATGAAAGTACCCTTTGATTGCCGATTTTAGTTCTCCGCCTTAGATTCTCTTTCCGAAGACGCTAACTTAGTGCCACCACTTTCGACATCATGTTCTCCTGTTACAATCTCAATTTTGGAGCGTTCAGAAAATTTTGGCCAGATTTTAGCAATTGTATCAGGAGAACATGAAGCGAAAGGAGGTACGCCCTGAATTTCATCGTCGAAGCTTTTCGAAGACGCTGCGCCTCTACGTCGAATAGTTCTCCGCCTTGGATTCTCTCTCCCAAGACGCTAACATAGTGCCACCTCTTTCGACATCATGTTCTCCTGTTACAATCTCAATTTTGGAACGTTCAGAAAATTTTGGCCAGATTTTGGAGCGATGTATCAGGAGAACATGAAGCGAAAGGAGGTATCTTGTAATTTCATCGTCGAAGGCCTTTCAAAGACGCTGCGCCTCTACGTCGAATAGTTCTCCGCCTTGGATTCTCTCTCCCAAGACGCTAACATAGTGCCACCTCTTTCGACATCATGTTCTCCTGTTACAATCTCAATTTTGGAACGTTCAGAAAATTTTGGCCAGATTTTGGAGCGATGTATCAGGAGAACATGAAGCGAAAGGAGGTATCGCCTGAATTTCATCGTCGAAGGCCTTTCGAAAACTCTGCCCCTCTCCGATTTTCCTCGATTGTTACCGATTTCTCAGTCACCCTGTATAGTAGGGTATTTTTCACCCCTTAGGAAAGTACTCGGTACGTGAAAACGCATCCAAATAGTATAATAAAAGTACCCTTTGATCGCCGATTTTCCTCGATCGTTACCGATTTCTCGGTCACCCTGTACAGTAGGGTATTTTTCACCCCTTAGGAAGGTACCCGGGACGCGAAACCGCGTCCAATGAGTACAATGAATGTACCCTTTGATTGCCGATTTTCCTCGATCGTTGCCGATTTTTCAGTCACCCTGTATAGTAGGGTATTTTTCACCCCTTAGAAAAGTACTCGGGACGTGAAACCGCGTCCAAAGAGTACAATGAAAGTACCCTTCGATCGCCGATTTTCCGCGATCTTTGCCGATTTCTCTATCACCCTGTATAGTAGGGAATTTTTCACCCCTTATGAAAGTACTCGGGACGTGAAACCGCGTCCAAAGAGTACAATGAAAGTACCCTTTGATTGCCGATTTTCCTCGATTGTTGCCGATTTCTGAGTCACCCTGTATAGTAGGGTATTTTTCACCCCTTAGGAAAGTACTCGGGACGTGAAACCGCGTCCAAAGAGTACAATGAAAGTACCCTTTGATCGCCGATTTTCCGCGATCGTTGCCGATTTCTCTATCACCCTGTATAGTAGGGAATTTTTCACCCCTTGTGAAAGTACTCGGGACGTGAAACCGTGTCCAAAGAGTACAATGAAAGTACCCTTTGATTGCCGATTTTCGTCGATTGTTGCCTATTTCTGAGTCACCCTGTATAGTAGGGTATTTTTCACCCCTTATAAAAGTACTCGGGACGTGAAACCGCGTCCAAAGAGTACAATGAAAGTACCCTTTGATTGCCGATTTTCCTCGATCGTTGCCGATTTTTCAGTCACCCTGTATAGTAGGGTATTTTTCACCCCTTAGAAAAGTACTCGGGACGTGAAACCGCGTCCAAAGAGTACAATGAAAGTACCCTTCGATCGCCGATTTTCCGCGATCTTTGCCGATTTCTCTATCACCCTGTATAGTAGGGAATTTTTCACCCCTTATGAAAGTACTCGGGACGTGAAACCGCGTCCAAAGAGTACAATGAAAGTACCCTTTGATTGCCGATTTTCCTCGATTGTTGCCGATTTCTGAGTCACCCTGTATAGTAGGGTATTTTTCACCCCTTAGGAAAGTACTCGGGACGTGAAACCGCGTCCAAAGAGTACAATGAAAGTACCCTTTGATCGCCGATTTTCCGCGATCGTTGCCGATTTCTCTATCACCCTGTATAGTAGGGAATTTTTCACCCCTTGTGAAAGTACTCGGGACGTGAAACCGTGTCCAAAGAGTACAATGAAAGTACCCTTTGATTGCCGATTTTCGTCGATTGTTGCCTATTTCTGAGTCACCCTGTATAGTAGGGTATTTTTCACCCCTTATAAAAGTACTCGGGACGTGAAACCGCGTCCAAAGAGTACAATGAAAGTACCCTTTGATTGCCGATTTTCCTCGATTGTTGCCGATTTCTGAGTCACCCTGTATAGTAGGGTATTTTTCACCCCTTATAAAAGTACTCGGGACGTGAAACCGCGTCCAAAGAGTACAATGAAAGTACCCTTTGATTGCCGATTTTAGTTCTCCGCCTTAGATTCTCTTTCCGAAGACGCTAACTTAGTGCCACCACTTTCGACATCATGTTCTCCTGTTACAATCTCAATTTTGGAGCGTTCAGAAAATTTTGGCCAGATTTTAGCAATTGTATCAGGAGAACATGAAGCGAAAGGAGGTACGCCCTGAATTTCATCGTCGAAGCTTTTCGAAGACGCTGCGCCTCTACGTCGAATAGTTCTCCGCCTTGGATTCTCTCTCCCAAGACGCTAACATAGTGCCACCTCTTTCGACATCATGTTCTCCTGTTACAATCTCAATTTTGGAACGTTCAGAAAATTTTGGCCAGATTTTGGAGCGATGTATCAGGAGAACATGAAGCGAAAGGAGGTATCGCCTGAATTTCATCGTCGAAGGCCTTTCGAAAACTCTGCCCCTCTCCGATTTTCCTCGATTGTTACCGATTTCTCAGTCACCCTGTATAGTAGGGTATTTTTCACCCCTTAGGAAAGTACTCGGTACGTGAAAACGCATCCAAATAGTATAATAAAAGTACCCTTTGATCGCCGATTTTCCTCGATCGTTACCGATTTCTCGGTCACCCTGTACAGTAGGGTATTTTTCACCCCTTAGGAAGGTACCCGGGACGCGAAACCGCGTCCAATGAGTACAATGAATGTACCCTTTGATTGCCGATTTTCCTCGATCGTTGCCGATTTTTCAGTCACCCTGTATAGTAGGGTATTTTTCACCCCTTAGAAAAGTACTCGGGACGTGAAACCGCGTCCAAAGAGTACAATGAAAGTACCCTTCGATCGCCGATTTTCCGCGATCTTTGCCGATTTCTCTATCACCCTGTATAGTAGGGAATTTTTCACCCCTTATGAAAGTACTCGGGACGTGAAACCGCGTCCAAAGAGTACAATGAAAGTACCCTTTGATTGCCGATTTTCCTCGATTGTTGCCGATTTCTGAGTCACCCTGTATAGTAGGGTATTTTTCACCCCTTAGGAAAGTACTCGGGACGTGAAACCGCGTCCAAAGAGTACAATGAAAGTACCCTTTGATCGCCGATTTTCCGCGATCGTTGCCGATTTCTCAATCACCCTGTATAGTAGGGAATTTTTCACCCCTTGTGAAAGTACTCGGGACGTGAAACCGTGTCCAAAGAGTACAATGAAAGTACCCTTTGATTGCCGATTTTCGTCGATTGTTGCCTATTTCTGAGTCACCCTGTATAGTAGGGTATTTTTCACCCCTTATAAAAGTACTCGGGACGTGAAACCGCGTCCAAAGAGTACAATGAAAGTACCCTTTGATTGCCGATTTTCCTCGATTGTTGCCGATTTCTGAGTCACCCTGTATAGTAGGGTATTTTTCACCCCTTATAAAAGTACTCGGGACGTGAAACCGCGTCCAAAGAGTACAATGAAAGTACCCTTTGATTGCCGATTTTAGTTCTCCGCCTTAGATTCTCTTTCCGAAGACGCTAACTTAGTGCCACCACTTTCGACATCATGTTCTCCTGTTACAATCTCAATTTTGGAGCGTTCAGAAAATTTTGGCCAGATTTTAGCAATTGTATCAGGAGAACATGAAGCGAAAGGAGGTACGCCCTGAATTTCATCGTCGAAGCTTTTCGAAGACGCTACGCCTCTACGTCGAATAGTTCTCCGCCTTAGATTCTCTTTCCGAAGACGCTAACTTAGTGCCACCTCTTTCCACATCATGTTCTCCTGTTACAATCTCAATTTTGGAGCGTTCAGAAACTTTTGGCCAGATTTTAGCAAATGTATCGGGAGAACATGAAGCGAAAGGAGGTACGCCCTGAATTTCATCGTCGAAGTCTTTCGAAGACGCTGCGCCTCTACATCGAATAGTTCTCCGCCTTAGATTCTCTTTCCGAAGACGCTAACTTAGTGCCACCTCTTTCGACATCATGTTCTCCTGTTACAATCTCAATTTTGGAACGTTCAGAAAATTTTGGCCAGATTTTGGAGCGATGTATCAGGAGAACATGAAGCGAAAGGAGGTATCGCCTGAATTTCATCGTCGAAGGCCTTTCGAAAACTCTGCCCCTCTCCGATTTTCCTCGATTGTTACCGATTTCTCAGTCACCCTGTATAGTAGGGTATTTTTCACCCTTTAGGAAAGTACTCGGTACGTGAAAGCGCATCCAAATAGTATAATAAAAGTACCCTTTGATCGCCGATTTTCCTCGATCGTTACCGATTTCTCGGTCACCCTGTACAGTAGGGTATTTTTCACCCCTTAGGAAGGTACCCGGGACGCTAAACCGCGTCCAATGAGTACAATGAATGTACCCTTTGATTGCCGATTTTCCTTGATCGTTGCCGATTTTTCAGTCACCCTGTATAGTAGGGTATTTTTCACCCCTTAGAAAAGTACTCGGGACGTGAAACCGCGTCCAAAGAGTACAATGAAAGTACCCTTCGATCGCCGATTTTCCGCGATCTTTGCCGATTTCTCTATCACCCTGTATAGTAGGGAATTTTTCACCCCTTATGAAAGTACTCGGGACGTGAAACCGTGTCCAAAGAGTACAATGAAAGTACCCTTTGATTGCCGATTTTCGTCGATTGTTGCCGATTTCTGAGTCACCCTGTATAGTAGGGTATTTTTCACCCCTTATAAAAGTACTCGGGACGTGACACCGCGTCCAAAGAGTACAATGAAAGTACCCTTTGATTGCCGATTTTCCTCGATTGTTGCCGATTTCTGAGTCACCCTGTATAGTAGGGTATTTTTCACCCCTTATAAAAGTACTCGGGACGTGAAAGCGCGTCCAAAGAGTACAATGAAAGTACCCTTTGATTGCCGATTTTAGTTCTCCGCCTTAGATTCTCTTTCCGGAGACGCTAACTTAGTGCCACCTCTTTCGACATCATGTTCTCCTGTTACAATCTCAATTTTGGAGCGTTCAGAAAATTTTGGCCAGATTTTAGCAATTGTATCAGGAGAACATGAAGCGAAAGGAGGTACGCCCTGAATTTCATCGTCGAAGCCTTTCGAAGACGCTGCGCCTCTACGTCGAATAGTTCTCCGCCTTAGATTCTCTTTCCGGAGACGCTAACTTAGTGCCACCTCTTTCGACATCATGTTCTCCTGTTACAATCTCAATTTTGGAGCGTTCAGAAAATTTTGGCCAGATTTTAGCAATTGTATCAGGAGAACATGAAGCGAAAGGAGGTACGCCCTGAATTTCATCGTCGAAGCCTTTCGAAGACGCTGCGCCTCTACGTCGAATAGTTCTCCGCCTTAGATTCTCTTTCCGAAGACGCTAACTTAGTGCCACCTCTTCCGACATCATGTTCTCCTGTTACATTCTCAATTTTGGAGCGTTCAGAAAATATTGGCCAGATTTTAGCAAATGTATCAGGAGAACATGAAGCGAAAGGAGGTACGCCCTGAATTTCATCGTCGAAGCCTTTCGAAGACGCTGCGCCTCTGCGTCGAATAGTTCTCCGCCTTAGATTCTCTTTCCGAAGACGCTAACTTAGTGCCACCTCTTCCGATATCATGTTCTCCTGTTACATTCTCAATTTTGGAGCGTTCAGAAAATTTTGGCCAGATTTTAGCAAATGTATCAGGAGAACATGAAGCGAAAAGAGGTACGCCCTGAATTTCATCGTCGAAGCCATTTGAAGACGCTGCGCCTCTACGTCGAATAGTTCTCCGCCTTAGATTCTCTTTCCGAAGACGCTAACTTAGTGCCACCTCTTCCGACATCATGTTCTCCTGTTACAATCTCAATTTTGGAGCGTTTAGAAAATTTTGGCCAGATTTTAGCAAATGTATCAGGAGAACATGAAGCGAAAGGAGGTATGCTCTGAATTTCATCGTCGAAGGCCTTTCGAAGACGCTGCGCCTCTACGTCGAATAGTTCTCCGCCTTAGATTCTCTTTCCGAAGACGCTAACTTAGTGCCACCTCTTTCCACATCATGTTCTCCTGTTACAATCTCAATTTTGGAGCGTTCAGAAAATATTGGCCAGATTTTGGAGCGATGTATCAGGAGAACATGAAGCGAAAGGAGGTATCTTGTAATTTCACCATTGAAGGCGTTGCCTTGAAGTAGGGAACAAGAGCTGCACCTTCTAAAGGCGTTTTACCATGGAAATCATAGGTTTGGAATTTGGATAGGAATTTGTAAAAGGTATTTGTAAATAATAATACAGTTCTTTCCCAATTTTTTTCCACTTTATTTGCATGAAAGGCCTTTTTTACAGTGTTACAATATTGTATAATTTGATTTTACATTTTGTATAAAATCACTATCTTCTTCATGTTCATTGTTGAGGCTGACAGCTTTCCATCGTTTGTCTCATTTAAAGTTCCTGGCCTCGGAGGAATGTTCCCAAGATTTATCTGCAAGAAGAAGAAAAATATTTTCATTAACCTGATTTGTCTATTATGTATAGAAAATACGACAAATATTACAATATAATTTCATGTAAAACGTATAAAGAATTTAATTATCTTCCCAATTTAACCTTTATTTCATGTAGAATACATTTAAACGCAGTCCAATTCTATCATATCACAGAAAACGTATACAAATGACAACAGGTAAAAAAATTAGGTACCGTTTTGTTTGAAAACAAAAGAACCGTACTTTTCTTCGCGGACAAAAAATTTAAAGACAAATTTGCGCAACCGCCCCACTTTTATAGCTCGACGAATCTGAATGAATCTGAATCGAGCTGAACTGAAGTTAGCGACCATATAACAATTTATTTAACCTCACACGCTGCATAATTCTAATATTATATTAGTAAGGTACTCAAAAGACGCATACAACTAAGAAAGGAAAAGAAAAGATTGACGAAGAGAATGTTACGTTATCACACGTATACAAGCACGCACACACTTTTCAGCATTTCAACACATTTCAGAGTAGTTCCGGAGTTGGACGCCGTTCATGAACAGAGGCCGCTAAATTCAGTCCTCGAGTTATGGGTCGGTAATACAGTTTGGGTGGTGACACGAAGTCCCATGAGTTGATAGGTTTATCCTATACTTCGCCGATGCCGCTAGGACCCCCTTACCATTTGTGTGTCACATGTAACGTAACCGATAATGTCTGGAAACAGATTGAAGCGCCTAGCGTGGTGGGAATTCGAATTCACTATGGGTAAAATCAGCAGATTCGAGACCGGCGATTTCCAAGTGTCTGGGACAATGTGGCATACTCTTATTTTTCCTCTTCTCTATATTCAATTCTAATGATCAAATTAAGTTCTTCGTCAGTCAAAAAATTCCAGACAAAAGTACGATCCCCTTGGGAAGCTCTTTCTTCTTTACCCTCATCGTTTTTTATTCTTCATGTAATCGAGATATAAAACAGAGGAACGTGTTTCTTGTAATAGTTTATTAATCATCCCCACCGACTCATCAGTGTATTTACATATAAAAATCGTGGACTGAGCCAAGGAGCCACGTCTCACGTCCAACGATTCTAGGCACTTTGACGCTCGGTTCCGTCCGCCAGTAAAGGAGAGAAATTTCAAAAACGAATCCCATTGTGCGATAAGCAAACATCCCGCTTTTATCTAATTAACAGGCAGCCGTTAATGGTGGCCAAACATTCGAAAGGAAGCTGACGAAACCGAGTGTAAATATTCAAACATTTAGACAGGAATATCGTCATCAGTCTAATAAGTGCAATCACTCTTCAAGGGCGATGTGATGCGCACGTACTATTACATAATAAAACTTAATTATTCAATTAACGCGCAGACCACTGTGAGCATAAATATCCCTCAAGTATAAATGTCCGGAGAACAGATCCGCCCCGCGTCGATTTAACACTAAAACGCATGGTGGAACGTCAATCGCGCTCTCAGAGCGCGATAAGGACACGATCGATGGATCTAGGGCGTCGAGCGAATCGATCGTATCGCGTAGAAAGCGATCGAGGTTCACCATGCCGAAAGAAAACAGGGAAGAGCGATTGATAGCTCGTTACAGACAGTCACACGAAGGGAAACACACATGTACAATGCAACGGGGAAGAATAAGCCAACTGTCGTTCCATGGATGTACTTTCGTTGCCATTTTTCAAATCGCGCGCGTCGGAAGTGGACGGAGCCGGAGACTCAGTTTCCTTGTAACTCGGGAACTAAGCCTCAGATTGCAAAATGGTAAAGGACTTTTCGATTCCTTTTGTCACGAAGAATCTGCATGTTTCGGCTCGTCGCGCAAATTACAGTTTAATCTCAGGTTTCCTGGGGTCCTAATTAAGCTGCTTAATTGAAATTTGACTTTCAATTTCCCATGTTTGTCTCTCCTGTTCCTGGGGAATAGAGTCAGGACCCCGTCACATAACGTGTGACGTAAAAATAGCGAGCGACCGTAACATGCGCGAGACTTTTTCAAAGGCTGTCTGCTGATTTATTTCGCGTCGTCTCCGACTGTACGTGACCGAACTTAATCGCCTTGGTTCACGACCGCTGCCTGCTCGATCCAACTTACTCGTACATCCCTGGAACAAGAAGCTTTCGTCATGCGCGATTGAAACGCGAAAACTCTTCAGCTCTGGGATGATTGCTGATGGTGTACAGTAAAGTTGAACCCCGACGCCTGTAGTAGATTCGAGACCATCAACGCCGGGATTGTATCACGAGAAACTCGGCGATACTCATATAAGGCATTTTAAAAAACAAGTAATATATTATGCTACGAAATAGCTGCTATGTTCCTGAAAAGAAACAGATTTCCCTGTATCTTCGTCTATATATAAATTCCTGTCGCCCTGTGATCTTTTTAGTGAGACAGAAGATGGTCTCAAATCCACGAGCAGTAACATGCTACAGTTACACCATCTGGCATCCTATTCCAACCAACTTTCCCTCCCCGTTATCATTCGATAACGCACAATGGACCCATTCAGAACTCTTCCGCTCGCTGAAAAAAAAAAAAAAGAAGAAAACGAAACGCTGCAGTACACTGCGAGTTCTAGTCTCCAGAAGGAATAACTCTAATACTAACGCTTATAATTGCTCGACCCCGTCACTCCTGGAAGCGGCAACCCGTCGATCTCCCTGTACAAATATGGCTGCCAGTACAGAGACTGACCCCGCTGCAGTTTCCAGGGCTAACCGGAGCCTCGACACTGCTTGGTAAATGCATATTCGTGTCGCGTGGGTGACGATTTGTGACGAGGAACGATGGAGACATCTTGCATCGATTAACTGATTTCCCAATTTCGAGGTTAGGAATTTTCCTCGCCGCGGTTACTTAGAAGCGATCTTTGTGCAGTCGATGCAAGCGGCCTTCCAATCGCTCTAGGACGAAATGAATGGCTAGATTAAGGTACGACCAAGGTATACAAGCTTACACATGTTCGTCGAGTAAAAGCTAAAGACAGGGAGGACGAAAGTGAACGATTCGCGGACTTTCGTGGGGCAAATCCCTGTCCACGTCTTGCAAACCTCTTGTGCAAGATCGAGCTTTCGCATGGGGAACCGTTTCTTTATTCCGTCGAGCACTCTGACCGAGGCGGAAGTTGATTCGTCACCTGCATCCTATTGGGACAATCCTTTGGTTGTCGTTTAAAATGTTCGCAAACAGGAGGGCGATGGTCACCAGGAACGGTGCAGTTCGGTTGCACGAGTTGTAACGTTTCCCTTCTTCAAGTGGCACAAAATATGGGGACCGTAACGCTAACTTATCCTAAGGGCTATCCTAAATTGCCGGCGTACACACGTTCCGTTCGATCGCCGCGTTACACAGCCATTTTGTCTTCGAACGCGCCGCGAGATGGCGCGCGCCTCGTTTCCGCGTGTTTGCCTCGGGAAAAGGGGCTCCTTCTGTGTGCTTCGAGCAGAGAGAAATGCGAGGGAGACAAGGAAGTGTATAGAAAATCTCATATTCAAAGTTTCACTCATAAATATTGAAATGATCTGCTATCAAATAAAATGAAATTTAGGAAAAATCAGTCTTCAAGATTAATGCAGGCTAATTTTAGACTTTCCGGCTACCATTCAAGATCACATCCTCATTAACACTAATCAGTGACTCCTTCACTTCCATGTCTCAATTTCATTTTTCCCCAAGGGGATAGATACAAAGTGACCAATTCAGCATTCCAATACTGTGAAGCCTCTATCGATCAGGTGAGCAATATTCTCAGCACGCAAATACATCAAGCATATCTTCCTACCTGTTCCACATGTTCCCTGCATCTCCAGAAAATAGCCTCCTGGAACGTTGAGACACCTAACACCCCTTATCTCCGCGAAAAAGTGACAATAACGTATGCAAGCCCAAAATCATTCCCAGTGGGGCTGAAACTCGAGCACCCCGTCTCGGGTTCCCCAAAATCGAGGCAAACGGCGCATCTACGCTTCGAAGAGCAAACGTCTCGCCTTGGAGCGTTTGACGAGCGAGCCAAAGGAAGGATGGAGGAGAGGAATCATGTGGGTAGTCGCCGGTGGCGTGACACAGCAGAAACTCGAGACGTCGAGTGGTCGTTCGCGCTAGCTCGGCCCGAAGAAGCCGAGGGTCTCCAGAGTCCTGGTGACCCTCTCGATCAGCTGGTCCTTGTACCGCCAGATGGTGGTGTCCAACAGGCTCTTCTCCCTGTACTCGACGCAGGTCTTCTTCAACGACTTGACGCAATCGGCGCGATAGTGCTGCAGCTGGGCGTCCTCCGTCTCTATGGGGTAGCTGGTGCATCCGGCGCCTAGACAGGCCAGGGGGAAGTGATTGTGCAGCGTCACCACCCTCTCCGGATTGTGGAAGCACTTGATGTACTGATTCGGCTTGGTGAAGTTCTTGGAGCGATAAACGTGCTGCAGCATGTGCATGTATCTGGGAACAGAGGATGCGTTGTTCTGTAGAATTTTCTATCTAGGAAGTGGTCAGAAATAGTAGTTGATAGTGAGCTTTAAGAGATATTATTACCCTGTTTTTGGGAATCCCCATCTGTGGGATATAAATTTTAATATATAATTCTGTCCCACACGGTTCTCAGTTTAAAGATTAAACCGTTTTTTCATCGCTACGGTAGAGTTCAAAACAGCTCTAGCTAATAGTAACAGTGATTTAAGTCTAGGTCGGTCCTTGATTGCAAGTGACTCACTCCCTAGCACTGCCGAATTACGGAACCCGGGACAAAAGATAACAGGGCAGTCGAGCACCAGAAGCTAGGAATTAATTTCCCCCAGACAGGCGCTCCGTCGATAACTCGGCCCGCGTGAGAATGGAAATGTTACTCACTTCGGTATGTCCTTGAAGTAGCCATGGGAGTGCAGTAGGTCGTCGAGGAAGTACACGTTCCGCACGTTGTACGAGGCTCGCGTCTCGTTCCTAATCTTGAACGCCTTCTGCAGCACCCTCTTCATCAGGTCCTGCCACGTGGCATCCTGGACAGGCATGATCACCTCGTCCACGTCCAGCAGGGCGATATACTCGTACTCGTACATATGCTTATACAGACAGTCGTTGTAAGGTATCAGCTCGTTCTGCCTCTTGTGATTGGTCTTCTTCGTCAGATACATGTGCTGAAATGCTGGTACGTTCGGTTGTCCGCCAGGCAGCGTTAACGGCGTGACGTGTACCTTCCCCAGTCTCTGATAGTGGTCGAGAATCTTCGTCACGTTCGGGTGTACCTGCAGTTGGTAAAAGAAGATCTTATCCGCACCGAGCAGAGTGATCAGCTCGATCCACTCGACTAGTCTGACGGACAGGTCTTCGTGTAGGAAGTCCAGCCCCTTCACGCAGACGGCGAAGTCCTTCTTGCGCTCTGGCTTGTTGTAGATCACCCTGAGATTATTACTGGGCATGTCGCAGGGCTTCTCCACCATAGAAACGGACGCCGGAGGTCCTTTCATCCAGTGCGACTGAGGCACCTTGCAGGCTATCACGTAGGGCTGATAGATGCCCTGCTTGTAGTTACCCCACTTGGGGTACCAGATGTACTTGTACTCCAAGGTCTCGACCACCTTGGGCTCCCGCTCCCCGTCGTACCACAGCTGACAGTGGGTCTTCACTGTGGGCTCGATTCTATCGATCATCCCCACGATCCTGATCGCTGGACCGATCCTGGACAGCTTGCGACGGTCGAAAAACGCGCCGAAGAACTGGAACGTCCCGTTGCTGGTCCTCATTGTCTGCCAGTAGACGTTATTGAACTCGATGTCGTAGATAGACGGGTACTTGAGGTTGGAGCAGCTGTCGTTGCCCTTAGACTTGCTCTGTGGACCGGTATACTTGCTGTTCTTGTTCCAATATGCAAGAGGCAGGCTGGGTAGCCTCTGCTCGATCTCTTGGATTAGCTCCTCCTCGGTTTTCGCTGGCCTCTTGTCCAGCAGTGGCTCCAGTTCCAGGGGGTTCTTCGTGGGGCCGTTGGATATGGTGGTCAAGGTCGTAAGGAGACCAGAACTAGCGGAGTTTGAGAAACTGGACTCCGCTGGGGACCTCTGCAGCAGGTACCTGGACAGGCCGAGGCTGGAGGAGCCACGACTGTTGGGTGCCACCTCTCTGCGACGGTAGACATCGTCCACCAGCGCGTCCCCGCTGGTATCCTCAGCGGTCGGAGTTTCCCGTAGACTGTTCTCCACGTGACGGAACTGCACGGCAGCTATCATCACCAGGGCCCAGGCGAACACGAACAGCAGGGCCCGCCTGGCGCATCTCGACCCACCGCAGGAGCTCTGCAACATCTTCGGGATGCTGTTCCTTTACTAGCAGCGTACCGATTGAATGACAGTGTCCCTCTCTGCTACTCGGCTCACGCTCGCGTGCCAATTGGCTGCGCCTGGAACATGAGGCGCCGTGTTACACGCGCGGAGACGTCGCCCGAGATTATGGTACAGTGGTGCCTCGAAAGGAGCAGCCGGTTTTTGTTTCGAAACAAGGTCATCAGAATGGGGGTCTGAGGTAGGTCTCTATCATTAAAGGCGTACCGAAAAGACTCAATGTCTCAAAAGAGGATGACGGGACTGACTTTTTGGGAGACCAAGAAGTTCAGCGAGGTCGTAAATTAAACTACCAAGCTATGGCAACCATTAATGTAGCACCTGTCACTGAACCTTCAAACGGTCATCGTCTTATATTTCTATTAATTCGTTTGAATCGAGCCCAAAACGCATTCTAATCTAATACTTTAACCCTTCCCATCGCCATCACGACCGCACTACAACTCAGCCATTTACAATAACACTGGCGTCGGCGCGTATTCACGCCAAGGGATATGCACCCTATACTATGGGCATATTTTCACGTTCCGCGTGCTTTAATATTTTAAATTTAAATTATTGGTTTAAATACTTCCACAGCACTAGCGGATGGGTTAGAATGGTGTGACATGCACGAAAGGGGATTTCCTCAAAACCCTCCGCCACGCAAAGTGTGCGGCATGCGGGCCGTCATCGGGCAACCCGCGCTGCGTCCCGGAGGAAGGCGATAATAACCGGAAGCATTGCTTTCTCGGCTGCATCTGACGCAACCGGTGAAACGGGTGGATCGTAATCGTACGCTTCCTCCCCGATGAGACGCGGCGTAGGAAATGGGGCTGGTCTTTCCCCGCCGAGAGCTGAAATTCGTTTTTGCCTATTGCGCAACGAGCGGAGGCTGCCAATGGCGGGCAGCGGCGGCGGGAGTTCCGAAGGCTTTTCCTGCTCGCTGGAATACCATTGGAACGAGCCGTTATTACTTATGAAACCGGCGGTCGCTCAGCTAGAACGAATATTGCCATGAACTAAATGCTGGAGGAGGTCTTCATCGGGCCCGAGGTGCAATTACGTGTTCAGTCAGCGCTACGATTATCCTTGACCGTTCGCGGCTGCCAACAACTATTCATCTCATCGGCGTAGAAAAGCGAAAAGCAGCGATAAGGGGCACGGGAATAGAATATGGAAATCGGTTTGGAACGAGTCGATCGTGTCAAGGTACCGGCTACCGGGACGGCACTGCTGCTTTCACGCCGGCACGGACGACGCTGTTTTCTTACAAAAGCTGGGAGGCAGAGTATGGAGCACAATATAGTCGTCGATCGTCGTGACAATTGTTCAGAGACAAGATAAGGAACTAAAAATACAAGATATAGGTTAGGAGCATAGACGTAACAATGGAAACGTGACGCCGAGCTACAGAGCTAATTCATGAACACGATTTTCCTTGAGGCATATCCCATTAGTAATAACAATGGAATTTTAATTATCCATCTCATGTCACGTTTTCCAGTTAAGATTCTATGAAACCGGGGACCTCGGGAAGTGATTCAGAGAAGTTTCCATAGCGTACCGATCGTAGATACAGGAAGATCAAAGCTTTCCTCAAAGAGGGTGCCAAGAATGACACCAGTTGTCCTCGCAATCGGGGACCGATTCGTAATGACCGTGGAAGGTGGAACGGAAATCGAGCTGCACGCGTTCTGAACGAGGGGCAAGTCGGTACGTTTAACTGTACAAGAGCGCTATATAGCACCGGTAGCAGTCAGAGATCGATTATGATCGGGAGCGCAGAGGGACCCTGGCGAAGAAACCCCCGTTCGCCCGAAACGCTGTGCCGAGCCACACCAGGCAAGGAGAAACAGAGACGCGCGGGACACGTGAAACCGGTTATGCTGATGGCAAACTGTTTTTCACCTTTTGCACCTCCCTCTACCTGGCCATCGCCCCTGCGTCCAAGACTGCTCACTACTGGCGATGTTCTTTCGTCTACCAGTGTCTAGCTACCTCGCCTTACGCGTGCTTCAGCCGATCCATGGATCAGGTTATTGAAACGATGTGGAATATATTTTTTAGAAACGATTCTACATGCCCAAATAATGAGTTTCTTCCTTAATTATGCGCCGTCTTTCAGGCGCCCAAAATACTCAATGCAGACGCCTGCAGGGCAGCAACACGTCCTACGGCAGTGTGCAACCGTTGGACTGATACGTTCGAGCGTCGGGGTTGCGGTGCTGCAGGCGCCTCCACTTGTATTTCTAAGATTGCTTGTAACTCTTAAGGGAATGGTTATTAGGCATATGTTTATATGAACTTTTTCGTTGTGTTTAATGTGTAGATGGATTTTTAGCAAATGTAATCGACTTTTTTTAATCCTGTGAGGGCGTGGAGCTAGTTATGCGTTTTGAGACCTGGTACCGAGGCTTTTACATTGAGTAGAATGTTTTCTCTAGGCATAGCCACTAAAAAAGTAATGATAACGCAGCGATTCCAACAATTAGCGAGGCATGCTAGGCGCATTAGGCTTCGCAGAGTGCTAAGCGAGCAGGAATTAGTCGCGAATGGAAGAACCAAGTGTTGACGAATGCTTCTTAGGTACAACAAGGAACAAACCACGGTAACAGGTTTCCTCGGGCAGAGATTTGTCGAGTCTCTGTATTTTGCAGCTAGCCTGCGCGCTTCAGAATGCGCGGAGGAAAGTGTTAAAGGGGAGTGCAACAGTGGAATGAACCAGGAAACTGGAATAATCTGCAGAGACCCCGCGAGATTAAAGCTACTGATGTCGGGACGCGTGTGCACCTTCCATCATAGAAATAATTAGCAATCTTCTTAGACCCAATGACGGCTTAAGGGCTCCCCGAGGGTACACTCGCCCGTTTTGCGCGGGGCCGCAGGAAACCGGCACGCATAATTCATCCTTGGAAACGCTAATTACAACGAGACGCGAGAAAAAAAGGGTCGACTCAGTTGCACTGCAACGAGTTACGTGGCTGCACGGGCGTAAATCTCGCATCAGCGCCGCGACCCTGGGGCACGATTACACTGGCCAATTAGCCGGGGACTTATTTAATCCGTTTTCGCGCCGAACCGGCGATAAACAGTTCGATAATTAACTGGAAACGCGACTCCCTGTAACGCCCAACCGCCGCCATCTTCTGCTCCCAGTGGTCGCTGCTCAGATATCGCCGAGGTATCAGAAGATACAGTGGTGGTCAAAGAAAGTCGAGAAAGTCATCATAAGAAACTTAATGAGCACTAGGCTTTAAGTATTATCTTGGTATATTTTACGAACCTTCTAATTATGGGATATTTTAGGATATACTTCTTCTGGTGAGACTATCTTATCACAGATTAAGGAGTAGCGCTTCGACAAATTCAGCGATTTTCAGGAATTTATTGCGACGAAAATAATTATAGTAATTGAATAAAACTTTTTTCTATTTATTAAACTACATTTCTACAGCAAATAAAAAATATAAAAGTAATAAAATTATCGTTTTTAAAATGCTTTTGAAAGCGGTCTTGATGACATGTTTGAAAATTCATGCCTCTTTAGTGAAGGCGATTTCAGCTGTTAGACTTATCTGAACCAAAAAATCCAAACAGATTCTTGATCAGTAAGACTGTCGCTATCGCTCGGACTATAATTAGTGATTTCTCTTCAAAATTAGCAAAATGGCGGGCAAAATGCAAGAAAAATATTTTTCGGCTTTTTCCTTTTGCTTTTTTCGATTTTAAAAGTAGGTTAGACTCAATGAGAATACTTGGCTGTAGTCCCTGCGAGAGTCATAGGTGTGCAGAATAAGCAGTAAAATTTATAAAGCAATCGGTTCGATAGATTTTGAGATTTTATCTTCACGATGTGAAAAAATGACGTTTCGAGAAAAACGCGTTCAAATTTTTCATTTATAGAGGCCGAGCCTCTGCGCTCCCTACAAAATGCCTCTGTAGAAGTTAAAATAATCGAAATTTTTCCATGAAAATTAAACAGTACATTCTTAAGGACATGTATTTTCGAAAAATGTTTAAAAATAAAAATCGTTTTTTTCAACCCGTTTAACTGGAATAATTCCTTAAGCTTTCTTTTCACCAATAGAGAAAAAAATATTTTACACAGTCGTTCATAAGTGTCAGGAGACCCAGTTTGTTTAAAAAAAAATTAGATATTTGGGCACAGATCGAATACTTTTCGAAATACCAAATAAAGTAAAATTTCAGGTATCCTAATATTTACGAACGGCAGTGCAAGTTAACTATGGTCTATCACCACTTCCTCCACTTTCTTTTTACTAACTAACTAACTAGACACAGAATAGACTATTCATTCTCCTTTCAGTTTCAATTTACATACCCCGAGAACACCGAGCCGTCTAACAGGCCACGCGAGCGAAATAACGTAAGCTGCACGGTAATTGCTTTCCACGGCTAGCCGTGGAAAAAACGCGCATCGCGATAAAAGGACGTCCTTCCCCGTCGTCCTTCGCTCCATATCTGTTGCCTCCGCTATTAACCGTTTTTCCACGCCGGCCGGTAAATTATTCGACCCGCCGCGCGACTAATCCGTCCGCGGCCAGCACGAGGCGCTCGTGGAAACGAGGAGAACGAACTCTCCCGCGCCGTCCGCGGCTCATTGGACTCCGATAAATATTCACCGCCTTCGATCCCGCTATCCTATCGACCGATTACCAACTGGCTTCAGTGCCTGGCAGACACGCGCAAAAATAACGAGGATCCCCAAACGCGGGGAACATGCAAATCTCCGCGCAACAACGGTCAGCGGGCATTGCGAGATCGCGAGGCCTCCGCGTTCCTTTTCAACGTGCGTTTAATTATAGACGCCTCTTCTGCTGTTTAACATATAACGGGTTGTCCGTTTAAATCTTCTTTATCCCGGCGCGGGGGGAAACGGTACTCGCAGGCGTTCCCCGGGAAACGTCGAATTACCGCTCCCGGCACATTGGTCCGGCGCGGTGAGGGAGCGAGTCCCATTCCGCGTTACAAATCTTGGGATATTAAATTCTCTCTAATGGAACTATCTTATTTCTTCATCCTGCACAGTTTACACTTTCTTTCGCCACTACTGAATTTAATTAATTTCATAATTAAACTTAGATATGCAATGTCAGTGGCGCACTCAGGATCTTAATTTTGAGGAGATTTCTTTCAATGTAAATTAATAGAATTCATTAGGTGATTATACAAATTTATTTAAAGATAAAATCCAGTTTGCTTTTCTTTTCACAAAGCCCCTTCTTTGGGGGGTGACAGGGCCCCCGGGCCCCTCAGGGTGCGTCACTGGGTAATATTAAATCTTTCTTGATCAGCTTACTTTATAGTTTACTCGTTCAGCTGCTGATTTATCTCATCTAATTTAATTTCGTTCGATCTAAATGTATATCGTTCAGTGGTGTTCGACGATAGGCGAACCATGCCCCCCCCCCCCCCCCCCGGCACATTGGTCCGGGAGTCGAAGACGTAACACGCGTGAGACGCTATTAACAAGCAGCGAGGGGGAGTTTGACATAACCGCGCGCGCGGGTACACGTAATAGCGGTTTACGAGAGCACACGAAACACGGAACTTTCGGTGTTGAAAGGGTTCAGGCATGCGTGACACGTACGCCGACCATCCATCGCAATGGTATCTCGCTCTCGAATCGCTAAGATCGACGAGAAGGATCCATGGTGGCCGAGTGAAATCGTTCGCCTCCATTCGGCCCTCTCCACTGTTCCTCTTCCGCCTTCTCCTCCCCCGACGTCGCAATTAGGGTTAATTAGCACGCGTAAGCGAGAAATCGCAATTGGAGCAGACATGTATAGCAGCAGCATCAGTCGCTCTCTCCTCTCGACTTTCCATACAGTGACGGGGCACGGCACTCATCTCCAATGCCTGTCTTTCGAGATCATAATGGAACTTCGACTGTCAGAACGTTAGCCTCCCTTATGGGGACCGTGAGAGGCGATGCACACCGATTTTCATGAAATTTTGGAAAGCAGTAGGGAATTGGAAAATATTTTATCCTTGCTCGCCCGTAAGTGTAGACACCTGACAGGTTACGAGCTCCGTGAAAGGAAATTTGAGTTGCTTCAAAATTTTATTTGCTTTGGAATTTGATTAGCTTCGAAATTTGATTTGCTTCAAAATTTGATGTGCTCCAAAATTCGATTTCCTCTGAAATTTGATTTGCTTCGAAGTTTGATTTGCTTCGAAATTTGATTTGTTTCGAAATTCGATTTGCTTCGAAATTTGATGTACTTCAAAATTTGATTTGCTTCAAAATTCGAATGCTCTGAAATTTGATTTGCTTCGAAGTTTGATTTGCTTCGAAATTTGATTTGTTTCGAAATTCGATTTGCTTCGAAATTTGATGTACGTCAAAATTTGATTTGCTTCAAAATTCATTTGCTTCAAAATTTGATGTGCTCCAAAATTCGATTTCCTCTGAAATTTGATTTGCTTCGAAGTTTGATTTGCTTCGAAATTTGATTTGTTTCGAAATTCGATTTGCTTCGAAATTTGATGTACTTCAAAATTTGATTTGCTTCAAAATTCGAATGCTCTGAAATTTGATTTGCTTCGAAGTTTGATTTGCTTCGAAATTTGATTTGTTTCGAAATTCGATTTGCTTCGAAATTTGATATACGTCAAAATTTGATTTGCTTCAAAATTCATTTGCTTCAAAATTTGATTTGCTTCAAAATTTGATGTGCTCCAAAATTCGATTTCCTCTGAAATTTGATTTGCTTCGAAGTTTGATTTGCTTCGAAATTTGATTTGTTTCGAAATTCGATTTGCTTCGAAATTTGATGTACTTCAAAATTTGATTTGCTCCAAAATTCGATTTCCTCTGAAATTTGATTTGCTTCGAAGTTTGATTTGCTTCGAAATTTGATTTGTTTCGAAATTCGATTTGCTTCGAAATTTGATATACGTCAAAATTTGATTTGCTTCAAAATTCATTTGCTTCAAAATTTGATTTGCTTCAAAATTTGATGTGCTCCAAAATTCGATTTCCTCTGAAATTTGATTTGCTTCGAAGTTTGATTTGCTTCGAAATTTGATTTGTTTCGAAATTCGATTTGCTTCGAAATTTGATGTACGTCAAAATTTGATTTGCTTCAAAATTCATTTGCTTCAAAATTTGATGTGCTCCAAAATTCGATTTCCTCTGAAATTTGATTTGCTTCGAAGTTTGATTTGCTTCGAAATTTGATTTGTTTCGAAATTCGATTTGCTTCGAAATTTGATGTACTTCAAAATTTGATTTGCTTCAAAATTCGAATGCTCTGAAATTTGATTTGCTTCGAAGTTTGATTTGCTTCGAAATTTGATTTGTTTCGAAATTCGATTTGCTTCGAAATTTGATATACGTCAAAATTTGATTTGCTTCAAAATTCATTTGCTTCAAAATTTGATTTGCTTCAAAATTTGATGTGCTCCAAAATTCGATTTCCTCTGAAATTTGATTTGCTTCGAAGTTTGATTTGCTTCGAAATTTGATTTGTTTCGAAATTCGATTTGCTTCGAAATTTGATGTACTTCAAAATTTGATTTGCTCCAAAATTCGATTTCCTCTGAAATTTGATTTGCTTCGAAGTTTGATTTGCTTCGAAATTTGATTTGTTTCGAAATTCGATTTGCTTCGAAATTTGATGTACTTCAAAATTTGATTTGCTTCAAAATTCGAATGCTCTGAAATTTGATTTGCTTCGAAGTTTGATTTGCTTCGAAATTTGATTTGTTTCGAAATTCGATTTGCTTTGAAATTTGATGTACGTCAAAATTTGATTTGCTTCAAAATTCATTTGCTTCAAAATTTGATGTGCTCCAAAATTCGATTTCCTCTGAAATTTGATTTGCTTCGAAGTTTGATTTGCTTCGAAATTTGATTTGTTTCGAAATCCGATTTGCTTCGAAATTTGATGTACTTCAAAATTTGATTTGCTTCAAAATTCGATTTGCTTCAAAATTTGATGTGCTTCAAAATTCGATTTGCTTCAAACTTTCATGTACTTCAAAATTCGATTTGCTTCAAAGTTTGATGTGCTTCAAAATTGGATTTGCTTCAAAATTTGATGTGCTTCAAAATTCGATTTGCTTCGAAATTCGACTTGCTCTGGAATTTGATTTACATCAAAATTTGATTTGCTTCAGAATTTGTCTTGCTCAGTGGGGATCGAAGTTCTCCGCGCCAGAGGGCGACCAGCTCGCATGGAAACCTTCGCCTGTAAATCTTGGCCGCCAGGTTCCCACAGAGATGCGCGCACATGTGGATAGAAACCGCATGCCGGCTGCATCTGCTTCGACGGATTCCTCGAAAGGCGTCTCGGAACAGCTTCATAGCAACTCCACGGACGCATGTAACTGTACTCGCGTTCTAACGCGTAATGACACGCGAATTTCTATGCAAATTGGCGAGGCGCGAACACCACGGGGCCACCGCGACTGTTCAATTTCCTGGATATCTGAACCATGGGACGGGCATTTTCCCTCCAAAATGAAGGATAAAGAGATGATTTTCATCACCAGAGTTAGCGTACTATAAATATGTCCACTAATATAAATTTCTCTGCTGGAGATTTGAATTGCAGGTCCTTCAATTCTCGTAGTACTTGCTTCTATTTGGTTGTAATTAATTATGGGTAGATAGCTGTATGTGGCTTTGAGTTTTCTGGTGCGTAAGGTGATGTTTAGAGTTACTTGGAAGTAGAATTTAATTGAAGTCCAAAAATGGGAGTACATGAGTTCAAATATGGTATCTAGTAATGGAGGATTTCAATTATTAATTTAGATCCATGAGAAGTTCAAGATTGTAGAAGTTATTTTGAGAGGATATGGACAGAATTTTGCAGTGACATTGGGAAGACTTTTAGGTACACACATGTGGTGTACATTCAAAAACTGATTTCTATTTTTAACTTCGCTGCTGACCTCATCAAGACCTTGAGGATTATGACCAGCATCTGATGATCAACTGATTAGCTAGTCTCATCAGAAGTCAAAGAAGGCAGTGTCTGCAATACCTAATGCCGATCCACTGACCCATTATCTTCATCATTGTTCCGAGAACGCAATCCCATTCTAACCCACTTTACTCATCTATTGACCACCACTAGATCTCTTAATAAGCCCAGCTACAACGCCAGTAAGTTATTAAAATCAACCGATACTTGAAGGGTAAGGGTAAAAAAATAGAAACGTCCATTTTGTTGGTGGCAGCTGTGACTACAGAACTGTCGAATCACAAAGGGTGATGAAGTTCAAATGCCCCCGGAAGATAACGTTAGAGATTTGGTATACTGGTTAAAAACAGGAAATGTTCCCACTCTTTGCATAAGCACAAGCTTCTGTCGCCAAGGTAAAACAAGAAATTATTTAAGTAGCAAATGACACGTAGGGTTACTGGTACGATAAAAATAATTACGCGTGCCTGCTGGTAAATATTATATCTCTTAATTTGGAATAGCGTTGTGTATCGCCGCTTGTTATCGTGAGACTGACTCCTGGGCCACGCTTCGCCCCTCCACGTCGGTCTCGGAAGGCTCTCCTCTAGGGCGACGGAAGGTCGCGACACGCGACCGTGTGTTTTGACGCGCTACGTTTTCTGGAACTGGCTGCGGTGCGTTCCGCTCGTCGCAGACATAAGAAAATTAAATTCACTGACTCTTTGTTCCTTTACTAAATTATTAAAACATAATTTTCTCGATAAAGCTGTTTTGTGCCATTACTCGTTTACCCTTCACTTATTTAAAACAAGAGGAAACAGAGTACTCCAAGTCCAACGACAAACGCCAGCCATGCCCCATGAATTTTTGCACAGATCACCTTCAACTTAAAACGAACCCGAGTATAGGTGCCTATTCCTATTCATCTAGTAAAGACGGGCCCCAATGTCGTATCCTTCAGAAAGTAAGAGCAATGGGGCAGCGTGGTGCGACAGTAATGAATCAAAGCTCGTTTCGTATTCTCCTCGTTGACGGTCGCCGATAGTCCGGCCACGTATCGTTAATAAACGCGTCATGGATGTGTAACGACGACGCGCGTTACCGCGCGTACGAGACGCTTGGCGGGCGTCGGTTACAGACGATTAGCTTGTGTCGTATATCGTGCAATTTGGACGGTCGCACGCGAGTATTTAGCCGCTGAATGTCGAAACGAGGCCGTTGTTCCCTTCCACAGGAAGCAAGTGGCACTCTAAATTGCCGACCGCACGCACGTCATCCCGCTGCCAGGGGGGGGGGGGCACCTCCGGCGGTCCCAAGTGCGGAGGCTGCTCCATTTTGTCCCGGCCCGATCCTCCATTTCCCGGATCACGCTTGTCACGCACGAGTGCCACCTGTTTTCGTAACTTGCGATGCTTACTGGATTGGCAATTCCACTGCACGCGACTCTCAGCCCATTCGTGCACTGCGACTGCAAGTGGCATTCTCGTGAAGGTTGGTTAGAAGGGACTTCGGTAACCCGAACGTTGTAAAATTTTTTAAACTTTGCAAAATTTTTTTTGTGCTAGTTTTTAGCTCTTCGGGGTGAAGAGACGTCTATTACGGGTTTCAAGATTAATTTCAAGTCCCGGAGAGTTGCCCCACTTGACATAAAGTGGCTATTAAGACTGATACTGTTATTATTTATTTTATCAGAATAAATCTAATGTGCTTGAAATTTCTGGTTGACTCAAATAAAGTGGCCGATATTTCCTTTAAGGGGGAGACCACTGTGATGGTCGGAAAAGTAAGGGTGTTTTAGGGAATTTTGTTAACCAAACAACGCAATTAAATCGATGTTAAATTGCTTAGATAGTTAAAAAAAAAAAATTTGAATCAAATTCACAAATCCGCGTTCAAAATTCCGCTCGGTTCAGTCGCGCGTTTGACACCGCTTCGGAGAAAATACTATATCTCCGTCAATTTTATGAATTTCTTCATAAAATTTGGAGAGAACATTCTTGAAGCGTATGTCTTTCAGAAAACGTGAAAAAGAAACAATCGATTTTTCCGATTTTTTACAGTCTCCCCTCTTAAATCGAGTTGAAAATTTAAGTCATGACATCTGGCCAGCTCCCCTCAGATACAGGGAGAGATGCCCCACATAATTATTCGAATAAAATAACAGAACAGAAATCAAAATTATTTATAAGTTAATACTACAACCACAGAGATATTAAAAAATTTATTTAAATTTATTAGTATTCAAAATTTACAAGAAAATAAGAAAGCACAGATTAATCTTCAAGGGTTGCTTTTACCATGAAGAGCCAAAAGGTAGTAGAAAAAATTCTCTGACACTTCTATCGTCCCCTGCAAACCCTCAAAGTTTAAAAAAAAATCGGGATTCGTTACCGAAGTTCCGTCTTAAACAACATAAAATGCAATTAAAACGTCTGTCTAAATTCAAATCTAAGTTTCACCTACATTAGAACTGGACATACTTCATCGCAACTAGGTCTACTCTATTTGTGTAGCACGTTTCAGTTAAATCTGAACTAGGATATGTGTTATAAAGTCTGACCTATGTCTGCGGGACGCGTGAAGTGGGTCTGGGTCACGTTCGTGACAGGTTTGGATTCACAGTTACGTTCTTTTTTAATTCTTGGAAAAAGCAAATTATCCCAGCTGCAATTATAACACACGAAGACAAGCCCGCAGTTCCATAATGAAATGCAGCAGTTCGGAGCTTCGTTACTCATAAAACCATCTGATACTTTGCCCGATCATTGCAGGCCATCGTGAAAGCGAAGGAGCAGAAAGAATCGACGACAACGACTCGAGAGTAAAAGTTTCAGGTCGCCCACGCGATGATTCCTCGGAATATTTATAGAGCCACGGAGGTAAGCGACCGGGTTAAGCGCCATAAAACGCAAACACGCGTTTAATAGACCGCCTGCAGCGTGTCGACCGACTTTGTCGAGGGATGTTAGCTTGATAGTTGGCTGGTACAACCGTTACGAGAACAGAGGAGCTCCCCCTCGAGCCAGTTAATTCGCCGCGCGATTTGTCACTCGCGGGGAACCTACATTTCGCGCGCGCGCGAATTACGAGTCCGTGGCGCATCAGTCTTGCGCACGGTGGCCGCGACAAATGCGCTCCGTAGGCGCTCTGATCGTTGATCGCTGGAGAAACTGCGATTCCGCGATGAAATATTAGTCCTGTCTTTTATTTTCTGGTAAATCAGACTTTCCCAACATTTGCAGTCGCGCGACAACTTTTTTTAACTGCTTTTCAGCTGATGGGTGAAACTAAAGTTTGGATTGGAAACTATATTTCGAGAATGGAATAAGTTTCTAAGTTAGGTTTCTTTAAGAGTTAAATATTAATCAGCGTGATAGTAATTTATATGGAAGCAAGAAGTAATGGTGATACTATCTACGTAATTATCTAGCGATTTGTTCGATGTCGATCACTTATTCGTTCCAGTATCTTGCAATCAACGGTATATCGCTATTTTAAGTGTTTACTACGGTTATAGTAAAAAGAATATAATCACAAAATCAATGAAACGACAGTCCTACAAGGTGATTCCTTATCAGCACTCTCGCAGTGGATAGTGGATCAATGTTGGCCCATTCGAAAAAAGAATTTTATGTTGTAACAAGATGCTCATTATAGAAATTTATTTTTAATATTTCATCAACGAATTCACTATAGGTCGAAATGGACCCTGTACCTGTAGTCGAACATTAAACTATCCCTGGTCCAAGGCTTGTTAACCATTTAGTACTCTGTGATCTATATTTATCTTAATATGTAAAGCAGAAAGCTTTTATATGTTTGTGTCTTTGTCTGTCGCCTAAAAACTTTCGATCGATAAACTCTGGGATCACGAAATATGCCTCATTATGCCTGACTAATCCAGATGAATGTGACCATTTTCACAAAAAATAAACTGACAAATTTTTTTTTATAAAATCAGAATCTAAATTTATATAAAATCCAAATACCACTGACTGACTCACTCGATGTTTTTTGTGGATGCAACAGAAACTATTTTTGATACCTGAAGGATTCTAGTCCATTTTCAGCGTACACACCTATAGGACATAATCATTTTCTTTTTATCATTTCAGGACCACTTTAAGGCCGAGGAGGACTTCCGCAGACGGCCGCAGAGTATTCTCAGTGAGGCACAAACATTGCGATTTAAATCCACACATTTGTAATTATATTTTCGAAACATGAAATATGCAATTGTATACAACAAGGAATAATAAATATTTAGCCTCAAAAAAACATTGAAATTCGTACATTAGTTCTTGAAAAAATTCATGAAAATAGGCCTTTCTTCGACCGGCAAAGTGGAAGGTACCCTTAAGGGGTCCTTAATTCCTCAATATATTTTGTTGAAGAATAACAAAAAGGGCGGTTTGAAAAAAAAGTTCCCCAAAAAAGTGTTTTCTCGAATGTTGCCCGAAAAAAATCTCGGTTATTTTTCGACAATAATTGTTAATTGAGCTACGGGCGATAATGAACATACGTCCTTTTTGTAGGTGTCACATTGACGCTATAAAAAAACATATGAATCAAAATAGAAACAATCTTTTTAATTTTTTTTTTAATTCCAAAAAGATTTATTTCATTATATGTTGTATTTATTGCGATTTTTTAAAACAAAATAGTTTCATTTTTCGGCCGATCAAAGTAGAATGACCCCTTAAGCCAGTGTACTGTACTCTGCACGTCCCAGTTTATTCGTATCGCACTTGGTACAAATCCTACACTCCTCGAAACTATCCCTATTTTGTCTATTAACAAGGTGACGCCAATATTTTGCGCTGAAAAATGAGTGAAAGACCATGGGCACGGATTAAAGGTACCTATGTTTTCCTACTCGCGTCTGGGCGCAGCGTCGAGAAATTCAAAGTCGATTTTCTCGAAAATGAAGCGTGATAACGAAAAAGATTACTGTTTCTTTTCGACTTATATCAAGTAAATAAGTCGAGAAAAAGGAATACAAATTTTTGATATTGCGCTTCGTTTTCGAGAAAATCGGCTTTGAAATTCTTGACGTTGCGTCAACCCGCGTATAGGAAACCCTGCCTTAAGAAGCAGCGCTCGCAGTCAAGTGCATAATAATTAAATTCTCCGTGTCCCGTTCTGCGCGCGTGGGAGCGCGCCTTAAGACCGAGCTCCGTTCAGCCTCGGCTGCCGAATGCCGATCGACGCCCGCAGCCGGCCGCCGCGTCGCCCAATTCACGCGCCGGCATTTCGCAATGTTTGCGCCCAAGCTTCGCGGTTGCTTAACGAAACGTTCAGCGCCCATGTTAATAGCGATCTATCCGCGGTTCGATGCCAAAGCGGCGTTTCGAAACGTTAATCGCGGAGATTGCGTCGCCGCATCGCGCATTATAATATAATGCCCTCCTCGGCGATGATATCTGCCTTACGTCACGCCGCTGAAACGCGGCTTTTTACAATATCTCCGGGTGTATCTGACAGCGCGGAGGCTTTTGTTGCTAACGACGGCGCGTGCCAGCCGGAATAATCACGAGCGAGCCGCCGCTACCCGCCTTAATCGATCCTCGGCCGAGATTCGGTACCTCGGCGCGCAAATCGGTGTCCTTGGCTCGGAGCGACTTGCATCGTTTTCCTACTCTACTCCTTTCGAAATTCGGAGTACACCCAGCGTCCTGTCGATTCTATTTATAACGACCGTTTCCAGCGTGTTTGCACATTTTCGTCTCGATTTCGTTGCGGGCAAATTGACGAGCGCAGAGCCGGTCCCAACGACGGAGCAACTTGTTCCACTGTTGCGTCGTGAGCGTCGAATTAATCGACAGGGAATTTACGGTTACAGCCACGGGGATTACACGGATTTGTGGTTAATCTCCCCGATTACCCGCTCCCCCCCCCCCCCCCTTTGGCTTCTTCCTTTCCCTTCTTTTGTATCAATAAAGCAGACGGTCGCTTGTAAACGCTAACGACCACGGTATCCGTGGATCGTGAAATTATATGGAGGAATAGGAAAGGATCGCTGTGTAGCTGTTACAGGAATAACCAGCGCGAACATGTTAACAGGAAATGCAAAATGAAGGGATGGGGTAGGAGTGGAAGCGCCGTTGCTGGGCGCTAAAAGGAAGAAGGATCGAATTGGAGCGCCAGTAATAACGCTCCTCGAGTACGTGCGACTGTAATTTACGAGTTACAATTCAGAAGCGCTAATGATAGCTGAGTGCCGATTTGCTAACTGATGCGCGATCGCTGGATATCTCCTTACTTTATCAAGTTCTGTGAAGCTGCTGGATGTTGGGTGATGGCTGCGACCGCGCTTTGGATCTAATCTAACAAGGAGAGGTTCCCAGGTGTCCGCCTCCGATTGTTTTGAATTTTGGATATGTTTTAGAATACCGAAAAATAAGATATACGTGTTTTTTTATAGCGGCCCGTTTTCATATTTAGGGGGTGAAACTAACCCCCAAAGTTATACAATTTTCAGGTGTTCATCTCTGATTGCTTTGGTTTTTGGATATGTTTTAGAGGGCCGAAAAATAGGAAATACAAGTCTTTCTATTTTGGTCCATTTGCATGTTCAAAGGGAGAAACCACCGTCTCATAGTTACCCCCTAATAACGGTGGCTGACGACAAGAACATCGTCCATACAGCAAGTTATGACGCAAATTAAATATATATAAAGTTTTACTCAACACAATTTTGTACCCCGTATGAACTTTGGGGGGTGGTGTCACCCCATAAATATGAAAACAGGCCGCTATAAAAAAACACGTATTTCTTATTTTTCGATCCTCTGAAACATATCCAAAATTGAATCGGAGGCGGGTGCCAACTATTCTTATGAACTTTGGGAGGTTGTTTCACCCCCTAAACATTTAAGCAGACCAAAATAAAAAGACACGTATTTCTTATTTTTCGGTCCTCTAAAACATATCCAAAATTCAAAGTAATCGGAGATGAACACCTGAAAATCTTATAACTTTAGGGGTTGCTTTCACCCCCTAAATATGAAAACGGGCTGCTATAAAAAAACACGTATATCTTATTTTTCGGTCCTCTAAAACATATCCAAAATTCAAAACAATCGGAGGCGGACACCTGGGAACCTCTCCTTGTAAGTAGGATTTAGCTTTGGACTTTAGAAGTTTCAAGAAGGCAGGAGGTGAAAGAAGAACGATTCTTTGGGAATTTATTTCGAAAGGTGTACATGCATATTTTTATGCAAAGGTTTTTGTATTCCGACGAGGGACACTTTAACAGGTCATTATATTATGTTTTGGTGTAAAAGTATTTATTTATTGCAAAATTACGACTGATTTCCCGAAATGGGTTTTTCGATTGCGGTGACCAGGATTTCTCTTCACCATTCTTTCTGAAACTTTGTAGGTTTCTTCTAGACATTCAAATCTAGCCTTTAATCGAAGCATTTGTTTTTCAAATGTATTGTTTTTATTTTATGCGGGAAAAATCACGAAAATCGATCGTTTCACTTTAACATCCGCCATTTTGTCTCAGATTAATATTTTATAAAACGGTACGATTAAAGACTAGATAAACTATTGTACTAACTAAATCTTCTTCGTTTTTTTATTTCAGATAACCCAGTTCCGAATATACTCTATATATGGGACATACAGTAGTGGTAAAAAGAAAGTTTAAGTTTAAAGTGAATGCTAATAGAAGTAAGATGGAGTTTTATCTTAAAATTTCCAACCCACAGATTAGATTTAATTATTCAACGATTAAGCTTGTTAGCAGTGTTTACACTGCAGCCTCGCTTTTACTATAATTTCTACTGTACTACTAATTTTACATGTATCTTCATATAATGAGTAATAAAGGCGAATAATAATAGAATAATTAAATGGTTCCCAGAATAGGCTAGTGATACCGACATAATATTCAAAACCTTAATAAGTAGTATTAAGCTACTTATGCAGCCATGTAAGAATATAAAAAAACAGGTTCACACTTTCCCTTAACCACCACTGTATTTTTAGTTGAAGAATCATCCCTCAAATATCATAAATAGTGTATTACCAGCTTAATTACCAAATTTTTTCCAATTAAAGTTGTTTGGTAGGTACTGAGTCGTCCTTAAATTACGTAAGGCTTTTGCTTACGTTTTCTTACAAGAGGGAAAGTATTTGGAAAACAACCCTTCACCGCACACACGAAACCTAGTTAAATAAATTGCAAAAACCTTTAAAAGAATTTTAATAACTAAAAAAATGCAATGTAAAAAATGTTGGAAAATAAAATCTTACGAATTCTTATACTGGAGGAGGGAGGGGATAAGCCCTTACGTAATTTAAGGGCGGCCCCTATGAAAGGAGTCATTGATTCATTCTCCTAATTTCATAATCTGGTTGCAAAGAACTACAAACCAAAGAACTTAGGCAAATAAAACTTTTCTCTCCCTTTCCCTTTTCTTGTGCATTTCTTATCTATCTTCGCGCAATAAAGATATCAAATAATAATAATGAATTCGGAGATATCGAAGATGGCAGTTATTATCGGCCCACCCCGTATACCAAGAGCGTTAAATTAGTAAATAACTCGTTTAAACTGCTGCTTTTCATGGACCACTGAACAAGATAAAGGCACGAGCAGTTCGACAGACGAATCGAGGGAGAAAAAAAAAATGGAAGTCGTTCCGCGAGTCAAGTTTAGGTTCTAACCTTTCAGCGATTTCGTAAAAAGTGGCCGATCCGGTTGCGTTCACTCATATATAGACGATCGACGCGGATCTATACAGAATCTATAGAGACTCGATCGAGGTCACGATCACTTTAACGGTAGTCTTCGGGGGACAATTGCTACTAGCCGTGAAACCATACAGCATCGGAAAGCCTTGCTTAATTACGTAAATTCCACGCGGAGCGATATGTTCCGTGTTTATTGCCGATAAGAAGCAAATATTCGAAGACCGAGCCGTTTAATACCTCCATTATAATTTCTGTATGGTAGTTCATGCACCTCTGGCATTTTCTTCAGAATCTACCCGAGTGTAACGCACAACGAATTTCGTCGCGGAACGAAGCAGGAATGAATTCGAGGAAAAGAATTTATCGTTAGAAAAATATAGCACAGATGTTAAATTAGTAGGTAGATACTTAAACTATTTTTTAATATTGTAACTATTGTTTTCCGTAATTTGATAGAACAGGATTGCAACAAAGTAGTTACGAAAGTACAAAGTAATAAATTATCTCAAGGTATAGAAAAATTGAAAATAATATTTACTGCCAAGTTAGTATTAATCCAAAGTGGCACGATTTACTTTAGTACAGGTGCATGTATTTTGGAGTATGAATCTGTTGATTCATTGTAATAAAATAAACAATGAGTATCATATTCCTATGTAATAATAAACATATTCCCATTTTTGACGTTGATGCAAATTTTTATGGCATCGACTTAATAATGTTAAATTACATCCCCCAGTGGCACAAAACGCTACAAAATAGATTTAATTCCGTTTCGAAAAATATCTTATTTCCAAGTTTGTCTGATGACATAGTGAAATAATTTTTTATACTCATCTAAAAAATATGAAATGTGCTCTTTGAAAATTCACTCCTGAATTGATGTTTCTTTTAATGTAAATTTAACATTTACTGCCTAATAACACAGATGGTAACTGTTCGTGTTTGACTTAGACCAGGAACGTTGATATTTTCAAGGTGGCGCAATATCTATGGGCATTGCTGTATAAACAGATTTTAAAGGAATCTACAGTCTCAGTTTCCGTAACTTCATCTGGTATCGCAATATATACGTGCCTCCAAACAAACATTCAAGCTCGCGAAACAAACCACAATACTTTTTTTTCAACCTCCCAGTGGTGGATAGTATTATGATAATTCTATAATAACAATTCTTCTTCGTTCTTCGATTTTACTCAATTTTAAGATTCTCGATTATAGAGGCATATTAAGTACCTATATGTATACCGAAAGTCCATTAGGAAGCAGTGTTCATCACACGCCCTAAGCTATTCGTCGTTGAAGGGTGAACAACCCAAAAGGGTGGAAAACCTCCACCCTTACTTCAGTAATTAACAAGCCTCCCAATCAGGGGCGAATTTGAATAATCAGCGCCCCTAGGCTAAGCGTCTGAACCTTTGGAAACATCGTAAAAAATTTTAATTCAAAAGAGTTGAAGGAATTTTAAAATTAATTCCGTATAACAATTCACATATGAGTCGTCGCTAATTTGCTACACGAAAAGAAAGTAAATTCTTATTAAAATTGTCTCGATCCCCTAAGTTTAAAGATCACCCAGACAAGGCAGTCGAAATAGAAAATTTTGCTACTAGGGCTGGGACTATTTGTCGAATTTTTCGGTATTCGAATATTCGGATACTTCAATTGCTCAATTATTTGGCGAATATAATTCGAATATCTAAGTATCCAAATGCTATTCGAATATTTAAGTTTTCGAATAGACCCAGCCCTATTTGCTACCCCTTTCAATTTCTTTCGCCGAAAAATTGACTTCGGTAGCTTCACTTACGAAAAACGCGGAGAGTCGGGTCGTCCAGTTCGAGTGCAGATCAGAACGCCCTCCGAACTGATCCATCCGGTTCCATGCAAAGCACAGCACAGTCAACACCTCATTCCCTGTGTCTTCACAAGTAACCAGGATCGCACCTTGGATCGTCAGACTGTAGACATTCCAGGGAAGTATCTCGTCACCCCAACCGAACCTCCGTCGTGTTTCCCCCAGACAGATTCGTAGAATCAATCACTAGTATTCCCACAAGTCACAAGTTCTCACAAAATCAGTGAAAATCGATGAAGTGTATTACAAAAGTCACCCAGGATGAGCAACGATCGAGGAAGGTGAGCAACGGGCGTCTCGAGCCGGATGCAGCTACCAAGCGAACTTTCTTCTCTCACTGATCCGTGCCAGGTATCCCGCACGTCCACTCCAGAATCATCTTCCGATAACTTCGATACACCACGAATTTTCGGTGCTCCCCTAAGAACGGCCGAACCTTCGCAATTTATCGAAAAACTTTAGCAATTTATCCTTTGGGTCCCTCTCTATTCCTCAGGCACAGCGCGCGTGAATTTCGCTCCACGATTATCGATCGATCCTTCCTCGAATTCCTGGCGGCCAGGAGGGGAGGCTGGTGAGTTAACTATGCCACCAGGAACAATGGAGCAGTGCCCAGAGAAGAGGAGCGAGCCACAGGACCTGTTGCGCCGGAGTAGGGTTCCCGCGCGGACGCGGTGCCGGCAGGGTCAAGATCAGCCAGCGATCTCGCGTTTATCGTGAGGGGGTGATAAGGTGGGGGTGGCGCGGAGGCACTTGTACTCGCGGCGGCGATGAAACGGAGCCGGGACACGCGGTTCACGATGGAGCTCCCGCGACTAACTGCCGGCAGACGCCGGGCGAAGTCTTTGAATACGGGCCGTTCGAGGGTCGGCGAGAGCGAACGGTGGGGAAACGACGAGGGAGGGAACGACTGGTCGACTTACGTGGCCCCTAACGCTGCGGGGAGAGGGGGACTCGCCCCGCCGGGACCCCATGGGCATCGGGAGCAGATGGGAGCGCGCGGGGTGACTCACTTCTACCCTGGGTGTCTGTACAAAAATCTTCCTTTCTGCAGCTTTCCTGTTTTGACTCGTAATAAGGAGGAAGAGGATCATTCGCTTGTAATGACCACTTTCCTGTGGGTAATAAAGACACAGTGGTGGTCAATCGAGAGTTACAGATTTTTTAGTAATTGAAATTCTACGATCTCTTCGATTTTATTCCGACATGCGAACCATCCTTTTTCTGACTTCCTTTGAACTATACTGCACTTCAACAGGCAGGGTTTACGCTGCATGCCTTTTTCTTGTCGCAATAAAGATAGTTTCTTGCTCGTAATATAATCGAGCTGCGGCTCGTTAAAAGCCGAAGCAGCGTCCCGTTTCATGATCTCGTTACAAGGCTTTAAAGCTTCAATTACTCGTAATGTAAGACCTCGATTATCGGCGTCGATCGATTCAATTAAAGGCGAGAGTGAGTTGAGGATGAGAATATTAAGGGGGAATCCTATTCTTTGGGCTAAAAACATAGCGAAATTTTAGATTTTTTTTTTAAGAAACTAACGCGATTCGGGTAATCTGAAATTTGGACCATATTTTTATCCGTCTTTGAAGAAGTTGTAGTTTTTTAAAAATTAATTTTTATTAATAAATATAGGAGTTATGCATGATCGACCGTCACGTCACCGTTGTCCGCTGGTGTGCACGATATTTCTGTGACCACTGAACCGATTACCTTCAAATTTGGCCTGTATGTCCAACAAACATTAATTTATACTTTGCTGAACCAGGATACCGATCAGTTATATACTTCTTCGATTACATAAGAAAATAGACGCAAAATTGTATAGCAAAAGTTAAAGTTTCAGACCTTTCAATTTCAAAACTCTCCACACTCCGCAAAAATTTTCTTATTTCTTTCTTATTAGTCAAATTATGGTTACATATGTATACAGTGAAACGCCGTTTCATTTTTCTGCTCTAGATTACCAAGAAAATAAATATCATGCACACCAGCGGACGACGAATTTTGCGCGGCGTGTTGGTCGATCATGTAACTCCTATATTTGTTATGAAAAATTAATAAAAAAAAATACTATTGCTTCCTCAAAGATGCATCAAAATATGGTCCGAATTTCAAATGAATCAAATCACTAATATCTTAAAAAAAAAATCCCCAGCTCTGCTATATTTTTAGCACAAAAAATAGGATTCCCTTTAACGGAGTGATCGATGGTGAAGTAATAGGAGGATTTAGAACGAAAAACATTGAGATGATCTTGGGGGGGAGTTCCAGTGGAAATGCTTCCACGCTGGAATATTTTAAAAATGATTCCAAGGAGGCGTAACTGGTTGAAAGAAATCGGATTACAAAAGAGGTATGCGAATCGGTTGCTGAGAGACGTAATCAAGAAAATGCGAAAGGAATCGCCTAGTTTTTGCGTAGATTGTTTATTAACGAGGCATTGCACAACAAATGGCCACTTTTTAATCCGACGTACCCGGAACGGAATAAATATTCCATCGCAAGAAGGAATCGTAGAGAGATAACATTTATTTGACGAGCAAATACACGTTTCCAGCTCTTCTTAACTGTTCACATTAATCCTGCCTTCGTTTCGTCTATCCTTTTACTCGTGTATCGTATGAAGCTGGGTTATTAATATTAATTGCTTGCATTTAATTAGTATCTCGAGCGGCATCGCGCTATCACCAATAATTAATCAGGAACGACCGTAATGTCTTCTTCTTCGGTTGGTGATCGTTGCATTAAGATATTCTGAATGTCCTGTCCGTGAGAAGATTCCAAGGACTAAGCTTTTTGGAGATTTGCAGTGGACTGTCGATGTGGAGTTAGTTGTTCGACGAAGCAGTAATTAGAATGTTTTAATTATCTTGAAATGTAACATTGGAGGCCTCTGATAAGTGGAACAAAGAACAATTGAATTTCTAGAGAAACTTAATTCTGAAATAGTATTGTGTTAAGTTCAGTGAAGAATGCAATGGTGGGACGAAAATATGAGCCGCTCAATTTGAAGCGGGAGAAAGGAAATTACAATTCAATAGATACGATTGAATCTGTTCCTAATGTTAATACATTCCTTTCATTTCTTCATCTCCTACCTTGACCATTCTTCCACAGAAACTTTTCCATTATCGCTAATCTAATTCTGATCGATGCATTCCCACGAGCATAAGGTTGCTCCCTTCAGATTATGCCCCTCTAATTTCTACACACTCAACTACGTCCGCGCAAAACACTTTGACATTTCACAGGAACTCAATGTAACCCAAAATCACTTGATTGTGAATTTCACACGATTCAGCGAGTATTTTTTATTTATTATTGATTCGGGGAACCTAGCAAAAGATTTCCAACTACGTTAAATGATAGTTTGCGCCTAAGCACTTTGAGTTTTTCATATTCGCAGACACCGAGCCCGCGTTTCCTGCTTCGAAAGTTTCGCAGAAAGAACGAGGGTAGCCGAGTTTCATGGTGCAACGCGTAATGTGGCACGACTGTGCAGACGTCTGGTTCGAAAGTGTTCCGAGAACGGCCGACTCACGCGAAAACCGAGCGCATAATGATCTATTGAACCGCGAAGGCGATTCTTTGGATCGTCTGTGGAAGCAGAGGCTAACGAAGTGGATGAACTGATTCCGGGGCTATTATGCTTCGCGAGGAGGAGCCAACAGTGTTCCACGTTTCGCGCGTACAGTGGTTGCGTTTAAAAAAAAGTTCAACTTCCGAACAGCAACAAAAATAAGGTTTGCGCGTTAAAATTTATATCTAAAAGATTGGGGGCTTCTTAGAACAGATCGGTAATACAAAATAATATAAGACTTGATATTAAATTAGTTATGCAGCCGTGCAGAAATATGAGTTTTAAATATTTTTACCACCACTGTAGATAATAAACTATCATCTCGCGAATTCTTTAAATTAAATGGGCAGTGGAGAATTGGATACTGAGAATATCTAGTTCCAGTGGCCACTGAGAGACTTGGGGAATTCGCAACCTTGAGGGGAACGAGTGTCCGGTTGACGTCTGACCACGAGAGAAAGAGCCTGAAGAAAATTTGGGTCGATGTCGATGGCAAGAGCAAACAAAATTAAGGCCACGCATACCGCTCAACAGCTGTCGGGTTGCATTAACAGGCGTGGAACGTAACACTTTTCTGTAGTGTATCGCGGATTGCAGATGATGCATCGTGGTAAACGGTACTGTGCGGCTGCAGCTGACGATTATGTTTAGGATGCGAGTTAGATTGAAGCTAGATGTAGGTTCAGATAGATAATATCAGTGGATGTACGTGAAGATTTAGATGGACAGGTCTGCGAGTATAGGTGAGAGTCTATCTTCAAAGATAGGGGTCGGGAAAAATTAGTTAGATCTAGATAGAAGTGTAGACTCTAGATTAATCCGGGTTGGATCTACCTCCGATCTAGACAAGGGTCTCCTCTCTGAGTTAGGACCGTGTTAGAGTTTAAATTAATTTCAATTATACCTAAATTCTACCTGGATCAGATCTAGTTCCAATGTAGGTTAGCTCTGCGCCAATTTCGCCCATAAATTTAAACTACCAAGTCCATCCTGCATCCCACAAGAAACACATAATGTTATCACTTCAGCGGCAGCTGTTAAGTCACCGATGTACATTTCGAAGCCTGGCACGCTTTGCAACGCCCACCCAAACGAAAGCGAATTTCGAGTCGGTGACCGAGGATAAGACCAACAGGAGCGAAACCAGGACACGACTCTCGCGACTGCCATCGCGATTTGTAATCATTTCTCCGGATTTTCTTCAACGTCCAAACCATCATTTACCTATCCTGACATTTACCTGCAATTTTGCAGAGTCGTTATTGCTCCATCCTCAGGAAATCAAGCTTGCAGCGCGACTCGATTGACGGAGGACTATCAGCAACAAACTATTTCACGCGGGGCAGCGAGGGTAACTTTCGTTTCGTTATATCACGGATAAAGAGATTAAGGAGCCTCAAACAATGGTTGTTCTTCTCTTATTAGGATCAGTTGTCCCCCACCCACAGATCTTCGGTACACTCTAACGAAGCTGGGTATGATGATAATGCACACTCCAACGGATATATTATTCGTCTAGCAGCGATTTCTCTTGCTGTACGTTTGATGAATGTTGCTTCCTGGACGATGCCCGTAACGGGAATCCTCGTGGAAGAAATGGAGTCCCTCGGTTCAGAAGTGTCTAGGATGACTATAAATCATCCCCCTTTTTAACCCCGCTTTTGCTTCCAACATGCAAAATTCCTCCTATCATATATCCCAACTAAGAAACCAGCGAATAATAATCCCTGCAGCCCTCTTCTCTATAAATGATGACTGCAGAACGTAACTAGGGTGCGCCAATCAAACCTAACCTCTGCCGTCCAACACGACAGAGGTCCCTGCGCCAATCAAGGTAGCTCGAGTTGCCCACTGATCATTTTTCCACAGTCCTTGCTATACTGGTACCGTTAGATCATTTATGCAAGATCTGCGAGGGCCATTTTGTCACGAAACATCGCAGCAAAGTGTTCTCCCACGTTTCGAAGCGTCTGCCTCATCTCCGAAGGATTATTAACTCCTTCCTCTGGACCCCGGGGACGATCATCATCATCGACGTATCGTTTAGCTGGCTTTCTTTCACCGATGAAATCGTTTACCATTGTTCTTTTTTTTTACAGTGGCTCTCCCTTAGATATTCATCTTGGAAGCGTTATTCCGTTCCAGTTCCCAGGCGCTGAGCAACCGATGATGGGGAGCATCGACATCGAGAGTTCCGGACCAACTTGTTCCCGCAACACGTCAAGTCCCGATCGACTTCTGTCCCGGTGTTTATCTGTTGGCTTCGGTGCCTCCACTTCCGGCGGCGTAACACAGGAAGGGCTGCCGCTTATCTTTCCGTTTTCCTTTTCGTGTGCGTTCCCCAACACTGTGTGGGTTATTGTACTATCGCTGAAATCCATCGACAGCTATATTAACTTCTGCTAACGAGATTTATGTAATACCTGACGATCATCCTATAGCAAGAAGCAAATGCTGTCCATTTTGTTCGTGGCGTTTCTGACGTTAAACAGGCACAAACTTGAGAGAAGGTCCGATTTTTGTTTTTTTCTTTCAACGCTGAAAGTTTCTAGGCGTCTATAAATTTTTAGTTCCAAGGTTTGATGGAATCTGAAGTTGGTTGGATCTAAATCAGATGATGTAAGTATAGATGGGAGGAGTCTAGGATTTTTTTTCTGTGTAGGACGACGACTTCGGATACTCCAAATGTCGACTAAGGTGGTCGGTAAAATGTAGGAATAGGTTTTGTAAAATTCCTACGTATTTATGGAGTCGGAAAAAACGGATCTCAGGGCGATGGGATTCGAACCCACGATCCGCGGGATCCTCTGCGTACTGGTCAGCCACCTAACCAACTCCACCAATGTCGATCTTCCGAGATCTCTACGTTCCAAGCTCCCTTTTATGGAAGGTATGATCCCACAGTAATGTTAACGTAAACGGTGTTAATGGAATTAAGGTCTCCTACGCTTAATATGTAACTGGATTCTCGTCTCGACACGATTTTCGCAAGGATGAGGCACAGATTAAACGCACACTGCGTCGATAAGTGTTCTGTGTGTTAAGACGCAGCGTTTCTAAGCGAAGAGAATCCTCGCCGAGGCGCAATTACGTGGAGCGCGCTAAATAACTGCGGAAGTTCAATTAATTCGAATCACGCGATTCTGAAAAGCTAAATACAGCGACGTGAAACGAGAGCAGATAACGTAATAAGCGAAAGTCTCGGCTAGAGGTGGAAATTGCGATCGAGGGCCTCCAATTAATATTTCGTGGCATCGGCGAGCCCTAACACACGCTTCTAGACTTCAACGCTAGAAATCGGTGATGAAATTAAAAAGAAAAAGAGAAACAACGAACTGTACGACTGCCCCAAATCTCCGTGTTGAATTCAGAAAAATAATGCAAGCTTCTGACTTTCAATTCAGAAGCACAAACACCGTGAGCAGTCGACAGCTTTATCTCAAATCTCCTGGTAGCTCGAAGCGATTTAGAAATGCTCGTCGCTTGCGAAAATCGCGAGGAAATTCTTATCCGAGGCTGTCATCGATAGTCGAACGTGAAAATCAGTTTCTTGTATCGAACGTCTTCCAAGTATGTTGTTTTTCAGCGTACATGACTTGAAATTGAAAAATTCCACCTGTTTCTGGGTTTAATTCTAATTCCGAGCAAGAATTTTGTTATTAGTAAGTCATTTTATTATTAATATTATTTTTTATTCATATGTGCGTCCCTGTTAAATTTCAGCTCTCTAAATTCAGAATGAAACGAAGTCGAAGGAAAAAAACGCTCGTCTAATCGAACCGTAATTACCAAAGGAATAAATGATTAGACATTTTTGTTCATCAATACGCGCGATGGCAAGGTAAAAGGCTCGATCGAGGTCTACCGGATCGACGCACTCGGATCTCAATTGAGGTCTACTGGCATCAAGTAGGTTAATGAAAACCGTATGCAGAGTTTGCCTTCTGAACCGTAAATTTTTGCAAACTTTCCATCGACGACGGCTTTCTTTAAAGGTTCCACCGCGTGGTGACGTGCAAAATGATATCCTCATTCTTCACATTCCTTGTTATTCCGAATTGTCTACATATTTTTGAACGAAGAACCTCTTTCTAATCCTCTCGAATTACACAACAATCTATACACCTTTCTATTAAATTCCTCTACATCCACGGATGCCACACAGAGAGACACGTGAACCGGTCCGTCATGTTTCCTAACCTAAAACTGCCCGTCCTTTTGTTTACCAATTCCTGCAAGCTTACCTGCTTTAGAACCATCATTGCGTCTAAAAAGTGCCATTACAAGAGACCTCCCAGGTCACTTCCCAAGAAATATCCCCAGTAATGACGAAATTGCTGCAGGAATCGCCTCGAAGAACGTTCCTTTGCGAGAAGCCAGTGGAAAGGGTTGATCCGCCACCGAGTATGCACGACGTTCTCGCGTGAGTCGCGCATGAACATACAGAGTGCTCTGTGTCACGATTATCCGCACACCTGGCGGTTGCAACGTCGCAGACGTTCACCGAAAACGGCGGCCTGGTCGCCAGAGTTGGGAAAGTCGGTAACGTTGCACGCTCTGAATCGAATGGGACGAGTCGAGGCACGGCTGGAAACGAAAGTGAACCAATTTCTAATCGGCTGCACGTCTCGGCGCAGCGCTCATGTTGGAACGCATCTTCGATCACGGTTCACGGGTGCCCCCAGCAGAAAAGGAAGCGAAGGAACGGGCAAGAGCTGGCAGCTGAGGGATAGGAGGATGGCGCGCTTGCGCAATGGCCTTAAGGAGTATACGGACTATTCCACGTCAACTCGATCGCGTTTGTACTTCGACGTCGGGGATTTTGATGATATTGAAATATATTGTTGTCCGTGTGAAATTAGAGGCGGTTTAAGTCATCATTTTCCTAGTTTCGAAATTGTTTGAAAAATATAATCTCTCAAAGTTTACACTTGTGTAGTGTATTGGAAAAGTGTAGCGCGATGTATTGAAGTCAGGATTCGGTAAATACGATGATGGTAAAGTTGGATGAGTGTATCCAGACGTTTCTTTTGACACTGGAAGATTGCAAGTTGTATTATGAATGTAGAAGTTGGTTTTTGGGGGTGCTTCTTACTGAATATTGATAGATGTTTCAGGAGCTTACAAGCAGCTCTGTTTTCCAAGATTATTTCAGAGCTACTGGAAAGGACAGAAACGATTCGCAGAACTTGGACGTTGATTCTCGACCTCGACCACGCTTAATCAGACCAGCCAGATTGCCCGACACCTTTGCGTCACCCGAGACAACAACAAACCTAACAAGATAATTGTAGCACCCTATTTAAGACCCCAGTACCGAGGCACTTAAGATTGTTAAGCCAGCATACTGTCCAGCAGAGACCGAATAGAGATCCTTGAAATTGCTCCCATATATCTCTGCACAGCGAAATGTAATTCCTCATTAAAAATAATAAAAACACACTGAATTCGCGATATTTAGAAGTGGGACTCTTTATTTCAACGATTTGTAATTTCTATATTCTACCTCTATCTTCTATATCTCTAATTTCTATATGTATCTCTAATCCCTATATCTCTAATTTTTATATCTCTAATTTGCAGATGTTTAATTTCTATATTTCTAATTTCCATATCTGCAATTTCTATATCTCTAATTTGTATATTTCTAATTTGTATATCTCTAATCTCGATATCTCTAATTTCTATATCTCTAATTTCTATATTTTTAATTTTTATATCTCTAATTTCTATATCTCTAATTCCTATATTTCTAATTTTTATATCTCTAATTTCTATATCTCCAATTTCTATATTTCTGATTTCCATATCTCTAATCTCCGTATCTCTAATCTCTATATCTCTAATTTCCATGTTCTAAAAAAAGTGTTACGTTCGGCAGTGATGTAATTACAAGGTGCAGTTCAGTCTTCAAAGTATGTCAACTCTAGATATCCATTTGCTGTTGTGGATAAAGATTTTACTGCTCATTGGCGAGATAACGTTTCGATTACACACCCATCACACTAAATCTCCCAATACCTCTATCCAGGGCTCTCAAGTACGCGCCGTACGCTTTAAATTCGCCAGAGCAGTAACTCTGGAAGCTATAACGACGTGAATCACGGTGCAGCCGCGCCGAGCAACTTCGTAACTCGGTTTCGTGACTCGATCGTGACTTACTTATTATTTATACGGACGCTCGGCCCGAGATAATATGCAAATTCGGCGTTAACGTCTATTTTTGCTGTAACGACGCTTGTAAAACCGCTAAACGTACCGACACTTATACCATGGCACCGTTGTTTCAAGATTTATGTGGCTACCGAGTCGCACGGGAGCACATGCAACGCTGCTACGTATCAATGGTCCATTTGTTAATTGAATCCCTTATCGACCTGAACAATTATTTGAAATAAAATTGAATAACACCTCGTTAAAGAATTTCCGTACAACCCTCCGCTAAATAGAAGAATTTAAAAGTGGCCACGCGCTGCGCATCTTCAACGTCCATTTTCTCGAAAACAAGGCCTCGTTTGAAAAAAATGTACTGCACATTTTAGACGTATTTTTGATTGTGGAATCACCTCACGTTCGAGTTTGCAGCGAATAGATACTACTTTTTTAATAATCTTAATTAAAACGCTGGGTACAGTGTCAGTTCCCTCTGTTCTTGTTTGAGGCCGCGTCGGATCTTTCAGTTTTCCAGAAACGATTGTTTTAATTTTATTTAACGGTGGGCATAGACCTCTTAAACTCTATAGAACCTTAAGCGTTTGATTTCTCCGCACAGCAAAAATCGTTTCCTGACGAAACGTTGCTCACGGAACCCGTTGCCGTTCTTTCTCAATGGAAGATAGAGCAGATTCTTAAGATACTGCCGTTTTCATCCGAACATCTCGATCCCCACCGCGTCGAGGCATGAACGCAAAGTTCTACTATAATTATCAAGAGATCGCTGCGTTTCGACATGGTTAACGGACGTCGACTCCTCGTTCTTGATCGCAACCATCGCACTCCGCGGATTGAAGGGTTCGTAGGAAGAAAAGAATTGAACGGTGTTTGCAAAGCTTGCCAGAGAGAATCGATTAATTCTATGACATTATCGCGGCAGCATGATTGACGCTGCCAGACGATATCCGCTGTCATTAATCGATGACTCAAGCGTCGTGCTCCGTGCAATTGGGATGCGCAACGGTAGGGAAGCACATGGTTGCGAGAGAATGTTCTTGGGATTCTATTATTACATGCTACCTGCTTCTCCGATACCCTTCAGATCCCCTGCAGAAGGTCTAAGAAAATCGACAAACTTAAGAAATATATCCACAAGAATATTCCTAGGCAACGTTTCTTCCAAAAATTATTCCCTTAGTCACTCAGAAGAGAAGAATAATGAATTCTAATTCTCATAATTAAAACGATATCAATCAACAGCTCGAAGTCTCAAGTTTCATATCCTTCACGTTCCTAACCTCAACCCCTCGACACTTCTACCCGCATGCACAGTTGCAGGATCATAGACCGTGCACACGGTGACGCACAGTGGGAAAAGTAACCTTACAAAGTCGATCTTGCCTCGACGGTTGTGACTGTACCAAATATGTGGCTGTATCAACACACGTGCGCCGATTGTTCCCGATTAACATTCGGTCGCGCTTGACTTCTGTGGCAGCTCGTTATATACGCCCACGCGCCACCAGCAACAATCGAATATTCGATAAGATCTGCACGACACTTATCCGCTTGTTAAAAACTCTGACCCACTTATCCCAAGCTTCGCCGGAGCTTGAAAGGAATCTGTTCGCCTTCTGGCTTCTAGGTGGTTCGATTAGTAGACCCACTCATTTGTCAGCCAGGATTCGTCGGTTTGTGAAAAAAGCTAGATTATCGTCTAGGGATATAGTGACTAATTTGGGGCCTTCTCGAGTGGCGTTAACCCTCGTCGTTAGATGGCGCGCGGATCGATCACGCGGAAGTGGACGCGTGGGTCAGTTTGGACCCGTATCAACTTATCTTACTCTATCTTGCTCTTCATCGATGCTCTTCTTCTTGGAGCAGCAGGGAGGTAATTGTTTTGGTGTTTGACACTCGGGTGGCGAATACAGGGTCTATTCTCACCCATATCAAACTACACAAGGGCGTAGGCAGGATTTCGTTCAGAGAGGGGCAATAAATGGTGAAACAGAATTTTAAATTTATATACGTAGTTAGGAATTACTTCATAATTTAGTTGATTTATAATGCCGAATTACTTCACAATTTAATTTATTAATAATGTGGAATTACTTCACAATTTAACTTATTTATAATGCGGAATTACTTCACAATTTTATTTATTTTTATTTTATAATAAATTAATTTAATTTTGGACGGACGACTAATTTATTATTTTGTTCGTGTGCCGGGGGAGTGGCACATCCCTGTCCCACCTTAGCTACGCCAGTGGCGGATTTAAGAAAAAAGGCCCAGGTGGCAAACGTTGAGGGGCCCATTTTTTCGGGAAAATGAAAAGGTAGTTTACTAAAAGGGGGTAAATGTACAGAAAAGTGTAGAAAAAAAGTGCTTGGATAAAATCATAATTTATTTTTGAGAACAGGGTCCTAGGGGGGCCTTCTAAGCGGGCCCATTTTTCGAGAAACTAAAGCGGTGGTTTACTGGAAACGGGCTCAGTGTAATAATACAGAAAAAAAATATAGTTTCGGAAAAATCATAATTTTTTTTAAGGATGGGGCCCTGGCGGGGCCTTCCGAGCAGGGGCCCAGGTGGCAACTGCTCATTGGCCGCCCTGTTAAATCCGCCACTGAGCTACGCCCATAAAACTACACGTGTTATTTTAAATCAGAACAAGATTCGAAGCCACACTTATTCCAAGGCGTGCATGAATAAGATTACGGGTCAAAATGGACCCAGCATTCCGTCTTCCGAGGGTTACTCGGTATCCTACCAGGATTTCAGCGATCGGCCGATATTAGTCAGACTACCGTGAATGCTCGAGGCGAGTAACTCACCCATTATGAAAGACAGGGGCAGCGAAGCTGGCGCGGCTAGGGGAACGTGCTGAAGGTAACGCGAGTCGGAATCGAACCAAGGTCGTTCCACGTCGGAGAGCCGCTTTTCGGAACAGCCGCCGCCTGCCGGACCCCGTGGAAAGTTGACTCAGTTATCGCCGCAGCAGATTGGCCAGCAATCGCTGCCAGATGACGCCTATTCGACGCCGATCTCGTCCCCCGTATCTGAAAACATGCCCGTTTCAGTCTATCGCGCTCCTTACAGACGCGGATCGAGTTCAGTGGCACGTTTCACGTAAACGGCCTGCGAACATCTTAAATCCATTCCAAGCGAGCCCCTCGGTCGTTAGACAGAGCATTACGGACACTGCGCTGTAATAAGCGTCGTGGAAAATCGCGGGCCAAGCTTCTAATGCACAGATTAAAGCCCCTAATGGGGTTTAAAGAGGTCGCTAATGACGACGCATGCGTTGAGAGTGGATGGAGATCGAAGGATACTTTTGGCACCTGCGGATCTGGGTTTTCAGCGCACAGGTAAACTGTGGCAGAACTGCGGTACCTCTCTAATTATATTAGTAGGAAAATATTATCGCAAAGCTCATTTTATTAATCATATTGCTACGAAAATTTGGGAGTGATGCAATTATATCCACTACTGCGCCTGAATGACCAGGTGCACAGACTAGTGGTGAAGGGAAAATTTAAAGTTCAAACTGTCAGCGGTAGAAATTGTGGAGAACTGTATCTCAAACTTTGTATCTCATAGATCGGAGGTTTCCAGAATAAAGTGGTAGCAAGATAATAGTATATAAATATAAGATTTAAGCTTTCTTTTGACCACCACTGTACGGTGGACGAAATATAGCAGTGTGCTGCTCAAATCCTTAAACCTAACCCTAGATGTAATAAATACTGAAGCTGATTGAAAATTGAACAATCGTTGTACATATCTGGTTACGAACGCGCCATTGGTGAACGGAGAAAGCAACGCTTTCTCCATTCATCTTCGGATTCCTCCAATAACCGGTGGCTACCGACGGTAACCAGGTATCCAGAGTCATCGACGATTACTATAAAAGTCACCAGCATCAGGAATACCTGAATTGCGCAATTAATTATCAAAGCAGTTGACATTTCGTTAATAGTTACTCCACGGGCACGTGGATCGAACAGAGCGGTTAATAACGGTGTAACCGTTGCTATAAATACATTGATGCACGTGACTGAGACAAGGCCTTTTGTAAAATAGATGTTTTAATCCGCCGTATATGGGAAACAGGGTGTAGAACTCAAAACAGTAGGAGAGAAGAGGAGAATAATAAAAATCGTAGGATGAAGATGGTGGTAGCTAACAAGGAAACATTCCCAGTAGGGATTTGGGGTACCAAATAAATATTGGTACTATTCGAAACCTTAGGTAATAAAAATTATATATAGTTTAGAAACCTTGGATAATAAAAATTATATATTGTTTATTAACTGGTAATGGATTATACTAAGATCACGCGTTCTCTTTATACCATTATTGAAAACGTGAAAATTTAAAATTATTATTATTATTATTGATGATAATGGTATAAAGAGAATACGTAATTTAAAAAAAGTTTTTAATCTTTGCACTCCATTTTCTGGCGTTGTATAATCCATTAGCAGCTAGTAATCCGTATATAATTTTGTTTGAACACTCTTACGAAAGAACTCCCTTCTACCCGAATAATTACGTCACAGAGTCCACTACCAGACTTCTAAGCACAGAAAATCTGCAATTGTTTTCGTAATTCATACTCAGCTCCTTTCTAATCTCTGCTATACTGTTCCACCTGCTGAGTATCCTTGTTTTTAATTTATTTATCTTGTGTCGTCCTTGTATCGTTAGGTTTTTATAGCAGCCGTCGGTTCACCTCGCCATTGCGATCATAATAATTTTCCTTATGCTGTTACACTCTTATTTTAATGCTTAATGAAGTCTTTATAGTAATAATAAGTCATTATCGACTTCCACGAAGCCCTGACTCACAGCGTGCAAACAGTGCTCGATAGCTAAGAAACTTTTTCCACGATCAGGGTCACGAGGAAGAGACTTTTTTTTATCCCCGGCTAAAGAAACGGTTGAGTGGCCGTTACGTTAAGTCATCGTTAACGAGCGCGATTAGAATTCGAATTCCAGGGAACGTGGGCCGTGATCCGCGCCGTAAATGAAGCGTTACATTGTGGAGAAGAAGATCGAGAGAATTCGAGTAATTACCGGGGCGAAATTGCCCCGTTTCGCAAGAAATGAGAGATAGAGAGGAACACACGATACACGAGTTCTAACTTCGAGTGTTAAGCGTTTCGCAACGACGAAAGGTCACTATGCTGGGGATGCATCGGCGAAGAGACGACGGCTGCCACTCGTTCTGCTACACATCCTTTCCCAGAGCCTTTCTCTTTCACCGAGATCGCCGTCGAGTACTTTCCCGCCGCCATCGATGCTGCAGGATTATCTAAATCGCGAGCCTAGGTGATTTAATTCGGATGGGGTACAACACTGATCTTTGTATCGTCATTCTCTGGAGGCGTTTGTTTTCTTGTGATGAATGAGGAGGCTTTTGGCTTTTTTTTTTAAGTTATTTTATATGGTATGTTATTGGGTACATTCGAAGTGGTAGAGTGTTTTATTTGGGATGTATTTTTGATGTGTTGTTTTGGACATGATGGGGGAGGAAACACAACTCTCTGGGACCTGAGGTCCTTGAGAATATAGTAAAGGGATGTTGCAGAATTCTATATATTATAATATAATAATATTGTACCAGAGATGTATCAAAGACACAACAACACCATAGGTATTATATTATCCAGAATTCCTCAAGAATATAGTGGTAATATTTTTTGTAACTCCTACGTATTTATTGGGAGTCTGAAAAAACGGATCTCGGGGCGGTGGGACTCGAACCCACGACCTGCGGGGTACTGGTCAGGCGCCTAACCAACTCCACCAACGCCCCTCCGAGGTATCTATGTTCCAAATTCCCTCTTATATGGTTCCTGACACCACAATATTAACAAATTGTTCCTAACAACCCCATGCTCAGTATTTCTTTGAGAATAATCCTTCCACATCTCCACTATCCTAAAAAAAAAAACACCGCGCATGCTGTCCCTCAAGGATAGCAATGATACCAAAGAATGTCCACCAATCCGTCGTCACGACCAGTTGCCTCTCGCAGCCTGGTGACTCGGGCTATCATATACCCGGCAATAAATCTCGGTTTACCAAGTGAAACTCGAAAGTCAATGTCTCGTCCGACAGCACGGTCGGTTGGGCAAGGGTACATTTCCATTTTGATGGGCGACGAGTGCAGCCGCGCGTTCCACGCGCCGTTCCGTTAGATCGTTACGTAAACCACGAATAAAACGAGATCGTCTCGGACAGGATCGTGCCACAGTGCTATCGACAGAGGTTTTGCTAGGAATCGAAAAGCGATTTCACGGCTGCCGCGCTAGGGGACGACTTCAAAGTGTCTGGCTAAAAGGAAAGTAAACTACGCGCGGTTTTTCGCAATTGGAAACTGTATCGTGACCGTGGTCGAGCTGATGCGCAGCTGGACGAGCAACGTACGGGCGACACGAGCGATCTTACTGCGAGTCGAAGATTAATATCTTTACAGTGATTCTTTCTCTTCTGGCTGCAATGCTTTCTGCTCGTTCATCGCGCTTTCCCGAACACTTTGCAAGTATTTATTCGAATGCTCCCTGGTTTAACATTTATTAAGGGGGAGAAGAAAGTCACTCTAGTTATTATGTACTTATAATTACTAATTCTTCTTCGCTACTACTTGAATTTTAAAGTGATCTTGCGTGTCCAAGTTTCTAGCAGCATAAATCTGCCAGAACAAATTATCCAAAACATATCTCGAATAATCTAGCGACTAACCTTAAATCAAATTTACTGTACTAAAGATCTTTCGTAACAAGAGGAATGCTGAACCTCCATTCATCACTCAATTAAATTCATATTTAGTGATGTAACGAAGTCGTCATTATTATTGCAACCCCTCTTATCTAATCCCCATCTGCAATCCATTTATAATGCAACCAACAATCCCTTCCCGATTCCTTTCATCTCAGATTTTTATCCCCTCAAACGATATGCCTATTACGAATTGAAGAGTTCTTGTAGAAAGCACTGTAAGTGCTAGAAATCGAATTTCTCAGGAGAGAAAAAACTTCCCTGACTTTAAATTATTTACGACATTTGATTTGTTTTGATTGCTAAATGTGCTTAAGTATACAATAACCCAAACGCATCATAATTTTTTCTATCTTTTGCACTGATATAGTCCAACTTCATTAAAAAAAGAAATTCTATTTGTAGAAAACCCTGTATGGCCACCTCTTAGTTGTAAAGAAAACTAAATGTGCCATTCATTTCAATTTCCAAGCAGTAAGTGCCAATCCTGTTTACCTACTGCCTAATTGGCTCTTACATTGTTTTCCACAGAAGTGGCGTTGGACGTACACTAGACGCCAGAATCGGCTTCCCTTCGGAAATTTGGCAACGTTGCATGTCACTAGAACCACTGAGCTATGCCTAGTGACATGCAACGTTGCCAAATTTCCGAAGGGAAGCCGATTCTGGCGCCTAGTGTACCAGCGGTGCTATTTTTTAGCACCATTGGTAACTTATTTACAAAGGGAAATTGCATTAAAATTCTATACTATTCTATACTCTAAGACGTGACATTTCATTTTCATAAGAATATTGAATACTTATTGTTTGAGAGATGACTAGTGTCAGCAGATTTCTAAACATTCTTCCCATAATTACGAAGAAGTTAATGCTAATTGAATAAAATTTAGGAGAATATATAATTGAATGATGTTATGCAGAAACCTACCAACTCTCGAAATGACAAAAAATTAGTTAAACACAGTACGCATCAACTCTTAAATTATACAATTGAAGAGCCCTTGTACAAAGCACTCTAACAAGGAGAGGATCCCAGGTGTCCGCCTCGGATTGCTTTGAATTTTGGATATGTTTTAGAGCACCGAAAAATAAGATAGATATACGTGTTTTTTTATAGCGGCCCGTTTTCATATTTAGGGGGTGAAACCAACCCCCAAAGTTACACGATTTTCAGGTGTTCATCTCCGATTGCTTTGGGTTTTTGAATATGTTTTAGAGGACCGAAAAACAAGAAATACGTGTCTTTTTATTTTGGCCTGCTTGAAGGTTTAGGGGTTGAAACCACCCTCCAAAGTTCATAAGAATAGTTGGTGCCCACCCTCGATTGCTTTGGTTTTTGGATATATTTTAGAGGGCCGAAAAATAAGAAATTTATGTCTTTCTATTTTGGCCCATTTGCATGTTCAAGGGGTGAAACCACTCCTCATAGTTACCCCCTAATAACGGTGATGGACGACAAGAACATCGTCCATACAGCAATTTATGACGCAAATTAAATTTATATCAAGTTTTACTCGGGGGATAGTTTCATCCCCTAAATATGAAAATGAGCCGCTATAAAAAACACGCATTTCTTATTTTTCGGTCCTCTAAAACATATCCAAAATCCAAAGCAATCGGAGATGAACACCTGAAAATCTTATAACTTTGTGGGTTGGTTTCACCCCCTAAATATGAAAACAGGCCGCTATAAAAAAACACGTATATCTTATTTTTCGGTGCTCTAAAACATATCCAAAATTCAAAGCAATCAGAGGCGGACACCTAGGAACCTCTCCTTGTAAGTGCCAAAAATCAAATTCTATACTATTATCATTGGCACGTTACCATTTTCCACTGAAAATTTTTTTTTTTAGTTTTGACACTTACAGTGTTATCTACGAGGACTCTGCAATTCCTCGATGCCCACGCTGCTCCAGCTAACCGACTCCGGGCTCCTGTTTCTAACGGTTCGACCGGGGCGTTCTTAGTTAGCGCGCCTCATCTCCATGGCGATGGGCCGAGATCCGTCGGCTCGAACATTAGATAACAGGATTACGGTATTTAAGCTGTTATACCTGGGCGGCGAGCGACGACCGGTAATAACGGGCTAATAACGATCAAAGGCTCGACGGATATGAGAGGGCCGTTCCGAGCACGCGCAAAAACGTCCCCCGGATGTTCTACTTGTTTCTGGTAATAATCTCGACCGGCGCGATTCCGTTACGCAACGTCGCGAGGATGCCACGGCGATCGTTAAATCGGCTGGCCCGTTCGGCGACGTTTTGATTTTAATGCAATGTACCGTACGATCCTGGCCGACGCGAAAAAATACCGAGACCACTCGAAGAAAAAGGAGCCCACTAGGAAACGGTAATGACGGCCGCGCACCACCGAGTCGACGCATCCTCGCGCGTAACGCGAATCGATTTTAATACCTTGATGGAAGATTTTATTTTTATAGATCGTTATCTCGCCCATTTACCACTTACTCTGTTACTAATTGGTAGTTTCGTTGTATGGACTTGCAGGTATTATAAGTCTCTTAATGTGTACTCACCAAAGGATCCTTTTGTGGCTAGTGAATGGGTGTTTTGGGTTGTAATGGTTCAAAGGAAGTTCAAACTGAGAATGATAGTGGAAGTAAAATAGGTCTGCCCGGAAGAATTATATCTTAAGAGCTAAGATATTATGTCTTAGAATTATATCTTAAGGTTATTTAGGTTGCAAAACAGTTGCATTTTTCTTTGCTCCTTTTATCTGTCTTCTGCTGTCCTAAAGACGTATAATAATAATTTATATCTACATAGATTGAGGGGTTCTCAGAAGAGGCTGCTGATAGCAACCTAATGCTTGAAGCTTAGTATTAAGTTATTTATTTGAAAACTTTCTTTCTTTCTTTCTTTGATCTTTCTTTTAACCAACACTCCATTTGCTCAGATGGTTGAAGAAGATTAATGGGGTAAGCCAGCGTCATAAAACCACACCCTGGTAATAAGGCTGTTCTAAGCTCCATTAGAATTTATAACAACGGATTACTAGGTACCGTAAACTTGGGGAACATTTTGCTATATAATATAAAAATTAGCATTTTTACATTTGCTTTAAGTATCCTATCGTAACACTGCATATTTTGTGAATGCACTACAAGTGTCAAAATGCATACAATTGTTGTCCATTTCTTTCTTTAACACACGTTAAATACCTGCCAATGTTACCCCGTAACCGAGTAACATTGGCATATCATATATAAATAGCACAAAAAAGTTCAAGTTTTACCACATCTGAACTTACATTAATTCTTAAATTTGTTTCTTTTTATGTTCAATGCACTCTCTCTTATATTTTTCATTTTTTTTATTTTTTGAATTAACATTTTTAAATTTGGTTTATGTATCCAATTATACCATTGCATCGTTTGTGATTGTACTACAAGTGTGACAATGCCTAAAAAAAGTTTCCTTTCCTTTTTAATAGATGTTAAGTCGACGCCAATGTTACACCGTACTGCCAATGTTCCCCTACTTTACGGTGTATCTTATCATTGGAGATTGACAATAGGTATGTTTCTCCGATTGTTTTAATCCAGCGAAGGCCACACCGAGCCATTTGTAAGTGTGTAGGTAGTAGCGTGCGGCGCAGGTTCATACCCGTAGGATAGACTTGAATGACTGGGTTCCTTGGGGGGCCCCAGTGTTCGCTGCCAGAGTTACTCTGGCTAGCAGTTTTTTAGTTACATTTACTTGTTTACTTGAAAGTGTTAATCAAACTGTGTTATTTTTTACACCGTACTCTATTTCTCATTTTGTATAAATTATTATTTAAATTAGTTCGTTTAATTTCTTCATTTTGTTCTTTTCAAAATTATGTACACATATATCGATGAAAGTAATGGGACTTTCAAGAACGTAGTCAGATACACTAGGCGCCAGAATCGGCTTCCCTTCGGAAATTTGGCAACGTTGCAATGTCACTAGGCATAGCTCAGTGGTTCTAGTGACATGCAACGTTGCCAAATTTCCGAAGGGAAGCCGATTCTGGCGCCTAGCGTACATACATTGAGAGGGATAATTGAAGGGTCGAATGCAATAAGGGGACTAGCGCTCGAAAATGGGAAAAATTATTGTCCAAACGTTAAGAAAGATTGGAAAATTAAATGTTATTAAATTGATCTTTTAAAAATATAGTATTGTAAAGCTCGTCAAGACACACATTTTTTCTATTTACAGTTTGTTTATCCAATCATTACTATTCGAGCTAAAAATTATTGTCAATTGCCAATTACATTCTCACAAAACACTGAATGGAAAGATGTGTTATTATCTGTACGAGGTTGATTAAAAACGTACGTAATTATAGTGTTGTGGTTTTCCACAAACCGATACATATAACTAACAATACTTAGCTAATAAATATTTACACTTAAGTCATTCATTTTAATTCCAGTAACTACTAAAAATGCGTACATATTTATACACGTGCAGGCAACCACACAATTGCACACATCGATACTTAGTTTATGTCTCGTCAGTCCAATGCTAAAGAAAGCGTCTTCTATTCAGCTTCCTACTAATATCTGTAAACTGGGGTTTACGATACGAACGTGACTTTTAGCACATTTTCGGAAATTGTCATCCGTATTTTCGCGGAGTTGTTACAGCAATTTTATTTATTTATGAGCAGGAAAATCGCCGAATACTAACTCAGGGGTGGTCCACTTACATAGGAGCACTGTTAACACGGATTTAGTAGCTATCCAAGCCGCATGAGGTCTCTGAAAGCAGTATTAATTCTCGGATTTTGTACTAGGTGGCACTGACAGCGTTATTCTGTGGGGAGCGCTGTCTCCTCCTCCCGAGACCGAAGAGTGGGGAACACTCTCGCGAACCAAGCTACTTGTAAGATAGACGCGTGCAAGAGTCTAACCTCAAATACATTTATACTTTTTATTGTTAACCAAGAGTGATCATTGTCCATCTCAATCTTCGGTGTACATCGTTCACATCACCTGCAGGAGTAGGACCTGCTATAATTACTAATGTGCCGGTAATCCCTATAATTCAGTGAGGGTAGTATCATAAATCATATCCTGTTTCTGAAATTTTGCGGGACGCTTGAGGACACTTGCCCTCCATCGCTCTCTTCTTTTCTGAACATCGTTAAGTGCACATCGTGTGATGCAAATTGTAATTTAATATTTTCCAAACAAATTGTAATGTAATATTTCCCAAATAAATTGTAATGTAATATTTTATAAATATATTGTATTTTAGACGTGTATGCAATTGGAAATTTTTAATTCTCAAAATATAATTTGATAGCGGTGTCAGTCAAAAATTTTAAAAATTGAATTTATTACTTATTTTGTAATATAACATAAAGTAAGTGATGAATTAATTTTTTTTAAATTTTTGACTAACACCACTTTCATAATCACCGGCACATTTAGTCATAAGTAAGGGATGCATTGAATTCAAATTTTGAAATGCTCGTCATTAGTAATATAGTGCATATCCAACCCGCTAGAGGGTGTTAATGCTGTGCTAACAAAATAATACCCGTAGTGGACCACCCCTGTACTAACTACATCCTAGACGAGTCCAAGTTTTTTCTACTTTTCAATATCATAAACCCAGGCAACGGGACCCCTTGTACACCGTCCACTCGAGGGTCGCTGGGGCCTCGAAGAATCCCAGTTATTCAAGCCTATCGTACGGGTATGAGGTAGCACCGCACACTACTACAGTTTGCCTTATCCGTGGCGCGCCCACGTTATCATTGGCTTTCGAGCTCCCCTTCCACGCGGCTATGATAAACATCATGGAGCCCGGCTCCCAAGTGGTTCGATGTGGCCTTCACTGGATCAAAACTATCGGGCAAACATATGATCAATATCCAATGATAAAATATACCTAGTAATACGTTGTTATAAATTTTAATGGAACTTAGAACATCCTTATTACCAGGGTGTGCTTTTATGACGCTGGCTTACCCCATTAATCTTCTTTAACCATCTGAACAAATGGAGTGTTGGTTAAAAGAAAGTTCAAAGCTCATGTTTTCAAATAAATAACTAAATTATTAAGTGCAGCTTAATGAATCGACACTTCATAAAGCGTCATAAAAACACACTCTGGTAATAAGGCTGTTCTAAACTCCAATAAAATTTACAACAACAGATTACTAGGTATATCTTATCATTGGACAGTGGCCATATGTTTCACCGGATGTTTGAATCAGTTAATCCTCGCCTTGCATGCAGTCTTGTGGCAATGGTGACTTATTATTATTACTGCTCGTATTTAAGCATTGTTACTATATCTGTAATGCGTTTGTAAATAAATAGACACGGTGAGTTTTAAGCGTTGGAAAGAAAATAACAAGAACAACCATTTAAATTACATGGAATAAAACATAGAAAACATAAAAATGAATTAAAGATAGAAACGCCCCCAATCTATTTGCGTTGAATATAGGAACTTTCTTCGCTATCATTCAAAGTTTAAGATACAAACTATATTTTTCTCACTCTTCACATTTTTCTTTTTACGTATTTTTTTTTATCAAATTCTCCTCAGAAGCGTGAGCGTGTAAGTTAGTTTGAAAGAGAGTAGCAAGGTTATGCAACGCATATAATGCGATAACTGCAGTCAATAACGCTGCACAATGGTACGCGAATCCGTTACATAATTCGGCATCCACCGTGCGGTCCGGTAAGGACGGGAACTCGGCGTGATGAAGATTACCGGAAGTGGAGGATCTTTGCTTCGATGAAGCCACACTGCTGGCTCTCGACGAAGGAGCTGAAGCTCTCGATGAATGAAAAGAGGAAAGAGATGAGAAATTGTAAGCAGATTAATGAAGAAGATTTTGAAACTAAGTAGTGATACATTAGAGCATTCACAGTAAAGTCTACTAATAAATTAGCTGGGTACTAGAATTACTGCTCTAATTAGAGCAACCACAGTAAATAAGGACTACCACCCTATGGAAATGGATTTGAGCTCCCTTTATTGCTCGCAAGATGTATGATGGAAGGTATGCGTGACTTCGGTAACGTGCGTGTTGCCGGTGTTGCCGGTAGGATGCGAGGCGAGTGGAAGGGAGATACCGCGAAGCGAGCCGGCGTGGGGAGAACGGAGAGAAGGGAGAGTCAGTCGTCGAAGGACCACGCCGTGCGAACGTTAATGTACACCATGTTTCACCTCTTTTATATCTATTCTTATTATTAAACCTCTTTTTATTCGTAAATACCAATCATTCGCCCTATCACAACCCACCTCATCCTACATGTATCTCCCAAACATAAAACTAATATTACATTTGTTCCACGTTACATGGTTGCTCGGTTTATATGCCGCAACCGCGCGGCTGCAAGTCGAGCGTAGAAACGAAAGTACGATTCGCTTACGATTACAAAAACGTCACACTTCTTCCCGCTAATTGCCCGTTCTTTTGCCAATCTCGCAACGACCCAATAGTCGGTAGAGCAGAAGTATTCGTCTATATGAAAGAGCGCTGAAAATATCGCGATTATAGAACGATAGAGCTCCCCGGAAATTCAAGAATGGTCCCTTTCCGTTTGCCATCTCCAGCGAGAATGTTGCAACCTGTACCTTGCCCATGAATAAGTTTTATAACGAGCGACGAGGGAGGCTGCAGCGCGGTCTATTGCTGATGCACGCCTTCCTGAGTTCCATGGCCGAGCAATGAACGCAAGTGGCAGCCTCCAGGCCTTTTAATTTCATGAATGAATAGCCCTGCTGTAGGCAACATTCTCTACGAGCCTCTCCTCTTCAAGCAGAACAGGATCACGAGTTTAACCTTCGGCCGGCGGTGCTGGGTCGTTTCGGACCCAGGAGTGACATTCTCGATTCTAACGATGGTATAGAAAACTTGGGAAATCGAAAAGATTACTTCTCTACTATTCTGCGAGAAAGAACAACGGGTCAAAACTGACCCATGCGTTACGAGCCTGAGCTATCATATTTGGGAATAGATAATTATTTCGTCCATTTAAAGAGAAAATTACAGGTTAATCGTTGTGGAGTTTCTATCAGCCTTCGAAAGCTAGCAAATCACTGTGTTTACCGCAAAATGGCAGAAAAGATGGCTAACAATTATTCCCTCGACCCTTTTACGGTGTCTGGCACGTGGAGAAATATATGGAGAGAGGCGGTTGCGTAACGTAGGATTCACTGGAGATGTTCCAAGCAGCGACGCGAGAAATCAATGCGTTCGGTTTGGGTTGAGTTTATACAGGGTGGTTTAAGAATTATGTCTTACGAATTCGCAGTGTTATAGAGGACGATAAAATACACATTTTTCCTTAACAGCACTTTGCTGTGTGACGCGGTGTAACAGAGCCACGAGCCTTTGGAAATTAAGTCGCCCAGCGCCTGCGGTAGGCAACACCTCGTCTCTCGCTGCCTGCAGCGCTCCCACCTTTTTCCACTTACTGTATAGTTGTTTCTTAAGTGTTTCTATTACCGGACGTCAGGGGATTTCATTTTTAAAAATCTGCACCGTTTCCGGCGCTATTTTATCGCTTCCTAGAACGTGTTCTGAGTCAGCGAGTACGTGGAGTGGACGCGATATCTGCGAAACGTGGAACGCCAAGGAGGCATCGCAAGGGGTAGAGCTTTCACGCGTAGGGGAAAGGTCTATCGGAGAAAGCAGACGGCCTCTGCTTCCTGGCTGCTCCTCATCTTCGCGCTCCTCCACAATATTTTTAGACTTTCTTCTTGGAGATAGCGCAGCGGGTTAGATAAGACACGAGGTGCAAGGGATCAACCAGTCATTTCGTTTTCTGTCCCTGATAAATCCTCGACCATGGGGACCCGGCGGAGCGGAACAGCGTTGCTTATCTTTCGATGCAACGTGGAGGGGGTTTAATGCTAGTGGGCTTAAGGAACGTGTTTCAAATATTAATTATAGGATGAAGGTTACTATCGTTTCCTGATAGGGATAAGCGAACTGGGCGATAAGAAACTTTTACAGTATACAGCATTTTTCCAAACTCTACTTTTTAGTTTCATCAGTTTCCATGAGAAGTATTTGTCCTCACACAAATCTATACTCACAAGGGAAGATTCTCCAACCCGGGAATTCAAATAATTTTAAACTTTCGGGATTTCTAGAGGATATATGCTTTTGTTGGTTGTTCAAATTCACTCTAAGGGGTGAAATTGACACCTGAGAATCCGGATATTTTAACTCGCAAATTGTAAGAGATAAAACAAATGTTTTCAGACAAAAGTTACTCCTTTTAATTGGGACTATCATTTGGTAAAAAGGTATTTCTTACAGTTCGCGAGTTGTGATACGGAATCGAAAAACAGCTTTAAGGTGCGAATCCACGATAAGAATTTTCTATCACGAGAAAAAAATCTTAGCAGTAACTAAATGTAAATAATGGAAATAGTCATGAAACTTGTCTCATGAGAGTCTAATTTCATGAAACTAATGACACAATAATTTAAAAATTATAAAATAACTTTCTCATGAGATTAAAGTCTCATGTGAGACACAATATTTTTGTCTCTACAATATTTTGTCAAAAAAAATTGCATAATACACACCCATCCTCTACATATCCCCAAACTTTTATAATTTTTTGATTATCCAGGTTGGGGATCTTGTCAATATTAAGTCGCGGTTCAGCAAACGATGAAACTTTTCGAACACACTTTAAGTGAAGGTGCATACAGCAGTTGCGAAAGGAAAGTTTAAACTCTGATCGATAAGGAAAATAAGATCCTTAAAATTTATATCTCATAGAGTGGAAGGCTTCCAGAATATAACAGAATTGTTTGAGCTTTCTTTTCACCAACACTGGTCAATCCGAAAATCAGCAGAATCGATTTCACGCTAGGAAAATACAAGTTGCCGGCTTTAATTTCACCTGCTGCATCCTCCAGACAGGGAAGCCTCCGATGAAAGTGCGGAAGCGACGGATGTTAGTAGCGATCTTTCCGCGTGTTTGCCGTGGTCACGAGGAAACGATCGATCGAAGACGCCTCGAGGCCCGTGAAAGCCGAACAGTTGGAGCTGGCAAATGTCATTAGGCTTCGATTCGCGTCACGATCTGTCCTCGATCGGTATGCGAGCGCCGAGGATCTCGGTGCTCGAGGCGACATTGAAACGAGTCGCACGTTGAAAAGAGCCAATCCCTGAAACCTCCACTTCATTCTCTTCACCAAACACATCGATTTACTTCAAGCAAAGCAGTCATGTTTCCCGAGCTGGCAACAGGTCCGCCATTGTGCAACTGTGCTCTCGTGACTCTACTTGCTTTGCAAGCTATTCTTCAGTGTTACGGCGCGGTCTGTTTGTCAGAAACGAAGTAGGAATCGTTAAACTATGAGACGCGAGCGGGACAAGTGGGAGCGCGGCTTAAGGCGCCGCGCGCAGCGGCTCGCTCGCGGCGACCGGCTATGCGCCGGCGGCTGGGCAAGTGGGAGCGTGGCTTAAGTAGGAAATGTGGGGAAAAAATAATCGCCGGGTTAAGGAAGTTCGTCGATACACGCGACATTCACAACCTTGACAGGGCATTGCCCCAGCATCTCGTGGAGACAGACGAGAACGCTGTGCTACGTGTACACCCGGCTGTATCTCTAGGAGTCACGAGAATTCTCGCTTGCACGGGCGAGAAAGTGTAAAAATATCGCTCGCAGCGCGATACACGGGTTACGATAAACGTCCAATGGTCGGCTCGAATTTTCAGGAATCGAAGGGACGCTTATTACGAGAGATGTTATTATATACTACATGTTTATAAGAAAAATCTGGGCGACGATGATGTAAGAGGGATAATAAGGAGCTTGATGGAAAGTGGAGAAAATCGAAGATCGTTGGTATTTTAATTTCATGAAAATGTACGGTCTTTTAAATAAATAATTCATTTTGAAACTTCAAAATTGCAAGTATAAAGTAATTTGGAAGATGGTTTCTAAAGTGCATTTTAGAATGTGCAAAGGATTCCTTCCCTTTAAAATTTCAACTTTGGACTCTAAGGTGCAAAGTAAGCTTTTAGTTTTCAGTAATTTTACGGTTCGCGAGCCTTCGTTTAGGTTCGCAAGCTGCTATATTTAGACACGTTTAATCACAAAGCCACCGATTATTCGATGCTACGTTTCCAAACGCGATATTTCGTGGGTGTTTCCTGTGTATCCGCTGGAAGAGAATTTATTTCTTCGGGGACTCCGAAACAGTTCTCGGAATATGAATTCGAAGTGGTTTCGCAATAAAGTATATTTTTCACTGAAATGATATCGATCATGGTAGTTTCGATATTTATCCTACCCAACTAAACCCCATGTCAAACTAATCAATTTAATAGCCTCTCTGCATCTAATTCTGAAATTATTTTACTTATCGAGCTGAACAATATTTATCTTGAGATCAAACACACCTACATATATTGGAATTGTTATCACCTCAATCTACTTATCGAGCTAAGCATTATCCAATAATAAATCTTCATATCAATATTTTCTTTAATAAGCATTAGAACTGTTTACATCATCACTCAAACGACCATATAAAATATTTACTCTAATGATCAAACTTCCAGCTAATCTACTTACATCCAACATCGACAACACTCAATTCTACGATTATTAACACCACAGCTTGAATTCCTGCAGAACCAATTTAATCTCCTTTCCACAGTGGCGGATTTAACAGGGCGGCTGATGAGCAGTTGCCGCTTAGGCCCCTGCACAGAAGGCCCCCGCCGGGCCCCATCACAAAAAAAAATTAGGATTACGTATTGGTATCCGAACACTACATTTTTTCGTACTACTACACTTGGCCCGTTTTTAGTAAACTACCTCTTCATTTTCTCGAAAAGATGGGCCTCTGCCCAGAAGGCCCCCTAGGGCCCTATCTTTAAAAAGAATTATGATTTTAACCAAACACAAAATTGTTTTCTGTACTACTACACTTGGCTCGTTTTTAGTAAACTACCTCTTCATTTTCTCGAAAAATGGGCCCTGCCCAGAAGGCCCCCTATCTTTAAAAAAAAAAATATATGATTTTAACCAAACACTATATTTTGTTTTGTATTACTATACTTAGCCCGTTTTTAGTAAACTACCTATTTTCCATTTTCCCCCCAAAAATGGGCCCCTCAGAACGTTTGCCATCTGGGCCTTTTTTCTTAAATCCGCCGCTGCCTTTAAAGTACATTCTTTCTATCTTCTTCAACCCAAAGTCTACCAACTCCGCTGTTTCGTAAAACCAGGGCTGGATTAAGACTTTTAGAGGCCCTAAGCACTTAAAAGATTTCGACGGCCCCTTATACAGGGTGATCACTTCAAAGCAATGTCCGATTTCTTACGGATTTCCGATAATTTCACTAAAAAGTGTTTCTAAGAAAAGTTGGATTTTAAAATTCAGAAAATCTCTACGGTGCCCCTCCCTCCTCCTGATGCCCCAAGCACGCGCTTGTTGGTTAACCCAGCACTGCGTAAAACGATTTACAGTCGAAAATGTAGAGGAGGATCGCAAGAGCGAAGGAGAAAGAGAGGCCAGGGGTGGTCGATTGATATTCGTACGGCGAGGCCCGCCATAATTCAGAGTATAATTTAACGGGTGCTGCATCGCGCGGATGACTTTCCGGCGACGACGTGCGTCAGACGTTGACAATGGTGGCTGACACTCTGCGAGTAGTCTCTCATCAATATCCATAAGTTAAAGGACATCCGTCTTCGCCCATAGACACACGCGGAATAATTTACAAGGATTCGAGATAACCGGCCGCAAAGTGGTGGTCGCCGACGTGCGCGCGGTAAGAATGCTTGGGATTCTTGTTGACGCCATTTCCTCTCGTCTCGACTCGATAAACAACCGTGCGGCAAGAATATCGTTTCAATCGCAGAAGGGAATGCGAAGCATTCAAATTGAAATTAAAAGGAGTGATAGATGAAGATACATGAAGACTTAATTAGCATTTTAATTAAGCATTCCATGTGGAATTAAAAATACTAGGGAACGCTCAAAATAAGCTTCTATAAGAGCTTAAATTTTTTTCATAATTTCTTTTTCATCTAAAATTCGTATCTTTTTCAAGGAGTACTACTAAACAGGCCCGGCAAAATTAGGCAGCTGCCCGGGGCATAAAGTTGACAAGGGGCCCAAAATTGTCTTTTCATTGGCAATTTTTAAAATAAAGTGTTAAATTAAATATTACAAGTTGTACTATATGTAAATCTTTTGGATATTCTTCAGAATGTCCCCTGTGGCCGATCGACACGAGGTTTGAAGGGGGTGGGGGTGTGGGCCCTAAATCTAAAATTGTAGCTTCGAGTATTCATTAGTTTCGGAAATATTAATAAAAAATTATTGTTAATTTTTTTTACGTAGCTTTGGGCCCCACACACCGTCCCCACCCCTAATACGAATAAAGGGCCCAATTTGGCAAGTTCGTCTAGGGCGCAAAAAAGGCTCTAATCGGGCCTGCTACTATCTTGATTTATAAAGCAGAAAGCTTCTACATATTTGTGTGTTCGTCTGTCGCCTAAAAACTTTCGAACGTTAAACTCTGGGACCACTAAATGTGCCTCTGCTCATTACACCTGACTGATCCAGAGGAATGTGACCATTTTCACAAAAAAATAAACAAATTTATTTTTTTATTAAATCAGAAACTAAATTTTGGGCGAAGCCGATTAATAAAACTAGTATACTGATAAGTCCCAAATGGGCCCCGCATCCGTAAGGCCAGAGTTAAGGCAGTCAATTAGAAACTGCAGCTTTCTTAAATTTATCTATTTCACTTTTCAATGAATTGGGGAATTCGTGATTCTGAGAGGTGAAACGATACGTTTAATTCTGAGTTGAATAGTCGATCAAGTGCATGTGACGGAGCGCGAAGGGACCGAAGTCGGTGACTTCGATGCCCGCAGTGGAAGCAATCGCGTGCACCGTGGAATCATCGTGGAAATCCATTTCGCTCGAGTTACATTGTAAGCTGCTGTAATATCGTTGCACAGGCGTATCGTGCGAGCGGCCCGAGCTATTATGGACGATACAAAGCGACGAGTTCGCGGGGCTAAATTGGTTTCGTCAATCGTCGATCGAGCTCCCTGGTACCAGCAGCGAAAGCAGTTGCACCAATCAGCGGCACCGGGCATCTAGACGGCGAAGGAACGAATTTAAGCCCGGCATGCAAATTGGGGACCGCTCTGTGGGGCAACAGTTCAAGCTTTTGGTATGAAGAGAAATTTATCGCGTTAAGGCTGCCTATACATAGCAAAGCTAAATGTAGCCTCTCATGTTAATAGTATAGAATATAAGATAATAATAAGATTCTAGTGATTGGGTTTTCATTGAAACCACGAGTTAAAAATGTTAATTCCAACACTGAGCTGATTTTTAAGCACCCATAATACCTCTATATAATATTATCTGGGAAAATAGTGCTGCAATAAAATGTTCACTTCGTCATCCTCTTTGACACTCTAAACTTTTGAATCGCTCTGTATAGAGGCTGGATTTAAACTCAGACCACTATTTTGTCATATAGAATTGAAATTTCACAATTTATGAAGTCGATACTGCCTCCAATGTCCTCCCTAAGTTTTGAAAGGGTAAAAGTTAATAGTAGCCCAGCGAAAGAGTTTTGGAGTAAGAGTAAAGAAGGCACTATGGAGCATGGATTGGTGGATCTCGGAATTGAAGCTTCTGTTCGAATGCTCCGCCTTAATTCGTGCCCCGAAACGTGCAATTTTCATTGTCGACGCCACTCATTATCTTGCTTTTGCAAGAGATAGCCGGGTCGGCCGTGCGACATTATGCAACTTAATGACGACAAGTCTACCCATCGCTACTCTTTCTCCACGGTGCATCGTTTGCGAGTTGCCCTTCTATCGCGTGCAATCGCCCCCCCTCCCCTTTAACCGCAATCTTTCGTCGATTGAAAGTGCTGATTGATACGCGAGAAACAAGGAAATGAAAATTAAATCTTCGCGAACGATCAATCGCGATCGAACGTTACTTCGAACACTTGGAAAATACCAGGAAGTTCAAATGAGAGCTGTGATTATTCGAAATATTCGAATAACTTCGAATACGAATAATTTCTTCGAATATTCGAATAATTTGAATAATTCCGAAATCGAATAATTTCGAATACGAATAATTTCGAATACGAATAATTCCTTCGAATCACCGAATACCTAATTCGAATAATTTCGAATACGAATAATTCCTTCGAATCATCGAATACATCATTCGAATAATTTCGACATCAAATAATTTCGAATACGAATAATATCTTCGAATCTTCGAATCTTCGAATAATTCGAATACTTTCGTCAACTCTTCGAATCTTCGAATAATTTCTTCGAATCTTCGAATAATTCGACTAATTTCTTCGAATAATTCGAATAATTCGAATAATTTCTTCGAATCTTCGAATAATTCGAATAATTTCTTCGAATCTTCGAATAATTCGAATAATTTCTCCGAATATTCGAATCTCAAATTCGAATTCTTTGATATTCGAATACTTAGATTCTTCGAATATTCGTTACAGCCCTAGTCCAAATGCCACGTTTCGAGTTATTAAATAGATATTTCGCAAAGCACAATACGATATATACATAAAGTATTAATCTGTAAACACACTTCCTAAAAGTTTCAAGTATGTTCTACTTCTACACCATGCTTTGGACCCGTGGAAACGTGCCTTTAAGTGTCCCCTATATGTAAATTAAACACGTGGAGACGTGGCTTAAGGCACACAATGTTACATTCACAAGTTTCTCAAATATTTATTAACACGTTTCCCCGTAATTACTATTATTCTCCAAGCAGAGCTTTGACTCACCGTACTGCTGCTCCCAGAAGTCACCCTTCTGCTTCGCGGGTCAACACACAACTGCTCAGAATAGCGTCCTTCACCCTCGTCGCAGACTTTGTTTACACACGCTGCTCGGCGCTCCGTGTACCTGCGTTCGAAAATATAATAACATCAACAGGGACGCGGTCAGCCTGACACCGCGCAATTAGAGGTTACCCCCTTCTTTCCTCCCCGCCCCTCGCAACACGCATAAACCCTTCCCTTTCCCTTTGAAACTCCCCCGAATCGCCAGCCATTTAATTATAACACCTGAGAGGGGACGCAGCGAGGTCCCAAAGCTCACAACTTTGAGATTCAGAAGCAACTCTCGCCGAAAAACGTCAAACCTCTCGCTCCAAAACCTTAAAGTCGTAAACCTCAAAACTCTCCCATCTTTTTTACGGCTTCTAATTATTACACCAACTTGTCAATCCAATTTACAACCAAAATACTCGACAAACACGCTTCAACTAATAACCCCCGTACCCGCGTACTTCAAACGCCGTACCTTAACCCGATAAACCCAGGTTATGGACCCACGAAAATCTATCGCGAATTGTACGGGCAGCTTAAGGTGTCCAATGCCTCTCACCTTCTCCCACCGGAACGATGCTCGCGCTTCGAGGGGACGCGTCAAATTGGCGGGTTTCAAACCGCTGCCCGAGGTCACCAGCGCTGGTCGATAAAAATCAAAGACGGCGCACCGCCAGCCGCACCGACGCGTCGCCCGTTGCGTTACTGACTGTCGATCCATTTCCAACGCAGCTGCCTGCGCGTGTCCAGATGTCGCTGCGCTGCGATAGATCGCCCCAGCAGCGAGACAGCACCGCGTTTCGTCGGGGATTTTTATTATGAGAACGCGATAGAGTGGACGGTGGGAGGAATTGCTTTAATCGACGGATCTATTAATATTTCCCACGATACCACGCGCCGAGTCCCTTTACGTCCGAATACCAGAAACAGCCACGCTCCTCCGCGATCGCGATTTATTTAGCGGTAACAGATGTACCGGATGTGACAGCGTAACGAACCTTAAGGTTAAGTGACAGTACGCTTTTTTTTTATGCAATTGAATCGTATTTTTCGAAACCGATAGACCATCACTGGGAAAATGCCAGCGCCGAATTCTATCAGCGTAGCTGTAATATGTTCTAGCAATATGAATCGGAGCATGGAGGCGCACGCCTTTCTGAGGTAACTGTTCCTGCGCAACGCTGCGAACCAGCTTCCTGGACGGTAGTCTGATCTACAACGCCTTGAATTGTTTCAGTAAGAAGGGGTTCAACGTGAAGTCCTTCGGAACGGGGGACAAGGTGAAGCTTCCTGGGAACGCCCCGGATCGCCCGAACATATACGACTTTGGGACGTCGTACGATGAAATCTACAATGATCTTTTATCGAAAGACAAGCAATTGTATCCTAAACGTCGGATGAATAATAATTTTCTAGTCCAGGCGGTCGGCTAGTTTTGAGGAAAAGAATTGTATCTGTTGTAATATAAGTCTGTAAAGTAACCGAGAGCGAGCAGAGTTCCTTAACGATATCATTAGTTACACGCAGAATGGATTATTGCACATGCTGGAGAGAAACCGTAGGATAAAACCCAAGCCGGAGCGATTTCAACTGTCCAAGGACAAGTTCGACATCCTGATCACTTGTGAGGAGCGAGTATACGATCAAGTGATCGAGTCTATGGAGTCTAGGACCCAGGAAGACAACCAACCCGTGCATCTGATCAATATCGACATCCAAGACAACCACGAGGAAGCTACAGTCGGATCGTTTCTCATTTGCGAATTAGTCACCGTGGTACTTTGCAACTCTATACTTTGTCGCGACTAGGGCTGGGACTGTCCGTCGAATTTTTCGGTATTCGAATATTCGAATACTTCAGTTGCTCAATTATTTGACGAATATAATTCGAATATCCAAGTATTCGAATACCATTCGAATATTTGAGTATTCGAATACTTTTCGAATATTTAAGTATTCGAATACTATTCAAAATAATTAAGTATTCGAATACTATTCGAATAATTAAGTATTCGAATACTATTCGAATAATTAAGTATTCGAATACTATTCGAATAATTAAGTATTCGAATACTATTCGAATATTTATGTATTCGAATACTGATGTATTCGAATAGTATGGTGTGAATTTTAAATCAAGTTCTTTAGGTTCATTTTTTTCTACAAGCTTTTATTTAGTTTCAGTCGTGAGTTCGTTAGTTTTTCAGGTTGAAATCTTGTAAGCTAATAACATGATTTGTAATTCACACCATACTATTCGAATACAACAGTATTCGAATACTGAAATATTCAAGTAGTATTCGAATACAACAGTATTCGAATACTGAAATATTCAAGTAGTATTCGAATACTGAAATATTCGAGTAGTATTCGAATACTGAAATATTCGAGTAGTATCCGAATACTTAAATATTTGAATAATACCATTTGAATACTTAAATATTCGAATAACATTCGAATACTTAAATATTCGAATAACATTGGAATACTGAAATATTCGAAGTTTATTCGTAGCATTCGAATACTTGTAAAATATTCGAATATTAAATTATTCGAATAGTCCCAGCCCTAGTCGCGACGGTCAGCCAACTCTTTTATCAGCATTGATGTACAACGTTTGTTGCAGCTGGCGAATAGCGAGGACCTAGACAATGACATAGACGAATTGCTCCACGAATTCGAATCGAAGTTCGCAAGAACGATTCTGCACACTGTGTTTTTTTATTGAAAAGGGCTGTCGGATATCGGGAACCTGGTGTTCATCAACGACATAACTTATAAAGCAAACTAAATTATGTACCGTAATTAAACCACATTCTCTGAGTCAGATTATGTGCAGCGAATTCCACCGGCGGCAAGTAGGAATTCGACCCGTGCTTCCTATTTATCGAATTATTGCTCTCCATTGGAATATGTTTCAGAGATCTGCCGTTTTGCGTTTACGTTACACTCCCGTGGCAAGATGTAAATGTCGAGATCGCTGCTTTTTCCCAGCGATCCCGAGCGCCTGGCATCGGATTAGGAAAATAAAGACAGAGGTCATGAATTATAAAATATTTTAATTTTGTAATGTATACGCGCGCATAAGTGCACGGGAAACAGTGTACTCTTGTACGTGTATGTATTTTATTGTTAGAATGTATTTGTGGTACGTGGAATCGATATGAGTCTCTGGCACGCTTAAAAATATCCAGAGGCTTGTATGTTGCAAAATACTAACCGCTGTTATATAGCGAAAAGGCCTTCAACACAGTTTAAACGATACAGTACTAATGTCCACGAATTAATGTTGATCGAGATGAGCGTACAATCTTCTGGTTTTCTCGCGTTTCTTCTTATTCGAGTGTTTATTGATCTTTTTCCACGGTTTCTCTTCGAGCAACAAACTCTGCGTGGAACCGACTACTGATCCTGTATCGCTGAAAAGTTTACAACAATTGCGGGATATTATTGACGACGTAATAAACACGCTCCATTACTTATTATATGTGAATGATTATTGTCAGGAATTATACAAAGACGACTTTATCGAGTAATAAATATACAATAATGTTACATACGTAGAACCAGAACGGTACAAGCCGTGCATTTTCCCGATCACTCCCCTCACGTGTACGTTAGAATTGTTGTTCTGGAAGAACACTTTATCCAGGTCTTCGGACGTAGTCTTGCTCCCCTTGTTCGCACGTATCGTTCTAGCTGGTAAATGCTTGCTCGAGGAGATGGCTCTTCTTCGCTCCGGGAACACGTGAAACTTTTCTTGCTCCACCGTCGGCGGCGCGACGCAATACAAGAGTTTGCCGTTCACGAAATCTTTCAACAGATATCGAGCCGAGCGTGGATTGTCCGGCTGTCCATTCTGCGTCATGAAGCCTCGATTATCTAAAACAGAGAAAAATTTGTTAGAAATTGAAACACGGATCTTAAGTAGGGCTGGGACTATTCGAATATTTTACAAGTATTCGAATGCCACGAATAAACTTCGAATATTCGAGTATTCGAATGTTATTATTCGAATACTGATGTATTCGAATACTTAAATATTCGAATAGTATTCGAATTAACTTGGATATTCGAATTATATTCGCCAAATAATTGAGCAACGGAAGTATTCGAATACCGAAAAATTCGAGAAATAGTCCCAGCCCTAACCTTAAGGGGTCATTCCTGTAATCACGCCGCAATATTCGGCAACATTCAGTTTTTTTTTCTCACAAGGGAAGATCCCGAGTCCGGAAATTCCAAAAATTCTGAAAGTGTATATGTAGGGGGTTTCCTCCTGATGACAACGCAATTTTTGTTTGCTGTCCAAATTCACTCGATGAGGGTAAAATTAACCCCTGAAAATTCGGCTATTTACCGATTTTGTGTTATACCTCGCGAACTATAAGAGATAGAAGAAAAGTTTCAAGACAAAAGTTACTTTTTTAATTAGATCTATCATTTGGTAAATAAATTATTTTACAGTTCACGAGTTATAACACAAAATGGGAAAATAACCGGATATTCAGGGGTCAATTCCACCCCTTTAGAGTGAATTTGGGCAGCGAACAAAAATTGCGTTGTAATCACGAGGCAATTCCCTACATATGCACAAAGCTTCAGAATTTTTTGAATTTCCGGGTTCGGGATCTTCCCTTGTCAGTGAATACGCCGAATAACAATGTCAAACTTTTTTCATTTATTAAGCTACTTATAATGTATACGGAACAATTTTTTAAATACACTTTTAATCATATTTTTTCAATGTTATCTGGAGGTAAAAATCGCGCCTTTGAAAAGACGGCGGGAGTGATTTCAGCTACAGACTCATCTGAAACAAAGAAACGAAACTGATTCTTAATCATTATGAGTACCGCTGTCGCAGGTGTCAGAATTAGCCACGGAAGTGAAAATTTAACAAAATTGCGCGCATTCAAACTTCAAGTCTCGAAATTTCCCATTTTTACTTGAAGTTTGAATGCGCGCAAGTTTGTTAAATTTTTACTTACGTGGCTAAGGTGTCGTCCTTGAATTACGTAAGGATAATTTTGACGAATTCTTACCCCGTCCCTCCCCCAGTATAAAAATTCGTAAGATTTGATATTCCAACCCCCTCCTTCCGTAATATTTTTTTACACTTAATTTTTTCAATTATTAATTTCATTTAAAGGTTTATATAATTCATTGAACTCGGTTTCGGGAAATTTACACTAAAACTTCTTTTCCGGGACATTAATGATAGAATTTGTATTTACTGAAAATTAGGTTAAAAAATATTACGTAGACGCTATCTGCGCCCCCCCCCCCCCCTGAAAGAAACCGTAAGAAAATCACGACCCCCCACCAAAAAAGCCTTACATAATTTAAGGATGACCCCTAATGATTAAGAATCACTTTGGTTTTTTGTTTCAGATCAGTCTGTGAGCTGAAATCACTCCCGCCAGCAGTGACGGATTCAAAGGGGGGCGCACGCCCCTCCCTCAAGGGAAAAAAAACTTTTTTGAATTTGCAAAATACTTATTTTAACATAGCAATATGAGAGAAAATATAATAAATTGATACGAAAAAAAACACTTTTTCATTTAGCAGGAAAATATTATCGGGAAAGGTGCCTGGTTTATTTCTCAGACCTACGCCCCCCCCCCCCCCCCCTCCCGACAATCCCAAATCCGCCCCTGCCCGCCAGGGAGGTATTTCTTTTCCAAGGCGCGATTTTTACCTCCAGACAACATTGGAAAAAAACACAATTAAAAGTGTATTTAAAATTGTTCCGTAGACATTATAAGTAGCTTAAAATAAATGAAAAAAAAAGTTTGACATTGTTATTCATTGTATTCACCGAGAAAAAAAAAGCACGAATGTTGCCGAATTTTGCGGCGTGATTACAGGAATGATCCCTTAAAAGCCACACGAGCGCGATTACTTGCATCCATAAGCGTTTAATATTTCTTCTGCAGTCGGGGGACGAGCAGGGTCTTCCCCTTCTAGCGGCAGCGGCGTCATAATGCCGTATATATCCTCGATGACATGCCTTGGTATTAAAGTGCCCAGCAACGTAATCGGCGGGACGTGATCTCGCATTTGATCGATTGGCAGTATGCCGTGCAAAATCATGTCCGCTTTTGTGCAAACGAAACTTGGCATTACCAACCCGGGGCAATCGCAAAGAAGCAGATCCTTCTCCAGAAACAGCGTTTGGAAGTGTTTCGTTTTGCCGGGCGTCGCGGACACCGACACCTTCTTGTCCATTAGCAAAGCGTTGATCGTGGAACTTTTACCTACATTTGGGTATCCCACTAGACCGATGGTCGTGACGTCTTCTGTATAAGTTTTACCCTTGTAAATTGTTTTAAAAAATGAAACTAATTGGTCCCTATTTAACAGCTCCGTTGAATTTTCTATCTTTACGCTATCTTCCTTCCTAGCTTCTTCGTCGACTACTTCCAACACTTGCAAATCGCATTCGTTCTTCTTCACTTCTTCATTTTCTACAGAAGTTGTAGTTAAGGACTCTGCGTTTGTGCTACTGCCATCATCGGCGCTTTCATATTCGCTTTCCGAGGCAAATTCGGAATTGTACGACGACCCATCGCTGTCGTTCTCCACATCGCTAGCCTCTTCGTCTTCAGAATTTTCCTCCTCTATCGTTTCCTCGATCTTCTGCTTCTCGGCTGCTAACGTGGCAGAGAAGAACGCGATCCTCACGTTGATATCTGTGAAATATTTAGCCCACGCTTCTCGCTGGTCCTCCGTTAAGAAGTCTGCTTTATTGACCAGTATCACGTTCATCTTATTGGGATCTACTTCTTTCACGTAGGCTTCCAGATCCTCGCAGCGGAACAGCAAAGGGTTCCGCGCGTCTACTATCTGGACGACGACGTCGCTCCGCTCCACTACCCTCCACAGCTGCCTCCAGAACTCCAGGTTCTTCTCGTAAGGAGTCAGCATCAATTCTTCCGCGTCCTGCAGAATCGAAAGGGTGCGCCTCCATTCCAGGAACTCCTCCTTTTCTTTGGCCTGCAGCTCGTACGCCGTCGTACTGCTGTCCCACTTCGGCCTCCTCGGTATCTTGAGCTGCTCCCTGTGCTTCCTGTGTGACTCCAGCACCCTCTCCTTCTCATCTTTCGATAGCAATCCTATTCCGCTCTTCGGATTAACGAACTTGATGTTGAGTTTCTCTGCGTGGAACTCGGTGCCCGCTAGCTCTGCGGTGGACAGAAACTCTTGGAAGGAACTCTCTTCGGTGACGGATTGAAGATTAAGCCTTCCCCAATCGTAACCATCGTTTATCTCGGCGGTATGAAGCTATTGAAACGTACGGTTCCAAGGTTATTTAGATCGCAGAACACTTGACGCTATGCACGTGCGGTGGAACTTAATGCGTGGAAAGGTTATAAATAAAGGCATTACCTTACCATAGACGAATCAGCATTTCTCTTGATCTTCGTGGGACCGAAACGATCCCGGAGCAAAGCCTTCCCTAAATTCCCACCTCCTCCCTTTCCCTTTTTACCCATTCCGACGGAATTTCTATTCTTTCAAGAGATCGCGGGACGAGTGTTCAGGTCGTTATCAAAACACAGCGGTCGGCGTGTACTAACGGAGAATAACACGAGTGTCAGAGATTTATCTAGAATCAATGAAACGGTGTGTCGTGGACTTGAAAGAATAAAACTCCTAGTACAGTTCGACATACGGTGGAATGTTCAGGGTAGAATTAAAATATATATTTATGCGCATCATACATTTGAACTACTTATACGTATAGTCAATTAAGATGGACCTATACCTATGATATCTATAAATTAAGCCATGGGACAGATCTTAAATCGAGTAATTCCTCCGTCTTATTCCATTTTTATTAATAATCGATAGGTAAACTGTCCTGGTTCACAGTTCCTCGGCGACCAGCAACAATTACGAAAACGGTTCGACATGTTCCACATGCTGTTTACCATAACTCCACCACGCGCTCGTCAATCCTCGAATCAGAACAAGAACATTCTTTCGCAAGGCAGCTTGTGAACAGTGTTTTTCTCTTCCTCTCTCTTGGAATAATATTAACGTCACTGGTTACATTATTATATTACAATTTCCTTCTTGCGATTCCAATGCGACCCCGACCGCGGACCCCCGTGCCCCCGCGCGCTACCGTTGCGGTGAAGAGAAACGGGCCCGCCTCGGCGGGCCACCCGTCCCCTCGCTTTAGAAATCTAGCCATCTATGTGTGGATAATCAGTCGCTTCTCTGGAAAAAAAAGAATTACAGCACTCCCAAGCGAAGTCCCTCCGGAAAGAAAAGAAAATATACTTTCATCCAAGCATACTGCACGTAAACGCCCCCACTCGCTCTCCTCCTCCCCTCAGAGTATAAAATGGCTCGCAACGTGTCCGATATGAGTCGTTATTTTACACTGCGATGCTTACAGAGTACCACCACTGTACAATTCTGTATGGAAATGTGTCGCCGGCCCATACGAGGCGAATAATGTCTGTCAAAACGTGATATTAGAGACACTCGGTTAATCGCTTTCAATAATTATCTCTTCCCCTGGCGCCCCGCGATTGCTCGCCGTCGCGGCCCCTGCCGCGGTTGTTGTAGCCGCTCCTGCCCATGTTATTGTCGTTGGGCCCACGATTCATGCCGCGATTAGGCCCCAGCTTGTTCCCGAAGTTGCCGAAGTTCGAGTTGAAGTTGTTGGGCGGGTTCTGGCCGGGATTCTGTCCCCGGAAGCCTGGGCCGAAGCCGGGCCTGTCGAAATTCGGCGGGCCCGAGTTGGGCCCCCGGAAGTTCGGTAGGCCCTGAAAGTTGTTGCCGAACGGTCCCTGATTCGACCCGAACAGAGGCAGAGGGCTGGGCCTGAAGTGCTGATTCGGGCCGAAGTTACCATTCGGCGGTCGGAAGTTCGGGCCGAAGTTCCCAGGCGGGGGCCCGTTGGGCCCGAAGCCGGGGTGCATGTTCGGGTGGTGCATCATGTGCATGGGACCGTCGATCCCCTGCATACCAGGGTGCAGCGGTTTGTTCTGCATGGGATGCTGGGACATGTTCGGATGGGGGACTAAGCTTGGGATCGGAGGGGGCATGTTGGGATTGATGTTCTGCATGTTGTGGTGGCTGGATATGTGGGATATACTGTTACCCAGGTGTGGCATGTTATTGCTCATCCCCGGGCCCATTCCCATCGGCATGTTGTCCCGCTTGTCGAAGCTACTCGAGAACCCGTCCCCTTTTCGGGGCCCGTCGTTCATCGATTTCTCGTCGTCCCACCGCGAGCCACCGTCCCTGTCTCTGTCGTCGTAGATGTCGTTGTCCAGGGACTTCTTCAGGGAGAATCCGTGCGAGCTCCTGAAGTCCTTGTCGGCGTAGTTGCTTCTTATATCGTAATCGGAACGCGAGCTAGGCCTGCCAGGCCCGCTAGACACGTTGAACCGCAAGTCCTCGTCGCGGCTCATGTTCCTCGCGTCCTCGCCGCGGGGAAGCTTCCTGAGATCCTCGTCCTGGCCGCCGTGGTAAGAGTTGCTCTCGCTGGAGTGCTGATTCAGTTTCCCGCCGATGTACCGGAGATCGGTGTCGCTGGATTGCGAGTCCTCCGTCATCGCTCCGCCGAAGACTGGCTGGTGGATCTTGGACGTTCGGTCGCTGGCCCCGCCGTCGCTCCAGCCGATCAGCTGGTCGAATTTCCGTTTACCGCCGCGGTTCAGGGCCTTGAGCAGCTCCGGGTTCTGCGCGAACTTGGAGCTAGGCAAAGGCGGCGGGAGCTCGATGTCGGGGACTTTGGAGAAATCGATGTCGCCATCGTCCTGCAAATAGTCTTCGGTTTCGTCCAAGTTCTCTGCCGGGCCCACGACGTCCCTTAGCTCTTCTATCTCCCCGGACAGCACTAATTTATTTATGGCGTCGGTTCCCTTGCCAATCGCCTCCGATAACTTGGAACCAGCTACAATATACAATCACCGTAAAAACTTTGTTGACGGTGGCGCGATGAACTGTATGTTCCTTTGTGTATGAAATGGTACTTACGTTCGACAGGAATCATCTTTCCATATAATATAATACCATTAGGCGTCACGTCGTTCAGAGGCACTGCTCCTGGCGTAGTTTCGATCAACTGATTCACAAATGCGTTGAGAGCTTCGACCTGCTCCATGTCCTCCGCCTCCATTTCGTTCCACTGAGCCTGGAAATTTCGAGGGATCGGCTTGCTGTACGGAACCTTCTTGTTGGCGAACTTCTTTCCTTCGTCGACCGCGTGGTCCAAGTCTAATCCCGGAATCCCTCCGCTCTTGTCCTCTGGCTCGCCGTCCGCGTTGATTCTGTCTTCAGGCCCCATTCCAGGTATCACAGCCGCCTCGTCAGCTGCAAAGTATTTCGCGAACGGGAGTGGGTGATGATCGGATTTCAGTCAACTTTATTGCGTACCTATTTCGTGGTCGTCGATACCAGCTGACCCTGCGGGCAGAGTGTTGAGATTGTACTTGTCTCTCATCAAGTCGCCGGGCCTGTTTCGTGTCCAGAACTTGGAGGTGTGATCGTTGCTGCCGGAGCACAGGATGTGGCCCAGCGGGTGCCAGGCTAGAGTCCAGACGATGCTGTCGTGTGCCTGCTCTATCGCACCCACCTCCTTGTCGGCCCTAAAAATTAATCGTTGTACGTAGGTGTACCTAAACCGGCGGGGATTGTGAAGCGCGGAGGTGCGTACCCAACGTGCCAGAACAGAATGGCGCCGTCGCTGCCGCCACTGCAAAACAGACCCTCGTGACTCGGGTGCCACGCGACGCTCGAAGCCTCTTTCTTGTGGCCACGAAACGTTTGAACCTCTTGGCTTAAATTTCTAAGATCGAACAGCTTGAGCAAGTGATCTCGCGACGCGGTTACCAGCCAGTTCCCGTTCTCGTTCCATTTCACGTCCATCACCGTGGACTTGTGTGCATGCAACGTTGCCAGCGACTGGCCAGTCTTTGGGTCCCATAATTTCACCGGTTGCTGGTTATCTTTGCTCCCAGAGATGACTAGACTCTTCTGCGGATGCCAGTGCACACACTTCACATCAGCCCCGTGACCTAAACAGGGAATGGTATGAGTAGTCGGCGTAGCTCTAACGCTCCTTATAATTCATCCAGCAACTTCGTTACCCGTTTGTAGAAAGTGTAACTAAGAGACGGTAGAAATAAAGGTAATTACAACATGGGAACCCTGGTGGAAATATGTACCTCTCAGAATTCGCTCTTCGTGACAGCGAAGGAAGTCCCAAATTCTGACGGTTCCGTCGTCGCTGCACGTCGCCAGCTTGTGATCCGTTGGACTGAAACTACCCGCCCAAACAACAAGAGTTATACTCAAACAGTACGCTGTCACATATTTACGAAGCAATTCTTTATTTAGTAAATGTTCACAATGAAGAATCTTCAATAAAATGAGTACTATAGTTGGTCAGAGCAGATTTCAGTTTCATTATTCTCGTGTGTAGAGACCAGTGTAAAGTAGTAAATATCGAGGCGATAGCGTAGCATGATGTTGATCGGGGGGGGGGTCAGTAAATTTTATTGAAGTTATCATTTCTACGGATCTGACATGTTCAATGTGAAAAAGAAGCAAAGTACGTGAAGTATTTCATCGGGTAGGACACTTAAGACATGTGGTACACCTTACGGACATTATTGTAACACGACTTCGGGACACAGTTACTATTCAAATTGAAGCATTCGAAGGCTTACATTTATTACTGATTCGTCATTTTGCTGAATAAATAAATACTACCACATGCAATAGTTCGCGGTATGTGCGAGGCAAGTAGAGAATATTCTGAGAATTCTGTCTTTCCTCTTCACAGTACCGTCTGCTAAACAATTTACTCGTATACATCTGCACATCTACGCATGCATTCTTAACACATCCTAAACAATAAATCGCGCGAGGATCGATTGAAATCGCTTATGATATTCATAAGGGATGACAATCCTTGGAGAAAATTAATCGGAAACAATTTTAAAGAATATAACGAGCTGTTATTTCGTGAATTACTGATGAAGTTCATGTATGATTCTTCCTAGAAGTTCGAGTGCGACCGACTTCGCCACGGGAACGTGCGGGCGGCAATGCGTAAAATAATAATGCAAAAGAGACTTTACTCTCCGATTGATCTGAAAATTTGTTAACGTATCGATTGCATGACATTCTACAGAGTTACGCATAGTGGATTTTACTTTAAGTGCATCTCAAGGAACAGACAGACATCAGTAATAAAAGGAAGATCTATGTGTAAATATTGTAAATAAACAAAAAACCATCTTCGATAGTCATATCTGGCACTCAAACAAAATTCATTGCCTGCTAAGCAACAAACCGTCTTCATTGTCGTTAAATCAAGAATCTCTCTTTGATGCCACATGACCACCGAGTGATATACCAAGAGTGATATTTTTTTTAAAAGTTTAACATTTATTGCACAAAAAAAATGTCCGAAGTGTACATGAATTTCATTATATCTCTCAGCTACTCTCTCTCTCTCTCTCTCTCTCATCTGCAAAAGGGCACAAGCGACACAAATCGAAGAAGAAAAAATATCTTTATTATCGGAGCCATGTGATACTGCAAATGCCTTTATTTCAAGCTTCATCGAAATCTTGGATGATGTAAAGAAGGACACAGGATATTTATTTTTATTGTAATTCAATGGGAATCTCAGCTAGGTGTTTTGCCGTATATATTTCTTTCTCGTTTATTGGTAATTCTAAAATACACATCTTTGCCCGACAGCCTGACTGTATAAACTCCTTAAACCGAGAGCCGTAAGGACCTAGTTTCTCGTTTCGTAGCAGCTCGCCTCACTTCCCACCTTGCACACTTTACGCGCGGCCACGTAAAAATTAACAAGTTCTTACTACCATGCTCTAGCGGACCATGTGAAATTGACTTAGGTCCCTAAGACTCTAGGAGTACAAACGATTTATAAATCGACACGCATACAACATGGTTGACAGAAAAGTTTACACTGTCCTTGCGTATCAACATTTCAATATCATTATGATCCACAAAAGTTATAGAGAACGTTAAAAAAGAAAAATGTCTTGCATAGTATTGAGAACCTACTGTGTAATCGATATCGATCAAAAGGGACCGGCACATTTATTCAAGACAGCCGAAAGCTACTGGTGTACGTATAATATCGCTCAGTATTCTCCGTCGCGTTATCGTATCACATCTCTCTCAAGTACCCGAAAGATTTTTGTGAGAAAACGAATTACTAAACCCCGCTGCCGTTTCTGACAGCGAAGAACAACAAGAATACCGTACAGCGTAGAAACTCGAGCTTTTATCACAGATTCGATGTCACAGAAACGTTCAACGAGTCAAGAATTTGCGTATTTCCCATGCGCCTAATACCAGAAAATCCTTCGAACAAAGATCTATGGAAAACTCTGGAAATCACCTGTGTACCCATACAAGAGGCGCTATTGCCATAGCAGAAGTGTCGTAAGACCAGAAAAGGAAGAGAATGAGAGTGGTGTCCAGTATCTTAACTACAGCAAGGATGGACGGATCATCGATAACAGTGGCGCAAGAGACGTAAGGACTAGTGTGGTGGATGGTATACCTGAGTCCTCTAATCGCTTCTTTGTGCGCCTGAAACATCTTGACGTTGTTCATGTTGCTCTGCCAATACTTGACGTAGCCAGCGTGATCACCCGTTACCATCCAGCTCTCGTTGTGTGACCACACCATTGTTCGCACCGGACTATCGTGGGCCTGCACAGACAAACCCGATCCCTCTTATTCGCATACTCCGACACTGGCGTAAATGCTCCTTACCAGCCAGTAACGCAAGCCCAGTTATTCGAGCTTCCGTTACGGCGCAAGTAATTTAAGGGCGAGCCGTGAGACGATTAAAACCACAGGATATATGTTCTCCTACTATTATCGAAGTACAAAATGTACCTGCAGGATGGTTTCGAAATTAAACGTAAGGCCATTCCACAGTGTGAATTCCCCGCTAGAAGCGCCAGTGACGAGACGCCTGCCCTCCGGTGTCCAGGCCATGCAGAAGATCGGACAGCGCATCTTATTCGTCGCAGTCTTCACGAATCTCGTGGTGACCGCGTTTATGGGATTGTCGACGTAGCTGGGTGGCGGGAGCAGATCTGGGTAGTACATTACGTCCGGCTGGAGGGCACGCCTGTCCCGATAGTCGCGCTGCCATACTCGATTCTAAGCTCAGAAAATTTGCAACGTTAATGATAGCCGTTATCGGCTCGAGAGGGTCTCACGACCCAGACGACGAGTCCTACCTCTAGACTCTTTATGATAGCAGAATTGTAGTCCACCGTTTTGCGCATAACGGACTTCCGGAGCCTCTTCCCATCGAATTCATCTTGCAAACTGTCCTGGCCGGCGGCCACGATTTTCGGAGCGTGGTACGGTCGGAACGGCTTGAAGAAGCCACGAGCACCATCTCTGTGGTTGTTGTAGCGGTGCTGGTAGCTCCCGGACGTGTTTATCGTTGTTAAATTAGGAGGCGGGGCGGACAAGTTCGGAGTAGCGGGCGGCGGCACCGACATGTTTGGTAAACTTATGGCCGGCGGGGGATTCGCGAATTGTGTGGTTGCAGACATAACGAAGGGATTTGTAGGGTTCTAGAAGTTCAAGCATACGAAAGGAAACATAATCTGAACGGGTAATAAGGGACGAACATATTTGCCGCTCGATATTGTCTAATCTCGCTACGTTCAATCCATTGTAGTTATTAATTCTGCGAACAGACACAAGTTACAATTGTAGTACATCGTTAAAATTACTTCCATTTAACTTGTGCGAGATTCGTTCGCGAAGCTATCGTTCACTTAAAAACGATACGTGTCCTGCCAATTCGCGCAGATTTATTCGCAGAAAGGGTGGAGCTAATCTCGCCGGGTCGTCGACGACCCGCAGCTGCTACAGTAAAGGATCTCCCCTTGAAACATTGGTGAACAATTTGCAAGTACAGGCAGCCAGAAAATGGACTTTCACAATATGTGAAAGTGTAATGCGAGCTCGTAAATGGAGATATCGCGCGCGTTAATTAATTTCGTTACAGCGGATGTCCAGCTCCCTTTGATCGATTTATTATTGTAAAGTCGGTTATTAAATACTCGCGAGCGGGCAGTCGAACCCGCTCCGATTGGAAATTGGAACGCCAACGAAGGTTAGAGAATATAATTTCGAGACGGGAGGAGCGGCCCTCTAAACGCAGATTTTATTCGAATCCCGGACGCTTGCGACGGTACAGGTTTATAGAAACTGGTAGGCAACCTGCTCATTAAATCGCGAACAAATTTTCATTGATGTGTTGTGCTGCACTGTAGAACCCTCGAAATGTACACAACCACTTCGATTCCACCGGATGTTAGGGGGATGATTTTCACACGATTAACGGGACGCGCGAGTTAAGGGGACCATCGCCCGAGGGAAATATGGGCGACTCCGAGGTTCTGCTATCTAATATGTAAATCTAAACACGACTGGCAAACAGCAAGATGATCGTGTGTCCGCTACGGACGCCATTACTCTTCTGGGCGATGACATCCGTTTTACTCGTGTCCCATTTCCGTCGGCGGTTTAGTAAATTCTTGCGGGCGACGCACGCTCCGATCGAATGTTGTTAATTATAAATCGTCCACGCGTGCATGGATTTTTGCAAATACTTTGATGCAGTAACTGCTTCGGATGGGAATAGAATTAGGCGAGGGATTATAGGGACTTTTGTAAACTGTCTCTGCTGTTCAGCGTAGTTGTATGATTACACATGAGCGTTCGAGGATTTTGTTTAAAGTAGAGCCTCTTAATTAACACTGCTTCTGTTGTAGCTATTTTATGCCATACTAACGAAAATATGGGTTATTTTACAAATTGAGGAGGACTACCTGTTCTATATAACACTTTTAGTGTTTTGTATTTACACTAGCAGGTGTGAAGTTAATCAATTATTCGTTGCTATTGTTATTGCTGTTGTACTAACAAGGGAACACCGCGAACCCGATTGGAAAGCAACTTTGTGGGTTTATACAGTGACTCAAGACAAGAACAACGGTGTGTTTCAGGGCCTTATCGCTCTTTAAGGGGTGAAAACTAACCTCAAAGTCAAATACGCACTCCAACTTTTTCTCGTATAACTGCCAAACTAGAACAGACAGAAAAAAATGTTTCGAACAAAAGTTTAATGGTTCAATGAACACTGTAAACTTGCGTTAACAAAATTTTTAAAAATAGTTTAAAAAAAATACGTGAACGAAAAATTTTTTTTTTCAAAATTTTGTTAACGCAAGTTTGCAGTGCTCAGTGCACAATTAAACTTTTGTCTGAAACATTTTTTTCTATCTGTTGTAGTTTGGGAGTTACACGTGAAAAAGTGGAAGTGATTATTTGACTTTGAGGTTAGTTTTCACCCTAAATACGTATATACTTCTACTTTTTCAGGTATAACTCCCAAATTAGAATAGACAGGAAAAAATGTTTGGAACACAAGTTTAATGGTACAATGAGCACTGTGAATTTGCAATAACAACATTTTGAAAATAGTTTTAAAAAAAAGATACGTGGATGAAAAATTTTTTTTTCAAAATTTTGTTAACTCAAGTTTGCAGTGCTCATTGCACAATTAAACTTTTGTCTGAAACATTTTTTTCTGTCTGTTGTACTTTGGGAGTTACACGCGAAAAAATGGAAGTGTTTATTTGATTTTGAGGTTAGTTTTCACCCTCTTAAAGGGCCCGAATGAAACATACCGTTGTTCTTGACGAATTCCACTTACACACAAATCACCCGCTATTTTCATTAAGCTAGGTTTTCCCGTGCGCGACTGGACGCATCGTCAAGATTTTCAAACTCGATTTTCTCGAAAATGAAGCGCAATAACAAAAAATTTTATTCTTTTTTCTCGACTTATTTACTTGTTATAAATCGAAAAGAAAGAGTAACTATTTTTCATATCGCGCTTCAATTTCGAGAAAATCGACTTTAAAATTCTTGACGTTGCGTCTAGTCGCGTACAGGAAAACCTAGCTTAATAAAAATCACAGGCAATTTGGGCGTAAGTGGAATTCGCCCTTTATAAACCCACAAACTTGCTTTCCAATTGGTGATTAAGGGTTCCCGGTGTTCCCTCGTAAGATTTTGTTATGAGAGAGACATTGATCGCTACTCGGAACAAAATCATATTGCAGTGGACTTGATGTACTTAAAATTGTAGCACTTCAAATGATTTAGTTGGCTAAAACATCTCCGCTACAACTTTCTTCTAAAACTTTATAGATATCTTTCCAGCGTCATTATTTTACAAATACAGCACGAAAGTAAATCGCAATAGAGAATCATGAGCGACAAATGCATGGTGACGAAACTCCCGCATCACATACAACAGAAGCTGTGTCACACACGACCGCCTTACAGACAAGGGAAAAGGTTCACATCGGTGAAGGTAGCATCGCGGACTTGTATCCTATTCCGTGTAAACATATCTAATTGTTAAAAATCTTACGGAGTTATTTAGAATAATTTTAAGTTCCAATATATACTCTGCATTCGCTGTAACATTTCCTTGACAAGCTAGCTCTATGTAACAGGTTTACACAGTAAACGACGAGTCCAAGCATTTAATGATATGCGGAGTGCCGAAGCTTCAGTTAGGCGAAGAAGTGAAGAAGCTCGTCGATCCGTACGGCGATGTAAAAAAGATTCACGTGGTGCCGGATTATCCTTCAGAAGAATTTACAGAAGCTTACTATATACAGTACGCTCGCATACAGAGCGCGAGGTCGATATCCTTTCGAATTCTCATCGCATCGGTGCCCGATGTAAATTACTATGTGCGACGTTGTGTGTTATACAGAATAGCGAAACGCTTCGTTGACGGTAAGAATTTTTACGGTGGTTCGCTGCATGTGTTTTACGCGCCCGAGCTGGAATCCGTGTCCGAGACTCGAGCCAAGCTGATCCAGCGCCGCCGAGACGTGGCTGTACGCATAAAGAGAAATCAGCGAGACGCGGCAAACCCGAGCACTGACAAATTTGTACCCAAGTAGGTCGCGGAAATTTTGGTGATACTAATAAACACATTACTCCCGCGGGTATAGTCAGCTTTAAATAAATTGCAGAGAGCAGTTTCACAGGAAGAAGAGAGCGCCGGCTTTACCGCTCACGGAAGAACGGCTGTCTAAACACTATCCTGGGGAAACGTTGTCTTCGATTTATAACGGTATACCGCAAGATATAGATCCGAGACCAGTGTCCGAGCCTAGTTTACCTTCGACTTCGCGCAGTCAAAAAGCCACTTCAAGCTCGGCTGCTTTATTGCAAGCTCCGTATCATCCGAGCGAGGATGTGATTAAAATAAGCGAAGCCAGAGGAACCGCGACGAAACCCGACTCTGCCAGAGGCAAGAGGAAAAATTACAAAGGGCAAGCTGTTAACAGCGGCGTCAAAGTCAGAGTCGTCCGACCTCGGATAGTAGACACAAGCGCAATAGTAAAATGGGACACCTCCAGTAAGAGTGTATTCGCGAATCCTAAAAAAGTCGAGAGTAACATAACTATTAAATTAATACCGAGGAGCGATAACGGGAGCAAGAGGATTGTAATAAAGGATCCAAGGTGCGATTTCCTTCGCACGCTGTTTCAAGTATTCTGTCGTAGTCGGCTATCATTGATTTATTACGTTTCAGCGTGTCGCAATTGGTGAAACCGAGCGAGCAACTTCAACTTTCGATCGAAGAGGCAAAGACTCAGATACGCGCGGCTATGCGAATAAATCACACTGAGAGTTAGATAAATGATCACTAGTATAAAAACAATTTATTTTATATAAATACATTAATTGCGAGCGATTGAGATTTACATTTTAAAACATTTTACTTATGTCAATAATTTATAAAACCTTCCTATTAAAAAGATTTGCGTAAGGCTAATTAATTGTACCTTCAGTCTTCCTATCGTTAATCAAACGCCCGGAAAGTTGTTAAATAATCACTGTCGAATCCGGGTCCCATTGTATATCGCTAGATTTAGACTTCGCGCTGTATTTCTTCCGCGGCGGTGTGTTCTCTTGCAACATTTTCGGTATTACACTTTTGTTTCTAATCTGTTGCGGCGATATTGCTAACACCGAGCGCACGTGACCGTTGTTCGAGCGATTTCCGAGCGGTGTTCGAATCTGCAAAGTAGATTATTTTAATGGTGCCTTTCGGCGTCTCTTAAGCGGACTAGGCAGTTGAAAAATCTATTTTTTTTATTGCATTTTCCGAAAGCACTATCTTTTCTGAATAAAATGCCGCTTGGTTTATATTAAAATTCGCAAAATTGTAGATTTGGCAGGTAAAAATGTCAAACCTTTTGCGTCGCCTTTGCCCAGAAACTGTAAACGCGTTTTTCTCTTCATTTTTTCTTGATTGCGAACGAATGGAGGTTCAGATCGACTTGGAAAAAATTACAGGATGTGTAAAACATGTGCCACTTCGGCGCAAACCTCTGATATGGTCCGTTAAAATCTGAGATTTTCATAAAAAAATTAAGAAGTCACCGGATTTTGGTTGCGCACCATCATTGTTTGTACGCTACTAAAATCCGGTGACTTCTTAATTTTTTTATGAAAATCTCAAATTTTTACGGACCATATCAGAGGTTTGCGCCGAAATGGTACATGTTTTACACATCGTGTAATTTTTTCCAAGTCGATCTGAACCTCCATTCGTTCGCAATCAGGAAAAAATGAAGAGAAAAAAATATTCGAGAAACACGGCGTTTAAAGTTTCTGGGCAAAAGCGACGCTATAGGTTGCCGCTTGACGTTTTTAGCTGCCAAATCTACAATTTTGCGAATTTTACTATAAACCAAAATGCAATAAAAAAATCGATTTTTCGACTGCCTAGTCCCCTCAAGGTTAATTCAGACACGTCAAGTAATTTATTCGAGTGGCGAGTAATTTAATAATTTACTAAACCTTACTAAAAATTGTTTTACTGAACTGCTCGACTAAATTTTAGTGTCCACACACGGTAAATTATTAAGGGGTCATTCTGGTAATCACGCCCCAAAATTCGGCAACCTTCAAGTTTTTTTTTCTCAGACTCAAAATTTAACAATATTGCGCGCATTCAAACTTGAAGTAAAAATGGAAAATTTCGAGACTTGAAGTTTAAATGCGCGCAATTTTGTTAAATTTTCACTTACGTGGCTAATTCTGGCACCTGCGATCGCGGTAGTCAAAATGATTAAGAATCAGTTTTTTTTTTCAAAGGCGCGATTTTTAACTCCAAATAACATTGAACAAAAAAAAACACGATTAAAAGTGTATTTAAAAAATTGTTCCGTATACATTATAAGTAGCTTAATAAAAAAAAAAAAATGTTGACATTGTTATTCATGGTATTCACTGAGAAAAAAACCCTGAATGTTGCTGAATTTTGCGGCGCGATTACCAGAATGACCCCTTAAATTACTCGCCACTCGACTAAATTCCTCGACGCGTCTGAATCATCCTTTACACAATAATCAGAATATAAATTACCTTTGCTGGTTCGTTTCCGTTTTTATCGTTCGAACAGAAAATCTTCTTTTCGTCCGCTACGATCTTGATCTCCGATTTAACCGCCGTTCTCCTCTTTCCAGTTGCATCCGCATGTTTTACATCGCTTTCGAATTTAACTTCTTGCAGCACTCCTAATATCTTTTCGTGAATAATTTGAATCTCGTCGGAGTCGGTCGACTCTGTTTCACTGGGATTGTCCTCCAGTATCAACGAATCTCTCCACACTTTAATCGTATCGTTATCGACAGCAGGGGCCTCGTTAGGTTGCGCATCCTCGCTAATAAATACCTCGCTGCAGCTGCTGTCTCCTAAACATGTTTCATAGCGACTCTCATTATCCACTCGTTCTTCTCCTAATGTAAATATTCGTTGACCAGTTAAAACAGGACCTCGCCACACACTCCCGGCGATCTTGCTGTAAATTAGCTTGGAATTCTCAATAACAGTAATTTCCTCACCGCTCCCGTTGATTGTCTCCGTCCCAGATGATTGACTAGAAATCGACGAGTCCGATTCCCCTGATCCGTCATCGAAATCGTTCTTTAAATCCGGAGACTTCGGTGCGCACGCTGCCAAGTCCGGCAATGCTTGTATTTCAGGAACAGTGAACTCGGATGACATTTCGCAGTATGAGAATCTTGAATAAGAAACATCTGCCTCGTAGCTCCCGCGCCTGTACAAACATTCTTGAGACCTCGCTCTTAATCGTTCTATGGACTTCGGCTTCAGCAGCGGAGTTCTATGAAAGTCTGCAGCCGGAGATCGCGGATCGAGCCCCAAAATCGCGAGGCGTTCTTTTTCTATAGCACTAATTCCCCTTTTGTGGATTGTTTTATCAGCTGTTGGCGTCAACTCCATGTCTGAATTCAGATTTTGCTGAAACGAATTTATTCGTCTTCATAAAAGATACTGTTTCCCGTAAGAAATTCTGGTAATTATTCACAAATTTTCCACAGCAAAATATAGTATTTTCGCGAATGAAGTAAAGCCGACCGGCGATTGGGGAGAAGTTGTTCAGAGTGTTGTCCTTGACGACATAATCCAAGGTGACTGAAATCGGCGAGGTGGTCGCTTTGTAAATATTTACCGAGATTCTAGAGAGGCTTAACGAGGGAGACTCGTGTAACTCGAAGAAAATTAGGCGATGTTCGTGATCTTTTTCTCGACGAAACGGTTCGAAGTAACTTAAGTAACTTACCACATTCAGAAACTCTAGATTAACAGTATCTCCCATTCGTGGCTCACATTTTTTTGGACTTAAACACAACATTACTCTGTCCAAATCCGTTTCCAAGTATGGTTTCAGTCGCAGGTGCCTCGGGATTGCTGATATCGCCCTTCTGTCGAATCCGACTGGAGTAGAATCGACCTATCGACATCGTGTATCTTATACATTGCTCGTTTCGACAGAAAGCTGCCCTCGTCTTCGGTGGAACTTACCTCGATCGGCGTTCTATCTATACCAGATGTTACGGACCTAGGATCGATGGGTAATGTCTTGTGAATTACTGGCGGTGTGCGCATGTCTCCTTCCACGATTGCTTCGTCCGTGGAGGCCTCTTTATTTCCTTCATCCTTCTCGATCTTATTATTTTGGCAAAAGAACTTGGTAAAGTAATTCCCCATTATTCTTCTTCTTCTTCTTCTTTTCTTGTATACTTCAGTACACTAGAATTTCCAATGAATAAACGATGAACAGCATGCCTCCTTCATCGGTGTCATTGAGATGACTTCTTTAAATGTAAACACATGACGGAGACAAATACTTTTCGGTAGTTAAAATCAGGGGTCGAATGAAACTGTTGGAGTTTTCAATTAACTATGAAATAACTGTAATTTTCTGCCTGAGAAAACTGGAAACTCTTATTCCATACAGTTTTGCGTAAGTCAGAAACTTTTATTTTCTCAGAAGTAGAGACATTTACTCTGCTCTGAAAAATTTAAAATTCTGACAAGCAGATTTCCTGAAAATGTGGGGGTAGATAGATCCGAAGTTGAAACCTTAAACCGTTCTGTGAAAATAATTATATAAAAATCAGAAGTGTGCTTTCTCTTCTATATTTACCCTGCTCCCAATTTTTTAAAATAACACTAATTAAAAAAAATTCCTAACTTTTTTTATTTACCCTTAAATGTCTGCTCAAAAATATACAACCCTTCGGAATATTTATATAGTTGTTAAAGCTGAACTCTTACGACAGAGTTAAAGCGTTAAATTGCAAAGTTAACTTAAAGCAGAAAACAAATAATTAAAATGTTAGGAGTTCGATAAATAACATTTATTTATAAAAGTTTACAGTTTATGAGCGAACAGTGGTAGGAGATTTTTCAGGTTTATTTATCATCGTACGAATTTGATGGTCAACCTTACCTGAAATGAAAGTTTATAGAAATAGGAGTAAAATTTTTAACACACTGATCTCAAACACCATAACTGTACGCCCGACAACTTTCCTTTGCTTGTCTTTCAAAATTAAACCGACTAAACGAAGTCTTGCCAACATGCAGCTTTTGAATAAGCAGTGTTGCCAGAGTGGGCGGACTCCGCCGCCTGGCGGAATTTTCAAAACCAACTGGCGCTGAAAAATTGAAATTGGCGGTTGGCGCCTGAATTGATCGAATTCCACTTGCGCCTAAATAGCGTATTCGGACGATCGCACTGGTGCGCACTGAGGGGCCGTCCTTAAATTACGTAAGGGTAATTTTGGCGAATTCTTACACCCTCCCCCCCCAGAATAAGAATTCGTTAGATTTGATATTGCAACTCCCTTCTTACGTAATATTTTTTATATTGAATTTTTTCAGTTATTAAAATTCTTTTGTAGGTTTATATAATTCATTTAACTCGGTTTCGGGAAATTTAAACAAAAACTAATTTTCTGGAACATTAATTATAGAATTTGTATTTATTGAAAATTAGGTTAAAAATATTACGTAAGACGCTACCTGACTCCCTCCCCCCCCCCCCTCCCTTATGAGAAAACGTAAGAATTTCGCGACCCCCTCCTCCCCCCAAAAGCCCTACGTAATTTAAGGACGACCCCTGAGTGCGAATTTTAGCCAATTGAAAGCGAAAAAGTTCGGACTCAGTGCGCACTAGGTAGTGCAGGTTGCCGAATGTGCTATAAACCGCCCGTGATTTTCATTAAGGTGGGTTTTCCTATACGCGACGGAACGCAACGTCAAGAACTTCAAAGTCGATTTTCTCGAAAATGAAGCGCGATATAAAAAAAAGTTGCTCTTTCTTTTCTACTCATAACAAGTAAATGAGTCGAGAAAAAGGAATAAAGTTTGTTGATATCGCGCTTCATTTTCGAGAAAATCGACTTTGAAAATCTTGACGATGCGTCCAGTCGCGTATAGGGAAACCTACCTTAATGAAAATCGCGGGCGATTTGGGCGTAAGTGGAATTCGCCCAATATCGACCAGTGTTGCTTTGGCCGAAATTTCGATATTTGGGCTGCCCAAGACCAAATGGCATTCAAAAAATGTTGTGTTAAAACGTTAATTTTAATTTTCACATCAATTTTATTTAAATTCGTATTTGTTCAAATAAAGTTTTTTCGTTGTATCTAAAAGAAATAAAAAAAACAGTTCCAGAAACTATTAAGAAAATATTTAAACATCCTTTTCATTCAAGATATTTAAGGGCGAATTCCACTTACGCCCATATCGTTCGCGCCCACAACCGTAGGAATTTTCCATTTTTTAATTAAAATGAATATCATAAACTATATGTCCTTGTTTTTGAGTCGTAATTAATAGTTAAAAACCTTTTTTTTTCAATAATGGCTCTTTCACAGATTTCTCTTCCACACTAAGAGATTTTCATAATTTTTTTTTAATGTTAACCACGGGCGTTGCGGGCGATTTGGGCGCAAGTGGAATTCGCCCTGGCGGCTCGACATTAAAAACATCTGGCAACCCTGTGAATCAGGGTTGCCAATACACGCGCTTTAATTATTTTCGCCCCATTGTTTTCACGCAATTTAACATGTATTTCAACGTGAGAAGCAGAATGACACGCTTCGCACTTTCTTACAGCAGATTTCGTATAATAATACGAGACTGAAAAGTTTAGTTTTCATTTAAATTACACAACTTCAGCGAACATAACCTAGCCATGATCGATAACAGCTGACTCAATGTATATGCATCGGAATGCCAGAGAATCTCTATTGCTTGTTGACTGTGATTTCAAGTTATCAATTAAAACTGCTCAAAATTGCACGCAGCAACGTTAAAGGAAAACAGATAACAGTAATACATTATAAGAATATTATAAAAAAACATGTAAATAAATTAATCTGTTGTTAATACTATCTCAATTGCATTTCAGATGAATGAGACTGCTTCCAGAAAAGAATGAATTCGTGCGTCCGAGTGCACGTACAAACATGTCAGTCACTACGAATCCGCAAGCGGGCTACAAGAACTGTATGGTGCGATCTCAACCCACCAATTTCGTTTGCTCGATCTGCGACAGTCGCTATACGAATAAGAAAGAATTCTACGATCATTTACACGTTCACGCCGGGAACATACTGTCGAAACATATACAGTGCTTAAAGAAGGACGTGAACAGCGAGGCGCGAGCGGAGCTACAATATTCTAGTCAGGGAAAAGTCGGCGATAATCTTTACGAGAATGTAATAAGGCCATTTTCCTGCCAGCGGTGCGACTTAACGTTCGACAGAGCCTCTCAGTACGATTACCATCACCGGAGTATACACTTAGGCGAGAAGTCGCAGCTCTGCGAGATCTGTGGCAAAGGCTTCTTTCGGAAAGCAGACCTGCGGACGCATTTAAACATTCATTTCGGGACGAATGTCTGTATCTGCGAAGTTTGCGGCAGGAAGTTCAATCATATATCCAATTTGATCAGGCATGGAAGAATGCACGCCGGTAAATCTATTGTTTATAACGAAGTAGGGAATAATCCGCGGAGTAATTGAGACGTTCGCGATTGAACTTGCAGGGATAAAACCGTACCCGTGCTCCATCTGCGGCAAACGTTTCACCCAGATCAGTTCCCTCGCGAGGCACAAACGTATTCACGAGCGACTGAAGGAGGATCAGGCGCAAAGTAACGGCGAGAATATTAGCGCAGAGAGGAAGGACCATGCGGTGAGCAAGAACAAGGTGATTAAAAGATTTTGCATTGTGGGATAGTTTTAAACGCATGTCCACGTCTCGTCGATTTACAGTTCGCCGAGGGGAGCTCGCCGGCGCAGCAAAAGGTGATTAAAAGGCAGCATTACTGTAAGATTTGCGGCGAGAGTTTTAGTTTCATTTTTCTCTTGCGCAAGCACGAGAAGTCTCACGCGGAAAGCGCAAGCTCAGAGTGCAAGAATAACGAGATGGTGAGAATCGCGAGAAGCATGTTCGAGGGATTCGTGTTTCTAACTAATTTCTCCTGATTAGAATTTTCAGAAAATTCCAGTGCTCAAGGAGAATAAGAGCCCTGTAAATAATTTCGATTTCCTTGATAATGAGACTGATTTGAAAAGAGTGTTGCCGCTGGAAACGATCATTTATATCACATCGGAGCAGGTAAATAGTTTAATGAACTTTATTTAAAACATTTGGTCGCTACGTAAATTGTTTTTGTGCCTGGAAAAAGTTGAAGAAGATCAATCTAGAGAACATCGAGGATACCAGAAGCTACGTTTCGCAAGAGCACCTGTGCGAGCCGAACGAAAAGATTCAAACAGCCGATGAATTAAACGTCTCGGAGAAGCTGGTGCTTAACGAGCAAGCTCCGTTTGCTCATGGCAATCCTATATTGCTGTGCAAAGCCAATGATTCGACAGGGAAAGAGGACATAGTGTACGTGTGTCAATTAGACGAACCTGGCGTTAAGAACAGGCTTTGCACTAAATTCTCAAGCAGCCACGAACAGGTGCCATGCACGCAAACGTACGAAGCAGACTTGCAAAAACCAGAAGCGCTGCAGAATTATAGCACACTGACAAACATTTCTGTGAACGTCGCCGATGTGTTTCAAAAAATAGGCCTGTCTGACTCTAGCATCGCTGAGCAGGGAAAGCCTGAGCTGAATATTCCAAGCCATAAAGAAGTAAATTCGGAATCGGCCGAGAAGAACTCGGAGGTTCGGAATGACGTAAATGCTACGAGTCAGGATGAGCCAATGTTGCGTTTAGTGCAGACGGAAACGGGGGAACAATTCTACGAGTTCCTGATTAACAATTTGGTCGAAAAATTGCCAAACTCGCAGTCTGCAAAAGTAACCGACAACAAAGACGAAAGCACAAGTATTTCGGAAAACATAACGAATACGTGTTTGAATATTAAAAACGTGGGCGAAGAAGCTCCGCACGGGCAAAGTATACGGGACGATTTGCACAGTGACCTAAATTATGCGCAATATGAGTTGCAAGGGGAAGAAAAGAGCTTCGTCCCGAGTCAGATTCTATTAGATCCGCAAACCGATTTTGATAAATACGTTGACACGAACTTCGAGGTTTTCGAGAGGCTGAACTACGACGACAGTCCGGAACGGTTCCTCGAATTCGTTGAGAATCAAAACTCGAAAGCTTTGGAATGCAAAGAGAGCGAGCAGCTTTTGCAGTTTCAAAGCTTCGGTCAAATTGATTCCATGGAAGAGAATGAGAAGAACGATGCTATCGATGGAAACGAGCAGGTTCTGCTGACTTCCCTCGAGGACGCGCAATGCGATGTAAATACAGATGGCAATCGAAGTGTTAAAAAAGACGATAAAGAGGTGCAAACCGAAGACATGATCGGGAGTAACGCGAAACCGGAAAACCAGCAAGAAGGATCAAAGAAGTCGAAAGATTTTCTATTAAAGTTCCAATGCACGGTATGTGAGAAATCGTTTTCGACCAGTTACAACTACAAACAACACATAGGCACCCATTTCGCGGACCAACAGAAGTTTCACTGTAAGGAATGCAAGATGTCGTTCGCTTGGAAATCAACATTGAACAAACACATCGCCAGCAATCACAGACCGGAAGGTCCGCAGAAGTTTGCCTGCGATATTTGTCAGAAGATTTACAATACCTCCTCGCAAGTGAATGTAAGTATACTCTGTACTTAAACCGTAAAATTCGAAGAAGATCCGCCCAATATTACGCGAGAATATTTTCCCCGAAATAGGAGCACGTGAAACGCGACCACCTGAAACAGCGGAACCATGTTTGCTCCCACTGTGGTAAATCATTTTTCAAGAAGTACGATTTGAAGATACATAACAGGATCCACACGGATGAACGGCCGTACGTTTGTCGGGCGTGTGGAAAAAGATTTCATCACCGAAGTCACATCATTCGTCACGAACGCATACACTTTTAGGGGGAAATAACGTTACATCTTGTCGTCTTATTGTCTTTAATTGTTTACATTGTAATATGCATTGGATATCATAATGTAACTGCAGTCGTTTGTTGCACGCCTTTTCTAGTACATCGTTGTTTTGTAATAAAAAAGGGATTGAGAGACTAAAATGCATTTCCTTCGTTGCTTTTAAAAATTTTTAACATACTTTAAAATCGAATGGGTTGGAAGGTTTACTTCTTCTATTCGCATCGATACGCGTGCAATCTTAGACAGTTTTGTCTCGTTATAAGAACGCGGCTCGGGGGAATGAGTTGTTCCCTTAACGAAACGGAATGCGATTCGGCTGATATTATTTGCCGCGGCGAGTGCAAGAGATTGAGAATGAGCGAGAACCATCAATTTCAGTCGAGAGCGGCGATATCGGTTTAGTGAAAGGAAATGGAATAGGATACTTTTTCCGAGTCTAGCCTTTGCGAACCCCAATTCGCTATCAGTCATCCTCTATTTCTATGCAACAGTATAATAATTATTTTACGTTACTATACAAGTATTATTATTAATACGAATAATAATTGTTTGAGAATAATATGCGGGTCATTGTTGATGAAATTTTCTTACTTATTGTCCTTTCCGTTTGTATCTTTTAAACCTGTGGATAATTACGAAACTCTTACCTCCAAAGGGTTTGCTCGCAAAATGGCCCCGCGGCTTAACGCGCGATCTGACCTTCGATCAACGTTTATTGCCTGGCTTTTTACGACTGGTTAGTCCCGTATGAGCTTGTAAATTTATTCAAGCGCTTATCCGTAATTTCGAACTCGCATGTAAATTATTACAGTGCCTAGAAGGGATATAGCGAGGTCGTAAAAGCCGCAAGAGTCCCAAAGGTTGCAGCTTTAGGACTCTGACAGCTTTTGCGACAAATAAGGTAAGTACTTCACCATAATCCGTAACAGCTTCAAACTTATTTTTCTACTTTTTGCCCCGCTTACTAAGTACGACGCTCGGGGGACAAGCCAGTCCCTTAACGAAACTGTATGTCATTTGGCTCGCCTTGCGTTTTTGTCGTCTTATTTTAGTAACACGATGCCGCCGTTATCTCGAACGAAATTTATGGCATGCCGCTATTACGTGCCCTCTCGCTTATTCTCAGTCTTTCTTACTCGCCGTGGCGATTAAAAAAGAAGGTAGCGGGGGTAGAAATGTATCCTTAACGGAACGGAGGACCCGTCCCCCTAACGGGACAACGCTGTATCCCGCCACTTCTTCACGAGTTTTCGACGGGTAAGATTCTTCCAAGACGCGCGCGACAAGTGCAGAAGAAGATGTTGATGGTTACGAGGACACTGCTGACAATACAGCAGAAAATGGACATCTCCGAGAAGCTGGAGCGTGGAGCGACCGCGCGGAGTTTAGCTGAGAAATACAAGGTGTCCTGCGGCACCATCCGCCGCATTCGCCGGGAGGGAATATCGTACGAGTGTTTTGGGAGTCACGGGGCTCACGTATTAAAACGTAAAAGGATGAGGAGAGCTGTGTACGAAGACGTGGAAGATCATTTGTACCGGTGGTTTGTGGAACGCAGCGAGCTGGGAGATACGCTTACAGATCTGATACTCCAGAAACGGGCGATGGAAATCAGCAATGAAATCGGGACACCGTCTGAATTCCAAGCCAGTAGGGGCTGGTTGAACAGATTCAAGGAGCGGCACAACATCAATCTCGTAAGTATCCACGGGGAAAAAGTCAAGTGCTGACGTGGAGGCTGCAACACACGTTCCAAATGCGAAAACACAAGTGTCAGATTTACCAGCGCTGCCCAAGCCAGGGCACGCGAACCCTGTGGGATTCTCCCACCCGCCCGGGGTGTCAGGGATACGCGCAAGAGGCGATCGCGACAGTGACCTGAAAATGACCGTGAAAATTTCTGTGACGATTTGAAGCGCGCCATTTTTGAGAATAAACCATATTCGCCACCTGAATCCGGTGATTCGTACTAAGGTTCTCCGATTCACATGTATGCTTCGTGCCGTTACTTGCTAGCAGCATCGTTGGCCAGAGCGGAATTAACCATGCGCGACGAAATGTTAAAAGTAGCTTTTATATTTCTGGCAATTCTGACTGCTTTACACTTCACGCCTTTTGCTTTCTGCGAGAAATATTTTGTATTGCTCTTCGAGCTATGAGGAGCAAGCATATATGTGAATCCAGAAATGTAGTACCGATGACCCCATTCAGGTGGCAAATTAGATTTATTCTCGAAGATGGCGCACTTGAAATCGTCACAGTAATTTTGGGCCCATACCAGGTGCGTTCCACGTACGCCCAAATCGCCCGTGATTTCCATTACATATCGCGACCGTGTGGGCGATTTGGGCGTAAATGGAACGCACCCATCGTATATGAGGCAGTCAGAGCAAGAACGAACTAACCCACATTTTTTTCGAAATTGAATTAGTAGCAATAACGTATTCCAATAGGCTCTACTAACCATATATAAAATAGGAAAAAAAAATTCTTTTTAATGTGGGTTGGTCCGTTGTTGCTCTGACTGCCTCATATGATCGTAACGTCGTTTCCTTAACAACGGAGATGCTACTACCCTGTCAATGTCGCCTCTTTAAGGAGGGAGCCCTATTTAGGACGCTAGGAATAAGGTGATTCAAGGGAATTTTTTTCTAAGAAACTGTTAACCGGATCTTTTTCAAACTTTCAGGGTATTTTAGTTCACATTCAAACAATAAAAATGAATTTTTACGTCACAAAGTGTTCGGTAGAAATGAAGATATATATATATATATATATATATATGAACACGTTCGCCGCGTCGCATATTGGCGATTGTAATGGTGGCCCCATTTCTTCCCTGAAATAAAAAAACCAAGGATTTTCTTATTTCTAGTATAATTAAATTGTCGATGAACCTAAGACATTGATAAATAAATTGAATTGAACAACTTTTTTTCCATAAATAGTACGAAACATCTTGGGGCAGGATCGTAATTTTTCTTTGAAGTCCTACCAATTTGCCAACTTTTAACTTTTTTTTCGTTTGTTAGGTTCATCGACAATGTAATTATACTAGAAATAAGAAAATCCTTGGTTTTTTTTATTTCAGGGAAGAAATGGGGCCACCATTACAATCGCCAATTTGCTACTCCGGCGCGCGAGTCCGAACGAACGTGTTCATATATCTCCATTTCTACCGAACACTTTCTAACGTAAAAATTAATTTTTATTGTTTGAATGTGAACTAAAATACCCTGAAAGTTTGAAAAATATCCGCTTAACAGTTTCTTATAAAAAAAATTCCCAAAAATCTCCTCATTCCTAGCCGTCCTAAATAGGGCTCCCCACTTAACGTCACGCGGTTTCCTTGCCGACGAAGGCACACCCAGAGTTCGGAGGGATTCGGTTGCACTGATAGAGGGGGAAACACCTACAGGAGCGGTGGTCATGCGTGCGTGACTGATACAGGCGCAGTTCATGCACACATTCCCACCGCTCCTGTAGGTGTTTCCCCCTCCATCAGTGCAGCCGAATCCCTCCGAACTCTGAGCACACGTAAAAGGAACCCTGGAGGGGGAAGCAGGCGCGTAGGGAGCCTCACCACCCCCACCCTGAAGTATAAAGGTGGGCCCACACATTTGGAATCGGCGTGTGGTTTCGCTTTAAGGCTATTAGTTTCAATATGTTCAACGGCATGAGTGACGACGTGGTGAATAACGTGCAAAATCTCAATTTAAAGGAGGAAAAGGCATGAATACCGTTCACATTTGATACAACATTTATCACTATTATTTTCATTAGCGTTAAAACATGTTGACGAGTTTACGTGTTTGCAGTTATAGAAACTTGTTCAACGTTTCCAAGCGGACACATGCTTGGGTTGGTTATAAAGTATATTGTCATTACGATACTGTTTTCGTTCTCCATATCCTGTTACGGATCTCTTTTCCTTTCATTAATCTATTCCATAATTCATCGCGAGACAATGATGTGCATTACTTTGTTACGCGAATGACCACCCACATTGTTAGAATCAATAATCTGATGTAATCCGAGCGCTCCGTTTCCGCAAAACGCTACTAATTCCAGCGTTAACCTCGCGTTTGATAAATCGATGGATTATTTCTGCGAAATCTAGTGTTCCATTTTCTCCGTTTCAGGCGAAGATGAAGCACTCGAAGAAGAAGGCGGCCGCTGCCGACGAAAAGGCGATCTCCGAATTGAATCCCTGGCCGAGTTACATTCAGGTATTATTTATATTTAAACTAACACAAATAAATAAAGGCTTCTCAAATTAAAATAAATTAATTCATCCGCAGTTAACTTCACCCATTTAACAGACACTTGTTTTGCATTTGTAGTCAGAACGGAACGTATAATTTTCCACAACGATCGGATGCTTGCATTGCTTTCTCTGGATGATCATGTATGTTTCCAGGAACGTATTGCTTTGTGGGATAAACTGAGAGCAGAATACGCCGAGTCGCTGGCCACTAAGTCGCCCAGCGACATAAAAGTAACTCTTCCCGACGGAAGACAAGTCGATGCCCAATCGTGGCGCATAACTCCGTACGAAATCGCGAGGAACATTAGCCAGGGTCTGGCGGATAACGCGATTATCGCTAAAGTTAACAACGTGCTGTGGGACCTGGACAGGCCTTTAGAGTCCGAATGTAAACTAGAGTTTCTTAAGTTCGACCATCCAGATGCCCAGCAAGTCTTTTGGCATTCCAGTGCGCACATCTTGGGGGAGACTATGGAGCGAGTGTACGGCGGCTGTTTATGTTACGGCCCGCCGATACAGAGCGGATTCTATTACGATATGTACCTAGGCGACAAAGGGATCTCGAAATTGGAGTTTCCGTTTCTGGACGGAGTCTGCAAGAGTATAGTTAAAGAGAAACAGCCGTTCGAGAGATTGGAGATGACGAAGGAGGATCTGTTGGAGATGTTCAAGTACAATGAATTCAAGCTGCGAATAATCAATGAGAAAATACACACACCCACTACCACGGTGTACAGGTGTGGGCCTCTGATCGATTTATGCAGAGGGCCACACATTAGACACACCGGGAAGGTGAAAGCCATCAAGATCACCAAAAACTCCTCCACCTACTGGGAAGGCAACGCCAGCGCGGAATCGCTGCAGAGGCTTTACGGCATCAGCTTTCCGGACAACAAGCAGCTAAAGGAATGGGAGAAGTTTCAAGAAGAAGCGGCCAAACGAGATCACAGGAAGATAGGAAGGGAGCAAGAGTTATTCTTCTTCCACGAACTTTCGCCAGGATCGTGCTTCTTTCAGCCACGCGGGGCGTACGTCTACAACACTCTGATCGAATTTATTCGCGCTGAATACAGGAAGAGAGGCTTCCAGGAAGTAGTCACGCCGAATATTTATAATAGCAAATTGTGGCAGATGTCTGGCCACTGGCTGCATTACGCGGAGAACATGTTCTCCTTCGACGTAGAGAAGGAGACCTACGCGCTGAAGCCAATGAACTGTCCGGGCCATTGCATGATCTTCGACGTCCGTAACAGATCCTGGCGCGAGCTGCCGTTGAGGATGGCTGACTTCGGAGTGCTGCACCGGAACGAAGTGTCCGGCGCGCTGACCGGGCTTACCAGAGTCAGGCGCTTCCAGCAGGACGACGCGCATATATTCTGCTCCGTTGATCAGATTAAAGACGAGATGATAGCCGCGCTTGATTTCCTGCGGCACGTGTACTCCGTGTTCGGGTTCACGTTCAATCTGTGCCTGTCCACGAGGCCCGAGAAGTACATGGGGAATCTAGCCATGTGGGACAAGGCCGAGAAAGCGTTAGCTGAGAGCTTGGACGCTTTCGGGGAGCCGTGGAAGCTGAATCCAGAGGACGGGGCGTTTTATGGCCCAAAGATCGATATAACTATCACGGACGCGTTGAAACGGGCCCACCAATGCGCCACCATTCAGTTGGACTTCCAGCTGCCGATCAGATTCAATCTGTCTTACGTTACCGAAACCGGGGATAAAACCAGGCCCGTGATCATTCACAGAGCCATCCTGGGCTCCGTGGAAAGGATGATCGCGATCCTGACCGAGTCGTACGCCGGGAAGTGGCCGTTCTGGCTGTCCCCTCGGCAAGCAATAGTCATTCCAGTAAGCCCCCAGTTCGACGAGTACGCGTTCCAAGTGAAAGACAAACTTTGGAACGCCGGGTTCATGGTGGAGGTCGACACGGACGCCAGCAACACTCTGAACAAGAAAATACGGAACGGGCAGCTCGCGCAATTCAACTTCATCCTTGGTAATTTCGAGGAATAATGCAACTCGCGCGTTGTGTAATGAATTGAACTGGGATATTGAACTTCGATCTATTTTCAGTTGTCGGAGAGAAAGAGCTCAACGCCGGCACAGTGAATGTAAGAACCAGGGACAACGTGGTGCACGGGGAAGTACTCGTGGACGATTTAGCGAAGAAGTTTAAGCTGTTCAAAGAAACGAAGGATCGAAGTTGCGAGGAGAACTTTTAAAGAAGTTTCTACATACGACCAAAGTATTGATTTGTAGATTGTTCTTCCGCCGTTGCCTGCTGTAATACAAACCGAAGGGATTTGCATTAACATTTTTTTTTTTAATGTACCAGAATAATAATGCACACGAACTTATTTAAACAAGATGTCACGCTGGGGAAATTATACGAGAGCCTAGGATAATTACTTTGCATTTAATCAATTATCCTGCCAAGAAATTTGTAATAAATATGGAAATAGAGATGCGTAGGAGAGACATAGAGACCTCTTTCAAATCTCAGCTTATCCAATCATGCATTTATATTTATGAAATCAGAACTTTTGTTCATTGAAGAATGATTTTTTTTTTAAACACTATTTTCCATTGGAACCTAAGAACGATTAAGCGTGAAACGTATTTAGATATCGGACTTTTCTTTACCAAGTGATTCGTTTTTCTTTTAAAATTTGTCTCTATCTACCATTCGAAGGAATCGCCAACGATAACTTTACTGAGAAGCGACAGATAGATATCGATTACACGTATCTTCGTAGCAGAAACATTGAGTGTACATTGTAACTTGAAATGTTCGTCTCAACGGCTGTGTTCCATAACCTATTCCAGATTACTGTCAATACGCGTATTGCTGTAACTGTGTTTAATATCTCTCGAGAATAAATCGACATTGTAAATTGTACGTCGTACACTACGAGAAAACCTCCCACCAGAGTCTGCCGTAGCAACCCTTTCCAATGCCACAACTAGGGATTGCAAATTTACGAACTTTTTCAATTACCGGTAATTCGGTAAAAATTTCAATCAAAACCGGTTTACCGGTATTTTTTTAAGGTATTGCACGACGTAAAATATAAGAGTAAACATTACAAAACAGTTTTTTTTAACTCTCATATTCTACACTTTTTGGTCGGGTAGTCATTAAGAAATCATTTCTCCTTACTTTTTCTACTTGAAAATGCGTCTATTTTTTTACGACTTGATTCAGATTCTTAGTTTTCTTTTGGATGAACGTTGGTTCTCCATGAGATACTTCGGTTTTCGTCTCTATTAGTAATTGGAGTTTCTTTCACTGATAAGATAGCAGATGTCGGCGGAATTAATGAACGCATATATGCACTGTATATATTGCTATACGTAATTCGTCGAATTACCGGTAAATATTTGCCGAATTAACGGTAAAAATTTTAGGGTATTTTTTCGCGATTTACCGGGAAACCGGTTTGCCGGTATTGCAATCCCTAGTCACAACATATTAACTTAAAATTAGGGATGGGTTTTTAACCGACTTCAAAAAGAAAAAGGTTCTCAGTTCGAGGTGTTTGTATGTATGTTCCTTATTTAATCTACGATTCTCAATTTTTTTATGTTGGCGGCTCATTATTTGCACTATGTAAATCTGACGCCGGCTTAGAAAAATTGAGAATCGTAGATTAAATAAGGAACAAAATTATTTTTTACTTTTTAATTCAAAGCATCGAAGAAAGTTTCGAGTTTTAGGAATTCCAATCTTTGCACTTTTTAAGTAATTCGAAACTCTCGAAACTCACATAAAATAAAGTATAGAATCATATTCCACTTACAAAACAGAATCAGCACTTTCGAAGCCTTACAAAGTTTCAGAATCGAGTTACGAGAATTAAAAAATTAGGTTCGAACCCATCCCTGCTTAAAATAATTCCCACCCAAATTCATAAATTACATTATTAACACTTTGTGCAATTAATTACCTAATTAAATCCACCAACAATCTCTCCCCAAGGCTGCAACTCTTCCCTAGATCCCGAAACCGTTATTCCCAACCGCGGTTTCCTATAAAATACAAATTCCCGCGCATGCGCAGACGGAAGCACTAGCTTCCTAATCCTAAAATTCATATCCAAATATCCCCCGTTCAAACTAAACACTAATCCCAAATCTCAACCGTACACAAACAGTTCCAATTAAATAAAGAATCTCTCGTAACTTTTCCGTTAGATCGTTTACTAAAACATCATGTATAATTGCGTATTCAAATTTCAGTGCGCGTTCCCGGGAGCACAGTTGATCCCGGGGCAGCGCGCATGCGCGAGAAAATGGGGCTCCGTTTCCGGGAAGGAGAGCAAGCGGCAAGAAGGAGCTGTGTATTGTTTGATTGTTATAAAATGACAGCCGCGACGATCTCGCCGGCTTCCCATGGACTTATTCAAGTTATAAACGAGAGTAACTTGTGCAAAATCGAGAGGTGCGTATAAGCCGACCGACACCGGGTAAAAAATTCTTCCTCGGCGCCGTGCCGAACCTCTACATGGCCACTATCGATTTCTTCCAGCTTCCTCAATGATACAGCGTACAGGGAATCCATTGAAAATGCCTCTAATTATAATAGCCGATTGTGCAGGGAACGACGCCTCCGCATGCCTTTCCTCGACTCGCAAACAGGTACTTCTTACGACTTCTATAAACAATTCTTTCCACCTCCGCGATCGTCACACCGTTGTGTAACAATACAAAAGACCGACCGCGTCCTCGCGTAAATACTTCGATCGCTGATATAACTTTCCGCGCCGAACGGGCGGAGATATTTTTTACACAATTTTCCGGGGCGTACGCGAAACAGCGGCGACCGTAGAATTTTTTTCCAGCGGTGGGGGGGGACAACTTCGGAATGATTGTAAAGAAAATAAAAACAAACCCCTCTTGATTTTTTAACCCATTTTATAGGGCCAATTTAATTAAAAATTGAAAATAGAAATATAAAAATATTCCCTTTTTTAGTATAAACTTAATAAAAATCAGTTTTGAAAAATAAGTGATTTTTTCTCAAAAGCCAAGGGGCAACTACCCCTTTCCCCTTAATTGTATATTAAGCTGGAGCGGTCGGACGGAATGCGGCTTGATTTTATGATTTCCATTTGTAAGCGTGGCTATATGAAATTGCAGGCGTAGCGCAAAATCACTCTGCGCTGTTTATGTCTGCGAGGGAGAGGCTGCCAGGTTTATTACACGGTCAAATATACACATATCCTAGCAAAAGATGGCGGAAGAAACGACGCCAGTATTTAATGCACTATTTGCATCCGAAGCGAGGACCAAGGGGAGATCCGGACGACGGGGTGGAGGGCGTGGAGATTGTAACGCACGTGAACGACGATAGTAAAGAGTCGGTCGCTCTTAAAGGTAAAGTCCGCTGCTGTTCGACTGGAGAGGGAGTAGCAACTCGACGAACGATTGGTTTAAAGCGACGAGCATTCGATGATCTTTTCGCAGAGGAGCATAGCAAAGATGCGTGGTACTACGACGAGCAGGACATGCTGGATATGGACACGTACGACGAGCCGGATCCTGAAAGCGACTACGATTACGAGGAAAGCTACAGCAGTAAGAGGAAACGAAGGAAACCTCGCGGCGGTGGGCATCATCCTGCAAGGAATCACCCACCCACCACGGATAGTCCAGGGGCCAAACGTACGAAGGTAAGTGCCACTTGTTTATCTGTAAATTATGTACAGACGCATCGGAAAGTAAGTTGGCAATCTTTAAAATCGCATAACTTTTTTAATATTGGTCCAAACGACTTGAGTTTTTTTTTAGATTCTAGCGGAATTAGCTTACTGGGAGACGTGTTTCGTCGTTTTGAAAAAAAATGCATTTGGTCGGAATAGCAAAAATAAATAGTAAAGGTGGTTTCATGGAATAGTAACGGCGAAAATCGCGAAATTCCCGAAACCAGCGATTTTCGCCCTTATTCTGCGATCTTTAAACGTGGGTAGCTCGGAGCAACGTTAACCGATTTGGATGAAATTTTCAGCATGTATACAACTTACTTCAATCTGCAAACGGTTTTTTTTTTTAATTTTTATTACAGGCTCACAAAAAATAGTTTAAAAAAACCACCTTTGCTATTTTTTTAATCGACTTTAAAAAGAAAGAGGTTCTCAGTTCGAGGTGTTTGTATGTATGTTATACGTATCAACTTTGTCCGCGAATTTCTCCGTGACTACTGAACCGATTTTGGTGAAAATTATTACATTAAATTTGGCTTCGATTAACTTAGGTCATGGAGAAGAAATTATGAAAATCGGTCAAGTAATTTTGATACACCAAAAAATTAGAAATCTGTTCATTATAATACATTGTATGCACGGGCTGGCAAAGGACAGAGTATTTGGTGTTCGAAAAACAGAGCGGGACAAAATATCAACGCGTCGTCTTTCTCGTACCGTTTCTCGCTCGCTTTCAGTTCCTCTGATTCGCTCTCGTTCCATCTCGATCCGGCCAACGGCAAAAAAGGAGCGAAAACGATCGCTCGGAATCGTGTCCCCTCTATATATAGATAATACATCTCGTAACATAAAAAGTAAAAATAAAAAAAATAAAAACCGACTTCAAAAAGAAATAATAATAAAAATGCACCGAAAAGTAAAAAATAATTTTTTCCTTCATTTAATCTACGACTCCCATATTTTTTAAGCCGGTGCCTCATCGTTTGCACTGCGTAAGTCTGGCGCCGACTTAAAAAATATGGGAGTCGTAGATTAAATGAAGGAAAAATTAATTTTGTACTTTTCAGTGCATTTTTATTTTACTATTCCGACCAAGTGCATTTGTTTTCAAAACGACGATACACGTCTACTAGAAAACTAATTCCGCTAGCATCTAAAAAAATCTCAAGTCGTTGGGACCAATTTTAAAAAAGTTATGCGACTTTAAAGAGTGTCAACTTACTTTCCGATGCTTACGATTCTTATTGTGTAATTTAACTAAAGGTGCGAGATGAAACGTTTGATTTAATAGTCGAGCAAATCTGTTGCTCAGTCCTCTCGGGCATATTTGTGGCGGATACTAAGCTTGTCGTTAACTTTTATTAAATAGGGCGGGGGACGCGGGCGCAAAAAAACCAACTACGATGCTGCTGACTCTGATAAGCCATTCGTTTGTGACCGTAAGTTTAATCATAGATACAACTACAAATGACCACTTCCTGTTACTAGTTTCATTAAAAATATTATTACTATTAGTTCTATCAGTTGTTATTTGAAATAAGAGAAAAGTGCATTACGTTAGAAAGTTTGTTAATTTTATTAAACTATATTTTTATCATGCCTACGTATTATTTTACAAGATACGCAGAGGTTACTATATAATATATAAAATGATATGAAAAAGTTTAAATAAATTACTAAAGAATTTAGTTATGGTTACCGCATAATTCTAAATACACTGGGGACGGTGATTGAACACGTAACGAACTTTATAACACGGGGGAAGGTGCCCTATAGTATTCAAATTAATTTCGTATTAACGACACTCTTTGCTCCGAGAAATTGATCAGTGCTGTATTGACTGCTGTTTTCCTTCAAGTTCACGAATCGCGGTACGTTAAAGAATATTCCAATCCTAGTTTCTGTTCGCATCGATACCTTGTCTTCCATTTCTCTTTTCCTATTTATTGAAGTATGAAGAGACACAGTATGGTTCTGAATGAAAGGCAAACATTGGTATTTGAACGTCGAGAAATTTTCAAAGAATACGCAGCGCATTTGAACTTTGACCAGGGCACACGAAACTATATACATCACTCTCCAATTTTTCAGTAACATTTAAGCAGTGTTCAATATCATTCCACATAAAGATAATTAGGGGTCGTCCTTAAATTACGTAAGGCTTTTGGGGGGGGGGGGGGGGTTCGCGAATTTCTTACATTTTCTTACAAGGGGGGGGGGGTCAGGTAGCGTGTTACGTAATATTTTTTAACCTAATCTTCAATAAATACAAATCCTATCATTAATGTTCCAGAGAAATTGTTTTAGTTTAAATTTCCCGAAACCGAGTTAAATGAATTATATAAAATTTAAAAGAATTTTAATAACTTAAAAAATTCAGTGTAAAAAATATTACGTAAGGAGAGGGTTGCAATATCAAATCTTACGAATTCTTATTCTGGGGGAGGGAGGAAGAAATCTCCAAAATTACCCTTACGTGATTTCAGGACGGCCCCTTATGCACTTGAATCATCGTCCGTGATTTACCACTGTCTCGTAAATCTCTGGGCCCAATTACATCTGACAGGATTGCTCATTGTATCTGTAGCCGATAATAATTGTATTTATTTACCACAACCAGTGAGGTTGTGATTGCAAAGTTAGTCAGAGAAGGACACGGAACTTGAAGTGATTTTTTGAATAGTAGTATTGTAAGCTTGCCAAAATCTTGGAGGAGTATAATAGTCACTACTAATTTCATCGAACTTTTCCAGACAGAAAGTCTACGAATTAACTCGAATGTGCCTGCAATCTGTTTACTTCTTGAAACCACTCCTGTTAGATTAGCAGACGATCTAAAGACATTTGGTCACGAACAGTAAGCTCTGATTAAAGATGAAATCTCAGAGTGCCGTCCATTCGCGATCAGGCTTACGACGCTGGCCAAATATCTTCGGACTCAAACTACCTGCCAATAACAGAGCAAGAATGTACTGGCTCACACTGTAGCGAGCTCATTCTGTAGGAGTATACAAGCATTAAGCCTTGCATCGTATTAGTTTTGCTTCTTGGGCTGGAACTCCTTCACTGCTTGTCCACATATAGATTCGTAGGTGGATAGGGATATGTACTGGTACGGAAGGTGTGCAAATGCTGTCCCCTGACCTCGTAAGCTTCTATCCTAGAATCCTTTAACCGCCACGTTTCTGGAGAATCCCACCCCGGATGTGCTCCGCTTCCACATCGAGATCCGCGCCATGCGAGAACACCTAGAATGTAATCTTAACGTGGCGGTTAAACGGCTACGTCCTCCCAATCGTCCAACCAACTCGTCGACCAAGATCTCTCTTATCATGGAAGTTGCATTGGATGGTTTGTGGGAAAACAGTATTTGCACTTTTGCAGTATGCAGCGCACGGTATAAAACCAGACCTGGTCTGGTCTACCATTACGGTCATTCCCACTCTACTTCCTCCGGTGATCCTGCTAAGGAACTAAGTCCCAGTCCTGCCGAAGTTGAACCTAGGAGCGTTGCAGACACCGCTGCTTCGAACCAGCCAGGTTGGAGCCAAAATCTGCTCAGTTTTCTCACTCTCCGCCGTCGCTCCCGTTCCTACGCCCCCATCTTTCATCTCATCCTTCACCCTTCTTCACCCGAATACGTATCCCCCTGATTTCATCGAACTAAATATATCTTCTTTTACATGTGTATTGCAAATGCATGCTTTGCAAATAACGTAGCGTAATCTTTGTGTTTTTCACTCTTCCATATATATAAGTTAATTTATATGTGTACGGAACTTTCATGCACAATCTTCCCTTATGAGTATATACATCCATCCCGGCCGGATATCATACAGAAAAGACACCTTCAAGCCAGTATGATACGAACGGTTCATTTTCGTTATTATGTGTACGTGTATACAGGAAATGCCTTGTACTTTAAACTTCTCAGATATTTATTTTTCACATACCGAGTGACGCTGCAAATGGGACACTTGACTATCTCCGTTAGCTGTGGCGATAAGAAGTAGCGTTTCAAATGCAATTCAAGATAAAATTCAACTAATATTATATGCGATGTTAAGAACGTTCGGATCATGCTTGTTACGCTTCTACCTATCGGCAGACAATTGAGGCAGATAGTTGGATTGCCTGTTTCCGGTGGGACCTCTTGGACGTTTACTTGATTTCAAAGAAAAACAGCGATCATTGCGAATGTTTTGCAATAGCATGCTTCTGCAATCGCGTCTCGGAGAAGCCTTCCCGCGCATTGGAAGGAGGCGTTGTCCCCGCGAAGAGCCTTTCTTATATCAGTAGAATGTCTTTGCCTCTTTGAGTGTTTGGTATGCGTGTGTGTGTTTGCTCCTACGTATTAAACAGTTCTCTTGTATTCCTTCTTCAGCATGACGACTTGATATACTTGATTTAATTATAAGTGCTCTAACGGCGTTGACGGTCTCTCTTGTCTTTCTTTCCGTTTGCTCGTGTTTTACGCTTCAGTATCTGAATCCCTAGAGCAAAACTTTGGCTTCGATTCTGTCGGCGAGCGGCTTGCAGCTTTCACTAAAAGATGGTGCGTACACCCGGGGACCGTTCCCCGCGAGCCGCAGCAACGTAGTTTTGCCAGATTTGTGCCGCTGTTTTGTCTGACCGTTGGAACGGGTATCGTTCCACCGTTGTTGTACCTTTTTGGACATTGCTCTTGGTGATGGAATGCATCGTTTTGACGTAATAACGTGCACCTTGTTACGATTACACATACATATGTATTATTTTTTTTTACTTGTCTTCCCTCATTGTTGTGCCCAGTTATTATTTCCAAATGACCGTGACGTTTCGAATAATCGATTCCGGTTGCTCGACCGATCCATTCGCAGTGCCGAGTGTACCCAAGAGACTCCTAAAATCTCGCGGACCTCCCCGCACCTCCGTCCAGGCTGATAGAAAGAAGCGGGATGCCCTCGAGTAACCGAATCGATTATTGCTGGCCCATCGTGTCACAGTCTCTGTTGACTCTCTAAAAATATCATTGTCTCTAAGCCGGTGTGCATGGTCATTAGCTTGTGACGCAAAGCGCAACTGGGTATGTGGTCGGTTTGTGATCAGGTGGTACGCGTCGGGGTCGTCAGAATGCAACTTCGTCGAGTACCTCGAGTCCCTCTCCCGCAGCGCCGTCCGCGACCGCTGCGGGAGCGTCCACGCAGCCGGCACCGCAGTCCCAGCAGCCCCAGCCTCAGCCGCAGTCCTCCCAGTCGCCTCAGCCGCAGCCCCAGCCGCAGCAGCAAGTGCCCCAGGCGCAGGCGGCCGCCGCCCCCGCGTCGCCCACGGTCCCGTCCACGAAGGAGGAACACCTGCCGGCCGCCTCGTCGCCGGGAACCGCCGTCCCCTCGCCCTCCTCGGTGAGGACCGAGGGGCCGCCGACGCCCGGGAGCAACGAAAAAAAAGCTGGCAAGTCCGCGCAACCATCGCCCTACTGTGACTTCTGTCTGGGCGACGCTAGGGAAAATAAAAAGACCGGCGGCTCCGAGGAGTTGGTCTCTTGCAGTGATTGCGGTCGCTCAGGTAAGCCAGAGGAAAAGATCAAGCGCAAGTATACGCGAAGAACGAATCACAATTAAATCGTAGCCGTCGTGTTGTCTCTCTGTGTGTGCGTGAGTGCGTGTGCGTGTGTCTGCGTGCACCCAGCCGGGCAGTCGGCGTCCCTCCGGGCAGCCGAGCCTCGTCGATCACATCTCAACGGGACAATTCGTTTCTCGCTTTAAGGCGGGATCTCGTAGCCGGGATCGGCCGCGGCGGCCGGCGGCGGTCCCACCAGCGCAATGGAGAAATATGCGTCTGTGCCTTCGTCGCGCCAGTGGGACCGCCGCCGGCCGCCGCGGCCGATCGCGGCTACGAGATTCCGCCTACAGGTGGCGTGCGGCGACGTGTACTACTGGCCATGTACGCGGGGACGACTGTGCACGTTGTTCAGGGGCCGGCACAGAGCGGCCCTACATGTTCACTTTGTGTTTGTCGGTGGAGGAACGTTCCCGATAGAGCCGAGCAAGCTGGGCGCATCGGGTAACGGAGAGGCTCGCGTTGCTTTCTTCGAGATCCTCTGTTGGGGCCACAGCTTCAGCCGGCTACAGTGGAGATTCCGACGAGTGGTTTAGGCATCGTCTTCCCGGCACATGCTATCTCTGTTTTTGTTATGAGTACCCGCCACCCTTTGGTACTCACTTTAGACGTTGTATATCTTCCGAGAACGTTAGTCTCTTCTTTGCTTCCCTCTCTCAAATCTTCCCCTGAGTAGTCTTCTTCTCGTGGTCTTCGTTGAGGGCTTCTTGCAGCCTGAGCCATCGCTCGAAAGCACTGTAATAATAATTATAATCGCACGGCAGCTACTGTGGTTTGCAAAAAAGCTGGCATCCGGATGCTGAGCGGGGCAAGGGGGGCTACTTTGCTCGCATTGGCTCCCACCGCCTGTGTCCCGTTCGCTTACTTTGTATTGGTCGACATTGTCGCGTTGGCCAATGCGGGCAAAGTAGCCCCCCTCGCCGCGTTTAGCGACCGGGAGCCTTCTTTTCTGCGAACGACAGTACGGTACAGCTGAGGATCGTAATTAAAACCAAGGCACACTTAGCAATCTTCTTCAGGTTCCGCGGACCTTCAGCTGTCCCGAAGCAATTGTTTTATTCGGATCGGTGAAACGTTTCTTTTGCTACCTGAAGAGGAAGATTTATTATCGTCCTCCCCGTGTACATGGCCATTGGTATAGATTCTTTCTCTCCTGTGTCTCCTTACGATCCGCGACTTGTGTTCACACGGCAAGAGCCGACATTAATCGCCTCCGTTCGTTGTTTCGTCGCGATTGCGGGTGATTTATTATTAACGATCGGTTGTTGCTGACGCGCGTTTATCACGATTATGGCCGGGCGCGCGCGGATGATCGTCCCGTTTTCTGAATTGTTATCGATTCTTAGGAGGCCACGATGCTTCGATCCGTCGGTGAGGATCGTGACGTAGGCAAAGGGCCAACGAGGGAAGAGGGGGGACGAAACGAAATGACACTATTTTTGGGTTGAATAGGACGATAAACTAGTTGCTGTGTGACATACGTTCGGAACCGTCGTCAAGGATGTGCACCCGCGTGTGCAATAATTAAGAAGTCGGAGACTTATCTGCACGGTTTAGTCGGCGAAAGAGAGGAAATGGGGGGGGGGGGAAATGGGGGGAATGGTCACGAGCTTTACGTACACTAGTCAAGGCATGAAAAAGCAAAAACATCACTTTGTCAATGGTGCAACTTGGTCGCATCTGAGTAATAGGAATTTTCGACAATTCCTTTACTGCACGGATCAGCTGTGATTTATCGTAATTCAATGATTAGTTTTTAAGGGAAAATTTTTACGAGAACAAAAAAAGAAACAAAAGAGATAATGTACAAAAGGAGCAAAAAGGAATACGAATTCAACGCGAAATGAGGATCTCGTTCTGGGTATTTAAAGGATAAGGAAAAATATGGAGACGTGCGTCGACGATATAAATAATCTCTGCGAATTCGAGGAGTTGGGCGATGTTTCGGAAGGGGGGGAGACGTGAAATTGGCGGAGTTTCTTAAACGAGAGGCGAGGAAAAATTCCTGTTGCACAGTATCACTAGAGCACACTATTGAAGGAAGATGTGTTTGTGTTCTCTGTTTGGCTGCAGTGTAGTCGCGTTTGTTCTTTCAATTATTCTGCTCGAGAATCAAAAGAAGAGGGACGGTGAGGAATAACGGGGTGAAAAGAGGGAAGGAAGCTTGCCGCGATAATAATCGTTCTATAACCGAGAAGTTTTAAGAGAGCTTAAACAGACCGATACGATTATACATACTTTATTATTATATTAATCCAGCACAGTCGTGAATCGTTTAACGAGAGCAACGTATTTATATAGTAAGACGGGAATACTGTCTATGTTTTCGATATTTCTACAGCCTCTCGAGCTTTGTAAATAATTTCTTTCCTTTGTGTTCTCATCCTGTTCTTTTTCAAACACTTCTATTTACAGATCGCAATATGCAATACCTAAGAGCGCAGCACATATAACGCTAGCCGAAGTATTATCGTTTTAGATACTCGAACGGAGAATTCGTTTTCACGGTATGATAGGGTCCATCGTAATCGACGTACAGTTAGTTCTTCGTTACAATTTACGATCGATGCACCATCATATTCCTTCCGCGAGCCACGCCTTCGAGACCAATCGTACACCGCGTAGATTGAGTAAGCATTCGGCCGCGTCAAGAATTTCAAGGTCGATTTTCTCGAAAATGAAGCGCGATATCGAAAAAAGTTACTGTTTCTTTTCGACTTATAACAAGTAATTAAGTCGAAGAGAAGGAATAAAATTTTTTGATATTCCGCTTCGTTTTCGAGAAAATCGACTTTGAAATTCTCCCGCGTGAAACCTACCTTAAAGCCGCGACCCCACGCGCGCGCAGCTCGGGCCGCGCAAGGCACAAGGGGGGGCCAAAAAGGGACAATCCTTTCTCGAAGACAGAGTTCGTGCTCTCGAGAAACGGCGTTCCCTAATCGTCCGAGCCACCTTCCGCGCGCGCGAGTCGGGCAAGTGGGATCGCGGCTTAAGATACGACTTTTCGTACGATCCCTGCAGTTTTAGCGCCGGGAACTGCGGGAGCGAGCACGTAAGTCGTTCGACCATCGATTTCCTGGCACAGTATCTTACATTTAAATCACTCACCCGCGGCAGGAAGCAGAGTCGACTTAAGGTGGGTTCCCATATACGCGCATGGACGCAACGTCGGGAGCTTAAAAGCCGATTTTCTCGAAAACGAAGCCCGATATCAAAAAAAGTTACTCTTCCTTTTCGACTCACAACAAGTAAATAGATCGAGAAAAAAGAATACACTTTTTTGATATCGCGCCTCGTTCTCGTGAAAATCGACTTTGAAATCCTCGAGGCGGCGCCCAGCCGCGTATCGGAAAACCCGCCTTTACGGGACGGAAGGATCGCCGTTTCACAGTTCATTGGCGCGTTTTTCATTCTGCCCTTCCACTACATTCCACTGAACCAGCCTGCTGCTCTTGCATTCTTCCGTTTCGTTCTGGGCATTAATCGTTTCGTCGCGTTACGTGTAGCGAACGTCTTTTACTATTGAGATCGCCATCCAATGGCGAGCACATATATATATATTTATTGCATATTTAAAGGAAACAGAAAAGAGAAGCAGAAAAGAATAAAAAAAAGAGAGAGAGAGAGAGGAAAAGGGAATGAAAAGAAGGACGATAAAGCGGACACGCGCGCATTAGAGGAGTATTTGTGAAGAAGGGTGATTCGGTTCTTCGATGTGTCTCGTCGAGTTGGCCACGACTCCCGGCGGACAACTGCCGGGACGAGAAAGAATGAGAGAGAGAGCGAGAGAGAGAGAGAGTGAGAGTTGGAAAGGATGTATTCTATATCTCCTCGTAGAGACTCGATGAATAGCTTAGTTTTGTACAAGCTTTGATATTCGTAACAAGATACCGTTCGAATATAGAATTATAAAGGACGACGTATCTAACGTTCACTTGTAAAACGACACGATACCTTATGAGTTTTTCGTCGTTGGAGAGGAGGAGGCGGTCGCCTTGATCGTGTCTTAATTTCGCCTTCTATTTAAACGTTCTCGTTATCTTCTTTCTCGCAAGTGGCTCGTTTATTAACGCTTACATTTATCATAGATCTTTACGATGCGGGATGCTTGTTGTAAAACTCGATTCTTCTTCCCCACCTCGTCCTTGTTATAATTATCTCTCTTACGTTCGGCGCGCAACAAGCGACGCAGTGACGGATCGCTAATTAACGGTGCGTCCGATCAATTAAACGAGGGTGCAGAGCGTTTTCCCCCTCATTGGCGACGCTAAGTGTTACGCTTGCTCCTCTCTGTATCCTTAAATCGTTCCGAAAATAAGGGGAGAGCTGGAAGCAGCCTCGAGTCTTATCAATAGTAAGAGAAATGTGTTACGGAAAGGAACGATTAACGATTCGATCCGGTAGCGCGGCCACGCGACAGAGAGCGAATCTCTGCGACCCTTATATTCACCGTAAGAAAAACTCACATGGTATAGAGAGAGAGTGAGAGAGAGAGAGAGAGAGAGAGAGAGAGAGAGAGAGAGAGAGAGTGAGAGAGTATGAAAGCATGCAAATAGTTCCTCCTTGTTATATAAAAAAAAAAAGAGAAAAAAGAAGAAAAATCGAGACTTGTTATTAGGCAATTTTAATTAAGCAATACCCATGAGGCTTACAAATCTAGTATTTAAGTGACGCTAGTTATATATAAATATATATATATATTATATATATATTATATATATATCAAATGTGATACGTTACGAGTTGAGTGTGCGCGCGCGTGTGTGTATGTGTGTGCGTGCGAAAGTGCGAACGAAAGGGCTGGGGAAAAAGAGAATTCTTCTTCTTTTTTTTTTTGTCGTATAAAAGAGGGAGAGTGTGCTGGTCCGCGACGTTTATATTGTGCTGCGCAAGAAAGAACGTGAACTATTCCAAGGTACGCACCGCTATTACTTACCACCTTACTATTCCAAATAAAAATAACAAAATATGTTCAAGAGGTGACATCAAAAAAAACAAAAAAACAAACAATATCGCAGATATCATGAAATAAAACATTCTGTGCGGAAACATAACAGAACGTATATCATTATTCCGGACGTTTTTAGTGCTGAGGAAGGGTGAAAGTTTCATGTATCACATTGTTATGATTATCGGAACGCGCTCTCTCAATGATCAGTGAGATGACTCACGGACGATACCGTCCCCGAGTATTCGGAAAAAAAAAAAAAAACGAACAGTCGTTCCGTATGTCGAACGAGAGAAAAAAAAAATTATAGTAATATGATAACGAGCAAAATTAAGAAGAGTAAACGAGATAGCTTGGAGTTCACTGTTCTTCGGCACAAGATAAATGTCCTAGCACCTTTCTACTCGTCCAAACAGCTATCCTTAATCCGTGTCCCATTTGCGTGTTCCATGACCTGGCTACGTTCTTGTTATAGGGCATCCGACTTGTTTGCAATTCACTGCGAACATGATCGTTTCTGTTCGCAAGTACAGGTGGCAGTGTATCGAATGCAAGTGCTGTTCCATTTGCGGCACCTCTGACAACGACGTGAGTATTCATCAGCATTTATCGGGCCCCCTTTATGTGGAGGAGCGGGAGACGCTCCCGTGTACAATTAACTCCAACTATTTTGCTCCTTCATCCGCCCGCTTGGGCATTGGCAGTTGCAGGTAGAGGAGCGGCACGCTTTTGGATGCAATCGGGCCCAAACTGTGGAAGAAGATGAGTGTGAATAGATTGCGGAGTATTAGTTGGTAATGGCCAGGCACTTTTGGAAGAAATAGTAGCACTGGACGTTCGGATCTTGGCTGGCGCCACCTGGAATAAGTCTTCGAACAAGGCAACTTCCGGTTGGCTACCTGGGACACTTCCGTCCAGAAGTCAATTAGATTCTATTGTGGTCGAGGCATGGACGACTGAGATCTTTATTTTAGATAAAATTAAGTGGCCATTAGCGACTAATACTCTGAGATTGGTTTATTACTTATTATCTCCTTCGTTTGGAGCGCAGTTCCATCCAAAAAGGAGCCTCCCTTGTTACACTTACCTTCTTGCGTGAAATCTTCATTTTTCAAATATGATTTTTCGGGGTGTCTTTATTATGATTAATTCCTGGTAGACTCTAAAAGGGACCAAGATAGTTCGAGTGAAATGTACGGGGGAACTACTTCGCCTCCATCGGTATTTACTGGATTATCATTGGATTAGAATTTAGTAGGGGCGTGCTCCCTCCGTTGATAAAAATATTGCGACACGTTGATCGCGCCCCTTACAAGATTTTATTGCTCGCGGATAACTGAACGCTAGGATATACCCTATTCGACCTCTGAGAGCGGAGGATAAATTACTAAAATCCATCGCGATAAACCACAAGGGGTCGGGGTATCCTTTGGAAGCTAATTAATTGTTTCGCGAACCAAACTAGGATCAGCTGCTGTTCTGTGACGACTGTGATCGTGGATACCACATGTATTGTCTGTCTCCACCTCTTGCATCTCCTCCTGAGGGCTCCTGGTCTTGCCGTCTGTGCATAGCAGAATTTCATCACCGTGATTAGAACAAAAAATAAAAGAGAGAAATAAAGTCTTGTCTCTGCGATAAGTCACGGACACAATTTTCTTATCTATTGCTGTGGTGCAGTGGCCGTTTTCGAATTAGGAGAGTATTCACGAAGCTCACTTTCCTTTATAGTATTACGTAGACGCGGGTGTACTTCCGATTGTCGAAGATCATCATTTCGTGGGTAAGAAAGCTCATTGCAAAGTTGGCAGCATTAACGATCTTGTTTTTATTCTTCTTCTTTTTTTTTTTTGTTTTTTGCTTAAGTTCCAAGTCGTAAAGTATTCGTAGTCGTACGCTGCGGTAGATTATCTCAGGCACTGGTGATCTCAGAGAACTAAAAGTAATGATAACGACGTATTTATAATCCTAACGAGCTAGCGTTCACCGTTACATGTATAAAGGTTCATCATTAAGCGGGGGCCGTCTTGGCGTCTCGACGGTCCCATTAAGCTCACCGTCGGTGTTAACGAAACTAATGGAGTGAATATTAGTGCCAGGGGGGGGCCTCCGGCATTTCGATTGCCGTTGGGTCATTCGCATTTCAGGCGGGACGAACGTATTTTTTAATCGCTTTAGAAGGACGTTTAGTTTATTCACAGCGACGCTACTCGTCGCGGGAATTTGTAGAACTTAGTTTCGAGAACCTTGCGAACACGATGATACTCTCCTAGTTCCGGGCCAAATTTACTTTTAGCCATTGACATTCGGAGTTCGGTTGCTTTCACAATTTCGAGAATGCTTATACTTAAATGAATTCGGAGATCTCGCGCTTTCACGAGCTCTCTGCTCCCCGCCGTCGGCTTGGCCATGTCCAAGATCCGCGAACGGAGCAAGGGCGAGAACGAAAGAGAAGAGAGAGAGAGAAAAAAAAAATTGATATTCTAGGAGGACATGATATTAATAGTATCTGTTTCATAAATAGTGATAAATAGAACACTATCTGTTTATCTGTACGTATCATGATACTAAAGCTTTTACACTTAATGACACAGCCATTAGTAGCGGTATAGCTATGATCATACAAACTTGCAGTACTGCAGAAAATTATATTCTATATGCCCTTTATTGTTAGTTCAGTATTTTTATATTTTATATATCGAATGTACTTAATTTAAGATACCATGGTGATATTTGGTACTCATTGATGTAACTTTTCTTTTTATCCAGTAATCTTAGGCTCGCTTAACGACGCGGAAAATTGTGTATTAGGTGTCACGAAGGATTAATCTATGAACGTTTCTTTGAGTTTTGATTTGATTGAACACACGGTGGATCTACATTTTATATTGCTTATTTTTAACACACTGTATGCAAATTTCAATAAACATTAGTTTATACAAACTGAAACCGCTAACTTCAGACAGTCTTATTATGTGCCATTGAAATATATTCCGAAGTCTCGCAGGAAGATAATGCATAACGATCGAACTTCTTTGGGTGCTATATAATTCAGGGATCAGCCTCCCTTTCGAACATTTTAGGATAACTTTATAAGATCGGAAGTCATGTCATTGACCAAGGAGAACTATATTCTATAATTACGATAAATAATATATATTTGCGAAAGTGTACTGTAAGGTATTCATAAGCAACAAACAATACTCGACAAAAAAATATAAGTTTTTTTATATAAAAAAAAAAAAAAAAAAAAAAAAAATGGGATTTGTATAAATCTATGATTATGTGTATTCATTTGTCCCACAATTGAGCAAATACGCTGGCCGGATTGTTAGAGGCGCCTCGGTTCCCCTTAATTTGTCGTCGCGGTTGTCAGCTGATCTCTACTAAAATATCGGATAGCGGCTTCCGCTGGAGATCAGGCACTATAGCGTCCTTGGCTGGATATCCGATTGGCAGTAGTACGACAAGCTTCTCATTAGGAGGACGTTGAAGAAGCTTGCGGATGGCAGGCCCACAATTTAAAGGGGTGGATGTCAGAGTTACCAAACCTGCGTACTAGTTTTAAAGTTGACGCGTTAAGGTCTCGGTAGCTGCACGGTGGAAAAGATTTACTGTCGTCAAGTCACCTGAATAGAGGCGATGAGTATTCCGCAGGCTATGGATGTGCTCATTTCATTGTAATAGTGAACTTTTCTGTTCCCGTTGGGTAAGATCCCGTAAGTCTGTTTGAACACTACCAGCAGATATGGAGCGGTGGTCAGATATTCCTTGATCCAGTTAGTTCGTAACGGAAGTAAGTCTGTTGTCCACTTCAAGCCCATTCGCTTCATGTAATTTATTTCTTCTTCGTGCTCAACGACACACCGTATTTGCTCTTTCACCTTCTGATTCGACACCGCTACGAATGTCCATGGTTCTGTGTGCGCACCGCTAGGCGCAGTGCCTAAGAAATAGACTCGGCTGTACAAGCTCTGCGAATGTAATTAGGCGATATTGTACCTGCAGCTTTTATTATCTGGTGTACAACTTCTTTCGGCACAGGGTCTGGACTGAAAAATCTTATACTTCTCCTGGCGGCTGCTGTTTTATAGAACTCTGAAGCTCTGCGAAGCAACTCTGCTTCGGAGGGCTTCTCATAAACGTAGGGAACGTGTTCCAAGTCTTTTGGCAGTACGGGTTCCTCTTCGTTCGCTGATATTTCTCGACTAATGTCTATAAGTATTTATCGGCTCAGATGTTTCGTTCGATTATATTAAAATACGCGTCGAGTAAGTAAAAGCGTCTATTACTATATGGAATAAAAGGAGGTGGATTCGACGTGATCTTGAATTAAAGCTATTATTACCTTCCAGTTGCTCCGCAGTGTCGTTAAGAAATTTCGAGTTCTTGTCGTTCTCAATGAAAACGCCACTTCTCCGCGATAATCGGCTAAATAGTTTTAAAGCGGCGTAAGTAATCACGCCGATAAGTACGTAGCACCAGTACTTCGTCCAGAACGGTAGAAGTTCGGAGGGCATTTTTATAGAGTTTAAAAGCCTCCGCTATAATTTTACTCGAGCCTTTCCACGGCGGAGCGTTAACAGCGTATAAAAGATAAGCGTTAACACGAGTGGTGGGACGTATCTGACCTATATTAATTGATACATCATCTTCGAACGAAAGATGTGCGCCATCACTCATGCCCGATTACTTTACCCCCATCAATCATCTTCCGACGCATACAACGAAATGTAAAAGAAAAATACATGTGTCTTAAACTCCAATTATACTTTATTCATCGGCATACATCCTAGATCACAAAGCATCGAGCAATACAAGAGCAACTTAATTAATCGGCGTAAGAGACTCAGGCCATACGATAAGTCCATCGATACATAGACGACCTTTATTAACATCATACCATTGTTAAAGACTTATTGTTACCGCAGAATAAAGCCACTGTTTACGTTTAACGAATATACTTCATTTCAACCGCCCGCGCCGTGCCTCTTCCTCCACATTCTTCGATCTTCCAGCTGAAAAAAAGGGACTCATCACCGCATTTAGCAATCACGGAAAGATGATCGAGATGCTCGGAGACTCGGGAGCCGCGGTTTCATCTTGTTGCCGCAGTTGGTGTGCCGTCGCGCCAACCGAAGCGCCGTTGCGCAGTGCGGCTGCGCAGTTGGTCGAAACGTGCGTGCCTTTCGTTGTCCGTCAACACCGGACGGGAACGGATCGCGGTGGCAATCATGTGAGACGCGATGCCGACGTGACTCCCTCGGATCGTTTATCGGCTGCCGCGACGATCAGGACGTGCAGGAGGACCGTTGCCCCTCGCGAAGTTAAACGAGGATCTCGCCCGTCGTTCCCTCCCTCCTCCTCCTCCTCCCCACCTCTTCTCAAAGACGTTCCTGTCACGCGTGAACGTCGTGGAACGTCGTGCCGCGCGACGAAGAAGAGGATTCCATCGACCTGCCAGCGTTCGCGAGATGCCTGCTCGCGGAGGGTGACTGCAGGCGGCGTCGCCAGTGACAATTTACGCGAGGACAAGGGGAATGGAGAACACGATGCAGCCGCCCCCGCCACCCCCGCCAACGGGAAACCTTGAGAATGCCAGCAACACGGAACAGACGGTCACCCATGTCTTGACATTTGGTATGTTGCACGCCTATGCTAATCCCACGCTCCTAGCCGCGATAATCAACTATCTTTCATCCGGATAACGTCGATATCGATCGCCGCTTCGAACGATTGATAACGCTGCGTCCGCCGCCAGACGCGACGCGAGTCGATTCTTTATTCTTTTTTTTATTTTTTATTTTTTTATTTTTTTTTTTACTTCTTCCGCCGAGAACGATGACAACCCGATCTCCGAATTGCGGGAGCACGGATTCATGGTTTGGGGCATTTGAACGTGTTCGACTGTCGGTCAAACAGTTGTAAGCGGAGATTGGACTGGGCTCCATAAGTGGAGTTCTAAGATTCAAGATTCCCTGGCTCACAGAGTACTGTGACGGAAAATGTGGTGTCTGATTTTAAGGATATGTGGTTTCCGCTGGGAGATTCAGAGCTGGAAATTCCTGCGAGGAAGTAGAAAGTTTCTATGGCAATCGTTTGTTAAATAACAGTCTCTCAGGTGGGATGACGATAACTTTGGCAACTCGCTTGGATGACGGAGGCTGGAAAGCCTGAGAGTCTTGCGGATTTATGAACTCGTTTTGTACCTGTGCTTGTGGAAAGTGCACTCGCTAGTTTTCTCAATAAAAACACCTGCTGCGTACAGCGTCAACAGCATTTTAAGGCGTCAAACGTGTAAGGTTTAGTTGATCTATTCTGATAATAGAACGGCAGCCTTGACTGTCCGACTTTTCCAAGAGGAAAGGAAAAATACATTTGCGGCGGTCGCAAAGTGCAGGAACAACGTGCACATCAGGCTTCTAAATTTAGCGAGCAGAAGTGGTAATACGTAGCTATGGAAACACAGCGTTTATTACATTCCGTAATGTCAGATTTTGTTATTAACGTATGCGTTTTCCTCGACACTCTGCGAATATGCAATCTTCTACTTGTTGAATGAGACGCTTATGTAAGAGAGGCGTCTCTACTGAATTGTGGTGCTCGAGCAGCCTTAAATGTTATGAATTTTGTGATTTTATTGAAGCAGTTAAATGTTATCTGACCATTTCCGAGGCAAGGAACTGTGAACGGTTTTTTAAGCGAAGCCAAGGGAAAGACGAAAAAAATATCGTAAAGATAATCCATGCACGGGTTCGCGGTAGACTTTTAAAATAAGTGTAGCGCGGTGTTGCGCAATAGTTATGAAATATTCACGGCGGTTCAAGGAAATTGGATTCTGACCTAATAATTGTAACCCTTTCAAAGACTTCGAATTTCAATTTTTCAACAATACAATCGCGCTTGTGCGGTGTGAGCTTAATTAAATTATCCACCAATGGTATCCGATTATGTGGACCCGCCATAACTCGTTGAAACAAGCGCCCCGTGTCGATACATTTAACGAAAAGCATTGTGTGCCCCCGTGTTATTAAACACCTGTGAGACACGATTTTATCGACCTTATCGACGATCGATATTCGCTTCCCGACCGCGCTTCAATCGAGTAAATCGGTTACTGATTTACGACAATTGCATCGTGTTATCGACACGGTATATACTCCGTCCCGTGGATATTTGTAGCGATTAATGATAGGCTGCATTCGCGTGATACATATTCCAACAACACGCGCGCACATTATATCATGAATCATAAACGTCGCTCGTGTTCCTCGAAGGCGCATGCCTCTGCCTGTGCTACTTCGGACTCTTTTCAATATTGCCTAACCGTAATACTCTCTCCTTATCCTCGCGACGCCAACCAGCACACAGTAGAGCGAGCTTCGCAAGACCCACGGATATACGGATTCTCTCCCAAACTCGACACACGAAATTTCCTGCAGAAGATTATAATAAAATACACAAAGCTTCGCGGTAAATTGTTGATCGATAACGAAGCTCCTAATAAACTCAGCGGAACCTTACAACCTAAATTTCGAAAAGAAGCTGATAACGCATCCCTAATTCGATTCCCGTCGAATCGAGAAACAGGATTAACTGGGCACCGTGGTTACGCAACGGCGCGGGGCCCAGAGCGCGCTACGCCCGTCCCTGAGCGGCTCTCGGTGTTTTCCAAATCAGCTGTTAGTCGCCGGTGAAGGGTGACTCGGCCTGTCCCCCGTTGGGAAGGGGAACGGGCGTCAGTCGACTGCGAGACTCGGGCCGGTGCGCATCGCGGCTCCGTTACTGCGCGCTCCGTCCCACGGTGTACTTACACCTTACGCCTTCGTTACGCACTCGGCGACCTCGTGTCGCGCATATGCCCCACCGTTTCTTTACGGCGTGCGCGTCCAGCGATCGCGCTACCTGCCAGTGACAGTGGTACGCGAGCGGAGGATCCGCGAAAAGAAAAAGGAAAGAAAGAGACACGGGTCCGAACCCCGTGTTCGTTGGAACGAGGCCACCGTCAGTGCATCGTCGTGCGAAACGTCAAAGGGGGGCCCAGGGAGGCCGCGCTACTCGGTATATCGCTCTAGCTCTCGGTGGAGAGCCACAGCGGTGCCCAAAGTGCAACGTCGTTCAGCGCCGCGCCGCAGATCCATATGCTCGTGGTGCCTAGCACGGTGTCGCACACCTCCAGTGGTAGCTTCCGTGTGCCGACGAGGGGGGAACGCCGCGCGGAGTCCCGGCCGAGTGTTTAAAAATAAGATACCAACGCGAGGCCCTTCGCCCTGCGTCGTTACGCCTCGTGAAAAGGGTGGGGGAGGAAGGAAACACGTGGCGGGCGCCGCTTCTGGCGCGGGCACGTTCCTCGGGGGGTTGCCTCTTCCTGGAGAGAAGGCGAGACAGGGGATATTCGCGAAGGTGGCCAAGGCCGAGGCTGTGCTCTCCGTACAAGGTACGCGACTCACCTAAGTATGTCAGTAGGATAACGACGGCCGATCCGTTTCGTTCGGGCCGACACTTTTGCCTGACTCGGCCCGATGGAATTGGAACACGACTGCATAACCAGAGAAAGGGATTGCGACACGGCTTTTGACGTACGGTTTTCGCGTCGCTGTGAAAAGAGACCGGGCCAGGTTTTCGTGCCTCGTCGGATTGACCGTCGGTTGCGTCATTGTCCCGCCCGGGGATGATCGTGAAAATCACGGCCGTTAATGGGGCACCGTGCACGCTGGCCGGAGCGCTTTCGAGAGCTGCGCGCTCGGATACGCTTGCCGATCGGTGAATTGTGCTTTCGTGTGTACACCCCGCGGCCTAATCTCTCCGCCTCGAATGTATACAGTTGTTGTTCCGAGGCTATCGGTGATAAAGGTTGCTCGATTCGGTAGGGGAAACCGGTGATGAATGGAGTCGGGCCGCGTTCTCGCGATTATCGGTCGCGCGAACGCTTCAAGGTCACCTTCGCTCTTTTTCTAGACGGAGACAGCTGTTTTTATTAGACTAGCCTCACCTCGCCGCGCCGAAGATGTATCGAAGAAGCGAAGTGACACGCGTTTTTGAGGAATCGTTGCGAGATACAGACGTGAACAGTGACGAGTAGTTTAGTCACCGCTTTCAGTCCCGAGCAGCGGTTCTCATTACGTTTCTTCGGTAGAACGTTGCTACGTGGCAGCGATGTGGCATGGGACAAAATTCGTGGGCCATTCTTCTGCGTACAGAATTCTACCAAATTCCTTACGAACAGTAATAACAATGCCTCGTAAAATTCTATCTGGAAACGTTTGTAGCTCGTTGAATTTATTTCTCATAGCATCGTAGCGTTACAGAAAAAAAATCTAATAACCTCGTTCTGTTATGTAATAACTGCTGATTGCATTATCATCATACAACTTCCATAGCTCTATACGATCACCATACTCTCGGCGTAAATACTACTTTCACTGTACCGTAATAACTTTTCTAAATCTCCAGCTTACACGCGATTAAGTTGTCCTCCAAACGCTACCTTCAGTAGCGTATTTTATGTTTCCAGAAATCATCCCCTATGCTCCAAAACAGAAAAGAAGATTTCCTAGCGACACTGGCGCGGCCAGTGCACCGCTTCTTTTAATCACACACGATAGCCGCGCGTAATCGTAACCGTATTACCCGGATATAATAATCGTTCGGGTGGCGTTCTTAACCGAGCATCCGGTTATCCGGTTTTTAAGACCTCCAGCGTGCACGGTACATTAGGTATTAGAGGAGCGGAGAGAGACGCTTATCGACCAGCTCTTATCTGTCGTCGAGCGGGCAACGAGGCACGATACGTGAAAAACACGATCGGCTCTACGAGCCTGGCAGTCGGACGAACGGGAACTTTGCTCCGCGGTAGACAAAAACCGTAGGAATCCTGGAAACCGCCGGCAAGAACAGCTCCTATTGCTTTGTAACGCGCGAGAACTGCCCGCTCCCTTGGCAAAACAACTGTATGAATCAGTGTGCTGGTCATTCGAAATCCCAGCACGTTCGGTATCGGCAATTGCTAAGCGTTAACGTCCACGTATTTGCATAGAATCTTGGTATCGATAGTTCAAGAAATTTCAGGGGTATTGTAACGGACAAAGGAATACTCGGCCCGCTGGTAATTGCAATCGGCCCCGTACTTTGGAGCCACGTGCTCCGGTATTGTAACGACGGAGGGGATAAGATCTTTTCTATTCACTGGCGAGCGCGTTTCCATGCCAGCGGAAGAATTCCTGTTCACGTGTTTAAATCCGATGCACGGCGAAACATTGTGGGCAATCGATACCTTTCTCCGCAGGTGCAGACAGTATACAGATCTGTTTGGGAGCGGCCATTTCTTGCGTTACAGTCCGGTAAATTCATAGACTGCTCGACCTTTAGGGAATTGTTTACAGCGACGCGAGCCGTTTGCGATCCCTCGGAGCAAAATACTCTCGATGACGCGCGTGTGCTCCCCTCTCGGCGCGTTTCCAATAGTTCCATCTTTGATAAAACGAGTCTGACGCAAACTAACGCTAATGCAGGTTTAATGGCATTCAGGAATGAAAACGGTGTGCTGTGGGACATTCGTAAACAGGTTTAAATATCGGCGAACGCTTGAATGTATTAAAAAACTGCCGGATGAATTTTTCTTTCATATGACGCTTCCATTTTGAGAAAATCGGCTCCGAATGTTCGTGCTGTATACTGCACGCCGCATTGGGATTCCCTGGCTAACCGTGGGCGTTCCCAACTATCTTCAGAAACGTTTTCCTCGGAAACCGAGGCTCGTATGAAAGAATTTCAATCTCATTTTGGACTTATTTTTACACACACCGGGGAATCACGGTGCACCTCAAGCATTAACTCTTGGACGGCGGATAGATATATCACGGCACATTGTATTCAGGAGCCATTTTAACCTGTGCTTCCATTGGCACGCACTCGTGGAATATTTGCGGCGGGTCAAAATGGACCCGGCAGCCACCCAGCGAGTGTCAATTTATTCATCTCACTTTTCAGCACAGTAGGAAAAAAGATAATTTCAAACTTGCGATTGTAATATTCAACACGAAAATTCTGATTTCGCTTAGACTTCGTGTGAATGTAGAGCACGTTGGTGTACACAAGGGGCCATTTTTTTCCCCCGCGAAAATTCATCTATCACTCCCAAAAAAAGGATAAAAGTACCGCTGTTTGGAACTTATTTTTGTTCCAAAAAGAATGTATTTACTAAATTGAAGTTTTTTCTATTTATTAATACGTGCTTTGAGAATACAAAATTATTTTTTTCATATTTTTTTTAATGCTTGTTTGCGCCAAAATAAGTGGGTGTAATGTGCGTTGTAAAATAAAAGACGCCTCGATTGCGTGGTCGATTTTGGAGGAATCGTGTGTCTGAAACCAAAAAAACAAAAAGATTTGTAATCAGTATGACTGTTGCTATGGCAGGGATTAAGATTAATTAGATCGATGAGGAATTAACAAAATGGCGGATGTCCAAAGTTGAACTATCGAAGTTAGCTAAATTTTTTAATCATTCTGCGACTCAAAAGATGAGATAAAAAAGCAACGAAAATGCGTGATTCTAAGTAGTTTCAAAATCGACCACGCAGTCGAGGCGTCTTTTTTTCACAGCGCATATTAGACCCCCTTATTTTGGGGGCAAGCATGCATTAAGGGGAGGTTTCGGTCTAAAAATCGATTTTTTTTAATTTCATTTTTCGAATGTTCAACCTTTTAGGAATACATGTTTAAAAGGATTTGTTAAAATTCGGAAAATTCCCGAAGTTATAGGCATCTGAGTAACGGCAAATGCATGGGTAACACCCGGTTACTCGACACTCACGTAAAACTTTAAACGCGTTTTTCTCGAAACAGTGTTCTCAAAATCGGTGGGACCTGTATCTCCAAAAGTTATTATCCGTTTCGACTGAAACTTATTTTATTTTGAAGAATATACTTCTGGCTAAGAGGGAAATCAGCAAAATTTAAAAAAAAATGAAAATTTGTAATTTTTAAAATCGTTAAAAGGACGAAAAATATAGGGAAAAAGTGATTTCAAACTTCAAGTGTCGTTATTTTCTATAAAAAAAAATGTAATTTTTGTAATTTTTCTCCCCCCCGCCCCCTAGCCAGTAGTATATTCTTAAAAATAAAAAAGTTTCAGTCGAATCGGGAAATAACTTTTGGAGATACAGGACAGGTCCTACCGTTTTTGTTGAATTGTTTGACGCCTCGACTTTAACGACTCCCCAGTGCCGTCTGCAATGATTAATTATAAAACAAAAAATATATTTCTATAATTTAAGACATCCTTAATGCAATGCAAAAAGTCCAATTAAATTATATGTAACAGTTTTCCTTTAATTAATTCCTAAAGATCACTTATTTTTATCCAGACGGCAACACCCCCTTAAAAAAATATGAAAAAAAAGATTGTATTCTGAAAACACACATTTTAAATATAAAAAACTTCAATCAGTACTTTATCCGGGCGTCACAGTGGAAAAACTGTAAGGGCTGATCTCACCCCTCCAAAGTGAATTCCCGCGGAAAAGAAGAATCGCGAAATTCGTTAAAATTAAAATCAGAATTCTCGAGTTGTAGAGTGTTCCCCTGTTAGAATAATGTAAAAGACAACCGAAAGAAACGCGTCGAGTGGAGTCGCTAAAAAAAATCGCCCCACCGCCACTATTGGCCCTCGTAATAGCGAGGTGTCCCCCGAAAGTAACTGGGAGGAAAAGAAAAAGTCACCAAATTCTCTAGTGGATTCGTTGTTTGTGTCGAAGGACCGACAAGGTATCCGTCGCCGGCGAGAAAACCGAGTTGCACGTGGCAGCTGGCGAAGAGGTCGAAGAAAAGCAGGCAAGAACCGGCGGGGCGGACGATGCGACAGTCGTTCGGTTAACGCGCTTCTCGCCGCCCGTTGCGTTATGCAGCGCCGCTGAGGCCGTGGAAAAAGCTGGAGCGGAGCGTGCCATTGCTGCTGGAAGTGTCGGCCGTCACCATGAAGAATCCGGAGCACGAGAGCGGCTACTTCGAGGACGGCAGCGATTTGGAGACCACCGTCGAGGAAACGATCGTCACCGAGGAGAGGAAGTACGGCTCGGCCTGCTACGGTCTCGCCAAGGCCATACACAGCCTCGACGTCAGGGACTCCAGCGAGCCAGCTTCCGACCACTACGAGGACAGATTCAACAGAGGTACGGATCGCGTTGCTTTCCTCCAAATCGCGAGCACCCAACACACTCGATGCTGGTCACGGCGCAGATAACAGATTATTATTAATAATAGATTAGCTTCCCCAAAGGCGCGGCGAAACTTTTAATAATTTCATATTTCTCAGACTAATTCTTTGAAGCTATTGATAAATATTTGTTTGCGTAATTTCTTTGGGCTACAATGAACACTATTTCTGTGAGGAATTATTTTTTATTATAAAATGGCCCATCGTTTGGGGCAATTCAGGGCTCGATAAAAGGGAGGCTTTATTTGGATATTTAAGGGGATTGCGCCTTGTTTCTTTGTGATTTTTTTGTACAAAAACGGTTCGACAAATTAATTTCAGGTTTGGCAGGCTGTTTCACTGTATCTTGAACTATTGTCCTGAATTTTGGTGTGACAGTGAAAAAAAAAACATGGCAGATACAAAGAGGGCGTTGAAAAATAATCTGGTGGTGCTGGCGTTGACGAAAAGTACTGTAAGGATTATCCGAAACATAAAATCGAAAAGAGATTCTTAATCTATATGAATGTGGCTATCGATGGTAGTAGATGCATTAAGAAAAATATAAAAATGTTAAAATGGCAGCCTTTTGAAGAAAGCGAAGCGTCCTGATTTGAGTCTGAAACATGTTTTGCCCCAAAATCGGGAAAACTTTTCTTTTTTTGTGTTTCGGATAAACCTTACAGTACTTTTCATCAACGCCAGGACCACCCGATTATTTTTCAACGCTCTTTTTGTATCTGCCATGTTTTTTTTTTCACTGACACAAAAATTCAGAACAATAGTTTAAGATACAATAAAACAGCCCGCTAATCCACAAATTAATTTGTCGAACCGTTTTTGTAGAAAAAATTCACAAAGAGTTACCTATTTTTCGGCCCAACAAGGCGCAATCCCCCCTTAAATTTAAGTAGCATTTTCAGTCGAGTAATACTGTAGCAAAATGTTCCTTTGTAGAACTGTTTTCAGAGCAGGGTTCCATCGAGAAGCGTAATTTTGTTGGTATACAGAGGACACGGTGTTCTTTCTGTTTTTGGGTCGTTGGGCAAAAACTGGGCAGAGCTAATTACTCATAAGCTGGCCTGACAAGCACGTTGGATGCCAACCGTAAACGTGACGAGCCTCGAGTGCTTGTTGGACGATTCTGCCACAAAGGTTACATGGTGTTTTGGTACCAAACATCGTAGTGTCTTGAGGGGTTGATGAGTCACCCCGTAGAGCCGTGTAACGTCACCCTTGGCCCTCCTTTTCAGGTACTAGGAAGTGCATTAGTCACTTTTATAGCTAGACATCTAGATGGTTAGAGCTCTAACGGTCCCTCCCCAAAGCGAGGGTACTTATCCATTAATACACCGAGGGGTGATTATCTCTTAAATATCAGACAGCACATTTTGATAGAGTCTGAATCCGAACGCCTTCGGCAGTAAAAATGCAACTGAGATTTGACCACGCGCCAAACACTTCTATTATTGCAGCTGTTCAAAGACAGAGCGTGCACGCGACATACACTGTCATTGCGCAATGCCAGTTTCAAATGCCATCATACTTAAGAATTCATCGTAACAAAGCCCGCGTGTAATTATCCCGCGATAGAGTGTCGTCGGGACGTTGTCTCAGCTGCGATGGGAAAACATGAAGTCCACTGGACTGCCATTCATATTAAGGGGTTAGACCACCTTGGCCAGGTCAAGAAATATCGCATATTTGGGAATTTATTTCTAAGTGACAAAAACACTTTTATGGATAACAAATTTTCGATGGCGATAGAGATCTCTTTGAATAATATATACAATCTTTTTTTTTTTCAAATATCAAAACCTTTCGAAATGTGGTCTAACCCCTTAAGCAAATGATTTTTAATATCACGGGGTTGTATTTCAAGGGGTTTCGCCGAAGATCTGTGTTAGCAGAGATTTTCATTTAGATTTACAAAAACGATAGAGATACTTCAGGTTTTACCTTCAAGCAAGTCTATAGATCTACAGAGCGCAGCGAAATTCGTGGTAGAAGTACGCAGGGAACGATTCCCCGTTGAAATTTGAATCGAAAATGTGGAATAGAGTTTTTTCGTAGGAAGCTTCCTTTCCGAGAAATTCGACTTTCAAATCCATCGGGTGCGCGCGCACCTACAATGGCGCCGCAGGGGTTCTCCGCGCGGTCTGGCGGCGCCCGCGCCCACCAGCTTTCGGAGTTCGTTTTCTCGAAAACGGTACTTCCAGCGAAAAAGTTTCATCCCACAATTCCGACGCATTTTATCGCGTAGAATCGTCCTGCGTGCCGTTACGTCGCGAATCGTTCCCCGCGCCACTTTTATTCACGCTAATCCTGCAGTTCACTCCGCGGCACACCGGAGCTTTTAAATCATTTTCTACCTCGCTCGAGCGGGGGCTTATTTCGCTGCCCGATGCCCCCTAATTACGTTGTAAACAGACGAGCGGTGCCGTGGAGCGACGCGACTCGGGCGTGTAGTAGTCCGCCTCGGGATCGTCGATCCGCTCGCGCAAGAAACCCGAGGACTCGCAGCTTACCGCATTGTGCGGTTTTTCTGGCGATGTTTTTTTTTTTTCCTTCCTGGTCGCTGTTTGTACGCTTGCACACGTTGGACATCGATCCCCCGGGCAACGTGTGTCCGCCTGGCGCACGTACTTTCTCATCCGCATTCTTCTCCGAACGGTTGATCCCGGAGAAAGAAGCGAGAGAAGCGGTGCATATAATTGGGTCCAGTTTGCAGGGCCAGTTGTGTCGCTGCATCTGGTGTCCGAAGGACGTATGCAGCGGCGCGCAACGGAAAAGAAACCCGAGCCGCGGATAATACAACTGTTACGGGCCCAGGGACCCGTTATTGAACGGCCCAAAACCAGTCTCCTTTCATTGTGCCCGATTTTCCTTGCAGCAGGCAGATGGATGATCGCGAATCTCGAGGAGGATACCCCGTTCGCGATTGCCCCTCTGATTCTTGGGGGTTCCTGTAGGTTGGGGCAAGGGACGAGGGTGCGTTGCTGAGAAGATGAGTGGCGGGACTGTGTGATCCGATTCGTTAATATTATCACGTCGGACAATAACGGAGAATCATTGTCTAGATGACTTTATTTTACTTTACTTTACTTTATAATATTACAGTATTTTACTGATAAAGTAAAGTAAAATAAAATGAAAAATACTATGAGGATAGGCAAAGAAGTCTTTCCGCTTGCCATCTTCTCAGCAACGCACAGTATTTCATCCACCCAAGTTCCAAAGTTCCAAAAAGTGGAATGTGATTCGCGGTGAAATTAACGCAACGGTGATTCTTTGCTAAGAAATGGGTGGAAAACGTAAAACACAATAATTCTTCGAATCGCACTCTATTTAGTAGAAACCAGAGTCCCCACATTGCGGAGGCCCGCGCGCCCCTTCCATTTCAAACTAGATCTCGAACTCATCACCTCCACAAGAAAACTTCATTGTATCTCGTTCTAATTTCGTCCCGAATGTCGATCGATCCCCAGTTCCCTAATCGAACCGAGCCGCCTTCCGAAATAGGTGATCGAACGTGGAAACATCCGGATATTTTCGATCCGCGGCGACCGAGTCTATGGTGACGAATAGCTCGGGGCTTCGTTCCGCAAACGTTGCCTGGAGGATCGCAATAAATTTATAGATATTTCCGCGGCAGGGTAATACTGTTGCTCGACAATGCTGTTTGCGGTGGACGTGCATCGGGGCCTCTCTGAAACGTATAATGTATCGAACGGTCGGCTCCGATAACCGGGAAAATATGAAATACCGATCGGTCGTTCGAATCTGTCGCTGCACCGCTGTTGCGCCGCTCGTTCTCTCTCTCTCTCCCTCTCTCCTGCTTCCCTTTTTTCCTCTCTTTCCTCTCCTCTTGTCGCGTCTCGATGCAACGAGAGACACGGTGCACCTGTTAGACACGTAATACGCGCGCACATTATGTCATAGGTACCTGACGCGGGCTATCTCCCGGCTGCGATTATGCCTCCCATATTGCCTTGTTTGTTGGACGTGCGTGAAGAACACCGTCGAACGTGTCTGGTTGTGTAATATTATACAACGGAAGCTTTTCCCGTTTCGGGAACGACAGTCTGTACGCAGCCCGGTTTTCGGTTTCGCGCCGGGAAGAGTTCGGGTGTCCGATATTCGGATGCTCGGTACCCGGACGGGGGCATTCGAGTCGAGGCGCGAAGGTTCAGAGTTCAAGCACGGAAGTTCGGGAATGCGGGAGCGACAGTACGAGTTCGGTATAGGCGGTCGAAGTGCGGCAGCTCGGCTCGCATTTTCGAATGTGTAGTTCGACGAGCTCTAACAAGGAAAGGTTCCAAGGTGTCCGCCTCCGATTGCTTTGAATTTTGGATATGTTTTAGAGAACCGAAAAATAAGATATACGTGTTTTTTTATAGTGGCCCGTTTTCATATTTAGGGGGTGAAACCAACCCCTAAAGTTATAAGGTTTTCAGGTGTTCATCTCCGATTGCTTTGAATTTTGGATATGTTTTAGAGGACCGAGAAATAAGAAATACGTGTCTTTTTATTTTGACCCGTATGCATATTTAGGGGGTAAAACCACCCCCAAAATTCAATAGTTGGTGCCCGCTTCCGATTGCTTCGGTTTTTGGATATGTTTTAGAGGACCGAAAAATAAGAAATACGTGTTTTTTATAGCGGCCCCTTTTCATATTTAGGGGGTGAAACCACCCTCCAAAGTTCATACGGCGTATAAAAATTGTGTTGAGTAAAACTTGATATAAATTTAATTTGCGTCAAAACTTGCTGCATGTTCTTGTCGTCCGTCACCGTTATTAGGTGGTAATTATGAGGGGTGGTTTCACCCCTTGAACATGCAAACGGGCCAAAATAAAAAGACACGTATTTCTTATTTTTCGGTCCTCTAAAACATATCCAAAATTCAAAGCAATCGGAGGCGGACACCTGGGAACCTCTCCTTGTAAGTGATTTTTTTTATATTTTTTTTATATTTATTTTCAAATACTGCTAATGTTTCGGTATTAGAGGAATCCTTGTAGCGTTACAATCTTCCACGATGAAGCCAGTTGGAAGCTCGTTTGATGTCTAGAAATATTGTAAACCAGAAGAAGTGGCTATTAGCTCGCAGTACACGTGGAATGCAGTTTATTTGGATTCGAACGACGCGATTGCCACTCATGGGGAGGAATTTTAATGCGGCTCACCTTGCTATACAGCGATTTAATTGAACCCTCGCCCTCGTGCATTGGAAATTGAGAAATGGGCCTGAGAAGTCGACGGGAACGCGTGCTTCTGCTTAGTACTTATTCTATATCGCGAAACCTCCAATGATCTTCCACTCATCTAACGAGGGAAAATCTCCAACCGGGAAATTCAAAAAGTTATCGAAGTCTCTATTGCGTAATTTTTTTTCGTGCCCAAATTCAATCTAGATGGGTGAAACTGACCCCTGAAAATCTAGTTATTTTCCGATTTTGTGTTACTCGCGAACTGTACTTAATATAGTCCGAATTGAAAGAAGTAACTTTTGTCTGAAGACTTTCTTTCTATCTTTTACAGCTCGCGAGTTGTAACACAAAATCGGGAAATAGCTGGATTTTCAGGGACCAGTTTCACCCCTTTAAAGTGAATTTGGAAAATAAACAACGCAATACAGAACTATACATATGTGCCGGTGATTATGAAAGCGGTGTAAATCAAACACCAAAATATTGAGATTTCTCTTATTTTACGTTATATTGATTTATATTTCAATATTATGAAAGAATTGTTGCACAACAGCCATCAAATTACCAATGACACGATAGTGCCATTTTCATAATGAGCCGCAACAATTTCACGTTCATTTCGTAAGTCATTTGTTTCCTGTATGTAATTTGTGAGGAAGGAAACAATTACATATTTTGTATTATGTATGAACCTTAGATTTGAGGCAAGAAACGAAAAAAATTAAGAAAACAAGAAAAAAAAGAATACATTACCAAAAATGATAAAGTTGTAAAGTATTTTACAATAAAAATTGCTTTAGTTAAAAAAATATTTGAATTTATTAAATTGTGAAGGTCGAAAAACTACGTTCGAGCACTTTCGGAATTTGGGAGACATTCGAAGGTTTAAAAAACACATGTTGGTCATAAAATTTTACAATGCTAGATGAGTTTGATATTAGAAAAGCATATATCAGCCGTTTATTTTGAAAGTGACCTAAGTCGACTTATATTTAAAAAAAATTTTATATATAAATCTGCAATACTAACTTCAAGTTGTACACGTTACTATAGTCAACAAAAAAAAAATTGACAATTGAATTTAGGCCACTTTCAAAATAAACGGCTCATGTATTGTGAAAGATTTTCTTCAATAATGTAAAAATATTTTTTAATACACCCAAACGTAACAGTCTGAGAATATCTCGAAACAAAAAGTACACCACTTCCATAATCACCGGCACATATATCCCCAAAGTTTCATAATTGTTTTGAACTTCTCGATATTTCGCAGAGACTGCATCTCGATCGACTCCTCCGTATCCAGCCTAGAACAATACATACAATTCTTTACCTCAAACGTCCTTACGTAATCCTCTTTTCTGCGCAAGCGAATCTGCATGAACGTTCACTTGGCTGGCGAGGCGATTACCGCAAAGTGTTTACTCCGTTCGTTTCGTCGCAGCGAACGGAATCGGAGTGAGGAGCCTCCTTCAGAATACACCCCATTTATTTCATGATTAGCTGAAACTATAAGCTGCTCTGTCAGTAACGGTGATTCTTACTTCCTCGCAGCTCGATTTAGTTCAGGGATCCGAACGGTTTCAGGCACGCTGGTGGAACCGTGCAAAGGTTAGGGGGCAGGTACGATCACGTTCCCCCAACGTGCGTCCACACGTTTTAGAAACGTTTGCATATCTGCTGGATGTCCATTGAATACCGTGGACGGTGTGTTGATATTGATTTGTTGCGAATTTATATTTAGCCTCGCCGCGCGAACTTACCTTGGGACGAGTTATTTATCCTTCAAAGTTTTCCTGTTGGGAGGAAGCTCTACTACATTTCGAAAAAGCTGCTCCTCCGTCGCCGTAACAGCGAGTTCATTGACGGGGCCATAAATTCACAATTCGTGACACTATTGACGGCGACCTCTGTGGCACGTGGGTCACCGATGACCCACTCTGGAATTTATTTCCGGAGGATTGGAGCAGAACAATCTTTTAATTACTGTTTTATACGGGCATTGGCAAGCATTTGTCTATCTGCTGGACAGAGATCTCGTTGTGTTGTATTTTCTAATGACGAAAGTGGGGACCATTTTGGACAGTGGTTTTGTTCTCCGCATGGTGGGCGATTAAGTGATTTCAGTGTGCGTTCTTTGCGGCAATCGTTGCCTGCCATTGTACTTGGGCGCTCGGTCATGAAGGATTTCAAGTCGCCGCCGGGGTTTCGTCACCGGATTTAGACTGTTCCCATCCCGGATTAATTAAGCAAGGTAACAGTTGCGTACGCGCGGCGGACCTTTGGCCACGCACGTGTGCAGGTACACGTGCACGATTTACCTGGCAACGAGGCGAGGAGAGGAATGCGTGTAGCGTAAGGCAGTACCGTATCAAATAACGGTTGTGCCTTGGTGAACCGACCGCGGTATGCCCATTTCCACTGTTTCCACGCGACTGGTCGAAATCTATAACGCCTTGGCGTCGGCGTGTTCTCGCGCCGAGGCACTTTCGTTATTTATATGCTCCTGGCGTGTATTCGTGTTGATTTCTTTTTTTTGGAAAGCATCGAAAGTTTGACGAGCGCCGTAAAGTTGACAAATGACACCTTTTTGTGTCAAAATTATACAGCTTTTGAAGGGAATAGGATAAAGAGGTGAATCTTTTTTGAGGTTAAAGCTGAGATGTTGTAGAATAAGGGAACAAATATTGAAAAAATATGACACACCGGTTTAACCCTTTGTTGACGCATCTCTTTTTTCGATCAACTTTGACATACCTGGGTGCCTCACACCCAGATCAATTTTTGAACGACTGCCATTCTCGTCTAAAGAATTCAATCGTTATGAAAGAAATCAGGGGCCAATTTTAAGATTTCTAGAATGTATTCCAATGTTTTTATTTATTTTTTATTGAAATGTTATCACTGTTTTTGTGAAACAATTCTAGATTACCATATGTCGAGGAAAAACGAAGAAAATCTTCAAAAAATTGTAACTTTTACAAATTTCAATATTAGAAGCTAAAAATCTACAGAGTTGTAGTTCGGATATAATATTTTCAGAGAAAAAATAGTTTGTAAGTCGGCTTTGGAAAAATGTCATTTAGTTTGCATATAGAAGGTACAGAGCGTCAAAATCAGCTTTTGGGTGGTTCACATCCAGAATGTCAACGAAGGGTTAGCCTCGAAAATCTACGTCAAAGTTGACATTTTAAGAAAATATCAGTTTTCCCGTTATAACGTGTGGTTGAAGTTCTTCGACTTTTTTGTCGAGCCGAATTCAAATCTGGCGGCAAAATTCGAAGCGCGCCATCTTTGAGAATGTACCACACTCGCCACCTGGTTGATGTGATTGGTACTAAGGTTTCCGGATTCACACCCAGAGTAATTTTTGAATGACTGCCATTCTCATCTGAAGAATCCCATCGTTATGAAAAAAAATCATGGATCAATTTCAAGGACTCTAGAATGTATTTCAATAGTTTTTAAATTGAGATTCGACCACAGTTTTTGTAGAAAAATTCTAGATTGCCATATGTCGAGAAAAAACGAATAAATCTTCAAAAAATGGTAACTTTTACAAATTTCAATATTAAAAGCTAAAAATCTACAGAGTTGTTGCTCAGATATAATATTTTGAGAAAAAAAATAGTTTGTAAGTCGGCTTTGGAAAAAAGGTATTTCTTTTGCATATACAAGGTAGGCTATTTCGATAATTAAAAAAATAGAAATATTCCACGAATATTCTCGATATTCTACGTAGAATCTACGTATTGGAAAAGGTACAGAGCGTAAAAATTATCTTATGGGTGGTTCACACCCAGAGTGTCAACGAAGGGTTAAAGTATGTTTTAATTCAAAGTCGATTTTCTCGAAAATGAAGCGCGATATCAAAAAATATTACTGTTTCTTTTCGACTTATAACAAGTAAATAAGCCGAGAAAAAGGAATAAAATTTTTTGATATTACGCTTCATTTCCGAGAATATCAACTTTGAATTTCACGACGTTGCGTCCAGTCGCCCATAGAAAAACCTACCTTTACTTACGCCATTACTTGCTTGCAGCAAAATTAATCAGAGCGAAGTTAACCTTATGCGACTAAATGGTAAAAAAAAGTTTCTATATTTCTACCATTTCTCACCGATTTCTTCCGTTCTCTATCAAAATATTCTGTACCACTCCACGAACTATACAACCAATGACTCAATCCAGGTGGCGCATGTGGTATATTCTCAAAGATGGCGCTACGAATCGTCAGAGAAATTTGACGCCCACGCCCTATCCAATATATATATATACTCGTAGCATTTTTTTTATGTACAATTCACACACTGTTATTTCTTGGAACGCTGAGGGTTTTAAGGAAGCACACTTGCAACCAGGTGCACCACCATGCAATTTTCTATCGACCGAGGGTGCCACTGCGCGGTGGCTAGTTAGGGGGTTGAGTCTCCGCGCGAGTTAGGGAAGGAACTTTCGATTTCGACGTTGCTTGCTCCGTCTTTATCGCGGAGGAGCTCGGGCCACGTCCTCGATGGAATTAATCGTTACACATATTTTTCTCCCGCGGACGTTGCGGAGCTTGGCGATATGAATGACGTGGACGTTGCAGTGCGTCATTCGGGCACCGAGTCGAGCGGGACCGATGCACAGAATGCGGAAAATGGAGTGAGCTTGCTTAACGTTTCATAAAATGGTAGAGAAATCGTGACCTATTCATGCTCGGGCGTCATACCGTTAGACACTGTTTATGATCAGCGCCAGTGATTCCATTGATTCCACAATTATGGTAATGAACTTCTCGAACGTCGAGGCTCCCGTGTCGTGGAGCTTCTCAACCAGAGTGGGTTGTTTTAACGCTCGATTCCCTCGCCAGGGACTTTTTAAATTCGGACACTTAAACCCTGCGGGTTTTTTTATTCTTTCATACAAAATCGCCCCACCTTTGCTAATCGAAAGTAGATTTAGAATGCTCGAGATAAACGGCCATTTGCGAGCACGTGTCAGTTGCAAGTTAAACCCGATCGTGGAAACTAATAATAACGGGCTAGTTCTTTTCCGCTCCAGGAGAACATGTATCTTCGTGCCACGAGCCACTCCGCCGGCGAGTTTCCTTCTGTCGAAAAGCTACGGCCGGTGTCGTAATTCTTTATCAGGCTGTCTGTTTTGTTTGCGCGTCCACGTGCACTTGGTCGAGCTGCTCGCCGTCACGATAGAATATCGATTGCACGAAAACAAGCGCGTTCGCACGGCTAATTATCCGTAGCTTTAAAATATTTCCGCTTATCTCGCCGCTATCGAAATTTCCTGTAGAATCCAGTACCGAGTCACTCGTCGCTTACCGATAATCTCAACTTTCCTTTCATTGGTTATGACCAAGCACATCGCCACGAGCCGCTTCGTAGCCTCGCATGGGTCGCCGGCGACCGGTGCGTCACTCGGTGACGGCCTCCGAAATCGAATTTCACGTTACGTAACGTCGTTGGTCCTTGGGAATTCCATGGGTCGCTGCTGACCCATGCCGCTAACTGTTCCAGGTAATAGACTCCTCCGCCCCCTTCTCGAGGCGCAAGAGGTGAGCGCAATGTCGTGTGATATTAAGTGCACGTGTAGTCCTGGCTTTCGTCGAGCGAAAGAAAGTAGTCGGTCCCGTTACGAAATAGCGAGTGAATGTCGACTATCTGGGTCAGACAAAAGCGGAACTTCCGCGACCACTCGAGGAGGACCGTCGAACCGTTTAACCCGAGGCTGCGGTTCAATTTCTTTTTACGCGCGACGAATTCTGTCATACATTCGGCGGCACAGACACTCGAGGAGATTGTTTACTACCTTTCCGCGAGGGTACGGTCGAAAGTGATTAACCAGCCGATTACCGCGAACCGAATCAACTGCTTCAAAGAGATGCGGACTTTTCGCGATGATGGGCGCTCGGAGATATGAGCGCTCAGAAACATGGACGTTCAGAAACATGAGCACTCAGAAACATGGGCGCTCAGAAACATGATCGTTCAGAGAAGTGGGTGCTCAGAAATTTGAGCGCTCGGAAAAATGGGCGCTCAAAGACATGAGCGCTCAGAAACATGAGCGTTCGGAAAAATGGGCGCTCAGAAACATGGTCGTTCAGAGAAGTGGGTGCTCAGAAATTTGAGCGCTCGGGAAAATGGGCGCTCAAAGAAGTGGGCGCTCACAGACATGGGCGCTCAAAGACATGGGCGCTCAGAAACATGAGCGTTCGGAAAAATGGGCGCTCAGAAACATGATCGTTCAGACAAGTGGGTGCTCAGAAATTTGAGCGCTCGGAAAAAATGGGCGCTCAGAGAAGTGGGCGTTCAGAGACATGAGCGCTCAAAATCATGGACATTCAGAAATATGAGCGCTCAGAGATGTGGGCGTTCAGAAACATGAGCGCTCAAAAATATTAGCGCTCGGAAAAATGGGCGTTCAGAGACATGAGCGCTCAGAATCATGGACGCTCAGAAATATGAGCGCTCAGAGAAGTGGGCGCTCAAAGACATGAGCGCTCAGCGACTTGAGCGCTCAGAAACATGAGCGCTGAGAATTTTGTGGACGCTCGGAAAAATGAGCGCTCAGAGAAGTTGGCACTCAGAAACATGAACGCTCGGAAAAATGGACGCTCAGAGATATGAGTGCTCAGAGTAGTGGGCATTCAAAGACATGGGCGCTTAGAAACATGACCGCTCAGAGAAGTGGACGTTTAGAAACACGGGCGCTCAAAGACATGGGGGCTCAAAGACATGAGCGCTGAGAGACATGAGCTCAGAAACATGGGCGTTCAATACCTAAAAAGTAATAGAAACGAAAAATTATCTGATATTTCTATCGAGGTTCCGCACAAACCTGCAAAATTTAAAAACAATCCGAGTCTTCCGGTTACCGAACTTTCTTTGTGAGAAAAATTGAGGAATGTGGAGAAGGATAAAGGCGCAGACGGCACTTTTAAAACAGAAAAGAAACAAAGAACGAATTTCCAGAGGAAAAGAATTATAACAGTAGGCACATACACAGAAACAGGACGCTGTAAATTTCACAGTACGACCACACTCATTTTTGGAACATCAGATACGTTCCGACGATACCTTTCAATGGAGCACAGCCTGCACAGCTGTTAGGCACATTACACGTGATTACCCGGAATATTTTCAGGTTTCTTCCAAATAAGTTTACTTACGACCTCTAAAAGATAAGCCCCTTAATCCCCCCGTGGCGATGAGACGTTCCTCATAAATCCGCGTGCCGCGTGGAAACAATTTCCTCGCCCCTCTATATTTAGCCGCGGGTCGATTTAAATTTCAGAGTATCGTTTCACAATTTGCGGAATTTGTCGCTGCCCCCCCCCCCCCCCCGGGGGGGGGGTGAGGGGGGGGGAGGCGGGGCGGGGGAGTCGCCGACTGATCGCGACTGCTAACTTCTAAATCGAGATGTTTACTCGCGTGAAGTAGTTGGCTCGGGTCTCGTGAATCGCCGCGAATTAACATACCCGCGCGCCGGGGCGAAGTGCAAAGTGCAGAGTTTTCGCTCCTCGAAACGCAGTCGCTGCCTTTTTTCTTGCTGGTTCGTGAAAAGCAGAGGTAGCTACGGCGGGGAAAGAATAACTTTTCGCGCGCGGCCGCGGATTCTCTCCCGGGGCCAGGAGTCGGGCTTGAAAGGATCTGCCGGGACAAAGGCGGAGCACGCTGGGCTCGCGAAGAGGGGGGGGGGGGGCGCGGGGGCTTTCACAGAAGCAAAAGGTGAATCGCCCGGAGCTGCGAGAGGGTGTAGTTTTCGCGCGCGAACGGGTGTTTCGCGTTCTATCCGGCAACTTTCAGCCTCGCGCGCACGTGGGGCTGGCAATCCAATCCAACGCCCAGCGACGTAATGTTAAACAGCCCGCGGCAGCATCGGGGAATAAAACATTCCCAAGCACGATCGCCCCGATCAGCGTTAAGGGGTTACATAAGTAGGCGCGTTTAGCTGCGGTGGGAATGAATAAGATTAGGATTTTTTTTAGGGGTTTTATCAAAAAATATAAAACAAAATACATGAGGTACACAAAGCGTACGACAAAATTTATTTACAATAATTTTTGTATTCAATTATTCATGATTTTTAGGATCTTTGAATAATTTGATAAATTGAATTTCGACCGTAAAAATTGTTCTAATTAGAAGAGATTATTTTTCGGCGCACTGGTTCCGTCTTTTGAATGATTAAATTAAAGCTATTATGCAATTTTGAAAATTTTTATGAAATTCCAACGTTTCAAATCTCACGTTTAACGTGATTTGTTTAAATAAATAAAAGCATACGCAGTATTTTTCCTTTTTGTCTAACTTTCCTTGATAATGGTCATAATCGTTGACCGAAACGTTGGAATTTGATAAAAATTTTCAAAATTCCAAAATAATTTTAATTTAATCATTCAATAGACCGAACCAGTGCGCCGGAATCATCTCTTCTAATTAGATCTTTACACCACTGCAAAAAAAAAATGGTCAACATGATATCTCTATTAAACATCGATGGATTTGAAAAATGGAATGATTTCTTATAAAATAATATTACCATTATGGGTTGACGGACCAAGTTTTTTAATTTCAAAAAATAAATTCATGACACTTTAAAGTCAAATAAATTTTTCTCATGCAAAATTTATTTCTGTAATTATACATAAAAAAAAATAATTAAATAAAGTACTAAAAAAATGGCCCGTCAACCCACAATCACGACGTCATTTTACAAGAATATCGGTGTTTAAAGGTGTCATGCAAATATTATGCTGACCATTTTTTCTGCGCCGGTGAAAATAACCCCAAAAATCCTAAATAATTTAATACAAAAATGATTGTAAATGAATTTTTTTTTTGCTCTTTATGGACTAATAAAATCACGTGTAAAAAGTATTTCGTTTTATTTTTAAAAATAAGCCCCTAAAAAAAATTCCTAAAATCGTTCACTTTCGACGCGGCTAAACGTATGTTACCCCTTAATTCGATCCAGGAGCAGCGAGCGTAGCGACGACGAGGGGCGCGGGGAGGTGGAGGGGTATCGGTGCAGCCCCGAGGAAGATTAGGTGCCCCGCCATGTTTGACCATCCTCAAACTTAAGTTGCACCGTGTCGCCGGGCACTGTTTAAATAAAACTATCGTGGGCTGTGCACACCGCGCCGCGTCTGTGCCGATAAATAAGCGTATCGTGATCGGCAGTGGCGTGACAACGGGTTGCTTAATACATTTTCAATGTCGAGCCGTCTTCTATCGATTCTTGCCTGACACGTGTAACACGCTCGATACCAGGCGCGTCGAATTTCTGCCCGTGTATTCTCCCGTGAATATTCATCGTCATCTGTTCCCGGGCAAATCAATTGCTCCGTCCGCCCCGCCACACTCCGGCTGTTCGCGGGCAACTAACAATAAGGCCGTTCCGCGTATTATCGTTAGACGGCGGAGAAGTGTGCCACGCGTACGGTTCTTCCCCGTCAACCGAGACCAGCGTGCTTCCTTCCTCGTTCCCCGAAGATTTTAGACGAGGAGCTGGCCCCCTTCAAACAGGATGCGAAAAGCGAAAAGAGAGCGCACCACTGTTCGGCAGGTTTTCTAAAATTTTTACGCAAAAATTTATTGGAAATTAGGCCATGGATACTAAATCATCATTAATAGTTTTTTTTTAAATCTTTTTGGATTTAACTTTTGAGCTGTAACATTTTTGCCCTGTTCTATTATTCCAGGAAGTAATATAAAAGATAATTTTTGTATCAATAAACTTTTGTTAGTTGAAGAAAATTCGCGTGTCCGAAAATAGGGGAGAGTAGGGTAAAAGGGAACGTTAATGTTTTTCTTAAGTAAGAGCTGCCGAATGAGTTGGTATCATGTGACATGGGACCAAACGGTCCTCACAGCATTCCGCCACCGATCATAGACCCGTGCACACTCTATTTTTTGATTGACGGAGTTGAGAAAATTTCCGGCGTCGAACTCGTGTTGTAGCTTCGAGCAATTTCTTTTTAACTTGGATTTAGAAAATTTGTAACGGCAAGTACACCGTTGGATTCTGTAGCCCTTACACTGCACTTTGACGTTCTACCCAGTTCTTTACCTATCGCTGCAGTGTAAATATTAAATGTTTACTCAATCATTTCAAATGGGGTAAAACGGAACACCTGTTATATATAGGGAATAGTACCAATTTATACCTTTTTTGCAGTTTTATATTTATATTTGGGTATCTTCAATAATTTTCATGTTATCTTATAATATATTTTTTTTATTGTATCTGCAATAGGTACTTATATTTAGAACATATACCTATTTATAGCTTTGTACATAAATTAATAATTCTCAAACCATACAAATAAGAATGTTGTGAAGTAGCTCCAAAAAATCTTATTTTCCTCCATTGCTAAATATTTCTCTTAAGGAGAAACACTTTAAGGAGAGTTTTTAAGAATTTTTATCGGGAATAATTTACAGTTTTCATAGAAAACTTTTATTACCTATGTTTAGTACAATGTCTTAAGATACTATAAAAAAAAATAAACAGAAAAACATGCATAAATTTGAATATATTAATTAATTTTCCAGACCCCCACGCGCTGGTCGCATGTGTAATTATGGAACAGAAGGTTCGAAATAAAATTTCATTTTTTTTTATTTTTATATAACTATGTGAGTGTAGTTTCCGTTACACGTACCGATTTCTTAAACAAATTATTTTTGTAAAAATTACCATTTTTTATATATAGGATGGACAGTTTTTCGAGCGTATTTCAAAAAATTTATTTTCGATCAAAGAATCCGTACGAGGAACGGAAACTACACTCATATAATTTATAAAAAAAAAATTTAATTTAATTTCGGACCTGCTGTTCCATAATGACACATTCGGCCAGCTCGCGTGGGAAGGGGGGGGGGGGAGATTAATTAATATATTCAAATTTATGCATGTTTTTCTGTTTATATTTTTTTATAGTCTCTTAAGACATTGTACTAAAGGAAGGTAATAAAAATTTTCTATGAAAACTGTAAATTACTCCTAAAAAAACTTCTTAAAAACCGCTTACTTTTCCGGCCGCCACAGTGGTATCCCCCCTTAACAAAGTCTTTGATTACCTTATAGTATATCGTTTACTTAAGACCCTTAGTCAGTGTTTCCCAACCTTTTTCGATTCGCGACCCCCCCTTAAAACATTCAAATAACCTGCGCTCCCCCACATAAGTTAAGATAATTTTAATAAATTAAAAAAAAAACATTAAAAATAGGTACTTCAGATTGTAATTCTAACTAATAATACTTAAAAAAAAGAAAAATCAAAAACTGTTCGCGACCCCCCTTTAAAACATTCAAATAACCTGCGCTCCCCCACATAAGTTAAGATAATTTTAATAAATTAAAAAAAAAACACATTAAAAATAGGTACTTCAGATTGTAATTCTAACTAAATAATACTTAAAAAAAAAGAAAAGTCAAAAACTGTTGCGACGCCCCAGAAAACTGTTCGCGACCCTCCGGTTGGGAATCACTGCCCCCTAGTGAAATCCCGTATCTTTTTTCCTCCGCATTTCTTGTTATCACACTCCAAAGTTAGGCGCCCCGTTTTCGCCCCACTCTCCCCCTACTACCAAATAAAAATTATTCCACCACACGAGTGTATCACTTATATATACCCAGTGATCTTTTATTCCGCGCCGGTGGAATCCAGCGTTGCAAAATTCCAGCCGTCCGCTTTAGGCTTCAATTAAGTCAAGTATTTAGATTCACTGCTACATAAGTGTGTCCGCGCGGAGACGCCTAGCAGGCCCGTCTAGAAAGCAGTTTTCTCCGGGGATAAATGTGGAATCGCCAGGCAACGGAACGGAGCAGCTGATCAGCGGCGCGGTATCGTTAAGTACGGGGGGATCTGCGCGGCAGGTCCGACGGGAACCGTGAAAATGCGGGGGCAGACGGGCAACTGGGTCGCAAGACATTCGAATCGGGGAGCGCGCGTGTAATCTAGACGGCGGAGAGGTGCGCGCCCGCGCGCCGCTGATACTCGAGTTCGCTCGTGGTCGCTTTTACTACCTTGACATGGATTCTCGGCTGGCAGTCAGGGACGGGGACGACGGCAGAAGGACCCCCGGCCTGTTAATCCCACGCGGGGACCATTTCACCGCCGCGGCGAAAATTCCGCCGGCCGGCATCGGCACCCCTGGTCGCGAAAGGGAGAAATGTGCCTCGAGGCGCCGCCGGGCTCGAGATCCACCCAAGATCGCACAATCTAACGCTGGTAATTTTGAGAAAAAAAAAAAAAAAAGAATGCAATAATTGGAAAATTTTCGAGGCTGACTTTTGATTTTTCTAGGAAACTTGCAAATTTAAATTACGCTGCGGTTTGGTGAGTTTTAAGTGCGAGGAATAATTGACTGATCGGGGACGAGGCAGCTCTGCATATCATAAATAGCCGGGACGAGGCTGTTTTGCGAGTTGTTAGGGTGAAAATGATGTTAGCGTGGAAATTACACTGTTTACCTCGCGAATTTGTGTCACCTCGTTGGTGTGAGCCGTGCATGGGAGAATTTTTATCGATTTTGCGGTATAAATTGTGCCTCGTTAATTCAATGGTATTATATTCTAAAGTCGTGGTTTATGCAGAGACGTCTGATTTCTATTTAGAGCTGTCTTCCTTCAGTTTCACCGGCTCCTCTGCTCTCTTTTCACCTCGCGGATATATTCCCAGCCATTTCCGCGCGTAAGCTTTCCCGCAGATTTAATCCGGACCGAGCGCTAATTAAATGGCACCGGCAACACCAACGATTCTTCCAGAGGGAACCTTTTGCAGTCCCGTCCGTTCCCGAAAACGGTTAAATTGGAGATCCTCGCGGCCAGTGGACGAGGCGTTAAGTCATCCAATTTGCTGACGGTTTGCTTTCGCAATTTCTGTCGCGGCCGATCATTGTGATCGCATCGAAGCGAGGGAGCAGCAACGGCGCTAACTATCTCGCACGTATAATACACGCCGTGCCGGTGTCTTTTTGCGCGAGGATCGTTTGCGTATGCTCTTGGCGCGTTCGCGCCGTAATCAGGTCCACCGGGCGAGCAAACACGCGATAGATCACGATCCGGCTGAGGCTCCGGAGCGGCGGAGTAAATCATTCCACCGTGTGTCACTTTCCAACGAGCGGGACCCGAGAAGAAGTTACGTGAAACGCGGACAGAGAAGCGCAAAAGTGAAAGCAACGGTGACGCCGCCTTTCTCGCAAAATAATCCGGCTCTGACATTAACTCTATTCCCGAAGCACCGCGTTTGTCGGGCAATAAGGTCCAGCCAAGCGGCGAGTAGAAATGGCCAGCGACGCGAGCGCCATCTGGGAGCGCCCTCTGGGAGCGCCGACCGCCGCTGTTGCGACGGCCTGTACGGTTGCAGTCAGCAAGGGGTTGAACGCGACGCCAGCCAGCCTTTGCCGAGGTTACGCTCCCGTTGGTCCCTCCGCCGCGCGTTTTAAACGCACAGCTGCGCCGAGCCGCCCCGCGTTTATGCATGCACGCGCACCTGCTGGTATTAGCCGCAGGTGCGATCCACCCTTCGCGCACGATACCTCCGGTCACCAGCATTCCGGGCGGCGTTTCGAGATCCTGCCACACCGGGAGACGAGCTACAGATCTTTCTAGCATAGTAGATACAGTGACGGACGAAAGAAAGTTTTCACAACTTTTAAAATCGCATAACTTTTTTAGAATTGGTCCAACGATATAAGTTTTTCTTAGAAGCCAGAAGGATTAGTTTGCTAAGTGACGTGTTTCGTCGTTTTGAACAAAAATGCAAGTGGTCGGAATAGCAAAAAAGAAGTAGAAAATGTCGTTTGTTAAACTTTTTTTTAAAACAAAAAAAAAGCGAAAAGTTAAATAACCGACATTTACTTTTTTTTTTTTTGCTATTCCGACCAATTGCATTTTTAAACCAAAAAAAAAGTTAAAAAACGACATTTACTAATTTTTTTTTGCTATTCCGACCAATTGCAATTTGTTTTTTAAACGGAAAAAGAGTTTTTAAAAAAACAACATTTACTTTTTTTTTTGCTATTCCGACCAACTGTATTTTTGTTCAAAACGACGAAACGTTTGGGCTAATTTTAAAAAAGTTATGGGATTTTAAAAGTTGTAAACTTTCTATCGTCCGCCACTGTATATCGAGGGCCGAGATTCATAGGGACGTAAGTTACTCGCATGGTGTTTCTCGTGAAATAATGCCTTGTGTTTACTGTTATAAAAACCTCTACATATATATTGCAGTTGTGGAAACACTCCTACAGGCTTAAAATATTAGATACCATAATAAATTAAGGATAAGGGGACTACTGAACTGTCGAATCACAAAAGGTTATAAAGTTTCAATACCTCTGTAAGATAACGTTAAAGAAAACGTTAAAAAGATTCTTAAAAAATGCATAGAAACAGAAAACAAATAAAATATAAGTAATTCATCATATTATTTGAATAAAATAATCTCCCCAAACATAATCCATATATATATATATTTTTTTTAAAACTAAAATTTTATCACAATTCATCAATATAAAAAATATTTATTATAAATTAAATTCATTAAAAAATGCACAAAAAATAAACATCAATATTAAAGTTAATATTCTAGCTGCAATTAAATCATTCTGTTTCAAATTTGAAAAAGGAAAAATATTATAACAATCAAAAAATAATCGAATTACCAACCGAACAGAATATCTAACTTTAAAAATTATAGACAATCAAACATTAATATTAAAATGAAATTTATTGTTCTAACTAAAAATATTCAAAAATCAAATCCTTCGAATATAACCCAGATAAAAAAGGAACCCCACATAAACAAAATAAAGAAGGTTGTGTACTCCTCGGTATACCGGTTAAAAACAGAAAATGTCACTCTTCATAAAACAAGAAATTATTTAAGAAGGAAAGTAAATTCATTAAACGTTGTTTCTTTACTGAAGTGTTAAAACTTAATTTTCTCGATAAAGCTGTTTGTGACATTCCCTGTTTTCCCCTTACCACTTCAAATATGTGTATACTTAAAACTTTTAAAAAATTTCAATTAATTTTTTCCAGTCAGCATCAGCTCATTCGTTATATTAATTTATACTGTTTTTTAAAAAGATCGTATATGCCTTTTCTTGAGCATTTATGTTTGAATTAATGTATAGATAATCATAGTATATTCGACAAAAAATAGTGTCGAGCATTAGGTATAGTAGAAACTGCGAGAGTCCCAAAATTTACCGTTTCGAAGTTTCGAAATAAGAGGTTCAACATTTTTTCTTGACTTCTCTTGTTCCAAAACCTTTGGGACTCTCGCAGCTTTTACGAGCTCGCGGTATCCCTTCCAGGTACCTACTGTACTTGGCAGGGATATAGCGGTAGTAAAAGCTGCGAGAGTCCCAAGGTTTACAGCTTTGAGGTTTTAGAGGAGGCCTGGAACAAAAAATGCCGAACCTCTTGTTCTAAAACCTCAGAGCTGTAAACTTTGGGACGCTATGATAAATGTATCTATTACTATGGGTGTACCCTTTTCCTCACTAAGATTAAAATACGTAAAAATACATTTTGTGTCCCTCAAAAATATCTACAATTCAATAAGAATGTATTCTAGTCAAAGAAACAAAAACATTTCCCAATCATTCTCATATTTTCATAATCTTAGGATATAAAAAAAGCTATCTTCACAAAATGTACAAAACAGACCATTTCTCTTCTGCCTCGATTACTAAAGGACTGTTATTTAAATGATTCTACATTCATCATATTTCTTTAGATCGAATAGGGAAAAGCTTTTTTATTATTTAAATACCTTCTTTATTACAAAAAAAAATATATAAAAAGAGACTTTTCTTGCTTTCGTAATAAAAATATAAAGCCCTCAGCATTACACACATTTTAACGAAGGAGGAGCCTATTACCGCGGCACAAAATTTACAAATAGAGTTAAAAGGACGATTAAGATTTTAGAAAAAATATTAATACCTTAATTGCCCATAAAAAATTCTGAAAAATTGCAATAAAATATTGGGTACACGGTTCTCTTTCGCCCGCAGTAATAAATGTCATTCATTTGATTTTTCAATATTTTTTTAAGTTACTTTATGTTTCTAAGCTTAACCATTTTTTTTCTTCAAATACAAAATACATCATCCTTAAAAACAAAACACTTAATGATTTATTATTTCATAAGAAATCAAGAGAAACAGTCGAAGGAAGTGCTACTAAATTTTGTTACCGCAGCAAAATGGTACCTTTGCCCTTTTCTAGGCACCGTACCTGCTCCTGCACCGTTTCAGAGTTGCATTTCGATTGTAACGAAACGGTTTAGCATTTCAAGAATCTGTGAATCGATTCGTTCTCTCCGTGCCCCGTGTTCTTTTTCCGCTCTTCCGTTTATTTGGTACCGAAGGTCGATTACAAATAAGCTGCTTCGATATTCGGACCTGGGGATAGCGATCTGGAGGACGCCTCGCAGACACCTTGGTCGACTTTGTCCTTAGTCTTGCCGAGCGACACCAGAGCCGCGAAGTTAAACTGCCCGACGCGATACGGTAAACGCGGATGGATACCGGTCGATCGATCCCCGTTAATAATAGCAGTTTTCGGGGAAAGGGGAGATAACGCGGCCGTTGCGCCGCGGCCGGCGAAGAAATCTGCGATCCGCGGCGCGCTAGATGTTTGATAAAAATACGTTTTCGGTTTAAAAATAACACGGGATGTTGATTCAGATGGAATCCCATTTGGAAACGGTCGTGCCTTATCTAGTACAATATGGTTAACAAAGCGATTACGAAATAGCCTTGGCCAACGATAATTTCACAAGATTCCGAAAAGGAAAAAAAACAAAACTGTGCCAGTGCCGATAAATCGGGGGTCCGGGCGAAATCGTGTTTCCCAAACTCGGTGCCGGGCGTTTCGTAACGTCGCCGAGTCGGTCTATTGATTTACGCGGAGGGAAACGGGAATTACAGCTGAAACTTAGTCGCGGGAGTTAATGAAAGATCCACCTTTCCAATAAAACAGAGCTCTCTCATTTATGTATGCCTGGCCACGAAACGGGAATGTTCCTCGATTACGAGCACTGGGCTACTTAAAACGGCCCGTTCTCATCAAGTTCCTAAAAATAAAGAGGTGATCTTTAGGATTTTTTTTTAAAGAAGTATACAACTTGTGGTTAAAAAAACTTTGTGGCCTTTATTTACTTGTTATTCAAGGATATGAATTTTTTTCTTACTCAATTTCTTGGAGTGGTTCGATTTCTACGTGGCGCTCAGTTCACTGCTGCAACGAAAAGAGGCGTCGACGGTGGCCAGTATAACTCGACGTTGGATTGTGTCAAATAAAAAAATCAAAGATATTCTTGTGTGTTGTGTTAATCGCTATCGAATCAGCCTCTGAAACGGCAATGGAAGCAAATTACAATTAGCAAATAAAAATAAGTCATTTGACACCTGGAAAGATTAATAACGAAAAATTACGAGCTCTAAAATTTATGATCGAAGGTTGACAGGATAGTCAAGTCAATTACAAAGAAAATGCCATCAAGATTTCTGGAATCGGTTCGTAATTTATTTTGTTATGCTGGCTAGGAAAAATCATGTTTCGAGATAAACACGTTTAAAGTTTTGCTTTCTATCGTTGTAGAACCTACACCGTTACGAATTTCGTCTTATAACTTTTACCGAGTATTCTTCAGATAATATACTGTAGATACATTATGCAAGAAGGCAATGGATCTTTTGAAAATTTTAATGAGAATGTCCCCTAAAAAGTCCTTTCCATGAACCTCAGATTTAACGAACGTCCTCAAGTTCAAGTACTAATATCATTTATTAATAGCGAAGTATTTAAAGGGAATTCTATTTTTTGGACTCAAAACATAACAAAATTTGGGATTTTTTTTTTTAAATTAGCGATTCGATTCTACTGAAATCTGGACCATGTTTTTATTCATCGTTGAAGAAGTTGCAGTCTTTTTTATATTACTTTTTTAAAAAAAAATATAGGAAAAATTTCCAAATTTTGCCATGTTTTTAGCTCTAAAAATAGGATTGACACAAACCTCACCTAACCTTAGCTAAGATATCTGGAAATCATCTTTCGAAATTTGTCGCATCAAAATTGTTGAAATACCATGCAATTGAAATTCGAAAATCTGTAATTTTATGGTAGAAGCTTTTTGAATTCAAAAGGTTGACAAAGGGTTTCTCTATGAAGAAATAGAAATTTAAAAATGGTTACAGCGATATTGTCGTGCTTACGATCACCAAGTATCGTTATATTTAGGGACAGATGACCATTGCACTTTTCTCGTGATTCGAAACTTTCGAAAGCCAGATAAGGAACAGTATAAAATCGATGAATAATGAATCGATCGCAGCCTCGGGAATTTCTATATTGTTATATCTTCCTTTTAACTATGGTCAATAAAGATTTATGCAAAAAGTTTGTTGACTTGATTTCTTCAAACTAGATAGTCCACTTAAAAAACAGAATCCACACTTCAGGTTTCGAAAGTTTCGGGAGTCTCGGATTCGAGTTTTCGAGAATTTAAAAACCAGCTTCGACCCCGCCCCTGCCTAGTTACATTTTATACAGCGAGGCGATTGTGACGATCCCTCGATTTTTTTGGCCCGCCATGCGGAAACTTCCTATATTTAATCGACTAAGGTAATTCATCTGACGTTCGAAAGTACGATGAACGAAAGTTCAGTGGATCGAAAGTCCGGCTGGTGGCATTCGAATAGAAAGTTCGGTTAACAGTATTTCGATAACCGTGCCCCGATGAAAGTCATTGTCCGTCTATATACGACGAGAGATCCTCGCAACAATTAAAGAATCATTATCTTATCGTTCTGTACACTGTTCGGAACCGTTTCAGGAATATTCACGTACAGTAAATGGTTGGAAGGAAATTCAGAAGTTCATAATAAAATCGAGATCCCAAGGATGGTAAACAGAATTATTATTTTCTTATAGTTTAACCTTTCGTGATTACACGACGCGTATCGCACTCCAGGATATGTATTTGCCAATATTGCTTTAAATTTTTAAACCTTAATAATGAAACTTGACAATTTCGCAAATTTAATGAAAAAAAAATTTTTTAATGAAAAGTTTGTTTTTAATGAAAAAAAAATTGCTTCATCCACAACTATTTTTTCAAATACAAATTTCAGCAGATCAAAATTTACATTGCTAGAAAAAATTATGACTAAAAAGTCGAAAGATTGAAAAATACGAAAATGGTAATCCCACGTGACCAATTTGTGATTATAAGAAGGTGTGACCACGGAGAGTTAATGCAATATTATACCCAATTAAATCCCACATCTCTCCCCCCGCATTCACACACGCAATTCTTGATAAATTCCATTCACAAATAAAATAAAACGGAACAATGTTGCTGGTTGCAGTAAACCTGGCAGACAGCGGTGGCCAGAGAGTAGACATGACGCACTTCGACTTGCTGAAGGTCCTTGGAACCGGAGGTAAGTGACACAGGTCCCGAGTAAAAGTCATTGGATCCATACCGCCACGAAGATCGATATCTCGAGCCTCATTTCTACGTCCTCCACCACTCTGTATAAAAAGCGTATCCCCTTTTTACCGTTTGCCGTAAGTCGCGTGCGGGTGTCCTCCAGTCCCATTAGTCCACTGTACTCGGCGAACGCCCATCGGCGTCAGCCGCAGGGACCGCGTTCGCGCCGACTGAAAAGACATGTAATTTCATCGCGCGCGAAGGGTTAATTCCGATAAATATTTAAACGCCTGTCGCGGCCCTCCGTAGTTCCTTCGCGTGTTCCCTACACGGCTCACTCGATGGTGGCTCGAGCATTTTTTATTCGAGAATCGAGAGCCACGTGAAACGATACCCAGGTCACCAGACGGGGATACTTTTGTGCAGCTTATGGAAAGGTGTTCCTGGTGCGGAAGAGGACAGGCACAGACGCTGGCCGCCTTTACGCCATGAAGGTCCTGAAGAAGGCCTCCATCGTGCAGAAGAAGAAGACTACCGAGCACACGAAGACGGAGAGACAAGTGCTGGAGGCCGTGCGAGACAGCCCTTTTTTAGTTACGCTGCATTACGCCTTTCAGACGGACGCCAAGCTCCATTTGATTTTAGGTAAACCGCGCGGGAATCGCCCTGTCGATCCTTCAATCTTTCAACGGTTGTTTAACATAAACAAAGCCACTGACTTAGCACGTCCAGTGCCACAAAGATTAAAATTTACAGTAAAAGAAATTGTCTAAAAAAGAGCTTTTATTAAAATGTACTTACTAAAAAGGAAAATAGTAATTGCCTATGTGTGCAAAGTTTCAAGTCGATTGGATATGTGGAAGTGGGTCAAAATTAGCTTACAATATTTTACTCTGACGAAGTCACAAGTGGAGCTAAATAAAAGGTAGTAACTTGTAATAAAAAGCTGTCCGGTTACAGGAAGATTAAAGTGATAATAAAATTTCTTGTAGTTCTAGTTTTTACCCACGTCGCACTGGGCCTGTTAAGAACCGCCCCTTGGCAGTTCCTCCAACGATTCAGAGGCCTCCGAGCTTCGGTAGCTTCCAAATCTGAAATTCTACCATTCCTTATAGTTGTCTTGTAATTTCTCGACGGTGAAAGCTAGTGTCTGCAGAACCTCATAAATATCGAATAGATCAGAGACAAATATGAACGTTGAAGCGACAAAACTCGACTGGCGGTCGCAGTATACAGGGTGATTCACTTAACTGGGCCACCTAAATTATTTGTAACCTCTTCGTTACATGGAAAAATGGTTCAAACAAAAATGTTCTGGTATGAAGGAGGGCACACAATGTAATAATTAAATAATTAATCATCCGCACGTATTAATCGACTACGCAGTTGTATTGATCACAATGGACAGCATTTATTTTGAGCATTCCTTGGAGTAAAAATCATTTAAATAATATCTCAGTAATTATTAGTTTTTGGACCCACACACTCTAATAGATTTTTACTCAGCGTTCAACGCTCTTTCCAACTCCGAGGTCAAATTTCACCTGTTACAATTAAAAAAGTCAAGGTGACCTTCATATCTCGGTAAAAAAGCAAAATTTGATAAAACTAATTTGCACACTGCGTGCCCCCCTTAATACCATACAACTTTTGTCCGAACCATTTTTTGATATAACAAAGAGTTTACAAGTAATTTAGATGGCCCACTTAGTTGAATCACCCTGTAGCGTAGCCACGAGGAATTCGAGTTGACGTTCCGTGTCTGATGATCAATCGATGAATGAAAAAGTCGAGGAAAAGGGGGAATGGAGAGAAATGTTGTGTGGAAAGTTCGGGGAACTCTTTGGAAGTGCGGAAGCAAGGGTTGCATGGGGCCAGGGGCCGCCCAGTCGCGTTTCGAAGCACACGCCGCCGGGTTGGCCCCCCTGAAAAGGTTAAAAAACGAGAACTTTGCGTTTTCAGATTATGTCAGCGGCGGGGAGTTGTTTACCCATCTGTATCAACGAGAACACTTCACCGAGGACGAAGTGCGAATTTATATCGGAGAAGTTATTCTGGCGCTGGAGCATCTGCACAAAGTAAATCTTATTTTGCTTTCGAAAAAACTTTCCGTTGTTATAGACACAGTATCGCGGCCCAGTATTTTATTTCCGTTCATTAGCGGCCTGCACTGCTCGAAACGATTAGGGAAATGTCATTAGAGAGACGTCACAGCTCGGTAACGTATACTGCGACTTCAGTTTTTGTTTATCGAAGGTGTTCGGTATAAGCAACATCACAGTAAAAAGCAGCAAACTCTACTTTACCTTTGTCTGTAACATATGATTCCTTTCCCGAATTCGTATGGAAATATGATTTCCAGTGGCGAATTCAACGAGCGGCCGATGAGCAGTTGTTGACTGGGACTACCCATCTTCAAAAAAAGAAAATTATGATTTTATACAGACATCTTTTTCTGTGCCATTCGCTCATTTTTTTTTTAGTAAATTATCTCTTCATTTGTCCGATAAAATGGGCCCCTAGGGCCTTATCATCAAAAAAAGAAAATTATGATTTTATCTAAACACCATATTGTTTTTCTGTACTATCACACTGAGCCCATTTTTAGTGAAGTACATCTTCATCTGTATGATGAAATGGGACCCTGCACAGAAGAGCCCCTAGGGCCCTATCTACAAAAAAAGAAAATTATGATTTTATCCAAACACTACCTAATTTTTTTCTGTACTATTACACTGAGCCCGTTTTTAGTAAACTTCCTCTTCATTTTCACGAAAAAATGGGTCCCTGCTCAGAAGGTCCCTGGGGTCCAATCTTCGAAATAAAAATATGATTTTATCCAAACACCACCTTCTTCTGTACTATTAGCTCGGTTTTTTTTTTTAATAAACCTCTCCATTTGTCCCACCAAATGGGCCTCTGCTCAGAAGGCCCCTCAAGGCCCTATCTTACAAAAAAGTAAATTATGATTTTATTCAAACACCATCTTTTTCTGTACTATTAGCTCGGTTTTTTTAATAAACCTCTCCATTTGTCCCACCAAATGGGCCTCTGCCCAGAAGGCCCCCCTGGGCCCTATCTTCAAAAAAAGAAAATTATGATTTTATCCAAACACCATCTTTTTTCTGTACTATTAACCCGTTTTTTAATAAATGACATCTTCATTTGTCCGATAAAATGGGCCCTTGCCAGAAGGCCCCCCAGGGCCCTATCTTAAAAAAAAGAACATTATGATTTTATCCAAACACCATATTATTTTTTGTACTATTACACTCAGGTCGTTTTTAGTAAACTACCTCTTCATGTTCCCGAAAAATGGGCCCCTCAGAATGTTCGCCACCTGGGCCTTTTTCTTTAAACCCGCCACTGATAATCTCTCAATTAAATTCGAGCGGTGCAGATTGAAGGGCACTAACGATTACGAGATGGGGACCATTTATCTTATAGAAAGTCAATGATACTGTGTGTAAGATTCTTAAAATAGTGTTTTATATATTTTATTTAAAAGCGGAGAGGATTGTCATTCTGACCTTAGACTTGGCTTAACTCACACCTAATTAAATTTTCACGATCCCTAGCCTGGCGGTGATCTATACATCTCCAGCTGCATTTATCAAATTTCCATTACTCGGCAAAATTAGAAATCAGATCGATGGTCCCGAGCTCGTATTCTTCGGCGTGCATTTGGTTTCCCGCGTTACCTATGCGTTATCTGTGCTCCATTTTCTTTTCAATCGGAGGATCGCCGCGCCATTAATACCACGCACGAAACTTTCTGTTGCAGCTGGGAATAATTTACAGGGACATTAAGTTGGAGAACATTCTGCTGGACAGGGAGGGGCATATCGTGTTAACAGATTTCGGGCTGAGCAAAGAGTTCCTGCCGCACGAAAGGGACAGCAACGCTCGTGCTTACTCCTTTTGCGGAACTATCGAGTACATGGCACCGGAAGTGGTACGAGGGGGCTCAGCGGGCCACGATATTGTGAGTCAGGATGAATTTACGTCACGATTTGTTCCCTTCGCGTTCTTGGAACTTCGTTATCGCGCGCCGCTCTTGTCACTGTCAAATACACTGTTTATCGTTCCCCCATTTCCGCCGATAATCCCTAGCTTTCGGAAACCCATAAACGCGTGCAAGCTACGGCAAAGCATTCTAATACGTCGAAAACGTGGCCTACGCGGCTGTGGAATTAGCTGCGCTTATTAATCAACAAGGTATATACTTCTACGTACAATGTGTTCTTTGTTTAGAGTGTTTCGAACGTGGAATCGGTAATTTCTAGATTGTACACCACTATATTTCGAATCCCCTAGTGTTGAGAATTAAATTGCACAGGAAATCTGACAAGGAACATCGCCTGATAATCGTCGATTTGAATGAAAATCGGTACAAAGGTAGAATATTTAAAAATATTTAGGGGGTGAAACGAGCCCTCAGAAGTTGGGCACGAGAAACATATTTAATTTCTCATTGAAATACGTAATTAGTAACAGAAACATGATTTATAAGAAGTAGGTATTGACGTAAAAGCGATTTTTTGCGATAGTGGCGCCACCTACGATGTGGCGCAATATTTGTTTAGACCACATCGTTTCTCATAAAAAGGTGAGCATTTTTCATAGTTTGCACTTGTTTCTATCTGCAGTAGTTCTGGAGATATTTCGCAAAGTATATTTTTCAACCCCAAGTTTGAGGGCTGATTCCACCCCCTGAACATGAATATCAGCCGATGTAAAAGAATACGCTTGAAATATTTTTCAATGCTCTACCACTGTGCCGAGTTTGATTAGAATCGGCGATCGCCAATTGTAAGCCTCCGAAGTTGAAGAACGCAAAGATGTAGCTGTGAAGCATTTCACTAAAACGTGTCCGTTTTTCAGGCGGTGGACTGGTGGAGCGTGGGCGTTCTTACGTACGAGCTGCTGACGGGCGCGTCTCCTTTTACGGTGGAGGGCGAGAAGAACACGCAGCAGGACATATCGCGAAGGATCCTGAAGACGGACCCGCCGATCCCCAGCCACCTGAGCCCGACGGTGCGCGACTTCATCCTGCGTCTGCTGGTGAAGGACCCGCGACAGAGGCTTGGCGGCGGGCCAGAGGACGCCAGGGAGCTGAAGGAGCACCCGTTCTTCAGGAAGGCGTCGCCGTCGTTCAGCTGGGACGCGCTGGAGAAGCGGCAGATCCCTCCACCGTTCGTGCCGCGCATCACCCACGAGCTGGACACCAGCAACTTCTCCGACGAGTTCACGAAAATGATAGCCGCCGACAGCCCAGCCGTGGTGCCCCCCAATTACGACAAGATCTTCAGGGGCTACTCGTACGTGGCGCCCTCCGTGCTGTTCGGCGACAACGTGGTCAGCAAGGACATCTTCAAGGAGGCCACCAAGGCCAGCACCGAGTCCCAGCGACCGTCCGCCTCGGACGTGCTGGCGGCCAGATTCGAGGAGTCCACCTTCTTCCAGGCGTACGAGCTGGACCCGCGCGAGGAGGCGCTCGGCGACGGCAGCTTCTCCGTCTGTCGGAAGTGCAGGCACAGAAAGACGCTGCAGGAGTACGCGGTGAAGATCGTCAGTCGCAGGATCGACTGCGGTAGGGAGGCCAGCTTGCTGAGGACCTGCCAGGGCCACCAGAACGTGGTGAAGCTGGTGGAGGTGCACCAGGACAGGGCGCACACGTATCTGGTGATGGAGTTGCTGTCGGGCGGGGAGCTGCTGCGGAGGCCGAGGCCCTTCAGCGAGCAGCAGGCGAGCAGGATAATGCGCCAGCTTGCCTCCGCCGTGCGTTTCATGCACTCCAGGGGCGTGGTGCACAGAGACTTGAAGCCTGAGAACATTGTATTCGCTCACGGCGGCGAGGATTCCCCGGTGAAGATCGTGGACTTCGGTTTCGCCCGGGTTAAGCGCGGCTGCGAGCCCCTGCACACACCCTGCTTCACCCTCCCTTACGCCGCGCCGGAAGTGGTGGCCAGGCAGGGTTACGACCAGAGCTGCGACCTCTGGAGCCTTGGCGCGATCCTCTACTCCGTGCTGTCGGGCAAGCCGCCGTTCAGGACTGGCTCCCCAGACCTGGCCACCAGGATCAGAGCCGGGGAGATCGATTTCGACGGCGAGGCCTGGAGCCACGTGTCGAGCCTCGGCAAGCAGGTGGCCAAGGGCCTGTTGACCGTGGACCCCAGCAAGAGACTGACGGCCAGCGGCCTGGCCGGTCACCCATGGCTGGCGGAGTCCAGCACGTCCGTCGACGTGATCACCCTCGACGTCCACGCGGGCGCGTGCACCCTGGAGAAGCCAGAGGGCTTCCGGCTGCGCGAGGTGGACGGCGCTAGGCTCGCGCAGAGACGGAAGCTGCACAAACGCTCCACCTCTAGCTCCGTCTCTTCCTCCGCCTCCACCACCTCCTCCAGCCCCTCCGTTCAGCTTCTACGGCCGCCCAGCGCGGCCACGAACCTGGCCACCTCCGCCTCGCCGGCCCAGCCCAGTGCGTTCGACTTCGGTGAAGACAAGGTCAACGAGTACCTCAGCTCCCTGTCCTCCTCCTCCGACTCTAACTCGCCGAGGATCATGCAGCAGGACGCGCCCAAAAAGCGGCGGAAACGGGACGGCGACGAGGAGGAGCTCAAGTCCTCCAAACGGCACAGAAGGAACGTGGACACCGAGACCGTATGCAAGAGCAGAACCGGACCCGTGACGAGGGCCAGGAAACGGAAGCTGGAGGAGCAGACTGTGAACGGCGCGGAAAGCCCGACGACGGAGACGTCCGAGTCCTCTCACACGGACTCGAGGGACGCGCACCGGAAACAGAAGGCGGGGAAACGGCCCAAGCGACTCGCTACGATCATAGTCGAGTAGACCGGGCCCTGCTTCCCACTTCCTGCCCGAGATCTGCTCGAGATCCGCTCGGCAGTCTCGCGCCTCATCCTTGTGTCTCCTAAATGCATTTCCACGTGATGCTGTGACGTTGCTGCCTTCGAAGTTCGCGCACGCGCGGGCGACATTGCGTCATTCCTATTTCCGGAACCGCGCCCGGCCAGGGACCCTCCCCCACTTTCTCGAATTTCCTGCGCGTTCGTCGGCGTTTCGTGACCGCGACGCGTTTCCGTTTTCCTTGTATCGTATACATACTAAGCGGGGAACATCACTCATTCTGCTGGCCGAACACAGGCTGCTGATTTCGCCAAAAGCAATCGCGACCCGCGCGTTCGCACGGCGCTCGGAGCGATTGAGGAATCGGTTGCAGAGAAATTCTGCTCTTTTAAGTAAGTAGTCTTGTTGCGAGCGTTGGCTGATAGAGATTCTGTATTAGAATTGTTAATATACATCTTTCTTTTTTTTTTAAATTCCATGGGAGATAAAAGATGACCCTCTCGGAAAGATCAATGATGGTAATTTTAAAATCTTGAATGGAAATGCTAAAAGTTTGTGTACTTTTCGAAAGTTCTCGGTGGTTTGGATTAATTCTCTTTGAAATAACAGATGGAATCGTATCACTTTGTTGGCCGCACCTGACTATATACAAACTTGCTTCCCTTAATCCTTTACGTTTTTATTTTCTGTCGCACTCTAGTTTTCTAGATCAAGCACACCCTGACGCATGTTACTGTCTTTCAATTGTGCAAAGTACTTGGAGCACGAGCTGTTTAAATTAATGACACAATCATGCAAATTTATTAGCAATCCATTTAAGCTGCAGTATTCCTTATTAACGTTTGGTTCAACGTTTGGTTTCGGCAATACGATTCTCTGATTGCTTCGAGCGTCTAGTATGAAATGGGCATAGAATTCAGCAAACTTCTGAATGCAATCTGAAACTTCGACGGACACGTGCTCGATATGTAGCGGGATCTCTGGGACGACACTGTTCCTTAATTGCAATCTTTAAATTATTGTAGATACGTTTAATTTTATGCCATTCTTAGGGTTACTTACTAACGAACGGAGCTGAGGAAGCAAGTATTCCGAATAGAAAATAACCCCGCGTCACCCTGAAAATTGATAATTTCAAGAAACAATCCAAGTCCACTCAATAATTTACTCCCAAGTCACCCCAGTTCCAACGCAAACTCAATCTAAACCCTTAATTTCCTGCCCCAAATACTGCGTTCGCCCAGCTCCAGCGCGTCGAATTATTAGGCATATGTATATACTATTCTCACAATTAATTTCAACGCTCTTGTCGCGCGGCGAGGGGAACTCTGACACAAGACAATCCAATTCAGCTCCCCCTCGCCACCTTGAACGCGTCACAGAGCTCCTCCCTGTCTTTGATTTCTTCTTTTCACGTTGTCTGTGATCAACCGTAAACGTTGAAGTGCTTCAACGAAGTGCTTCGACGAAGTGCTTCGTTGAAGTTTCCCCTCCCTCGCCCCGGGTGGCCGGGTGAGTCCGAAGCGCACCCGTGCCCCCGTGAAAGAAAGATATCGCCTTCTTCCCCTTATCTGTTCCGGGATAAAGAGGAGGCCCGGCGGAGAGTTCCCCGGGTGGACTTTGCGGGACTCCGCGACTTACATAGAAAAATGTGCCTCAGAAAGCTCGCCCAGGCCCGACGAGCCTGAAGGACGACGGTCCTCGTGCGGTAGGACGATACGTTTCGAGAATCGAGAACTGTACCTCATTCTCTCGAGGAGAAAGACCGCCGAGAGCGCGCGCGCGCGCGCGCGCTGAAAGCGTCGCCCAGGATCTTGACTGGCAAAGCGCGTCGGACGATTTCGCGGACTATTTCGAAACGGTTCTGTTCACGAGCATATTATATATCGAACGCTATTCTTATACATTGATTTTTAGTCCTGAATCTTTATAAAAATATATATATATATTACGAATATATATATACACACGTACACACGCGCGTATATGTGTAACTATACACAGCGAACACACGGAAGGAACATACGCAGGACACTCACACTTGTACATTATATAGGGTGTTAGGGTCGAAAATGGTCATCGAGTATTAAATGACGTTTCTCGCGATTCCTTCGTTTACGTACTACTTTCGAACGAAAAGGTATATATATGTATATATATATATAAATATATATATCTATATATATATGTGTGTGTCTGTATATAGAACGATTTCGCGACGGAAGCATCGAATCGTGTGAAGAGAGAGAGAAAGAGAGAGTGAGAGAGAGCTGCACTTGTTAACGAGAGACTTGAATGCCTGGAGGGTGGGTAAGATGGTGGCCAGACTTATTTTCGTAGGATTTTTAAGGCAACGCTTCGACTCCCCCGCTGAGAAGTACGAGGAAGTCTAGTCTAAAACCGCTGTCCTGTGAAAGCCCGTTTGATATTTCGTGGTGGAATTTTTTTACGTAAACGGTTTCGATGTCAGTCACGCGCCCCAGCCGAGGAGTCGGAGCTGCTGAGTTGTCTATACAGGGTTATCCATTTAAGACCGGCGGCGCTCGCGCGAGCACAAATGAGAATGGCAACAGCGCCGCACGCATACTTACTACGTGATAGATGACCTACACGAACCTATACTTTTAGCAACAGCCGATAGATGGCGGATGTATCGACATATGATTGTGGAGTAGTGGTAGTAAGTATCCGTGTGACGGTGTTGCCGTTCTTTCATTTTTACTATAGCGAGCGCCGCGATTCTTAAATGGATAAGCCTGTACTCGGGAGAAAGTTGCCTAGTCGACGGGCGGTTGGTAATCAGTTCTCAGCGTCTTTGTTGGAACGATTGCTCGCGCGCTGACTCGAGAACGTGCTCGGCTCGAGAGGATCGTGTTGATGAGATTGACGGAGCGAGAAGTTCTCGCGAAAATGGCCCCCTGAAAGTTGCGCAGGGGTCGCGTTCAATCGCTCCTTCCTCGAGGGAGATCGATTCGCCGCGCTTTCGTTTGCTTTTTCGGCGAGTTTTGTAACGGGCGATGATCCCGGGGACACCTCGAGCATGTCTGAGAGTCTTCGTGCGTTGAGTTAGAGGTTAGGGACGGGAGGAGACGGCGCGCATAGAATGCCGCGATGGGGATGGCGGCGCCGGCACTTTGAAAGGGACGGCGAAGACTGAAATGGTTGTAGACCGACTCAGGGAACGGAGAGGCCGGCAATCCGAGAGAGCTTTTCTCCACGATCGATTACGAGGAACTGTGCGTTCGGCGGCGAACGCGTGCTTCTACCAAAGACGACCGAAGCAGAAGAGGATTACGGAGACGGGGAGAATGATACAGAAATTGCTCTGCAAAGACCAAAAAGACGATAGGGAAGAAAGGACGCGTGGAAGCTCGCGCGCTTGCCCGCGCGGGAGCGTGAAACTCGTTGCTGGATCGTGATTTTTCGGGCGTAACCAGTTTGTCGTGCATGTGGAAGGGAGAATGAACGGATGAGAAGTAAATGAAAAAGAGGATATTTAATGAGAACTAAAGAGCAGATATAAAGAATTATATATTTAATATAAGACTATATTAGAAGAATCATATTTCTTTAATAAGAGGATATTTCTATTTAGGGTCGCGAAAGAAAACGGAAAAAAAGTCATTATCGAGTCCTTTGTAAGTTGAATTGATCCATTTTTTTTTCTTTTTTTCTTTTTCTATAGATACATATATCACTGTTACGTTATTAAGAAGGAAGGGGGGGGGGGAGATAAGTGGAATGAGGTCCTTGGAGAATACGTATATATTTGTACAGGGCGTTGCAAGAGTCTGGTACACTAATTGCGGCGTGTCGAATTTTTATCGAACCATATCATCGCGATTGTCGCGCGTTACCCGTTTATACCTAAATGTTTCAAAATCGAGTAGCATTTCTCCTCTGGGTTCGAACGACGGTACAGTTTGTTTCATTTGCGGTTTGGTTTAGCGAGGAAAAGTATGGAGACGAGAAAAGGAAGGGCCACAATGGAAAGAGCATTCATTGATGGGCTGGTATTTGTAGGCATTGTTTTTATTTTAATCGATATTTCTATCCGACGATATTGTGCGACAGACTTTTGAGGCGTCCTATATGCATATATTATATATAGTTATATATGCATTCAAGCTTGTACCATACGATAAAAGAGTGCTGTTCTGTTGCTATAAGTACGTAAGAGAGACGATACCTTTGTTACTACTGGTTGTTAAATATATCATAACATAATATTTATTTACATAATGGATTTTTAATGGCCCTTGACACTCCACATCCGCGCGGCTCAGTATTGCTGCAGCCACGATTTAAAGTCAAATGTTTCGGCAAATCCCACTGGCGAGTAATTAAGTCGGTTTTTGTAAACACTTATTCGCGTTTAATATTTAATATTTTACAGACGTAATTTTTTTTAATACTTGATATTGTATTGCCGTGGATTAAAAAGTTAATAACTGAAAAAAAAATTCATACGATCCTGCCAGGATTCGAACCTGGAATCTTCTGATCCGTAGTCAGACGCGTTATCCGTTGCGCCACAGGACCTCGTTGATATTCGCTCTACTGTCGCACAAGTGGTACAGTATTAAAAACAGTAATTATTTAAAAACTTGAAGATTTTTCCAGGAATCTTAATATATAAAGCAGAAAGTGTTTGTGTGTTAGCTTAAAAACATTCGAACGGTAAACTCTGGGGCCACAAAATATATCTCAGCTCATTATGCCCAGCTAATCCAGACGAATGTGACTATTTTCACAAAAAAAAAGAAACTAATATTAATAAATTTGTTTTTTTTATAAAATTAGAATTTAAATTTCGGGAGAAGCCGAGTAGTAAAGCTAGTACGTCTACGTATCTCGATTTCTTGAAAATCCAAATCTATATTTAAGTACTCAATACAAACTACCCTATAAACACAATTTTATTAATTTAATGAGGCCCATTCTTGCAGTTGAAGTTATATTTATTCCGTGAATTGGAAAGTAAAGGATCAGCAGTAAGGAGAGAAAAAGTCAGCCATGCACCTAAATTGCAGAAAAGACTTTTATTCTGCTATTTGAAAGTTAAACTTAAAAACATTCTGTACAGTGTTGATATCTGCAGGTTTTTCATTGGAATTTAAAGCTGCCGTGTCTTTGTCACTGTTCGATTCCTCTTTCGTCGGCTTGCACTCAGCCTTCTTCACGAACACGCATTTCTTATTCAGCGTAGGCATTGAGACGAACTTCATCGAGCAACTGGCTCTGCTGAACTTCTGCTCATCCGATGCCATCTTTTCTCTGTAATTCCCCAAAGTGTTGCGCATCACTTGCCTCTTCTTTATCATCGGCGCCGTGTTGCTCTTCAAGACATTTATATTCTTGGTCAGATCGTGCGCCTGCTTCTCTGCGAGCTTGCCGCTGGCCAGGCACTTCCCTAGTTGCTGTATGCACCAGCATAACTCCAATTCGAACTGGTCTTCGGCCTCTTGGCTCAAGCCGCTGGAGGTTTCGGCGCTACCCCCTGCGAGATTCACCACCTTGGGTGGTGCCGCATTCTTTTTACTCGCTCCCGGCTTCTTGGCATTCTGAAAGCAACGTTATTCGTTCGCGGATGAAGATGCTATGTACCTGTGTTCAATTATGCTGGAGCGTAGGTTAGGATTAATAAGAGACGAAATCGAATAAATGAAACAGTGATGTACCTACCGTTCTAGGTTTTGGGGGCATTTTCTGTCACATGAGATATCGAACGGTTCAGAAACTTGTTGCAATTGCTCTTATTGCTGACATCCTCCTATTGTTATTCAGTGCGTGAAGCCGGAAACGTCAGATCCATGGAACTGTGCAGCGTAGGAACTAAAGTCCCCAAGTAGGTTTAGATCAGGAAATTCTCCCGAGTTAACGGGAACATAGGATGTAGGTGGAGGTAGCTGGATCGGAGATTCTGTTACTCACGCCTGATAGTTTTGAGCTCCTGGGAGTCCTGGTAGCGGGAGTCCATGGCAGTGATGCCAGAATGAGGACGGGAGCGCTCGAGAATTTCCCCCACCTCGCATGCACACTACGCCGGAGCTGCGTGTCCGTGAGCTCGGCGCTTCGGACAACGTCGGGAAGACGAGAGAGAAAACGAATGTGTGTCTTTCTCTCTCGTTCTTGAAACGCTGTGATCCAAGGTGGGGTGCAAGCGACACGCGGCCGTGCGCGATCTTCCTGAGTGCCTCGAGGCTCGAGATACACTTTTCACTTTCTGACATATGTATAATACTCTTGTAATGAAAAAAAATTTGGAAAAATTTTGTTAGGGAAATCACGTTTTAAGACCTCCTGATCACGTTTTGACTATTTAGAAAAGAGCTTTTTTTTTAAATATCTCATGTATTTGTTATCACGATTACGTTTAAACGGCAAAATGGATTTCAATGAAACTTTATAATAAAATTTTATATTCTTGTCTTAAGATCCGATTAGATCACGAAAAATGATAATTACCCGTTATGGTTCTTCGATTTTTCAGATATACGAACTAAATTCTACATAAAGAAAAGTTAAATAAAGTTCTTCTGTAACTTGTTTAACAAAGAAAAATGTACATTCATAATTGAGGCATTTGATGGAAAAAGGGCACATACGCCAAAATGTCATTTCAAGAAAATCGATTTCAAAGTTTTCATTATAGTATAGCTTAATAAAAAGTAATGCAATTAAATCAAATTTTTTTAAGGATGTAGTTACCGTGTCGTTCAAGCGTTCTGAATACAGAAGTCATGATTTAAAAATGATATGTGTCTTTATTTATAAGTTTTAAACAAGTGGTTTATGTGCCCTTCTTTCATCAAATGCCTCAATTTCTTGTGTTCATTTTAAATTTCCGTACTTTTTATTTGAGCTATTTCTATTTTTCAAACCTTAAAATGAATTTTTTTATTAAAAGACGAATATTTTGATACTGTACATTGGTGAACTTTGTTAAAATTAGAATTCACTCTTGGCCAGTACCATTCACGCTGTAGAAGCCTTCGATAAAAAATATTTTTTCAGAGTAGGATCTAAAATCTAAAATCGTAATCACATCAAACGTAATTATATCAAGTTGCGACAAAGAATCACGCACTATTTACAAATTAATTACGCGCAGCGTGCACGTTACCGCTCGATGGAAACTACGGGAAAGTGGTGGTCTCTTCCATCGGGAGGGAAATGTAAACAATTGGTTATGCAAAGCTAACATCGCGATACATGTTGTACACTAAAATGTACAAAAATATTACAAAAATAAAAAAGAAAGGCAACACGTAAATATATCAATTGGGTTCGATATATTGACGAGATGTAAGACTGAAATAATGCTACAATTGTTTACATTTCCAAAGGATAGAAAGCAAGCAAAGGAAGTTACTATAATACATGCGACAGAATTTCGAGATAATTGTTACATATAAAATGAATATAATTAAGAATATACATTTATTTGTACAATTATCTCGAAGTTCTCTCTATGAATCATATGTACAGCAAGCAAGCGAATTTATTGCAAGGATAGAACAAGAATTGCGTGAGGTAAATCGAACAACTATTTACATATTCGCGATGTCCAAAAATCGAATGAAATAGAAAATGGATGAAATTGATAATATTCTGGACATCACCAATTTGCATTACCCGACGTAGAAGGAAAATCCGCGAGGTCATCAACGGCATGTAAACGTAAACTATTCTTTTGCTTCTTCGCAAAAGTTGCATATAAATTCTCAGATGACATGAGAGATAGATGTTTGTCATCTACCTCCATGCTCTGAGCTGTTTCCCCGTGCGCCTTTAATGCCGATTTCGTTACGCAAATGGCATAGACGATGGTCGAACAAAGTCGGTTTCGTTTCTTGTTCTTTATGTCGGGAAGCATGGAAAACGATCTTTCAGCATCGGCGTTTGAATTTGGAAGACTTCTAATGGAATTTAATAATTCCTGCAAACATGGATATTTATACGAGCCTTGATCGTTTCGCGTTAACAACACCGTTTTCCATACATCATCAAAAGCTAATGTACAAAGCTTGACTGCATCTGCAAAATTCAGGTGCAATGTTGACCATTCTTTTTGCAAACCGTCTTCGTCGAAACCGCCCAATTTCTGAGCAATAAAGAGAACACTTTTGAAGGAAGTGTCTCTGTCAGTATCTACTAATGCCAAATGAGGCTCAAAAACACGTAACTTGCTCAGAAATTCGTCATCGATTGGCAATCGATTACGAATTTCGTTTGCAGCCGTTATGCAAAACTTAATACAATTTTCTCGAACAGTTTGGACAACATCGGGTTTGCCTTCTGCAACTAATTGACAAAGAAAAGTGTCACAATCCGGACCTAAATGAATACTATCTAATGCGATTTGATTATCGCCTCTTGAAAAATCTATTAATTTTACTGAATCCATGTGCTTCAAAAGCTGCGGTTTCAAAAAATGACGTAAAATATCGTACAAAAGAGTTTTGGCAGTATTTTGAAGCAAATGGATCCTTGTTTGTTGCGACTGAAAGAATAAACTAAAGTCATTAAAATACTCTAGAACGTATTTCAAAAACAGAAGATATGCTTTCGCATCTGGATTTTGCATGATGATAAGCAGATGATCCCCAGACTTTGTCTTCTCACTTACGACCAATTCTTGCAGAAAGTGCAACACACTGTCCCAATTTTCTAAAAGTGTAACTACGGATGAGTAACGCGATAACCATCGCGTAGTACACAATTTTAAAATTTTGCGGTCAGTAGATTGAAAACATTGCTGAAATTCGCGAAAAATGGCCGAGCGTTTGGGACTGCTATAAATGAATGTTGCGACTTTCCGTAATAATTCCTCGCAGACCTCGGGAATGGTAGCGCATGCTGCATGCACTACCAATGCAGAGGAGTGACATGGACACGGCATGGTGAAAAAATTTTCACCGCGAATTTCTGCAAGTTTGGTCTTGAATGACGAGTGACACCCTGTCATGACAGAAGCGTTATCACACGACAAAGCAAGAATGTTTCCGAACGGAATTTGCTTTTTCCACATGGAGTTCTTAAAGGAGGTAAATATTTTATCGGCAGTACATTCTCGCGCGTCAAGATTAATTAATTCTACTAATTCCGTTCGAACATCCAACGTCTCGGGTGCGACATACCGAACAATAAACGACATCCATTTCTCATTGGTAATGTCGGATGTTTCATCAATAAATAATGAAAACTTAGAATTCTGTAAAACCAGACTAAGACGCTCTGTTTCCCGAGAACACAGAACGTTCGATATAATATTAGAACACTTTGTTCGACCACACGTCATACGTTCCAAAACATCAGGATCTTTCCCAACGTCTTGGAAAAGTTGAAGAATCGCCTCTGCGGATTGATGCGAAATATTTTTCTCGGCAACTAATGCAGCAAAACGAATAACCAAAGCATAAACAAAACATAAACAAAGCATACGCGACCACAGATCGCGGATCTGACCGTCAAATGTACTTGACGAAAACCAGGCCCGAGCGAACCCTCGAAACGGGAAACGAAAAGAATAGATAGGAAATCGTAAAATAGTAAGAAAAATTCAGAAAGGAGAAAAATCGAAGAAAAGGCTAAAAGAAATAACAGCAAGGTAATGGTGACAGTACCGAACTGCCACAGATGCATTTACCAGTTACCTTTCTCTCCTATTCTTGTACAATAATACCTTTATACCAATTTACACATTTTAATGTACAACATGTATCGCGATGTTAGCTTTGCATAACCAATTGTTTACATTTCCCTCTCGATGGAAGAGACCACCACTTTCCCGTATATTTCCATCGAGCGGTAACGTGCATGCTGCGCGTAATTAATTTGTAAATAGTGCGTGATTCTTTGTCGCAACTTGATATAATTACGTTTGATGTGATTACGATTTTAGATTATAGATCATACTCTGAAAAAATATTTTTTATCGAAGGCTTCTACAGCGTGCATGGTACTGGCCAAGAGTGGATTCTAATTTTAACAAAGTTCACCAATGTACAGTATCAAAATATTCGTCTTTTAATAAAAAAATTCATTTTAAGGTTTGAAAAATAGAAATAGCTCAAATAAAAAGTACGGAAATTTAAAATGAACACAAGAAATTGAGGCATTTGATGAAAGAAGGGCACATAAACCACTTGTTTAAAACTTATAAATAAAGACACATATCATTTTTAAATCATGACTTCTGTATTCAGAACGCTTGAACGACACGGTAACTACATCCTTAAAAAAATTTGATTTAATTGCATTACTTTTTATTAAGTTATACTATAATGAAAACTTTGAAATCGATTTTCTTGAAATGGCATTTTGGCGTATGTGCCTTTTTTCCATCAAATGCCTCAATTATGAATGTACATTTCTCTTTGTTAAACAAGTTACAGGAGAACTTTATTTAACTTTTTTTTATGTAGAATTTAGTTCGTATATCTGAAAAATCGAAGAATCATAACGGGTAATTATCATTTTTCGTGATCTAATGGATCTTAAGACACGAATATAAAATTTTAATATAAAGTTTCATTGAAATCCATTTTGCCGTTTAAACGTAATCGTGTTAACAAATACATGAGATATTTAAAAAAAAACTCTTTTCTAAATAGTCAAAACGTGATCAGGAGGTCTTAAAACGTGATTTCCCTAACAAAATTTTTTCCAAATTTTTTTTCATTACATGAGTATTATACATATGTCAGAACGTGAAAAGTGTATCTCGAGGCACTCAAGAAGATCGCGCAAGGCCGCGTGTCGCTTGCACGTAACCTTGGATCGCAGCGTTTCAAGAGCGAGAGAGAAAGACACACGTTCGTGTTCTCTCTCGTCTTCCCGACGTTGTCCGAAGCGCCGAGCTCACGGACACGCAGCTCCGGCGTAGTGTGCATGCGAGGTGGGGGAAATTCTCGAGCGCTCCCGTCCTCATTCTGGCATCACTGGTCCATGGTGGGAAGAGGTAACTGGTAGAGAGAGAGAGAGAGAGAGAGAGAGAGAGAGAGAGAAAAGTGGTCGCTTTCTGGGCGAAACTTCTGAAAATGTCCATGCTCGGATTTGGCTAAAATTTTACGAATACTTTCTTTTTGCAGAGAAATAATGTTTGCGGGAAGGACTTTCCGCGATTCAGAAAATAATTTTTTACTATTTTAATGCCATTCCCTACCTTACCGACATAATGTAGTAATAATGTGTAATGGCCAATCCTTTTAAAACAAATAATTACCGTGCTTAGGCCTTCGGATCCGCAGAACGCAAAAATAAAATGTAAAACATCCCTCCGGCGACAGAAATTAGTAATTTCTATGGAGCCGCTCTTAGCACCGTGCAGATAGGGCCCTTGCTCCGGGCCCCGCGCTTACTAAGGGCGGCCCCGCACTTAGGGACTTCATTTTGTAAAAATTAATTGAATTAAGTGTAATTGTCGAGGTATTAATTTGTCTGGAATAGACTTTCGGCAAGCCTAAGTGACGCATGAAGTAGAGACGTAAAGTTATCTGTTTTCAATTAGATGTTTTCAATAATATGGACTTTTGCCCCGGGCCCCGCAAACTCTAAGAGCGGCTCTGGAAATTACAATGACCAAAGTTTTGGTTTACTGAACCCAGAGCCGCCTTCACAAATTTGAGCGCCCTGGGCTAAAAAGATATGGCATTCTAACCTTTCACGTACCAACTCTATACAGTTTCTTAGACTTAACGATTGTCGTGTCTCTTCTCTCATAAAAAATTGAAAATTTGTGAGAGGGAGGGGGTAAAGAATTCACTGTAATTTCGTGCGAAATTTCAAATGGGATACCGTGTATAGATCTAAAAATATATGATTCTCAAAAATTAGGAACAATTTAAATAGATATCACAAAGGAAGATTAAAAAATTAAAATTTAAAATAAAAACATAAAATTGGAAGTTATAGAACTCATAGACAATTTATCTGATAAAACATTTCCAATGAAGAACAGAGTGAGTTAATCGCTTAGATATGAAGGCTTAGAACGGGGCCCCCTGGAACGTGGGGCCCGGGGCTGCAACCCCCTCCTTTAATCCGGGCCTTACTGAACCACGTGTTACATTGTAATCCCAACATTCCCAATACCTTTTAAAAACAATTGAAAACAGCAGATTCTGTGACTTCAAAGCCACCCCAAAATCTGCCTAGAATATTCCCACCGCAGACCAGGTATAAGATAGACCTATCACGCAATGTAATTTTGTGTTACTTTCTCGGGGGGCTCGCGAGCCCTCTTACAATTTTCGTGTCACACCCAACGTTATCGATTCAGCTTAAAATAAGATTACAATGTTACGAGTGGTAGGAATTGAAATTAAATCTTACCGGAAACATTTAAAATCTAAAATGGCCTGAACGTTACGACTACTTAATTTTAAGAAACATGTTGCGTAATTCCGTTTACTAATACATTTTGATAGAAGCATAATTTGCACTTATTTCCATAAATTTCGATCAGAAATATTATATAAATACAACCGCGTAACAAACATTGTACAGTCTCTTAGTTAGGTTATATTTTCTGTCACTTCGAGTATCGATATTTCGTACCGATATTTATTTATCTCTTATACGTGAAACCACGGACGAGGTATAGGATAGACCTATCACCTTATGGAAGTTCGTGTCGCCACCCAAACTGTGTTACCGACCCATAATTTCTTAACTGAATGTAGTGGCACAGACGAGGTATAGAATAGACCTATCAACCAATGTATTTTTCTGTCTCCGGTTTGGGGGGTCCTAGGACCCCTTACCATTTTAGTGTCGCATGCAACGTTACCGGTTAAGTCTTGAAACAGATTGCACAGACGAGGTATATACCTGGTCTGTGCAGATTGTAACGCTACGCGTGATAGGAATTAAAATGAAATCTTATCGAAAACATTTAAAATCTATAACGGCCTGAATGTTACGACTAATTTCAAGAAACATGTTGTATAATTCCGTTTATTAATAAATTTTGATACAAGCATAATTTGCACGTATTTCTATAAATTTCGATCAGAAATATTATATAAATACAACGCGTAATAAACATTTGTACAGTCTCTTAATTAGGCTTATATTTTCTGTCACTTCGAGGAGCGAATTTTCGGTTAATTCGGGCGAAAGGTTAAATTGGGAAGATAATTAAATTCTTTATACGTTTTACATGAAATTATATTGTAATATTTGTCGTATTTTCTATACATAATAGACAAATCAGGTTAATGAAAATATTTTTCTTCTTCTTGCAGATAAATCTTGGGAACATTACTCCGAGGCCAGGAACTTTAAATGAGACAAACGATGGAAAGCTGTCAGCCTCAACAATGAACATGAAGAAGATAAGATAGTGATTTTATACAAAAAGTAAAATGAAATTATACAATATTGTAACACTGTAAAAAAGGCCTTTCATGCAAATAAAGTGGAAAAAAATTGGGAAAGAACTGTATTATTATTTACAAATACCTTTTACAAATTCCTATCCAAATTCCAAAACCTATGATTTCCATGGTAAAAGGCCTTTAGAAGGCGCAGCTCTTGTTCGCTACTTCAAGGCAACGCCTTCAATGGTGAAATTACAAGATACCTCCTTTCGCTTCATGTTCTCCTGATACATCGCTCTAAAATCTGGCCAAAATTTTCTAAATGCTCCAAAATTGAGATTGTAACAGGAGAACATGATGTGGAAAGAGGTGGCACTAAGTTAGCGTCTTCGGAAAGAGAATCTAAGGCGGAGAACTATTCGACGTAGAGGCGCAGCGTCTTCGAAAGGCTTCGACGATGAAATTCAGGGCGTACCTCCTTTCGCTTCATGTTCTCCTGATACATTTGCTAAAATCTGGCCAAAATTTTCTAAACGCTCCAAAATTGAGATTGTAACAGGAGAACATGATGTCGAAAGAGGTGGCACTAAGTTAGCGTCTTCGGAAAGAGAATCTAAGGCGGAGAACTATTCGACGTAGAGGCGCAGCGTCTTCGAAAGGCTACGACGATGAAATTCAGGGCGTACCTCCTTTCGCTTCATGTTCTCCTGATACATCGCTCCAAAATCTGGCCAAAATTTTCTGAACGCTCCAAAATTGAGATTGTAACAGGAGAACATGATGTCGAAAGAGGTGGCACTAAGTTAGCGTCTTCGGAAAGAGAATCTAAGGCGGAGAACTATTCGACGTAGAGGCGCAGCGTCTTCGAAAGGCTTCGACGATGAAAATCAGGGCGTGCCTCCTTTCGCTTCATGTTCTCCTGATACATTTGCTAAAATCTGGCCAAAATTTTCCGAACGCTCCAAAATTGAGATTGTAACAGGGGAACATGATGTCGAAAGAGGTGGCACTATGTTAGCGTCTTCGGAAAGAGAATCTAAGGCGGAGAACTAAAATCGGCAATCAAAGGGTACTTTCATTGTACTCTTTGGACGCGGTTTCACGTCCCGAGTACTTTCATAAGAAGTGAAAAATAGCCTACTATACAGGGTGACTCAGAAATCGGCAACAATCGAAGAAAATCGGCAATCAAAGGGTACTTTCATTGTACTCTTTGGACGCGGTTTCACGTCCCGAGTACTTTCCTAAGGGGTGAAAAATACCCTACTATACAGGGTGACTCAGAAATTGGCAACAATCGAGGAAAATCGGCAATCAAAGGGTACTTTCATTGTACTCTTTGGACGCGGTTTCACGTCCCGCGTACTTTCATAAGGGGTGAAAAATTCCCTACTATACAGGGTGATAGAGAAATCGGCAACGATCGCGGAAAATCGGCGATCGAAGGGTACTTTCATTGTACTCTTTGGACGCGGTTTCAGGTCCCGAGTACTTTTCTAAGGGGTGAAAAATACCCTACTATACAGGGTGACTCAGAAATCGGCAACAATCGGGGAAAATCGGCAATCAAAGGGTACTTTCATTGTACTCTTTGCACGCGGTTTCACGTTCCAAGTACTTTCCTAAGGGGTGGAAAATACCCTACTATACAGGGTGACTGAAAAATCGGCAACGATCGAGGAAAATCGGCAATCAAAGGGTACATTCATTGTACTCTTTGGACGCGGTTTCGCGTCCCGGGTACCTTCCTAAGGGGTGAAAAATACCCTACTGTACAGGGTGACCGAGAAATCGGTAACGATCGAGGAAAATCGGCGATCAAAGGGTACTTTTATTATACTATTTGGATGCGCTTTCACGTACCGAGTACTTTACTAAGGGGTGAAAAACACCCTACTATACAGGCTGACTGAGAAATCGGTAGCAATCGAGGAAAATCGGAGAGGGGCAGAGTTTTCGAAAGGCCTTCGACGATGAAATTGAGGCGATACCTCCTTTCGCTTCATGTTCTCCTGATACATCGCTCCAAAATCTGGCCAAAATTTTCTGAACGCTCCAAAATTGAGATTGTAACAGGAGAACATGATGTCGAAAGAGGTGGCACTATGTTAGCGTCTTCGGAGAGAGAATCCAAGGCGGAGAACTATTCGACGTAGAGGCGCAGCGTCTTCGAAAGGCTTCGACGATGAAATTCAGGGCGTACCTCCTTTCGCTTCATGTTCTCCTGATACATCGCTCCAAAATCTGGCCAAAATTTTCTGAACGCTCCAAAATTGAGATTGTAACAGGGGAACATGATGTCGAAAGAGGTGGCACTATGTTAGCGTCTTCGGAAAGAGAATCTAAGGCGGAGAACTAAAATCGGCAATCAAAGGGTACTTTCATTGTACTCTTTGGACGCGGTTTCACGTCCCGAGTACTTTCATAAGGGGTGAAAAATAGCCTACTATACAGGGTGACTCAGAAATCGGCAACAATCGAAGAAAATCGGCAATCAAAGGGTACTTTCATTGTACTCTTTGGACGCGGTTTCACGTCCCGAGTACTTTCCTAAGGGGTGAAAAATACCCTACTATACAGGGTGACTCAGAAATTGGCAACAATCGAGGAAAATCGGCAATCAAAGGATACTTTCATTGTACTCTTTGGACGCGGTTTCACGTCCCGAGTACTTTCATAAGGGGTGAAAAATTCCCTACTATACAGGGTGATAGAGAAATCGGCAACGATCGCGGAAAATCGGCGATCGAAGGGTACTTTCATTGTACTCTTTGGACGCGGTTTCACGTCCCGAGTTCTTTTCTAAGGGGTGAAAAATACCCTACTATACAGGGTGACTCAGAAATCGGCAACAATCGGGAAAAATCGGCAATCAAAGGGTACTTTGATTGTACTCTTTGCACGCGGTTTCACGTTCCAAGTACTTTCCTAAGGGGTGGAAAATACCCTACTATACAGGGTGACTGAAAAATCGGCAACGATCGAGGAAAATCGGCAATCAAAGGGTACATTCATTGTACTCTTTGGACGCGGTTTCGCGTCCCGGGTACCTTCCTAAGGGGCGAAAAATACCCTACTATACAGGGTGACTCAGAAATCGGCAACAATCGAGGAAAATCGGCAATCAAAGGGTACTTTCATTGCACTCTTTGGACGCGGTTTCACGTCCCGAGTACTTTCATAAGGGGTGAAAAATTCCCTACTATACAGGGTGATAGAGAAATCGGCAACGATCGCGGAAAATCGGCGATCGAAGGGTACTTTCATTGTACTCTTTGGACGCGGTTTCACGTCCCGAGTACTTTTCTAAGGGGTGAAAAATACCCTACTATACAGGGTGACTCAGAAATCGGCAACAATCGGGGAAAATCGGCAATCAAAGGGTACTTTCATTGTACTCTTTGCACGCGGTTTCACGTTCCAAGTACTTTCCTAAGGGGTGGAAAATACCCTACTATACAGGGTGACTGAAAAATCGGCAACGATCGAGGAAAATCGGCAATCAAAGGGTACATTCATTGTACTCTTTGGACGCGGTTTCGCGTCCCGGGTACCTTCCTAAGGGGTGAAAAATACCCTACTGTACAGGGTGACCGAGAAATCGGTAACGATCGAGGAAAATCGGCGATCAAAGGGTACTTTTATTATACTATTTGGATGCGCTTTCACGTACCGAGTACTTTCCTAAGGGGTGAAAAACACCCTACTATACAGGCTGACTGAGAAATCGGTAGCAATCGAGGAAAATCGGAGAGGGGCAGAGTTTTCGAAAGGCCTTCGACGATGAAATTGAGGCGATACCTCCTTTCGCTTCATGTTCTCCTGATACATCGCTCCAAAATCTGGCCAAAATTTTCTGAACGCTCCAAAATTGAGATTGTAACAGGCGAACATGATGTCGAAAGAGGTGGCACTAAGTTAGCGTCTTCGGAAAGAGAATCTAAGGCGGAGAACTATTCGACGTAGAGGCGCAGCGTCTTCGAAAGGCTTCGACGATGAAATTCAGGGCGTACCTCCTTTCGCTTCATGTTCTCCTGATACATTTGCTAAAATCTGGCCAAAATTTTCTGAACGCTCCAAAATTGAGATTGTAACAGGAGAACATGATGTCGAAAGAGGTGGCACTATGTTAGCGTCTTCGGAAAGAGAATCTAAGGCGGAGAACTATTCGACGTAGAGGCGCAGCGTCTTCGAAAGGCTACGACGATGAAATTCAGGGCGTACCTCCTTTCGCTTCATGTTCTCCTGATACATCGCTCCAAAATCTGGCCAAAATTTTCTGAACGCTCCAAAATTGAGATTGTAACAGGCGAACATGATGTCGAAAGAGGTGGCACTAAGTTAGCGTCTTCGGAAAGAGAATCTAAGGCGGAGAACTATTCGACGTAGAGGCGCAGCGTCTTCGAAAGGCTTCGACGATGAAATTCAGGGCGTACCTCCTTTCGCTTCATGTTCTCCTGATACATTTGCTAAAATCTGGCCAAAATTTTCTGAACGCTCCAAAATTGAGATTGTAACAGGAGAACATGATGTCGAAAGAGGTGGCACTATGTTAGCGTCTTCGGAAAGAGAATCTAAGGCGGAGAACTATTCGACGTAGAGGCGCAGCGTCTTCGAAAGGCTTCGACGATGAAATTCAGGGCGTACCTCCTTTCGCTTCATGTTCTCCTGATACATTTGCTAAAATCTGGCCAAAATTTGCTGAACGCTCCAAAATTGATCTTCTAACAGGAGAACATGATGTCGAAAGAGGTGGCACAAAGTTAGCGTCTTCGTAGAGAGAATCTAAGGCGGAGAACTAATCAACGCAGAGGCAGACTTTACTTGTGATTGTCAAATTTGGGATTTAATTAGGAAATGGAAGTTATAGGTTGCTGTTCTAAATTGAAAGATGCGGTTTTTCTCTAAATGTGGTTTATTAAAATACTTTGAATAATGTACAGTGATACTTCGTACAGGAGTGCTTATAATAATTCCATTGTCTAATTACTTAAGTTTAACTTCCACTTAAAAACCATATAGGTATTATAAATGCTGTACTCGTCCAGTGCGTTTTCGTTAGACCAGTTGACACGAACCGACGCTTCCAAAGGAATGAATTGCTTACCTATGACAGACGAAAGCTCCGAATTAATTAACCAGTCCTCAATATAATTGCTAATTGAACACTAAATACACTCGATAGTTCTTACTACTTTAAAGCAAACTTATTCAATATTATATTTATTTGCAAAATACACAGCATTTTATTCTTATCCCGGGTACTGTTCCGTTTCACGCATAAGAGATAAATAAATATCGGTACGAAAATCGATACAATTTGAAATATCGAACAACGTATATCGTCGCTGATTGGTTGCTGCGTTTTGGAGCAAAAGTAGACAGAGAAAGAAACTGTAAAAAAGAAAGAGACAGAAATACTGATAGAAAGAGGCAGAAAAACTGATAAAAAGAGACAGAAAAACTGATAGAAAGAGACTGAAATACTGATAGAAAGAGATAGAGTGAACGGTTAGGTTATGTTTATTTCCGGTTTTGCTCCAAATCTTGAAAAATGGCTGCGGTTATACCGATCACTCCCTGGAGGATCACTAGATACAACTGACATGTAGTGCCATTCCTATTCTCGTGCGAATGGAAATTTTGATTTCCTAACCACGCATAATTACATTTCTCGATTTCATAAAAATACCGTTACGGCGTAACAATAATATTTTGAAAGGATGTTAAGTCATAAAAAGTTCTCAAATGTAACGTACAGGAACGAAGTAGCTAATAAACATTTATTGTCCTGTAGATTGTTCGAAGTGACAGAAAATATAACCTAACTAAGAGACTGTACAATATTTTTTACGCGGATGTATTTATATAATATTTCTGACCGAAATCTATGGAAATAAGTGCAAATTATGCTTCTATCAAAATGTATTAGTAAACGGAATTATGCAACATGTTTCTTGAAATTATTCGTAACGTTCAGGCCATTTTAGATTTTAAATGTTTCCGATAAGATTTAATTTCAATTCTTACCACTCGTAGCAATGTAATCTTATTTTAGACTGAATCGATAACGTTACGATAACGCATCGTTCTGTTTGGATCTCGCCCAAGTCCTCCCCCCCAACGTGCGGACCTCTCCAGTCAGGCGGCCACCCTGGAGTTTTTAGTGGGTGCAAACCCCACATAACCCTGGCCTCCCCCCGGGGGACGGGGTAACCGTTAAGGATTTTCTCCAGGTGAAAAAAAAAAAGTCTATCCTATACTTTGTCGATTCTATACATCGTCGATGTTCCCTCGATTACGACCGGTCGGAACATAGGAAGTGACACCAAAATGGTAAAAAAAAATTTCAACTCGCCAAACATCCTTCTCGCAATCATCATTTTTCTCAAAAAAGAACCCATTTCCAAAACTTCTACCAATTCCAACCATAAAAGTTTTCGTAGGTACAACCCACAAGTACCGACCGGCGGTAATAAAACGTAACTAAAGCCATCTGGCGGCGGATGCAAGAGGCACCGTCACCCAACCAGAACCCGTGACAACAATTGCACAACCGTCCGTTACATCATGTGAAAAACTTAAATAAATTTTCGCCTAGCGCATGGTACAAACTAACCTCTAGTACCAGAGGCAAAACAATGCCGACCTAAATGGGACCTTGTAAACTTCTCAAAAGTCACGAAACGTTGACGGCTACGTGCGCAGTATACAAAGCGACGGATTGAAAGCTACAAGTTCCTCGATGCCCATAAAGCTGTCATACCGTAAGTCAGAAACTCGGTACACATCTATTTTCAGTCTAACAGAATGCGTTAATCGTTTATTTATATCACAACAGGCTGCCCGTATTTCCAGCTGACAGTCTGCTGCATTGTTGAAACTGCATAATGTAAAATGTTACATTAAACTCCAACTACAATCAATCAAAACAAGCTCCCAAGAGATGGATGAGATCTGGTTCCACCTTTCGAATCAGTTTGAAGCACTCCAGGTAATCGCGTTTTTCGAAGAAAACAGTGAATCCCCACTGGTTTCATTACATTTTCCACGATTTATGTAATATCCACACTTTATATAATATTGTAAATCATACATATATTCTCATAGATCCTAGAAAAAACATTTCTCTGTTTATCTTTCTGATGTATCCTACTAAAGAGGCTGATCATTTCTTTATAACTTTTTTAATATCCCCCTACACTGTATTGAAAACAGCTTAACCCTTAGTATCATAGTGTAACACCCATGTTACACGAATTGAAAAAATTGTGCGTACCATTAGGGGGCTTTTTCATGAACTTTAAAGTGTTACTTTACTATTACCATATGTAACAAGTGCCCTTAGGGCAGAAATACATCCGTAGAAATTCTACTGCGATACACTGTCTCGTACTGTTGATTACAACTCTTAATTTTGCCATGGCCACTGAAAGTAACAGATAAATGCTAATTTTCTCTCTCAATTATTTCGGTTTTCCTTTTTGAAATAAATTGAATAAATAATAATATATGTATCACTAGGGTAACATTCTGCAAAACTGAGTATTGGCTTAAAAATATAATAAATACAGTGGCGTGCAAAAGTATTTGGCGACCTTTAAAATCGCATAACTTTTTTCAAATTAACCAAAACGACTTGAGTTTTTTTTATAAGCTAGAGGGATTAGTGTACTAAATAATGTGATTGGTCGGTTTGAAAAAAATGCACTTGGCCGGAATAGCAAAAGAAAATAGTAAAGGTTGTTTTTTAAACTTTTTTTTGTGAGCCCTTAATGAAAATTCAAAAAACCCGTTTTTCATCAAAATCGGTTAACGTTGCTCTGAGCTATGAACGCTTAAAGATCGCAGAATAAGGTCTAAAATCGCTGCTTTCGGGAATTTTCGAACCTTTATGCACCGGTGTTATATCCATATTTTTTCATTCATATAAAAAATTGTTACACTAGTAATTTATTCCTTATTTTTACGATGTAGTGTGGGCAAAAATCCACCGATAAGAATTTTTCTGGGTAAGATAAAAAATCATGATACTAAGGGTTAACGAAAGAAGAAAGTAATGCGAAATATCAATTAACACATCCTCCTCTCAACAATGGCAATCAAAGCGTGATACTCTAATTTACAACCAGATAAATCGGAATTATATATTTCGTTAGAAATTCTATCACCTTTCGTCGCTCGTAATATTTTCCGTTACAAACTGTTCTGGGGAAGGTTCGAACATTGGTAGTCGCACACCAAGGACAAGAATGGATGTCAGTATGGCTAGCGCAGGCGCGCCGTTTTTTTTACGAGATATACAACGATCAAAATATACAAAGCACAAAGGACTTTGTACACGGTATACTTGCTTGGATCCAGAAGGCCTGGGAGCAATTACAGTTTCAGTATTATAGCACACACTTTAGTATAAAAGGATTCTCCCATCAGATAACAAATTTATGTAATAACGAAGGTACCATAGCAATTGACAAATTAATTATCAAGAGCGCTTAGCGAAATAATCGGGATAATGCTGATATCTAGAAAGCCTGTAATTTCTTTAGTGTCACGGAGGGAGCTAACGTTTTGCCTGGCGGGTATAGCCGTGGGTACGTTGATCGGTTATTACGCCGGATGTAATTGGGGCCGTGTATCTCATCATATGCATCATATGAAAACTATCATATGCCACGATTATATTGGTATTGAGGTATTGCATACAATTGGACTGGTTTAGATGAGAAAGAGTACTTATATCGAGGTATTTATCACTCATAGGCGTCCGGAGCGGAGGGGGGGGGGGGGTAAAAGGGGCAGTTGCCATCCCCCTCGTTTTTGAGAAAAATCGCTTTTTTTTAAGAATTGATCTTTATTAAGGGGATTAGGCAGTCGTTTTCCGCGAAAAAAAAAATTTTTTCTTAACGTATTATAGAAAAAATTAAAGCATATCCAGATGTATCATTTTATCCAATGCTTATTGCTATCATAGATATTAAAAAAAAACTTGGTATGAAATATACATGTGCTTTAAAAATGGCGGTGCTGACTGGTAAACATTTTAACGTTCTTCTGTCGTTTTGCTGTGATATTGGTCTTAAATTGTGACGTAATTCAATTTCAAGCTGTGATTCTTGTTTGTTACATCCGTAGTTTTCCGCGAAACTAATAAAAACTAAAATTAAAACAGAACTGTTAGATTGGTGGCCGAAAAACGGTGATTTTTTTCAAGAAGAATCCGTGCGCTTCTAAAAATCCGCAATTTTTTAATCTTTTTTTTATGAAAATCTCGGATTTTTACGGACCATATCAGAGGTTTCGCGGGGAATGGCACATGTTTTACACATCCTGTAATTTTTTCAAGTCGATCTGAACCACCGTTCATTTGCAATTAGAGCAAAACCAAGAGAAAAAAAGTTTCGAGAAAAACGCGTTTAAAGTGTTTCTGGGCAAAGGCGACGCTATGGGTTGCCGCTTGACGGTTTTAGCTGCCAAATCTACAATTTTGCAAATTTTACTATAAACCAAGCGGCATTTTATTCAGAAAAGACTTTCGGAAAATGCAATAAAAAAATCGATTTTTCGACTGCCTAGTCCCCTTAAGTTTATACTAAAAAGTGAATATTTCTAAATTTCGGATTTAAATTTTTAATTAAATTGGCACTACAAAATGAGTTCGAAAAAGCAAACGGGCTCCCCCTTATTTCATTACTATATTTTTCATAACTCCAAAGTTGCCCCCTCCTGGAAAATAGTCTACGGACGCCCTTGTTATCGCTTATGTGCTAGTATCGTTACAAAAAAGCGAACATCCCAAAGCCGGAAATTTGAAAAATTCTGAAACTTTGTGAATACGTAGGGAATTTCTTCCTGATTACAACGCAAGTTTTGTTTGCTGCCCAAATTCACTCGAAGGGGGTGAAATTGACCCTCGAAAATTTTGCCATTTTCCGATTTTGTTATAACTCGCGAACTGTAGGAGATGGAAAAAAAGGTTTCAACACAAAAGTTACTTCTTTTACTTAGATCTACTTATCATTTGGTAAAAAAAATATTTTACAGTTCGCAAGTTATAACAGAAAATCGGAAAATAGCCAAATTATGCGGGGGTTAATTTCATCCCCTTCAAGTGAATGTGGGCAGCATACAAAAATTGCGTTGTAATCAGGAGGAAATCCCCTACATATTCACAAAGTGTCAGAATTTTTTGAATTTCCGGGTTCGGAAGCTTCCCTTGTAAGTTAGCGTAAAAGTAACTTTATAGACGGAGAGAAGGGTTTATGTTAAAACAGATAATGTTGAACAAAAATTTCATATATAAGTACTTTTCAACATCTGACTTAAATATCCGCAGCTATCCACGAGTCGCCAGATACGCAGCGAGTTTAAACAAGTAGCGAATGCACCATTAAATTGTTAACGTTGTGAAATGAAGATGACAGTTATTATAATTCATACGAGCAAGTATCTGGTAACTCAGAGATGGTAATTTACAACAGCGTAGCTTAAAAACTGATATCTTTTTGATTCACGCAGGGAGTATCTCTGATAGACGACGCAGAAATGCCAATGATTCAGAGATCAAATGAATTGTTGATACAAGTTAAGGCGGCGTCTCTTAACATCGTCGACACAAAAATTTGTCACGGGTATTCCAGAACTTATCGAAGACTGCTGAACTCTGGAGTATGATACTTTTAAGTTCTTAACTTAATACTAGCATTATCAATGCATATAATCGTTAAGAAACCTGATCTGTTTATTCTCAGAGACATAAAGGTCTCCCAGTAACGTTAGGCAGAGATTGCACAGGAGTAGTGGTAGGTATCGGACAGAGAGTAATTAATTTTGATATCGGAGACGAAGTATTCTTAGCTGTACCGTCGTGGGCTCCTGGTACGATGGCAGAATACATAGTTGTCCCAGAAACTCAGGTAGTTAAACGACCAAAACTTTATTCTTTCGAAGCATCCGCCAGCCTTCCGTACAGCGGATGCTTAGCTTGGGACGCCTTAGTCAATAGATCCACGATCGAGGAAGGCAATGCGAAGGGGAAACGGTATGAATGGCTACAACCAAGCACTAGAGGTGTGGCGAGAACCCGGGGTCGGGTCGGGTCGGGTTCCCGAGAATTTCCGAGAGAGTCGGGACTCCCGAAAGTGTCAGTATTCTCGACAGTGTCGAGATTCCCGAAAATTCCAAGGACCCGTTTAATGAATACGACATCACACATTCAACGCATCGTAAGAAAAAGTGAAGAGACATTGTTGATTTTCCGAAGTACAAACATCAGTTAGTCCTAATAATACGAATCCCGACGCTTGCGGGAATCCCGAAACCCTCGGGAACCCCTCCCGATCCCGAGAAAAATTCTCGACCCGACCCAACCCGACACTTTCGGGACCCCCGAAACCCTCGGGAACCCGACCCAACACTTTCGGGACTCCCGAAACCCTCGGGAATCCGTCCCGATTCCGAGAAAAATTCTCGTCCCGATCAGACACTTTCGGGAATCCCGAAACCCTCGGGAACCCGTCCCGATCCCGAGAAAAATTCTCATCCCGACCCGACCCTTTTGGGAATCCTGAAACCCTCGGGAACCCGTCCCGATCCCGAGAAAAATTCTCATCCCGACCCGACCCGACACTTTTGGGACTCCCGAAACCCTCGGGAACCCGGCCCGATCCCGAGAAAAATTCGCGTCCCGACCCGATATTTTCGGGTTCTCGCGCACACCTCTACCAAGCACGTATTACTATTTACGCATAAAAACCAAGTTTTCCAATTCAATTTTGCGCAGGGTACTTATATGTGGTGGGAACACAACGGTCGGTTGTATTTTAACTCAACTGGTTAAGTTGTGGGGCGGACACGTAGTCACTATTTGTAGACCGAAAGCAATTTACGTGATGAAAGCTTTAGGGGCCGATGAAATTATATTATCGAACGGCTCCAACATCGAGAAAGAATTAGAATTACATGATAAGTACGTCTAATTCTAAGATCATTTCTTTGGTAGTCAGGCAAACGAGTATAAGTCAAATTTTGGTAAAACCGCAATAAGTACGCTAACATTTTCTACATCGCTGTCCTTTGCTTATATTTAGACCCAGTTTTTTTAACAGAGATCTTAAGAGTATACAGTGGCGGACGAAAGAAAGTTTATATCTTTTAAAATCGCATAAATCGCTGATTTCTTTAAGCGTTAATAGCTGAAAGCAATGTTAACCGATTTTTATGAAATTTTCAGCATGTATACACCTTACTTAAATCTACAAACGGGATTTTTGAATTTTCATTACAGGCCCAGAAAAAAAAATTGAAAAAAGAAAAACACCTTTACTATCTTTTTTTGCTATTCCGACCAATTACAATTTTTTTCAAAACGACGAAACACGTCACGTAGCAAACTAATCCCAAATAAATTAATTCTCAAAAAAACTCAAGTCGCTCGACCAATTCCAAAAAAGTTATGCGATTTTAAAAGCTGTAAACTTTCTTTCGAATACGACGAGGAAAATAATATCTCACCTCAAGTAAAACAGTTTCGTTTTCATTCTCTTTTATGACTCGAAATTAAAAATAAGAGTTTGCTTACTTTGTAATTTAATTAAAATTTTGTACATTTTTCCCGATTACTAAGTATATTTTGAAAATCCAACGGGACGAGACCTGATCTTACATATCACTTTAAATATTCTAAGTCCCTTCCTACAAAACTAAGAATTCTGACTTATACATATTCGCCCGCCCACCAGAGATTTAACCAACCATTGTCTCAAATGTAATCAGATTCACTGACGTTCCCCCAGGTACAACGATATTTTTTATACCGGAGGTGAAGCAATCGACGAGCGTATACTAAAGCAACATTTACTGCCTCACGGCTCCTTTGTGTCTACGATCCCCGAGCAATTAACGTCCGACTCGCTAGGTTTCATACTCGGAAGTGTATTTTCTGGATGTATAAGGATAAAATTACTAATACAGGTACACAGAATTCTGTACTTCCAGCGGGATCCTGAACTCTCTGCTGATAAATCGGTGTTCACGTTTGCAGTATATCCTCGGGCTTAACATGCATCATTGGAAAGACGGCACGAAGCTAAACGCAACGTACTTGCAAGCACTGTCCGACTTGACCGATGCCGATGAACTGCTGGTGATCGTGGACAAGATATATCGGCCTCACGATATTAATCACGCGCTCCGCCATATGTCGGGGCCCGATGCCATCGGTAGTACTATAATCACGTTTCAGTGACGACCGAATGTTGTTAGTAGAAGAGAAACGTTTGCTTTCAGTTGTATACCGTATACATAATAAACTTTTATCGGTACATATGTAAATAGTGACATTAGCGCCCGGCCACTGCCAAAATGCTGTTCGGCATGAAAATTCTACGCTAGTGTATTTGGTGCTGAAATCAAGACTGAATGTAATGTTGTAATAAAAAATACCACGATTGCACGGCTTGTGTAAATTGCATAACAAGCGAGTGGCAAATACTGGGTATATGTATGAATACATACGCGTGTAAAATGAAAGATTAATTAAGCATGTACGATCTATTTTATCAAAATAAATATGAAAGTATAAGATAGTGTTTACGTGTACAAATATCATGAATTTCCAGCACTGTTTCACGTAAAACTACTTTGGCCTCCCACGCGGCCTTCCTCCTCCACCCCTCTTCGTTTTCTTCGCCGCTGATTTCGGAGTATCTGCCTGTTTTATAATGCGATACAGAGATTTTAAAAGAGAAAGGGAGAATGTGTATATTTTGACAACAGCTGTTGCGGATTATTAGGGTCGTTTTTACTTTCGAAATGCGATTTCTTTTGCTTTCAACCCCCTAGTATTGTTCCATTTGATAAACAAATCAGAGAGTTGGAATGGAGCTCGGAGCTGGAGCGCGGAAAATTTTTGCGGCTTCACTGCGCCAGATTTTTTTTTTTATTATTATTTGAATTTTATTTTTTTTTACGGAAGTAAATGAATGAAATTTTTTCAAATACTAATTTTCAATTTTTCATCATTAAAATACCGGCGTTTCCTAAAATTGCGAAATTGATCGCTGGCGTTTCCACGTGCAAATGTTTTACTTGGAGCGGAGCTGGAGCAAATATTTTTATTTCGGAGCGGAGTAATTATAAAATTGGTCTGCTCCATTCCCTGAAAAAGAAATAGTCCCCGAAAAAGATTGTTGCAATCCGACAACAGGAAATCAATGGTTTGAATTTAAAGAATTTCTCAAAAATGGTAAGTCCTATCGAAATTTTATTCAAATAATATTAAAAGAGCATTCAATTTTCTACCATTTCTGTATATACAACTTTTTCGAGTTTCCAACCATTTTTTAAATAATAGCGTTCGAATATCGAGAGGTCCGCGTAGATATGGTGTGCGTGCAGATTTCTCTGTATTCGAACGCTATTATCTAAAAAACAGTTGGAAGCACGAAAAAATTATATAAACAGTAATTGTAGAAAATTTAATGCTCTTTTAATATTGTTTGAACAAAATTTCGATAGGACTTACCATTTTCGAGAAATTCTTTAAATTCAAACCATGGATTGCCTGTAGTTGTCCGATTGCTATAAACTTTTTCGGGGACTATTTTTTTACGGAATGGAAGCGTTCTAGGGGTTGAGAGCAAAGAAATACGAAAAAAAAAAATTGGACACGTATAAATAAGGGCCACCCTAAATAGTAAATTCTACTTACCTTACGCTTTGTAGGATTTGGATTTGGTAATACTTTAAAGAACGTATCTAATCTTCCTTGCGTGGAGGTATTTCGAGCTTTGAACAATTTTTTTGCTCCGTTTCTTACTCTCTCCTCATTGAACTGCTTATCGCCGCACAGGAAGTTAACTAAACCTTCTTCATCGGGCTCTGTCCATTTTAGCTTAAAAAAATTAGATAACTTATGAGAACAGTGCGCTCAGAATTTAAACAAACCTTTCCATTCGAAAATAAAAATATCCAGGTAACGTAACAAATACTTTCTTACATCGATTTCTTCTGGATCCATGATATCAGGCTCTTGGAATAATAATCGAGCCTGCTTATAGTTCCAATCTTCAGGAACCGAGAATTTCTTTGTGTCTAAATTATCTACGATCGTCTCCAGCGATCTATGCGCTTTGATCAATTCAACGGCCCTCTTCGGCCCAACTCCTTTAATGCTATTCGTGTAGTCGCAGCCCAGCATTATGCAAAGATCGATGAACTGCAAACACCCAGAAATTTAAAGAAAACCCACGCTACAATTAACGACAAATATCATTCGCAATCGCATACTTCGTTGTGACTTAATTCGAGGTCTTCTAACACTTTGTCAAAGTGGAACTCTTGCACAGGCATTTTCCTGGCTTCGCTGAACGTTAACCGACGCAGCAAGATGTTGCATCCGAAGGTGAGCGCATCCATATCTTCCGTGGCTGTGGCGAACACCTTGCCAGCCTTGACCAAGGCTGCGCACTGTGCCTCCGCTTCGCACGGTGCCTTTAATAAATACGCACGATCAGCTAACGCTTCAAAACTACAATTCCATCTCTTTACCTACATCGACGTAAGGAATACCCATTAACTTCAACAACTGTTTAGCTTCTTCCGCGTGCTCTTTCGTAACTTTTACCAATCGCCTGTTAAACTTTTCCATGTCCTCCACGTTCCCTGAGAAAACATATTGCAGAACAGAGTTCGAGAGAGTAAGGGCAAGTGATATTATTAAAGTATGAAGTGTCCGTAATCACCGGCTTCTTCTGCGGCTTGTAAAAGCTTCTGTGCTTCGTCTCTTCTTTCCGCACGCTTAGCCAGTTCGCCGCCCTTCAAGTTAGGCGGCTTCCCATCGAATACGTACACAGGCTTTATTCCCTGCTCTACCAAGCGTATCGTTCGATAAAACGTGCCCATCAAGTGACTGCAATAGAAAAAAATCCTCCGTATACTGTGCCGGAGCCACTGGAGAATTTTGACCTTTAGGCTGGGGGCACACGAGCGTTTTTTTGACGAACGTTACGACAATACATTGCAGTATATTAGACTTACGCTAGTGTGCGGTGTATACGCACGTCCGCCAAAATTGACGTCGCGACGGACATCGAAAAAAGCGCTCGTGTGCCTCCAGCCTAAGGGGGAACCCCACTGCGACGGCCGGAAAAGTAGGCCATTTTTAAGAATTTTTTTTCAGGATTAATTTACAGTTTTCATTAAAAAAATTATAACCTATCTTTAGTACGCTGTTTTAAGAGACTATAGAAAAAAAATCAATAGAAAAACATCCATAAATTTTAATATATTAATTAATCTTCTAGACCTCCCCACGCGAGCTGGTCGAATGTGTAACTATGGAACAGCTGATCCGAAATCAAATTTCATTTTTTTTTTTTTTTTTTTTTTTTTTTTTAAATAAACTATATGAGTGTAGTTTCCGTTGTGCGTATGGATTTCTTAAACAAATTATTTTTATAAAAATGGTGTGTTTTAAAAGAAAAGTTTCGAAAATCCGCGAATAATATGGACAGTTTTTCGAGCGTATTTAAAAAAAATTGATTTCAATAAAAAAATCCGTACGCAAAGCTTAACACCTTATTCCTAGCGTCCTAAATAGGGCTCTCCGCTTAACATAATAATTTTGAAATGGATAAATTCCTAAACTCAAAAATAATATTTCTGCATGTTATTTGCGGTGAAAAAAAAGGTTTCCCAGAGGAAAAGTTTACCCAGATTATGTGAGCCGTTCACAGGAAAAATCGATTAACTGCACTTTTTGAAATATTTAAAATTGAAGTGTCAAAGCACTTGGTTCAGTCATAACTTTTTTTATTTTTAATAAATTTCCCAAATAATACCGAGTAATACTATTGAACAAAAAATTTTTGGTCGCCGAATAATAAGTAATTTATTTCAGTAGCCATTCTGATTAACTCCATTATCGAGTCACATGCGAAAAAATTCAAAACATTTTTTCACCAGATGATTGGCACAATATTATCAAAACCAGCAAAAAGAAAGGCGGACCATTTAATGTAATTCAAATGACTCATAAGGATTTTGTATCAACAAAGCCTTTAGAAGATTCTATTATTAACAGAAAAAAAAAAACAATTAATGAGTTACCAGCAAATTGGCTTAAAATGGACTGGATAAAATTAGAAAGGTCAGAAACCCCACGTCATACAATTCAAATATGACTTTAATCAAGATTCAGAATTTAGTGGCACAAATATAAAAAAAAGAGGAAAGATATGATAGATCTGTTAAAATTCATTTCTCCTATTAAACATAATTACTACAAAAACTTAAGAACAAATCGATGCGACGGGACCTGAAATACAGCTGACAAAGAAGACATCATTTACATCGCTGATAAATCAATAAAAAATAATTTTAGTTATTTTTTAGAATTGCGAAAAATCATTTAGAAAACGTAAAATAATGAACTTTTTCTGCAATGAAAAATATAATTCGAAGACTGATTTTGGTGTTATTACATGTTCTTCACTTGTCAAATCGATTAACTCGCTTACTCACCCAAAAGTTGTGATATTAATAACGATTACACCGAGGCTATTCTATCTTATTCGTTCCACACGTCTTTATATAAAAGCTACATCTGTATTTATGCATTATACAATGTTTATTTCAATTTTTACGTTAAAGAAAATTTTGAAAAACAATGTATATTATTTCATCACATTTCTCCACTTTCTGTTTTATGGAGTTAATCGATTTGTCCTGTGAACGGCTCATATATCGATGAGGATCTCAAGCGATCGTCAGTGTTGGTATAATATCTGCGAGGAGCTCAGGCGGTCGTGAATCCGAGTGAGTCGGAAATGACTGCAAGCTGCAGTAGTCGGAGGATTAAAGTGTACAACCGCAGGAATCTCACCTCGTTGGTTCGCCATCCACAGTAGTAAGCTGAGCACCTTCGCTGCGCACAGCGATGAGAAACTGGTACAAGCACATAGACGCATCTATCGCGACTTTACGACCTGAAACAATGCGTGTTCTTATTCAATTCTTATTCAAAATCTGGAGTAAACAAAGTGCACAGAATTCGAGATCCTGAATTAAATAGAACGATGGGCAACGTACCGAAATAATGCTTCAATTCTCGTTCCTTGATAGCGCTCGGTGCCACGTCCGCTATTAACTTCGCCAAACCTAGAATACCCATGGTGTTAAGGAAATATCAGTGGGGTTAAAATTATTCAAACGGCAATGGAAACATGAAGTCGAAGCTGAAAGCGAGCAACGCAAACGAGGATTCGCGCCAAATTGCGACGCAGTGTTCTCATCGGCAGACCTTGAGAAACTTAAAATCACTAACATATTTGTCGATAAATCCTTCCTTATTTTCATTTATTTATTATCGTATTTATTTGGAATTGGTGAATGGACATTGCGGAGGAATGATACAAATAATGTTCACCTAAGTAGAATTTAAACGCTTAATATAAAATCATGGGAATGGTTGACGGAGGTTTGACGAAGTTGAGAACCACTGACGAGTGTTCGAAATTAAACTCGCAGACTTGTTAGGTTAGGTTAGGTTTATTCTTTCTTTGGCATAGATACAATAAAAAATACACTATACCAAAAGTGGCATTTCAAGAATTCGCAGACTTGTAATAGGGCGGATTCCACTTACGCCCGAATCGCCCGTAATTTTCATTAAGCTGGGTTTTCCTGTACGCGACTAGACGCAACGTCGAGAATTTCAAAGTCGATTTTCTCGAAAATGAAGCGCGATATGAAAAAAGTTACTCTTTCTTTTTTACTTATAACAAGTAAATACGTCGAGAAAAAGGAATAAAATTTTTTGAAATTCCGCTTCATTTTGGAGAAAATCGACTTTGAAATTCCTGATGTTGCTTCCAGTCACGCATAGGAAAACCTAGCTTAATGAAAATCACCTTAAAGAATTTCAAAGTCGATTTTCTCAAAAATAAAGCGCGATATCAAAAAAAGTTACTCTTTCTTTTTTACTTATAACAAGTAAATACGTCGAGAAAAAGGAATAAAATTTTTTGAAATTCTGCTTCGTTTTCGAGAAAATCGACTTTGAAATGCTTGACGATGCGTCCAGTCGCGCATAGGGAAAACCAGCGTAATGAAACTCACGAATGACTTGGGCGTAAGTGGAACTCGCCCATAGTAATACAATATTTGTAAACAGAGAAAACAGTTTGTAATTTATATACCGTTCTGTTAAAATAATGTTAATAAGCAGGCCTTCGTTTAAATAATTATATTGACTTATTGACATATATAAATAGTTCGCGTGGACACATGTGCGACCTAACCACGTGGTTGGAGTATTTGTAATTGAATACGGCATTGTAATATTTGTAATGGAAAATGGATAACTGTGACTTAATAAGGACCATCGAAGATGATCAAGAAGTGCCGGATTTGTCGGAGAATTCTGACGTCGAAGATGATGTAAGATATTGTCATATAAATTATATTCTATAATTCCAAGTAAAAAACACTATTTATTGTATGAATTTCCAACCACGCGAATAATTTGTGTGTCGCACTAGTTTCAACCACGGAAGCAGAAGAGGAAGGAAAAGAAAGACTTCGATACCAATTTCCAGTTTATAAATGACGCCTCCGAGTATAATAAAGACACGTGGAACGACTTGAGCAAATATATTAAACGGAAAGCGAAGACGAAACTCGATGATAAGATTAAGAAGATCAGAAGAGGAATCGAGAATGGAGTACGTGCAAATCGAGCGTAGATTTAAGCTTAAGGCGTTCGTCCATTGCTGCGACGCAATGCAGTTTGAGCAAGAAATGATTGCACTAATTTTTCCTTAAGAGATTAACGAAAGAGAAAGTGTGTTGCTCGCAATTGCGAGTAATCGTTTTTTGTTAGAATTGCAGTTGCGGTTTGGCGGTTGACGAATGGCCTTAAGGTGGGCTCTCACTGCGCCTCGCCTCGGCGCAACTTCGCTTCTCACTCGCATCTACTGTCGTTTGTAGATAAAAAGAAACCCGGACGCTGAGCCTTGGTTTTGCCCTACCTAAAGTTTCCAGCTTGCCTAGGTTCATATGTTTGGTCAGTTGTTCAGAGAACTCTCTTCCCCGAAATGTTCTCGAGGAGAAATCCGCCGATCGGAGTTGCTCTGAGGCGAGGCGTAGTGTGAGTCAAATTGTGAAACTGCGGAAGAAGAGCGTAGGAAGAATAAAATGAGCCGAGGCGAAGCGTAGCGAGAGTTTGCCTTTACTTTTTCACTTCTGCTATAGCAGAAAGGGTTACAAATGTTAAATTGTTTATATATATTCTTCTTACAGGTCGAAATTGATGATTGCGTTTTAGAATCGTCAGAAATTAAAATAGAAGATGACGAAATTTCTCTGTCAGAAGATGAACTCAAAAAGGGTAAGAATACCTATTTCATTGCATATTTTTTATTTCGAGTTAATGAAACTTCACGTTTAATTGCAGACGTATTTAAGACAAAGGAGAAGAAAGGTAAGAGGAAAAAAGTCCCTAAGGAAACTGACGAAGAAACAATCGACTTCGAGGAGTACTCAAACTCGGAACTGCACGCAACATTTTATCAAATGAACTTGTCGCGTCCTTTATTAAAGGTACAATTATATCACACGAAAAGCCAAAGTTCGATAATATTTCACGTGCTGTTTTTCGATAATTGATTATGTTTGCTCGTTAAAGGCCATTACAGCTATGAATTTTGTGCACCCAACACCTATTCAAGCTGCTACCATTCCAGTCACGTTAATGGGCCGCGATGTATGTGGCTGCGCTGCGACCGGCACAGGTAAAACTGCGGCTTATATGCTTCCAACTCTGGAGAGATTATTGTACAGACCGTTGGATGGCCCTGCTATTTCCCGAGTCCTCGTACTCGTACCGACAAGAGAGCTCGGCGTTCAAGTGTATCAAGTCACGAAGCAATTGTCTCAATACACAACAGTCGAAGTAGGATTATCCGTCGGTGGTTTAGACGTGAAAGTTCAGGTACGTAATTGCACCGTAACGAAAACTGTGTTCCGAAATGAATGTAAGCAGTTGCTATTATATCTTTAATAATTTTTTTAACTTCTATTTTAATTGATTACGTTAAAATCTCTAGTTGGAAGCGCGAAATTTTTCGTTAATTTTGTTGAAACTAAATTCTATTTTAATTCATTACGTTATAATTTCTAGTTGGACGAGCGAAATTTTGGGAAATTTAGATGAAATTATATTCTATTTTATTTGATGAAGTTAAAATTTTGAATTGGAGGAGCTACATTTTCGTAAATTTGATTTAAATAAAGGTCGATTTTTTTTGCTTACGTTAAATTTTCTAGCTGGAAGCGTTAAATTTTTCGTTAATTTTGTTGAATTTAAATTCTATTTTAAGTGATTACATTAAAATTTCTAGTTGGAGGAGCTAAATTTTCGTAAAATTGATTTAAATAAAGTTCGATTTTTTTGCTTAAGATAAAATTTCTAGTTGAAGCAACTAATTTTTAGTAAATTTAGCTGAAATTAACTCCTACTTTGAATTGATTACGTTATAATTTCTAATTAGACGAGCGAAATTTTGGGAAATTTAGATGAAATTATATTCTATTATATTTGATTGAGTTAAAATTTTTATTTGGAGGAGCTAAATTTTCGTAAATTTTGTTGAAATAAATTAAAAATTTTTTGCTTACATTAAAATTTTTATTTTTAGTAGCTAAATTTTAGTAAATTCGGTTGAAATTAAATTCTATTTTAATTGATTACGTTAAAAATTCTAGTTAGAGAAGTTAAACTTTTCGTAAGTTTTGTTGAAATTAAATTCTATTTTTACGTTATTCACATAGGAAACTGTATTAAGAAAGAATCCAGACATCGTGATAGCTACGCCCGGAAGATTAATCGATCATTTAAAAAATACACCCACGTTCTCGTTAGACAGCATCGAAGTGCTGATTTTGGACGAAGCAGACAGGTAAATTGAAAATAAATATCTGATTCCACTCCCCCTTTTGCATCGTAATTGAAACACTTTTGTGAACTTCGTTAAAGGATGCTAGACGAGTACTTCGCAGAGCAAATGAAGTACATAGTAAAGCAGTGCTCAAGAAATAGACAGACGATGTTATTCTCAGCGACTATGACCGAGCAAGTGAAAGATTTGGCTGCTGTATCGTTAGATAAGCCTGTGAAAGTATTTGTGGATAGTAATCAAGATGTTGCATTCAATTTGCGCCAGGAATTCATTCGGTAACTATCGAAGTTATAAGTTAATTCTATTAAGCAAACGAATGTGAGACGCGAACTTTATTTTCTGTTTAAATATAGGATACGAAAAGAGAGGGAAGGAGACCGCGAGGCAATATTGGCTGCCTTGATTTGCAGAACTTTCCACGATCATGCCATGGTTTTTGTTCAAACGAAGAAACAAGCCCACAGACTTCATATTCTGTTAGGATTATTAGGTGTGAAGGTACTCGACTGATAACTCGTTTCATAATTGTTGTAGAAATTTGTTTACAATCTTCATTGCATAGACTAGGCTTAGGCAATGTTTTTAAGGAGATCTTACGCCGCAATTTCTACTTATCGTATTTCGAATACAAGAAATGATTCTCTCAGTTGCTTCACAAATAACAGTAAGGCCTGAAAACACAAGTATTTTCGGGATTTTGTTTTTTAAAAACTTGAAGACTTTTTTAAATAAACGGTTGTACATTCGAAAGTATATATTTTAAAGTTCTTGTAGGTTTTTTTGCAATGCGATATCTAAGTAAATAATGGAATTATATCCGATCTCCCAGCAGCGTTTTTTTTTTTATTTAAGTACTTTACGGCGACCACTGTAGCTTTAAGCTGGTTCACCAGAAATAAAAAAATCGACGGAATTTAGTTATTATATTAGATTATCTGGTCCTTAATTGTGGCTTTTTCATTTCCGTTGCTTAGTTTTTATTTTACGGATGAAAAATGATGAAAAATGAGAGCGATTCTGTGGCGAAAATCGATACTTTTGCTATCAGAAGCCGCCATTTTGTAGCAAATTAATTTTTCATTATAATGAACGATTAAGGACAAGGTAATCTAATCTACTAACTAAATTCCCGCGAATTTTTTATTTCGTACGACCCAGGTCAAAATTAAAGTGGTCACCGCAAACTACTGAAAAAAAAATCGCTGCTGGGAGATCGCTGATATTTCTTACATTTATCTATATTCTCCATCGCAAAAATTACTACAAATAGCTTAACATGTATACTTTCGAACACATAAAAGTTTCATTAAAAAAACCCTTCAAGTTTATCCCCCAAAAATTCCCGAACATACATATGTTTTTCAGACCACACAGGTAGTCGTAACCCCTTAATATAATAATAATATTAAAACACTTTTAAATAATAGTGTTGTACTTATAAATATTTTGTGTCGTAGGTTGGGGAACTCCACGGCAACCTCACGCAACCGCAGCGTTTAGAGAACTTGAGAAAATTTAAAAACGAAGAAATAGATATTCTGTTGGCAACAGACGTTGCTGCAAGAGGCTTAGACATTAGCGGTGTGAAAACTGTAATCAACTTCGTTATGCCAGCTACCATGCAGCATTACATCCACAGGTATCACTGTCCACTCTAAGCACGCGCGTGCATCGCGAGAAGATGTTTTATTCCATCATTTCTTCGCAGAGTTGGAAGAACAGCCAGAGCTGGCCGCGTCGGTGTGTCTGTTTCACTGGCTGGAGAACAAGAGCGTTCTCTAGTTAAAGAGATTATCAAGAACGCGAAGAATCCAGTGAAAAATCGGATAATACCGCCCGACATCGTAGGGAAGTACAACAAAAGACTGCAATCCCTCGAAGCTGACGTGGAGAATATACTGGAAGAAGAAAGGCAGGAGAGGGAGTTGGCTAAGATAGAAAATCAAGCGAACAGGGTGGAAAGATTACTGAAAGACGAGAAAGACACGGGCGAGGAAAGAAGTTGGTTCCAAACTCAGAAGGAGAGGAAAGAGGAGAAAGGTTTGTCTCTAAATAGCTCCGATGTTATAACTAGTGTTCCTGATTTCTCGATATTGTTTCTTTCTCGAGAAATCAAAAATCAGATCATACTTCTTGAGAATTCTCGAGAAATTTAAGGCAATATTACGAAATTTATATTTTTGGAATAATCTTGATAATATTTATCAAAAACGCAAGAAAAACTTGAACTGATTGTTCATTCCTGTCTAATTTGCACAAAATTTGTATAAATGAAACTTGTGCAAAGCGAAACATTACTTTTTTGTTTTAAAATAGTATTTAAATCTATTTCTTTTCTTTTTTTTTGTGATAAAATCTGTAGCTGTAGAAAAATTTCTTTCGTTTTGAGTGGATGTCGGCTTGATCGCATGTAGCGCATCCAAAAGTTATGGCAAATTAGGTGTCCTTCTTCCAGTGGACTGAAAAATATGAAGTTCCTTAGTTAAAGTTCGAAATTGATCTTTTTCTTGGTTGATATTAAATTCTTGGAATTGTTTTCTTAATGGTAATTCTTCATTTCGAAGATCCGTAAGTTACTGTTATATTTTCCGAAAAGTCTAGCTACTTACAAGGGAACACCGGAAACCCGGACTCTCCGATTGGAACGCAACTTTGTGGGTTTTAGAGTGACTCAAAACAAGAACAACGGTGTGTTTCATTTGGGCCCTATCGCCCTTTAAGGGGGTGAAAACTAACCTCAAAGTCAAATCGGCACTTCCACTTTTTCGCGTATAACTCTCAAAGTACATCAGACAGAAAAAAATGTTTGAAACAAAAGTTTAATGCTGCAATAAGCGTTGCAAACTTGTGTTAACAAAATTTTGAAAAGAGTTTAAAAAAAAAATACCTGAACGAAAAAAAACTTTTCTCAAAATGTTGTTAACGCAAGTTTGCAGCGCTTATTGCACCATTAAACTTTTGTTTGAAACATTTTTTTCTGTCTGTTGTACTTTGAGAGTTATACGCGAAAAAGTGGAAGTGCCAATTTGACTTTGAGGTTAGTTTTCATCCCCTTAAAGGGCGATAGGGCCCAAATAAAACACACCGTTGTTCTTGTTTTGAGTCACTCTAAGAACCCACAATGTTGCGTTCCAATCGGTGAGTCCGTGTTCGCGGTGTTCCCTTGTTAGAATTTGTTCTGCCGTTTTATACATATCTGTCTTGGATATTAAATGAAAAATCGCGTCTTTTTAATCTTTTTGAAGAGATTCTGGATTACCTTTGCAAAATCCCTTTTCTAAGGGATACAATAGTTTTGTCTCTCTTCATTTCGATATTTTTTTTTTTCGTAGCCACAAGAAATTCATTACTTAATTCAGTAGATATACAATTTTTCTAAATTGTTAAATAATAATTTAAGAGCACCTTCACCAGTCAATAATGTCGAATCTTCTCTACTGAGATTTTCTATTATAATTCATATAGGTTCTAATGTTACTAATAATATTTATTATAAATTGTAGATGTGTTTATACTTTGCGATTTCCTGGACAAAAATTTCTCTCAAAAAAAAAAAAAAACAGTTTCTCCAGAAATAAGCAATTATAAAATTTCTCGAGAAAGAATTCTCGAAAAGGAACACTAGTTTTCAGAGTTCTCCTACACTTCGGATGATTTATATTCTCGTTTGTTAGATAAACTATCGTTGGTGGAGAAGCCGCCGAAGAGTAAAGAGAAGAAGCAAAAGAAGAGCAGAGAGCCTTCGAATCTAGTGCAAGAGAAGAAAAAGAAGGTGTCCAAGGAGCCTAAAAAAGACACGGCGGAAGACAGAGCTAATAAAGAATTAGAGAAAACTGCGGCGTTCCAAGCGAGATTGGCTAAGAAGAAGAACAAGCAAAAGAAAATCCGAGCTGTAGTGGAGGATAAATCTATGAATAATAGAAGAGGTATACCTGTTTATTTTTAATTTAAAATCTTTAATGGTACTATGTTTCTTAAAACACCGATTAAATTTCAGCGCCACTAAAACGGCCGAGATCTTCGTTCGCTGCCGATCTAACGGATACAAGTAAAAAGGCCGTGAAGAGGATGCGCTACGAGTAAGTATACGTTACAAAAGATATAATAAAACATGAAATATCATAACATGATATGCATAAACAACTGTAATTTCAGCGCGAACACTAAGCAGAATCAAAGTAAGCGAAAAGGCGCGAGTAATTTCAAGGCTGGAAGCAAGGAAAACAGGAAAGCCTTCCGAAAGCGATGAGGCGAACTTTTTCATATCTGTTAATTATATCTCATTAAATACATACCATTTTACTTAATTTGTTTTATTATAGAACCGTTACAATGCGTCACTTATGTCTCACAGATTGACAGATGAATAGCACTGATTAATTGGTTTGTTTTTTTTTTTTTTGTTTCCTCGGAATATGTATACTTCATTCATAGTCTACGACCTGTTTGAAAAAAAATTGCAGTACTATGCAATTGAATACCCACAGAAACAGATATTGCTAAAATACTATAAAGTACAATAATATATTGCAGAGTGGCTTTAAGTCTACGAATTATTCTTGCGAAATGTTTGGAAATGAGATTGCGTCGATTCGAAGGACAGTGACAATGCGTTTCCTTGACGTCTCGCGGAACTTATATTACGGAATCCAAAGGGCTCGGTTCTACGATTACTGAAAACGAAATGAAGGAACCGTAAACGACTTGCATTGTACTGTAATTTTAGCGAAGAGGTAATAGGTACGTGTTAATTCTATAGTGTTTATATAATAAAAACCAAGCATTCGTCGCCATTCAGAGCCTCGCACACGATTCCCATTCATCTTTAGGTTTAATACAGTTTATCACTTAACGCTAATAATTCTAATATTGAAAAAGGAAATTTTTATAAAACCTAGGCCCACTTTAAATTACTCAAAGTTCTCTCAAATTTGTACCCAACGTCTTTCCAAAAAGATTGCATGTTGATTCGATGATGTTGAAATTTCGATGAGAATTCGAACGACTTGTCTCTGACTCTCGTAGAACTACAAGTATATCCTGCGAGCGAAATGAGTTGCAAATGTAGTCGCGTTTATGCAAGATGTTTATTAATCGTTAATACTATTATGGAAATGATATATAAAAAAAAAAAGTAACTCGTACTAATATGCTGAATTTGAAACGAAGGATGACGGAGCTTACGAAAATCGGTGTGGAAAATAAAATCACCGCCGCATAAATATCAATAAATACAACGCGCTCGTTGATGCGAGATACTTATGAAGTACAGGATGAAATCATGCACAGACACTTCTTTAATTTTAAATCGAGAATTACGTATAAAACTATCGGGTCCCAAGAAGAATTTTCTTTTTCTACAGAGTATAGAAAAGCTTTTGGATACAAATTTGAATTAAAAGGATACGAAAGTAGTTTTATAATACATATACAATAATGACAGTGGTACAGGAATAACTGTCACGTACGAGGATTGATGAACTTGTTTCTTTTCTTTTTTTTTCTTTTTTAAAAAATCGATTATCATATTGGATGATGTATTCTCGTTACCTTTGCATAACAAAACGATTCTTTAACGAATAATCTTTTATATTAATGCGCACTATCCGTTGAAGATATATTTATATGTATATATGTATAGATGCTATTGAAGTATTTATAAGGTCACCTTAAATGAAATAAATTAATAATTAGCGGCCGTGCGCTGACCAAAATCTCAAACATTTAAATTAGCTTTAGAAATAAAATATAAACAGACAATTTCAGGAGTCAGTACGTGCCTTAGAAAGTAGTGGTCGTCCGAGCTATACGATCTCCTCAATAGAATAATAATAATAATAGCAATAGGATAATAATAATAATGATCGATAATCAAATTAATAGAAACAAACAACTTTGGATCACAAAGCCAATTGACACACACTCTTTTATGTAGAAAACACGATGTTTATAGCAATCAAACAACCTCGTGTTGTTCTCTCCTGCACACAAAAGATGCGATGTGTTTGTTTTGTTAATCTGCTCATATATATATGTATATATAATTTGTATTTTTTTTGTCGAAGAAAAACGATTCGTTACTGCTAACTTAAAACGATAGCTACCTCCACCGATATTTTATATTTCAATTTTAACGTTTGGAAGTAAAGTGTTACGAACACTTTTTTCTTTTTATACAATTTTGGATTACTTCTTCGCGAAGGAGAATGTACATGAAACGATACGAGCGTTTGTATTAATTGGTGCAAAGGAGAACAATACAAAAATTGCTGGACATTTCGCAAAGGAAGAAAGACCTTAGATCGGGAAACTTTTTCGAGATGTCTGCGAGAAGGAATATTCGCTGAAGTAGCGATATTCTCGCATTATTCGACGCGCCGTCGCTTTCGTTGACGTGCAAAGAAATCGAAAGCACCGCGACTTTGCCTTTTTTCTTTTCATTTTTTCTTTTGTTTTTTTTTTCGAAATCGGAACAAATGGACTCTCCAAATAGCGTGAAATAATGGATCTTTTAATTTGCTGCAACACCACAAAATGGTTTCGAGCCGTAAGCCTACACATATTAATTATTTGACGTTAATGTATAATTATCTTAACATCTTACTGCCTAGACATACGCGAACGACAGGTTTATTAATTGTTGTACATAACCAAAATATTCTGTTTTCTAATTTGTAAAGTATTTTTAGATTCTTTAATTGTTATGATCATCACGTCCCTTAAGTCTTTCCCCTATCTCTAAAACATCCCCTTGGGTACAGTTCATTCACTTAATTATTTATTTACTTTATCCGATTCTCTTAATGCCCTCTTCGCCGGTGGTTCTTCGATCTGAAAAGATTCTCCCCTTAGTGCCTGCCGAATTAATTCATTAAACATCGCTCACTTACTTCTTCTTCTAAACCAGGCAATTGAATTCTAGTCTCGGACGCCTCCGCCGGCTGTAAATAAACATCGGAACCGCGTGAATAGTCGCCGGCATTGAAAGCCGGGGGTAGAAATAAATCGAACGACAACGAAAGTACTGTCTTCTTAAATGCCAAATGACTTTACCTGTGCATCAATACATTCCACTTCTCCGATTTGCAGCTTGAAATCATATCACACACTCAAAAAAACTTTTCAACACTATTATTTGCGAACTTACTATTTATATGAATACACTAAATGCAAAAGTGACTGCCGTGCTCCTCGGGACTAATGGATAATGAAGCATCAATTTCATTAATAGCTATCGGGAATGGTTCAACTTACCCTTGCGTCGGTTTCGTTCGGGCCAATGCCCACCTCCTTTTGCTGCTTGGACTTGGCCCTGCGCTGCGGCCTTTCGCTCACCGAATGCGCATTGTGGAGCATCCCTTTACCTTTAGGGCTCGACATGTTTATCTGCATCTCGGCGGGCAAGTAGTTCCTGATGTTTGTCAACAGCTCGTCCGCCCGCTTGAAGTACATGGTGGGAATTCGTGTCTCGCTGGGGAATTCTTTCATATCGAAAATCGTCGTCTTAGTGTATATCACATTCATAGCTAAATCACAAACAGCCCACAATTTCTACGCACAAGAAGACAAAGTGAACCTTCCTATATCGGATTGGTTTAGTGATTAGAGGCAGCCTGAGATAATTACGTAGTTCATATTGTTGTCGTCGGGTTTCAGAGCGTCCTTGTGGCTCTTCATTCGCTCTATGAGATTTTTATAAAAACTATAGCAATAATATTCGTTCTTTGTTATGAGAGGCTCCAGTATGAACCACAAACACTGCTGTATGACTTTCAGCTGAGCCACCATCTGATGGCTGGTGAATTCGGGATCGTGCGCAAGGATGGGTACTGCGAATACTAGCATGTAATCGGGAAGAATGTGAGGCAGTTGACCTGTAACCGGGATTCGATTAAACGCTTAATATCATCTGATTTAATTGGGCAGACTACTGTAAAAAATCGGAAAAATGTATTTTTTTCTTTTTCGCAATTTTCTGATAGACGCGCGTTTCGAGAATGCTCTCGCCAAATTTTATGAAGAAATTCGCGAAATTTACGGGGGTATAGTAATTTCCGTGAAGCGGTGTCGAGCCCGCGACTGACAAGGGAAGATCCCGAACCCGGAAATTCAAAAAATTCTGAAAGTTTGTGAATATGTAGGGGGTTTCCTCCTGATTACAACGCAATTTTTGTTTGCTGCCCAAATTCACTCGAAGGGGGTGAAATTGACCCTCGAAAATTTAGCCATTTTCCGATTTTGTTATAACTCGCGAACTGTAGGAGATGGAAAAAAAGGTTTCAACACAAAAGTTACTTCTTTTACTTAGATCTACTTATCATTTTGTAAAAAAAATATTTTACAGTTCGCGAGTTATAACAGAAAATCGGAAAATAGCCAAATTATGCGGGGGTTAATTTCATCCCCTTCAAGTGAATGTGGGCAGCATACAAAAATTGCGTTGTAATCAGGAGGAAATCCCCTACAGATTCACAAAGTTTCAGAATTTTTTTTAATTATTGGGTTCGGGATCTTTTCTTGTGAGTCGAGCGGAACTTCGAACGCATTTTCCTCAGAATTACATTTTTCAACGCGTTGACAGTCTACAGAGAAAACTATACATCCAATTGACACGAACAAAGGCATTTGTTGTACGGAAAACCCGTCGCTATTAAATGACGATCAGTTTTTTTCAATTAACGACCTGCTTCTATTTCTTTTTATCAACATTTCTCCAATTTTGTACCCCGAAAACAGGATTCTTTTTTCAGTGCTCCGCCATTTTGTAATTTTTTGCGATTTTGACTTTTTTTTATCGTCATGTAATAGAGGTAGGCTTCTAGTTTCTAAATATTTTTGTCTTTTTGAATTCGGATTAACCATACGGCCTGGGCACTGTCAACGCGGCAAGTACGATTTTGCCGCAGCGCACATTTTGACGAAGAGTATACCGGAAACGGATATATGAATTTGATTGAAAAAAAAATTTCTTACCCTTCGATATGTACATTATTAACTATACTAAGCAATACATTGATTTACATGCGTTGTTTGGTTGAAATAAATTCCCGAAAACACCCATACTTTTCGGACCGTTACGGCGGTCTGCCCCTTTAATAACGCGCGTTTAATTGTAATAAAAAAAAGGGTAATATTAAACGATATGTCTATAATGGCTTACTATTCAGTTTCTTACCCATGGCCCGTTCCACGGTACCCAGCGACAATGTTTTCACATAGTCCCTCCTTTTATTTATGTCGGTTTGCATGTACGTTTTCAAAACGCACTTTAGTCTTTTGTCTTGTTCCTTGCCGGCGAGAGCGTAATAGCCCATGAAATCTAGTGGCAAGCATTTATTTGGAATTCCTCTTCCGAGCCCTTTATGTAGTTTGCTACCGAAAGCCTCCCGCACCTGCGGAACTTCGTCCTACGAACGGATTCGAACAATTTAAACGCGAATATATTTTCACATTGATTTTTATATGCAGCGTAGGGCTGGGACTATTTGTCGAATCTTTCGGTATTCAAATACTTCAGTTGCTCAATTATTTGGCGAATATAATTCGAGTATCCCAGTATTCGAATACTATTCGAATATTAAAGTATTCGAATACTATTCGAATATTTAAGTATTCGAATACTATTCGAATATTTAAGTATTCGAATACTATTCGAATATTTCAGTATTCGAATACTATTCGAATATTTCAGTATTCGAATACTATTCGAATATTTCAGTATTCGAATACTGATTTATTCGAATAGTATGGTGTGAATTATAAATCACGAACTCACTCAAAATATTCGAGTAGTATTCGAATACTTAAATATTCGAATAATAACACCATACTATTCAGTATGAATACATTAGTATTCGAATAGTATTGTGTGAATTATAAATCACGAACTCACTCGAAATATTCAAGTACTATTCGAATACTTAAATATTCGAATACTTAAATATTCGAATAATAACATTCGAATACTCAAATGTTCGAAGTATATTCATAGCATTCGAATACATGTAAAATATTCGAATATTAAATTATTCGAATAGTCCCAGCCCTAATACAGTGGCGGACGAAAGAAAGTTTACATGCTTTAAAATCGCATAATTTTTTTAGAATTGGTCCAAATGAATTGAGCTTTTTTTTTAGAAGCTAGAAGGATTAGTTTGCCGAGTGACGTGTTTCGGCGTTTTGAAAAAAATTGCAATCGCGAAATTCCCGAAATCAGCGATTTTGGAACTTGTTCTGCGATCTTTAAGGGGTCATATACGTTTGTCAACGCGAAAACGTAGTCAATGTTTGCGAGTGATTCAGGGATAAACTGTTAATCCGATTCGTTTAATTCTTTTTGTGTTTTATAGGTATATGTTTATATACCTCAGGTAAGAAAATTGGACATTTTTCAAAGATGTGTGTTTTTCTCGAAACATCATTTTCCGCGACGGTGGGCATGATAACTGCCTCATCGTTCATCCGATTAACTTCATTATTTACACACACATTCGACAATAAGATTCGTCATCCGGTGACGGTGAATTTTTTCAATTAAATCGAACCATTTTTTGACATCAAGCAAAAACGTACGACTTTTATAGCGAAAATCACGACCCTTTTCCTTAAATTGCCGCAATTTTTTTGCGAATAAATGGCGACGTCCCCGGATAATTACGATCCCAAAGATTGTTAAAAAATCGGAGATTTTTTATTCAGAGCAACGTTCAACCGATTTTGATGAAATTTTCAGCACGTTTACAACTTACTTAAACCTACAAACGGGATTTTTGAATTTTCATTACATGCTCAGAAAAAAAGTTGGAAAAAAGAACGACCTTCGCTATTTTTTGTTTTGCTATTCCGACCAATTGCAATTTTTTCAAAACGACGAAACGCGTCACTTAGCAAACTTAATCCTTCTAGCTTCTCAAAAAAAAAAACTCAAGTCGTTTGGACCAATACTAAAAAAGTTATGCGATTTTAAAGCGCGTAAACTATCTTTCGCCCGCCACTGTGTATTAACTTCTAATAATTCAGATAATTCTCTGTAACAATTCACGTACCACCATGAGCTGTGACAGGTTGTAGAACTGTTCCGCCGTGAATTGATCGCCGACACCTTTTTGCTCGCATATCTTTAGCATCGAGCAGCCCGCTTGCAATCGCAGCCAGCTCATTTCCGCCTTGCTTAAGCGACCTTGCTGCAAAAGATCGCCCTTGTTCACTACGAACGCGTTCAGCATTCTGAAGGTTTTTTGAGCAGAGAGTACATCAGTCTTCAGTCCTAACAGCCAGCGCGCCATACACTTCAAACCTTCTAATCTACAACGGGTCTCCTCGGGCAATTGATCTTCCCTGCACCAATCCCCTTCGATGGTGTCGGAAGTTTGCTCGCTGCTCTCTTTCACTAACAACTCCTTGACTATCTGCGCGGACGTGACAACATTCGGAATGGCATTAAATAACACAACTTTCGCGCGACGATCGTTTAATAGCCCTTACCTTTCTCGAGACCATATTCTTTATTTGTACTTGATACTTTTCTGGTAAATTATAAGCTATGTGACCTAACGTGACTATAGATGTTCGATAATATTCTGAAGCCGGTGTGAGAGTGTTCTTAATTCTCTCGATAATTTCCGGGAAAATGGTATCGTGGATATTGGTCATGTTAACGAATAAACATCTGACGGCTTGCTTCGCCTGTTTCGGCGTTCCCGTCTCAGCAAAGTTCTTGCAGATCGGCACCATGAGGTTCATAATATCCGGCGCGACGTCGCACAGTGGCTTGTATTTCCCTAGAAACGTGAAAATCGAGAGCACCAGCGGCGCTACCATCTCGTCTTCCAATTCCAAAAGATGGACGAGTTGCATCAAGATGTCGTTGTGGAGGAAATGTGGCCCGAACACGAACGAGAGCATCTGAAATTCGGAGGAACGATAAGCTCGCGTTTAGAACGGAATAAGAATTTACACAGAGCAAAGGAGTCATTCCACGCCAACTCGGTCAGTTTTCTCCCTCGATCTCTCGGATTTTATTCAAACTTGAACATGTTATAGTCCCCGTGAAATTAGGGGAGCTTTAATTCACCACTTTGTCGATTTCGAGTTCGTTAAAAAAATACAGCGCCTCGAATTTTGCGATTTTTGCTCATTTTCGAGAAAATGGGTTGTACTTGTGAATTTTTATCTCGGAAACTATTCGCCGGATTTAGTTGATTCCTGCGTTATTTTAATCTAGAAGGATCGGCCTTCCTGAATAATTGTCTATCCACTTGAAAAATCATTTTTACAATAACGGAAATTATAAACAAAGTTTTATTTTGCAAGTCGAGGCTCGAGGTGGCGATTTTAAAAATCCGGAAAAAATACTACCATCTTTCGCTGAAGAATGACCCAAATGCATTTACGAGGCAGAATTATGAACGTACCACAAGTAGCCTCAGACCTTTTTCTCCCGCGTTGTTCGGATTTAGTCCGACTTCTTCTATCACGTTGCCTCCTTTTAAACAATCTAATACATATCCAATTAAAACCTGTCGGAATATAATCAGTGTGAGAAATATGCGCAGGCAAATCGTGTGTGTGGAACGTAGGAGCGTGTGCAATTACCCTAATCGCTTCTTCATCGATCATGACAGAACTGACTCTCTCTAATAACATTTTTATCGTGTTATAATATAAATTCGTCATGACAGGCTGGCCCAACTTCTTCAGAACCATGCTTATCGTATCCGCGCACTCCTTGCAAGATACGTTCGGCTGAACTATCGTCTCCATCCCTTGAAGCAGTGCAGTGTCCTTTCTCATGTGGGCACTAAACTTCTGTAAAAATTCTTGCACCTTCATGGGGTCTGGTAGAAAACGGGATATCTGATGGATTTTAGCCACCAGCTCGACCATGGCGTCCGGCTTCTTTACGATTTCCAACCATTCGACCACTGCCCTTCGCACGCTAAATTAAAGGATCGCATGTTTGTACGAAAATCAGTTGCATAAAGTTATATTTTACTACAGTCGAACCTTGGTAATTTGAAACTCAAGGGAAGGGAAAAAATCTTTGAATTATGGAGCTTTCGGCTTATCGAGTTTTTGAGTAAGAAAGAAACGAAAATTCGACTTATAGAGGCTTTGTGCGACTGCTAATTTTTTTTATTTGTGATGCTGTAGGGCAAGACAGATTCGAGTTTTAAGGGTCAAAGTTTTTAAGCTTTAAAAATAATTTTAAGACATTTTATCCTCGAAATATCACTTTTTACTATGTATTAAAAAAAATTGTGATTTTGGTTTGTGCTAGTCTTTTAGTGTATCCTAAATCAGTAGCATTTTTAATCGTGAATAATGCAGAGAATACATTTTCCTCAATATTTTGAGATCTTTCTAGGAAATTTCGTAATATATATGTAGAAGTAAATTTCGATTTGTAGAGATCGGAGTTCTTCTAAATTCTAGTTGTGGAGGTGAAATACATAATTTAACATGTAAAATATAGTTCGAGTTAAGGAAGTTTTATTTCGAGTTGTAGAGAAAATTTTCGTTTTATAGAGCAGTGATGAACAACCCGCGGCCCGCTTGAACATTTGCATATATCTTTTGAACTGTAAAAGATATCAATTTTAATTTTGCTTAAAAAAAAAAAATAGGATAAAATTATCCCTTTCTAATATTATATAATTATATATTTTTTTTACGTTTATTTAATTTTTTTTCATTTCTCTCAACTTAATTACGACAAAAAAAATTGAAAACTGTTTATTTGGTACTTTATTTAACGCCCTTTTAAGTGGTTTCTAATAATTCGAAACTGCTACTCTAAAACAATTATTTAATCGTTCGTCGTCGAGTCGATTACGACGATCATTTTTTTAAATTTTCATTCTCGAGAATTGCTCACACGCAAACGTAGCTACTGCCAAATAAATTTATTAAATTTATTAGCCGGAAAGTAACGCTTATAAAACTCAACAAGACTAGCATTCTGAAATTTATTCCTTAATTCTGTGTGGTTATCGAGGTTCGACTGTATAAGTAATCGTAAACGGGGTTGGGCATTATTCGAATAAATTTTTATTCGAACGATCTCGAATAAGAATTGAGAATAAAACTAAGTTATTCGAGAATAACGAATAAATTTCAATTCGCAATTCTTATTCGAAGTAATAATGCCCAACTCTGATCGTTAATAATGGGAAGCATGCTTACGCAAGTTGATGTTTCTGCAATTCTACAAATGCTTTGGATGCGTGGTCGTCAATTGTACCTAATAAATGATATAATTTCTTCATTCGCTCACCAGCCGGCAGCTGGTAAGGGACTAAACAGGTATTCAATAATCTTTCTACCAATAATCTATCTTCCATGCCCGCCATATAATAACCATGTAATATTTTATCTTTTATCCAAGTGACAGCCTTCTTTGTAGCTTGCGGTACGTCTGCGTCGTTCAAATGTTTCTTGTATATCATTGCCAATCCTGACATTGCTTCCTTCCTGATCTTAAACTGAAAGTTAAAAGATTCGTTAGACCTACGCGTCAGAATTTATCTGCGAAATATAAGTGCCGTCGCGCATTTCGAGGAAATTAATAATAATTAAGGGACAATGACACTGTAGAGCCCGGGAAGGCAGCCTGATTTTGAGAATTTTTTTGAAGGCCTTTATTGTACATACCTCGAAGTACGATCACGATTTTTAAAAATTTTTTTTAACACAAAATAGCGGCGCTGTAGCTCAAGAAAAGAAGCTTCTTCTGAAAAACAGTGTTTCGCGGCCGGAAAGATTTCTCCTTCAATTTTTCACCCAGAGCAAAAAACGGAAATTTTTTTAGTTCTATATAAGATTATCTCGGGAAGTACACGAGGAAATGAAGAAATACTGATTTTTGTAAGAATGATGCGTGATTTTACAAAACTCGGAATTGCCACAACCTCGAAATTGTTGAAATGTTTTTTTCGATCACGCACCATTCGTACAAAAAACAGTATTTTTTAATCTCCTCGTGCACTTCCCGAGATAATCTTATGTAGAACTCAAAATTTTTTGATTTTTTGTTCTAGGTGAAAAATTGGAGGAGAAATCTTTCCGGCCGCGAAACACTGTTTTTCAGAAGAAGCTTATTTTGTTGAGCTGTGATGTCGCAATTTTGTATTAAATTTTTTTTTAAAAATTGTGATCATACTTCAAGGTATGTACAATAAAGCCCTGCAAACAGAATTTGTATTCCCATTCACTATGCCCGCATAAAAAAAAATTCAAAATCAGGCTGCTTTTTCGGAGCTCTATAGCGTTATTACGGTAAAATAGGTAATTCTTTGTGAATTTTTTCTACAAAAACGGTTCGACAAATCAATTTGAGGTTTGGCAGACTGTATTATTGTACCTTGAACTATTGTTCTGAATTTTTGTACGACAGTAAAAGAAAAAACACGGCAGATACAAAATGAACGTTGAAAAATAATCGGGTGGTCATGGCGTTGACGAAAAGTACTGTAAGGTTTATCCAAAACACAAAAAAGAAAAGAGATTCTTAATCTACATGAATGTGGCTATCGGTGGTAGTAGATTTATTGCCGCATCTGTTACCGTTCCTTTTTTATTTAAAGAAGTTTTCCCGATTTTGGAGCAAAACCTGTTTCAGACTCAAATCAGGACGCTCCGCCTTCTTCAAAAGGCTGCCATTTAAACATTTTTTTATTTTTCTTAATGCATCTACTACCACCGATAGCCATATTCATATAAATTAAGAATCTCTTTTCCTTTTTACGTTTCGGATAACCCTTACAGTACTTTTCGTCAACGCCAGCAGCACCCGATTATTTTTCAACGCCCTCTTTGTATCTGCCATGTTTTTCTTTTCACCGTCACACCAAAATTCAGAACAATAGTTCAAGATACAGTGAAACAGCGTGCCAAACCTCAAATTAATTTGTCGAACCGTTTTTGTACAAAAAATTCACAAAGAATTACCTATTTTTCGGCCCAACAAGGCGCAATCCCCCCTTAAAATTAATATCGTCGGTCGTGAAATGTTCATAAACTCTTCTCCTCGCATCGCAGAAATGCGCGACGGCCTTAAAGCACCGTACGCTATAGGAATTAACGTGCCTTTTTATCCAACGTTCTCTCTTTAACAAATTCTAGCAAATCCTCACTGTCCGATACAACTTCGAAATCTCTTCTGGCGGTGGTCACTATAGCCATAACAACCTCGTAGCGGACACTCTCGTCCGCGTCGTGTTGCCTCAGTTTCAATGTGTCGGTGATATCCTTTCTCAGTTCGGGATGGTTCAGTAAAAAATGCATCGAATACTGCACGCATTTGATGCGAATCGATACGCTGATGTCGTTGAATCTTCCTAGAAATGCTCGCCACAGTTGCGTGTGTTGTACAGCTAATTGAGATCCTTTCTCGGAGAACATTCTCGCTAATAACGCTACAGCACCCAAACGCTCGGTTTCAGAAGATGATTTCAGTTTACATTCTAATTGCGGCAGGACGGACAACAAGACGCTCGGACATATGTGATTTAACTCGTAAATCAAATCGTACACTTTCTTACAGATTTGTAAGCTCTTCTCCTCTTTGCCCAAGATCAACACGTGGTTGAAGAACTGTAAATTTAAAAGCATAGAAAATCTTGTAGCGCCGCTCCTCTGCTTTCGTAGTACACTCGAGAACAAACGGATATTTAATTATTATTCTACTCACTGCTTGGATATAAGGTTCTAATGTATCGCTACATTTAATTACTAGTTCCTTCGCAAGCAGATACGCGTTCTTTTTCTGCGTTTTGTTCGGCTCTACGATATTCATAAGTATAATGTCCAGGAGTTCATTGCTAACAATGTCTGATTCTGTAATAAGTGGACATAATACGTCTAACATAAAACTTTTCACTTTCCCCGAATGTTCGTCGCTGAAAATAATAACGATCACAGTAGTTTCAATCTATCTTATATTTTATTTTCCTTTCTATCTATAATTATACTTACTTTACTATCCTAAACATAAGAGAAAAGAGCGCGCAGAAAATCTCCTGGCAGTCTTCCAGCTCGAAGCACATATTAAACGATTTCACGTATGCCAAATTTTCCAGAAGATAGAAGTATCTCTTAAAAGCGGGATCTTTAGGGTCTTTCAAGCCGGCCAGTTGTTTAATCAGAAACAGGAATATCGTTTTCACCTGCAACAATAAAAAAATTCAATTCAATCGTGGCTGTTGAATTGAAATCGTGGAGGATCACGATCCTCCCGTTACCTGTTCCGCATCTTTGTATGGAGCTTCGGGCGCGTAGACCCTTAAAACGTCAGCGATGCAGCACGCGATCAACAGCTGAACGTCTTTGCTCTGGTGCATCAGGAAGTGTTCTTCCGCCAAGTGTAACGCGAGAGGTATGTACTGCTGATACATTCCTTCGTCTTGTCCCATCGCTTGCAACGTGTGAGCTAAGGTCTGCGCAACGCAGTCGAATACAAGTTACTTTTATCTAGCTTCGCCGCCGCCTGCTTTTCAGCAGAATTACATCTAATTCAACGATTGTACCTTTAAGCGTCTAATCAGTTCATCCGGACCCAGATCTTCCGTAACGGATCTGCACCCTTGCGGGTAAACTATTTCTGACATTGTGTCCACTAAATGGTCCAACCAAATATGAGAAACTTTATGTCCTTAAAATAATCTAGAACACCGTCCAAATTCTGCAATGTTATAGATTCTGTTATCTATTATCCTTTAGCTCTTAAAACACCGCTTCCATAAAAAATACATTACCGACATAGTAAACGGTACGCACGACGGGATATAATTCACGACGCAGCCGAAAGGAAATCGGAAGAGCGAAATAAAATTTTGTTTTCTCTACGCTAGATCTGCTTGGTGAACGAGAGACGTTTTGCATTTATTTTTCAAATCTTTACACAATTATTTCTGTTGGTTTAGTGAAACTCGAGGGCTTACATAATAAGAAACAAACAGTCTGTGAAAATCTCCATCGTATTACTTGCCGACTATCGTCAATAATGTTTATAAAAACCGAGGCGCAAGTAGAAATGGTAAATTCTTTAAATCTTCGAAATCCACTTTCCCGCAAACGTAATCCTGCTAAACAAAATTTCATTCTATGTTTCTGATTTAGTTTTGCAAGGGCGATCATGAATTACACTCCATCTAGTACGATAACTTATGCTCGGTTTTTCCTAAAATATATTCCCATAAATCGCAAATCATTCTCATAGAATCCGGAGTTTAACGCGGAGATTCGCAGGCTGGATAATTCGTGTACTCCTACCTAAGCGATCTTAGGCCTGAATAAAAGAAACGTGCAATTCAACGAATAGGGGAATGCAAAGCGTGGCTCTGTTAAAGAACGCGGGCGTCGAATCGGTTAAACGAAACGGTGAGCGTCAGTGTTTATATTCGCAATAGCTTCGACAACTGTACACCGCCTGCGGGTTCCATGCCAGCCGAACAGAAAATAGGGAATGGGTACGCACGGGAAATACGAGCCGTACGGCATAAATATGACTTAGAGGAGTTCTGTAAAAACGAGGATCGCATGCTGATTCGTGTCTGGCTGCGTTTAGAGGCGGTGTTCGCGTTCTGAATGGAATAACGGCAAAAGATATCGCGGAGGTTATGTCCGCCGTTCGTGCATGAATACAAGGGGGAGACGTAAACAGTATTATCGCTCGGTGCGCCCGAGGAGGCTGGGTATTCGCGGAGGTAAAGCCGCGAGGGTAATGTCAGCCACTTTATCTGTTAAAAGACGTATTACCTCAAGATATGCATAGGCACCACAAGGCCTGTGACACTCGGAATATCAATAAAGCAAATATATGCGACGAATACACGGCACTATCCTTAAGTTTCTCGGGCTCACACACTACCGCGGTGTAATTATTACTAAGTGCGAGCGTATCGCCTTCGACGTAGCTTTCTGAATTTTTTGTAAGTATTTGGCATGGTAAAACGATCAAAATGACATCAACAATGTAGAGAAACAGTATTCGTAAACGGTTAAGCGTGTCAAAGGACGCGACAGCGCAATTCGATCACTTGAAGTCGTCTACATTTAACTATCCCGGTGGATACTTCAGGCTTAAGTGGTTAAACGCGGCACAGCTAGCGTAAACGTACCGAAGCGAGGTATCGGCGATTCTATTGGTTGGAATCATGTGCAAGGATATGGTGCACCAATGGTGCAATGGTGCAACGATGCTGTTGCGTCTATTTGGGCGAAATTGAAATTGAAGGTAACGGCGGATTCTAATTGGCGTTAGGAGTGTCGCGTCTCGTTTGATAGTTCCTAGAGTTTTCTTTTTCTTTGGATTGTATCGTTGTTAAGGAACGTTATTATTTTTTTAAATTAATAGTTAGTTGGCGAGGAGATTGTTTAGGGCGAATTCCAATTACGCCCGAATCGCCCGTGATTTTCATTAAGTTGGGTTTTCCTAAACGCGACTGGACGCATTATCAGGAATTTCAAAGTCGATTTTCTCGAAATTGAAGCGCAGTATCAAAAAATTGTATTCCTTTTTCTTGATTTATTTGTTTGTTATGAGTCGAAAAGAAAGAGTAACTTTTTTTGATGGCGCGTTTTATTTTCGAGAAAATCGACTTTGAAATTCTTCATGTTGCGTCCAGTCGCGTATGGGGAAACCTAGCTTAATGAAAATCATGGGCGATTTGGGCGTAAGTGGAATTCGCCCTTTAAGAAGTGTAATTTCAGTTTATACACGGGTTCGTTTCGGCTGTTTATTTAATACATAACGCTAATTTGAAATATAGTAATTGAATTTATTTAAACTAAATAAGTATTATAAATTGGCGCTATATCGCTAAAGTGGAACATATTAATTCATGTTTTTTAGGGACACCGAGATTTAATTATATTTTTATCTAATCTTCCATGTTTTTTATGAAGTTTAAAAATTCGTTTATTATATCTGTATACCAATCTTTTATGCATCGTTTAAAACTATTTACGTGCTTTAGGTTTATCTACATATATTTATGCAAGAGAAATAAGATTCATTCCCGTTTTATTTATCAAGGAAAAATATGTGTATAGTCAGCTCATTTGATTTCGTCCGGCCAACACTATACTTACTGCATTCCACTTTAGAGTAGACTTTCTCCGCGCAGGGATATACTGCTGATTGGTCGGAAACCGGCAGGGAAAGTGCTACGACCAATCGCGTGTGTCAGTTCTGTGGGAGCTGCGCAGATCGGTTGCAAATTGGTAGGGCGCAGGTCTACTCTTATATGAAATGGAGGATAATGCGCTATGGTAAGTGGCACACTTCACACGGTTGGCATGTGTTTCAAGAGCATTTCTACTATATTTCGTGAATATGGTTTAGGGAAAGCCACGTCATAGGCTCCCACCTCGACCATGATCACGAAATATTGTAGAAATGCTCATCAAATGAATGTCAACTATGTGAAGTGAGCCACTCACCGCCATAAATATTTTTTTAGCCAAGTATGAAATGCTCTACTAGTGTTTAAAATTATTTACAATTTTAGGTTTAGCTGCAAATATTTATGTAACTGTCTAATTACCAATTGAAAACAATAATTTGATATATACATATATGATCCAATAAAATTTGAATTACGAGCGCATAAATACACACTGTTGCAAATTTATTATCAGCTGTCGAATACTGTAAAATCTAACATTGTATCCGAAATAAATATCAGAGTTGGTTGCTTTATTTATTAAAATTTATGCTAATCTTTAACCTTTTAATATTATCCTATATCGAATAATAGAATTCAGGTACTTTCATCGAGTTTAATTAGCACGATAAATAAATTTACACGTGTAATATCACATTCCCGAACAAACAGACTTAAAACTTTTCGATTAAATAAATAATAACGAATGTTAAAAAAAATGAAAACGCTTACCAAACTGTTTAAATAATATTCTCTGTATCTACGGAAGAAAGCTATAAACATTCAACGCGATGTTCTTTAATTCGCGACCAGCTCATTAGAATACACTCGAATTACTGCTAACCGGAAATCGTGCCTTTTCACGCCTTTTCTGCTTGGCACATATAACGTGTGCACGCACTGGTTCAGCGCTGATCACTTTTGTTGAAAAGGAATTGATCATCTCGACCAGGAAGAAATATAAACAATGGTGAGCGATTATTCCGGTGGTTGTAATAAATTCGACAAATCTTTCCCGTTGAATTTTGTAAATTGTTCATAAATTTCCTGTATCGTAATCGTAGCTTTTTAGGTTAGGTAACTCAAACACACGCCTGATGGTACCGAGTTTTGATTTCATTACTTTAAATTGTTACTTTTCACTCAAATTTATCGTAATTAATTTATCGCAATTAAAAGCTCGATGGACGTACTATTTATTTATACTAATATCAATTTCCCCGGGATTCCTATAAAAAAATACCAGTTCGAAATAAATACCTATGAAAATACGATACTTTTTTTCAACGAAGTTGACTATATTTTTTTTAAATTGTATTTCAGGCAAGCACGAAAGCCGACAACCCTGAGAAGGCAGGCCAGGAAGTAACACCTATTCACAGAATTAGGATCACGCTTACTTCGAGAAACGTACGCTCTCTTGAAAAAGGTAAATTTCTATGTGTGAAATATAGTTTTATGCAGTTGTGCACGTTTTTCTAATAATTAATGTTGTTCCAGTTTGCTCCGAATTGATCAATGGAGCCAACAAGCAGAAGCTCAAAGTTAAGGGGCCAGTTCGCATGCCTACAAAGATCCTGAGAATAACCACGCGCAAAACGCCTTGCGGCGAGGGGTCGAAGACGTGGGATCGCTTCCAAATGCGTATCCATAAGAGAGTTATCGACCTGTACTCGCCGTCAGAGATTGTTAAACAAATCACAAGCATTTCTATCGAACCTGGTGTCGAAGTGGAAGTTACAATCGCTAATGAATAAAACATTTGAATAAAACTGTACAAAGTTTTAATAAAAACTGAAAATACTATGATCCGTGTAAAATTGATATAATTTCGTATAAAATTATGTTGTAATAACATACTTCACAGGCAAAATTAGATTCCTGAATCCTTTCTACATATGCCCTCTAAATTTCAATGCCTCAAAAGAATTTTTTTTAGTGTTTAGAGTATTTTTGATGAAATTGGATAATTTTATTTCTTTTAAAATTCTTTTTTATATTTTTTCAAGTATGCAAATATTAAATAAATAATAAAAAAAAGTGTTAGAAAATAATTTTTTTTTCTACTATACTTCTCTATTTTATGCAAGGGCCTGAGAGAGGATTAATTAAAAAAATTACTTTCGCTGATTAATTTATTGCGTAATTTCGATTTTATTAATCAAGGGCGTCCGGAGACTTTTTTCCAGGGGCTGGCAATTTTGGGATGATGGTATAAGAAAAATATTGGGAAACCAAGAATTTCGATATGCCAATTAGTGACAGAAAATTAAACTATTCAGAGTAGGTCGAAATCCGTCGATGTACATATGATTATCAGTGTTTAAATAGCCATGTTGTGAAAAACGAGTGTTTTTAAATTTTTTTGAACACTAAATTTTTACTTATTCGATTAATAAATACTTATTCGGAATGTTTGGTGAAATCCGAACATACTTTCAATAGTTTGCCAACTTACCACCACAGCGCTGAAATCTAAGCCACGCCTCCACTAACAAGGGAAAATCCCGAACCCGAAAATTCAAAAAATTCTGAAACTTTGTGAATATGTGAGGAATTTCCTCCTGATTACAACGCAAATTTTGTTTGCTGCCCAAATTCACTCGAAGGGGGTGAAATTAACCCCTGAAAAATCGGCTATTTTCCGATTTCGCTGTTATAACTCGCGAACTATAAGAGCGAACTGTAAGAAAAAAGTTTCAAGACAAAAGTTACTTCTTTTAATTAGATCTATCATTTGGTAAAAATTATGTTACAGTTCACGAGTTATAACACAAAATCGGAAAATAACCGGATTGTCAGGAGTCAATTACACTTCCTTAGAATGAATTTGTGCAGCAAACAAAAATTTCGTTGTAATCAGAAGGAAAGTTCCAGAATTTTTTGAATTTTCGGGTTCGGGATGTTCCCTCGTAAGTTTCCCAATACCCCTCTTGTTTTTTAACCCATTTTTTAGTACCAATTAAATAGAAATTTAAAACCGAAATTTAAAACTATTCTCTTTTTTAGTATAAACTTAATAAAGGTCAGTTTTGAAAAATAAGCGATTTTTCTCAAAAGCCAGGGGGAGGGAGGGCAACTGCCCCTTTTGCACTCCCCCCTCCCTCCGGAATAATGCAACTACAAACACGATATTTCAAATTTTGAAATATTGGAGACAATTTTAGAAACTGACTTGGCACCGAGCCCTTGTATCCAGCAGTCTAATTCTCCAATATATAAAATAATTCTATTAGTGCGAGCTTCCATGTTATTAATCAGTTTATTTTATGAATTTAATAGAAAATTATTCGTAAATTATAATACAGTGAGTTTCGTATGTTTATTCGAAATATTCTGCTGAATGTCCAGCAAGGCGGCATACTCGCAAAAGTATGGTCTGATCCAGAAACAATTGTCAATTAATGAAAACTGCGATTTATCGAATTATTTTATGCCTATTCCTCTTCCTCCGACTCATTCCCAGGTTTCTTATCATCGTCCGCACCTTCGCCACCGCTGAAACCGTCCATTCCTTCCACATCGTCTTCATCGTCGTCGCCAGCAACTTCTGCATTTTCAAGCTCAGCTCGTTCCATTTGTCTCGCCAATTCTGCTTCGTCAGTTGCGGTAACGACTTTCGGCTGCGGATTAAAAAGATCATTCCCATAAAGTCTATCCATCGAAAGTCCTCGCGGGGCAGAGTTTCCAGCAGATTAGAACTTACAGCCATTTGTACGTTAAATACACCTCCCAGTGATGTTATCTTACTCTGTATAGCATCGATGGCATCATTTAACGCTTTTAATCCATCTGTCTTTTCCGGTGTAGACGTTGTCATGACTAAAGCAGAGTAGAAACTTTATCAGCCAAACGCGAAGCTTCCGCAAGAAGGACGAAGGAAAAGGGATCGCGTACCATACAACGGTGGTGCGATTAAATTAATTTTAATCGGGAGCTCGTCCGTAGAGAGAGCTAAGCCAGCTTTCAGAGCAGCCTTGACTGCGTCGATTCCCTCGTAACCGTAACAAGCTACTTCAACGTCCGCGCGGATCTTAACTGCTTGCGAAGTCAATTTCCTTTTGATATTATTCAGTAACACTTCTTTCGTGTGTTCGTCAAGACCACACTCAGCTAAAATAGACGGGTCCCTGGAGTGGCAACGTTTGAATAATCATTACCGTGCGAACAAGAATTCCAACGTCTCGTCGACCTCACACTTACAGAACGGACTGCTTGAAGAAATCGTACGCGGAAGCTTTCTGCTTCTTATACTTCTCCTCAAAGTGCCACGCAGTCTTCTGGTACAACTCTTCCAGCTGCTCGTCGCTGTCGTAATGCAGCAATTCAGCGACGTGTCTTAAAATCGAATTAACTGCCTTAGCTTTGGCGTATCGCTCCGTGCACTTCTCCACGTCTTCGGCCGATACACGACGTTTGCTAAGATCGATATAACCTAGATTAAATTATTTAGCACGCTCTTAAATATCGGACGAAACTGAATTACTTCCGTGGGATTAATTTTCATCTCTTTTACCTTTCTCTTTGTCGACTCGTATAACGACAACCGGCTCGGTTTTCCCTACCCTTATAAGCTTATTGATAGATCTGATACGTCTTCGCGACAATTCGGAAAGAAGGATCATGCCCTCGATGTTGTTATACTCTAATAAATGCACGTACGCGCCCATCTCGGCTATGCTGCGCACATTTACCATCACTACGTCCTCCACCTCCGGATACTTCTCCTTGTAAAAGCGGCACGACAACACCATTTTTAACGCTGCAACATGAAATTTCTGGGTTGGCTTAAAACTCGATTGGTAATAAACGAATCAACGTGTTAGTTGAGAAACGGGAATGTATTTTGAAGTTTTTTATTCGTGCATGTTGTTCCCATTCGATAAAAATAAAATCGGCATTTGTCAAGTATTTCGATAAATAGGTAGCTGGGAAAGTATTTCGAAGTTTTTTATTCGTGCATGTTGTTCCAATTCGATAAAAATCAAATCGGCATTTTTCAAGTATTTCGATAAATAGGTAGCTGGGAAAGTATTTTGAAGCTTTTTATTCATGCATGTTGTTCCCATTCGATAAAAATAAAATCGGCAATTGTCAAGTATTTCGATAAATAGCTGGGAAACTATTTATTTAGTTATCATGTAGGTTAGGTTTACAATTGCGGCAAGTTACGTGACAATTCTCTGTATAATTACCAGTATGAGTGTATCCGCTTGAAAGACGAAGATTTGGCTGCTTATATTATCGAAATATTCTTGGGAAGGTTAAAATTTTTTGAATTATGTTAATAATCCATGTGCAATCTTGACTTAAATATCAGTCAGGTTATTAAGAGGGACACACAGGGGTGCTCAACTTGCATGTTTCTGGAGTAGTGGTGCGCGATATTTATCGATAATTGTACATATCGATATTTGCCTGTTGATATTTTGATATTTTTTATCGATATTTCAAACAGTAATTAGAGGTATCGATAACTTTGTTCGAAATATTGATAATTTTTATGGCACCTTCTTTCAATCAATCTAATAGGGTAGATGTCCCGATTACCGTGCTTTGACGCCGACTTGCTCACGCAGGAATTAATTACTGACTTCTGTTAGTATAATTTTGCTTGGTGAAAATTTATACTTGGTGTTAATTTTTCATATTTTTTTAATTGAAATAAAAATACATGTTTTTGTCCCAATTACCGTGCCCTGAAAAATGCGTTGTTCCAATTCCCGTGCCCTTTTTTGAATACCGTTCCCGCGGTTAGGTTATGTCTTTCGACTTTGAACTTTTCAGAATATTTTTTTGCTCTACGAGAGGTGTTTTTATGTAATTTTAATATAACCTTTTCATTACAAAAGCAAAATATGCAAATATAAATTTCTGTTCACCGTTCTGAGAAACGAAAGTAAGGTTAGGTTTAGGTTAAATTCCTGTCCCCATTACCGCATTCACCTTAAAAATACGAAAACGTTTCAAAAGTGCTCATTTTGCTATTTTTTTAAAAAATTTGAACCTTTTATAATATAATAAACCCTTTATATAAGTGCGAATCATGATAATTATCAATTTATTCACTTCTGTAAAGTACGTGTTCTTTACCGTTTCCGGTAAGGATTTAGGTAAATCCATCGAAATCTTAAATGCATTTTTGAATTTTTTTTACTATGCTTTAATTGTTTAAAAATGCAACCTTCTCATTTGTAACATATACATTAATAGTTTAACTTAATTAAAAAAAAATTTTCCTTATTTATTTATGCGAGTTTTTTGTACGCCTTTTTTAAGTATAAAGGCGCGGTAATAAGGACAGGGCACGGTAATTGGGACATCTACCCTAATTTTCGTATTACTACGGGCGAACTCCGCTTACGCCCAAATCGCCCGTGATTTTCATTAAGCTCGGTTTTCCTGTACGCGACTGGACGCATCGTCAAGAATTTCAAAGTTGATTTTCTCGGAAATGAAGCACAGTATCAAAAAGTTTTACTGCTTTTTCTCGACTTATTTACTTGTTATAAGTAGAAAAGAAAGAGTAACTTTTTTTTATATCGCGCTTAATTTTCGAGAAAATTGACTTTGAAATTCTTGATGTTGCGTCCAGTCGCGTATAGGAAAACCTGCCCTAAAAAAAATCGCGGGAGATTTAGGCGTACATACAGAGTGGAATTCAATCTGCGTCTTAGTAAAATTCAGTAATTCTTTTGCATACCCTTACTTATATTGAATGACCCCCCTATTAAAATATAAATTCTAGTTTCCTTTATAAATATGATTTGGAATGTAAATTACATGTTTTCCTTTTAATACTTTTGAATCTTAATTTAAGTAAATTAATTTCTTTACGGAATGTACCATATCAAAATTTGTATCATAGAAAATTCTTTTTAATCCAAAATGATAATCTCTCGAATATATGTAGCTTATTTCTTAATTCGTTAATATTAATATTATAATTGTTAGGTTATAACTTAAGATACTTTGTCTAATACTTTGACTGAATTAATAAATCGACTTTGAAACCAAAGAAATAATTTTATTAACACTTAGGCGTAACAAATATATAATTGGAATGGTAAAAGAAAATTAATTGTTACATCAAAGTCATAGAAACGAAAAACAGTGGAATATAGTTCTGAACTAAGCAAGGGAACAGCAACTGTTTCTTACTTCTTGTTGCAATAAATCCATAAACTATAAATCAACAATAATGGTTAATATTATCAATATCGATACTTTTTGAATAATATTTCATGTATCGATATTGAACGAAAAAATATATATCGATAGTTGAGATCAATATCGCACATCACTAATCTATGTAGACATGGCAACGATATATCGATATTTTCTCTCGACATATCGGATAACATCGATATTATAAACATCGATGTTTTACTACCAATATATCGGGTAACATCGATGGTAATAAACCGATGGCACTCATTGTTAATACCGATATATCGACGTGCTTTCATTTTTTGCCATCCCTAGCCTTAGAGCATATAAACATGGAGGAAGCATGCAATAGGCGAAAATGTAGAAGGCAATAGAAAGAGAAAGATATACATGTGGGACACCCCCTCTCTTTCTAGCGCCAGGGGCGGCAGCGATTTTTATTGAAGGTCCATAATGGAACCCTAAAAAACGTTAACTCAAAGTAAATACAATACAATACAACCCTAAGTACCCAAGAGGTTATAGGTCAAACGTTTAAACATTTTTTTACTTACTTATGAATAGTTATATTACGAGCTGTAAATTTTTCGCTTCTAAATCTACAATTGGGAATTGTATTTACTTTGAGTTAACGTTTTTTAGGTTTCCATTATGGACCTTCAATAAAAAGCGCTGCCGCCCCTGGCGCTAGAAAGAGAGGGGGTGTCCCAAATGTATATCTTTCTCTTTCTATCGCCGTCTACATTTTCGCCTATTGCATGCTTCCTTTTTGAGTATTGTCAGATTCACTTTACAAACAAAATATGCGTTGCTGATATTGATACATGGTAGCACGACACATTATTAGAGTATTTTATTACGTTTAAGTTCAAATTTAAGTTTATATTTGGTTTATAAAGCGAATTTGACAATTCTCGAAAAGGCGGGTACACAATAATTTTCTCTATCCAGAGGACCCAATATGGCGGATGCGCATACTCACCTCTTTAGTCGCGACATCTGCCGTGATAAATATCTTCCGATAAATATCAACGTATATAAATTGGCAAAACGATTTTCGCACAATTGTGTTCTAAAAACAATAACCCTTTACGAATCCTCGTATCTCAGCCCGGGCACGATTTATATCGATTTAAGGGAAAGCAAAATATCGCCCACCGCGTATCGATTATCGACCGTAATCATGTGCGCCAACATATATTCTTTCCCTCACATTGGCTACCCGATCGTAATAGCTAATTTTTATCACAACTATCTCCAATGACAATCGCTTTCGTGGATATTGCTCGATTGCCGAGAACGACATGTCCCGGTCAGGTTAGAAAATGATCGTAACAGCGAACGGGGCGCGTGTCAGTCGAATTCCAGGCGAATGTGAGAGGCTAAGGTACACGCGCGATCTCGCGTCCAGCGATCAATAGAAATCGACCGGACAGGTACACCGGAATCCAAATGCCTCTCGTGTCGAGGAATTGCCCTCACGTCGCCAATCGCGACGATCTCGCCTACATCGAGACCGTCGTCTCTCAAAAAGAGGGGTTCGTGAAATGCAGCGAGTGCGACACGGACGGGCCCAATTTGTGGTTATGCCTGTTCCCCGATTGCCGTTGGGTCGGCTGCGCGGAGACCCACTTGGACCATAGCACTGTACACAACCAAAAGTCTCCCACCCACTGCGCACACATGAATCTTTCCACGAACCGGATCTGGTGTTACGCTTGCAAGCGTGAAGTGATAACCAGACACATACCGTCGCCACCGTTGTCGCCTACGCAGGTGGACGTTAAGACGCAGAGCAATAAACACTCCGACGATGCGCCCGCTGTAGATTGCAAAACGGACGATCTTAATAGACTCATATTGGATAAGTGAGTATGAACTTTGATGCTCTTTAGTCCCTTCGAAATGTAATTGGCTGCGTTCAGCAGGCGCAACCGATGAGCAATTGTTGAGTAATTTTATTGAGAAAGGTACCACTCGCTTGCCAACGTCTCAAAACGTTAGCGATCGGTCTCCGTGTTTTGTAGCGGAAATGAAGTACGCTGAGGTGGGGATGGGATATATTGGCTGGTGAGTTCGTTTTCGAGAGCAGCGATCGAGGAGAAATCAGCCATCAACTGACGATCGTGGATTTGTCAGTTGGAGTTGCGTGGGTCCTGAAGGGAATGGTGAGATAACGAGAACGCTGCTCGGTTCTGCCTGAATGTAGCTGTGTGGCTGTTATTTATTCTTGGCGTAATAGTTGTGTGCGTTATGAAGCTATGCGTAGACCAGTACGAGATGAAAATATCGAGAAAGAATCAATGTTCTGGCTACTAAAACTCCTGAAGTTTTTCGGAGCTAACGCAAACCTATTCTGATGTATGTATTTCTACTCTGGGAACTCGGTTTGGCCTACGCTTCAGGAGCTTGGCTCTATCTCCACCACTTTTGGCTCTCTCTTGTTCTGCGAAGGTGAGAGCAAGTCAGAAAACGTCGAGAAGAGGAGCACCGAGGCAGGCAAGCGGGAGAATGGTGGGAGAATGACTCTCACGAAACTCACCGGCCAGTATATCTGATACTGACATTAGTTTTGCTCAACACATTGGGATCTACTGCTAAGCAGTACTTAGTGATGGGATCTGAAGCACTTCAAAGCGCTTTGAATCTGTCTTGTATATCAGGCGACTAATTCGAAGCACTTCGAACATGATTTGAAGCTTAAAACTCTTGAAAGTCTTGATGAGTCTTGAGTCTTGATAGGTCTTGAAAGTCTTGAAAGTCTTGGAAGTCCTGAAAGTCTTGCTTCAAAGTCTTGGTAGGTTTCGGACTCTTATCTACGTCCACCGCCGACTCGCGGGGCAATACATGGCCGATCAACCTGCTTAGTTTTTGGCAACCAGATGTCCATTTTCAAGACTTCCGAGACTTTCAAGACTTCCGAGACTTTTGAGACTTTTGAGACTTTCGAGACTTTCAAGACTTTCGAGACTTTCGATACTTCCGAGACTTTTAAGACTTTCAAGACTTTTAAGACTTCCGAGACTTTCGAAACTTCCGAGACTTTCGAAACTTCCGAGACTTTCGAGACTTCCGAGACTTTTAAGACTTCCGAGACTTTCGAGACTTCCGAGTCTTTCAAGACATTCAAGACTTATCAAAACTCAAGACCTATCGAGACTTTCAAAACTTTCGAGACTTTCAAGACTTTCGAGATTTTCAATACTTTCGAGACTTTCAAGACTTCCGAGACTTTCAAGACTTCCGAGACTTTCCAGACTTTCAAAACTTCCAAGACTTTCAAGACTTTCAAAACTTCCAAGACTTTCAAGACTTCCGAGTCTTTCAAGACATTCAAGACATTCAAGACCTATCAAAACTCAAGACTTTCAAGACCTATCAAGACTTATCAAGACTTTCAAGAGTTTTAAGCTTCGAATCATATCTATTTAATTTTTTTTATTTATCAAAGAGCTTCAGTTTAAATAAATAAATAAATTAATTAAAATTAAAAAAAAAGACTTATCAAGAGTTTTAAGCTTCGAAACATTTTCGAAGTGGTTCGAAGTTTTCGTCATGTATATATACTAGATTCGAAGTGCTTCGGACCCCATCACTAGCAGTACTACCAAGTTTCGTTCAGCAGAACAGCTCTGATCACGTCGCAACAGTGATCTCAGGTTGTGTGTGCTGAACGCAGCCACTGTTAACACTTTGAATGCTAAGACCTTTGTGATAGGAGTATTACTTGGGACTGTGCTTATGTTTATAGATGTAAGCAACAGTATGTGGTACGTATGTGGCTAACGTAGCCTCATGAGTAACATTGGTCCTAGGTATGTGATAAACAGTAGGAAAAGATATCGTGTAGCGATTTTTGAATACGTGTTTAATAAATATGATTATCGTAGAATTCGTATATATAGGCATTTCCCACGCACAAGTATTTTATTGCGTCCACGAAAGACAATATTTTCATTTTATTCCTGTAATTAATGCCTAGTAAAAATTCGTTAGCTTTGCGCTTTTAAAAAGTTCAGTTCAGAAGTTAGCCATTAATTATATCTCGTAGCACGTGGATTAAAATGTTTGAATTCTCTAATTAAGTACTCAGCATTCAAATCATTCTCATTTGTAAATCCCAATTCACATTTATATATTTTCAACAACTACTTCATCAAACTTCAATGTTTTCGCATCACTAAAAAGATCTCTGTCTCGTTGATGTAGTACCGAGTAAAAGAATAACAATGTTCGACTTTGAACTAATTCAGAGTGTAAAGAATAAGATTTGCCCGAGCGTTGAGACAAGCAGACAATAGAACAAAGACTCACGCAACGATATTAGTGAAAATGACCCAAGAAAAATCTGTATCGAATAAAGAAGGATAAGATACACTTGAATAGTCGTAGTATAATAATCGTTGACATCATTAATGCATAGTAGTCGAGGCGTTAAATACATTGAGAGCGCAGCAAAATTTCAGGCCACAAACAGTTGCATTTTAAAAATTCCAGGATCTACGGTGAGCTGATAAACCGAGTTAACTACGAGAAAGATGGGCTGTACAACGAGAAGTCTGGCGACTCGACGGATAGCACAGATTCAGACGAGAGCAAAGATTTCTCTGGGAAGCCGAGAGGGCTGGTGGGTCTTCAAAACATCGGCAACACATGCTACATGAACGCCGCGCTTCAAGCTTTATCAAACGTACCTCCGCTGACTCAGTTCTTCCTGGATTGCGGTCACATGGTTACCTACATGTCCAAAGACAGAAAGCCCGGTCTAAGCTTGAGCTATTTAAACCTCATCCGCGACATGTGGAATAAGAAAACAAGGGGCTACGTTGTACCGCACGGGATACTCTCCGGTATCCGAACGGTTCACTCGATGTTCAGAGGGTACCACCAGCACGACACTCAGGAATTCTTGAGGTGCTTCATGGACCAGTTGCACGAAGAGCTGAAGGAACATATCGAAGACGACCGCGATAACGCGTTGAGGCTGAAGGGACTCGGTGAACACTCGTCGGACGAGGATGAAACTGAGATCGACGAGAACGGCTCCAGCCAATCTGACGCTGAATACGAAACATGTGATTCTGGGGTGAGCGAGCAGAGTTCCCTCAGCGACGAGGGTGAGCGCGGCACGAAGAGAAGGTATTCCCGGGTGTCTCAGTCTGAGAAATTGAGGAGCAAATTTACGAACAGGAGTATGAAGAAGACGACCGTGGAGCAGTCTTTCGGTCAGCCGCAGAGGTCGGCGCAGAACTCGCCCGTCAAGTACAGAACCAAAAAGCAAATGAAGACTCGGAGTATCATTAGCGATATATTCGACGGTAAACTTTTGAGCAGCGTGCAATGCCTCACTTGCGACAGGATCTCGACGAGAGTAGAAACGTTTCAAGATTTATCATTACCCATTCCGAGCAGAGATCACATCGATATGCTGCACCAAGGATCTCTCACCCCGCAGAAAGCCGGCCCATGCTCAGACGTTGTATACGTGACTAATCAGACCGCTTGGCTATCCTGGTTCCTGCAATGGATGCGCTCCTGGTTCTGGGGGCCGGTGGTCAGTCTCCACGATTGCCTCTCCGCGTTCTTTAGCGCGGACGAACTGAAAGGCGACAACATGTACAGTTGCGAGAAGTGTAACAAGCTGCGCAACGGGATCAAATTTTCCAAGGTCTTGGAGCTGCCGGAGATACTGTGCGTCCATCTGAAGAGGTTTCGCCACGAGCTGATGTTCAGCTCGAAGATAGCAAATTACGTTTCGTTCCCGTTGGAAGGGTTAGACATGCGGCCATACTTGCACAAAGAGTGCGTCTCCAAAGTAACCATGTACGATTTGATATCGGTTATTTGCCACCACGGAACAGCCGGCGGCGGCCATTACACCTGCTACGCGCTGAATCCCATCGCTAATAAATGGTTCGAGTTCGACGACCAATGCGTTACAGAAGTCTCCCCGGAGACCGTGAAGCATTGCGAAGCTTACGTGTTATTTTATAAGAAATGGTCCCCGGAAATGTTGCAACTGCGCGACAAAACCACGGAGCTGATGGAGATCTCGTCTCGGGAGCTGTCCGACTTGAATTTCTTTGTGTCCCGGCAGTGGATTAATCGGTTTAACACGTTCTCGGAGCCAGGGCCCATAGACAACTCTGATTTCCTTTGTCCGCACGGTGGCGTTAATCCTGTTAGAGCGCAATTTGTAGATAAGCTTAGTATGCCCATCCCGCAAGCAGTTTGGGAATATTTATATAATACGTAAGTGTCGCTTATTAATCGGACAACTTCGTAGAAGTTTATTTTATCCTTATTTTCCTTCAATTACGATTCAAGTTACAATATTGTTTTAGATTTGGAGGAGGCCCCGCGTGCACGCACTTGTACGAGTGTCCAATTTGCGAGGAGAAATACGAATCGCTGCAGAAAAGGAGGCAGTACGAAATGGAAGTGTTCCAACGGCTAAACCACAGTACCGACACCACTGCCATTTATGTGCTGGCGATGGCTTGGCTGCGCCAGTGGCAGAGTTTTGTGCGCGGTAAGGAAACCCAGCCGCCTGGACCGATCGATAATAGTTCTATTATAATAAACAGAAATGGTCAGAACATCCTGAAACTTGGTAAGTTAACTGGAATACATTTAAGCCGGGAATCCACTGCGAAGCTAAGCTATGCGATGCTATGTTTTAGCTTAACTTTTGATGGAAAGGGTTCCATGAGAATGTATTGAAGCTAATTTTTAAACGATTTTATTCAGTTTCGATCCTCTGTTTGTATGGTTCAAATCTGGTAACTCAAATTTAACCCACTTCCAATTATCCAATTATCTTGCAACTTTGCAGGCGTGCGTAGTTTGGATGATAATACAATATTTAAAAAAAAATTAACCCCGAGCGGGTGGAAAAATTACCCAGTCATCAATAAATATAACCCATAACCACAAATCCAAACTCTTTACGAAAACGATAAAAAGCCGCTGCGTTTGGGTCGCTAGTCGCATCGCGATTTTAAATAAAATAAAAGATATTTCTGAAGAAGTCTGAGCTGCGAAATGTAAATTCAAAAATACAAACAAATAAAAAATTATAGTTATACTTAGTTATACTAATCGAACAATTTTTGTTTAGTTTATGAGTGCGCGCACAAATCGTATAAATTCATAACTTAAAAGATGCAAAATTGAACAAATGGCGGCCTCTTGAAAAAAAGTTCACTTTTTCCAACGTAATTTTTTTCCTTAAATGTGTAAAAAAAAAATGCCAATAACTAGGGTCTGTGAAGAAAATGTTCACAAATATCCGTGCACAAGGCCAAGTCGAACGGTTGACTATTTTTGAAATTACATTGTCCACCAATTGTAAAACTGTCGTTTCGAGAAAAACGCATTTCAAGTTTTCTGGTAACCTGGTGCTCCGTAGCAAAACCGGCAATATCCGCTTTAATTTTCCGAATTTCGTTTCGTGGCTTTGGGAACTATTGATTTATGCAAAAAAATCAAAATCGATTTCTTCGCCCCGCTACACCAGGCTCCCCCCTTAAATTGATTCATATTCCGTTACGAAAAATCCTGCCCCACGATTTTATTTAAAGTGAAAAACACCATCGAAATTGCAGTACAAGAAAATAATTATTTTTTAGTTTTCAGTGCATTTTTAATAAAATCGTTTAACATAAATTTTTTTTTATATATTTTTTTTAACACGTAGCATGTCATAGCATAGCTTAGCTTAGCTTCCCGGTGGATTCCCGGCTTAAAGTTGTAAATATATATCCTGTTATTAACGCGAGAATTATTCGCAGGTTCGGACTACGGGCAGATACCAGAGGAGCTCTGGCAGTTCTTCGTAACAACGTACGACGGAGGGCCAGAATTAATGCTGCACTCGTGTCAACGACCCGTGTCCGCTCAGTCCAACGCATCGCTACATTCCAGTTCGAACCCGAACCTAGAGCAGAATTTCAAATCCAGCCGCGCGGAGGCCAAATCCAATAAGCTGTGCATGACCAGGAGCTCCGAAACGATTTCGCAACAGGACAGTGCTATCGACAGTTTAACATTAGACAGTGACTCGCATCAGACACAAAGGGATACCAGCGAATAAACGAATTGCTCCAACATCCCATAGGTATACAAATCAACATTTCCACGTGGACATTCAAGTTCGAATTGATGTCCTTATGTAAAAGAATCGATTTTTAACTGTCGTGTCTTAGCTGCGTTACAGATAGTTAGATTTGTAAAACAGGAATATTTTATTCGATGAAAACCACTCGCACTATGCTGCTAACGTGTACATTACATATATATACATACATATATAGTTCTACTTGTACAACATTGTGAAACATTGTCGTAAAATTTCGAGCAACCTCGGTGTATCTCGTGACATTCGCTTTTACGTTTCACCGTTTGTCACTTCGTGCAATTTAATGGGAACTTGTGGGTATTGCGTGTATTTTCTGAGCAATTAGCCAGCACAGAATTCGGGATCTACGGCTTTATTATTTGAAGGTAAACATTTGTCTATATTGTTGGTCTAAAGCCGGCGACGTATTATCAGGCCTCACCTATCTCGCGCTGAAATTTCACATTCTTGCTGTTTGTATATTTACTGTAATGTCTGTGTGTCATTCCTGCATATACAAAATATTGTAACACTGTTCGAAACTACGTGTTTTCCGGTTCCAGGCTGCCGCGCATTTTGGCGAAGCGCGGCGACGCGATGGGAGAAGGCAAAACCGAAGCGCGGCGACAATTAATTATTACTAATTTCTTCGATTCGCTTCGCCGCGCCTCGCCGAAATGCCCGACCGCCTTTGTGTGCGTTCATTTTGGAAGAATAAATTATATATGCATATACATTTAAGCGGAAGACTGAAATTGTAAATCGACTTAATTTAGCGAAGAAATTTTTTAGTTGCCGCCAGTGAAGGTACACTGCGACTTGCAACGGAACATCGCAGAACGGTGGTAACGCGTTCGAGCTTTGTGTTGCAGGAAGTTCTAATAGGGAATTCGGAGCTTCTATTCGAACCGCGATATTGTAATTAACTTGAGAGAGCGTTATAACGTCTGTCATCCTCGTGGCGGGTGTTGAAAAGAGAGTGAGAGAGAGAGAAGCATTTTTCGTTGTGATCTCACGGCCTTGTATTGTTGTCAAGAGTTACTGGATCCAATCGTTAGGGATTATTTTGTATATAATGCATTATTATAATGGCACGTTCGTATTGTATGCGTGAAACGCCTACGTCCTATGTGTCAAACTATAATTTGAATTTTGCAAACGCTGGGACACAAACGACTGTAAAGATAATATCGATTATTAATGATCACTGTGAAGAGTAATATACCTAAGATAAATAATAAACAAGTTGGTTTATTTATTGAAATCTATACTGGTCTTCATTGATATCATTTAATAATTTATTGTAAGTATTGAATTATAAATTTAATTAATAACAGGAACAACGTTCATTGCTAGCTGAAAATATCTTTCTACAATTACAAAGTTTCTCGTTAGATTTAACGTTTTATTTTATCCGTGAATTATGTTGTTTTAATATCTAAATAAAAGGTCTCCGATTCGATCCTGGTTCACACGATTAAGTTAAGAGTGGTCGTCGATTGATAGTAAATTGATACTGTATATAAATAATTTAAGATCTGTATAAATTATTGTGGTCGCAAGTAATAATTGTATTATTTTCTTTTTCAATTGTACAATTATTCGCACTTTCCACCAAATCGAATACTTTGTCAAGTAGATTTTTTAATAACACGATACATTATATTAATAATCTCTCATATTCGTTCTTTTTTCACGTCGATAAACCTGAAGAAAATTCATTTCTACGATCGATATCATAAACACGAGTCGAAAATTTTCAAGCGCAATTTTCGTAGATTAAAAGGCGCGCGTTCATGTCGTTCATGCTCGGCGCATGCGCAGGGCGATTTCTGCGTCGCGTTCGTTACCGCCAAGTGTTTCAGGTTTCAACGCTGCGCGTTATCTCGGAATGCAGCAACAATTTTTATCAGTCGATATCGTCTGTTACTTCTATAGAAATCTCTCTTTTCGAATCTAATATTAAATACCGCTCGATTCATTAAACCATCACTGCAGCTACTTAAATCTTTACGAAGTAACTCTCCAGCCCATACATTAATTCAAAAATGCAACGTTTCCCTCCTTTTACGAAACTCGGTACATCACCCAGGACACTAATTTAGGGGGTTTCCCTAGTTTGACTCTGTGAAGATAAGGCAATCTTAGGGAATATTTTAAAGGAAAAGTATTGAGTATTATAATTCCAAACTTTGTACGTTTATTAATTGGCACTCGAAGAATGTGCTCAAATTTATTTATGCTATAATAATAATTTTGTTCAAAGTTACAGTGGTATATAGTAGTGAGGGTTTGAAAAAAAGTTTCTTGCTGGTGAATGAAGTCATTGCTTTTGCAATACAGAATACTAACAAATGAAAATTGTCACCTGAAATCCTTTTTCAACATTTTTTATTCATTCTAGTCCACACGATAGCCACACTCGTATAGATTAAGAACAATTTTGTATTTTTTCTTTCAAATTATTACGACAGCCAGAATCATGTTCGCCAGCAAAAATCATTTTTTCCAAACCCTCCTACTACTACCACTGGAACTGTGAACAACATTATCCCTATTGCATAAAAAAATAGAACACATTCTCCGAATGTCAATTAAGGGGAGGTTCCGGTCTAAAAATCGATTTTTTCATTATTTCATTTTTCGAATGTTCAACTTTTTAGAAATACGTGTCTAAAAGGAATTTTTGAAATTCGTAAAATTCTCGAACTTATACGCATTTGAGTAGCGACAAATGCATGGGTACCTAATACCCGGCCACTCGGCACTCACCTAAAACTTTAAACGCGTTTTTCTCGAAACAGCGTTCTCAAAATCGGTGGGACCTGTATCTCCAAAAGTTATTATCCGATTCGACTGAAACTTTTTTATTTTGAAGAATATATTTCTGGCTCGTGGATAGACCAGTAAAATTTGAAAAAATTGAAAATTGAAAATTTTTAAACGCGTTGAAAAATTTTCTCAAAAAATGTCATTTTTGTAATTTTGTCTGCCCCCCCCCCCCCACCCCTTAGCCAGAAGTATATTCTTCAAAATAAAAAAATTTTAGTCGAATCGGATGATAACTTTTGGAGATACAGGTACCACCGATTTGGATGAATTTTTTAACGCATCGACTTTAACGATTTCTCAGTGCCGTCTGCAATGATTAATTATAAAACAAAAAATATATTTCTATACTTTAAGACATCCTTAATACAATGCAACAAGTCCCATCAAATAATATATAATAGTTTTCCTTTAATTAATTCCTAAACATCACCGACCTTAATAAACGTCAAAAATTTGAAATTATAAAACTCAATACTTTTCTTTTAAAAAATTCCCCAAAAATGCCTTATCTTCAGAGCGTCAAACTAGGGAGACCCCATATCAAACTATGCCAACAAATCCAACTAGTGAATCCAGAAGATTCATTTTATAATTCGCTTCATCAATCTTAAACAACATTTCACCAAATTTCTGATCTCCCATTTAGGTAGCAAACGGTAGCATCGTAATCCTAGGTGCATACTCTGCGAATTTAATCCCGAGCTCTAGTTACCACGCTCTGGTTCCCCTGGATTCGGATGTAGGGAGATCCGACCCTCGCCTACAGTACTGGCACGTCGAGAGATGTCTCTTGGCCGGCATCGATCGAGGCTTGCGCGTTCCAGGGATGCTGGCCATATTCTCCTCCGATCTCCCGACCCCCGGACACGGCAACCCCTTAGTCTATGTCGCGATTAAGGGCTCGCGATTAGGGACTCGACGATCGCGGTAGACCGTAGACGACCATGCGGTGTCGTAGCCCACGTAGTTAGACGGTCTCGACCCTTTAATTTCCAAGTATTTCCGTTCACCGGGCCTGCCGCGATCCTTTTTTTTTTTTAGTTTAGCCTGCGACTCCGCCTGGTCGAAAAAAAGAACGGCGCTGGAAGAGGTTGCGCCCGCCCCATCGCCGTGTGCTTCAAGAACAGTATTTTCAATCGGGGGGACGAATTCTGTTCGTGGTTTGGTAAGTGAAGCGAAAAGGAGATATTACAGAAATTCCAGAACCAGATGCAGAACCCCTTCGCGAGGGGATTCTGAGTACGTGACACCCTCGGGAGGCAGTGAAAGTTATTGCAGAAGACTATAAACAGGTAGAAGCTTTGCAAGTTGCTTTGTTGAATATCGCAGGCGTTCTCGAATAAAATCTTTTTTATTAAATATTTTTTGGAGCAGAATTTTACAACCCTTTCTTTTTAATCTAATTAGAATCGCCTGTACAGGGTCTGACTTTGCTTTCAAGAATTTCTGTTGCTCCGGGGGAAAACAAAATAGAAGTGTTGGAAGCTTTTTGGTTTATTTTATTATTTATTGTAAAATGTAATTAAATAGCTTTGTATAATCTTGCGATAACGCGTATCGGTTACTGAGTAAGACTCCCATTGGAATCAGTTTCTTTTATCTGCCTTTTATAATTTTGTTTATGCTGCAAACGGAAATATGAATTGAAAGATTGAGTGTACCGATAATGGCTACGGATATCGTATTGCACCGCGTAACGTTACTCATCCGCCACGGTTGATAGTCGATAGTCATTTCGATTTGGAGACCTGTAAACTTGCAAATTATTCTCACGATTTGATCGTGTTTGAAAAAAGGAGAGCCTGAATGTTTACATAATTAAATTTCACGTGCTGCGCTTGGGGCTGCTTTCTGGGGAACTTCCAATAGACATGCAAACATTATCAGATCTTTTTATTATATCGATGGCTTAGGTTTTAGGGAAAAGCAGGGTTAAACAGGTTTTTAGTGAATAAAAATATTATTTTTTACAAATTTATGAAGTAGATATAAATCTGTAGATATAAAGGTGATTATGAAAGTTGTAAGTCGAAAATCGAGAAAATTTATATTTTTCTTATTCTATATTTTGATTACATATTTTTGGATTAGAATTAACCTTAGATGTGAGGCAAGAAAAGAAGAAATGAAAACGCGAAATATACTTAATTATGCTGGAAATATTAGAAAAATTAAGAGAAAAAGTGGTAAAGAATATATTACCAAAAATGGTAAAGTCCTTAGGGGCAAAGTATTTGAAAATAAAAATGGTAAAGTCATTAGGGGCAAAGTATTTGAAAATAAAAATAGTAAAGTCGTTAGGGACAAAGTATTTGAAAATAGAAATGGTAAAGCCATTAGGGGCAAAGTATTTGAAAATAAAAATGGCTTTTGTTCGAAAAACTCTTCGAATTTGTTAAAAAAAAGTGAAGATCGAAAAACTATATTCTAGCACTTTTGGAATTTGGGAGACCTACAAAGGATTGACAAACACATTTTCGTACAAATTACTTATAAAATTTTACAATCTTAATATATAAAGCAGAAAGTGTTTATGTGTTTATCTGTTGCCTAACAACTTTCGAATCAGCTCATTATGCCTACTTAATCCCGATAAATGTAACTATTTTTTACAAAAAAAAAATTTTAATTATAAAAAATAATTTTTATAAAATCAGAATCCAAATTTCGGGCGAAGCCGGGTAGTAAAGTTAGTGATATATAAATTTGACATTAGAATTGCATATATATTGCGAAACATTTTCTTCAATAATGTAAAAATATCATTGAAGTCCAAATACCTCGAAACAAAAAATCCTTACACCACTTTCACAATCACCGGCACAAATGTGTTTTTTTATACAAAATAAAGAAACAGTGAAGAACTATTAATTATTGCACATAAAAAATCAGTGCACATTTAATATTTCCGCCCTAAGCCAGAATATAATATAAAAAATCGTTTCGTCCTCTCTCCCCTTTGAGATGTCAATATTCTTCTCAGCAAATGTCCCTTTTCCTTTACCAGGGCTCAGACGATTAATCGAAAAAATAAAATAATTATGTAATTGCGATTTCGGAGGCGCGTGCTTGCCACGCATCTCGCCCCCACCCCCACCCCCCCCCCTCACCCCTCCCCACCCTGAATATCAAGAAGCAACATGTGCACTTGCAGAGGCAGCGAATAGAAAATGGCCAATTTCCGTGGATTCTACATACCATCCATCGGCGCGACAATGAACGTTGCTTGGGAAACATTGAAGGCCAAGTGGCCAGAGAACAGCCCCTGCGCGGAGCTCGTTCGTGGCGGTGGTGCGGATCAACGGCAGGCTCCGGGGCAAAGTGGCCAGGGGCAGTTCAAGTCCTTCGAAGAGGGCCGCGACAATACGGAGATGATGACCATGAACGGGGATCCGGCCTATCGGGACCAGAACAACGTAGCCGTCGCCGAGGACTCTTTCAGCTACCAACGAACCGGGTAAATTAATGCGCCGCCGTGCGTGGCAGGCAATCTGAAATGGCAGTATTGAGATCGGTGTTTCTTTCTTTTGCATGGCATCGGGGGCGACACTTTCTATTTTAATGGTGGGCTAAATCTACAGAGGTGGGCTCCGGTTTATTTTTTAGGGGCAGGAGGGGATTATGGAGGGGAAAATGTACCATGAAATGAGTTCAATCATTGTTGTGATTTTCATCTTTTTAGCAACTGGTTGGGGTCTTGTTTAAAAATATTGAATTGGTTTTGAGCTGAATAATGTACTGGCTGGTGATTTCTCTTAATTTTTTATTATAATTTTTTTAATATAATAAAAAAATAAGAGAAAATACCAGCCAGTATATATGTTTCAGAGTATATTAATTTTTTTAATATAATATAAAGTTAAGAGAAAATACCAGCCAGTACATTTTTCAGCTCAAAAACAATTCGGTTTTTTCAACATTCATTTTCTCTTAACATTTTTATTATATTAAAAAATGTTAGAGAAAATTAATATACTTAGACGGAGCTGAAAATGTACTGGCTGCACTGTCTGTTACTTCTATATATATTAATATTTTTGTATTAATAAGTAAATGAATTAATGAAACTAATAAATACAGTTTATTAATATTCTTAGCATTCGCGGTTTTGTTGAATTCACGAAGCATAAATTATAATTGGGACCCTCAAAGCCTCGTCTCCAAAAAAAATTATGGTTTTATTCAAACAGTATTTGTTTCTGTACTACTACATTTACAGTAAACTACCTCTTCATTTTCATGAAAAAATGGGCCCCTCAGAACGTTTGCCACCTATGCCTTTTTCCTTAAATCCGCCACCGATTATTGGGTGTAAAATTAGCGACCAATCGCTCTAAATTTAGTTCACTGATTGAATGTTGATCCTTAATGCTTGAAAAAGAAGACAAACGTTGGAATAAATGCATTGAACGTCACAACTGCGCTAAGACTTCTTGAAATTCACCTGCCACTTTCATATTTAAATAAAGAAACAGGAAAGTGGAAAGATAATTGAAGAATCTTTATAAAAAACTCTGCAAGTGCCAAAATTAATTTTTTTTTTATTCGGAAAAGGTTCTACGTGGCAATGGTAATACTATAGTATAGAATTTGATTTTTGGCACTTACAGTGTTTTCTACAAGGACTCTCCAATTATTGTAATGTTCACTCTGGGTTCCGAGCAATTTTTGTCTGTATAATTTTTTAGCAATTTGAGTCACTGAGTGTTGACAATTTAAATGGCTCAATCTGTGTGCTCTAATTCAGGAATGATTCGATGAGTTCCAAAACTTCAAATATATGAGTACCTAAATTTTTCATAATTTTTTTGTTTTAATTCAGAGTGTACCTCACGATCTTTTAACAGATTTTTGAATCTAAGATATAATTTCGAGTTTGCTGTAATTGGTGTTTTAATATCGTAAGTATTGCATCCGCTAATTCGTAATTTACTTATTAAGTGTGCTCATTACCCACGTTTATAATTATTCGATTTTTCATCCTGTTTAGAATTCCAATCTTCCTTTATACCACCTGCTCTTGTTTATACATTCCTCTTCCATATCAATTGTTCCGTCTACTGACCAGGTTACCTTATCAGGAATACGTGTCGTGCTATAACAACGTGGCTGGACGTGCTCATAACTTTAATTCATTTCCTGTGCTGTTAATCATTCATACTAGAGGGACTGTTATAAATTGTTATTTATTACTGTTCTAATTTAAAAAAAAGAAAGAAATGGGGACTGAAGGTATTAAAAAATGTATTTTACAAAAGTTGTTTGACATTATGATTTTCCTTACGATTTTATGACCTTCCATAAAACGGAATGTCTAAGTGTTGCAAATCGTTGAATTCGTCCCAACAAAAGTCATCACATTTATGAATAAAAAAAATATATAACGTTCCATTTAAACAAATTAAGTTGACCCTGAATTTTCTCATGGGAGAAATTTCTCCACCTGTAGAGAAACCATCTATGTTTAATACCTTCAGTCCTTTACAAGATATTCCACCGTTTCCAATTAAAACGAACACAGTATATATCACGAAATTTTTTTTAAAAATTATTGTATATAAATCATAATTGATAATTATATATTTAACATTTGAATATATTTTTCTCATCGCCCTGCTTAATAAAGTATTCCACTCTTCCACTAACAATTCTTATTTAATCATTTCAGAGATTCAATTTGTTATAAAAATTTTCTTCGAACTCTACTTGTTCTAGAGAAAATTGTCAAAAAGGCTAACATTACAAAATAGAAACGCGAAAAATTTTGAAAATAAGATTGAGATTATACAACAGTATATTTATCGTTTCTTTTTGTTGTATTGAATATAATAATTTTTAACCACTTGTGAAGTATTATATTTTCGTTAACATGAGAAATTTGATTTTACAGGGACAAAGTTAGAACAGGAAGTGTTAGCAGCGGTGAATTCAGCGAGTACGACGAGGGTGGCGGCGAATTTGGACCGGGAGTGAAAATTAACGAATGGCAAGCTGCCTGGAACGTTACAAATGCCATTCAGGTATGTTTAATACAATATCCCTCATTCTATAGTGTGTTTTAGAATCATAGGTAAGAACTTATCTGCTCTTTACTATTTCAATTGCTTCTAGGAAGAAATATATGAATTATTAAAGACTCTCCTAAAAAGAGAGAGAGGAAAAGGAAAAGTATTTATGACAACTTAATTAACTTCTACATTACTAACGCAAATTGAATTCATCGCAAAAAGAAACAGCACTTAAACCCTCGCAAGCACAAAAGAACATATATTTAAATAGATTGTTCTATCATTAAAATAAAAGTGGCTAATAATAAAAATCTAATTCTTGGAATAGCTTGATTAAATTTGGAGATATGAGTAAATTCATAATCAATCTAACCCAGGCCATGCAGAAACTACATGTCTAAAATTTATTAAGGGGCTACATACACGTAGAATTAGAAAAACCAGGGTGAATTTAGACGATTTTTTTCATTGAAAATATTGTTTAATTTCAAAATCTTTATATGCGTCTTAAAATAGATATTTTAATCTAAAAACTGTGGAAATTAAATTCGAAAACAAACAAGATTGAATATTTAATAGCGTTTTTCTTGAAGTCGTATTTAAAAAAATGTTAACTAATATTTCTGGAAAACTGGTGGACCGATTCAGTTGAAATTTGGAACAGAGGTTTTTGACAGAGGTTCGTTTAGTTTTCTCGGGCATAGGATTTTTTTTAAACGTCAGTTCATTTTTTATAAATCATAGAAGGATGATTTTTACTGCAAAATCACAATTCTGTATTCAAATGACCCCCAATTTGCAAAAAATTGATATTTTGGGTGTGAGGGGCCCTGGCACACCCAAAGAAGGGACTTTGCAAGAACAAAAGAAAATTGGATTTTATTCCCCAAAATAAATTTCTATAATAACCTACCGAATTTAACTGAATTTGCATTAAAAATATTTTTATCCGCACAACTCGGTTCCCCCCAATTTGTAAGAAGAAAAGAAACCTGGATTTTATTCTCCAAAATAAATTTCTCTAATCACCTAACGAATTTTACTGAATTTGCATTAAAAATATTTTTATCCGTTCAACTCGGCCCCCCCCCCCCAATTTGTAAGAAGAAAAGAAAACTGGATATTATTCTCTAAACATATTCGCCAAAATAAATTTTTCTAATCACCTAGTGAATTTTACTGAATTTGCGTTAAAAATATTTTTATCCGCACAACTCGGTTCCCCCCAATTTGTAAGAAGAAAAGAAAACTGGATATTATTCTCTAAACATATTCTCCAAAATAAATTTTTCTAATCACCTAGTGAATTTTACTGAATTTGCATTAGAAATATTTTTATCCCTTCAGCTCGGCTCCCCCAAGATTAAATCCTGAGTACGCCGCTGCCTCAAACAGTGTCACCCAAATCCTCCATCAATGAACTGGTGCCTTTATTGCAGCATTGAGAACAAAAACCTACTAACCCAAATTGAAAAAAAAAAATTAATCTTTCCCATTTCATATAATTAATACAGCTTATTGGAATGCATTACTGCTACTAACTCAATCTGAGTTACCCAATTTTCATTCTCAATGCCTAATTCCTGAACCACCCCAACGAAACAAGCGCTACGACAACCCTTCCTCGATATTAATTCATGAAATTTGCAGGGCATGTTCATCGTCTCGCTGCCGTTCGCGGTTTTGCGCGGCGGTTACTGGGCGATCGCGGCCATGGTCGGCATAGCTCACATCTGCTGCTACACCGGCAAGATCCTCGTGGAGTGCCTCTACGAGCTGGACACGGTGACCGGGCAGCGCGTACGCGTCCGGGACTCGTACGTGGCCATAGCCAAGGAATGCTTCGGGCCTACGTGGGGCGCCAGGGCGGTGAACATCGCGCAGATCATCGAGCTACTGATGACCTGCATCCTCTACGTAGTCGTCTGCGGTGACCTGATGATAGGCTCGTTCCCCGAGGGCGTGATCGACACCAGAAGCTGGATGATGCTGGTCGGCATATTCCTCCTTCCCCTGGGCTTCCTCAAGTCCCTCCAGCACGTCTCCGTGCTGAGCTTCTGGTGCACCATGTCCCACCTGTTCATAAACGCCATCATCGTCGGCTACTGCATCCTGGAGATCGGCGACTGGGGCTGGTCCAAGGTGAAATGGACCATCGACATCGAGACCTTCCCGATCTCCCTGGGCGTGATAGTCTTCAGCTACACCTCGCAGATATTCCTGCCGACCCTAGAGGGGAACCTGATCGATCGCTCCAAGTTCGACTGGATGCTGAACTGGAGCCACATCGCCGCCGCGGCGTTCAAGTCCCTGTTCGGCTGGATCTGCTTCCTGACGTTCCAGAACGACACGCAGCAGGTGATCACCAACAACCTCCACTCGGCAGGCTTCAAGGGCCTGGTGAACTTCTGCCTGGTCGTGAAAGCGGTGCTGTCTTATCCGCTTCCTTATTACGCGGCATGCGAGCTCCTCGAGAGGGCGTTCTTCAGGGGTCGGCCCAAGACAATCTTCCCGACGATATGGACCGTGGACAGGGAGCTGAAGGTCTGGGGCCTGGCGTGGCGGGTCGGCGTGATCGTATTCACCATACTCATGGCCATCTTCATCCCCCACTTCAGCATCCTCATGGGCTTCATCGGCTCCTTCACCGGCACGATGCTCTCCTTCATATGGCCCTGCTACTTCCACCTCAAGCTCAAGAGAAACTCCATGGAGTGGAGCGCGGTAGCCTACGACTGCTTCGTAATCTTCCTGGGGGTTCTGTTCGGTGTGATCGGGGTGTACGACTCGGGCACCGCGCTGATCAACGCCTTCGAGATCGGCCTACCCTTTTAAACCATCGCCCCTTGGTTCGCCCTCCTCTCATTTCTCCTCGACGATTCAGGGAAACCATCGAATCGCAGATTTGGTCACTTGTAGTGGCGGATTTAACAGGGTGGCCGATGCCACCTGGGCCCCTAACAGAAGGCCCCCTCAGGGCCCCAACCTTAAAAAAATTTTAATTATATCCAAAGTATATTTTTTTGTATTATTACACTGAGCCGGTTTTTAGTAAACTACCGCTTTATTTTCCCGAAAAATGGGCCCCTGCTCTGAAGGCCCCCTAGGGCCCCGTCTTCAAAAAAAAATTATGATTTCATCTAAGCACTATATTCTTTTCCTATACTTTTTTGTACACTCACCCAATTTTAGTAAACTACCTTTTCATTTTCCCGAAAAAATGGGCCCCTCAGAACGTTTGCCACGTGGACCTGGCGTATATCCAAAGTATATTTTTTTGTATTATTACACTGAGCCCGTTTTTAGTAAACTACCGCTTTATTTTCCCGAAAAATGGGCCCCTGCTCTGAAGGCCCCCTAGGGCCCTGTCTTCAAAAAAAAATTATGATTTCATCCAAGCACTATATTCTTTTTCTATACTTTTTTGTACACTCACCCAATTTTAGTAAACTACCTTTTCATTTTCCCGAAAAAATGGGCCCCTCAGAACGTTTGCCACGTGGGCCTGGCGTATATCCAAAGTATATTTTTTTGTATTATTACACTGAGCCCGTTTTTAGTAAAATACCGCTTTATTTTCCCGAAAAATGGGCCCCTGCTCTGAAGGCCCCCTAGGGCCCCGTCTTCAAAAAAAAATTATGATTTCAACCAAGCACTATATTCTTTTTCTATACTTTTTTGTACACTCACCCAATTTTAGTAAACTACCTTTTCATTTTCCCGAAAAAATGGGCCCCTCAGAACGTTTGCCACCTGGGCCTTTTTTTCTTAAATCCGCCACTGGTCACTTGACTTTCAGGCCCGAACGATATTGGTGAGCTCCTTAGGGGTTGAATCTTATCGCGCCTGTCTACGTATTCCGAATTAAACGCAAGGAGGATTGACCTGCGATCCGGTGGTTCCTTAAACGCGAGCAGGTATTTTCCGCTGTTCTCCGAGTTCCAAAGTTCTAACCGTACAAAATTCTGGCCACCTGCCGAAACTTTAGGGGGAAGGAGCGTGGCCATTTTCTCTCGAGTAGGCACTCAGCGTTCGTTTGATCGGGGGCTACAGAAAATGTTCAAACATTTCGAGATTGTATATTTATATTCAACCAGAACTCACACATATCTAGCCAAAGCATCTATTTAAGGCGAGAAAGAGAGGGAGAGAAAGAGAGACAGAGAGAAAGAGAGAGAGAGAATCCGTAGAGGAAAGAAATCTATTTCGCGAGCGTATCCGGCTTCGATGAAACTACCCAACCCTCCCCGTGCCCGTCTTGGGTTAACGTCTTCGTTTTCGTGAATTTTTTGACAACGGATCAGGGGCTTCCTTAGGCAACAGCTAGGACTATTTAGCGCGCAGTAAACGTGACAATATTCTTGCTCTAGCCGTAAGCGTAATCGATGTCTTCCGCCCACACGTGGACGCGTGTGGACACGGTGTATAGTGTACGTACGAGTTGAAACACTGTCGCGCAGGTTTCGGGATTTTGTAATCACTAGTGCGGATAGTGGAGTTTCTATGTGAGGCGGCGTTCACGATGAAATGAAATGGCAAGTGGCGCGAATGTTTATTCGTTTATGGATTATTTGTGAGCGGCATCGCGACTGCCATGAGTTGAGGGGCTCAGTTGGAAATGGGCACATGACATAATTTTATGATTTTAGGGGAAGGCGTGGAAGGAAAGTTGAAGGGAAAATTGTTTTTAGGGAAAATGCGGGCACGAAACTGGAATTATTTTAAATGGTACTTTTATAAGATGGTAAATGACAACAACTGTCAAATTTTAGGTGAGATATTATTTTTGTAGGAAATGGGGCACGAAATTGTAATTATTTTAAATGACACTTGAATTGGAACGTAAATGACTATTATTGTCAAATTTTAGCTGGGAAATTATTTTCGTACAAAATGGGGCACGAAACTGTAATTATTTTAAACGATACTTTCTTCAGATGGTAAATGACAACTATTGTCAAATTTTAGCTGGGAAATTATTTTCGTACAAAATGGGGCACGAAACTGTAATTATTTTTATGAGATGGTAAATGACAATTATTGTCAAATTTTAACTGGGAAATTATTTTCATGGGCAATGGGGTACGAATTTGTAAATATTTTAAATGGCACTTGAATTAGATGGCAAATGACAATTATTGTCAAATTTTAGCTGGGAAATTATTTTCATGGGAAATGAGGCACGAAATTGTAATTATATTTTGTAACTATTTTAAACGGTACCAACTTGAATTGGATGGTAAATGATAACTATTGTCAAATTTTAGCTGGGAAATTATTTTCGTAGACAATGGGGCACGAAACTGTAATTATTTTAAATGATACTTTTATGAGATGGTAAATGACAATTATTGTCAAATTTTAGCTGGGAAATTATTTTCATGGGAAATGAGGCACGAAATTGTAATTATTTTTTGTAATTATTTTAAGCGGTACCAACTTGAATTGAATGGTAAATAATAACTATTGTCAAATTTTAGCTGGGAAATTATTTTCATGGGCAATGGGGTACGAATTTGTAAATATTTTAAATGGCACTTGAATTAGATGGCAAATGACAATTATTGTCAAATTTTAGCTGGGAAATTATTTTCATGGGAAATGAGGCACGAAATTGTAATTATATTTTGTAACTATTTTAAACGGTACCAACTTGAATTGGATGGTAAATGATAACTATTGTCAAATTTTAGCTGGGAAATTATTTTCGTAGACAATGGGGCACGAAACTGTAATTATTTTAAATGATACTTTTATGAGATGGTAAATGACAATTATTGTCAAATTTTAGCTGGGAAATTATTTTCATGGGCAATGGGGTACGAATTTGTAATTATTTTAAATGGCACTTGAATTAGATGGCAAATGACAATTATTGTCAAATTTTAGCTGGGAAATTATTTTCATGGGAAATGAGGCACGAAATTGTAATTATTTTTTGTAATTATTTTAAGCGGTACCAACTTGAATTGAATGGTAAATAATAACTATTGTCAAATTTTAGCTGGGAAATTATTTTCGTAGGAAATGGGGCACGAAATTGTAATTAATTTAAATGGCATTTGAAGTAGATGGTAAATGACAACTACTGTCAAATTTTAGCTAAGAAATTAATTTTCGTAGGTCACGTTTCTCCAAACCAAATAACATGGGCCTTTCCCACTACACATTTCTTTATCTCAGCGTGAAGGAAATATAATATGACTCTACCAAGTGGAACGTACATGCTACGTGGTCGGTGGAATTACACTACATTACAGGAACGAATCAATGGCACAAAGAAACGAAAATTGAAGCACACGTGCCACGTGCCTATTTTCCACTGTGCCCCTCAATTACACCACCCCATTTGCAGCTCCATTTCTGAGTGAACGTTGCCTAAACGCTGCGAACTGCACGCCGCGGCGAGGAGGCGTTCAGTAGCGAGTGAACGTAGGAATAGGGATTTGTTCAGTGAAAATCGGACGGTATCGATGTTTCTTACGGGTATCTTGTAGGCATCACGATAATGAGTAGTAATCTAACGCCTCCTCGCCGTGCGAGGGAATACGAATACGCAACCCCAGTGCTGTCTATGGGTGGGGCTCCCCCGGCGATCACCTTTCTTCTTTCATGAAGATAAAATTGCAGAGTGCGAATACCAAAGGGGCCAAATGCTACGATTAAACTGATTCGGATTTATTATTGATTAGGTGCTAAGTGATATTACCAATGGCCCTATGAATTTCCAATGTGCCAGGAAAGTGGGCTTATATTTTCTTGCTCCTTTTGCAACACAACTTAAACCAAATCTTTCCTTTTAATAATTACAGAAACAGTATTTGGCAATTGGCCTCTTTGGTACTGCCATTCTAGAATTACTCCGCTGTCAGCATCCACCCTGGACAGCAGGGGTGCAAACAGTTATGTACGAACGAGTACAATTAGTTATGTAATCCAACGTCTTCCGAGGCCTCTACAGGCAACATAGATCACTCGTTAGCCTAAGTAATATGGATGTAGCCAATGCAGTAGTTCGGCGGGAGCTGCGAGGTGCTCTTCGTTTCCTATGCTGCGATTCGATATTTTTTACCGAATTCAAAAAAGGAGGAGCCTTTTTCATTTTTGTCACCGCATAACTCCTCGGCATATGGACCGATTTTGATGATCTTTTTTTTTTTATTCGGTGATCCCTTCCAACACTGAACCTATATTAATTCAAACTTCGCCTCATTACATAATTTCTATTTCATGTATTCCCGAATTTGGGAGTATTTGAGATACATCCTTATTCTCACTTTTTCAAGTCGCTTATTTTTTGAATCTTCCGTTTCTAGCAAACGGTCCTTTTTTGCGAGCAGCTCTTTGTGTAGGCCTACCCATATATTTTTTAAATAAATGTAGTTATATAACTTAAATAACTAGAATATAAAAAATTTTAAAAAACGGACTTATATAAAAATAGAAATGCACTAAAATGTAAAAAATAATTTTTCCCTTATTTAATCTACGACTCTCATTCTTTTTTAAGTCGGCGCCAGATTTGCACAGTGCAAATGATGAGGCGCTGACATAAAAAAAAATTGAGAGTCGGAGATTAAATATGGGAAAAAATTATTCTTTACTTTTAGTGCATTTTTATTTTTTTGAAGTCTGTTTGAATTTTTTTTATAAATGGGGTATTCAACAGTGAGGGAGAATTGCACTGAAATATTCGTAGAGTAATGGCAATTTTGTGACATTTTTCGCAGTTCCTATTTCTGCATTCACTTCGTTTTATTTTACCGTTGAATTGGAAAATAGGTGTGAGCATTCGTTGAGGGTGCCATTTTCGATAAATATCGTGAGTCATTGATGGTCCAGACAAAGTGTTAGATTTTTGGAATATTCTTGCTTTACGTCAAAGTTTGAAATGGGTCCATTTTTTATTCGTAACTTGCGATTTTGACGGCGAAGGCTTTTCGAGAGCTGATTCGCACGGTCGATGCGGCGACCAATTATTATTTAGTTGTAACACGGTAAGGCAAGGGTGTAGGCCTCACGCATTCGCGATATCAGGTTTGTTAATGTTACTTGGTTTACACTCGCGATAAGCTGGAGCCTACGAAGTCCTCCAGTCTCAATAACAATTCTTCCGAATTTAAAAAAGCATAAATCTTTTCTTACCAGTGTGGGAAAGATAAACGGGGATCGAAGTTATTATACTTTATTCAAGAATTGCATTTAAGAATGCAATTTAGAATTTACAGGAAGGAAAATAGAAGAATTTTAATCACCGCTTTATCCATGATGGATTTAAATCTGATCGACTTTATGGGGTTACACCTAGTCAGGCAAAAAGAAGTTTGTGATTTTTTTTATTAAAAAGCGGAAGCATATATTTTTACAAAACTTTTTGCACTTAAAAGAGCAACATTTAAAGAGCATTTGATAATTTTTTCGTAGAAAAATATTTACATTTATAATAATGTAACAAGCGACATCCAAGAAGCCTTTTTAAAAATTTGGGTTTTGTGCTTAGATTATCTTGGATGTCGGTGGTTAATTTATTATAAATGTAAATATTTTTCCGCGAAAAAATTACCAGATGTTCTTTAAATGTTGCTATTTTAAGTGCAAAAAGTTCTGTAAAAATATATGCATCCGATTTCTCAAAAAAAATTCACAAACTTTTCGGCCGCCTGGCTAGGTATAACCCCTTAAAGCTTTCGAAAGTGAATTAAATAAAAAAGAAAGGAAGAGAGAAAGAAAGAGAAACACATGCAGGGTGACCCAGCCTAAGACAAAACACCAAAATATCTCCTTTGTTTTTAATGATACGCAAAATGTTTAAAGCACAAGTTGAGTGATCATCAGAATATGAAGGCTACAATTCAAACATGCAATTCGCTGCAAAGCACAGTAGAAAAAATATTTGTAGAAAATATCCTCCTTCGAATTCATCGAAATTCTACTTTCAACATTTCTCCTATCGTTAAAAATAAAGAAGATATTTACGTGTTCCTCTCAAGTTGGACCACCCTGTATAATATTGATATCATTACGATAAGACTAATCGTAACGAATGATTCAACGAATATTGTTATCTATTTTATTTATTAGCGTCGGGACTTTCACTCGGCATTTTTCAATGAAACGATCGATAGATACCTAACAGAACAAAAGAATATAATTATTTCCAATTTAAACCGAACCAAAGATAAGTCGATGGAAAAGAAGCGAAGACCACCTGGCAGTCGCAGAAACGTGTTACTTAATTGAGATACGATAAATATTTATGAAACGAGTCTTCCAATGATGTCTTCCAAAATGAAAACAATAATATATAAATAAATAATTAATGTAATACGATCTATTGATCGTAGAAAATCTTTGTCAATGATATTAAACGTTATATTGAGAGTTATAGGAGTTAAGCGTTAATTGTTAAGGCTACGATCAAATTTAACGTATAAGTGAGATCATCGTCGCTGATCATTTTAATCGAGTCTCCATCCTCCCTCAGAGAATCGTTTTCCCCTTAAATGATTAATGAAGCTCTAATATTGCCTTGCAATTTTTCACATTCGTGTCATCAGCCTTTCGTTTCAAACACACTATTTGCCTTTCATTGACGATCGACCCAATAGATGAATGTAATAGAGAAAGACACACTATCGTATACAACAATGTGATTGCGATAATTATAGAAAAGGATTCTGTGAAGCGTTTTGCTAAAAATTTATTATATTTCGCGACTCCGCTTATCTCAAGTTAAAAGGAAGCTTGAACAGTTATCACTACCTTTTGGGGCAAGCGTCAAATGGTAATATCGTTTCTAAGAAATTCTTAATGTATGTATAAATTAACCCTTCGTTGACACACTTCTTTCTTCGATCAACTTTGACATACCTGGGTGCAGTTTTTGAACGGCTGCCATTCTCATCCAAAGAATCCAATCGTTATAAAAAAAATCATGGGTCATTTTCAAGATCTCTAGAATGTACTCCAATAGTTTTTTTTATTGAAATTTGATCACAATTTTTGTGGAAAAATTCTAGATCACCATATGTCGCGAAAAAACGAAGAAAATCTTCAAGAAACTGTAACTTTCACAAATTTCAATATTAGATGCTAAAAATCCACAGACTTGTTGTTCGGATACAACATTTTCAGAAGAAAAATAGTTTATAAGTCGGCTTTGGAGGAAAGGTATTTATTTTTTGTCAAAATCAAATTATGGGTGGCTCACACCCAGAGTGTCGACGAAGGGTTTTAATAAAAACGAATCCGAAGCGAGGAGGAAATGTCTAGTCGACATAAAGTCAGAGGGATGTTGACGGAACTATAAGCAAAGGATCAAAGGATAGAGGGATCGAGAAATCGAGTGTTGTATTGAATCTTGGAACGTGTCAAATACAATTGTTTCTGAATTGATTTTAATCCATGTTGTCACGGCTGTCATTGTATAAAAGTGTGTCCAGTAAATTGTCGTCATCTTTATGTAACAATCCTTCGAATCGATCGATTTCCGTTGACTTACAATGCGCATCACAGGAACTGGTCGCTTTGAGTTTTTAAAGTACTTTCACGGAAGCGCGAGGCTTTCGCGTTGTTGTCGAGAACGACCTCATTAATGTTGTAGCCATTATATGAAACGTATAGGCGTTACAGAACGATGTAAAACGGGCTTCCGCATATACATACACATATATGTATATAAATATATAAATTATGAAAGATGAAAATACATTATCAAAATTTTACACACGCGCGATTTAGTCTTCCCCTGCTCCGAGATTCTAGATCAATCTGTTGCAAAAGCGTGCGGACATCGTCGTTCCGCTATAAAATAACATTTCGTTGAGTTATTAATTTAATCGTCTTTTTGGATTTTAACTGAAAATTAGAAGGGAAATTTTAAGTTTGCAAATTTCAAAGCTGAAATTTAATATTGCGCTACCGATTTCTGGTTTGTCCTTGTCATCGTTAACCATTTAAATTTGTAAATAAATTGCACACAAGTTTGTCCTATAAATGGAATTTCAAGGAAATACAATGGTGCTTCAATTATTACACAGTCCAACAAAATGAAACTTTTTTTCTGTTCCGCAATATCCACTGGGTGATTCTTGTAGAATATATCGTCCTGAACACGAATGTGTTTGCCGCCATCACCCTCAGTTTTTGAGAAACTCGATTTTGAAAAAAACTGCAAATTTTCCACTTTGAACATCTTTTGTGTCGAAACGAAAATACTTAGTTTGTTGCTCCTTGCGTCAAATTATTCTTTGAACCCTCCCGAATAAAACGATATAAGTTATTATTGCATTATGAAGATTTGAATATGTTTAAACAACGTTCAAAGGGAAAAGGACACCCAAAATGCACCCATTTTTGAAGACATCTTTCAATTTATTTCCAAAACTAAGGATCTAGGATAAAATCTGACCATTCCACGCGATGCAGCTGACGTTTTTCCTTCGGAAAGCATCAACAAAAGTGGTAAGTCACGTTTTGCTTTCAATACAGAAGCGAAATAGTTTGGCAAAACGCGCGGTGCCAACAGTGGTAGTCAGGCGCGTTAAGCGATTGTGTTACGCTGAGCCGCAGTGGATCGCGCGCCGCCGTTGACTACCACTGTCGACGCCGCACATTTTGCCAAACTATTTCGCTTCTGTATTGAAAACAAAACGTGACATATCACTTTTGTTGATGATTTCCGAAGGAAAAATGTCTGTTGCATCGCGTGGAATGGTCAGATTTTCTCCTAGACCCTTAGTTTTGGAAATAAATTGAAAGATATCTTCACAAATTTCGGATGTCATTTTCCATTTGATCGTTGTTTAAACATATTTAAATGATTATAATGCAATAATAACTTATATCGTTGTATTCGGGAGGGTTAATAGTATAATTTGACGCAACGAGCAACCGAATAACTATTACCGTTTCGACACAAAAGATGTTCAAATTTGAAAATTTGCAGTTTTTTTAAAAATCGATTTTCTCAAAAACTGAGGGTGATAGAGCAATTCTGCTTGCGAATTCGTGTTGAGGGCGAAAAACTATACAAGAATCACCCAGCGGATATTGCGGACCAAAAATCGTGTCGGACAGTGTTATCTAAACTTTGTAAAAATTTGACAGTTTAATGGATACTCGAATTTACTGATTGTTGGTGAAATGATCAATATAAGCGATAGATTAGGGAATAAGTATTTAATTAACGAGGTATCAGTAAATCAGAGATGGGCAAAAAATTATTTGAAATAAATATTTGTGTCCGAAATTTGTATTATATATTTTTTTTTTGCCCATCTCTGATTTCCTGATACTAAGTAAAATTATTTGAAATAAAAATTTGTGTACAAAATTTTTATTTCAAATAATTTTTTGCCCATCTGTGCAGTAAATCTACATAATCTATTACCTGGACGATTAATCATTGTTAGATGAAAAAATCGGTAAATCTCTATAATCTGAAGCATTTCTTCTGCAAAGTATTTCGATTAAACGATGTTCTCTTCTGCAAAATAATATTTTAAAACACGGAAAAATTTTGTTGATAGTGTTGCAATAGGAATTTCTAATTTCCTGATCTTTGTCCCACATTTTGACTTATTCTTAAGGGAAAAAAGTGACTCTCTCCATAAAGGAAAGTGCCTGAATACCGCAAGACATTTAAATCGGTTATGCTCTAAATACTGTTTATCGGTACATAAAGGGTTCGTTCTATTTGGAAACAGCATTGGACTTACACCGATCGCGATGAAATTATTGGTAAGTCTTAAATTGCTGTCGTTGGTAAACGATCAAACTGATTAAGAAATATTTCTTTTCCTCCGTTGCATTCAGACTTTACGCTTCTATTTTTTCCAGAAAATCGCTTGTTCATTGTGTCTCCTTGCTTTGGCGATTTTTGTAAGTGCAGAACGGAGCACGAAAGAGGAATTTATAGAGGACGATATTACAAAGAATGGTAACGTTACATGTATTAGAATTTTTTTATTTTTATTTCTTTTTGTGTTTGGAAGTTTCCTTTTTTTTTAATGAAACTATATATCTACTGTTTTATTGTAAGATCGTAGAAGGGTTCGAGATAAATATGTGCAAAAAAATTTTCATTAATGTTTGACTTCGAAGATGTCAACTCAATTCTGAATTTATCAAGCTAAATATTAATGAAAATTAGCTTTTCGTGTTATGACTGTATTTATTTCGATCTTCTCCAAAAAAAAACGAATAGAACGTATAATCTTCCATTAAAGAGGAAGACAGATCAATGATATTAACATTTTGAATTTTTGCGAATTTATTCCCCTTTAAAAATTGTCAATCTTTCGTTCTGAGATATTTTCTTATTAAACCATTGGAAGTAACTTGAAAATTGTGGTGACTGCTATGTTGAATATATAAAATAGGGCATAGAGTAAATGCAGCACATCCTAGTCGTCTAATCTGTGGCATACAAATGAATCAGCGAATTAATTTGACTTTCAATAAATTTAAACTTCATTTGCAGACGAAGTACCTCGCGTGAAGATTAAAGTATTTCGAGGCCCAGGCGAAGAACAAGATGGGACTCAGTTTACCACTTGGGGCTTTTGGGTGAAACAGCCAGCTGAGGTCGATTTATCACGTTAAATCCTGAAAACTGCATCCGCACAGTTATTTCGCAATAGCTACTGAACTCTTAACATTATTTAACTATAATTATTATACAGCACATTTTTATTAATACTGAACGGTTGAAAGTGAATGCCAGAATCTGCCAATGATGAACTTGTATGAATTATTAGCCAGATATACACCGTGGTACAATTAGGTCGAGGATGATTCTTTGACTCTAAAGAAGTAGAAATAATCGAATAGCATTTTGTCGTAAGAAGCTTTGTATTCCAGAAAAATTAATTTTTTTAGGATAAATATATGAATTAAATATTTAGAATTCTTCAGGACGCAGGTGAGGGAAATGTGAAAGGATTAATACAAAATTAAACGAACTCAGCATATGATTATAAATTCAAGTGTATTATGACACTTTTAGGATACATCTTTTTAGGGTACATGAGAAACTGATTATCTACATTCAAAATTACTTCCTGTAAGCGGAGTTATTGGGGTTCAGCTGGTTGGAATGATTGTTCAAATCAGATTTGGTACCCGCTCCATGGTAACCGGCAGTGTGGCCTGGCCCAGACTTTGTATGATTGGGATTGCATTGGTTGGCTCTAGTGTCTGATGTCGCTTTTCCGTTAGGCATCTGTACAAAAAAATGTATACATGTATGTAAAATGTAAAAGAAAATTATCCATGAGAGGTGAAAAAATACATCTTTACATCGTAACATGCGCATATGCATGTCATACAGTTTGTGTATAAAAGAAAAGTTTAAATAATACAGTAATTCATCGATACGCGGGACAGAGTTTCTGTTCGATATGAGAAAATATTTTTTCCCTCCAAGCAGGGGGATCCCCCTTGGCACCGGCAAACCGTGAAATTTTACGAGCTGCCAACTTCAAATAGAGAAACTGGCGGCTAACATTTTGCGTAAGTGTGCATTGAAAGCAGCGTCCCGCGGCGCAGCGTGTCCTACGTTTTGTAAAGAAGCGGCCGTGCTGATTTGTACCCGATACCTCTTTACAAAACGTAGGACATGATGCACTAGCTCACTTCGCGTTCAATGCGCGTCTTCGCAAAACCGAGCCCACGGCAAGAAAATGTAGACTAACGAGTTTCTTTTATCGAGGAATTATTGTAATTACTTTTTCTACCAAAAAGCGAAATTTCACACTTCACAAAAATGGACATTTTACTGATTCCGCTGTGTCTATCATCTTTCAAAGTATTATAAACGTAAGAAAATGCAACATTAGCTTGAATAAAAACAGAAGTATACACACTAATTTGCGAAGAAATTCCGCAACATATTTAAAAATTAATAGTTTAAGAATTTTAAGCGAATTTATGATACTGGCATAAGAATTTTTAACACAAAGCTTGATATTGGGAATTAAATAGTATTAAGAAGTTATTGAATATTTTATAATTTAGAAAAGGTCCAAGTACTTTGGCAAAAATCATATTCATTAATTAAAGAGAATAATATTCGAATTCTCAAGAGGATTAATAAAGTCATATAGGTTTAAAACTGATGTGTTGTAATTACCTTGAAAATGATGTTGCTTCGGCTTGTGAAGAATTAATACTTTCAGCAAAAACACTTCTAAGTGTGCTCTGTCAGAACTGGTCAGAACGGTATCGGCTTGTAAAGAATTAATACTTTCAGCAAAAACACTTCTAAGTATGTTCTGTCAGAACTGGTCCGGTAATGATCACACTGGGCTTGGGCTACGGTTTATATAGGCTGGGCAAGTCCTGAGTGAACTCTAGGGGACTCCCCGCAGTCCCTGTGAGTCCGGGACTTCATAACAATTGACGGTCAGTTTTGTTCCACTTCTATGGATGTACTATCGATAACCGACACTAGCGAAATCACTATCGATAGTCTTCTATAACTAACGATATTTTCGATAGTTCTTAAAAAAATCTTCAAATTATCAAAAGAGAGAATTTGTGGATTGTCGATGAATTTTAGAACATGGAAAATTAATCATTTTAACATATTTTGGTGTAAGTATATAAAAAATTGTGCAATATGTGTCATTAAATTTAAAATTTTTAATTTTAAATACACATTGTTTCAAATCAAGACGTTCAGACCTAAAATGGACATAAACTAGACGTTTCTAAGACGAGGTGTGCTATCTGGGAGGTGAGTATGCGCATCCGCCATATTGGGTCCTCTGGAGAGAGAAAATTATTGAGTACCCGCCTTTTTGAGGATTGTCAGATTCACTTTATAAACAAAATATGCGTTGCTGATATTGATACACGGTTGCACGACACATTATTAGAGTATTTTATTACATTTAAGTGTATAGTTGGTCTATATAAAGCGAATTTGACAATACTCAAAAAGGCGGGTACTCAATAATCTTCTCTCTCCAGAGGACCCAATATGGCGGATGCGCATACTCACCTCTTTAGTGCTCTAATCCAAGTCAAGTGAAGCCGCGGCCAACCAGCGTCGCCGGGGAATCGGTTGTCGACGCTGATTGGCTGCGGTCTTACTTAGCTTGGTTACCATGCAGAGCACTGAGAAAAATGCATTGGATGTAAGGTCTATACTATACCTCGTCTATGATACAATATTTCTTATAATCTCAGAGGGCAGCACTTGGATTCGCGCTCAAATTTAAAAATGATTTACAAAACGAATAATTAAAATTACGTTTCAACCCTTCTTTATACGCTTTGTAACATTAAACAGTTACATTTATAAACTTGGCAAACATATTATTACATTAAATTATCCAAATAGGCTGAAGTAAACATTTCTACAATTGAAATAAAATTAAAGAGAAAGAATCAAAGAACAAATATTTCGTAAATTCTAATGGCCATTGCACTTTACCGTATTAGTTATCAGTTACTAAGGATCTCCACTTACGTTTTATCACATTAAAGTAATTACTACTGAAATAAATAGAAATACTATGTAAATAATCAACACATGCTTTTAATCTATATTTTCTCATATAACATTAAAAAAATTCTCCTATGATTGATATACGTTGCAGGAATGATTGCGATTGGCAAGACAAGATTTGATAATTCAATTTTGCAGAAATATTTGTAGGATATAAATTTCTTTTCCTAATGTTCTCTAATAATATTTGTGGCTCGAATCTTGCCGGCTTCGCATTACTCGGTTTAATAAACGTTTCGGTATCGTTGCTTATAGCAGGTGTGGAATAATCTCCATCAGGGGTAGAGGGTATTTCAAAAGTATCGATATTTTCACTATCGTCAGCCTTATAAATTACCGACGGTGGTGCCACCACTTGTACTTTCAGAGATTCCGAATCCGCATCGTTTGTACTTAATTCGTCATCCTTCTCTTTCACTGCAACCTCATCAGCCTGATCATTTCCAGAGGCAACGGAATCCCCTAAATTTGCATTAACATCGTTTTCCACGTTACTCGCGAAAGCGTGCCTCATTTCAGACAGCTTCACAATCTCAATCGGTTGCTTATCATCGTCCTTATTTTTACCCTCTTCTTCATCAGGAATATCCTGTTCCGTACTTTCCGCTTCTCTCTGATCATTAACAGGAATGAATTTCCATAACGTTGCCTGTTGATCCGGAAACAAATTCTGGCTTCGATGGCAACAGTAAAGCGCTCCGGGATCTATAGGGTGTGCCTCTGTATTGAAAACATATCCCCCCGCGTCTACGATACATTGGCCCCACTGAGTTTCGATAACTTCCCCTTGCTGGCCAGTATTATGAATAAAGTTATCAGGGTCGAAGAGAAGATAAAGATATTTCGTCGTCTCGGCTAGGAAAAAGCTCTCCATTCTGTCCGCCTTTCTATGGTCCCTAACATCATTGATAGTCGCATAGCCGCAAGTAGTTTTAGCGCTATGCTGGAGGCTCCTCAAAATATCTATGCCGACTTGTATCAAATAAGGATCGCCGGTCGCTCTGTACAAGTACATAACTGATTCTATAAGCTCCGGCCTCAGCGGGTACCCTTCTCTGTTGGTGCCTGCTTCGGCTTGAGGGATATTATAAAATTCAGGCGTGAACCCGAACTGCTTCCAAACATGATGATAATTATGCAACGATTTCATAGCGTCCCCGATTTCGCCGAACAGGCTCAGTACTCCTGGCCAATAAGCATCCAAAGATTGAAACACTGGCAAGGTGATTAGACCTTTGGTCATTGAGACCCACAGGTGCCAGTCTTCTCTGCGAATATACTTTTCGATCGCAGCCTTGTGCTCATGGAAGATCATGGCCAGCAGCGGATCTTGGAACAGCAAAGTGCCCTTCGCTAAATACTCGAAGTAGGAATCGACACCTGCGCCGATCCCAGAATCCTGAGCTGTCCAGTGACCCGTTAATACATCCACGTGGTTTCCCACCAGCCCAATGTTCGATTTATAATAATGCAAAGCTTTGATAGCGTTCATGGCTACTTCTTCGTACAACGGGTCCCCTGTTAATCTGGACAGTGTACCAAACTCCAAGAGAAAAGTACCGATCCCAGCGGTGCACGTGATGCTCGTTTCGCCTTTGGGTACTCCGTACTTCAAATTAACTGTGCCGTACGGCATCCCCGTGGGCGTATCAAAGGCTGCGATCAATCGCTTGGCCATATCCTCAGCGAGGCGCAGCAGCGGGCCGTTGCAGGGCCAGCCCGGCTCGAGGCTGACGCCTGCTTTACGGGACAGCAGGTGGGCGCTGAGTAATCCTCCGACTACTCGTATGTTAGTCTCGAAGACGGAGACGTTTATGTTGGCCTCGAAATTAGCCCTGGCGCTTATGATCTCTGCCACGCGCCGAAATTCGGAGAAGTTGCCCATCACCGCCAGGGTGTCTAGAGCGTCGATCAGCGTTAACGAGAAGCTGCCCCAGGTGTCGAACCCGTCGCAACTCAGCGAGCGGAGCTCGTCGTACGGATAGGCGTACGTTAAGTAACTCGAGTAAGCGTGGTCGAACATGGAACGCACTTCTTCCCTTAAAGTGACCAGGTCCGTCTTCTCGTACTCGCGGAGCCCGTTTATGGAAGATAAAAGGCCGAAAACTAACGCCACACCGAGTGGAGACATCCCGGCGACTATTTACTTCGCGGAATCAATTGATGATTCTCGTGATCGTAATGCGTGCGCGAAATAGAAGGCGGTTTCTCTTGAAACGTGGCATTACTCAAGTAGAATGGTGGAACTTAAAAACGGACATTCGTTCGATCGAACGCTACGTAACTTGCTCTCATTCATTATTCTTCGTGACACGTTGCTTGGAACATGTCGCTCTTACGTGTGCAATCATGTTTCACGCACGCGATATATAACGGAATTGAACGGAATGCTTGTGGAAGCATGCGCTAATCTATTTACATACGTAAAAAATTGTATACAGTAGGAAAAACACGTGATAGGGATATGGGAGAAAATTAAGTCGTTGTATTTTATGTTAACGTTATCATAATTAGCGTTGTCTTTCTACATCCTTTTATACTTTACTTAAATAAATACATCGTATTTAATTCAATTAAAGTTCTTAGATACTTCGTATGATAATAGTAGCGAGGAAAAGTATTATCTGATATCTATAACCTTTACGCTTCTTTTTTCGTCTCGTAATATTAAAACTTTTGCAGAAAAATTTCTCTAAGTCGTTATATTTGATGTTAACTTTATCATAATTCGCCTTGTCTTTCTACATCCTTTTACTTTAATTCAATTAAAGTTCTTGGAACACTGTAGAATAATAGTAGCGAGGAAAAGTATTATCTGATATCTATAACCTATACGCTTTTCTTTTCGTTTCGTAATATTAAAATCTTTCCAGAAAAATTTCTCCAAGTCGTTATATTTGATGTTAACTTTATCATAATTAGCCTTGTCTCTTTACATCCTTTTACTTTAATTCAATTAAAGGTCTTAGGTACTTCGTATAATAATAGCAGCGAGGAAAAGTATTATCTGTTATCTTAGATATCTATTTATAACCTTTACGCTTTTTTTTTCGTCTCGTAATATTAAAATCTTTCCAGAAAAATTTCTCCAAGTCGTTATATTTGATGTTAACTTTATCATAATTCGCCTTGTCTTTCTACATCCTTTTACTTTAATTCAATTAAAGTTCTTAGATACTTCGTATAATAATATTAGCGAAGAAAAGTAAATATCATCTGAGATATCTATAACCTTTACGCAGTTCGTCTCGTAATATTAAAAATTATCCAGGAAAATTTGTTAGTCAATTCTGAGCGCGACGTTACGAGATCGATAGTTACACATTTCTTTATGAACGCAGCGGGTCAAAAGGTCCCGGTTCTCCGTAACGAAATTATAATAAAATGCGTTGAAATGCAAATCCCCGAATAATATTTAAGTAACACGCGATAATGCGATTTCAATGATTCAAGAGAACTCTTTCCGAGTTCTTACGAAGAAAATGGGGAGAAATAAGAAAACACGAATGATGACCAATGAAAGCTGCTGCCCGGGGCTTATTACCATAGGATTGGTGGCCACGCGAGTTCTGTAATTTCGTCGCGGCAGGCAGGGAGATATGCGAGTGTCAACGGCGCGACAATTTCGTCAACTTTCGTCGACGGCAGGGCTTTTGTTAGTATGAGAAATGTCGGATGCATGGCAGACCTGTACCAGATTTCACCAGTAAACACTTGTAAATTGAAGACAATCAGAGGCAATTCTGCTGCTTGATTGCTACGACGATCATTATCGTCGGTCGTTTGACAATTCCGAGCCCCGGACAATGGCGTGAAAATTATTACAAATGCAAGGCGAACGTCGCTCGTATTTCACGCCTCCTCGAGCACCGTGAACGGAGAAAATTGTCGCCTCAACATCGTTTCTATATTATGGGAGCAACAGTTTCTTTAAATTCATCAACAAACACACACGGAAAATTATCTTCCGTTCGTTCAGACGCGCCTGATTATTCGATCGAGTTAAAAATTGATAGCCAGTTTCTGTGACTGCCGCGGCGATCGACAAAAATGAAACTGAATCAGCTGGTTTATTGGTAAGACACTTTACACAGTGACCTATACATCTAACTTTACACTGTAAACACGATTTTAATTCCTCAGGTATCAGAAGAAAATCGGTACTTACGACAAACAGCAATGGGAAAAGACCATCGAACAGCACATTCTCGGGGGCTTCACGCATGTTCCGATGAGGACTGCAAAACTCAAAACAGAGCTTATCGACGTGGACCTCGTGCGAGGTGAGATATCCGATGGGAAATTTCAAGGGAACGAATTATAAAACAAGTCGCATTCGCACGGCTCCCAGTTTGCAGACTTCAACAGCAGACGATAGAAATAAATCGACGTTCAGAAAGCCATAAAAAAATAACTAAAAATCTCTATTCGAAGATAAATCATATTCTAAGCCAAGCCCGCGAAAGAATTTATTCTGTTTGACTTACTTTTGAAACCCAGATGTATTCGCCCCCTGTTTTACACAAATAATTAAGCTTTAAACGTTGAATTTACTTCTACGTAAGTTTTAATTGTAATAGAATATTCGTCTGCGCAGGTTCGTCTTTCCCGAAAGCCAAGCCAAAGCATGGACTGTCGACGGTAGCTTGCTTGGCGCTGCAACGTCTCTTGCTACTTCCGATATATAGAAACTGGTGGATACAGCAGACTAGTTCGAAGATTTTCTCGTTGTTCTTATTACTGTACAGTTTACAGTTGATCAACATGTGTGTGTACTTCTATCAAATGGCCAAGGACAACGAAAGCGATGTACGAGATAATTATACTTTGATAGAATTTGTCGATGAACGTTTGATGGATTGACTATTTATTTTCCAGATCGTAACAATGTCGGAGGTATTAATACCCGCTATTATGATGCTGACTCTGTGCATCGTTCATTCCCACATCGTGTCGACTCATTCGGGCCCCACGGTGAACGACGGACAAAGCAAACCGAGAGTGGTGAGGCGTTCACGGCACGCCAGGTGCCGTGTTGGGAAATCAAGAACGAGACAGAACTTACGTAAGCTTTTGTTCCTGTAAGTCCTCTGGTGTAATTGCCTGTTTTTCAACGCCATCCTCGGGAATTTATTCAACAGAAAGTATATGTTTATAGTGTCTGGCTTTTTGTTCGTGTATTAAAGTATGTTTGAAGCTGTTCTCGGAATTTTTTTGAGCTGTTTCAGCGCATATATACACAGATATAGTTGCTGGCGCAAGCTTCTTTAAGGAGGTTCGATACCGGAGAAAAAGTGGTGAGAAATCTTTGAAAAGAGTTTTAATCCAATGTTCAAAGTGTAGTCCGCGTTGTGTCAAAATTTCAAGTCGATTGACCGCACGGTTTTTGGAAAAATTGAAATCAAAGTTGCGCTCTTATACAGGCTGTTATGGGAGAAGCGATAAAATTTTTGTGAAATGTTACACGGACCTTAAAAATTGTGAGAAAGTCCTAGAAAATGTTGCAATTAAAGGCTTAAGTATTCCTATGAAATTCAAAAAAAAGAAAATCGGTCATCGGCCGTACGGTTTATTAGATAATTGAATAAATAGACAGCAATGTGCTCGTATTTTTGGAACTGGCTGAAGGAAACATTGGTAAAAACACTACCGAGCTGTAAACATGTATTTAGTAATTTGTTGCGAACCGGTACGAACGCGTTCATTAAAATCGGTTAACGTTTCTCTGAGCTACAAGCGCTTAAAATCGCCAAATAAGATCGAGAATCGCTGATTTCGGGAATTTCGCGATTTTCGACCTTATTCTGCGATCTTTAAGCGCTTGTAGCTCAGACCAACGTTAATCGATTTTAATGAAATTTTGGGCATATATATAACTTTAATCTACAAACGGTTTTTTTTTTAATTTTCATTACAGGCTCACAAAGAAAAGTTTGAAAAACGATCTTTACTATTTTTTTTTGCTATTACGACATTGCAATTTTTTTCAAAACGACGAAACACGTCACCCGGCAAACTAATCCTTCTAGCTTCTCAAAAAAACTCATATCGTTTGGACCAATTCTAAGAAAGTTATGCGATTTTAAAAGTTGTAAACTTTCTTTCGTCCACCACTGTATTATGTTTGTCCGCGAGTTTCTCCGTAACTACTGTACCGATTTTCGTGAAGCTTATTGCATTTAGTTTAGCTTCGATCAACTTGGGTCATAGAGAAAGAATTATCAAAATCGGTTAAGTAATTTTGAAGTTACACCAAAAATAAGAAATCTGTTTCATTAACCGACTTTATTATTATTATTACAAGCTTTTTGTGAGCCTACCAATATTTTCTAAATCAATGTAGTTAGATAACTTAAATACTTAAAAAGTAAAAAATAAAAAATTAGAACCGACAAAAAGTAAAAAGTAATTATTTTCCTTATTTTATCTATGATTAAAAATTTTTAACTCGGCGCCAGATTTACACAGTGCAAATGATGAGGTGCTGACATAAAAATATTAATAAGAGTCGCAGATTAAATAAGGAAAAAAAATTGTTTTTTACTTCTTGGTGCATTTTTATTTTTTTGAAGTCGGTTTTACTTTTTTTTTAATTCCACACCAGCAACCGTCGGAAAAGAATTCTTTCAAAGAAGCTTGCGCCACCGCTTATATCTACGTACATACACGATAAAAAAGCTCAAAAAAATTTCCAGTATTACTTCAAACATGTCTTAATAAGCTGACAAAAGGCCGAACAATAGAAACTTAAAGTTTTTGTTAAACAAATTCCCGAAGACGGCGTTGAAAAACGGGCACTTACACCAGAGTACCCCCATAAACCAATACCACAAATCTAAATTATCACCGGCTTTGCAGGTTTGCACGAAGACTCCAAATTATCCCAAGATACAGCTTCCGAAAAGGCTACGACCGTAAGTCGCGAAGCGCTAACTTCCGTGCGATTTGCTAAGAAAGTTATAATTGAAAATTCATTGTCTGTCAGTCGGCCTCAGGTAACTACAGCTATTTATTTCAGAAACTTAAACGCGTCAGATTCTTAGCATTCGTTTCTAAAATTCCGTGTATTTATGTAGGAATTTGTGACTGCTCAAGCGCCCTGTGATAACGAACCAAGCAACGTGGCTGTGAACGATTCTCTTCCTACCAATGAAGCTTCTACTAGTCAAACTCAACCGAGTTAGTACATCATACGCTTTACATGCAGCGGCGTGCAAAAGTTTCCGGACAGACGATTCTCTCGATTCCTCTTCCAAAAGCAAAGTCTTTAGAGGAAAAGCCTTTGGAAGAAAAATCGGAGAAATTATCGGGCCGGAAGCTTTTGCACGCCACTGTACTCTTATGATTAAATGTGTAACGTACAGATTTATAATTAATCGCGAATTATATTTCTGCCACAGATAATGGTCCAGATCAAACTATAAAGAATGTACATCAAGATGATGACGGATTTGAGAGTTTAAATGGAAATGTATCTAGCGATAACGATAAAGGCGTCGCGCGAGCGACAGTAGGAAATCCTAAGCATAAGAAAGATTTGTTACATAAGAACAAGGAGAAGCACATCCTGCGACAGAACTTATTGCAACCTAAATTCTCAGGTTCGATTTGTGACGATATTTAATCACAGTTTATATGCAATAAATTAATGTAAGATGCGACGGGAAATATTTAAGTATATTAGTCAGAAGTAGAATATTTGCTGAAGTAGGCTTCGAATTGATTGTTAGCGTCAATCTTTGTTGGGAAGGTAAAATGGTGTGTTAGATTAACGATTGTTTTCCACGCAGCGCTGAAGTTAATGAAAACTGACGACAATTCTTCGAAGAGCGAAGGAGAAGCTTCTACTAAAAAGGTGAGGATTCGTATTCTGTTATTATTTTTATTAACCGTGTATCGCTTTTAGAAACGTAGACGGATGCTAAGCTTTCAAGCTGTTTTGCTTTAAAGGATAAGGACGAGAGTCCCATAACAATTCGACCGAGGGATGGTCGACAACAGTGTGAAAGCGAGGAAGAGGGAGAGTGCGAGGAAGCCGCTACGCATCATTTAACGGAGGCTACAACCTCTGCTACCGAGTGGATGGGAGTGACTACGAATAGTGACGACTGTAGCTACAGGTGCAATATTACATTGTTATACAATTAAAGGGTCGGACGCAATAAGGGGACTAGCGCTCGAAAATGGGAAAAATTATTGTCCAAACACACTAAGAAAGATTGGAAAATTAAATGTTAAACTGTATTTAAAAATATAGTGTTGTAAAGCTCTTCACGACACACGTTTTTTCTATTTACAGTTTGTTTATCCAATCATTACTGCTCGAGCTAAAAATTATAATCAAAAATGTTTTCATCGTCCGAAATCATTATTTCTTTAAACATAAATTGCGATAAATTCAGTAAATATTAAGGGATCGTTATGAGACTTAAAACGTAACGTGGGAAAATTGGTGAAAATCTTCCTTGTATATTAAGGAAAAACTTTGTCGCTGCAAGTTATATGTACCTCAAAATTGCCTCGATACTTTTTAACGGCGAACGTTGAAAAACATGGTTTATGCCCAGTATTACTTTTTAATTAAATATTATTACATTTTTTCAACATAACATTACGTTTTGTGTTTCAAGTCTCATAACGATCCCTTAATATTTACACAAGTTATCGCAATTTATGTTTGAAGAAATAATGATTCTGGACGGTGAACAATTTTTTGTTTATAATTTTTAGCTCGAATAGTAGTGATTGGATAAACAAACTGTAAATAGAACAAATGTGCGTCGAGACGAGCTTTACAAAACTATATTTTTTAAAATACAGTTTAACATTTAATTTTCCAATCTTTCTTAGCGTTTGGACAATAATTTTTCCCATTTTCGAGCGCTAGCCCCTTTATTGCATCCGACACTTCAGTTAAGTTCTTTCTACCACTATTACGCGAATTAGTCGCGTTTTAACGGGCGTCGAATAAACAGTTACTGCCTATGGCTCTGCCGAAAAGCTCCCTCAAATCTTTTCCTCCTTTCGTAGATAAAATCTGTCCGTAATAATTATATTGGTTACTTCTGTTGTAATTATGCGTAAGTTACATATTCAGTCATATACCTAAATATATAAATTTCCTCCGCTCTCGTATTAAACGAAACTGTACCTTCATGAATGGGAATTCTTACAGTTCAGAGCTCGAGGAGTCCGACCTGCACAGCGAGACTAACAAAAACTACGGGGAATTCGTAGAGCATCCGTTTTCTTGGGAATTCGAATTACCACCCTCCATAATGCTTAGTTCTAGTTACGCTCCATACGATCGTGGTAACGTATTTTATTCACAGCAATAATTAGAAATCATACTTTCTACAATACTTAAGCACTGTGCCAATGTTAATTCTCAATGAAGTCCTGCGCAGTATATAAAACGAACATTTTTTACGAAGGTGTAATAAATGAGGATCGTTTGTATTTCAGTTTCGTGCACTATATGGACACGTCGTGATATAAAAAAGGCTGAATTATCGGTGTTGGACATCAGTTCGGCGATTATTGCTAGAGTAGAGTCAATGCCTGAGAGTATGAATTATTTTTACGGAGGTCTAATGCTTAGCGTGGTGTTGTCGCTGATACCATCCATTAAGCGACTAAGCGACCACGTTGGAATGGACAATAGTAGTAATATAACCAGTTCCTTGATACCAAATGACTTGACTTACGTCAATTTGGAGACCTATAGTGATATTTTATCTAAAGTGATAGCTGTCGCATTTGGAGCGAATCTTTGGTAGGCGCAGAATGCGATCTATAAGTCTAAAGGCCGTCGCGCATTTTGGCGAAACGCGGCGAAGCGAAACGAGGAAATTGATAGTAATTAAATAATTATCGCTGCGGTTCCATAAGAATCAATTTCGCTAAAATGCGCGACGGTCCTTCATAAGTCTGCTACAACAGTAGTAACAATAATATTTGTTTAAAAAAAGTCGATAAACCAGCCGATTGATTTCAGGGAACGTATGGTGGTGATTACATCAGCGTTTGAGAGGCTCATATTGTCCTGTTTATTATTTTTTTTATTAGCAGTGGCAGAGCGTACTTACAAGCAAAGACTCTTATACGCTAAATTGTTCTCGCATCTGACATCGTCGAGGCGTGCGAGGAAGTCAGACTTGCCGCACTTTCGATTGAACAAAGTGCGAAATATAAAATTGTGGCTGAGCGTTAGATCTTATCTGAAGGTAATCCAGATACGATTTTACTAGCCGATTGAGGTGTTCCGGTCTAAAAATCGATTTTCGTTTTATTTCATTTTTCGAACGTTCAAACTTTTGGGAATACGTGTTTGAACGGATTTGTTGAAATTCGTAAAATTCCCGAAGTGCAGGCATCTGAGTAACGGCAAATGCATGGGTAACACTCGGCACTCACGTAAAACTTTGAACGCGTTTTTCGCGAAACAGTGTTCTCAAAATCGGTGGGATATGTAGCTCCAAAAATTATTACCCGATTCGACTGAAACTTTTTTTATTTTGAAGAATATACTTCTGGCTAGGGGGAAACCAGATAAAATTACAAAAAATTGAAAATTTATCATTTTTAAAGGTGATGAAAGGACGAAAATATAGGGAAAAAGTGATTTCAAACTTCAAGTGTCGTTATTTTCTAAAAAAAAATGTCATTTTTGTAATTTTTTTCTGACTAATTTTTTTCGGGACTAGGCAGTCGAAAAATAGATTTTTTTATTGCATTTTCCGAAAGTACTATCATTTCCGAATAAAATGCCGCTTGGTTTATCGTAAAATTCGCAAAATTATAGACTTGGCAACTAAAAACGTCACCGGATTTTGGTAGCGCACCATCATTGCTTTTGCGCTACTAAAATCCGGTGCCTTCTTAATTTTTTTATGAAAAACTCGAATTTTTACGGACCATATCAGAGGTTTGCGCCGAAATGGCACATGTTTTGCACATCCTGTAATTTTTTCCAAGTCGATCTGAACCTCCATTCGTTCGCAATCAGGAAAAAATGAAGAGAAAAAAATATTCGAGAAACTTGATTCGAGAGCTTGACGTTTTTAGCTGCCAAATCTACAATTTTGCGAATTTCACTATAAACCAAACGGCATTTTATTCAGAAAAGATAGTACTTTTAGAAAATGCAATAAACATCGATTTTTCCACTGCGCCTAGTCGCCTTAAGCAAGAGGAAAGAAGTGCGTCAAACTTATTTTTTATAGTGTTATACAAATTCTAATAAGTTTATTATTTATTATAGAGAAGAGGTCCTCAGCGTTCCGTGGATGTAATAGTATCAGCAGTATTTATCGTTACCTTATTATTGCTGTCGTTCGTGAGCTTGGAGTTAATTAAGGTAACATAAAAAAATACAAAACCCCGAAACGTTGAAATCGAAGTATTTTCTAAATATTATCATTCGCAGGACCTTGAAAGTCTGCATTCCCGATACAACGTCGAAGCACTGTTTTGGAGTTTCTCCCTCGGGATATTTATACTGCGCTTCATGACGCTGGGTACAAAGATTAATAAAAAATACAGGAACCTTTCCGTCTTGATCACTGAGCAGGTAATTGCGGGAAACGATTGTCTGCTTCGAAATATACGACGTTCTTGCTTCGAATGGAAATAAATAATACCCACTGCTTTGCTTTCAGATTAACTTATATTTGCAAATCGAACAGAAACCGCATAAAAAGGAGGAGCTGATGGTAGCAAATAATGTACTGAAATTGGCAGCAGATTTGATCAAGGTAAATGCTACATTTACACTTACAATTAGTTCGCTATTGTATTTAATCGATTATTTTGCAATTGTACAATTTTACAGGAGCTTGAAAGTCCATTTAAAATATCTGGCTTGTCCGCTAATCCCTACCTATACACGATCACGAAAGTGGTGTTACTGTCCGCTCTCTCCGGAGTGCTTTCAGAATTGCTTGGGTTCAAGCTGAAGTTACATAAGATAAAAATCAAATAGAGAAAGGTGATACCATACGAAATATTTATTTTCGTATAACTACCTCAACGATGTTGAACGATTAACGAAGATAATTGACCTTAGTTATTGAGCATTCGGAACATTCAAATAAACATTTCTTAATAGCTTGCTTCATTGTTTCTTGTAATTGCTAGAGATTTTATGTTTTAGTTCAATCTTTTATAGTTTCCAGCGGCGAGTTGGATTAGTAAATTATTTTAGTTTGTTGCGGAGAAACCTAGCGGGGATGTATTTCTTCGTGGCGCCATATTAGTCACTTCATTATTCTTCAATATTATTCTATTAAAATATATTTCGACTGTTTATTTTTCAATCAGAATCTTTATATTAGCACGGGAAGGAAATAGTAGCGATGCAATCTGTTGTTAATTGACATGTTTTACGACGTATTTTACGAACAGCAGAAATTAGATGTGATTGTTAATGATACTTAACGAACTGTTTAGATATATATATATATATATATATATAGTTATTGGTGCTCTGTATATTTACAATGTTTAAATACTATGTAAATAATGGAGTGTAAATACTTATACAACAAACAGTGTTTTGTATAATGTATGCAAAGTAGAAACGAACTAATATATATATTCTTCTCTACTTTATTACAAGCACTATATGTGTATATGCATCTTTGCAAAGTTACGAATTTTGCGTTCGAAATTGTAAATCGCGCCAATTTTGATTACCTAGGTGAATTTTTAAACCCACCTGCCTCTGAGAATTATGGTGCGCGCAATAATCGTAACTCTTGTACAGATGTGTTCGGAACACTTTCTATATAAATAGTGTATTATAACATACTACAAAAATAGTACCTGTGCAAGAATTTATCTAATTACGTCTAAGTTATTTTTAAAACGATTCTAAGTGTATCTATATGTGTTAAATAAATGAGAAAATAATAGGACCCAGATTTTTGTGTCCATGAAAATTCTAATTTCATTTTTATCCACCGTAATTATTACGACAACTATTCTTTTTGTTGCAAAATTCAAATATTTGGTGAAGATTTTAAAGAAAAAATAGTCAATAATCGAATGGGATAGAGATTTCCCGCGAGAGCTTCGCTTTATATCGCGTCGCTTGTGGCGCTGCAAAAAGTCCCACTAAAACCTGGAGAAATACCTATCTATATGGTACATGCTATTCTTTATCTATGGCGCTCACGTTAAGGTGCGTTTAGATCAAACGAAAGAATGCTCGTTCGCTCCCCACTTCTCCGGAATCCGGCTCCGCGGTCCATGAAAAGTTCATCGTAAATTTAGCGGGGCCCTATGCATAGATACTTTTTATTATACAATTTCTTTCAAAGGCCCCGCGGTTCACGAAATGCTAATCATTAATTTTGCGGGGCCCTATGCATAGATATTTATTATTATAAAATTTAGAAGTGTGTACATACATGTTCAGATAAATAGATATTACAAACAGGTAGAATAATATGACAAAAAAAATTTATTAACTTTCAACCATATATTTTTTTAAAAATGTGTTACAATTAAGATTAGTATAATTGACAGATTTATAAATCAGCGGGAATAGATGAAAAATGGCGGGCCAATCAAAAGTGGCCATAAAAGGTTATGTTGTGAAAGTGTTTATATAAAAAATTGTGCAATATGTGCCATTAAATTTTAAAATTTTAATTTTAAATACACGTGGCTGTAAGGTCATGGTACTATAGGCCGGTATTCATAAACGTGTCTTAAGATTAAGCAAATGCTTAAGCATTCGGCACCCTTTACTAACCCTAGTAGCTAGTAAAGGATGCCGAATGCTTAAGCATTTGCTTAATCTTAAGCACGTTTATGAATACCGTCCTTATGAATATATATACATTATTTTTTTACTACCCAAATGCACATTTTCAAATTAATAGATATTACAAACAATTAGAATAGTATGACAAAAAGGGGTTTTTATTAACTTTCAGACACATATTTTTTAAAAAATGTGTTACAATTAAGATTAGTATAATTGACAGATTTATAAATCAGCGGGAATAGATGAAAAATGGCGGGCCAATCAAAAGTGACCTAAAAAGGTTATGTTGTGAAAGTGTTTATGAATATATATACATTATTTTTTTACTACCCAAATGCACATTTTCAAATGAATAGGTATTACAAACAATTAGAATAGTATGACAAAAAATGTTTTTTATTAACTTTCAAACGCATATTTTTTAAAAAATGTGTTACAATTAAGATTAGTATAGTTGACAAATTTAAAAATCAGCGGGAACCGATCAAAAATGGCGGACCAATCAAAAAGTGGCCTTCTCTAAATAGTCATTCCTATGAAGAACTGGTAATTCTGCTATTTCAATTTCCTAGTGCCAGTTATAGTGTGATAATCACCCGCTGCGAAACTCACCAGCGAATCGAACATCCACGTTACGCCTCTATACGCCTCCATACTCGATGCCCTTAAATAAAAAAATAAAAAGGATTGGCATCACTGCTTATTATTCCTCACTCACACAGTTACGCTGTTTAACCTAACGCAAAGCCAGAGGAGTATGGCTGCATACTGTTTCACGGGATGACTTCGATCATGAAAATGAATGGTTGTACAGTGTTCAAGTGAATTACAATTGTTTTGAATAGATTACTTAGTATGGAGTTGGGTTTGTCCAACACCCTATTAGCGGGTGATCCACGATTAGTGGATCACATCGTGGGGGAAGTTAAATCTCAAGGGATCTTCGATCAATTTCGTAAAGAATGTATCGCTGATGTTGATACAAAGGTACGCAATAGTTTTTTCACGAGCACATTCACTGTCTCCGAAACCCGACATAATTCTAACAGTTTCGAGAAGACAGTCTAAAATAATGTTTCGCTACCTTGAAACACAATTACCGCTATAGTACATTTATTTATACTTTTTAAACGCTATGTTTGCACACGTAACAGACCCGAGCGATCTTCGAACGAAACTAACTCGCGTCTCGTGGAGCATTTTTCTCCGACGAAACTGGGGGCATAGAAGCATCGTTAATGCTAATTTGTATCGCTTCCGTTACAGCCGGCATATCAAAATTTACGCACGAGAGTCGAGGGGTCCGTAAACTCGTTTCTCGACAAGCAACCATGGAAGCCGGATTTGAACAAGAATCAGTTGAGGGAGACCTTGCGCAAGCACATACACGAGGCTCCGTATTTGGACGCCGGCGTAGAGCGTATAGTGGATCAAGTAGTAAATCCGAAAGTGTATTCTGTCTTCATGTCTCAGATCGAGGATGTAGTATACAAATTTCTAGGTATAGAAAGGCCGAAGGCTAAAGAAAGAAACGGCGCGTGTGGCCTTAAAGATTTATTACCTAAGGACTTGGATCCGGTCTCCCCGGAGTCTGACAAGAACAGCTTGAGAGACGTGTCTTTGGAATCGGTGGACGCGATGGAGGATCTAGAGGCGAGGAAAGAGGAGAAGTTGTTTTACGAACAGAAGTCTCTAGGGGAGGACGTTCCGTCGGAGAAGAACAAAATTAACAGCTTGGAGAACGGGCAAATATTTTCCGAGGACAAAGGCGAGAATGGTAAAGCTTTTAATAAGACTGGTAGCAATTTAAATTTAAATATCTCCGGGAAGTCAGACGACAAGACGGAGGAGGACGAGGAGGACAGCCCGACCTTCGAGCCGATAGATATCATGAACCTGAACGAGTCTAATATCTCCAACGATTCGCATCTGTCAGGGATATCGGAGCTGACCAGCCACAGATCGAGGAGCCCTGATTTCTGTAACGAACTGTCCAGAGACAATTTCGATTACAGTAACCAGGATTCGCAGTTGAGCAAAGTTTCCTCGGATTCCCGGCTGTCGATCGTCACGGACTTTGGATCCTCGAATCACGCGTCGACGCCGCTGCACGATTCCCTGAAGGACGATGGGAATAAAGACAGATGCGATGTTAAGAATGTTAAAGAGAATTTCAAAGCCGTCAGAGAATACGAGGCTAGTAAGAATAAAAGTAAAAATATTTTTGAATTAAGTAAGGGCAGAGACGCGCAGGACGGTAAAGATTCTAAAGCTGCGAAGAACAGCGTGTCCTCGAAAGAGAATTCCCGCGACGCGATGGACAGCAGCGTGAAGGACAAGTACGAGCACAAGAATAATAAAGAGAGGAGTAGGGACGGCGAGTCTAAATCGAAATCGAGGGAGAAGAATCACGTGAGGGATGAGAAGCACCGCAGGGACCGGAGCAGCGACAAGAAGAAGAGAAGTCACAGCAGTACAAAGTACGATAAAAGTAAATCGAAAGACAAAGCCGATCAGCCGAGGGACGGCGCAGAGAAGAGTAAAGACTCGGAGAAGGATAATTACGCTAAAATGAAGGATGACAAGATAAAAGAAACGGACAAAAAGGATAGCGTTAGCAAGGAGGGAAAGGATTTAAAGGATATCTACAAAGAGAAAATTAGGGAGCTCAGAGAGAAGAAGGAACTGACGGAGAAAGAGAAATTAAACAAAGACAGCAAGGAAGCGAAGCCGAACAAGGAAAATAAAGACAGGAAGGATTCTCCGAAGGATAAGAAGTCGTATAAAAAGGATCACAAAAGTTCATCTTCTAAAAATTCCTCGTTGAGTTCTCATGAAATTAAGTCTGTTAAGACGTCGGACAAAGTCGATGGGAAAGAGAGGAGGAGCGAGTCGAAGGACAAGGGCAAGCGAGATGAAAGACGCAGCTCGAAAGACGCGAAGTCAAAGAACCATCTGAGCACTAAGGTCGACTCAACGGAGAGATCGGACAAACAAGATATAAAGAAGATCATTAAAAGCGAGAAAGAAGAGAGAATGGAGAAGCCCGAAGCGAAGAAGGATATTAAGTCGGGCAGCGAGAAAGTAAATGGCAAGAAGGACGCGAAGAATCACATACAGAATAAAAGCTCAACGCGGAACGAGAAGTTGGACAGTAAAAAGGAAAGTAAAAGTGATTCGCAGAATAAGGAGAAGAAGCGGAGGGAAGAGAAAAAGTCTAAGCCCAAAGACGATCATTCTAGCTTAAGAAAAAATTCTAACGACAGGCGTTCCACGGATAGGGATGGTTCGAACGGTTCGAGTAGTAAAAGCTCGCAATCCAGTAATTCCAGTTCCAGCATCGCGAATAGCAAGTCAGGCACGTCGAGTTTGTCCAAAGAGGCGAACCACATGAGTAATTCTGGTAGCGAGACGTCTGACAACATCGAAGAGGCGCACACGAGCGAATTAAAATTATCGTCGGAGCAGTCCAGTTACAAGTTGGACAAGGCGTCAGGATCGCACGCAGAGTACACAACGGATGGCAGCAGTAATTACGAATCGTACGCTAAACAGGAATCGGAACCTACCGACAATAACTTGCCTCTGAAGAAGCGACCGTTGCTCAGTGAAAGTAGCTCTTCGGGAGAGGTGAAGGTGAAGAAGCCAAAATTTGCGAAGAACATACACGAAGCCAAGAAGTTAATGAAAATCAGAAAGCAGATAGAGAAACAGAAGCTTGGGGAGAACAGGAAGACAGAGAAGAAGCTCCTTAAGATAGAGCCTCCGGTGCAATCGAACGCAGCGAATAACGACAACTTCGAAAGCGTGCCAGACGAAGAGCGAGTTCAAATAATAGAAATACCAGACGAGGAATACGAAGAGCCATATCCAGAGAACCACAGCAATTTAACATTGGAAGAGAGATCGATAATGATGCTGCAGACAGAAGCAGGCGCGAAGGATTTGCTGGAAACACATTGCGACTTGAAATTAAAATTGTCGGACATGGAACTGTGCATACAGCAATCGTTAAGCGAGTCGCTCCCTAGCAAGACGCTAGAAAAATTTACGCCGCAGCAAGAGAGTCCTGATGTGCAGGCAACGTCCTCTGCCAAGGAGGAAGAGTCGCGAAATAAGGAGGCAATTTCTGCCATAGACGAAGCAGTAGAAAGCAATACGGTAAAGCGAGAAGAAATAGAAACGCCTTCTGACAAGGTGGTAATAAAGCAAGAGACTGGCACGCCTGAGCTAGAGGAAGACGCGCTGTGTCAGGAATCTAATTCTGTCGGCGCTGGCATCGGTGAGATTATCAGAGACAGAATATCGAATCAATCGGATGGAGAAAATGATACAACAAACGATGCGATTGATGTAAAGGATGAGAAGACTGTGGGAATGCCTACAACATCGAGGGTTAAGGAAGAAGTTGTTCCTCAGGATGATCAAGATAACAGCCATTTTGAAATAAGTACAAGTGTGATTAAGGAAGAGCCCGCGACGGGCGTCAAGGATGAAGAAGCTGTAGAGTCCACGTCATTTGAGGATAACGGAGATTGTCGTTACTTCAAAGTGGACAATGACAGATCAGAGAAGTTCTGCAGCTTTCTAGAGTCCCTGGAACTGGTGGAGAACAGTTCCTTGGAGGATATAATAGAGAGTTTGGGAGGGCAAGTCGTGTCTTCCATGCCGAAGGCTATGGCGCCGCCTTTGCCGAAACGCAAACACTCGTCCAGCCCGCTGACGGATATACTGTTAAATAACTCGAATAATAACAACGATGGCCATAAGAAAGCACTGAATTTACCTAACGAAGATGCTATAAGTAGTATAAAGAAAAGGAAACTGGTTGCGCCTAAGAAGCAACGACTTCAGGCGAACATATGTGCTCCGCAAGGGCTTCTAAATGGTGAGAACTTTGTTATGCCTCTGAGTCCAGAAAGCGACGTGTCTGCGACCAGTGAGAAAATACCGTCATCGAATTTAATTAAAGAAGACAAAGGGTACGTAAAATGACGAACTTTGTGGACGACTTTCTGACTTTCATCCGCTCTCAAATCTTATTATAGGGGAATTCCATGCGAACTCGGACAGATTTCGGAGCATGTTTTCGTAGATTGCTGAAATTTGAATATGTTGTAGTCTTTAGTGATATTTAACCGTACCTCAAAGGATTTTTCAAAATTTTGAAAAATGTCGATTTTACAGCTGTTTGAGGTTAAGTGCTAACTTTTTTTCAATACAATATAGCTATGGAAGTAGTAAACGAATGGAGTGCTTATATAGAAGACATTGAAATTTTATGAAAAAATTATTTCGGTTTAAAAAAAAAATGTAACCATTTTTATGCAATTATTCTAAACAAATGGAGGTTTTTAACATCGGGCGCGATTTTTAAAATCTGGAAAAAGGGGAATTTAGTTCTATCCTTCCCCTTGGTAGACAAATTTAAAAAAATATGGATATTTTAAAATTGGCCCTGTAAAAATTGCCGAAAGTTGAGGCTGCGTCAAATCACACCGGCTCGACAGTGCGGTACTCGCAGCAGCCAAGCGGCTATATCTGCTATTCTCTTATACAGTGTTCTCGAATATGGTAAGTATTTGTAAAAAACTGAAGAAGGAAAACTTTTACTGTTTTTTATACACAACATAATACGGTAACTCGATTTTTGGTGAACGAAATAAATATATCGAACTATCTATCTAGTAGATTGAATTTCATCTTTCATTCCTAACCATGTGTAGCCTTGAAGGTCATAGTATACCATATGGTTGAATCTGTCTTGACAGTCGCTTTCATATTGGATAATCAAATATATAGCGTTCCATTTAAAAAACTGAGGGTCACCTTCGTTTCAAGGAAAATATTGGGAACACCAAAAATTGAGTTACCGTATTATGTTGTGTATAAAAAACAGTAAAGGTTTTCCTTCTTCAGCTTTTTACAAATACTTACCATATTCGAGAACAATGTATAAGAGAATAGTAGATATAGCAGCTTGGTCGCTGCGAGTGCCGCACGGCTCAGACAGTCGAGCCGGTGTGATTTGACGCAGCGTCAACTTACGGCAATTTTTACAGAGCCAATTTTAAAATGTTCATATTTTTTAAAAATTTGTCCATCAAGGGGAAGGATAGAACTCAATTCCCCTTTTTCAGATTTTTAAAATCGCGCCCGATGTTAAAAACCTGCATTTCTTTAGAATAATTACACAAAAATGGTTAATTTTTTTTTAAGACTGAAATAATATTTTCATAAAATTTCAATGTCTTCTATACAAGCACCGTAAAGCTCATCTCCATCCGTTTACTACTTCCATAGCTATAATGCATTGAAAAAAAGTTAGCACTTAACTTCAAACAGCTATTATAAAATCGACATTTTTCAAAATTTTGAAAAATCCTTTGAGGTACGTTTAAATATCACGAAAGACTACAACATATTCAAATTTCAGCAATCTACGAAAACTTACTCCGAAATCTGTCCGTGTTCGCATGGAATGACCCTATACCGAGTAACAATTTAAGACTTTTATTTTTATTAATATACAATATGGTTTTAGCTAAGTTCTTAGCGATTTCCGATTGTATTCTCCCCGTTACAACTAATTTCTTATGTAATTTCAGCCGGCACAGGAGCAGCCAGCGTTACTCAAGCGATGACTTATACAAACCACGTCCACTATTTTCAAGTTCTTCTCGCAGAAGTAGGAGGTCTAACCAGGCATAGCTAGTAGTACGTAGTTTCAGGTGTTAAATTATCTTTTACTTTGTGTAATATAAAAAGTTCTAGTTGTTGATCCTAGTAATATTACTATATCTACGCTATATTTGAATTGAATATTTTTGAACACAATATAAATACTGGTCTGACCAAGCGAAGTCTGTGTAGATTATTACTCGCGTTATAGTATCTTTAAAATTTATTCTACACGCGGAAAGGTCTAAATCTTTAGATACGTTTTATTAGGAAATTCTCAGCGATTTCTATGGGTTGACATTCTTTAAATTTACAAAGAATTTTTAAGAACGATGCGGCACTGGGCTTAACTAGAGGGGGTACAGGATATTTTAAAGAACCAGCTGTTCAGAAATTACGCTTTAACTTCGGTAGCAACTAATTTCTGTAGGAACATTGAATCCGACGCAGTATTAACGAAACGCGCACCTGAGAGATATTTTAAAACAGCTACGGACACTTTTTAAAGATACTTGTTTCCGAAGTAGTATACTATAGACTGTACTTTGGGAGTTCAGAGGAGGTGCGAGCAGTTACGGTGTATGTACACATATTGAATTGTATAGTTATTAAATTTCATTGAAACTCATTGTAAGATTTGTATTCTTTGAAGAGGGCGCACGTGTACATTTCTGTGGATAATGTACATTTAATTTGCATTTCGAAATCTGTCGATTAATACAGCTGTACGTAGTTTTTATTTATAAAGGGAAAAAGAAAACTGAATAGTAATGGGTATTTTTTTTTTTTTCGTGTTATATTTAACTTTCTGTATAAAGCTCAATCTTACGGATTTACGATTTAACACTGTGCAATTTTTCATTAATGTATATGTGTACACAGTACATTGGAATGAGGGCAGAACGTATTTATAGGATTATTATACGCATTGTTTGCCGCGACACACATTATTCATCTCTTAAAGTAAGTTTTACATGTGATCGCAGAAATTTTATACTTCCAATGTGTATCATTCTTTCGAACTGTTGTTTCCCGAAGTCGATAAGTTGACGAAGAATACGTATGAGAATACAAGCCTGATAAGATAAAAAAAAAATAGAAACACGGGGAGAAATCATTATGGTGTTTGATCAACGGTTTCACATTTCGACGACGTACGGGCGACGATTCCTTAGTAATAATAATCTTGTTTACAGCCTCTCGAAGTATTCCGCTGGCAATGTTTTCTACAAATTAAGTTCAGCTGAGGGTGGGTAGAAATTAGATGCAACCGTTCTGTGATGTTAAACTAATGATAAAGCAATAGCTTCCACGGTTCATTTTAAAACTAATGAGACGATAGCAACGAGCAAATTACAATGCAGAGGAGCCATTCAGTTTTTGCCCAGGTTATATAATTGCGCGACGCGTCGCCATTTCACGCCGATACTTGGAGAATTGTAATATTACACTTCTACGAAGATGTTACATTTATTAATAAGCGTGCTCTTAATTCTGTACATGCATAAGTTTGTATAAATGTGTATATAAAAAGCAGGAGTACATTGCACTTTATTACTGTGAAGATATTGTAGAATATTTTTTCCAACTTTTTAAAGTATTTATTGCCATATGTAATATAGTATCTAAAAAAATTTATAAAAACCCATTACTACTACGATTGCTTTGAAATAAAGCGATTTTTTGTATTACATGTTAAACGATCCTTAAGCATTGAAATACCTCCCCCCCCCCTCGACTGTAACGACGAGAAAAAAAAATATATATATATATCGCGCCTTGTGTACCAAAACAAGCTTTGCCTAAGAACCTTCGCGACTGAATGTAGTTTCGAGTGTGTACACGAAGAAACCACTTTTTATCTAGCAAACGTTACAAATGATAAAGTAGGAATGAAATCGCATGTAATCGCATACGTGCTGCGATAATATAAGATAGACGACCACGAATGAGAAGGATTCCATGGAACATCGTACTAAGTATACGCGATGCTAGTTCCCAGATAATTAATTGCGTTACATACTCGATGTTCTCGTTATCTGTCGAATCATTCTATTTCCTTGTACCACTTAAGCACAGTGCATTTTTATTTAACTCTTCGAATGATCCCCCGTTATTAAACGGATTTACTATATATCGTGAAGTGTCTGTACTTTTATTAACAATTCCGGGAAACTCGTTGTAACGGTGAAAACCCATTGTGCAATTGTTCCTTCTAGTTTTACGGCCAACAAATCGAAACGCGCGGTTTCAAAATCAATGGATAAAGAAGCAAAGAAGATATAGCCAACTGTTAAGCAGGAGACGATCGGGTATTCCCCTAATGACGCTATACCAACATGTATAATTTTTAAAGATAATTGTTCCACCTATCGCGGACGGAATTTCTATGTCATTGTTACAAGCAGTTGCGAGCTAAACGGACACGTGTTGCTTCGTAAGCTAACCTCAATCGGGAACCTCTCGATTCGCGATATTTAAGAAGTGAAAATCTTGTAGGTAATGCTCGGTGTACGTCGATCGACCTTGCCATTTAACCGAGCTCCACCTGAATCCATATGCAATACGATCAAAGACCTCCGTGTATTATTCAAAACGTTATGTCATAAGACTCGAGCGTTTACGTATATCGGAGATAAATTAATACGATCGATGATTTCGTGCCGAAAAGAATGTAGTGTTTACGAATGCGTGTACGCTCCTAATCACGATTTTTCTATAAATAGAACGACGATTTATGGACAATATATCATACGCCGCGTAACGCGTTCATCTACTTGCTCGTTTGTACAATACACGCATTGTCCAGAATGTTGTTGCAAGCATTATCTATGGAATATCGCAAAGCGAGTTCAATGGAGCATGTGTAGACGTTAAACGAAATCTTTCAATACCATTGATCGTTTATCTATACAGCGCGATCTATATCGCTGCGGATCACTTTATGGATTGATAAGGTGTATAGTAGATGTATTTTTTAAACTAGTGCAGAACTGTAGGTGACAGTATTTTAAGTATATAGATAACGTCATGTTAAGTACAAAGAGGTACATGTAAATTTAAGGAATGAGAGTTTTGGTTGGAAATAGTTTTTAATTTAAAGATTGTGCAATGCCTTTTACGAGGATAAAAATGTGAACGCGATACAAGGAAAGTCATAAATTAGAGGGAAAAACTGTTTTAATCTATGTTTACAACCTACTGAATAATTCTTGTTTGCATTCCCGCAGTCGCAAGTGCACGGTGTTTGAAATATAGTTCAAGAATAAGAAGGAAATATATTATTTGCCACTTTATTAATTGCAAGTAGAGGGTTAGGATTTCGTTTCCTAAGTTTACATGTTACGGTTCAAATATTGTTTTCTTTGCTTCCACTGTTTCTTTCGGCGAATTACACTTACGCCCAAATCGCCCGTGGTTCTTAACCGACTTTAAAAAGGAAGAGGTTACAGAATCGACCCGTATGTATGTTTTTTATTTATATATATATATATATAGGTTTGTCTCCGCATATCTCCTAAGCACGTTGTATATATAACGTTTTATATATAAAACTAAAAAGTAAAAAATAAAAAAAATTTAAAAAAAATTAAAACCGACTTTAAAAAAATAAAAATGCACTAAAAGGTAAAAAAAATTCTTCCTTTATTCAATCTACGTCTCTCATATTTTTTAAGTCGGCGCCTCATCAGTTGCACTGTATAAATCCAGCGCCGACTTAAAAAACATGAGAGTCGTAGATTAAACGGGAGAAAAAATTATTTTTTACTTTTCAGTGCATTTTTTTTTTTTGAAGTCGGATTTAATTTTTTTAAAATTTTGTCTTTTCAAAATAGATGAAAATCTCCTGAAATATAGAAGAGAAATCTGCGAAAAGGGGCATTATCGGAAAATACAGATTTTTAATATAAATTACGACTCGAAAACAGGAACACATAATTTACGATATTCATTTTATTACAAAAATGGAAAATTTCTACGGTAGAATTCGCCCAATAAAACTGTTCTTCTATCTTCACAATTCCGCTGAACAAATATTTCGAAAATACCTACTCCAAAAGTTATAATAAACTCAGAAATGAACTAATTCGAAAAGTATCATTCAACTTTAATACAGTTTCAGGTACACAAGTGAAATCCCCCAAGTTGCGCAATAATTTAACGACTCAAAACCACCTCATTCATCAAGCAAAAATCATCAAAGCTACTCAATTCCGTATCATGAATTAAAGCTGTCGTAAATTAACCCCTCGTGCTTCGACTCGCAACTCCGCCGCGGTTGTCTGAATAATCTGATTCGATGCACCTCGGCGAACGTAACGAGGCGAGCCGGCGATCGGCGTATCTGAAACGGGAGAAGGACTCATAACCGTCGGATGGCTCCGACGAAACTCAACGGCGGAACAATATCGCCGGGCGAAAGTGATATACGCAGCCGTGCGCAGCACGATGCATCCGCGGAGCGCAGATGCACGACGGACGTCGTGGTGGTAGTAATCGGGACTATTTATTAAGCCCACTACTGCGTAGCATACTGCACGCATGCACCACGTGGTCGGAGCACGACGCATGCGCGGCACGTGCGCGCACGCCTAACCTCACCGTCCGAGAAACTCGGGACCATTCGTAAGCTGTGCCGCGAAGAAATGCCAACCTGCAGCGAGTTCTCTAATCGTTCGAGCGAGCGGTCCGCCGGAACCGTACACCTCTGCCGCGCCTCGGCGTGCCGTCGTTGCTGCAGCCGTTCACAATAAAATCCGTAGGAACGGGGGCTGCGTGTGCGTGGAGGGGGACTTGCACATTGTAGGATTTGCTTATCGGGGGTAGCAGCCTTTTCAATTCCAAACACGGCCCCATTCAGGCAGGATCGCCGCGTGCAATTACGTCTGCCCGCCAGAACGGCACGCTGTCCACTTGCGAATATCGCCGGATCCAGCGACGCCTCCACCGTCGCCGAGTAAATGCTGCCGGGCGCAACGTTAACGGGGCAAATCGGTTAGCACACCGGGGACCGTGTCGCGTGCCGCTTGGACAGTGGCCGTGCATAACGATCGCAGCACCTCAAAGGCCGTACGCTGGAACTCGCCTCGGCGCCTAGTGATAAACATGAATACGGAAGTATACGAGAGCCTGCCGACCTCCTCCGTGGCCGTGCACATGACGGCGGGCGCGTTCGCTGGAATAATGGAGCACTGCGTGATGTACCCGCTTGACAGTGTCAAGGTAATGAAAAAAAAAGAAAAAAAAACAAACTTCCTCTCCCCCTGCGCATTTTCATCCGAGCCGCGACAGCATTTACATAACCTCAACCGCCGCGCCACGGACATTCGATACCCGGTTACGCTCGAACCAGACCGAATGACATTTAACACCGTGACATTGCATGTTTTACGGTGTTTGAATGGTTATGGGCCTGACGCTCGAACGCTGAGCAATCCCCGGAATTTCCTCGCCGCCCCCCTGCTCTGCCCCCCCTCCCCCTCACGCCGAAACCTGAGAATCAGGTGTCGCGCATGATCATCGTTGTAATCTTAAGTAAATAACGAGACACTTAAATTTACGAGATACGCTGCCGTTTAATTGTTGACCATCCTCCCCCCCCCCCCCCCCCCCCATACACGATGGCAACGTTACGGCCCTTTATGCAATTGCACCACCGTCTCGCTTTCCCGCATCGCCCGTCGTGAAATCCTTGGCCAACCAATTCGGGCGACATCATTTCGTAATTATTTCCCGAGCGCCGTTAAGTCCCTCGCATTCGAATGCGCACGGGTTTAGTCATCACGTGATTCACTAATTAACTTCCTATTATGGCAGCGGTGGTCCATCCCGCACTCGCGAAAACGGCGAACCCGGGGAATTGGCCCGTCGCGAGTTGTACTGCCGTCGCTGCATGCATATTCGATTCTTTACATAATTCATTGATAACGCGCGTCGTCGTGCAAATCGACGGTGTCGGATGGTTACGGGCTTTATGTAACGACAGAAACTTATTGCCCGACGCACTGCCCTCATTATTCTCTTCTGCATGCCATACTTCACTTCCCGTACTTCTTTAGAACTTAGTCGCACGAAGGTATCGGGCTGCAATTGCACGCGAGCGACGGGGACGGGTCGTGCCGTGCAGTCGGCGCAAGGAATGATTCTGCGAAAAAAATCGCGCGTAGGGGCATTAATATGTGCGGGATCCTGGCCACGAATCTGAAACATTCGTTACGTAACGCACCGCTTGGGCTGTCGCGGTCGGTTCTATTTTTGGTACACTTTCAACCTGCGAGCTATATTAGCATTTACTTTCTCGCCCGTTTGTAGAAACGTCGGCTTTTAACGGGGCACGGATGCTCCGTGGCATGGGAATCCGTTATGTCACTCGAATGATGCTGCGGAATTAAAACTTCAGGGTTCAATGACTCAGGAACACGTACCGTTCACTGTGCGATTGTGCCATTATTGCTGCCGGTATTGTAAAGTAACTGAAGATCTTTCGAGCATTCATTGAAAGATAATAGCTGGTCGTTCTATCTTTAGTCACTTGCAAGTCATGTTATTTAAGGCTCTCCGGACGTTATTGACATCACGGTATTTCCCTGGCGTCGTGGAGTAATTATTAAAGATCTATAATGGTGCAAGAATAATGGAAGTAACATTACATTCGCACTTCTCTTTTTATTCGTACACATCTCTGCGTGCAGATGAATGAAATGTTCCTTTAGTTGCGAAAGGAATACGGGTGGAAAACTGAAAAATAAAAGTCTAGTAAAATAATAGAAAAGCCTCGATAAACATTGGATATTCCAGGAATTCTTTGACCAATGACGCTTCTGATTATAGTTGGGGAATAACTTGTTTATGCATAAATATATAATTCTTTAATTATATACGTATAATTGTTTTCTTTATATTTAGACGAGAATGCAGGCGTTGACCCCTGGCCCAGGTGGGGGAGGAGGAGTGGGAGAAGTTTTAACTAGAATGGTACGGCAGGAGGGTGTTTTCAGACCGATTCGTGGTATGAGTGCAATGGTAGTAGGAGCTGGTCCAGCACACGCATTATATTTTTCATGCTACGAATTTATTAAAGATAAGCTATTAAGTTCGAAGGGTCATTCCGAATTGAATTTGGCTGCCTACGGAACAGCTGGCTGCATCGCGACGCTCCTTCACGACGGCGTGATGAATCCAGCAGAAGGTAAAGCATCTGAAATTTAATTGCGACACTTGCAATCGGATTGCAGTAGCGGACAAGAAATGTTGCATTATTTCATTCACTCTGGTTCTGTTATTTTTCAACGTCGACACAAAACTGCGGAGAATTAAAAGCCAGTTAAAGCAAAGGAAAAGCCTACATAAGATTAAACAAGAGAAGACACTTTTAAAGCCGCAAAAAGTTACCATTTTTCAAGAGTAATAAAGAATCTAATATTTAAAAAGTGTTGCCCGTTCAATGCCATGTAAGACTTTCGTTCGTTAGTTAAATAAATTCGACTTTAACTGGGTTTTATTACAGCTTTAAACCAGAGCTGGGCAAAATTTTTAATTAAATAAAAATTTCGAATAACGAATAGAAGTTAAAACAATTATTCGTCATGTGTCTAAATAAATTCTCGTCGAATAATCTGAAATTAAAGTAACTTTTAGTTTATCTGTTATTTAAATAATCCTTTGTTTAGTTAATGCAAAACTCTGCTTTAAACTCTGCAGCAGAATATGTATATCGAACACACAAAACAGTTCCAAGTCGATGGTAAAAAAATAAGAGAAATAAAACAAATCGAAGAAGTAACTTGTTTCTCCGCTACTGTATATAAATGTTCTTTCCTCACAATTTACACCATTATGCGAGTTATGGAAGATACAGAATACATTTCTTTTTCTTGGGAATTACAGCCGGCTAAATGCGATTCGTAATTTCTAGCATTTTGTCCAATGAAGAATAAAATTATCTTATTCCAGTGGTGAAACAGCGATTGCAAATGTATAACTCTCCTTACCAAAATGTCATGACGTGTATAAAGAATGTATACCAGAAAGAAGGTGCGTATGCATTCTACAGGAGCTACACGACTCAGCTGGCCATGAATGTACCTTTCCAAATGATTCACTTTATGACTTACGAAGTGGCGCAGATCTTCACAAATCCACAGCACACCTACAATCCTCTAGCGCACATGGTATCTGGTACGTATGTTAGATTTTTAAGAAAGCAGTGGCGGATTTAAGGGGAAAGGCCCAGGTGGCAAACGTTCCGAGGGACCGATTTTTTCGGGAAAATGAAGAGGTAGTTTACTGAAAACGGGCCAAGTGTGGTAGCACGAAAAAAAAAATGTAGCGTTTGGATACCTATTGGGAAAATTAGTGGAGGCGTGGCTTAGATTTCAGCGCTGCGGTGGTAAGTTGGCGAACTACTGAAAGTAGGTCCAGATCTCGCGAAACATTCCGAATAAGTATTTATTAAACGAATAAGTAAAAATTTGGTGTTCGAAAAAATTAAAAAACACTCGTTTTTCGCAACATGTCGATTTAAACTCTGATAATCTTATGGACTTCCACGGATTTCGACCTACTCTCAGTAGTTCAATTTTCTGGCACTAGATGGCGTATCGAAATTCTGGGTTTCCCAACTTACTTCATGCCCAATACCTAATCATAATTTTTTTTTGAGATGGGGCCCTAGGGGCCTTCTTGGCAGGGGCCCGGGCGGCAACTGCTCACCAGCCGCTCTGTTAAATCCGCCGCTGGTACCGATACTTAATATGTAATTTAATACGGTTGCTTTTCAATTGCATTAGTGCGTTAGGCAGCGGGTAGCATCGCAGAATTTCATTGATGTCTAAATTGTCGATGATGAATTGCAGGTGCATTGGCAGGAGCTGTTGCTGCTGCGATCACAACACCTTTAGATGTTTGTAAAACACTTTTAAATACCCAAAGTGGTATACACGCTCAAGGTATGGTGGATGCCATCAAGAAAGTTTACTCACATGGAGGTTTGCGAGGCTACTTCCGTGGTTTAAATGCCCGTGTTCTTTATCAAATGCCTGCGACTACGATTTGTTGGTCAACGTGAGTATATGATACGAAATACTAAGTCTATTAATTCACACTCACTTTCGAATCTTAAGAAAATTGTATTTTCACCGTAAGGGAGAAAATAACGGAAAACGTATCTTTCAAAAATTTGCTATTTAATCGTTTCTGAAGTTGAAAGTAGTATAGATATACCAAGCAATAGTGAGTTGTTTAGTTGCTTGGTATCTATACACTAACCAGAGCTGGGCATTATTTCAATAAATTTTTATTCGAATAATTATTCGAAATTTATTATAATTATTCGAATTATTATTCGAAGATTATTCGAATTATTATTCGAAGATTATTCGAATTATTATTCGAAGATTATTCGAATTATTATTCGAAATTTATTATAATTATTCGAATTATTATTCGAAGATTATTCGAATTATTATTCGAAGATTATTCGAATTATTATTCGAAGATTATTCGAAATTTTAATTCGAAGAATAATATTTTAAATTATATAAATTTATATTTATTCGAATAAATATTGTATAAATTTATATAATTTTGAATATTAGTCTTCGAATAAAAATTTCGAATAATCTTCGAATAAAATTTTTGAATAATCTTCGAATAAATCGAAGTTATTCTAGAGTAACGGAAAAATTTGTATTCGAATAAAAAATCATTCTCGAATAATCCTATTTTATTCGCAATTCTTATATTTATTATTCGAATAAAAATTTATTCGAATTGGGAATATTTTGGCTTTCGACCGTAAGGGGTCATCCTTAAATTACGTAAGGCTTTTTTGGGAGAGAGGGGGTCGCGAATTTCTTACGTTTTCTTACAGGGAGGGGGGAGGAGAGTCACGCAGCGTCTTAGGTAATAATTTTTAACCTAAATTTTTATAAATACAAATTCTATCATTAATGTTCCAGAAAAGTAGTTTTGGTTTAAATTTCCCGAAACCGAGTTAAATGAATTATATAAACCTTTGAAAGAATTTTAATAACTGAAAAAATTAAGTGTAAAAAATATTACGTAAGAGGGGGGTTGCAATATCAAATCTTACGAATTCTTATACTGGGGGAGGGAGGGGGCAAAAATTCGCCAAAATTACCATTACGCAATTTAAGGACGGACCCTAATGAATTAAATGTATAGTACTCATGATACGCGGCACTTAGAACCAAAGGGATGCAAGTGACATAATTTAAATTTTGAATTAAGGGGAGGTTCCGTTCTAGAGCCCATAAAAAGGTGATCTTTAGAAATTAATTAAAGGAAAACTACTATATATAATTTAATGGGACCTGTTTCATTGCATTAAGGATGTCTTAAATTATAGAAATATATTTTTTGTTTTATAATTAATCATTGCCAACGACACTGAGGAGTTGTTAAATTCGAGGCGTCAAAAAATTCATCCAAATCGGTGGGACCTGTGTCTCCAAAAGTTATTATCCGATTCGACTGAAACTTTTTTTATTTTGAAGAATATACTTCTGGCTAGGGGGGAAACCAGAAAAAACTACAAAAATGACATTTTTTTTAGAAAATAACGACACTTAATGTTTAAAATCACTTTTTCCCTATATTTTTCGTCCTTTCAACGTCTTTAAAAATTATAAATTTTCAATTTTTGTAATTTTTCTGGTTAATACTCCTAGCCAGAAGTATATTCTTCAAAATAAAAAAAGTTTTCTGTCGAATCGGATAATAACTTTTGGAGATACAGCTCGCATCGATTTTGAGAACACTGTTTCGAGAGAAACGCGTTTAAAGTCTTACGTAAGTACCGAGTGGCCGGTTGTTACCCATGCATTGGCCGCCACTCAAATGCCTATAGCTTCGGGAATTTTACGAATTTCAACAATCCTTTTAAACACTTATTCCTAAAATATTGAACATTCGAGAAATGAAAAAAAATCGATTTTTAGACCGGAACCTCCTTTAAGAACAGAAATGGTTAGTTGAATCGTTAAATACAATGTTGTCACTACTACACGCCAAGCATTAAATACAACTTAATTTTCATAGCGACTTTACGTGGAATTTTTCCAACACATTTGAATTCCAAACTCGATTTTCATGATATCAGAAAAGCGTGACTCGCATGCCTTTTGGTTCGAGGTGCCTCATATAAACGACACTATTGCGTATGCATCGAGTGAAATAGGACTGCACATACTAAGATTTTCTAAATGATTATGTAACACCCACGTGCGATATTACAAAAATATCTTTCCCCGCAAACTGCGCAGATACGAATTTTTCAAATACATATTCCACGAGAAACAAGACGACGGATACCGCGGGCCAGAAACTGAGAATGACTTGAGCGGGACGAATCAGAACCAAGCTGCTTCCTCTAGGTCTAGCCGCTTTCAGGACATGAGCGCATACCTTAATAAAAACGCCCCGACCTCAGTGTTACTTGATGTGACTACAAGTTAGGTATTTTTGAATCCTTTACGTCACCTTTACACTAAAACATTGTTGGATGAGAGATAAGTGTCCGTTTTTCGTATTTCGAGAGTTTATCAATGACGAGTGATATTTTGTTAATTCATCTGTTACTATGGTATTATTACATGTGTATAATAATTCATGAGGGATGAGTACATACGATCGAAAATCCATCTGTGAGCCAAGTGCAGGACGCAGGCTCGTTGGTACGAAATGTGTATCAGAAAATCTTTTTAAGTTACGTCGTAGTATATGGCTGTTTTAAATAGCGCGTCGCCCGATCACAATAAAATACACGCGGTTTCTTTTGTCGAGGGTGAGAAAAACAATACACAGAAGCGAAGGAACGAGACGTAAATTCGTGCGAATTTCGATGCGAAGAGAATAATTTATATGTTTGTATAATTATCGTGTAAAGAGATATTCGATCCCCTTTGATTCCGTAAAATTTAAAAAACGTCGCCGAGTGCTCCGTTCGGTTGGACGGGATACCTGTCCGTCTGATATATCACTCCAGCAAGAAAACTGAACCCACGATTAGCAACATTACATTGAGAAATAAACAATTATTGATACTAGTACTGCTATTGTCTACCATACTGCTCACAGGGGGTAACGCGAAATGTTCATCGGGAGGATTGAACGGGGGCTCACTGTTCCGCGAACACGGTAAATAACGCGAAAAAGAAAACCCAAGAAATTACGCGTAAACTTACATTCAATTTATTTATGAAACAATTATGTATGTTTTTGTTATAAAGTAATTTATATATTAACGTATTTGCATGGGCTTATTTCTGACGTTCACAAATTATTTAACGTGTAAAAAGAAATCGAAGCGTAACGAATGATTGTCCATTAGAGTGAGTCGTATTTAATTTCGAATCAAAGAAATATATATATATATATATTTATTACAAAAAAGAAAACTGTTGAGAATACTTCACTTGAATGCAGCAAAGTTATACATATTGGGCGAGTTGCATATAAAAGGAAAAGTAATACGAGCATCGTTGGGAAACATTAGGCTCGAGGGGCGCGTTCCCCTCGGTTACCGAAATTAGGTCACGTAGCGCACTCGATTTATTGTACCATATACTAAGCTGAAAAAAAAAACAGTGGGATGTACGGGAGAAGGAGAAGGAAAGATTAACGGCGAAGCGAGCGTAGCATAATTAAGTCAGCATAATTGAAAAGGTAATCTCTGACTTACGGATTCACTACTGAAAATTTCGTGTGCTTTAGACGGAGGTGTGAAATTTTAGTATTTGATATTTATGTAAGGTATAATACACGGTCTAAGGTTAAGCAAATTGTACATTTATTACGGTATGATATGTCGATCTTTGAAAGAAAGAGAGATCTCTAGATAAGTCTTGCATAAAACGGAACAGAGGGATTTAGATTGCTATGAGGGGATGATTGTTTCGCTGCAGTAAACAGACTAGACCAACCGCAGGTGGTGTAAAGTAATTATTTTGTATAGCGATGTAGATAAGTTAATGTTACATGCGTATGTACAGTACGAAACAGACTACGAAGGAAGAAGAAGAAAAAAAGAAAAGATAGCAATGTTATTGTGCGATAGGTACAATTCGTCTTGATTACCCAAGTACAAAGTAAGAATTGCTCCTTAGTCAGTTTGTAATATAAACGATATTGCATCTAAATCTTATGACGTACCACAATATTGCTTCCTATGGCTGTGATTACTGGGTCATTTGATGTTGACTTTAAGAGGGAGTAATATCATGTGAGAACTCATATTTCACGCCATATTTATTTATTATTACAACACTGTAATACTTACTCATCGTTACCGATATATCATTGTTTAACGCCGCATATCGGCGATCCTCCACGCGCGTAAAAAAAAAGTGTATCACGATCCTTCGCGAATATTTTTTTTTATCACACACGTACTATTTTTCTCGACGAACATTCGAAACGTCTACGCTGCGAGGATTCGATCTTTTGTGTAAAAATTTGAACGTCGGCAGCTAGATTCCAATTAATACACGGCATATCTGTGCACACGCGTATATACATATAGGCATCGTATGTATATAGCATATGTAAGTGTACCAAAAAAATGACAGTACGAGTTCCAGTGATCTTGTCCGGTCTATAGCGAGCAGCGTCTCTCGCGTTCGCTGTAGCTTCTTAAATTCGATTGTCGCGCAAAATCTTTTATGTATAATCTCTTTTTAAGTGTTTAAATAAATACTCACTTTGCGTATTGTATAAATACCAGCTGCCAAGTTTCTAGATGTTAGATGTCGAGTCTGATTTCGGATGCTTGGGGGGGGGACACAGAAACCCAGTCGATTCCCACGGATTATTTAGCTGAAAATTATTGGCGGATTTATTCTCTGTACCCTTGAATTGTTTAACTTTCTTTTTAATCGAATTGTACATAAACTAATGCTCCCACTGGTATTATTATATAAGTTAACGATGATAGCACACTGAGAAGTAATTGATCAGCATACAATAAAGCGTATTATATTGTAAGAACAGTGTAAATAAAACGATTCTATAAAGTATGAAAACCATGTAACGAATTCTCTCGCCTGATGATATGCCAGCGGTAGGGATCGATAAAATAAACATTAATGCATCGCGACGTTTTGTAATCGCACTTCATAGTTGTCACGGCGAAAATTCTCTGTAAATATCGTTGGGCTTGTGCTCAGTTTTTTTTAATATATTTATCGCCTAAATTTTGAGAGTGTAAATAATAAAATTAAGCCATGCCGAGGGGAGGGATTTGCGATTCTCGTTGCCAGGCATTTTACACCGCAATGATAGAGAAAGAAGAGTCTATGCGTATGAAATGGTTTGTGAAAAATCAGCAGAAGTTGTTGGAGCATCTGGCGGAAACGAAACCAGCGAAGAAAATCCAACTGCCACCTATTCGTGAATCAGAGCGGAAAGAACCGAGCGTGGGCATTGTATGCGATTGTGTTACGCATAGAATTAATTATCTTTGTGTACTGAAAGTCAGGGGATGTTTCCTATTTTTTGTAGATACGCTTGAAACCGTTGCCGAATTGGAGACCGATGGAGCCTGATGGCTCTATCAATATAAACATAATGAAACCGATAGATCCAAAAGTGAGAGCCATTTTGTACGAGGATGAGACATCCTTTATCGCCGCGGAAAACTATCTTCATGAAAGGTTCTGTATATAACACTAATTTCTTGCGAACCCGAGGAGAAAAATTTATTATAAGCGCGGCGATACAAAGAGAGGAGTTTATAAACAATTGATCGAAGAGCAGCGACAATTAATTAGTTATTATTTTCTTCCATTCGCCGCGCTTCGCCAAAATTCGCGATGGTTTTTGGTATTAGCTTCTTCCTAGTTTTAAGGAAATACGAAGAATCATATAAGGAGAGACCACGGATGTGGAAATCGCTTTTGGAACGACAGTATATGGGGGTCGTAGTACTCGTGTAGCATGAAAATATCATTTCGGTTTTTTGTCGAATGGGCCTTCGTTTTCGAGATATTGTAATTTTAAGTTTTTAACGCACGTAGTAATCCAGATATATACCATCTATAGTAACCTACACCTAAGAACGTTCCGTGGACATAATTGTAGCGCGTCAGATTGTCACGAGGGTGGCCGCGGTTCAAGTCCCCCGCAACTTATATACTTTTTCTTTTTTTTTCTTTTAACAATTTTACCCATGGAATTATATTTTGTGGATATTACGTATTATATAGTACGTTACATACCACTGTACGCAAATTTTAAGGTTAAGAATGCATTTATAACAACATATTATTCTAATCATTTCTTTCACCGGTGTTTTCATAATCTTGTACTGCGAAAATATTTTATTCCGAAACTTTCAACGCCTGCGATTGTCGAGAAAGTAAAGTGGGATAGCCGTTACTTCTGACCGTAAGAGTGGTCTTATACCTGCTCAAAAGAATGGTCGAATACATGATCGTTGGGAGCGAGTAAGTCTTTACAACGATTTCTGTGCTTGCATCGTTCGCAAAGTTTGGAAATGGATAGTGATTCTGTGAGTGCAAGTTCTTCTCGAGGAGGAGCAGCTATCGTTGACGTAGTAGACAAAGCAGAGATATGGAGTGCATGGAAGCAATGCGAAAGCATGTTGACGGCAAAAAGTTACATGGTGGAATTGCCATGTGTAAAAACTTCACCAAGGGTCGCACAAATTGCGAGGGAAATATTTAATCGCATTGCCACGATGTTCGATGAAATGAAGATAATAAAAGATGAAGAACTTTTGATCCCGGACGAATTGGAAGAAATACGCGACGATGAAAGTAAGCAAACGAGTAATTCAGCCGACCTTGCAGCCGACGAAGAAGAAAGTGAGTGGGAGGACGAAGCGACAACCAGTGGACGAGATTATATATCGCTCGAGTATAAGAAAAAAGCTGTTGCGATGGCGAAAGCTCACCCGAAGTGGTCACTCGCGACATTGCAAAAACGAGGGGCAGGGCTATTGAAAAAGAAAACATATTTAAAAATGTAAGAGTAATTTCATTCGTATTATTGTTAGACATATGTGAATAGTAGGTGTTAAAGAAATTTAATGGAAATATACATGTTCTTCATAATATGTTTCATTTTTCCAGTTGGGAAGCAGAAATCGCTGCAGGGGGAACTGCGGTCGAAAAATATGAAGCCATTAATGATATGACTTTCAAAAGATTCGAACAAGCCCGGGAAAATTTCGAGCAAGTTACAACACCCACGCTGCAACAATGGGCCCTGACATATGCCCGTGAATTGAAATGCGATCGTTTCGCGGCGTCTCCAAGCTGGATAATTAAATTCAAGCGTAAATACGGCATACGACAAAAAAAAATTATGAGGGATGTCAGTAATGGTGAAGTTGCCTCTATTGGCAAAGGAAACTACCACCGCAGGAACGATGACGCTAATGTGACATAACAAATATGGACGACGCAGGTATACATTTTACTATATGTTTATTGGCAAAGGAAACTACCACCGCGGGAACGGTGGCGCTAATGTGACATAACAAAGAGTGTTCCTTCAGGGAGTGATCGGAACAAACTGTATCGTCGCTGATTGGTTGCCGCCATTTGTCGCAAAAGCGGAATTATACGGAGAAAGAAACTGTAAAAAAGAAAGAGACAAAAATACGGATAGAAAGAGATAGATAAACAATCAGCTTGGATAGTAGACGATTTAATGAATGTTTAGGTCAGGAGCAGTGGGAATGTGTGCATGAACTGCGCCTGCGTTCAATCACGCACACAAAACAACCACCGCTCCTGTAGGTGTTTCCCCCTCCATCATGCAGCCGAATTTTTTTTTTTAAATTCTTCATAATTCTCGAGAAATATAATCTGATTTCTCATTTCTCGAGATGCGAAAAAAATCGAGAAATCAGGAACACCTAGTTGCGGGGGACTTGAACCCTGGCCGCCCTCGTGACAATCTGACGTGCGACAGTTGTGTCCACGGAACCTTCTTGGGTGTAGGTTACTATAGATGGTATATATCTGAATTACTACGTACGTTAAAAACTGTAAATTGCAATATCTCGAAAACGAAGGCCCATTCGATAAAAAGCCGAAATGGTATTTTCATACTATATGAGTACTACGACCCCTATATATTGTCGTTCCAAAAGCGATATCCACATCCGTGGTGTCCCTTGTTAGTGCACTTGTTTTACAATGCATTTAATTAAAAGGATTTCTATAATATCAAATTTCTCATTTTTGGTACCCACCTTTTGTTTTTTATATGTTTTTGCTTTGAGGTATTTGCATTGTTCGTTTTGTGATAACAGTTTAATATTATTGTAGATGGAAGGACATCCCAGAGGACCGTCACTTTTACCCAGATTGCACGAGCTGGGTATACGGATGGCGACTAACAGATTATCCACCTATTCCACGAAGCAAAGTTGGAAGAACAGCTCTGGTAATGAACGAATTTTACCATCCATGGTTATCCAGCCTCCGAAGAGATCCAGAATGGTATCGCCCACCTCAAATTCTTCAATCAGTGTGCAGGGACGATGAATATTAATATTTAGTGTAAAGGGAATTCGACTGTGTCCAAAGCTTGTAAAAGAATTCTCGATAAGGTCATTAGCTATATTTTTTCCAGGGGAAGATGAATTTTATAATTATATACGAGTGTTATAAGTTATCGTAATAGTCTATAACTATCCTGAACGAATTATTTATTGTAATTTTAATTGGGACTGTTTTTTAAAAGTCCCTCCTATGTCATAGAAAAGAAAACATTTTAACAGTAAATTTTCACAAAAATACAGCCTAGGAATGAGTCAGTATGATTACATCGGTATACACATCATTGTAGATTTAACTAGCGCGGTTTTACCACGTGCGTCAAGATAGAACAAGAATATATTATTTCAAGGATTTATCAACGCTTTTGAGAATTTCTGGATTACATTCTGTTTGGGCCTTGTCGTGCGCGATATTTTTCGACTTCCAAAACGGTGAACATCACTGGCCTCGATGGACAAAGAACTTTATATTGCAGTGGCTTCGGATATGCAAATTGGCGGTTAACAGTTCCTTTTCTTTCAAATTACCGATCAGAGTTACCAGAAAAATCCCTACTGTGGTGGAGGGGAATCAACCTTGGCGTCGATTGGTTTGACGTCACGGCCTCATCACGCGCATGCGTGGCGTATTCCCCCTCCACTACGAGTAGGAACCCTCTGGCAGCTCTAAAGGTGCGATCTCATGTTGGCGCTCGGCGCTCGTTTTGAGCGTCAAAATCAGTCACTCACTCGCTCGTTCGTTGGTTGAGCGTCGGTCACGTGATTGGTTTTGGCGCTCAAAACGAGCGTCGAGCGTTAGCATGAATTCTCACCTTAATGTCGATGTCGATACTACTTATATAAATAAATAGACCATAAGTAGTTTAGACCAATTTAGACGTTTACTTGACAATACTGTACATTTGACAAACCTAATAATACGTCACAGATTTTACAACGACGCTGATAAATTTTTCTCTTTGCTATTTTTCTTTTCAGCACTGTTTGAAGGTATGAGCCGTTGTAATTCCAGCGGCAGCAAATATTCCGCTTGCCCCGGTACCGCATGAAGCACGAAGTTAATGAACTTTTGAAATTGTTCAGTAACGTCACAAAACTTTTCTTCTAATAGTTTCTTCTCCACGTGGCAATTACTAATCTCTTCTCTCATCATAGTTAGAATATTGTTCAATTGGACGATCGATTCACGGAACCCCTCGATTTGTTTCTATTTGCACATCATTTCGTACAGGACATAATTTAGTCTATCAACGAGCTGAAACAGTTCTCTTACCTGGAAGTACGTGTGCATAGCATGCTTTTCTCTACTGCTTCGTAACCGTTCCAAACACAGAACATAGATTACATCTACAGTGCTTTGTATTTCAAGTTGATGCTTCTGAATGAATAAATCCCTGGCCACTCTCTTTTCGAAATCTTCTTTATCTTTATGTAGTTTCACATGCTCCTTCCTATGGGAAGATGTGAAACGTTAAATTTGTACAAGTGTCGGCTACGGCAGTTATAGACCTCATGATCCCATTGAAATCAGCAATTATAGTTTCTCTTTGAGCACGAAAGGATTCTTCAAAATCCGTGTACAGTGATTCTACAACGTAGGCCATTTCAATTCGCATTTTTTGCATCATTTCGTGAGTCACGTTCAGTCGTTCTTGGACAACTGCTTTCTGGATGTTCTTGACGCATTTAGCAGCAACATTTGCCCACTGAATCTGGGAAGTGAAAGTATTTTTTGGAATGAAATCGAATGTGGGATTCCCGGGAAATAACCGCGCAGTGGCAAGTTGATAATTTGTAGTGGTGGGGGAACACGCCACGCATGCGCGTGATGACGCGGTGACGTTAAACCAATCAACGCCAAGCTGGCAAACGATGGGAAACGAGCCGACGCTTGACTAGCTTGGCTTGGCGCTGGCGTCGATTCGTTTCCCATCGCGGCGTCTCACACACATACACCGCCACTGCTGTAGGTATTCCCCCTCCATTATCAACTTGCCACTGCGCGGGTATTTCCCGGTAACACTGTATGGGAATAACCAAACGACATGGGGGATACCTTTTCGTGTACATAAATAAACAGTTAACTTATAAGCTTCTCAAACTTATAAGTCGCAATGTGAGACACATTAAAGCACATACTGCGGAATTTTTTGCTACAGTTGAACTTACAAAAGTGGAACAACTGCTACACACAATTAATCTTAGCACATCGTAATAGTTACTTCGAGTTGCTTTTCTAATTCGTGCTGCACAGTTTTAATGTAATTCTCGTATTTTATGTGCAGCTGCAGTATGTCGCGCTCAGCTTCCAGTCGTTTCCTCGCTTGATACATATGAAACTTCTCCTGCGACTGTTTCTCTATGCCTTCCCGCAGATTCTCTTCAATCTCCTTCTGAACGCGTGCAAAAATGCTTTCACCAATTTCTAAGGAATTCATTCGAAACCGTAGTTAAGGATAATGCATGCAGTTCTACAAAATTATGCATTCATAAGTGCAATAACGGATGCAGCAAGTTTGTATACTTGCAATTGGCAATGAAGAACATGATTAACACTTTGAGTGGCATCAAAATGTTTTCACGCCGAGGGAATCCCATCCTGTGCACAACTCTGGCGTGTTTTCACGTTGATATTTTCTGGAAAGCATCGAAAGTATCGTCCGAGAACCCCAGAATGTTAATTTTAATAATAAATCCAGCTCAGAGTTTGTTTTGTATATAAAATATTTAATAGACACTATGGAAATTAAAATTTTAATTAATAGGTTTGTGGATCGACTCAAAGGTGAATTTTCAACCGTTACGTCACTCAAAGCGTTAAAATTCCTTTTAAAAATCATTGCCACTAAAAAATGAGACTTATTATTTAGCTGCTTGAAAAATATTCTTTGTATTCCACGTTGTCACATGGGAAAGAGGGGTAAACCCCCTTTCAATAGGGATGTTGTTAAAATATCGATGTATTGAATATTCGATATTTTTTTGCCCAATATCGATATTTTCGGTCGATATTTTTCAATCCGATATATCGATAGTTCGATATTAAAATCTCAATATCGGCATCGATATATTTTGCCGTTTGACGGCACGACGTCATCACGCGCATGCGTGGCGTGTTCCCCCTCCACTGACAATTTGTGCATCACGAACATTCCTGGCAATCGACAATTAATATTATGGTTCTCAATAATCGTAGTAGGTTGACAGGAGAGCACATAAAACAAAGAGTTTTTGTAAAAACTATACCCGAAAAATATTGGTTTAATTAATTTTTGTATTTTTTTCTGTCCCTACCTACTTAATTTTTGTATTCTTTCCGTATATTACTTAATAAACGTAATTAAAATAACATTTGTTTTAAATTCTACCTCAATAATTAAAAAAAAGAACCGATATTCCGATATTTTTTTCGATATGTCGAGATGCGATATTAATATATTTGAAAAATATCAATACCATATATATCGATATTTCTAAAAATATCAACATCCCTACCTTTCAATGCGCACACGTGGGAATGCGGCTTAACGTTACCCAATATGTTCTGATGCACGTCCAGCTTAATCGTTTCGGCGTTCATTAGCGAAGCTGCTGCGTTGCCACGTAACGAATCATCCGCCGGAGCCGGAAAGCAAGGTTTCGGCGATCTTAGTGGCTCCGTCAAATTCAACATATTTTTTGTGTCGTCGTGGCTGTATGCGAAGAACACTTGCGCCAAAGATGACCCGAGATTGGCACGAACTTTCGAGGTGCTTGGTATACCATTGTTGCAGCATATTTGTGTATTACATGTAGAACTTGTTTGACCTACGAGTTTTTATTAAATAAAAAGGTGCACGAGAAGATATTTGATATCCACTGTTATTACAACTTACACATGTTTGTTTCGGTTCTCTTTTTATATTTCAAGATATTTTATGGTATCACGATAAATTTTTAGGGTCGAGACCAATTTTACGAGAAATTTAACCTTTTCAAATTTGCATTTTTTCCAATTGACAAATGATCGATCGAACGAAGAAACAAAGGAGGGGGCGAACGATTTTGAAAACGAATTAACGCTGCGAGATATGGAAAATTTTATTATGAATTTAATGCGATTAAGGACTTAAATGTATGCGAGATTTTATAATCGTTTATACCATATTTTGAAAAGACAATTTCATGACAATTTGTTTTTATATAAAGACTCAGAAAACTCTAAACGTATTTTTTTCGTTAGAGGTTGAAATTTAAGCTTCATCGTTCCCTTTTAATTGCCATCTCACTCGTACTGGAATTTCAAATATGACGCGCGCTAGAATTCAAACCGCGAAAAGCGGGAGAAGCTTTTAAGGTGCTATTTCATGCTGGCGATCGACGCTCGTTTTGAGCGTCAAAACCGGTCGCGTGATAGGTCCACGGGACTATCCATGGAACAAAGAGGAGATATAATAAGAGGCGTCACTCCAGGCGGAAGCTTTGAAGTCCTTACTTGACCTTGGCATTTAAATTGGTTGTCTATTCGAGCGGGATATTCAAATCGACTAAATGTAATACGGTTTTTCCTCAAATTCTATTTATTAAAATTTTATGTTATAAACTTTCTGTATATTATCAGTACTGTTTTTGGTGAACATATATATTATATATACTTTCTAAATTTGAAAAGTTTAAGGTTGAAGTGATATATGTATAAAAAAATGCTAAATTTTTAAACACTGCACCACAAATATATAATAATGTATTACAAATGTACAACAAAAGTATACATTACGAATGAATTACTGCAAACAGAAAGTATACGAAATATTTGAACCTTACCGATTATCGCCGAATGGGCATTTAAATTGGTTGTCTAGTGATTTTCCTAGTTTATTTCTGTCCTTGTCGAGTGACGCCTTTTATTATATCTCCCTTTTTCATGGAAGTTAAGTTTAAGCTACGTTTCCACATCTGCGACAACGAATATTTTCCCGCCTTTGCAATCAAACTAGAAAACCCAGAGGATTGCATGCTTGCTAAACTTTATTCCATAATCATTCTACCATTGCAAATTTACTATTTAAAAATAGCACTACCTCATACTTCGAAACTTCTTTCGATAGCATATCTAAATTATAAATCCATAATTTATAACCCTCAATAAAATACTGATTCCATTCTTCGATGTTGAAATTGCAATAAAAACCCCATTGTTGTCGTCCTAATCATAAAAAAAGATACACTTTTCAATTTCAATTTAACAACATCGATAACCCGAATTATCCCTGCGAAATGAAGAACATAACAGAGACTTCGTCCCTGCGGAAATTTACCATTGATATATCTCAGCATGGGCTTCTAAAAAAAAAAATAGGTCCATGTGTTTCGGCCAGTGGTGCCGCCACTTCTCGTAACCTTCGAGGTTATGGCACGAGGTTCGGCTGCTCTTGATCACAAATTTTAGAACATGAAAATAAATAAAACAGCTTTCGAAGATGATACCATTCAAGCACCTGGTCAGGGGCCACTTGAAACGACGCAATAATTTATTATTATCACCGCGGTTAAGGTACTCACCATTCAATTATACTTTTAACTCACGTAATCCTACATCTACGCGAGGGAACCCCGAAACCGATTGCATCAACTCACATTGCCCGACGCAATTTTCAGGCAATTGAATCCAGCAGTGACATGCCACCAAAGTATAAGGGAGAAGAACAGTAAGAGCAGCCTACCCGCGACCTCGTTATTTCAACCCGTCACCGTCAAATCGTCCCCGACCGATTTAAACGTTGGCGCAGAATTAACTGGCACTCTGAACAAATCTGAGATCATCAAGATTCTGGGCACTTTCGCGCAGAAAAAGGCGGTCAAAGGCTTAGCTTTAAAATACGGGTTGGACGGTAACCATCGTCATTCACGTTCCTCTTATAAAAACATTATTTCTTAATATTCTCCGTCGTCACTCCTACGATCTTTTCCAGACTCGCTCTTAATCACAGCTTTAAACGGCTTCCGACAATACTGCGTTGAGTCGAACACGTTACCCGTAGACCTTCACGTTATTTTAAGCGATATTATCCAGGGCGCTGGCAATGTCGTGGATATATTTCCCTACTTCCTGCGCCACGCCAAGGAAATGTACCCGCACATCGATTGTTTGGACGATCTTAAGAAAATTAGTGATTTAAGGAGTCCGCCTAATTGGTAGCAATTAACTTAGCAAGCACTTAGAATCCCAAAATTGCGCACTGAACGAGTTTCAATGTCCCCACCTTTCGCTGTCCTCAGGTATCCGGTGGCGCGGGCCAGGACCAGAAAGATTATATTTCACGCCGGGCCCACAAACAGCGGCAAAACTCATCACGCTTTGGAAAGGTTCATGTCGGCGAAGACCGGCGTCTATTGCGGGCCACTGAAATTATTGGCCGTGGAAGTTTTCAATAAGTGTAATTCCCTGGTGAGTAAGAAGCGAGCGGTCGAGTGATTTCACGTTGCTAAGTGTAAAAAATTTCAGGGCACGCCTTGTGATTTAATAACGGGGGAGGAACGGAGATACGCGAAAGACGAAATGTCCCCGGCGAATCATGTAGCGTGTTCTGTAGAAATGGTAAATGTACAAAACCTTTGTGAGTATCGGTTACAGTTACGACTGCCTTACCTGAATGTCGCAGCGTTGCTTACGGTTTTATTCGAATGAATTTATTGTAAACATTCTGCCTCTGATTTTTTGCAGTCGAAGTAGCCGTAATCGACGAGATTCAATTAGTCCGCGACCCGGGTAGAGGCTGGGCATGGACAAGAGCCCTTCTCGGAATCGCAGCGGATGAGATACATTTGTGCGGCGAGGCTGCAGCGATACCAATAGTGCGTTTCGCTATTACCGCGGACTATGCGATTTATTGTATAAAAATTTCGCTGATTTCGTTGCAGGTGGAGTCCATATGCGCGACAATCGGCGAGACGGTGAACGTGCAACAGTACAAACGACTGACTGACCTCTCTTTAGAAATTCACGCGCTGTGTTCTTTATCCAATGTCCAGCCGGGGGATTGCATAGTTTGCTTTAATAAGAATGACATATTCACCGTGTCGCAGTCTATAGAGAAAATGGGGAAACAAGTAGCAGTAATATACGGCAGCTTGCCGCCGGGCACGAAGCTCGCGCAAGCTGCTAGGTTTAATGACGTTAACGATCCTTGTAAGATACTAGTAGCTACGAATGCAATAGGAATGGGCCTTAATCTGTAAGTCCGTAATTATAAATATTACGAGCACACCAGTGCCGTTTTAACGGAAAGAGAATTAAAAGGAAATAGGGTTGCAAAAGCTAGAAAAGAATTGGAAAGAAAATAATGAATCGGTACACCAAAATTTAGATTTTAAAATGGGGCCCTTTTCTCGCGGAATGCGCCCCACGTTTAATCTTATTTATTTAATTTGTTTAATACTTCGCGTGTTGGCGCGGTGTTTTTGATTTTGTTTAATTTAGCTTCACTTCAGGGTCCCCGAAAACGATAAGACGGCACTGGAGCGCACGAATGTTTGGATACATCGGTAGATTGATTTTTAATTACGTTATTTTAGACACATTCGTAGAATTATATTTTATTCTCTTTGCCAACCAACGGTGAACCAGAAGGGAGAGAAAGAGATAGACACGATTTCTGTGTCGTCGGCATTGCAAATAGCTGGCCGTGCCGGTCGTTACCTAACTCAGTGGCCTCACGTAAGTACAGTCGCATTTTAAACGCAGATAAGATTACTGCGGTATTAAATACACGAGATGTGACGTAATATTGATTATTTATATTGTAGGGTTTTGTTACAACTTTCAGGCCCGAGGATCTGAATGTGTTGCGAAAGTTATTCACCCAGAGCCCAGAATTAATAAAACAGGCTGGACTCCATCCGACCGCCGATCAAATTGAATTATACGCATACCACCTACCGAATGCTCCACTGTCGAATCTTATTGTAATGTTCATTTACGTTTCGCCCGCGTTCTTTCAGAATCGTAACACCCTTTTCTATTTCAGAACATCTTCATTTCGCTGTCTCAAGTCGACGACTCTTTATACTTCATCTGTAATTTAGAGGACTTCAAGTTTCTCGCCGATATGATACAACACATACCTCTGTCGCTACGAGTGCGATACGTGTTCTGTTGCGCGCCGATCAACAGAAAAATGCCGTTTGTGTGCAGCATGTTCCTAAAGGTGAGGGAAATATTCTGGGAAAATATTCTGTATATGTAACAGAATTAATTACGAATAAATTCACGCGCGTGTGGTATAAATATTGAAGGGTCATTCTGGTAATCACGCCGCAAAATTCGGCAACATTTAGTTTCTTTTTCTCAGTGAATACAATGAATAACAATTTCAAACTTTTTTTCATTTGTTAAGCTGCTTATAATGTATACGGAACAATTTTTTAAATACACTTTTAATTGTGTTTTGTTTCACAGACTCATCCGAAACAAAAAAAAACGAACTGATTCTTAATCGTTATGAGTACCGCGATCGCAGGTGCCAGAATTAGCCACGTAAGTCAGAATTTAACAAAATTGCGCGCATTCAAACTTCAAGTAAAAATGTAACATTTCGAGACTTGAAGTTTGAACGCGCGCAATTTTGTTAAATTTTGACTTACGCGGCTAATTCTGGCACCTGCGATAGTTTGATATTTTTGTTTCAGATGAGTCTGCGAGCTTAAATCACTCCCGCCGGGGAGGTATTTCTGTTTAAAGGCGCGATTTTTAAATCCAGGTAACATTGAAGAAACACAATTAAAAGTAGCTTGATAAATTAAAAGAAAGTTTGACGTTGTTATTCATTGTATTCACTGAAAAAAAACCCTGAATGTTGCTGAATTTTGCGGCGTGATTACCAGAATGACCCCTTAAAGGGGGTTTGCGCCTTTTTGGGCCGAAAAATAGGTAATTCTTTGTGAATTTTTTGTACAAAAACGGTTCGTGAAATTAATTTCAGGTTTGGCAGGCTGTTTCACTGTATCTTGAACTATTGTTCTGAATTTTCGTGTGACAGTGAAAGAAAAAACATGGCGGATACAAAGAGGGCGTTGAAAAATAATCGGGTGGTGCTGGCGTTGGCGAAAAGTACTGTGAGGGTTATCCGAAACATAAAAAAGAAAAGAGATTCTTAATCTATATGAATGTGGCTATCGGTGGTAGTCAATTTATTGCCGTATCTGTTACCGTTCCTTTTTTATTTAAAGAAGTTTTCCCGATTTTCGGGCAAAACCTGTTTCAGACTCAAATCAGAACGCTCCGCCTTCTTCAAAAGGCTGCCATTTTAACATTTTTTTATTTTTCTTAATGCATCTACTGCCACCGATAGCCACATTCATATAGATTAAGAATCTCTTTTCCTTTCTCCGTTTCGGATAATCCTTGCAGTACTTTTCGTCAACGCCAGCACCACCCGATTATTTTTCAACGCCCTCTTTGTATCTGCCATGTTTTTCTTTTCACTGTCACACGAAAATTCAGAAGAATAGTTCAAGATACAGCGAAACAGCCTGGCAAACCTGAAATTAATTTATCGATCCGTTTTTGTACAAAAAATTCACAAAGGATTATTTTTCGGAAAATTCACAAATCATTTATTTTTATTTTTTGTGTGAAATTTCTTTCAATTTGTTACGCAGTTTGCTCGGCAGTGCAGTAACAGCGATAAAGTGACTGTCGAATGGCTGTGCAAGCAACTTGGTTGGCCTGCCAAACCGCCAGCGAATATTTCTGATCTAGTTCACTTAGAAGCTGTGTTCGACGTTATGGATATTTATCTTTGGTTGAGGTGAGTTATAATAATTTCATCGCTCCTCCAACAAATGGATGTTTAACACGATTTCCACTTTACTCAGTTACCGGTTCATGGACTTATTCCCCGACGGCAATTCCGTTAGACAAATTCAAAGAGAGCTAGACAAAGTCATCGAACAAGGTGTACAAAAGCTGAAGATATTGTTCCAAAAACAACAAACAGGTACGCTTGCTTTCGACGTGTGGTGTTCTTTATTAATCAATGTAAGAAATAGAACAAGTAACGATATTCGATTTTACTAAACAGACGAAGAGGAGACAACGGTAGATTATAAGGCTGACTTTCCGACTGAGAAGTATCCTAGAGGTGATTAATATTCCGCGTGTTCTTTTCGCAACTTATAGATTTCTATCGATCGAAGCTCGAAAGGGAGGAACTAACCGATACGTTAACTTATTTTACAGATGCAAACCAATCCAAGAATTTTGGAAGAGGAAGATTAACTAATGCGTTGATATCCCAAGGACTTTTATCGCCAGAAATGTTACAACAATTACAAATAGAATGGTCCAAGCAAGACAAGGTGAAATAACTTCTTCTAGAAACTTATAAAATATCGTTATATTATTCTTAACAGTAGGCATCGATAAGAATCGTTCGCTTTACAAACCATCGTTCGGCGAATCTGACAAATCTCTTTACCATTTTAGAAACAGAGTAGAGACAGGATAAGAAACGAGAGCTCGGATAAGTATAACAACGAAGGAGCTTTCCGAAGAAAGCCCAAGAAGAGTAGATGAAATTCTTTGGTGTAATTGTAATTATCTTGTTTATAAATTAAATCCAGGCTATGAGAAGATATAAATTTTATATTCAGATAGCTCGATTTGTAACGTAAATTAAAGGTCCCGATTACACGAATTAAACAGACGTTTTTTTTATAAACAATTTCTACTTTTATTCCCTTAAAGCAACAGTGATGTGTATTCCCGTAATGCTTCGCAGTTCATTACATTTGTACAAACTAGGTAAAAAAATGTTATGAATGTATCGTTTTTTGTTTCTTTCTCAGCTTTATTCGGAACCATTCATTCTTTAAACACTTTTATAAATTCGTATCTACGGTCGTGCTTCCGCGTGCGTTTGTATCTTTCGCGGATCGTGTACGCTTTGTGTTGCTTCGTTAAATATCTACGAGGAGTGTAGGGAAATGAAAGGGGATTTTTCGATTTATGTTGCAACGCGTGAGACAGAGTAATGCATTTCGTACATCTTGACGAATCGTTATTTAATATCAATGGGCACAAAATATGTCTCCATTTTATGCCGTCCTTGTAAGCTATTTTGATATCTTTGATCTCTCGGAACCTGTCGATATTATATACACCTGGCGAGAACAGACAAAACCAGATTTAACGCTCGCCGTAATTTCCCAGAAAAGAAAAGCAAACAAACTAGAACAGCATACGTACCTTGGCAAAGAGTTCTCTGATCGAATTCGTCGATAATTTCCTCTACGTCTACTAAACTTTGTACTTTCAAGTGTTTCCCTTCCCTTATCAGATTATAAATCAGCGGATTAATCTCTCTGTTTATAACGGCGCAGTGCAGTTGCATGTCGCTGTTTATAAACACTTGTCTCTCCGTGAAAGGCATCCCCGCCTTCGTCATTCCCATGTACAGATAGACAATCGTCGTAGTGTGGCCCTTGGATGTTACCACGCAGGACCAACCGCTCGGCAACAGCACCTCCGTGCACACCTCCAGCAGATCCTCGAACAGCATCTCGCCTTCCTCGACTTCGTCGCACTCGGGATAGTAAACGTCCAACCGGTCGTAATTTAAATTCTTTCCTAACTCCTTCTCCGCGCAGAAGCTCTCCTTTATTTTAAAATTATTCCCTACGAACTCCTTAGCGGGACCGTCGTCCTCCGTTTTCCTGGATTCCCACAACTGCGCCGACGCGTCGCCGCCGTCGGAGATGCTGAACATCTCGCAGGAGGACTCCGACACTTTCTTAGGGGAGTAAGGCTCTTCCTTGATAGCCCGGCTCTGTTCCTCTTTCTTATCCCCGGAGTTCGTGTCTTCCATTAAATCCGCTGTCGAGTTAATACTGTCCTTTATATATATCGTTCTATTCTCCTTCGTCTGCTTCGAACACCTGTCGACGGACTCCTTAACTTTGGACTGCTCGAGCGACGCGCCGCCCAAGCCATTCCCCGGCTGCTCCGTTTTGATTTGCGAGCTTCTGCACAGGGTGTAATTGAAGTCGCCGAATTTACGGGGGAACTGGTGAGGCATGGATAGAATCCTGTGCTTCCCGTCGCTGTTAATTCCTAAGTTCGCCTCGGTCCTAGGTATGAGGAAATCCTTCTCCTGCGTCTCCGCTTTCTTCAGTTTGAACGGAGAACGGTTGCCGTCGGAGTCGTCGGAACGTGCCTTCTCCGCCTCGCGATGGAAGTTCCGGCCGGGCACGGCTCCTGGCCGTAGACGGCACTTCTTGTATTTGATCTGTAAGAAGAGAGCAGCGTTAGGGGGAACCGCGAGACTTCGTGGCCAGGCTGCTTACGGATATAACGTGCGGCGGAACACCGCTGATCCAGTGGGTGATAATGTCGTCCTTCTGGAAATGCTTGCTGCAGACGTAGGTGTCGTCGGTGACGGCGTAGTCTTCTATAGCGATTGCGATCTGCCACTTCTTGCGGACCTCCGGGTCCTTTGGCGCCGAGAAGAAGCTGTAAGTGTTCTTGTAGTTGGTTTCTTTGCACAGTATGCACTTGCGCGTCATAGTGACGCTGCCGAACGGGGCTTCCCTTATTTCACGCGAAACACCCAACGTTCACCATTACACCTGGCGTCGTGCTATCTGGGTAATCTGTTAAACGCCCATTATGCATCGCATTGCGACGCAACTATCTCATTATTTTCCGCCGTGCGATTATAACGTATCGACGAAGCGTTTATAGGTTATAACATGTTCGTTACGGCAGCCGTGGAAGTTAATGTTGACTCTGGAAAATCAATTAACGGCCGGTGGCATTATTTGCGGAGGATTGTTCGGTCAACCGCAGTCATTGAATTCGGTAGATGTTGGTGCGGAAGTTTTGCACAACGCTTCGAAGTGGCTGTGTTGTATTTTTCAATTTTTTTTATAGATGTGATGGGGATGATAATGTTGGTGGTCAGTTGCGGCACATTATTTGCATTCGACGATTCACTGCGTTTTGGAGAGGAAACCACTGACAGTCAACATTTCGATGCATTTTCAAAACATTATTTATTATGATCTTGTATTTTTATGTGGCTACTGTGGGGACACTTCGTAAGTTCGACGTTAGAGGGCTTTAGGCAGTAGTTCATTCTCGCAAGCTCTTGGGAGGAGGAAGTTTTTAATTCTGTGTTTTTGCTTTTGTTGGTTTTAGAGTAATTTTGAGTTTTCTGAGCGGAAGGTGCAGGGGTGGGTCGGTATTTTTCACCGCGTCGCGAATGCATTTACGACATGTCGCAAATGTACGTGGAATATGTCGTTTTTAAGCCCATTTCATGCGTGTCAATTGTCGCAAATGTAGTAAATAGAAATATTCGTTATTTTATGGTTTCAAGTAATACAAAATGAATCGTGAAAGGTAAAGTAATTAGAAATAAATGTACGATAATAAATCGAATTTACTTGAATTGAAAATTATGTAAATAAAAATATCTGTTTCAGAAAAAATGAAATTGATAAATTATTATCAAATTTCTTTTTTGGGTGCAATACCCTTTTCAGTGCGGTGGAATCAAGCCACATTAAAACATTTGTGCATGCACTAAATTATAATTATATAGTTCCATTGAGAAAAACATTAAGTATAACACTTTTAAATGTACGATATGAACAATTATACAATTCCATTGGACAAAATGAACAGCAAGGTGCTATACTTTTAATTGATGGCTTCTTTTCCTAAAATAAAAATAGTCTTTTTATTAATATTATTTTTAATTTAAACAAATTTTATTATTCTATTGGGAAACTTAGTGGAGGCACAGACGAGGTATAGAATAGACCTATCACCTTATGGGACTTCGTGTCACCACCTAAACTGTGTTACCGACCCATAATTTGAGGACTGAATTTAGCGACCTCTGTTCATGAACAGCGTTCAACGCAAGAACTACTCTGAACTACTGAAAGTGTGTTGAAATACTGAAAGATGTGTGCGTGCTTGTATACGTGTGACTTGTTTAGAGCGAGAGTTTAACATAGAGGGCGGGCTTTCGCTAACAATAAGCTACGCTTTGGCTCGGTTTGTCAACGACCCACGCGGATTTCTCTCTGAAAACCTATTTTGGAGATCAGGAGCCTATATGGCGCTTCTTGAGAACTTATACAAGCTATATATTGCAAGATGAAATTGATTTTAGTATTTTACGTGAAGTCGAACATTTAACTAATATTTTCACGTGTCGCACGCTGAAAAATATTAAAAATTGACGCTGTTACTGCCATTCTTGCAAATATTGTAGTTCCTGATTTGGACGCTGTTCATGAGCAGAGGCCCCTAAATTCAGTTCTCAAATAATAGGTCGGTAACACAATTTCAGTGTTGTCACCACAGATCAAGTATAGGATAGACCTATCACGCAATGTAATTTTGTGTCACATGCTCGGGGGGCTCGCAAGCCCTCTTCCCATTTTCGTGTCACACCAAACGTTATCGATTCAGTCTGAAATAAGATTACATTGCTACGAGTGGTAGGAATTGAAATTAAATCTTATCGGAACATTTAAAATCTAAAATGGCCTGAACGTTACGAATAATTTCAAGAACATGTTGCATAATTCCGTTTACTAATACATTTTGATAGAAGCATAATTTGCACTTATTTCCATAGATTTCGGTCAGAATTATTATATAAATACAACCGCGTAAAAAATATTGTACAGTCTCTTAGTTAGGTTATATTTTCTGTCACTTCGAACAATCTACATGACAATAAATGTTTATTAGCTACTTCGTTCTTTTACGTCACATTTGAGAACTTTTTATGACTTAACATCCTTTCAAAATATTATTGTTATGCCGTAACGGTATTTTTATGAAATCGAGAAATGTAATTATGCGTGGTTAGGAAATCAAAATTTCCATTCGCACGAGAATAGGAATGGCGCTACATGTCAATTGTATCTAGTGATCCTCCAGGGAGTGATCGGTATAACCGCAGCCATTTTTCAAGATTTGGAGCAAAACCGGAAATAAACATAACCTAACCGTTCACTCTATCTCTTTCTATCAGTATTTCAGTCTCTTTCTATCAGTTTTTTTGTATCTTTTTAACAGTTTTTCTGCCTCTTTCTATCAGTATTTCTGTCTCTTTCTTTTTTACAGTTTCTTTCTCTGTCTACTTCCGCTTTTGCTCCAAATCGCAGCAACCAATCAGCGACGATATACGTTGTTCCGATCACTCTCTAAATAGAGGATCACTAATTGTATCGATATTTCGTACCGATATTTATTTATCTCTTATGCGTGAAACGGAACAGTACCCGGGATAAGAATAAAATGCTGTGTATTTTGCAAATAAATATAATACTGAATAAGTTTGCTTTAAAGTAGTAAGAACTATCGAGTGTATTTAGTGTTTAATTAGCAAATATATTGAGGACTGGTTAATTAATTCGGAGCTTTCGTCTGTTATAGGTCAGCAATTCTTTCCTTTGGAAGCGTCGGTTCGTGTCAACTGGTCCCAGATAGCACACAGACGTCTAAAGACGCCCAAAAGTCGTCCTAAAAGCCATCCGGATCTAAAACGGACGTTCAATTGACGTCTTCCAGACGTCTGTGTAAAATGTGGGGTGTAACGAAAGCGCACTGGAAGAGTGCATTTACAGCATTTACAATATGTCCCTTTTAAGTTAAACTTAAGTAATTAGACAATCGAATTATTATATATCACTGTACATTTTTCAGAGTATTTTAATAAATCACATGTAGAGAAAAAACGCATCATTCAATGTAGAAATGTACCCTATAACTTCCATTTCCTAATTAAATCCCAAATTCCACAATCACAAGTAAAGCCTGCGTCTGCGTTGATTACTTCTCCGTCTTCGACTCATTCTCTCTCTTTCGACATCATGTTCTCCTGTTACGAAGCTCAATTTAGAGCGTTCAGAAAATTTTAACCAGATTTTGGAGCGATATATCAGGAGAACATGAAGCGAAAGGAGGTATGCCCTGAATTTCATCGTCGAAGGCCTTTCGTAGAACCCTGCGCCTCTACGTCGAATAGTTCTCCGCCTTAGATTCTCTTTCCGAAGACGTTAACTTAGTGCCACCTCTTTCCACATCATGTTCTCCTGTTACAATCTCAATTTTGGAGCGTTCAGAAAATTTTGGCCAGATTTTAGCAAATGTATCAGGAGAACATGAAGCGAAAGGAGGTACGCCCTGAATTTCATCATCGAAGCCTTTCGAAGACGCTGCGCCTCTACGTCGAATAGTTTTCCGCCTTAGATTCTCTTTCCGAAGACGCTAACTTAGTGCCACCTCTTTCCACATCATGTTCTCCTGTTACAATCTCAATTTTGGAGCGTTTGGAAAATTTTGGCCAGATTTTAGCAAATGTATCAGGAGAACATGAAGCGAAAGGAGGTAGGCTCTGAATTTCATCGTCGAAGGCCTTTCGAAGACGCTGCGCCTCTACGTCGAATAGTTCTCCGCCTTGGATTCTCTCTCCGAAGACGCTAACTTAGTGCCACCTTTTCCGACATCATGTTCTCCTGTTACAATCTCAATTTTGGAGCGTTCAGAAAATTTTGGCCAGATTTTAGCAAATGTATCAGGAGAACATGAAGCGAAAGGAGGTACGCCCTGAATTACATCATCGAAGCCTTTCGAAGACGCTGCGCCTCTACGTCGAATAGTTTTCCGCCTTAGATTCTCTTTCCGAAGACGCTAACTTAGTGCCACCTCTTTCCACATCATGTTCTCCTGTTACAATCTCAATTTTGGAGCGTTCAGAAAATTTTGGCCAGATTTTAGCAAATGTATCAGGAGAACATGAAGCGAAAGGAGGTACGCCCTGAATTTCATCATCGAAGCCTTTCGAAGACGCTGCGCCTCTACGTCGAATAGTTTTCCGCCTTAGATTCTCTTTCCGAAGACGCTAACTTAGTGCCACCTCTTTCCACATCATGTTCTCCTGTTACAATCTCAATTTTGGAGCGTTCAGAAAATTTTGGCCAGATTTTAGCAAATGTATCAGGAGAACATGAAGCGAAAGGAGGTACGCCCTGAATTTCATCATCGAAGCCTTTCGAAGACGCTGCGCCTCTACGTCGAATAGTTTTCCGCCTTAGATTCTCTTTCCGAAGACGCTAACTTAGTGCCACCTCTTTCCACATCATGTTCTCCTGTTACAATCTCAATTTTGGAGCGTTTGGAAAATTTTGGCCAGATTTTAGCAAATGTATCAGGAGAACATGAAGCGAAAGGAGGTAGGCTCTGAATTTCATCGTCGAAGGCCTTTCGAAGACGCTGCGCCTCTACGTCGAATAGTTTTCCGCCTTAGATTCTCTTTCCGAAGACGCTAACTTAGTGCCACCTCTTTCCACATCATGTTCTCCTGTTACAATCTCAATTTTGGAGCGTTCAGAAAATTTTGGCCAGATTTTAGCAAATGTATCAGGAGAACAAGAAGCGAAAGGAGGTACGCCCTGAATTTCATCGTCGAAGCCTTTCGAAGACGCTGCGCCTCTACGATTTTCCCCGATCGTTACCGATTTCTCAGTCACCCAGTATAGTAGGGTATTTTTCATCCCTTATGAAAATACTCGGGACGTGAAACCGCGTCCAAATAATACAATGAAAATACCCATCGATTGCCGATTTTCCTCGATCGTTGCCGATTTCTCAGTTACCCTGTATAGTAGGGTATTTTTCACCCCTAAGGAAAGTACTCGGATCGTGAAACCGCGTCCAGTGAGTACAATGAAAGTACCCTTTGCTCGCCGATTTACCTCGACCGTTACCGATTTTTCAGTCACCCTGTATAGTAGGGTATTTTTCACCCCTAAAGAAAGTACTCGGATCGTGAAACCGTGTCCAAAGAGTACAATAAAAGTACCCTTTGATCGCCGATTTTCCTCGATCGTTGCCGATTTCTGAGTCACCCTGTATAGTAGGGTATTTTTCACCCCTTAGGAAAGTACTCGGGATATGAAACCGCGTCCAAAGAGTACAATGAAAGTACCCTTTGATTGCCGATTTTCCTCGATTGTTTCCGATTTCTGAGTCACCCTGTATAGTAGGGTATTTTTCACCCCTTAGGAAAGTACTCGGGACGTGAAACCGCGTCCAAAGAGTACAATGAAAGTACCCTTTGATTGCCGATTTTCCGTGATCGTTGCCGATTTCTCTATCACCCTGTATAGTAGGGAATTTTTCACCCCTTATGAAAGTACTCGGGACGTGAAACCTCGTCCAAAGAGTACAATGAAAGTACCCTTTGATTGCCGATTTTCCTCGATTGTTGCCGATTTCTGAGTCACCCTGTATAGTAGGGTATTTTTCACCCCTTAGGAAAGTACTCGGGACGTGAAACCGCGTCCAAAGAGTACAATGAAAGTACCCTTTGATTGCCGATTTTCCTCGATTGTTTCCGATTTCTGAGTCACCCTGTATAGTAGGGTATTTTTCACCCCTTAGGAAAGTACTCGGGACGTGAAACCGCGTCCAAAGAGTACAATGAAAGTACCCTTTGATTGCCGATTTTCCGTGATCGTTGCCGATTTCTCTATCACCCTGTATAGTAGGGAATTTTTCACCCCTTATGAAAGTACTCGGGACGTGAAACCTCGTCCAAAGAGTACAATGAAAGTACCCTTTGATTGCCGATTTTCCTCGATTGTTGCCGATTTCTGAGTCACCCTGTATAGTAGGGTATTTTTCACCCCTTAGGAAAGTACTCGGGACCTGAAACCGTGTCCAAAGAGTACAATGAAAGTACCCTTTGATTGCCGATTTTCCTCGATTGTTGCCGATTTCTGAGTCACCCTGTATAGTAGGGTATTTTTCACCCCTTAGGAAAGTACTCGGGACGTGACACCGTGTCCAAAGAGTACAATGAAAGTACCCTTTGATTGCCGATTTTCCTCGATTGTTGCCGATTTCTGAGTCCCCCTGTATAGTAGGCTATTTTTCACTCCTTATAAAAGTACTCGGGACGTGAAACCGCGTCCAAAGAGTACAATGAAAGTACCCTTTGATTGCCGATTTTAGTTCTCCGCCTTAGATTCTCTTTCCGAAGACGCTAACTTAGTGCCACCTCTTTCGACATCATGTTCTCCTGTTACAATCTCAATTTTGGAGCGTTTAGAAAATTTTGGCCAGATTTTAGCAAATGTATCAGGAGAACATGATGCGAAAGGAGGTAGGCTCTGAATTTCATCGTCGAAGGCCTTTCGAAGACGCTACGCCTCTACGTCGAATAGTTCTGCGCCTTGGATTCTCTCTCCGAAGACGCTAACTTAGTGCCACCTCTTTCGACATCATGTTCTCCTGTTACAATCTCAATTTTGGAGCGTTTAGAAAATTTTGGCCACATTTTAGCAAATGTATCAGGAGAACATGAAGCGAATGGAGGTACGCCCTGAATTTCATCGTCGAAGCCTTTCGAAGACGCTGCGCCTCTACGTCGAATAGTTCTCCGCCTTAGATTCTCTTTCCGAAGACGCTAACTTAGTGCCACCTCTTTCCACATCATGTTCTCCTGTTACAATCTCAATTTTGGAGCGTTCAGAAAATTTTGGCCAGATTTTAGCAAATGTATCAGGAGAACATGAAGCGAAAGGAGGTACGCCCTGAATTTCATCATCGAAGCCTTTCGAAGACGCTGCGCCTCTACGTCGAATAGTTTTCCGCCTTAGATTCTCTTTCCGAAGACGCTAACTTAGTGCCACCTCTTTCCACATCATGTTCTCCTGTTACAATCTCAATTTTGGAGCGTTTGGAAAATTTTGGCCAGATTTTAGCAAATGTATCAGGAGAACATGAAGCGAAAGGAGGTAGGCTCTGAATTTCATCGTCGAAGGCCTTTCGAAGACGCTGCGCCTCTACGTCGAATAGTTTTCCGCCTTAGATTCTCTTTCCGAAGACGCTAACTTAGTGCCACCTCTTTCCACATCATGTTCTCCTGTTACAATCTCAATTTTGGAGCGTTCAGAAAATTTTGGCCAGATTTTAGCAAATGTATCAGGAGAACAAGAAGCGAAAGGAGGTACGCCCTGAATTTCATCGTCGAAGCCTTTCGAAGACGCTGCGCCTCTACGATTTTCCCCGATCGTTACCGATTTCTCAGTCACCCAGTATAGTAGGGTATTTTTCATCCCTTATGAAAATACTCGGGACGTGAAACCGCGTCCAAATAATACAATGAAAATACCCATCGATTGCCGATTTTCCTCGATCGTTGCCGATTTCTCAGTTACCCTGTATAGTAGGGTATTTTTCACCCCTAAGGAAAGTACTCGGATCGTGAAACCGCGTCCAGTGAGTACAATGAAAGTACCCTTTGCTCGCCGATTTACCTCGACCGTTACCGATTTTTCAGTCACCCTGTATAGTAGGGTATTTTTCACCCCTAAAGAAAGTACTCGGATCGTGAAACCGTGTCCAAAGAGTACAATAAAAGTACCCTTTGATCGCCGATTTTCCTCGATCGTTGCCGATTTCTGAGTCACCCTGTATAGTAGGGTATTTTTCACCCCTTAGGAAAGTACTCGGGATATGAAACCGCGTCCAAAGAGTACAATGAAAGTACCCTTTGATTGCCGATTTTCCTCGATTGTTTCCGATTTCTGAGTCACCCTGTATAGTAGGGTATTTTTCACCCCTTAGGAAAGTACTCGGGACGTGAAACCGCGTCCAAAGAGTACAATGAAAGTACCCTTTGATTGCCGATTTTCCGTGATCGTTGCCGATTTCTCTATCACCCTGTATAGTAGGGAATTTTTCACCCCTTATGAAAGTACTCGGGACGTGAAACCTCGTCCAAAGAGTACAATGAAAGTACCCTTTGATTGCCGATTTTCCTCGATTGTTGCCGATTTCTGAGTCACCCTGTATAGTAGGGTATTTTTCACCCCTTAGGAAAGTACTCGGGACGTGAAACCGCGTCCAAAGAGTACAATGAAAGTACCCTTTGATTGCCGATTTTCCTCGATTGTTTCCGATTTCTGAGTCACCCTGTATAGTAGGGTATTTTTCACCCCTTAGGAAAGTACTCGGGACGTGAAACCGCGTCCAAAGAGTACAATGAAAGTACCCTTTGATTGCCGATTTTCCGTGATCGTTGCCGATTTCTCTATCACCCTGTATAGTAGGGAATTTTTCACCCCTTATGAAAGTACTCGGGACGTGAAACCTCGTCCAAAGAGTACAATGAAAGTACCCTTTGATTGCCGATTTTCCTCGATTGTTGCCGATTTCTGAGTCACCCTGTATAGTAGGGTATTTTTCACCCCTTAGGAAAGTACTCGGGACCTGAAACCGTGTCCAAAGAGTACAATGAAAGTACCCTTTGATTGCCGATTTTCCTCGATTGTTGCCGATTTCTGAGTCACCCTGTATAGTAGGGTATTTTTCACCCCTTAGGAAAGTACTCGGGACGTGACACCGTGTCCAAAGAGTACAATGAAAGTACCCTTTGATTGCCGATTTTCCTCGATTGTTGCCGATTTCTGAGTCCCCCTGTATAGTAGGCTATTTTTCACTCCTTATAAAAGTACTCGGGACGTGAAACCGCGTCCAAAGAGTACAATGAAAGTACCCTTTGATTGCCGATTTTAGTTCTCCGCCTTAGATTCTCTTTCCGAAGACGCTAACTTAGTGCCACCTCTTTCGACATCATGTTCTCCTGTTACAATCTCAATTTTGGAGCGTTTAGAAAATTTTGGCCAGATTTTAGCAAATGTATCAGGAGAACATGATGCGAAAGGAGGTAGGCTCTGAATTTCATCGTCGAAGGCCTTTCGAAGACGCTACGCCTCTACGTCGAATAGTTCTGCGCCTTGGATTCTCTCTCCGAAGACGCTAACTTAGTGCCACCTCTTTCGACATCATGTTCTCCTGTTACAATCTCAATTTTGGAGCGTTTAGAAAATTTTGGCCACATTTTAGCAAATGTATCAGGAGAACATGAAGCGAATGGAGGTACGCCCTGAATTTCATCGTCGAAGCCTTTCGAAGACGCTGCGCCTCTACGTCGAATAGTTCTCCGCCTTAGATTCTCTTTCCGAAGACGCTAACTTAGTGCCACCTCTTTCCACATCATGTTCTCCTGTTACAATCTCAATTTTGGAGCGTTCAGAAAATTTTGGCCAGATTTTAGCAAATGTAGCAGGAGAACATGAAGCGAAAGGAGGTACGCCCTGAATTTCATCGTCGAAGCCTTTTGAAGACGCTGCGCCTCTACGTCGAATAGTTCTCCGCCTTAGATTCTCTTTCCGAAGACGCTAACTTAGTGCCACCTCTTTCCACATCATGTTCTCCTGTTACAATCTCAATTTTGGAGCGTTCAGAAAATTTTGGCCAGATTTTAGCAAATGTATCAGGAGAACAAGAAGCGAAAGGAGGTACGCCCTGAATTTCATCGTCGAAGCCTTTCGAAGACGCTGCGCCTCTACGATTTTCCCCGATCGTTACCGATTTCTCAGTCACCCAGTATAGTAGGGTATTTTTCATCCCTTATGAAAATACTCGGGACGTGAAACCGCGTCCAAATAATACAATGAAAATACCCATCGATTGCCGATTTTCCTCGATCGTTGCCGATTTCTCAGTTACCCTGTATAGTAGGGTATTTTTCACCCCTAAGGAAAGTACTCGGATCGTGAAACCGCGTCCAGTGAGTACAATGAAAGTACCCTTTGCTCGCCGATTTACCTCGACCGTTACCGATTTTTCAGTCACCCTGTATAGTAGGGTATTTTTCACCCCTAAAGAAAGTACTCGGGATATGAAACCGCGTCCAAAGAGTACAATGAAAGTACCCTTTGATTGCCGATTTTCCTCGATTGTTTCCGATTTCTGAGTCACCCTGTATAGTAGGGTATTTTTCACCCCTTAGGAAAGTACTCGGGACGTGAAACCGCGTCCAAAGAGTACAATGAAAGTACCCTTTGATTGCCGATTTTCCGTGATCGTTGCCGATTTCTCTATCACCCTGTATAGTAGGGAATTTTTCACCCCTTATGAAAGTACTCGGGACGTGAAACCTCGTCCAAAGAGTACAATGAAAGTACCCTTTGATTGCCGATTTTCCTCGATTGTTTCCGATTTCTGAGTCACCCTGTATAGTAGGGTATTTTTCACCCCTTAGGAAAGTACTCGGGACGTGAAACCGCGTCCAAAGAGTACAATGAAAGTACCCTTTGATTGCCGATTTTCCTCGATTGTTTCCGATTTCTGAGTCACCCTGTATAGTAGGATATTTTTCACCCCTTAGGAAAGTACTCGGGACGTGAAACCGCGTCCAAAGAGTACAATGAAAGTACCCTTTGATTGCCGATTTTCCGTGATCGTTGCCGATTTCTCTATCACCCTGTATAGTAGGGAATTTTTCACCCCTTATGAAAGTACTCGGGACGTGAAACCTCGTCCAAAGAGTACAATGAAAGTACCCTTTGATTGCCGATTTTCCTCGATTGTTGCCGATTTCTGAGTCACCCTCTATAGTAGGGTATTTTTCACCCCTTAGGAAAGTACTCGGGACGTGAAACCGCGTCCAAAGAGTACAATGAAAGTACCCTTTGATTGCCGATTTTCCTCGATTGTTTCCGATTTCTGAGTCACCCTGTATAGTAGGGTATTTTTCACCCCTTAGGAAAGTACTCGGGACGTGAAACCGCGTCCAAAGAGTACAATGAAAGTACCCTTTGATTGCCGATTTTCCGTGATCGTTGCCGATTTCTCTATCACCCTGTATAGTAGGGAATTTTTCACCCCTTATGAAAGTACTCGGGACGTGAAACCTCGTCCAAAAAGTACAATGAAAGTACCCTTTGATTGCCGATTTTCCTCGATTGTTGCCGATTTCTGAGTCACCCTGTATAGTAGGGTATTTTTCACCCCTTAGGAAAGTACTCGGGACGTGAAACCGTGTCCAAAGAGTACAATGAAAGTACCCTTTGATTGCCGATTTTCCTCGATTGTTGCCGATTTCTGAGTCACCCTGTATAGTAGGGTATTTTTCACCCCTTAGGAAAGTACTCGGGACGTGACACCGTGTCCAAAGAGTACAATGAAAGTACCCTTTGATTGCCGATTTTCCTCGATTGTTGCCGATTTCTGAGTCCCCCTGTATAGTAGGCTATTTTTCACTCCTTATAAAAGTACTCGGGACGTGAAACCGCGTCCAAAGAGTACAATGAAAGTACCCTTTGATTGCCGATTTTAGTTCTCCGCCTTAGATTCTCTTTCCGAAGACGCTAACTTAGTGCCACCTCTTTCGACATCATGTTCTCCTGTTACAATCTCAATTTTGGAGCGTTCAGAAAATTTTGGCCAGATTTTAGCAAATGTATCAGGAGAACATGAAGCGAATGGAGGTACGCCCTGAATTTCATCGTCGAAGCCTTTCGAAGACGCTGCGCCTCTACGTCGAATAGTTCTCCGCCTTAGATTCTCTTTCCGAAGACGCTAACTTAGTGCCACCTCTTTCGACATCATGTTCTCCTGTTACAATCTCAATTTTGGAGCGTTTAGAAAATTTTGGCCAGATTTTAGCAAATGTATCAGGAGAACATGATGCGAAAGGAGGTAGGCTCTGAATTTCATCGTCGAAGGCCTTTCGAAGACGCTACGCCTCTACGTCGAATAGTTCTGCGCCTTGGATTCTCTCTCCGAAGACGCTAACTTAGTGCCACCTCTTTCGACATCATGTTCTCCTGTTACAATCTCAATTTTGGAGCGTTTAGAAAATTTTGGCCAGATTTTAGCAAATGTATCAGGAGAACATGAAGCGAAAGGAGGTACGCTCTGAATTTCATCGTTGAAGGCTTTTCGAAGATGCTACGCCTCTACGTCGAATAGTTCTCCGCCTTGGATTCTCTCTCCGAAGACGCTAACTTAGTGCCACCTCTTTCGACATCATGTTCTCCTGTTACAATCTCAATTTTGGAGCGTTTAGAAAATTTTGACCAGATTTTAGCAAATGTATCAGGAGAACATGAAGCGAAAGGAGGTAGGCTCTGAATTTCATCGTCGAAGGCCTTTCGACGATGCTACGCCTCTACGTCGAATAGTTCTCCGCCTTGGATTCTCTCTCCGAAGACGCTAACTTAGTGCCACCTCTTTCGACATCATGTTCTCCTGTTACAATCTCAATTTTGGAGCGTTCAGAAAATTTTGGCCAGATTTTAGCAAATGTATCAGGAGAACATGAAGCGAATGGAGGTACGCCCTGAATTTCATCGTCGAAGCCTTTCGAAGACGCTGCGCCTCTACGTCGAATAGTTCTCCGCCTTAGATTCTCTTTCCGAAGACGCTAACTTAGTGCCACCTCTTTCCACATCATGTTCTCCTGTTACAATCTCAATTTTGGAGCGTTCAGAAAATTTTGGCCAGATTTTAGCAAATGTAGCAGAACATGAAGCGAAAGGAGGTACGCCCTGAATTTCATCGTCGAAGCCTTTTGAAGACGCTGCGCCTCTACGTCGAATAGTTCTCCGCCTTAGATTCTCTTTCCGAAGACGCTAACTTAGTGCCACCTCTTTCCACATCATGTTCTCCTGTTACAATCTCAATTTTGGAGCGTTCAGAAAATTTTGGCCAGATTTTGGAGCGATGTATCAGGAGAATATGAAGCGAAAGGAGGTATCTTGTAATTTCACCATTGAAGGCGTTGCCTTGAAGTAGCGAACAAGAGCTGCGCCTTCTAAAGGCCTTTTACCATGGAAATCATAGGTTTGGAATTTGGATAGGAATTTGTAAAAGGTATTTGTAAATAATAATACAGTTCTTTCCCAATGTTTTTCCACTTTATTTGCATGAAAGACCTTTTTTACAGTGTTACAATATTGTATAATTTCATTTTACTTTTTGTATAAAATCACTATCTTCTTCATGTTCATTGTTGAGGCTGACAGCTTTCCATCGTTTGTCTGATTTAAAGTTCCTGGCCTCCGAGGAATGTTCCCAAGATTTATCTGCAAGAAGAAGAAAAATATTTTCATTAACCTGATTTGTCTATTATGAATAGAAAATACGACAAATATTACAATATAATTTCATGTAAAACGTATAAAGAATTTAATTATCTTCTCAATTTAACCTTTCGCCCGAATTAACCGAAAATTCGCTCCTCGAAGTGACAGAAAATATAAGCCAAACGAAGAGACTGTACAAATGTTTATTACGCGTTGTATTTATATAATATTTCTGATCGAAATTTATAGAAATACGTGCAAATTATGCTTGTATCAAAATTTATTAATAAACGGAATTATACAACATGTTTCTTGAAATTAGTCGTAACATTCAGGCCGTTATAGATTTTAAATGTTTTCGATAAGATTTCATTTGAATTACTATCACGCGTAGCGTTACAATCTGCACAGACGAGGTATATACCTCGTCTGTGCAATCTGTTTCAAGACATAACGGGTAACGTTGCATGCGACACTAAAATGGTAAGGGGGTCCTAGGACCCCCCAAACCGGTGACAGAAAAATACATTGGTTAATAGGTCTATTCTATACCTCGTCTGTGGTGGAGGCACAGACCAGGTATAGGATAGACCTATCACGCAATGTAATTTTGTGTCGCATGCTCGGGGGGCCCTCTTACCATTTTCGTGTCACACCCAACGTTATCGATTCAGTCTAAAATAAGATTACAATGCTACGAGTGGTAGGAATTGAAATTAAATCTTATCGGAAACATATATCTCTTTACATATTTATTTATCTCTTATGCGTGAAACGGAACAGTACCCGAGATAAGAATAAAATGCTGTGTATTTTGCAAATAAATATAATATTGAATAAGTTTGCTTTAAAGTAGTAAGAATTATCGAGTGTATTTAGTGTTCAATTAGCAATTCTTTCCTATGGAAGTGTCGGTTCGTGTCAACTGGTCTAACGAAAACGCACTGGACGAGTGCAGCATTTATAATACCTATATGGTTTTTAAGTGGAAGTTAAACTTAAGTAATTACACAATGAAATTATTATAAGCGCTTCTGTACTAAGTATCACTGTACATTATTCAGAGTATTTTAATAAACCACATGTAGAGAAAAATCGCATCTTTTAATTTAGAACTGCACCCTATAACTTCCATTTCCTAATTAAATCCCAAATTTGATAATCACAAGTAATGTCCTTGGATTCTCTCTCCGAAGACGATACATAGTGCCACCTCTTTCGACATCATGTTCTCCTGTTACGAAGCTCAATTTTAGAGCGTTCAGAAAATTTTGGCTAGATTTTGGGGCGATGTATCAGGAGAACATTAAGCGAAAGGTATAGGTTTCGTTGACCACGCCCACTTTGACCCTCTGTTGTGTAATTTTCAGCTTTTTTAATTATAACTCGCGAACGACTTACTCGATATAAACAAAAGTAGACTTTTTTGTCTTAACTTCAATAACGCTGTCAACTGTTTTGCCGTCTATAATACTATCGCTTTTATTTTAAAACTTGCATTAACACGGATAACACCGGGCACTTCAGCTAAGAAGGATGAAGTCGATCCAACGACTTCATAATTTTAATCCAAGCCATTTTTTGTAAAAATGTGTGGCCATTTATACACTTCGGCTCCAAAATTTTCTGCCCGATTTCGTGAAAAAATCACTCGTCCAATTCGCGCCCTCTCTTTATTTGATGAACAACCACAAATAATTCGCGGATCCAGCATTTTCTGCAGTACTTTCCTACGAAATTACAGCCCATCTCGTGCTCTAGGTTTCGTGTTTAAGGAAACTATTTCTTTTCTTTCTCCTCCGACCCTCGATTAACGCATACCTAACCGATCGCCGTTTTGCCTGACTCGGAACATTTTCTAAGAACGCCTATAACAGCCCAGTGAAAAGAGCTTCTCCTCCAGCAAATCGGGAAACAAGAAAGCGTTGAAAAAGAACGAAAGTTAATGCGCCCTGCGGTATTTGCGGTGGCACGACATTGAAAGTAAATGCACGAAATTGCATAATTTTATTGGTAACGAGGGATCGATCGATCGTACAAATTTACACCTTGTCGATGGGATTTTGGAAAACTTTTTTCTCGAGTAAATCAGTAAAAATTTTCCATTTTCTACGAAGGTATTCTTTTCTGCAGTATTAATCGAAAGAATATCAAGGTGGTCCTTTTTTAATGAACCACCCTGTATATTTAGATCGTGCAAATTTCGTATTTTCCATTTTATCTTATTGGACACTATTACTAGGGAGCAACGAGGTTGTTTTAGGAAACCCCAATGTGTTTTATTAACGTCTAATTTTATTCTAAAATTTGAAAAATTGTTCAAAATGAACAAATTAAATTTGAAGTTCTACCTTCAATTTCTATGTTTCAAGGACCATCACTGTTCAAAGAGCTATCAAAAATTTAGTCCTGATAGAAATTTAATTTTAGACATCGAATTTTTTTTAACCATTTCATCGATTTTTGTAACATCATATTTTTTTAGAAAAAGTAGCTGGAATTCTAGTACTTATCGGAATGAAAAGAAACGTGTTAAAAGAAAGTGCCTCGTTTAATCAGTAGAAAAAAAAATGGTCAGGTTGTTGTGCCTAAAATTTAGGTGGATGGTCCATCAGACGTTTTCACGTTTTGTATATCCTGTTGATAACACTGTTGGTGAAAGCAGGCAATCGATTCGACGATAACGCGGCGTTAGAATCCACTGTCTTATTACGCTTGCCTTGAATTCAGGGTAAAACTAGTCAGAGCCTTGATACGCCTGGTAAAATTATGCTGCGATACACTTGGCTTCACAGACGGTCTACTTTTCATAGCCGTCGCGTGGCGCCTAATTTGCATATTTATAGTGCTAACTGAAATCTTCATTCTGGGAACATGGGCTATAGTGGACTTAGGGAAGAAAATTTCCATGGGATTTAGAAATTTCTAATGCTTTTATGTTTGCTGTTTTCACAATGTGAAATCCGATGCGAATGTAATTACGAGTTAAATAGGAGAGTAATTCGGTTTAGTCATTTCTTTGGAAAAAATAAAAGGTAAAAAATTGAGAGGTCTAAATTCAAATTCTGAGATCCAAATTCAAATTCGGAGGTCCAAATTCAAGTTCAGAGGTCCAAATCTAAGTTCAGAGGTTTATATTCAAATTCAGAGGTCCAAATTCAAATTCAGAGGTCCAAATTTAAATTAAGAGGTTCAAAATCTAAGTTCAGAGGTGCAAATCGAAATTCAAAGGTCCAAATTCAAATTCAGAGGTCCAAAATCAAAGTTCAGAGGTTCAAATTCAAATTCAGAAGTCCAAATTCAAATTCAGAGGTCAAAATTTAAATTAAGAGGTCCAAAATCTAAGTTCAGAGGGGCAAATCGAAATTCAAAGGTCCAAATTGAAATTCGGAGGTCCAAATTCAAATTCAGATGTCCAAATTTAAGTTCAGAGATGCAAATTCAAATGCAGAGGTCCAAATTCAAATTCAGAGGTCCAAAATCTAAGTTCAGAGGTCCAAAATCTAAATTTAGAGGTGCAAATCGAAATTCAAAGGTCCAAATTCAAATTCAGAGGTCCAAAATCTAAATTTAGAGGTGCAAATCGAAATTCAAAGGTCCAATTCAAATACAGAGGTCCAAAATCTAAGTTCAGAGGTGCAAATCGAAATTTAAAGGTCCAAATTCAAATTCGGAGGTCCAAATTCAAATTCAGATGTCCAAATTTAAGTTCAGAAGTTTAAATTCAAATGCAGAGGTCCAAATTCAAATTCAGAGGTCCAAATTCAAATTAAGAGGTCCAAAATCTAAGTTCAGAGGTGCAAATCGAAATTCAAAGGTCCAAATTCAAATTCAGAGGCCCAAATCTATGTTCAGAGATCGAAATCCAAATTCAAATTCAGAGGTCCAAATCTAAGTTCAGAGCTCCAAATAAAAATTCAGAAGAATGTAAAAATTACAGAAGAATGTAAAAATTCGAAGATGAGAAAACGTACACAAGAATATCCTTTTTTTCCTCCATTGTAATTTTTTGCCCACCATTAGGCTTGCAATTTTTGGTGAACCATTATTTCCGCGATTGTAACGAATGTCCACGCAAAGCATGAGCTCACCGTGGCCACGAAGTGGCAGGCTTTGCTCTCCTACGAACTTTTCCAGTTGTGCAACATTAAATGGCTAGGTTGCATGGGATCTAATCGTCCCGCGTTTCCCTTCGATTCACATTCTTCAGAGAGTACTTTCTCACGATGCGCGCCCGTGTCCATGGATCTTTAGAACTATTGCATTAGACGAAAGTAAAATGTCCACGAAGATTCTTCGAAGAAACCACCCGGCTAGGAGAACGAATTTCTTAGACTTTATTTCGAGCTACAATTAAAGGCAATCAATACATAAGTACCATTATTTTATGGTGTTCCTTTTATTAGTTCATTTAGTCATAGTTTATCATTTTTTTTTTATTAAAAATATACCGGAGAAAGAATGAAATTTCAGAGTTTGCAGTTTAAGCATTGGCCATTTTGCTACTTTTCAATATAAATTATTTATTTTGGTACGGACGATAACGATAAACATACGGATTAAGAATCTTCTTCAGTTTTTTGTTTTAGTTCACTTTGAGAGCTCCAATCACCCACGCCAGCGAGACAGCATTTTTAAACACGGTTACTATTGCGAGTGAATTAAGGCCGATAAACAATTAATTAAAACAGTCAAAAAAATTCTTACATATGACGAAAAAGTAACTAAATACACTGCAAAAAATATCGTAACGTTAGACGTTATAAATCTGCTTCAAATAAATTTAAAAAAAAGAATCGTAAAGTTTAAACATCAAATAAAAAGTCCTGAAAGTTTCAAAAAGATTTATTCACTAGTTTATTTTTAATAAATTGCCAAAGATACCTTTACTTTTCGGGCCATCACCTTTTTGCCTCCCTGAAGGGAGGTTCGCGCCTTGTTAGGCAGAAAAATATGTAAACCTTGTGAATTTTTTGTACAAAAAAATCTCTTTTCCTTTTAGTGTTTCAAATAACCCTCACAGTATTTTTCGTCAACGCCAGGACCACCCTAATTTTATTCAACGCTCTCAGTCAGCCCTCTGTATCTGCCATGTTTTTTTTTTCACTGTCGCATAAAAATTCAGAACAATAACTGAAGTTACAATAAAACAGCTTGCCAAACCTCAAATTAATTTATCGCGCCGTTTTTGTACAAAAAATTCCCAAAGAATTACCCACTTTTCGGCCCAACGAGGCTCAATCCCGCCTTAAGGAAAAAGGCCCAGGTAACAAACGTTGTAAGGGGCCCATTTTTCAAAAAAAAAAGATGAGAAGATAAGTAGTTTACGAAAAACGGGATAAATGTACTAACGCGAAAAAAAACAAACTATTGTGTTTGGATAAAATCATAATTTTCTTCTTTCGAAGATGGGGCCCTACGAGGGCCATCTGAAAAGGGGCCCAGGCGTCAGCTGCTCGTCGCAGGGGCAATAAATAGTGTTTATAATCACACAAACAAAGAAACCTGTACACAATGCGGAATTACTTCAGTATTTAATTTATTTTTATTTTGTAATAAATCAATTTAATTTTGGACGAATGACTAATTTTTTTTCCTGTGCCAGGTGAGGGGGGAGGGGGGTAAACACCCACCCCTGAAACCGCTGTTATCGACTATATCGCGAATTTTACGATTGTTGTATAACACTTGCTGGAAGAAACGTTGAGCAATTTCGGCGGATTCGATCGTCGTCACGGTTGGCCAAATAATAGCGGCTCGTTTCGCGGGCCCATCGATTCCAGGGATGGCTGTCGCAATTCCGGAAACGATCTCTGCACCACAGGGAAGCGATATTTAACGCGGGTGAAACTATTTGCTGGGCTCAGTCCACCACGGGCTATTGTTCTATTTACTTCGTATCCATTGTACAGAGGCCTTGCTGGTCTCCTGAAAACGTTTCTTGTGTTCGTGACTGGTTCGCTTGTTCCTCAAGGATCGACGCTGAAAATCGCTCCTCGCGGCGTTGTCACGCGAAAGCGAAGATTTCACGGTAATTATTCCAACTAATCGCTTGCAATCGTTGACGAGCTTTATACAGAGGAAAGAAGAAACAAAAGTAGTTAAGTTTCAGAGGCAGAGGGGGGAAAAATAAATTGTCACGGCCACTTGTAGAAATTTAGCGTTTAGTGGCAGATTCGACAATCTGAAAGTTTCGAAATTGGGTACTCCACTATGTTGTACGAGTCATTTAAAAAAAATATTATTATGATTTATTAAAAACACTTGTTCCTCTTGCATTGCCTGGAATCGTGATTGTTTAACTATTTTTAGTAATTAATTTAGAGTGTCTCAAAAGTTAGAAGAGTCGTGTAGCAAAATTAAATTATTTTCACCCTTAAATATTGCACTCTTTTTTTCTATTTTGGTACATTAGGTATCTCTGGTTTTTCATTCTCCCTGGGAGAGTATAAAACACTTCTATAAAGACAGTAAATACTTTAAGGAATATTTAAAAAATTGAATCTTGAAATTAATTTGCCTATTTCAAATTTAATTTTAAAATGTCAATTTTTTCATCAAATCGCATTTAATATTATTTCATTTTAAATATCGTGACAGTTAAATTTCAAAACGAGCAAGGACGGGATGCAACGAAATGAAAATTTCCTTTAAAATTTGTCTCGCGTCAAAATTGGCACACGTGACACTGATTAGAAATCACCGGTTTGGAGTATCAACTATCAAGCATCTGTTACGTACTCGGCGAGTACCGCTAGATGCAGCCCACCAGATCCCATTCACTGCAAATACCAGCAATCGAGGATCTTCTAGTTTCCCGTTGCAACGTGCATTGGACAATCGAATCGTGAATCGGTGTATTCGCTGCTTGACCTATACTCGCGATTCAAAAAAAGGAAATAAATTGTCTCTTAAATTCAATCTCATGTTATTTACACAGAAACTGCTGTGGCCACTTACATTCGTAACAATCACATCTCTTAAGAGAATACTTAATTTTCAATTTTTATTTAATTTAATTAAAACAGTCGGGTTAGTCAATCCTTTGGTACAATTAATTACAAATGAGGTGTAAAAATATTCTATCAAATCCCTTTGCACGCAACATGCAACTGGGTTATTTTCAAATAAATTTAAAGTGTCATCTTTAAGTAGATAAATTTCAAAAAAATTTAAGTATTGAATTTTAATAATTGGGATTCGAGAATTTTTTATGGGAAGACTTGCTTTTAAAATCATGGATTCTATTACAAATTTCGCCTCAGTTTATACAGAAAATTTGGTCCCTTCAAAGTTTCGCTTAGGACAACTGTTCTCATCAGACCAAATGTCACAGAAAACGACACAGTTTCTGGAGAGATTTTGACACAGTAATTTGCTCCATATTTTGCTCTCTGAGCTTTGCCCGAGAAAGACATGGGCTACTTAAATTAACTCAGGTCAGATCTATGGTCAAATCTAATCTGATAAAGGCAGTGGAGATCTACAATCTTCATTACCCTCTTTCTTTCGCGAATGGGCGTTGCAAGTCGCGAATAAGTGGATGGCCAAATTTAACGTGCAAAGGGAAAGGTGCCAGAGGTGAGCAAGTGTTACCAAAAAAGAGCATCGCGCAGCGCCTCAGCGTAGGCCACCCGCTGCTCACCAAACCAATGTAAGAAGAGTCCTTTATGGGAAGAAGTTCTTCAGGAGTTTCGGATCAGGAGAAAGAAAATCATAAGTGGACCCTTGGAAATCTCTGAAACGGAATATCCACGAAAGCGAAAATTTTCTACGCATCTACTGGGACCTAGAAAACACCTAAACGAAACAGTTATTTATTTATGCAACTGCTTATAGTAGTCGCTCATCAACAGAATATGTGAATTAGAGAATTTTTATAGCGAACATGTCGACTTTTTTTTAATGATATTGGCCTCCGTTAATTTTAATTTTATTAGATCATTAGTTAATATTATTTGTTTATTTTTATACTGGATTTTCTTTTCTTTTCTTTTACACTGTTTCTTCGTTAACTTTATTAATTGTATATTGCAAGGTTCGGAAGAGTTCTGGAACTTTTCAATAGGTTCTATTTGAAACATGAACCGCGAACCTTTTTTAAAAATGTTCACATATTTTAACTTCCCATGAAAATTGATAAAGTAAAAGTTCTTGAAAAATAAAAGTTTTAGTTGGAATGGAACAGATATTTTGTTCATCGATATTAAAAAAGTTCTCAATCGTTGTAACAAATACTGAATATTATTCAACGAATAGTACTACAACAATAATGAATAATTATTACCGTTAAATTGATATTCTGAATGTGTTATTTATTTGTAATATTTACCTACGTAGATAATATCTAGTTCTTGTAAGTTATAAAAAAATGTTATTTAAGTATTATTCTCTTTTCTGTTCAATACTTCTTATGAAACTATTAATTACTTATGTTATGATTTCCATACCTTTTTTTTTTAAATAAACACGAAGAATACGATATTATATTTTTAAATAAAATTAATACCTAATAGTTTAGTAATTTTCTTTATCTTATAGAACCTTTTTTAATAAATCCATCACGGCTGCTCGAAAGTCGATCATCTAAAATAAAAAATTCAAAAGAATTTACTTATTGTATTATATTATCTAGGATTTGAACTAAGGATTTTTCGAAATATTGATTTGGAAAAAATGGCCGATGTTTAAAGTAAAAGTTTCAATTTTTATCATAATAAATCGTGCCAGATTTTCGCCAATTAAAAGAAAACTAAGCATCAGATAAAAAAATCCTTCGTTCAAATACTAGATAATATAATATAATAAGTAAATTCTTTTGAATTTTTTTTAGATGATCGACTTTCGAGCAGAAGTGGTCACCGCAGAAGCCTTTTTTTGAGAGAGCCTTCGAGTGATGGACAATAACTTAGTTATTGATAAATATTTTTAAATAAAAAAATTACGATGCACGATACTAGATGCAATCCTTAAAAGGAAAAAAGATTTTTTGAGAAATGTGTTATAGTTTTTGAGTAAAAAATTTCCAAAGACCACCCATTTTTTCGGCCTCCTGACTGAGCATGACCCCTTAAACGAAGCATATAAGCTGTAACAGAATGTTTTTTAAAAATAACAGTTCCAGAACTTTTTCGATCCCTGGTACGTTGTAAACCAAAGAGTCTTTACCCGTGGAATAAATACTAATAATAATAATATTCAGTTCTCCGAAATTTTCAGTCGACGGTGGAGCATCCCCGTCTCAAAACGGAATAAGAACGATGAGAACCTAGCTCTGAGCATGAAGATAGAACAGCGAACGGTGATGGGAAGCCGGAGCAGCGCTTAGAAGAGGTGGCAGAAGAGGTGACCGCGTCTTGGTTCCTCACTTCTCTAAGAAAACCGTCGAAAGTGTAACAGTAGGTTTCCCAGAGCGTGGCTGTGCGCCCCGTAGCTCTCCGGACGACGAGGTGCCGTTCCACGAGTGCTTCACACAGATCTGGGATAGAAGAGGTCAGCGTGGTTCAGCGGAGCAGTGAATCAGGGGTCGTCAAACGTGCCTGTGCTCGGTGGAAGGAGGAACAATAGAGGGAACCAATGGACCAGGTGCCTTTGATAAGACCAGCCAGTGTCCGTTCCACACCGCTGCTGCGAAGATAGCAAGAAGACCTCTAAATCTGACTTTGGAGAACGCTGAGGGGCTTGTGTCAACATTCGAGTGGCTAAGTCTCTGGCATGTTGACAGTGGAAAATGGTAGAGAGGGGGAGGGAGAGAGCCTTTGAGTTGAAATTTTTTAATGGAGATTTCGAGGTGGCTTTTGGGAAAATGGGCAGTGACATGCAGCTGGTTATTGGCCAACTGGAGTGAGTGGACGGTTTAAGCTACTGCGCATTTGGAATCGATCTGCCTGCGGGGGGATCGCAACAAGTGGATGTAATAATTGAGTTTTTAAGTTTGAATTTTCGCGAGGGGCCGTTTTTAATTGATGATTTTGTCTGGTGGTCATTTTTGGGGGATTGAAGACTTGGTTCTGCTTTTAGTTTTTTTTTTTTTAATAATTGAGGACTTTGCAGCGAGAGGGGTGCAGCTCTATTTTTGATAGTTTTGGAGTTATGACGTGTAATATATGTAAAAATAATTCTACATCGTTTGGTGCACGTTTCGTGCAAATCTGATAACAAATGAGCGATTTATTGTAAATTTTGAATCTGCAATTCTGCGCCCATTACTGTTTTGCGCAATACGCATGCTTCGGATTTGAAAAATTTGCCAAAAATAGAAATAAAAACTTATCAATTCAATAACTACTACTCATTGTGTGAAAATATATACACTTTCAATTAGTGTTCTTTTTTAATGTTAAGTCAAAGCAATAATTTTATAAAAAGTTTTTTCTAATTTAGTTGAAGTTGGTAAAGATGGAGCTGCACTCCTCTTGCTGCAACGTTTTCGATTGTTTTTTTCAAGTACAGCAATTCCTCCTTTTTTAATTATCTCTCGATTACTGGTGGTCGATTATTTTTTTAATTATCTCTCGATTACTTTTTTAATTAGCTCTCGATTACTTTTTTAATTATCTCTCGATTACTTTTTTAATTATCTCTCGATTACTTTTTTAATTATCTCTCGATTACTTTTTTAATTATCTCTCGATTACTTTTTTAATTGTCTCTCGATTCCTCTTTTAATCATCTCTCGATTACTTTTTTAATTATCTTTCGATTACTTTTTTAATCATCTCTCGATTACTTTTTTAATTATCCCTCGATTACTTTTCTTAATTATCCCTCGATTACTTTTTTTAATTATCCCTCGATTACTTTTTTAATTATCTCTCGATTACTATTTTTATTATCTCTCGATTACTTTTTTAATTATCTCTCGATTACTTTTTTAAAATTATCTCTCGATTACATTTTAATTATCTCTCGATTACTTTTTTAAATATCACACAATTACTACTGCACCGAGTGTCCAATAAGTTCAAGCTTCTAGAACAGGGTAGTTTTTCAAATTAGACGTCGGTTTTTCCAGAAAATTTTAAATGGCACTCGCTTCCAGTGCAAGTTGAGTATTAAGGATTTACCTAACTCAAGGCGAGGAAAGGCGTCTCTTATTCAGAACAGCTTCAAGATAAGAAACCATAAAAAGAAAAGCTTGGCGAAGTGATTTACTGCGATCTACGATCGACGGACCTACATTAATGGATTCTTCAGCTGAGCGGACTAAGTGCAACCTTGCGAAACGCTACGATTCTTTGATACCAGGGTTTGGAGCTCGTATTATGTCGAGGGAGTTGGGAACGATCCGTAGCTGATATGATATGAAAGCGTACTATGAATAGCAAAAGAAGGATCAACGCTGCACGGATTCCTCATGGGCTTGGATGGCCACAAGCGAAACATTCCAAGAGGATCTTCGTCTTATTACTTGTGCTACTTGTAACGTTACCTCGTTACGAGGGTCGTGGTATGTAGTATTTTTCAGAACCATTGCTTTTTATTAGCAAACTATGATATTAACGAATGCTGGGACAGTTTACGTACTTTGCTTCAGAGTTGGGCAAAATGTAATCTAATTACAAATTACGAATTACAATTAAAATGTAAATGTGTAATTGATTAAGGTAGTTGACAAAATTAACTACCTAAATTAACGATTACAGAAAATACTGTGTAATCAATTACACAATTACATTTTAATTGTAATTTGTAATTAGATTACATTTTGCCCAGCTCTGCTTTGCTTTTGTTTCGAGAACGTAGATAGGCAGATTTTGTTGGAAAAATTTTCATTGTAGACACTAAATAATAAGTTTAAAGATTTTGCAATAAAACGGTAGGAATTGATCAATTAAAATAGTATTAGTGTTGAGAATATTAATAGTAATAATAATAATGTAGAAATTAAACTTCTTAAATGAAAGAATAAATTAATTTATGATCTTATTAAAAATGATCGCGCGATTCTACTCGCTGAAATCGCTCAACCAAACCGTGCTAAAAGATCTGTAGCAGTTAGATCCTGTTATGGCAAAAGATTTAATAAATAATTATGAAATGAACCCTGCACGAAACATTGAAGAGCTGCAGTAATGCAATTCTATGCTTAAGATCACTGAATGCAGTGACCTGCAACTGCTTCGGTGTCATAAGTACACCGTGGCCGGAAGTGTGCCTCACTTTTACAGATCTCGGTGCAGCAACCGTGAAACGAAAGAATGCACTGGTTGCAAAAGTGGGAGGAAAATTGCGTTTTCGAGCACACTTGAGCTACAAATTGGGCCGATAAAGAAACGCATTGCTTCTGTTATAACTCTTAATGTTAGAAATAAAGGAAACATCGTTCTACAGGGTGTTCGGTAACTAATGGTAAAACCAGAAAGGGGATGATTCTGCATGAACTTAAAAAATAAGTCGAAAACGTAGTATAATATTTTTTTTATAGGAGGCTTGGTTTTCGAAAAAATCGACTTTAAATATTCCCTGGGTTATTTATGGAGGCATATTAAATTAATTGTGTATTTTGAAGAAATTACAAGTTTAGAACTGCTAAAAGAAAAAATTAACTTAGCTTTTGATAAATTAAAGGGTTCAGAGAAATTTAGTTCGAAGAGCAGAAATCTGTATTTAGCAAATGGACATTTTCAATAAATTCTGTAATATTAAAATTTATGTTACAAGAATATTCTGTTTTATTGTGTTTTCTTGATTTGCCAGGAGAATAAACAAAAATCTGAACAGAGACAATAGATTTTCTCGAAAACTAAGTCTCGCACAGGCCCAGCTCGAGCCTTTTTTTTGGGCCCTAAGCGAGCTCTCGGCTTTGCCGGAAATTTAGATTCTGATTTTACAAAAAAAATTGATTTTTTATTTTTTTTTGTGAAAATAGTCACATTCATCTGGATTTGCTAGGCGTAATGAGCTGGGACACATTTCGTCAGCCCAAAGTTTAACCTTCGAAAATTTTTAGGCGACAGACAAACACACAAATACTTTCTGCTTTCTATATTAAAATTAATTTGAGCTTTTTGATGACCTTACTCTCAATTTTTATTCCCAGTTTAAAACACTTATAGAACAACTTGCAATATTTCATGTAAAACATTTTTTTAAAAATGGGAACAATGAAAAGACCATTTTGTGCCCCTTGTAAACTTCACGCCCTAGCCAGATGCCTAATTTTTCCTATAGAGACGAGCCAAAAATATGAAAAAATATTTTTCTATGTTTCTGACTTATTTTTGCATGCAGAATCAAGCCCTTTTCGGTTTTACCACCAATTATTGAACACCCTGTATAGTATTAGATTTATTCCAATAGACACACTTTGTAAGCACACATTTTTAAAAGATGGAATGTGTAGAAGCAATGCAGATCTGAGAAAGCGAACCATGAAATTGCTAAAGCATGAGACATTAAGAGAGAATAAAGTAGGATGAAGGCACAATAAGCCTCTAATGATCATGAACAGCACGCATGCATGGATTTTATTCGACAAACAGTTTACTTTTATGGTAATTTCCAAACTATTTAGGGAAACTTTTGCCTGTAACAGTGATTTAATTAAACGTCAGTACTTAACATGTCTTTGTACTATGCCTACACGATCTCTGCTTCAAATTGCTGGGAAATTAAGATTCACTGCTGAAAGTTTAATATAATCTGTAAAACGGAAATTCAAAAAATTCTGAAACTTTGTGCATATGTAGGGGATTTCCTCCTGATTACAACGCAATTTTTGTTTGCTGCCCAAATTCACTGTAAGGGGGTGTAATAAATTGACCCTTGGAAATCCGGTTCCTTTCCGATTTTGTGTTAAAATTCCTGAACTGTAAAATAATTTTTTTTTACCAAATGATAGATCTAATTAAAAGAAGTAACTTTTGTCTTGAAACGTTTTTTCTATCCCTTACAGATTGCGAGTTACAAAATAAATTCGGAAAATAGCCGAATTTTCAGGGGTTAATTTCACCGCCTTCGAGTGAATTTGGACAGCAAACAAGAATTGCGTTCTAATCAGGAGGAAATCCCCTACACATTCACAAAGTTTAAGAATTTTTTTAATTCAAGTGACACTTGAATAAAGAACGCTACCAAATTTCCTTCAAACCATTACAGCTAGGTATGCACCAGGTGTCCAGAGGTTGATCAAAGACAGCCAAGTGCACAAGTTAAATGACGAACCATCCTCTAATTACATAGAAGACAATTGGCAAGAAGGAAGTCTTCACATTGGTCAAGCCAGGGAGCCATGGGGTTCAGTGTCTATACAGCAACAGAAGGAAAATGTTTATTTACACGAATCTCCTTCCGTTAATTTTACCTTCAACGATACAAAGAGTAATCAATTATTGTAAGTCCAATATTCTGCAAACTCTGCCTAAAGCCGGGAATCCCCTGGGAAGCTAACATAAGCTAAGCTATACTATGTTTTAGCTTAGCTTTGCGTGGAAACGGTTCCATAAAAATGTATTGAAGCTAATTTTTTTAAAACGTAGCCTGACATAGCATAACATCGCATAGCATAGCTTAGCTTCAATGGCGGATTTAAGAAAGAAGGCCCTGGTGGCAAACGATCTAACTGGGCCCACTGTTGGGGGAAAATGAAAAGATAGTTTACTAAAAAGGGGCTAGGTGTATTAGTACAGAAAAAAATATAGTATTTGTGGTTAAAATCATCATTTCTTTTTGAAGATGGGACCCTAGTGGGTCCTTCTAGGCAGGGCCCATTTTTTTCGAGAAAATGAAGAGATAGTTTACTAAAAACTGGCCAAGTGTAGTAGAATGAAAAAAATGTAGTGTTTGGATACCTATACCTAATCGTAATTTTTTGGGGCTCGTGGGGCCCTGCGGGGCCTTCTATGCAGGGGCCTAAGCGGCAACTGCTCATCAGCCTCCCTGTTAAATCCGCCACTACTTAGCTTCAAGGCGGATTCGCGCTTTTATCCCAGAAAAACAATTTTAATTTCTACTATGTCTTAGAACACACAACGAAGGGACTTTATCACATAAAAGGTTCAAAAGGGGCGTGGTACATCTTTATAACATGTTAGTCTGCGCTACCGGATGCAATCCTTTATCGTACAAAGGGTATGGATGTTACTGTGGGTTTCTGGGTTCTGGGTACGTCATAGATGGAATAGATAGGCAAGTGTATTTATAACGTTTAAAGAAATTCTGTATACAGTCAGCACTGTAAACATTGGCGTAATTAGTTAGGGGACCGTGTGGGCCTGCCTCCCCCCCCCCCTCAAAATGCGGATTGACCTCCCCAAAACGCGGAATGGCCACCCCCTAGAAACTATCGAAATAAGTAAAATACATTCGTCTGTTCGTAAAATCCTATCTGAAAAGAAACAAATATTTGGGCCGAAATGCTATCGATGCAGGGGAATTAAATAAATAAAAAAAAACAATAATGTTCTTATTATGTTAAATTATGAATTAAAACTGTTAAAATTAAGCTGCTAAATGTAGGTATTTATAGGTTAACTCTATCTATATAAAAGAGAGGGGGGGGGGAGCAAATGGGACCTGGCCCCCCGAAGACAAAAATCTTAGTTACGCCAATGACTGTAAATCCACTTACACAAGCTAGATGACTTCAGAGGTACTAATTAATATCTTTTGCAGGTGTTGTAAAATGCACGATTGGTGCTACGATGCCACTGAGTGCCCAATGTTTTCAGAGTACTTCGTACCGTATTATTGGAGATGTTACGACGGTTACAAGCCCGTATGCGGTTCGTTTCACGAAATTTATTTTTTCCTAGAATTTTGTTTAAGCAGTCATGCCTAGTTGGCAGGCGAAAAAGAACGCGATTTTCGTGATTTTTTTGTGAAAAATCAGATGTATGTTTTTTACAACTATTTCCTTATTTTAGAAAGACACATATTCAGCAACCCTCAGTAATTTTGTTAAAAGGAAAATATGAAAAAATGAACGAATAACAGCTACTTTCGCGGAAGCTGTTTTTATAAAGGCGCCGCGCGGCGAGCACGATTTCTCTGAGCCGGATCATCTGAAATCAGAAAGTGAAAATCTGGTGCGTGAACGATGGATTTAAAATGCGCAAATGACAAAATGGTAGCCGTTTAACGCAAAATCATGATTTTTCGAATTTTCTGAATTATTCGTTTTTCGTGAACTCAAAATAGAGTTTTCATCAAAAACAAAAATCCTTCGTTCACGCGCCAGATAAACTCATATACTAACAGAATCTTCTCCACTTTTCCATTTCAGATGATCCGCCTCGGAGAATTCATTTTTTAATATTTTCCTATAACAAAATTACTGACAAGAGGAGAGGTTCCCGGGTGTCCGCCTCCGATTGCTTTGAATTTTGGATATGTTTTAGAGTACCCAAAAATAGCATATACGTGTTTTTTTATAGCGGCCCGTTTTTCATACGGGGTACAAAATTTTTCGGTACTCTAAAACATATCCAAAATTCAAAACAATCGGCGGCGGGCACCTGCGAACTAGGGTTTGTCGGTTTTTAAAAATCGGATTTAAAAACCGATTTTTGTTTATAAATTTGTAAAATTCGAAAACCGGATTTTAAATTTAAAAAACCGGTTTTATATACTGGAATTAATATGCAGAAATGAATAAATTATTTAATTAAAAAACGTTAATATTTTTACTTGAAATCGCCGTGGTCACAAGCATATTGTAGTAGGTAACAGTTTACTGTAAAACTAATTTTCATGAGTTCATATTTTCGGAAGAAAATTCACCGTTCTTTTTTGGAAATAGTGCAATTCGAAAACCGTGTTTTTTCAAAAATCGGTTTTTGTAGAAATCCTACTGGGAACTAGGGCTGGGACTATTCGAATTTAATATTCGAATATTTTACAAGTATTCGAATGCTACGAATAAACTTCGAATATTTGAGTTTTTTAATGTTATTATTCGAATACTATTCGAATGTTATTATTCGAATACTGATATATTCGAATGTTATTATTCGAATACTGATATATTCGAATGTTATTATTCGAATACTGATATATTCGAATGTTATTATTCGAATACTGATATATTCGAATACCGATATATTCGAATACTGATGTATTCGAATAAGTATGGTGTGAAGTAGGTCAAAATTAGCTTACAAGATTTCACCCTGACAAATGAACCTAAAGAACTTGATTTATAATTCACACCATACTATTCGAATACATCAGTATTCGAATACCTGGATTTTTGAATAATATTCGCCAAATAATTGAGCAACTGAAGTATTCGAATATTCGAATACCGCAAAATTCGACAAATAGTCCCAGCCCTACTAGGAACCTCTCCTTGTGAGAGTTGCTGAATATCTGTACTTTTAAAATGAGCAAATAATTGTAAAAAAAAATATATAGTAGATATTCCAAAAAAAAATTCCCGAAAATCACGTTCTTTTTCACCTGCCAACTAGGCCAACTTGACCTCTTAATAACATGCGCTTATTCTCTGCCTGAATTGTAGCCGTCGAGCACGGGAACTGGGGAGCGTCAGGATCATGCGCTCAACGATTATGCGAGTGCGACCGTGCGTTCGCTGAATGCTTAAAGCATTATCCCTGCCCAACGACGAAAGCCGTGTGCACTTCGTCGCCTTGGAGACTGGTGCAGAATCTTTTCATGGTTATGTAACCCAGCGGCGCGACTGAATCTCGAAATATAAATATATACGATTGCGTGCATATGCCAAAGATAACGGGGGTGCACTTCAGTAAGTCCGCAACATTACGAGCCAGCAAGACCACGTATATTAAAACAATGCTTCATTTTATTTTACTGTTAACGCGTTACTGGAAAAGCAACCGTTCGTCCGAAGTACAAAAGTGTGTAACAAATTCTTCACAGACCACATTATACGACGCACTCCATCTTCCTTATGACAAAATTCCTATTTACATTGAATACATCTCATTCCCTCCATTCGATTATTTACAACGCACTTATGCCGCCCGTTAAGCGGACGACTCTGTTTTTATATCTCTTCGATATATCTTGTTCTATCTGAAATTAAAAACAAAATATCAGTGTAGCGCGATTTTTATAATAAAATTCTTCCCGGAGGATATCAATCTTTGATCGTAATCACCTGCGCTTGTAATTCCTTCGTCTTCTGTACGAGCAGTTGCAAAAGCGGCCTGAGAGCATCAGTTTCCTCTGTAGCAGTATCCCGTTTCGCTCTCACAGTTTTTTGCAGGGCTATCATTTTGTCAATCAGACTTAGCTTCTGCTTTAACGACGACGCCAAGACATCCACATATCTGCGGAATGGAATGGACCGTTGGGTTTCCTTTGAACATCGCGGAAAATTGTCTAGTTACCTTGCGGAGTGTTTAATGTTGTGCAGGTGTTGGACTTTAGTATCCAAAATCTCGGATAGAATCACTTGAACGTTGTCTAACATATTCTGAGCGTTTTCTAACGTGGAATGTTGCAGGACAGATGACTCTTGCAGCTGACTGAAGCTCAGAAAATTCACGGTATCGCTACCTTTGAACTCGTACAAACGCAATTTGAGGAATGCTTCCAGCTGCAAGGAAACAATGCGGATAAAAAAGGATCTTATTCTCCACTGAATACAGGAATAAGAAGTATATACCTCGAACAAGTCGTTGATAAAGTCACTCCTGATGGTCGGATTATCAAGGATCGTGTACGCTTCGGTACCAGTGGCGTTTCCACCTTCGTGACCAGCTGCCTCGACGACTATCCCAGATTCTTCCAAAGAAACATTGTAATCGATGTCTGCGGGTGCGACTTCTTCTATATTTCCATCGCCCCAATCAATCTCACCTCCGTTATCCAAGCTGACGTCCCCACCCAAGTCTATGTCCCTGCTCAAGTCGATCTCACCGAAATCAATTCCCTGGAATTTTGATAACATCTAAAGAGATTCTCCAAAAACAGGATTTCTAAAGTCGCTTAAGCATTACATACAACGTTCTCGACATCTTCCGCCTTTTTCTCCTCCAAATTACTCGAGTCGAAGGTTGTGTTTAAAGGTGGCTCGGTGATCGATAACGGGGGCTCCCCGTAGATCCATTCGTACGTGGTAGTGTTTCCCTTCTCTGATAAATTTGTAATATACAATAAGAAGGAAATATTATTATCGTATTTTTTACATACCAATTACATATTTCGCCATCGAAACGCAACCATTGTCGTGCTGTCTGCCCAGAGTGTAATTAACAAAGCCGCAGTAAAACTCTACAGCTCCTTTCGCCAACTTTGCTTTCTCCGCAATCTTCTCGTAAATTACGGGCAGCTCTTTTAGCTTCCCTGCTAATTCGTGTTTGATTTGATGGCCCGGGATGCCTAATTGCTTGCAGAGCGCGTTGAACTCTGATCTAGCTGTGTTCTCTGACTTTTTGTGGTCCCCTTCCTTTTTTTGTAAGTCCTGCCAATAATACTCGTTCGTAGTAAACATTATTATATTAGGAACACGGGTATTTTATGATTTGAGAGTGCATAAGACTAAACAGTCCTGGCGACGGACGATGACTGGTGACCACGTTGACTATTTGTCGAATTTTTCGGTATTCGAATATTCGAATACTTCAGTTGCTCAATTATTTGGCGAATATAATTCGAATATCCAAGTATTCGAATACTATTCAAATACTGATTTATTCGAATAGTATCGTGAGAATTATAAATCAACTTCTTTAGGTTCATTTTTTTACAAACTTTTATTTAGTTTTAGTTGTGAGTTCGTTAGTTTATCAGGCGTGAAATTTTCTAAGCTAATAACTTGATTTATAATTCACACCATACTATTCAGTATGAATACATCAGTATTCGAATAGTACGGTGTGAATTATTAATCACGAACTCACTCGAAATATTTGAGTAGTATTCGAATACTTAAATATTCGAATAATAACACCATACTATTCAGTATGAATACATCAGTATTCGAATAGTACGGTGTGAATTATAAATCACGAACTCACTCGAAATATTTGAGTAGTATTCGAATACTTAAATATTCGAATAATAACATTCGAATACTCAAATATTCGATGTTTATTCGTAGCATTCGAATACTTGTAAAATATTTGAATATTAAATTATTCGAATAGTCCCAGCCCTAGTGTCGAAGGATTGAATGTTTAGAGTGCGATAAAGAATATGGGAATGGCAAGCAGACCGACGCCTTTTTGCTAAAGAATAGGGACTCTGTTCCTGGAGGATCTGGCAACGGAGTGGAGAAGGCTTTGCCTTTTGGAAAGAGAACTGTGATGAACCACGCGGCACTTAGCCCAACTGTCCCGAAGCAAGCGTCTTACAACCTTTTTTTAAATTCGTTTCTACCATATACTCACAGTCTGCATTTGCTCCAATTTCTGAATTTGTTTCTTGATACTCGGAACTTCGTAATTAACGTTTCTTATAAGCATTTGCGCAACTTCCGCGAGGTATATGTTATCCTTCTCGTACGCGTGCACTATTTCTTGCCAGTCTTTCATTCTCTGCGAGCCGTACCTCCCGAACACATTCTTCGTGTCCGCCTCTGTTTCCTTCAAAATCTCTACTATCTTCAAACAGTGGAAGTAATTTATATCTGAAAGAGTATAACTAAGCATGAGCGATATAACAGGTGCTTAAATATAGTAACATCCCGCTTAACGAGGGGGATACTCTTTCTCACGAAAAACGACTGCTTAGTCCCCTTAGGTCCCCTAGTCTTACTGCACAGGATACACTGATTCAACTTACGCGCTCCAGATAAGAGTTTTGCAATGCCGTCGTGGACAGGCATATCCTGTATCGCAATGTTAATCTTTTCTCTAATTACCAAAATTTTAGAATGCCAGTCTTTGTTACAATGCCGTCTGCTAATTAACCATTCCAATAACTTTCCTGTATTCACGTCGATGGGGATATTCTGTTCCTAAATAAGATGTAACGTTAATACCAATGTAAAGTGATAATTGAGAACCTTGAGGGGTGCAGCTCTGGCTTTACCAACTTCCAGTAAATTAGGAAAAACTGTTTATAAAATTATTGCTCCCACTTAACATTAAAAAGAGAACACTAATTGAAAAATATATATTTTCACAGAATAAGTAGTAGTTATTGAGACGATAAGTTTTTTTTTCTTCTATTTTTGGCTAATTTCTCAAATCGGGGCTGCCCAAAACAAAAATATTGCACAAAACAGTAAAGGTAGGCTCTCACTATACCTCGCCTAGGCTCATTTTATCCGAGCGTGACTCGGAGCCATGGATTCTTCCTCGAGAATATTTTGAGGAAGAGAAGCGAGGCGAGCTGAGGCTAGGCACAGTGTGAGCCTTCTCAATTGACGATTGCACAAGGAGAGGTTCTTTGAGTAACTGACCAAATACATGAACCGAGGCAAGCTCAGACAACTTCAGGTAAAGAAAAACCGAGGCGATACGAGCCTAGATGTGAGTGCTAAAAGGAGTTGCGCCGAGGCAAGGGCGCAGGTTCAAAATTTGCAATAAATCGCTCGTTTATTATCGGATTTGCATCAATTGTGCACCAAACAGTGTAGAATTCTTTTTTTGCATATAATACTTGTCGTAACTCAAAAACTGACAAAAATGGAGTTGTACCCCACGTGTTGCAAGGTCCTCAACTGATAAGCTAATAACTGTAAGTATAACAATAATAGTAATAGTGGTCATTAAGTCATATTAATTTGTAGTAAAATGTATTTCGAATATTTTGGAGAATTTTAGATTTACCTCCATGATACAAATTTGCTTCTGAAATTTTATCCTAGCTTTCTTATATATCTTATGCTCCTAGTAGGTTACAACAGCTGTTCAATCTTTGTATTCTCACAGAATTTTGAAGCGAACGGAAGTGAATACAGCGGCCGGGTTAAAACCCCGGATGTCTTAGTGACACGTACTTCCGCATTTCCGGTAAGGCGGGATTTAAATCTACTGCCGTCGAACGTCACACGAACGTAACTACATGCCACGTATTCCAAATTCGAAGGAAATACGCGTTAACAATAATTGCAGTGCAATCAGTCAGCTAAATTTTTTAAAAATTTTACGCGCGTCATAATGAACGTGGAATAAATAACTGATAGTTAAAGTAAAATTTGAGAACTAGTTTGCATATAAAACACCTATTAGCCCGCCGTGGGCACACTGGGTCGTTTATGGCTTGAGCAAATTGCCTCTTTTCGTAAACTTCCTTCCGAATTTTTATTTTCCTTAATTAATCCTTTAAACATTTGAGTCAAAGAACGATTGTATATTAAAGTAGAGACTTGAATAAGTATCCCATCATTTTTTCAGATTTTTTGAAAGTCAAAAACCCACGGAAGGTGCGAAAATAAGTGTGCCCTGAAAATAAGGGTGAGCTTCGAATTCTAATTATTTAATATCAGGGGCTAAGTTTATTTTTAATCATCTTTTCAGTAATTTTATTAATTGAAGGGTATTCAGTTTTAGATTGGTATAAATTTCAATATTACATTAAATTTATTTTTATACTAATACCAATTTATAGTATGAATATTAATCGAATTAAATCGAACTCCTCTCGATTTATTAGAGGGGGAATCACAGTTGGTTTCAGGGCTCAATACTGAATATATCTTTGTAAAAAGAAGTGAGATTCCCATAAAAGAACTTAAAAAAAGTAAAAAAATTACGCCAAGTACATGAAATTAAATAAATCACAAAAAAAAGAAGATAATAATAATTACAAAATAAAAAAAAATGTGAAAGCAAAATAACCTGCAAGTACATAAAGGTGCTTTCCCGCAGCGTGCAAAGGCGACACTGTGTAACACAATAAAAGACAAAAAAAATGGTCGGGCCTGGAAGTCAAATACTTCGCGTAGCCACGCAAGGTATTCTCGGTTCATCAATACCCATACGTTCCCTTTCCCAGGCTTTCAGATAATTTGTCAATTTAAAACTCTTACAATATGCGTACACTTTCATTATTTTGCGTTTTTAAATAATTCTTATTCATTGACACCTTGACCTTTCCTGGCCACGCCAAGTATTTGACTTCCAGGCCCGACCATTTTTTTTTTGTCTTTTATTGTGTTACACAGTCGCTTTGCACGCTGCGGGAAAGCACCTTTATGTACTTGCAGCTCATTTTGATTTCACATTTTTTTTTATTTCGTAATTATTATTATCTTCAATTTTTTGTGATTTATTTGATTTCACGTACTTGGCATAATTTTTTTACTTTTTTCAAGTTTTTTTATGGGGATATAATTATACTACCTGCCTAAATAATAATACCCATTGCATTTAAAATCCTCTAAATACATTTCTTCATTATTTTATCGACCCGGGGATAAAAAACCAGACCTCTTTTTACTTAGCAAGCAGTTTAATAGTAATTTCCAATTTTTACATTCGAATGGATAAAAGGATAATGAAGTTACAGGAAGTAACAATCAAATGCGCAAATATTTTAATTTATTATGTTACACATTCCCAGTAGGAAATATGATTTTCCCGACAGTTTCTGGTACACTGTCAGCCCTGAAGTATAATTACAACTTAAGAGTTTCCCACGAGAAAGGACTTAACAGTCCGGGTACCCATATTCAAAAGTCCTATCTTCGGTATAACTTAATATTCAAATGATACACACATGAACGCGCATACACAACATTCTTCATACACGTGGAAACTGAGTTTCTCTTACTATCCTCCGTCTGTCTGCCAAGTTGCCCCCCGACGCCCAAAATCTTATAGCCCCAGAGGGCATCGTGGCCGTTAGTTAGAATTTGTTCAATACGACACTGTCTCCGCTTCGTTCCAAACGGACGAGTTGTTTTCTCGCAGGCAACGGGAACATCTTCCATTTCGAAATGCACTAACAGATGCGTTATGGCTTCCTTTCTGTGAAGAAGGTCTTCAAGACGAACACTTGACCCACAGAAATCATTAGAATAGCTAGCGTCTCCGTGATGGACCACACGAGCACACGTTCGTTCAGATCTTCCGCACGCTTGCGGCCCTGGGCTTCTCTTAACCGATGGTGCGTTTGATAGTCTAGAATTTTGTTCAGGTTCTTGTGCACCTCGTCCGCAGAAGACTCCATCTGAAAATAATCGCTCTTATTCTCGAGGTGTACATTGGACGCCGATGCGGCTCGTCTCGCACTCAGTCACCTGTGTCATGACAGTGACGTGCTCGCCGAGACCGGCGAGCGGCAGCTGCTCGCCCACTCTGAAATCCATGTAGACGAGCTTGTGGGAGAACGTGGAGAACTCGTTGCTGAAGCAAGCTTGGTAAGCTCCCGATAGAGGTGCTGTAAACTGGTGCGAATCGAATTGCATTTTTATCTGCCTATAGATGATCTGTTTGTTCGGGGCTTCCAGAGTGACGTCCACGTCGTATTGTCCGCCCGTCACGACCTGGGGAATATTTATTTAGGTTGTCAAAAGTCCTGGTGTCGAGGGGGTTCTCGGCATATTTAATTTTCGATGACGAAGCATCGAAAACTGCGAACGTGGCCAATGCTATTACGTTCTGACGAGTTTAAGAAATTTATGAATATTGTTTTTTAAGTCCACGCTGATGAAATGAGAGGTGCGTTAGAGGATGCACGATATACAAACCTGAAATTCGAGCATCGCCGTGACATTCTTCTCGATCTCCTGAAAGAAACACTGTTTCGCATTGTCGGGAAGTTCGAAGGTTAGCTCGACGCCACCAGTTCGTAGTATCGTACCGAACAGCGAGATCAACAGCAAACAAATCGACCAGTAATCCATTGTTTGTTGTGTCCTTTGCCCCTTGCAAGTTATACGCTATCCTGCGTACATTTAAGTGCGAACCAATTTGCAAATTGCTGTATTTAATTATTGGATAAAACGGCCTGGCCGAAATTTCATCTAAACAAGCTATTTTAACGTGGCCGGATGTTGCTAGCGCCAAATGCGATCGCAGCGCCGCGGTACCGGAAGTGGCTGGGTTCACGCCCGATTTTAAAGAACGGCTGTGTTGGTTCTTCGATAGTGAGTGATTTATTTATTTATTTTAGGGCGATTAATGACAGTAAGCTTGGGGATCGTTGGCGTCTTTCGCGCACATTTTGTTCAAGTAAAATTAATATTTTACTAGTTATTTGTTATTAGGGGATTCCTTAATTCTCTTCTCTTGGAAGGGGAAGAGCACGGGTATAACCGAGCGCGAGCCTTTTCTTGCGTAAAAACAAATCGAAAATGTAGAGTAAAGTTTTAGAAATTAGTTTTCGACAAAATTGAGTTTGTAAATTAATAGAATTTGTTAGGGAATGTGGTACGGCCCCGAATAAAATGAATCCTTGTGCAGAAATAAATCGAAATTATACAATAACTTCGTTCGAAGGGGGCGTTGTTCTCGAGAAGATCGATTTGAAAATGGAACGAATTTTTAACCAAGTATAAGCATGTTCGATGGATTTTCAAAATCGATTTTCTCGTAAATGGAGTCTTATATACAAAAACTTTATTTTACACTTTTGATTTATTTTTGCACAAGGATTCAACTATAATTAATTAAACCATATATGCTGCAATATGTAAGATCAGTTTATCAGGTTGTTTATAATTTTAAATAGGTTAGGTTAGGTTTATTCTTTCTTTGGCATAGTTACAAAAATACATACCCTATACCAAAAGTGGCATTTTAAGAAAAATTCTTATATAGCCCAACGAACTTTAGTCTCCCATCCACTTCCTCTCTCTCTATCCGACCATTCCTTTTCTCTCACTCTCATACTTTGATACAGTTACCATTACAAAAATATAATCACTTACAATACTAAAATATAATATAAAATATAAAAATACAATATTAAATTTAAGATATTAAATTTAACTTCCGTTTTCTTTTGTCCTCATTCTAAGAACTTTCATGGGCGTACAATTGTCATTACTTCCGCTCGCCCCTCGCTTTCATTTTTCTATGTATCTACGCATCTTTATACTGTAAGGATCAATAAATTTCATGCAATTCCGGCATCGATGTAAGTCGATAAGTGAATTGATAAGTTTTATCACGTGTTTATACTCAGCATCATTAAATACATGTGCTATTGCTTACGGAGTTAGGGGAATGTTAAAAAGCTTCCTCTACGTGTGTAGCATGATCCAGGAAACCGGAAGTTCGCCGTAGGAGCATCGATTTTAACGCTTCATTACAATCTAAAAAATTACATTAACTCACCAATTTTTTACAAATATTCAAACATATACAAGGAATCGCATAATCCCCTTAAACCTATACATTTATTTTCAACAAAGAAAACAAGAAAATCGAAATTGAAAATATGAAAAACTCTAATTATTAATTTATTTTTCGTCGAAGGGAATATTTACAAAGATGAGAGCAGCGTTTAATAACGAACAGAATTACTTCCATTTAATCGGCTGCAATTCGTCTGCAAATGATTTGCAGTTCTCGTATACTTACGCTTCCTGTTGGTAGATTTTAATACTGCAACCAGGCAAGTGTGTGCGCAGAAGTGTTGCGTGAGGCGCCCTAAGGTCCCGCCTACTATTCTAATAGAGTCTCCTCGTCTGTCGTGTTACTTATTCATGGAAGTGTGTGGTGTAGAACAAGTCGCGTGTATCGAAGGGCAGCGAGGGTGCCCGAAGGGTGGGGGAGCGACATAAAGGTCCTTTTCATTGCGAAAGAAAGGCAGGCATGACGGGAGACGGGAAATCGTAACCCACCTCAAGAATCATTTCGTACATACGTCTATCACAGTATCGTGTAATTATATTAACATTCCACCATTTCGTTTTTAAACGAACTACATAATTGCATCGATTTAAATTATACCGATATCTTAGGAGTGCATCGAAAATAAATTTTTTGATTGTCACTTCCGTGGGGTTAGGATGGAATCGCGAAGGATTTGATTTATTATAGTAACTGGTCTCTCTTAAGTACGATGAACAGACTCGATTCTATCCGAGGAAAACAGAATGAAATCGCGATTACTTAGATCGAATTATGTAGATAACCGGCGCAGTTGCAGAACTGTGCATGTACGCCCGAGTAATGCAATAGGGTGCGCTTTATATACGTCGTGTATATACGCCTTATCGTATAATCTCGACTCCTTGCCGGCTCAGCAATAACCTCCGTGAATTTTTTGATAACCCTGCATAGCGTGCTTCAACGATCCTTAACGATATCTGCAACTTGCTCTAAATTTAACGTGTTACTTATATCGAGAACGAAATCGATACATGTTTCATCGAAACTGATGTGAGCCATTGTTGTGCACTTTCCCGCGCAAAGCTCCTGCAGGTTAGATCTCAATTCTATGAGATAATCTGCTGCTGTTAATTACATGTTTCGTTTAAGAAATTTTGATTAACGAAAAAGAAGACGAAATGGTAGTGTTAAATGTTTAGAAAAATATAAGGAGTCAGGTGGAGAGATGTAGTGAACCTTTTAGTGTGTATTTAAAGTACACGGAATTACGAAGCTTTCTTTTTGGTTGATATCGATTTGGGCAGAAAGAGAAGTAAATACAAGTATTTTTACCTGTTTGATTATTCAATGCCTCGCATCTGCAGATCATGTGATGCATTTAAATTGAGGTTATTTCAAGCGGAGGACATTTTTCCTCGATATCGATGTTTGCATCGATATCGATACCTTGCGTGATACTCGCGATTAAATATCACGTTCAGTGATGGCGACGTTGCGCGTTCAGTGGCAGCAATTAAATCACTGTGAGTTTATTTATTTACCGTGCAACGAAGGCAGATTTCCTCTAGAAAAATTTAGAGCACCAGCTCCGTTCGTATACATAGTTCGCGAATATATTACGATCACGTTGACTTTTGCACCTGCATACACTAATTATCAAAAGTTGTAGACGTAGTTAGGCCCGACGGGAGGGGCGGGAAGGAGAGGTAGAATTTCCCGGGCCCGTGGTTCTTAGGGGCCCGGACACGCTCCAATATATTTTTTATTTTAATAAAATTTCTATTTTTTTAAAAGAATTTTTTAATATGCCGCAGTGAATATTTCACGTTCGATCGCGCGGTTTCATCTTCGCCGAGTCGCTCAGGTGATGATTCGCATGAACTTTTTTGTAAAAAAAAAAAATTATATACAATACAATTTCAATAAATCATTTCTTAAAGTATTAATTTAAAGTGCTTCAATTTGTAATTTTTAAGTGGTATTGTGTGTAATTTATAGTTCGATTTCTAGGCTGATATTGTTTTACAATTCTTTGGATATTTGATATAAATAATTTGGGGGCCCGGTAAGAATCTTTTCCCCGGGCCCGGCGTTGGCTCTCGACGCCTCTGGACGTAGTAATACTCAGATTTGATGTACTCACGCGAAGCTTAAACTAAATGCTAGACAAAGGAAACAAACGAAGAATAATATCTAACACCAATGCCATACAATACATTAGTATACCTCATTTTAAAAAATTACTTAAAATTACAATAAGATAGTGAAAAATATGCAATATAAAAGCCAAGGATTTTTATCAATCTTATCTTATTATATATATATAGATATATATTTTTTTTAACGCTCAGGCGCACGTATAAATTCGAAAACGCGACACAGGGGGGAAGTATCGATCCCACCTCGCGGGCGTGAAATTTAAGAACATCTTTCCTACTTGACACGTGTACCCAAGTTTTGAGCGTCGTTGTACGTATACACGTGTATCCGTGTGCAGAGGCAGAGCCGAGCTCGAAATGCGAACAACACGAGGGGTTTCTCCACCACGATTAACTCCGCCGGAGTGGGGAGGGAGAAGCACACGACCGCATCAGGCTGGCACCATGAGTTTTCGAACGACAACGGTAGGAGGCAGATCTCCTTTCTCTGTGCGCCTCTCGGTCTATCGCCAGTGTTATTTTTACACACGAATTTCCCTTTCGCGTAGCCGGCAAGAAATTCGTCCCGAGAATTGTGTTCCCGTCCGAGTGGGGTCCCGTGAGCCCGTGCCGCGTGTGAAAGGAAAAACGGTTTCTTGCTGTTCCAGGCCGAAGATGATCCAGTGTAACGTAGGTCGGTGACTCGGGAAATCCTCGTGGCGGATGTCCGTAGGGTAAGCGCATTTTCAAATCGCACAGCTACTGATTTTTCCTCGAGCGTCGATACAACAGTTATCGGCTATTAACGGTGGTGGCGTTTTCGAATGTAATCTGTTCGAACCAGGTATCGGAGTAAAAGCACGGAGTAAACAGTAAGGGGAGAGGGCTACACGAGTAACGCGCATAGTTCTATTCGCGTCGTGTGACATTTTTGGGGGAAATTTGTTTAATTTATAACGGAATAGCTTGGAACTTTAACCAGGGGTGTATTTTTATGCTGAGTAATTTTTGAATAGCGAGCGACTTACGTGTGTCGAAGCATTAGGCTCCGAAGCGTGTAATTAATAGTCGTTAATTATCTAGCTTACTCGTAACGATCTCGTTATTTCGGCCTGCCTGGCGCCGTCCAGGAATATTCAAATTTCGAACGTTGGGTTTTCATTCAGCGCGAGCAAGTCTTTCAGGCCTTCGTGGTGGCTTAATGAGTTTCAATAATAAACGATGGATTCCGGGACGTGTTTACTCCCTTTCAAACATTCTCTTACAAGTTGTCCTACTGTTGACCTTCGAAATTGATTCATTGTCTTGCGCGTAATTGAATTCCCAGCTGGCAAAAACGTTTTGCTTGCGAAATATGATGTTTGGAAAGTGTCCCCGCAGAGTCGGGCACAAAGAACTGACCATAACAAAAGTCGAACGAGCGGACTCGTAGGACGTTTCTACCTGTTTGGGAATAACGGTTCTATGGATTTGTCCCTTTATACTTTTATTTGTCCAATTTACGATTCCAATGTTCGTTCATTTATTCTAGGGATATTTAAATTGATTTTATATTACCATTCACTTCATTATTACTGTGGAATATTATCGCGTGGTGGTTGAATTTTGTAGATGATATAGGTACTGCAAAATTATTGTCACTATCACTTTAGCAAATCATAATCCAATGGTAATAATTAATTGGGTAAGTTGATCTTATAATTAAATTTGTATAGCAGAGTATCGCTTCGGTTTGTGTATTATCAGTTTCAATTCCCTCATTTATATTTTGTGAAATTGTTGCAAAATATCTCCGTCAAAATTGCACAAGGTCAATGCACTATAGGGTGTTTCATTATTCGAATGCTGATTAAATTATTGCCTTTGCTTAGAAAGGTCTTTTGAACGTTAACCGAGCGGTCACGTATCCCTTTTGGTCTTTTCACTAATTTCCACGATCAACGAACGAAACGAGCGGTGGTTCATATACCGAGCGGAGGGTGCTGTAACGCGCAGTTAAAAATAGTCGAATATAGTAAATAAACGAAGCAAGGTTGACGGACGCGTCGCTGAAATAACCGGCTATATTAATAAATTTCCCCCAACGCGCATGATACATTTGCCTGCATCAAAGTAAGAACAACAATGATATAACATTATTAAATATAAATACAAGTTCACTGATATTCGTGTGAACAATCCTTTCTGGCACACCATATCGAGCATCGGTGACCTATAACTGATGCAGATTGCAAATAGTAGGGATAGGGTCATACCCTAATTTTTAAATTCTCGAAACTTGAAGCGCTGATTCTGTTTTGTAAGTGGAATATCTTGATTTAAGAACTGAAGTCAACAAATGTTTGCCTAACTCTCGCAGTTAAACAAAATGCAAACAAAAATATAAATATATCCAAATTTTCGAGGTACTTAATTCTAATATTCCTACCACCATTTCTTTTCTACTATTTTGCCATTTCTCACAATTTCGATTATCACCATCCCAACTACAAATATTACAAACAACACTGCGCTTCAATTTCTGCTACAATTATTCCCACAAATACAGCTTCCATTTCTCATTACTATCACTAAAGAATCAGCACCTTACATTCACTAATTTTTCACTCACCATCAAACTTATAAACAACAGAAGCTTATCAAAAGCTAAAAATATGTAAACTGAGCAGAAACAGAGTGACAGTGATCGCAAGCAACTCTGAACAGTAGCAGATCGCACGGGGCAGTGGCCAATTAGAAAACGGATAGAAAAATCTTACGGACGGGCAAGTGTGCCCGTGTACAGCGCGCTAAATTAGCCCGGCTAGAATAAAAGCTGGCAGCGGAGCGTTGCAAATGGCACGTTTCTTCCCAATCCCCATTGCCAGATCGGCCGCTAATTATTAACCGAGCGTTTCTCAATTATGCGTCCACGGCCGTTGACCTGTCCATTCGCGGATGTCGCCGCGGTGAAAAGCGGAGTTTACCGGACCCCGTACACAGTAAGATCGATCGAAGAAGCACGTATGCACTATTCACGCGACAAGCCTCGAGTCTAGACAGTCGGGGCCCGCGCCGTTTTATGGCCGTCTTATGCCAAAATCGTATTCCAAGAATATAACTGCACGGACACGGTACACCCTTTATGACTTTGTGCGGAATTTATTCCCGCGGCCGACGGTTCCTTTCCTTAAAACACCGCGATATTTCTATTTCCGCCAGTCCCCCCCCCCCCCCCCCACCCGCACCTCGCCCGCAATTTATAGAACTGCGTGGCCACGAAATCGAAGGGCGGCCTTTTGGATCGGTAATGGGGATCGAGTAAGTGGCTCGGTTAACGAGGGAGTTTCGAAAATTCGAAAATTCTGATTGTAATGAAATTTTGTGTGAGTGTAGAGAATATTGGAGCAGGCGAGGAGGGATTTTATTTTCTGCCGAAATTTATTCTGAAAGCCTTTAAAGCAGAGATGGGCAAAAAATTATTTGAAATAAAAATTTGTGTACGAAATTTTTAACGGAAAAAGAAAAAATGCGATGACTTTGAAGCAGAGATGGGCAAAATATTATTTGAAATAAAAATTTGTGTACGATCTCTGATTTAAAGTCATCGCTTTTTTCTTTTTTTTTCTTTTTTTTCCTTTACTTTTCTTTTGATCGTGCGATAGAGCAGTGTTTCTCAACTTGTGGGTCGTGAAGTGTTTTCTGAGGAGTCGCCACGGTTTTTTTTTTAAATATTATAAAGTGAAAGTTATATTTTGAAATACCAATTTTGAATGTTTTTTCTTTATCTTATTAAATTTAATTTATCTTATATGGGGAGAGGGGAGGTCGCAGGTTATTTGAATATTATAAAAGGGGATCAAAAATTTTTGGGAAACACTCTGATAGAATACAGAAAAAACTGAATAATTCTTAGATTTAAGGTTTTCTTTTTTGAGTTTTTTGTAGCACCGTTGCAACGTTATATTAAAAAAAAAAAAAAAGGAAGCAGGGCGATAACTTTTGAGGGGTGATTTTCACCCCTTCAGAGTGAATTTTCACGGGAAACAAAAATTGCTATTTGCATACTCCAATACGCTATACATTCGCACGAGGTTTCATTAAAATCAGAATTTTCGGGTTGGGTATGTTTTTTGGTCGCAAGGGGAGTGACGTACCCTTCCCTTCGATATTTGGATTTTTTATTACTGCGTTCGTTGGGAAATGGCGGATGAAATTGTGAGGAATTTTTGGAACTATATAGTAACTTGGATTTTGGTAGAGTTGAATATTGTAATTTATTATTTTGGTTATGTTTCGAAATCCTGTGGGGAGTCTTAAATTCTGCTGTGGTAGTCAGGGTGTTATATAGTAAGGTTCGTTCAGTTTGATGTATGCGGGGTGATAGCAGGGACTGAGATGGAAAATTAATGTATGGTGGTTGGAAAGTCCTGTATTTATGGCGGTGGTTTCTTCTGGCTTCTGCTACTGTATTATTAATTAAGTAGAACCGTGTATTCTTTCCTATTTTCTGTGTGTGAAAATATCGGTGTATAGGTATCGAGAAATTAATACATCCAAATACTATAATTTATTTTTATTTATTTATTTATTATTACGGGTAATAATCCTTTGGTACATTTTAATCAAATGAAACATCACGAGTAGAGGACGGACAAGTAAGATAATATTAAAATGAAGATTAAAGTACACAAATAGCAAGGAAAACGACAGAAAGAGACGAAATGACAATTATAAATATTTCAACTTAATCATCCAGAATACGCAGAACTGAATTTCTAAACTTAGATAAGGAAGTAGTGAAAAAGTCAATACTATGGCAGTATCTATTTGCGAGCATACACATTCTGCCAACGCAGTTGTGTTTACCGTGTAGAGTGTATGCCGGAATAATGCTATGCTTATTCAAATTCAGGCAGGCCCGGCTTGAGCCTTTTTTGGGCCTCAGGCGAACTTGCCAAATTGCGATATATATGTAAAATAGATTTCTTTGAGCTTTTTCATGACCTTACTCTGAATTTTTATTCGTACTTTAAAACATTTATAGTGCAACATTTAAAATTTCATTTTAAAATGCCAATAATGAAAATACTATTTTGGGTCCCTTGCCAACATTAAGTCTTAGGTAGCTATTTAATTTTGCCTATAGGGACGAGCTAACAATGGGACCTTCAGGTTTGGCAATTTCAGATAATTTTGATATTTAGTGTACGTGAAGGTCTTCTCTCTGAAATTAATTTCCCAAAGCAGTAAGACGCGCTTTTCAGCCAAATTCGAGAAACTAGTCTTTGAAAACTTCTGAGTTCCCTTACATACAATGTGTTCCTCTACCTGTGGTGAATACTCTAGGAGGTGATTATACAGACAAAAATAAGACGAAAATCAAGAGTGACGAAATTGCGGTAAAGGCTTCGTTTTCGAGAAAATTGACTTTGAATTTCACCTAAATACGCGTGCATCGTAAGCGCGTGCCTCTCAAGCGCGTGCCCCTCCAGCGCGAGCCCCTCCAGCGCCTACGATGCGCGCGTATTTAGGTGAGATTCAAAGTCAATTTTCTCGAAAACGAAGCCTTTATCGCAATTTCGTCACTCTTAATTTTCGTCTTATTTTTGCTTGTTTAATCATCCCCCGGAGTATTGGCCATAGGTAGAGGAACGCCTTGGATACAAAGGCACTTTGAGAAATTAATGTCCGAGTGAAGGTCTTCACGTACACTAAGTATCAAAATTTTCTGTAAATTGCCAAACCTGCAGGTCCCCTTGTAAGCCTGGATGCTTCTTCACTGCAAATTCAAACATTTTAAGAACAATTAGTTTATTCAGACTTTTTTCTTTATCGAAGTTTCTATGACCTCCATTACCCAATTAAATTCGTACCTTCACTTCCGAAGCAACCCGCGCAACGGTCGCATTATTATTATTATTTCTACCGCCATTGCTGGTAGTACCAATGTCGTTATTTCTATTACTATTGTTATTATCCTCTGTACGGTTATTCCAATCGCTACGGACATTGCTGTTACTGGTAACCTTACGTCCAACTATGTATATTACCATTATCACATCTGATCGCTATTATTGCTTTTGCAGTATCGTATCAACTGCTACTGGTCGCTCGTTGCACTAAAGAGTCTCGTGGGTGAAAACATTTGAGAAGCTCGTCCTATACATCGGTAAAGGAATTCAATCTATATAGCTTAGCAGGTTTCTGCAATCAAAACTACCTGTAGTGTACAAAAGAAGTATTTATCACAGTTTTCATTGATGAATTGAGAAATTGAAATGCTTGAAATATAATTGACGTTGAGAATTTTTTTGTCATTTATTCGAATAATCTTCGACTTAAAATTTCGAATATAATAAAGTTGGGAATTTGAGTTTGGAAGTTGGGCAGTTTTATTCGACTAAATTTTTATTCGGCTGATCTCGAATAATAATTGCGAATAAAATGAAGTTACTCCAGAATGACGAAGAATTATTTATTCGAATAAAACTGTTTTATTTGCAAATCTTATTCGAAATTATTCGAATAAAAAAATATTCGTTATTCCCGAATAACTTTATTTTATTCGCAATTCGTATTCGAGATCATTTGAACGAAGATTAATTCGAACCAAAATTTATTACAATCAAAAATTCGAACCAAAATTTATTCGAATAATGCTCAACTCTGGTCAACTTTTTTTCTAGAAAATATAGAACTTTACGGCTAAATGTGATAAAAAATATAGTACATCGTGAAAAAATATAGTAATTTTCAGAGGAAAGCGGTACAAAATAAAACTCTACATTAAAATAAATGTAATATTTTTTGTGCATTTTGCGTTATTAATTACTTAATTATCTTTAACAAATATGTTAAAGGTTTGATTGCACTGAATGTCCAAATTACCATTTTTTTATGAGAAATAGAGTGGCTCTGTTTCTCTCTTTCCGCTACTTCCTATTCATTACAGAAAACATCCTCTCTGTTAAAGTTTAATTTCGCAAATGAAAGTTTTATGTTGCCATAAAATAAAGAAATAAGTAAAAATTATAGAATTTTATCAATATTTCGAAAATGTAATATTTTTGCGTACTATATTTTTTCTAACAGTATATAGTACACTAGACAAAAATATAGTGCAATACTACATATTATAGTACGGTTGGCAACCCTACCACCAACCCAAAACGTGCGGTCCACATGTGCCGCGTACCTTTTTCCCACCCGGTGCACCGCTCCCCCTGAAAGTGCCATTTAACGGCACGTAGGCCTCTAAAATAGATATATTTTTACACGTGTAAAGGACTCGAATCGATCCTCGGACGGCCCCGCGTAGAAAAAGAAATGTTTAACGCCGCTATTATTAGACGGACGGCGAGATCCAGGATACTTTTTCCTCCTCATTCATCCAACCGCGGAAGAAAACTGGCAGGGATCCTCTCTCGAGAGGCATGTCCAGCTAACGTATCCACCTGTTTTTTCCTGCCGTCTAGACTGGTTTCAGTTATGGACCACGGGGCAATGCAGACGTCGCTACGCCTCCATTCCCCCGTATTATTCTCCCTGAGCCGCGTTCCTTCCTTCGGCTCGTATACAATTTCAGCCTCTCGAAGCATGCTTCTGGCTTGTCATCGCTTAGAAAGCAGCGATATTGTAATTAGCACGCGCCCGGTGCATAATATGCTGGATAATAAAACTACTCGCTGGGAGATGTTGTTTTTTCCTTCGTGAATCATTTGAAAGGTGTAACCTTATTCCATCTTCGAAACAAAAAGAGGAGTTAAACGATACAAAGTCTGCGACAACTGGGTTGCTTCTGGTTAAGCAATCATCTTGTCCACTGGTTGGAGTTGGGTTTCAAACGCAGAGCGCGAGGTTTACATCGGGTTAAATTTGTAGTAGTTTGGAGATGCATTTATTTGAATTGTATTTGGAATTCTTTTGGGGAAACGATGGGGGAAAAAATAAAAGTTAGAAAGACAAAAATTTGATTATCTTTTTGAACGCTTCTGTGACTTATGACCCACCCTGTATTACTACATTTATGTAATTCAATATTTAAAATACTTAAGGGGCTATATAAACATATGACTGGAAAAACTAGGGGAATTTTTGACAATTTATTTCATTGAAAATATTTTTTAATTTAGAAATCTTTATATGCATCTTTAAATACATAGTTTAATGTAACAATGGGGTATATTTAATTCGGAAAGGAGGAGGATTGAATATGTAATAGCGTTTTTTTCAGAATGGTATTTTTCAAAATTGGTAACCAATGTTTCTCGAGAAATAGATATTTAGTTTTTGTCACAGAATCTAATTTTTCACTAAATGGCGGCAATCATCTTTTCTTAATTGCTAGAAAATAAACAATCTATGATGTTTAAAAAGAACTCAATAATTCTATCACAAACCTCTGTTCAAAATTTCAACTGAATCGGTACTCCTAAGTAGATTCTTTTATGTATTTTAAGATAAAATTTTTTGTTTCGGATAAATCTATAGTACATATTTTGCATATCCATATTACATATTCAATCTTCTTAATTTTCGGATTAAATTTAACCAATGTGTCATTAAATTATGTATTCTAAGATGCATATCAAGATTTTTACAATAAAAAAATGTCAAAATTCACCCTAAGTAGTTTTTCTAGTCCTAAGTAGATGTATGTTACTCCTTAAAGTAAAAAGTGAACCAGTAATCGTTTACTCCAATATAAAATAATGGTTTGAGGCTGCCTGAAGAAGTAATTCTGTGAAAAATGATTCCTGGAATGGTATGACTAAAAAATAATTTTTAAATGGTTGGGATACTCGTACGAAACAAGTGGAATAATTTTCTGCTTTGGGAATCACCTTGAAATACACAAGTTCGCTCGAACAATGATTCAGACCAGCTAATTGGGTAGGAAGGCTGATAACGAACGAACAAATGGCACGAAAACGGTGTTGGAACGGTCCAGGGGACAATTGCTCTGCGAGGAAGAAGTTGTTAATGCAGCCGAGAAGTGTGAAATCTGCCATCTAATGCATTATCCTCCGGTGGAAAACTTTCTCCCCGCGTACACGTGAAATCCCACCGCGCGGTGCCGGCGAGAAAATTTCAAACAGATCGGGTAAACTACGGTTTCGTATCTTGTTACATCGAATGTCTCGCCGAGCTTATTCGATACCCCATCGATTTCCCATAAATATTTCCCCCTCGCTTTCGAACCATTTGTGTTCCCATTGTGCCCGTTTTGGCATCAATTTTTTACCGCTACTGCATTTTCAATACCATCCCCCGAATGTGTATTAAATCATTCATATCGCAGGTGAAAAACGGGGGTGTTTTTTCGCGTGGAAGAACGCCTTTCTTCGTTTCTTTAAAATAACTTTGTAGCAGTGAGGGATAGAAGAAAATTTTAAGTATAATAATTTTTCAGTTTTTTATAATCTATCACAGGGATTCTCAACCTGTGAATCGCGAAGTGTTTTCTTGGGGGGTTGCCACCGTTTTTTAAATATTATTAAGTTAGAATTATTTTCTGAAATACCTGTTTTTAATGTATTCTATTTACCTTACTAAATTTACCTTACTTTATATGGGGGAGGGATGAGTTGAAGTTTTTTTTTTGAATATTATAAAAGGCGTCACGACTCAAAAAAGGTTGGGAAACTCTGCTATATTACACTACCAAAAGAAAAATAGAGTTCTACTAATAAAAAAAAATAGAGTCCTATTAAAAAACGAAAATAGAGTTTTAAAAAAAAACTACTAAAAACAAAAAAAACGCCATAACTTCAAGGGCCGATACCCCTTCAGAGTGAATTTCTGCGTAAAAAAAATGCTCTTTGCATACCTACTCTGCATTCAGATGAAGTTTCATTGAAATCAGAATTTTCGGGTTGGGTAGATACCCAATTTAAAAACGATTGAAATTTGGAAGTGCTTTTGATCTCGCATAACTTTTTATGACAAAGCATCGCGTAGGTATAATGGGGCTGAAAATGGCCCGGGAAGTGCCACGGAATCGTGCATGGGAGGCCATGGGAGCCTTTTGCAGCACGTCCTTCCAACGATCCTGTGTCGTTCTCATGATTTCCCTCTCGAGGCTGGAACAGGGGCGAGCACTCTTCACGTGCGTGCGTTCTCCTGCGTGCAGGAAATAGAAATCCAATACGTTTTCACAGTAGTCTCGGCCGAGAGAGGTGAGAGCCGAGTGTTTCACCTTGTCTTGGGAATCGAAACGGTGGACACGCCGCGTTCACGCGGACGAAAACGCCGGCGAACCGTGGCGCATCGCGGAAGCTGGACAGCTTTGCTCGGCTTTATCAGATGGAACTTATAATGGGGACATTAACCAAGTATCGGAAATCGACTTTGTTCCCTTTGGAAATCTGTCATTGAGCATAAAATCGGAGAGATATGGATTCCTTTATTAGAACCCAGGGGTTGAAACAGGCTCTCGAAGATTGGACACTATGATTGCACAAAGGACAAGATTTGCTTGGAAGATTTGGCATTGTCGTTTCAATCACTTGTACGGAAATTGGGGCCGTTCTTACCTACAGTGGCGTGCAAAAATATTCGGGCACCCTTTAAAATCGCATAACTTTTTTACAATCAATCCAAACGGCTTGAGTTTTTTTGAGAAGCTAGAGGGATTAGTTTGCTAAATGATGTGATCCGTCGGTTTGAAAAAAATGCACTTGGTCGGAATAGCAAAAAAAAAATAGTAAAGGTCGTTTTTTAATTTCGTTTTTTTTTCTGATTTCGGGAATTTCGCGATTTTCGACCTTATTCTGCGATCTTTAAGTGTTCATAGCTCAGAGCACCGTTAACCGATTTTGACGAAATTTTAGCACGTATATAATTTATTTAAATCTACAAACGGGTTTTTTGAATTTTCATTAAGGGCTTACAAATAGAAGTTTAAAAAACGACCTTTACTATTTTTTTTTAGCTATTCCTACCAAGTCCATTTTTTTCAAACCGACGAATCACATTATTTAGCAAACTAATCCCTCTAGCTTCTCAAAAAAACTCAAGTCGTTTGGATTAATTTGAAAAAAGTTATGCGATTTTAAAAAGTGGCCGAATACTTTTGCACGCCACTGTAAAATCGAGTCACAAATCCTTATTCCACCTTTACTAATGTATGGTTGGGACCCAAACTCTTCGACATTTTTAAATAACTAATAACCGACAATAAATAATACTTCTAATTTTTAATTTTTAATTTTTTTATTGTAGAAATTTAATAAGTTCTTCAAATATTAAATCCTAATAATGAAATGAACCAAATTTACTTATCAGTGTAATTTTACAAATTCGGTAGAAGTGTTAAATCAGTGATTCTCAACCTCTGGGTCGCGAAGTGTTTTCTGTGGAGTTTCCAGGCATATTTTTAGTTAACAATTTTTTGCACGTATTTATTTTAATTATTAAGATGGCATTATATCCTGAAGTACCTATTTCTAATGTATTTTCTTTACCTTATTAAATATACTTTACCTCATATGAGGGGGTTCGCAGGTTATTTGAGGGAAAAGGTTGGGAAACACTGGACTAATTTTAAAAAAAAAATTTTTAAGACTACTAAAACCACTGGTGTATTCTAGGTCAGTGGCAATGCTGAAGAATGACTAGTACGAATTTCAATGTGCATGCAGAATGGCTAGAAAGACGTTGAATATTTTCCAACGCCTGTTCTATTTACTAAATTCGAGGTGTTCAGTTTTGTTATGCAATAGTGATGTCACTAAATTCGCGTGGTTAGCAAAATAACTTTACAGCACGAAGTCTGAGAATAGAGATGACTAGTTTCGAGGTTTAGCAAGCGGTCTAGTGTCGAGGCATTGTTGTCGAGTGGCTCGCAGGACCTCCCACTCTCTTCTTTCCACCCCACTCTTTCCATTAAGGAGACTACGAGGCAGTCAGATAACTAAAAAATCAAGTATTCTTTGCGAATTAATTACAAGGAAATGAAAGCAAATACAGACTTTTCCTTTTACGCAATGTTTATTACTGTCGCGTAGAGTAAACAATATTTTTTTTACACACATGTATTTTACAGTGTTTTAGAAAAAGTGTCTCTGGTTTTTGCATTGATATTGAGTTTAAAAATAAATATACAGCGATTTCCATCGATTTTTTTACAGTTTATATTAGTCACGATATATACTCATCTCCTCGTAATTAATTCGCAAAAAATATTTGGTTTTCGAGCGATTTGACTGCCTAGTCTCTTTAAAGAGGAATCCTATTTTTGGGGCTAAAAACCTAGTCAGGCGGTCGAAAAGAGACGAATGTATGTGATTTTTTTTTGAAAAAGCGGAAGCATATATTTCTACAAAAAAATTTGCACTTAAAAGAGCAACATTTAAAGAACATTTGGTAATTTTTCAGTGGAAAAATATTTATGTTTATAATAAAGTAACAACCGACATCCAAGAAGCCTTTTTGAAAATTTGATTTTGCGGCGAGCACTGCCAGTCGGAACCAGATTACCTAAAATCAGAAAATAAAAAAGATTTCGTTAGTATGTTAATGTATCCTCTAATTAACGGAGGGAATTTCCGAAATATTAATCTAAAACAAAATAGCGGTTATTTAAATTTGAAATCCTGATTTTTTCGTGCAAAAATCAAACACAAAAAGTTCTATAACAATATATGTTTCCGCTTTTTTAAAAAAACTCGCAAACATTATAACTCCTTAAGAAACTAGCGATTCGATTCATCTGAAATTTGTACCACGTTCTTACGCATCTTTGAAGAAGTTGCAGGTTTTTTTATTATTAATTTTTAATAACAAATCCTCCCACAAACCTCACCAATACTTAGCACGCCTCTACACCTGCACAATTTCTGCCACCACTTTCGAAACACCCTGTACAGGAATAATTACACTCGAGCGTGAAACTGCCGAGAATATATTCGAAGGATGAAGAATCCACCGTATCGTATTCTCTGCTTCGTTATCGCCGGAGCTTTAATTACAGCGTCCAGCGAGCGATGTGGCGGCGAGACGCGCTCGTTTGTCTGTACCGTTGCGGTAGCTCGCCGTTAATAAACAATTCATTACATTGCTCGTCTCGCTCGACAGATGTGAAATCAATTCGTGACCCAGATGATTCCTCTTCTGTTATTATCTCCCCTGAATCTGCTTGATTAGCGAGTTCGTTTGCTCGGCTACGGCTCTTTCCAGGGCAGACGTGTAATTTGGAAGGGGATCAAAGGCGTCTCGAGTCGACTCCCAACGCTATGCTTCCTCTAATTATGCTAATCAATTGATTGAACAGCACAAGCTCATCCCCTAATTGATCGTTGCTGTGCGATACTGTAAACTAACAAAGAAAACGACACCCTCCATCATTTTTAAAATAAAAAAAATTTTAAATAGTAAAAAAAGAAAAAATTTAATTTTACACTTGTCGGTCATATTCAAGTTGAGGAATCATCTTCTAACAAGGGGACCTTCAGGTTTGGCAATTTCAGAAAATTTTGATACTTAGTGTACGTGAAGACCTTCACTCGGACATTAATTTCTCAAAACAGTATGATGCGCTTTTCAGCTGAATTCGAGAAAATCGACTTTGTAAAATTCTGAGTTCCTTTACATTCAGGGCGTTCCTCTACCTGTGGCCAATACTCTAGGGGATGATTATACAGGCAAAAATAAGACGAAAATTAAGAGTGACGAAATTGCGATAAAGGCTTCGTTTTCGAGAAAATTGACTTTGAATCTCACCTAGATACGCGCGCATCGTAGGCGCTGGAGGGGCTCGCGCTGGAGGGGCACGCGCTGGAGGGGCACGCGCTTGACGGGCAGGCGCCTACGATGCACGCGTATTTAGGTGAAATTCAAAGTCAATTTTCTCGAAAACGAAGGCTTTGCCGCAATTTCGTCACTCTTGATTTTCGTCTTATTTTTGTCTGTATAATCACCTCCTAGAGTATTCACCACAGGTAAGGGAACTCAGAATTGTTCAAAGCGCGTCTTACTGCTTTGGGAAATTAATGTCAGAGTGAAGACCTTCACGTACACTAAGTATCAAAATTATCCGAAATTGCCAAACCTGCAGGTCCCCTTGTAAGTGCATTGCACCATTACTTATTTATGTTGTGTAGTTACCAAAGGTGTGGGTATTCAAGTTACAAGGGCCATTTTCCCGCCAAATTCTTTTTATTCGAGATTACACAAGGAATGCATCGCGGGAATTGCATCCAGTTTACGATCGCAGCGGGACAAGGTCTCGCAAAGGTGCTCAGATTTTCTTCGTCACTAACCAGATGCAGGTCACACGCGGAGCTTTGTACTTTTATGGTACTCCTCGAAAAACCGGGAGACATTCCCGCCAAGGCATCTTCCGTTTTTGTCGCAAACCTTGTCACTATATTTAACTGCCGATGGACCCGATGGTATTCGGCCTCTTCGGCGCGAGAAATGCATTTCGAGCTTTACTTGACTTGTATGTAAATTCCATACCTCGCCGGGCGGACTCCGGGTCCATTTTGACCCGCGATATTACTAGCGCTATATTGTATTCTCGGAAATGGAATGTTAAAGCTTGTTAGTTGGTCAGAAAGTCCCTTCGTTTTCAGTAATTTTATTACACAAGTGCCATTTTTTTCAGCTTCATACACGCGAAATAAAATTTGAATGTTGACTTGGTAAATGGGGCGTGGTAAATATATACAAATTTAGTTTAAATCCAGTCAATATTAAAGGGTTCGATTTTACATGTAAAACTTGTCTTGGAAGTTTCTTAAAAAAATATGACGAAAGTTTTTGACCAATTTAATATTGTGGGTCAAAACGGACCCCGTATTCGATCGATTGTTTTCGCAATGGTGTGCTAAGAAACGAGTTTTGAGATTCAAAAGTGAAGGATTGGTTGGCAATTTTTTTCTCTCAAATTTCATTTCTATTTCGACGTCGAGTTCAGGTTTACTTTTACTCGTTCTTCTTGCACGGTTTCACCGTAGCATCTAATAATGTTATGCACGTGTTTGTTTCACTGTGGGCTCTTCGAAAGGCCATGAGTCATCCGAAACACTGACGACCTTCGATGTATCGTGGAAAAATTCAGACGAAAGTGGAACTAGTTTTCACTCTCGTGCCATCATTCTCAGCTGGATGCTCCTCGGTTGAATGTTCATCGTACAATTTAATTTCTCGCGTATAAGAGGGTCATTTTTGGAGAAAGTGGGACCAATGGTGGTTTCAACGTACTCACCTTTTCCTAGAGTGACCTATTTTAGTCTAACGTGCCTTTTCATCTCCCCCACCAACACACAGAATAATTTAAAAACTCACTTTTCATTGAGAAAAAAATACGTTTAAAAAATTTCATTTATTTGCAAATCGTCCACTATTTCACAAAAATCGAGGACAACGAAGGGTACTTTTTCTTAATTTCTAATCTCTATCTATTGAGAGTGAGATCTGTGAAGTTGACAGTGAAGGGCAAATTTTTATAAAATAGAAACAGTTTTCATTTGGCCACGAAATTTGTCCACCCCTAAAAAAAGTTGTGACCAAATTAAAGAACTTGTCATCGGCACATCCACGACCATTTTTCATTGACAAATGAAAATTGTGGGTGGACAAACGTGGACACTCACATTCCACTTAAAAATCGATGAGAACCGTTTTTTGAATTTGGTCATAAATATTTTTTGAGGGATGGACAAGCGAAAAAATTAGTTGGATAAATGTGGACAAATGAAGACTATTTCTATTTTACAAAAATTTATTCTTGGGGTGCCAACTTCACAGACCTTCGGTAGCAGCTGCCAACGTCGTGACAAATTTTGGAAATTTGATTTTCCATTAATTTATCTACTAACCTTTTTTATCGCGAAAAATTCATGCACTGAGAATTCTCTTGACGCTATTGCAATTTTCTAAAGTTGCCACTGCTTAATTCCAATAATTACGGCAATGTTATGTACCTTGAAAAAGTGGTGGTCCACTTTTTATTATGAAATGATAATTAGGTATCTGAAATTCTTTATGAATATTCACTGAAATCACAAGTTTCTTCAGGTTCGTCAGGGTGTTCGTGTCCTGTAACCTTCGATCCCTTCCTTAGATCACCCCGTACATCTAGATACGACACGAGGGGTTTCTCCACCACGATTAACTTCCATCGTGGTGGTGGGGGTAGGGTAGTCGTGGCAGCGTCGAGCGTGCACCATGAGTTTTCCAACAGCAGCGGAAGGAGAAGGTTCTTCTTGCGTCCACCTTTCGTTGCCAGTTTATTGACCATTTGTATTTTGTTATTCAACCGCGCAGTTCTTCAATTATCCCAAAACGTGACCTTTCTGTTGTTTTCTTACTGTTGATTGCTAAGTGCGAACGGAATTTTAGCTCGTGTGGATGTCCCAAAATTCTTCGTAATATGTAGTTTGTGACTAGTGCGAGCCTAGTGGATGGAAAGGTAATTTGTTTTTTTGTAAATTATATTTATAAGCTGTACATGATTTTTATTATTTGAAAGCTTGCGTTGGTGTTGAAGTATCACGTTTGCAAAACTATTTTCGGTGAGAAATATGATTTTAATTTTTTGACATTTTTTGGGGTGTTATATAGTGTTTTTGAAATTGTAGGAATGAATTTAATATGGCTAGGAAAAGGAAGCACGTGGATAGTTTGGTTTTAATAAATGTGTTCGAATATTGTTCCACAGATATTCAATTTTTCTTGAATGAAAATAATGTGTTGTGGGTTTGCCTTTATAAGATTTTCTTAACCCATGATAGTTTCTTTTGAGTGAAAAGTGAACGTGTGTTTTAATTACTTTTTATACGTTACTACTGGAAATGTAAACACACATAATCCATTACAACAGATATGTTTAATTAGCTACAATGTATGTATAATATTAATTATACAAACTTGTAAATTAAGAAATTGAATCCCAACGATTCATTTGACGAATTATTTGAGATTAAATAATCTGGGGATTTAAATTACAATTTATAATTACTGACTGATTCGAATGCACCGATCAAAAGATTTAGAGGAACTTCTGAATAATTTCCTTGGAACGTGTACTCATTAATTTGAAATTAACGAAAATTATTATGATAGTATCGACGTGCAGTTTTAAATGGGTCAAGTCGTGTCGAACATTAAGAAAACCTATTACACGATGCAGTACTATTTTCGAACTGTTAATTACCCACGTTCATAGAACAATTAGCTTCGCAAACGTGTAATTAATATTCCTTGATTAGATGGTTCACTCGAAAAGATCCAATTATTATTCTGCCTCGTGAATTAATGCTTGGAAACGCGCATTCTTCATAAATCGGGCTTCCATTTCTTACGAGTAACTTTTCCAGCAGTTTACGATCTCCTAGAGAATTCTAATTGCAAGTAGCTGCAGTCATTTGCATTACAACGCGGTGAGTTAAAAGGGCCTGCATTCCTACTCTCTCACAATCTTCTTATAATCACAAATTGGTCATATGGGGTTTACAGCACCCCTCTGCCATTTTTGAGTTATCATTTTCGTGATTCCACTTTTCAGTGATAATTGTAATAGTAGCCTTTTTTCTAGAAATGTAAATTTTGAAATGTTTAAATACAAAATTTAAAAGAAAATAGTAGATAAAAGGGATTATTTCTGTTAAAAATCACCAAATTTTTCAATTTCATTATTAAGGTCTAAAAATGTACAGATATATTGGTACAGACATATACTCAGGTTCTATACACCCCATGTGACGAAAAAGAACGCGATTTTCAGGAATTTTTTGTGGAATATATACTGCATATGTCTTCACAACTATTCGCTTATTTTAAAAGTACATATATGCAGCTCTCTATTATTGATAGATTTATGGAATATATGGAACTAAATTAATTATTAATTCGATGAACCCATAGATAATCTATATATTATCAAGTTTGAAAGATTTATTAATAGATAATGATATTCAAGAAGATAAATTTTGATTTTTATGTAAATCATTTATATATAGATAAGCTTCTTATTGAATATTATTTTCTTAATATATAAATAATTTATATATACATACTTCTTTAATTTATCCAACAATATATATATATAAATATCTATATATTAAATAAATAAATATATATATATATAAATTATTTATATACCTATATATATTTATTGATCTAATTTAAACTATTATTGATAGATTTATGGAATATATTAATTATTAATTCGATGAACCCATAGATAATCTATATATTATGAAATTCGAAAGATTTATTAATAGATAATGATATTCAAGAAGATAAATTTGGATTTTTATGTAAATCATTTGTATATAGATAAGCTTCTCATTGAATATTATTCTCTTGATATATAAATTATTTATATATCAACGCATATATGCAACTCTCAGTAATTTTGTTTTAGAAAAATATTCAAAATGAATGAATAATAGCAATTCTCGCGGAAGCTGTTTTGATACCGGTGAGCAAGATATTTTGGAAACCTTTGTAGACTTCTTCTATTTATCAAAGAATAGTAGATCAACGAAGGATTTTTTATTTTAACAAAACCTCTATTTTAAATTAACGAAAAACGAACAATTCAGACATCGAAAAATCGTGGTTTAAACGGCCGCCATTTTATCAAAAATCAACTTTTTGAAAAAAAAACTTCGTTCATCTACTGAATTCAACCATATATTAACAGAATCTTTTTGAATTTTGAATTTTATATGATCCGGCTCAGAGAAATCGTGCTGTTATTCGTTGATTTTTTAATATTTTTCTATAACAAAATTACTGAGAGTTGCTGCATATATGTACTTTTAAAATAAGCGAATAGTTGTAAAAAAATATACAGTAGATATTCCACAAAAAATTCCCTAAAATCTCGTTCTTTTTCGTCAGCTGATTAGGCACAACCCCTAAACATACAAAACACTAATTATAATATTTCATAAAATGTTAAAAACCACACTAAGCTCGATGCATTTCGTCCTCAATCTTCAAATCACGCCCACACCACTGTGTTTATCTAACGAAAACCTCCAAACAAGCCTCGCTGCCAAGCCCAATTAGCAAATTCTAAATAAACCGTACCACTTTTAAGTAAACAACACCGAATCACTTAAACTCCAACAGCCCTTACCGCCCATTTAAAACCGGCTCCACTTCAAATCAACTACTTTTCGAGTATACACTGGCCCTCGAAATATCGACAACATCGCGTCCAACCTTTTCCAAACATGCTGAACTACTTCACCACTCAATATCAATTGCAAGCTCGATAAAATACCTATTTTTCAACCATCAATATTGGTTGCCAATAATAGAATACGGGGTATTAAAACAATGAATTCTCTCCCCTTCGAGTCTACGGTTCCAGGAGGAACACACCCCGCCCCCCCTCGCATTAGCCTTTCCCCCTTCAAGTCTGCTTTCGTTCTTCGACTTTAGCTGTCGAGGGAAAGTTGAAAGAGTTCGCGTCCCTTTGACTCCGACACCGGCGCGTTGTCTCGGCGACAATGAATCCTCCGCGCACAATGGCACCCTCTATCCCGCCAAATATTATCCTACAAGTGGCCCCGCAGGGGCTAGACTGGCGCAGTGGGCCAATATCCGAAAGCGGATTCGCGGAATCCCTCGCTTCTAAATCTACCTGGGAGCGTTGCACACGCGGCCGCTGCGCTTCTCGCTGAAACGGCACGCGGGGCAAAATTGAATATACTGATCGTGAAACGTTAATCGCTTTATAAGGGTTTCGCGGTCCGCTATAAATGACCCCACTCCAAACTCCGCGGACGTAACGATTCGGGTGCTGTAATCGTGTGATTCAATCGAATGCAAATTTTTTTTTAGAAGCGGAGGTTACTTGTGTCTGCTTTTGTGTGATTTATGAATATTGCAATGGTGTTGGGGATAATTATAAGAAGGGGTAATGGCTTGCAGAATATTTTATTAAAATTTTTTAATTGGAAGTTAAATTTAATGTAATTGTACTATATATATTTAATAATTTCATCAGTAAATTGTAATGTAAAGAAATAATCAGATAATGTCAACAAAGTGTCAGTATCATGATGCTGTTTCGAGGTGAATATGATGTATTTTTGAGAAGTGATAATCGGATAAAACATGTTGTTGAAATATAGGGACATTTTTAAATTTATTTGAAACTTCATTGGGCTTCTTTTTTTAAAAGTTGGTTTTTAATTATTCATGTGCGAATTGGGGTGATAGGGCTGTGTTAAGTATGGTGTTTAGCAGTAATTAGACTGCAGCAGAGATGGGCAAAAAGTTATTTTAAATAAAAATTTGTGTTCGAAATTTTTATTTAAAATAATTTTTTGTCCATCTCTGGGCTGCAGCCTAGGATGGCAAATTTTGGGCGACAAAAAATGAAAAAAGATGAAACACAGAGGCTTGAGAAACCTTCAAAAATACTTCACTTCTTTTCATGTAGCAAATTAGCAATATCTCAAACGTGAGTTGCCAGATTAAATTAATTTTGAAATTGTCTCGACTCTTTTAAATTAAAATATTTTATGATATTTCACACAAATCCGCTCCTGGTGTTTACGGTGATTGTATGATATTTATGAAATTAGTAAAATGAAGGAGATTTAGTACCCACTCATTAATTTAAAAATATTCTGAAAGTCTCAGGAATTTATTAAAATTCACGTAAAAATTCACAGATTAAGATATTAATGAACTTGGTTGTAAATCAGCTAGGATCGCACACAGTGTTTGAAGTAGGGCATGAACTGGAAATTCGTGATCAGAAAATTTGAATTGATTTTAATCCTGAGAAGCTGGATTATGTTTTAGAATCGCGCGAGATCTCGCGATTGTGGCTCGCACATGCCTAATTAATTTTCATCCGTTTGGAATGTGGAGATGCTTCGAGCGATCCGGGCTTCTCAGGCGATGGAATTTATTAAGACGCGAGCTGCCAAGATGTTGGGGTACTCTGAGCCGTGATCTGTTTATGATACCTACCCACATTGTCGGCCGCAATAAGCCCCGCGTAATGCGTTAAAGGGGGCAGGGATATCGCGGATATATTTTTGGCGCACGATTTTGGCATTAACCGCTTGCAAAACGGAGTCCCCGCTCGTGTAACTCCTCTTACACAAATATATTGCATACGTGACCCGGTCAGGCTTAGCTTTCGAGGAACTTCATTGTTTTTAGACTTGTGGTACAGAGTGTCCCATTTAATTTGACTGAATTGAATTTTTGAATTGAATTTGAATTTTTTAAATTAATGGTTTTACAAAGTGGAGATACATATATTTTATTTATTGATGTATTTGACAGTTTTTAAAAATATATTTGACTCATTGATTGTGGGTGTTTTGAAATACCTGCTGGGTGCCTTTTTCCTTTTTTTATTATTTGAAGATTGAGTCACTTATTTTAAGGTGTATATTGGGTTAGTATTTAATAGACGTCGCTGGTAATTGTATGTGATCGCATAAGAAGTTCTAGGTGATTCCATTATGCTAGCACTGCAGTGGTTTCTCAGCAGGCAGCTGATTATTGCATAGTTGCATATTTGCGGAACTTGCAGCAAAAGGGGTGCAGCTGCATTTCAGTCAATTTTTTATTTATGACGTGTAATATATGTAAAAAAAAAATTTACATCGTTTGGTACACGTTTCATGCAAATTCGATAACAAATGAGCGATTTATTGCAAATTTTAAATCTGCACTCATTACTGTTTTGCGCAATGCGAATGTTCAAAATTAAAAAAATTTGCCAGGCATAGGAATAAAAACTTATCAACTCAATAACTTCTACTTATTGGCTGAAAACATATATTTTTTCAATTAGTGTTCTCTTTTTAATGTTAAGTCAAAGCACTAATTTTATAAACAGTTTTTTCTAATTTACTTGAAGCTGGTAAAGGTGGATTTTGTATCGCGACGTCGTCGTTGTCAAAAGGATCAGAATTCGCAATCTAAGTAGTAATCATTTAATAAATTGCCGAGGAAAGAATGAATTATTTAAATGATTAAATAGATAGAAAATCTCTTCGCTACGTAGAAAAATAGTTCAATCGTTAAGTAGTGAAATACTCAAATGGGTAAACAGCGAAGTGGTGAAATTAACGAGATTGAGTCGCAAAAATTCTGAGATAAAGTTTAAAGATTGTAGAATATATGTTCATCGTGATTCTTGTATAGTTTTTCACCTTGAACAGGAATCCGCAAGCAGATTTGTTCTATCACCCTCAGTTTTTGAGAAAATCTATTTTGAAAAAAAACTGCAAATTTTTAAATTTGAACATCTTTTGTGTCGAAACGGTAATAGTTATTCGGTTGCTCGTTGCGTCAAATTATTCTATGAACCCTCCCGAATACGATATAAGTTATTATTGCATTATAATCATTTAAATATGTTTAAACAACGATCAAATGGAAAATGACACCCGAAATGCACCCACTTTTGAAGATATCTTTCAATTTATTTCCAAAACTAAGGGTCTAAGAGAAAATCTGACCGTTCCACGCGACGCAACAGACATTTTTCCCTCGGAAACCATCAACAAAAGTGGTAAGTCACGTTTTCTTTTCAATACAGAAGCGAAATAGTTTGGCAAAACGTGCGCCGTCGACAATGGTAGTCAACGGCGGCGCGCGATCCACTGCCGCTCAGCGTAACGCAATCGCTCAACGCGCCTGACTACCACTGTTGGCACCGCGCGTTTTGCCAAACTATTTCGCTTCTGTATTGAAAACAAAAGGTGACTTACCACTTTTGTTGATGTTTTCCGACGGAAAAACATCAGCTGCATCGCGTGGAATGGTCAGATTTCATCCTAGATCCTCAGTTTTGGAAATAAATTGAAAGATATCGTTAAAAATGGGTGCATTTTGGGTATCCTTTTCCCTTTGAACGTTGTTTAAACATATTCAAATCTTCATAATGCAATAATAACTTATATCGTTGTATTCGGGAGGGTTCACAGAATAATTTAACGCAACGAGCAACCAAATAACTATTTTATCGTTTCGACACAAAAGATGTTCAAAGTTAAAAATTTGCATTTTTTTAAAAAATCGAGTGATGGCGACAAACGGTTTACGAATTCGTGTTCAGGGCGATATACTCTACAAGAATGACCCAGTGGATATTGCGGAAAAGAAACAAAGTTTCATTTTGTTGGACTGTGTAACCAACCCTCTCCTGGCGAATGCAGGGTCATTTTTTACCAAATCGAAAGTACATGTATTGCAATTAATATCACTGCCTTAAGAAAATGGAAATTTTTAATAACCTTGATATAAAAATTTATTCCTCGAATTTATATGAACTGAATTACATTATGGGTCAAAATGGCCCCCGCATCTGCTACCTAAGGGTGAATACACAAGCCCCTCCAAATGTAATCTTCCGTTCAGAATTTTTTAGCAATTTTAACAGAGCTTCTGCACAGTATCGTCTTCATCTATACAGTTATCTGTATAATTAGCGTTACATCGAAGTGACTTGTACGGCAAGGCACTTTTTTGGCCCGTTTCTCTGTTTGCGGCCGCGGAAAGGGGACGAAATCATTCTCTCTTTCCAAGAGGCACGCTCAGCCAAAGTTTCTAGCTGCTTCTTGTTGCAATCTAGACTGGTTCCAGTCATGGACCACGAAGCGAGACAGACGCGCTCTGGCAGACCCGCTACGCCTCTATTCCACGATATTATTTTCTATGGACTGTGTTCCTTCCACGAGTTCACCTAGAATTCCAACTTCTCACATTGGGAACGAACTGTTTAAACGCCAAAATACTATCTTCAAGCATAAATTAATCTATACAGCTTCCATCCTTCATCAAGAAAACCTTGAAACTCGTTTCATATTCCTGTTCGAATTTCTTTGTATTTGCTTAAATTCCGGGATCCGCGTGCACAACAAAAAAAATTGCAAACCCCACAAATTTTCAAAGTTATTTAACTCAACAACAGAAGGTCGTACAAAAAGATTTTATTTTACATTTTCGATTCGTTTTTCCATGAAGAATCAACAAAAAATAAATATAAAATTCTCGGTTATACTACGATTACTGAAACACCCTGTAGCTATAATAGAATCCTATTATTATCAATCAGACTCGAGAAAAAAATAGGTAACTGAAACCAACGACGACTATTACCGATACAGCCTCTGTTTTTTTTAAATACAGAACGAAGAATCTTGCCCAAATCGGCTCTAAAAAATGAGTTTCTAAAGGAAGCTGACTGAAAGCGGGACGAGCGGCGGATCGACTGCGGTTACCATGCGTTGAACGGTGGACAAACAAAACCGGTGGTCGCGGAATATGCAACTTTAGGGTTCCCTTGTGTTCGTATGCACGCTTTTCACGTGCCGCCCGGGTGCCGACGGAGGAGAAGGGGTTGCACCATTTCCTACCCCCGTCGACAAAAGCTCTTTTAAGCACGAACGAGTGCTGCACTTAGGCGTACAGTGCGCGCATGCACGCGGGCGGCGTGCAGCGCCGAGTCTTGCGGATTGCAACGACTCCGTGATTCGTAGTGTTTCGAACCGTAAGGGTGGCTCGTACGAGGCGACGGCTTTGAGTAGCTCGGAACCGAGGCGAGCCGCGGCTGCATCGCGCCGCTCCGCGGGTTTTTCAAGTGGCTTTCAGGTCGTCGATCATTATCGGGCGATAATGGGTAGTTGAAAGCTAATTTTCGGACGGTGGCTGTTCTTTTTCGGATTATTTTTGCTGGGGGTGGGTTCGGACCTTATTTTTAAATTCTTGCAACTCGAATGCGAAACTTCGTAACGCTTAGAAACTCTCGAAACTTGGAGTGTTGGTTCTGTTTTGGAAGTGGAATGTCTCGCTTTGGGAACTGAAGTCAGCGATATTTTTGCATAAAGCTCTGTTGACCATGGATAGTTAAATAAAATACAAACATAAATATAATGATATACAGATTCTGGAGGCGCGCTGCGAACGATTCTTTGTTTATTGATTTTATACTTTTTTTTTATCTGGGTTCCGAGAGTTTCGAATCACGAAAAAAATGCGAAGTTTCGAATTCTCGAACATTTCTTGGGTTTCGAGAGTTTATCGAATCACGAAAAAGTGCGAAGCTACGAATTCTTGAAACTCGAGAATTTCTTGGATTTCGAGAGTTCCGATTTCCGGAAAAGTGTGAAGTTTCAAATTCCCGGAACTCGAAACTTTTTTGGGTTTCGAGAGTTCCGAATCACGAAAAAAGTGGAAAGCTTCGAATTCTCAAAACTCGAAAGTTTTTTCGGTTTCGGGAGTTCCGAGTCACGAAAAAGTGCAAAGCTTGGAATTCTTGAAACATTTTTGGGGTTTCGGGAGTTCCGAATCACGAAAAAGTGCAAAACTTCAAATTTTCAAAACTCGAAACTTTTTTGGGTTTCGGGAGTTCCGAATCACGGAAAAGTACAAAGCTTCGACTTCTCGAAACTTGAAACTTTTTTGAGGTTTCGGGAGTTCCGAATCACGAAAAAGTGCTAAACTTCAAATTTTCAAAACTCGAAACTTTTTTGGGTTTCGGGAGTTGCGAATCATGGAAAAGTACAAAGCTTCGAGTTCTCGAAACTTGAAAATTTCTTGGGTTTCGAGAGTTTCCGAATCACGAAAAAGTGCAAAGCTTCGAATTCTCAAAACTCGAAACTTTTTTCGGTTTCGGGAGTTCCGAATCACGAAAAAGCGCAAAGCTTGGAATTCTTGAAACATTTTTGGGGTTTCGGGAGTTCCGAATCACGAAAAAGTGCAAAGCTTCGAATTCTCAAAACTCGAAACTTTTTTCGGTTTCGGGAGTTCCGAATCACGAAAAAGCGCAAAGCTTGGAATTCTTGAAACATTTTTGGGGTTTCGGGAGTTCCGAATCACGAAAAAGTGCAAAACTTCAAATTTTCAAAACTCGAAACTTTTTTGGGTTTCGGGAGTTGCGAATCATGGAAAAGTACAAAGCTTCGAGTTCTCGAAACTTGAAAATTTCTTGGGTTTCGAGAGTTTCCGAATCACGAAAAAGTGCAAAGCTTCGAATTCTCAAAACTCGAAACTTTTTTCGGTTTCGGGAGTTCCGAATCACGAAAAAGCGCAAAGCTTGGAATTCTTGAAACATTTTTGGGGTTTCGGGAGTTCCGAATCACGAAAAAGTGCAAAACTTCAAATTTTCAAAACTCGAAACTTTTTTGGGTTTCGGGAGTTCCGAATCACGAAAAAGTACAAAGCTTAGAGTTCTCGAAACTTGAAAATTTCTTGGGTTTCGAGAGTTTCCGAATCACGAAAAAGTGCAAAGCTTCGAAGTCTTTGTTATTCTTCCCTAAAAGGAAATTATGGAAATTGATATGGAATTTCGAATAATGAAGATTTAATTTGTAGTTTTATGTTAGTTGCTCTTTACTTTTACAATCGTTGAATTTCTTCTCTCATAGATTAAATCTAAATACGTATAATCTGAGTTGAAGATTATTCGAATTATATGAAATAATATGAAAAATAAATAGTTCTCAGTATTCGAGTGTTTCATCCAGATAATAATTATTTGTTATTAACAATAAATTATTGCCCCATATTCCGATAATTAATCATTATTAATCCAAATAAATAATTAGTCGCGTAAATATTCCAGAATTATTTGCATAAGAATGCTAATTACTGTTGATGGTTTGCGCTGCATGCTGTGTGATAACTGTTTTCACAAATAATGAATGCAAATACCGTACAGTTAATCATCCGAAAAGAGCATTATTTGTCATTTTTACACTACTCCAAAAAATTCTTATTTGTTTTTGGCGACTGAAAGCATGCTTTGTTTATATTTCTCTATATAACATATACATAATCAAATTATAATTGTTATTCCCAATAAAATTAACAAAATAGAGAATACCTTTATTCATGATATCAGAACTATTTTTTTATTTAATTTGTAAAACCTATTTTCATAAATTAATATCTTCAAATATTGAAATCGGAAGAAATCAAACCCTCAATAATTTCCCCCTCTACCTAGAAAATAGCCATGCACTTTCTCATGCATAGTGCGCAGTATCTTTGCGCAGTCGTCGAATCAGACATGGAATAGCCCACTGTTAACAAAAAATACTTCTTCTGTTACAGAATTCGAATCGGATGGCTGTTCGTGTAAAGGTTGGGCGCAAAGGCGCGGTGAAGGGCACAGGGCACAGCAATGACGCTTCCGGTATCGAACTATCAGGAGCTTCTCATTCAGGTTCGCGAGCTGACCCATGAGACCATCCGTTTGCAAAGGCAATTGTCCTCGGACCTGTTCGACAATGCTGACCCACCAGACGTGAATCACAACTTCTCCCTCTGCCAGAAGAACTATGAGCGAGGTAAACATGCAGAACTAAATTACTTCATTCCATTTCTTGCACCCTGAATAATTCGAAAATATTCGAGTGCTATGCAAATATTTTTTTAAATAAAAAACAACCAGGGCTGCCCGAAGTATTTCTTCTGATACGAAAATTGTATCGTTGTGCTTGAAACGTGTTTTATGGAGATATTCTTTTCAGATTTGACGTCACGTGGAAATTTGATTTATCGTAGTTATCAATTGTTGAAATTTTGTGAGTTTATAAAAAGTCCCTCGCGTGCCAATTTGCAATTGTTAATTTTTATAAGAAGCTGGAACAGCGTTGGGGATACCATGATACTTTATTTTATTAAAAAACGCAAAGCACAAATTATAATACCACTTAAAAGTCTTCATTTTCTCAATCAACACTTTCACGCTTTCGCGCAGTAGAAAAATGGTAAGTGCAACGGTCGCGCTGCCGCCAATTCTTTTTCACCGTCCCGCAAATGTAAGTCGCGACATTAAAGCGTCCATTGACCTTGTGATAAGCGTTAACGCTGCGCCGCCAGCTTTCCAGTACAGGCTGACAGGAAAAACGTTTCTCCCTATGCATTAGCCGGATCCATTACCCCCGCGACTAAAATCCACTGTTCACCTTCTATCCCGAAAGCAAACAATTCGGCGGCGTCGCCAAGATCGCGCGCGGAATGCACTAACGCGCCTGGCCGAGGAATCGAAACCGGTCGGGTCGCATCTATTTCCGTATTTGTTTGATGGGACACAATCGTTTTCCGTTTCCCGCATAGTTCCTTCGTATTATCGGCGTTAGACGAATGGGAGAACGGTCCCCTTGGTTGTGCTATGTCTGGCAAGCGGCGTCTGGGAAGGTCCGCCAATGGCAGCGGTTGGACCCGTGCCACACGACGCCGAAGCGTTTCTCGTCCGAGACCGGGAGAAAAACGCGTTTGGCGGATCTGTCGCTGGGCAAGAGTAAAAGCTACACGCCACCTGGGTTACGAGAGTGTCTTATGCTTTCGCGGACGTTTCATCCGCCAAATCCGGGTTTCCTATTCTACAGGGTGTACGATACTAAATACACGTATATACGTAACTGTGGTAAGGGAAATTCGGAACAGGAAAGCTATGCCGAGCAAGTTGTAATCGCGTACACATTACGAGATATTTGGGGAATTGGTAACATCTTATTTTCAATATTTGGTCGAACGCGTCGATGTTTAGTCGAGTTGACAAGTAGACAAATAGGTAAATTATTCAAACTAACAAGTAGTCAAACGACAAGTTGTCAAGTAGTCAAATTAACAAATAGTCAAGTAGTCAAATAACACGTAGTCGAGTAGTCAAATGACAAGTAGTCAAGTAGTCAAATGACAGGTAGTCAAGTAGTCAAACGACAAGTAGTCAAGTAGTCAAACGACAAGTAGTCAAATAGTCAAACGACACGTTGTTAAGTAGTCAGACGGTAAGTAGTCAAACCACAAGTAGTCAGGTAGTTAAGCAGTCAAGTTACAAATAGTCCAGTAATCAACCAACTCTGGGCAAATTAGCACTTAACCACGTAATTAAATTCGTAAATAGTCAAATGATCGGGTTGTAAATTAAAGAAGAAATTCAGTTTGCTTCAATTTCGATTTAAACATCGTGATATAAAGATAACGTAAATTACAGTAGCTGTCAGTGGAATAATTAAGGAACCAAACCTGTTTCGAATTAATTGCAAGCGAGGTGAATTACATACCGTTCGAAAGTTAATGAATACCAAAATAGATTTATAAGCTCAAGCACCGACAAACTATAAACTTAGGCTATTAGCTATCTTGCAATCTTATTTTTTTTAAACAACTACTTAGTTCCGAACTTGAAAACTCGCGAGCCGGCAAGCTTCGTGATCTTCTGAATTCAACGAACTCGTTATCAGCTTCGTTACAATTGTGCCAAAGTCACGCACAAGTTCAGATACTCCGTTCGCTCCGCCGCTAAACTTAATATCTATTTACATCCCGTATCGAGCCACGCATTTTTCTAATTTACGTAGCAATTTTCAGCTCGTTGCATAACAAACAGTTGCGAGATGATGCTGCCGCCGACGGCACAAAATTAGAAAGAGATTCGGTTCGTACGTGGGTCGAGTGGTCGCGGACGGGTTTTTTGGGGGATATATTTAGCGGGAAATAAATTCGGCATCTCTCTGCGCACACGTGTTGCATAAATCCATCCGACAACATTGACGATGAACGGTCGAAAAAACTCGGTAGTCGTTTGGGAAGATCGTTGACTAGGTTATCACATTTGCTCGGCAAGCGCAAGAAATGTGACGAGAGGAAGACCCGGGGAAAGTTTCGTGTTCCGGACACTCGGAAACGAGCGTAGCCTTTCTGATGGACTACATAAGTGAGCGTTTATTGTAGATCTTAACTGATAGCGATATAGAGTGTATCGGTGAAGATACCATCGGTGTCTTCGGCAATGATTAATCCTCCAAAAGTTCCAAAACTATGAGACATGTCCAAGCACGCGAGTTACTAGTAGACTAAAAGAAATGAAAAATTGCATTACCACTTTTAAATCTTTAGCTCTGTTTCGAAAATACCAGCAATGAGATTTTCGCAATTATTAATTATTGTTGTGGTAAGCGTTTCCATACACTTTCGAGGTTTTTAATTAATATTTCATTAATACTGTGATGTTATAAAAAAAAAGATCTTCACTTTCCACTACCGTAGAAAAAAACCTTTTATTTCATTATACTTCCCTTCAAAAGAACGTTTCTCGTGTACAAGTTCGCGCGCGAGGCATTGCGCGCTCTTCGTCATTCAAATAGCGCGCGCCGGAAGTGGAGGACCTGGAAATTCCAATCGCTTGTATCTCAGAAACGAAGCATCCTATCTTAAAGTGGTAAAGGATATTTCGATTTCTTTTTTCACAGAGAATTTGTATATCTCGGCTCAATCCATAACTACTGGGTACTCCATATTTATTAAATTTTAGAATATCCACTTTTATCATACGGCAGAAACACGTCGAGTATAGTTACGTAATCGTACTCAGTTCAAAGTAAACCAGAATGTGACAGAAGTGCCGTATAAAAAATTTCCCCGGAATTACAGATCAAAGTCACATTCTTTCAAAAGCTTGAATAAATCGATTGAACGCTCGTCGCGTTATCGCTGTCCGCCGCCGTTCCGAAGATACTAGGAATGTCAGGGAAACACATTCGTCTCGATCGTTCTATTTAGAGAACGTCGACACTGTTTCGTCTGCAGCTTCATTCAATTACACGGGCGTGTGAATGCACTGGATATTTATGCGCTTTCGTCACTGACTCCGCGTGTGAAGATTCTATCAAGTTTAACATACGATGCACTTTGCCTCCTGTGCAGAGTGGGCTAAGATAAATGAATATTAAAGCAGGAAAACGAGCGTCTATTCGTTAAACAAACACTTGACACACAATCGCCCTAAATTTAAACGTGACATTATTACAGAGTGTTGAGAGTTTATAACAAAAATTCTTAAGGGAAAAAAATAGGCAATTCTTGATGGGGTCATGTGTTTCCGGCTTTCATGAAAGAGACTAATTTCGTTCGAGTTTACGTTGCGCCGCAAACGTGACATTTTCCTTGAGCTTAGGATTTAGAATCGGTACACTCCTCTATCTAAGTATTATCGGTTTCCTTGTCTAAGGACGGGGGAATCCCAAACTCTGAATAGTGACGTATCCTAATTAAGCGTCACATTTCAGGTAGGAAGTCTGGAATTGTAGGCAGAGATGCGCAAAATTTTAATATAAATAAAAATTTCGAATAACGAATGGAAGTTCAAAAAAATTATTCGTCATGTGTTGCATAGAATTAAATCGGGTTAACTCTATTCGACGAATAAATTCTCAATTAAAAAAATTAACTTTATTCGTCGAATAAGGTAATGTTGAAGTAACTTTTATTCGATCCGTTCTTTAAACAGTTTTTTATTTAGGTAATGCCTAATTCTGATTGTAGTAGGTCAGTTTGCGTATTACGTGTGCTAAATTCAAGAAGTTTTTGAAAAGACTTCTTGGCGTTTCTCACGCCCGCTATCATTGCCTGCAACGCTGTGGGAATATTTTGGAAGGAGGAATTAAAACTTTAGACGTAAGCGTAGATCCATTTAAAGAATTGGAGGCGTTCCAACTATTCCAACGGAAGTGAGTGGAATCCTGAACGTTGAAGCCTTTAAATGTCGGTGATCGAACTTTGCGGAGCATTCGGGGCACAACTGTCGTTCTGTGAAACTGTGGAGCCTGTATCTTCAAAAGTTACAGGGCTTGTGGCTCTAGAATTTTTAGAGTAAAAAATCATATGAACCCTAACACGGTTGAACCCTAAAATTTTTTAACCTTAAAATTGTTGAACCCCAAAATTGTTGAACCCTAAAATTGTCGAGCCTCAAAATTGTTAAACCCCAAAAATGTAGAACCCTAAAATTGGTGAAACCTAAAATTGTTGAACTCTAAAATTGTTCAACCCAAGAATTGTTCAACCTCAAAAATATTCGACTCTAAAATTGCCGAACCCCAAAATTGTTGAACCCTAAAATTGTCGAGCCTCAAAATTGTTGAACCCTAAAATTTCTTGAACCCTAAAATTTGTTCAACCCTTAAAATTTTCGAACCCCCAAATTGTTGAACCCTCAAATTTCTAGAACCCTAAAATTTATTCAACCCTAACATTTTCAAACCCCGAAATTGTTGAACCCTAAAATTAGTTCAACCCTAAAATTGTCGAGCCACAAAATTGTCGAACCCTAAAAATCTTGAACCTAAAATTGGTGAAACCGGAAATGGTTGAACCCTGAAATTATTGAACCCAAAAATTGTTCAACCCAAGAATTGTTCAACCTCAATATTATTCTACCCTAAAATTGTCGAACCCCAAAATTGTTGAACCCTAAAATTTCTTCAACCCAAAAAATTTCGAACTCCAAAATTGTTGAACCCTAAAATTGTTGAACCCTAAAATTATTGAATCCCAAAATTGTTGAACCCTTAAACTGAACTAGGTGAACTTATTATGAAACTCAACATACTAGATTCGAAAGAAGCTATATTGAAATTATTATATTTTTAATTTTTTAATGCCTTTATGCTTTTGAAATTTCGAAAACAATCTCGCTCAAATTCGAGGGACACCCAGTATATTCCGCGCCATGGTCCCCCATCGTAACAGCGTGTCCGGGAGTTCCCAGCAGAATCATGGAACACTGGCAGGAGTGTTGCACCCTGTTTTTCATTTCTCACCACTTGCGTCACGACTGGCTGCGCTTTTCTGCTCACCATCTTCCGACGGTTTACTTTTTTCCCTCTCCGCCCATCCCGCGGGGAATTTGGTTATTTTTGTGTGAAGCGGCATGATAGGTGAAAAAGGGAGAAGCAACGCTGCTCGCGGATTGAGTGTGCTCGAAAAATTTGAGGTGCATGCGAGCATTTGGTACGCTGGAAATATCGAATAATTAAAAGGGCAACGACCCTACTCCATTTTTCTCCACTGAATCACATTCACCCCTGCGGAAAAAATATCAGTCTTATAAATATAAACTAAAGAGACTAAATTAATTAATTTAGACGGAGAAAGAATGAAGAAAATTATCGGAGCCTCGATTTTATTATTCATAAATAATACACAAGCTATAGTTTTATTTGAAATAAAGGCCACCGCAGTTGAGAAACTACCGGAATAAAGTTTGCAAAATTTATCGCCGATTCACTGCTAAATTTATATTCAAAACGTAATTAAATCGTTTTAATTATTCGTAAAAACGGCGTGTTTCAGGGAAACGTCTGACAGAAAACGTGATACGGCAGTGCGATAACAGCAGGAAAAACGAGGCTGGGCAAAATCATCCTCTGGCCGAGTACAAGTGAGTACAGGCATTAAACGATGCCTTTGAAGATGCTTCCGCGTTTACTTCAAAGTTGCATCCACCCACGCCAGAAAGCGTGTCTTTTAATGGACGCTATTGTCGCTATGCGCGATGTTCTGCTCTACTAGATACATCGGCAGTAAACAATAAATAGTAGAACATTTATAATCAGCCAGGAAAAATGAAATTTTTATTCATAATTATTCAGATACATATTATGTCTGTATTAATTATCCTTACAGTTAGAAGATAAGAATTAGAATTATCAAATTGTATCGAGTTTACTTGACTAATTATATTTCCTAGTAAAGTATTAACTTGCTGACGGATATTTTCTTGAGAAATTTTAATATTTTGAAATCGGTAGAAAATGTTTCATTGAGTTGATGAGTTGTTTTTCTATAAGGTGATGGTAGGAATTATCGATCTGGTTGAGGAAAGAGCTTCACCTTTTTTATAAATTTATATTTGTATTTATTATTCTATTTAGTATTATACTTTATAGGCTATAGAAGCTTGAGTTTTCTAGTCCATTTTGTCCAATAATAATATCGTCAGGAAAGTGGTCAAGATATAAAATATTTTCTTTTGAATTTGTTACACTTTCTGAACTTCTTTGGTTTTGAACAAAAATATAGCGTATAGCAAAGCTGTGTTAATCCTAGAAAATCACATGTTAGATAACGAAGAAAAGTGCTATTACAGTTAGCTACGATTTAATTACAATTACAAAATGTGTTTTATATAATATAATTTTTATTTCTAATGTTCGAAGAAAATAGAAACTCGTTTAATGACTCAAAACCGTATAAAAGAAATGTGTGAGTCGTTATATTCTCAATCTTCCGTAGCCAACCTCGTGCAATTAAAAATTCCATAAAATTCGAAGGACTGTAGGAAAATATTTGATATATTTACATTACAGTAACTTTCGGTTTCGACCACGGTTCTGCCAGAACTTGGACACCAGCGAAGGCATACATGCAGGAGAACTCACCAGTCGCCTCTTGACTTGGAGGAGTCGAAACCATCGGTCTATCATCCTGCAGGTGAGTTTTCTTCAACAATTACTTCCGACCGGAATCACTCTCCGCAAAGAACACTTCCACGGTGCAGTTAAGAATTCATAACTCTGTAATTCTTCGCACCACTGAAAAAAAAAAAAAAAATAATAACAACGAGGGGAAAATAATCTTTCAAAATCACCGAAATTTCATCGCACACATTTTCTACAAAAGTATCAAAATAATCATTCGACGAATTGTAGAAGAAATTTCCGATTTTTTAATCAGATGAATCACGAGTGGACGTTAAATTACCAAATTAGCAATCGCGTCTAGTGATTGCACGCTCTTCTTTTTCCTCCATTCGTTGTCTTCTAATTTCCAACGAATGCCCCTCGTCGGAGGATTAGTACACTTACGCGGTAAGTGGTGATGCGCATGCAGTGCGGTGAATTAATGGCGATGATACGCTGAAGTGGAGAGCAAGGTAATACGCAGCATCCGCGCTAAACTGTCCCACTGCGATCTGCGGCATGCCATCGTCGAGAATTCATACTTTAAGCTAATATAAAATCGATACTGGGCCATCAGCAGCAGTCCTTCGACATTTGCGCGCTGGCGTTGCATTTGGGGGGGGGGGGGGGGTCGAGTGCAATGGTGTCATTTAAAAATGAAATAAGTAGTCGATTTTACTTGGAAAAACACTGCGGAAACATTTTTTTATATTAAATTATTAATTTATTTTCAACTGTCCCATGGTAACTGAATAAAATAGGAAAAATAGAAGCTCTGTTAATTATATATCTATTCCCTCGGAGTCGATTAACCTTAACTCATAAACTGAAAATATGAAAGCTAAACGAGTTAACTCGTCCTGCCAATTGAAGGGCAATTTGCAAATGACGAGTGGACTCGTCTCCTCTGATTAAAAGGTTGAGCACTTTTTTGCACGCCAGGTGCGGCCCGCAAGTTGTTAATTAACCGACGAAGATTGTTTATCGCGCGTTTTTTTCCCCCTGAACGGTATATTTTCACGATCAAGGTCACCGCAGCTCGTCAGCATCAATGAACGCGTCGAGTATAGGTGCGCTGCATCCCTCTTTTGCGTGTGCGCTTCCGCGTATTTATTTTTCGTCCAACGTGTAGGAGGGAGAGGGGGGTCGGACACGGCGAAATTGCGAGAAGGGGTGGCATTTAATTCGCGAGCATGCGCCACGCGACCATAGGGGAGTTATTGCAGAGGGGTTGCTGCTCTGCCTCTCTCTTCGGGGCGATGTTATTGATCAGAGCTTCTTCCGTCCTTCGAAATGGCTCAAGTGTTGTATCACGCCATGGGGGAATCCGAGGGGGGGGAGGGTTGATTTTTTCCCTTCCTTCGTGTGCACCGGGCGTTTTGGGTACGTGGCATGAAATAAAAGCGAGGAAACGTTCCTCGAGGTTTACGCGGGATAACTGCTGGGGGCAGACATAACTTTGCTGTTTATTCATTTTTTTTTTTTAAGCCTTGGGGTGGTTGTTCTCGCGGCGGTGCATTTCAGATTGGGGATCTGTTTGATTCTGGTAATACTTTAGGTAATACTTTGGGTACTCTAATTGGATATTGTTTTAGTATTCTGGTAGTCAAATGCCTTGATATTCTAATTTCTTCGGTATTTTAATATCACCAGCACCCTAACATCACATATATGTATTCTAATATATTCAGGATCCTAATATCTACAGTAACTTATTATTTTCAGTATCTTAATATATTCAGTATTCTAATATATCCAATATTCTAATGTATCCAGTACTCTAATATCCCCAATATTTTAATATTTTGAAAACCCTTATATTTCCAATATTTTAGTGTCTCAAAAACCCTGATATTTCCAGTATCCTAATATCTCCAGTATTCTAATATAATACCCAGTAACCTAATATCTCCTGTACTCTAATATTCTTAGTATTTTAATATTTCGAAAATCTTTATATTTCCAATATTTTAGTGTTTCAAAAACCCTCATATTTCCAATATTTGAGTGTCTCAAAAATCCTAATATTTACAGTATCCTAATATCTCCAGTATTTTAATATATCCAGTACTCTAATATCCTCAGTATTCTAATATAGTATCCAGTAACCTAATATCTCCAGTACTCTAATATTCTTAGTATTTTAATATTTCGAAAACCCTTATATTTCCAATATTTTAGTGTCTCAAAAACCCTGATATTTCCAGTATCCTAATATCTCCAGTATTTTAATATATCCAGTACTCTAATATCCTCAGTATTCTAATATAGTATCCAGTAACCTAATATCTCCAGTACTCTAATATTCTTAGTATTTTAATATTTCGAAAACCCTTATATTTTTAACATTTTAGTGTTTCAAGAACCCTTATATTTCCAATATTCGAGTGTCTCAATAACCCTAATATTGAAAGTATCCTAATATCTCCAGTATTTTAATATATCCAGTACTCTAATATCCTCAGTATTCTAATATAGTATCCAGTAACCTAATACCTCCAGTGCTCTAATATTCTTAGTATTTTAATATTTCGAAAACCCTTATATTTCCAATATTTTGGTGTTTTAAAAACCCTTATATTTCCAATATTTTAGTGTCTCAAAAACCCTGATATTTACAGTATCCTAATATCTCCAGTATTCTAATATATCCAGTACTCTATTATCCGCAGCATTTTAATATTTCGCAAAACCCTGATATCTCCAATATTTTAATATTTCAAAACCCCTAATTATTTCCAGTATCCTAATATACCCAGTACTCTAATATCATCGGTACTTTAATATTTCAAAAACTCTTATATTTTCAGTATTTTAATATTTTAAAAACCCTAATAAATCGAATATTCTAATATCTCCAGTACCCAAATACCTGCAGCAGGTACTCTAATATTCTAATATCTTCAGTGTGCTATTATTTTCAATATTCCTAACACCCAAACATCTCTAGCACCCAATAATAATCACTCTGTTATTTAATTATTTCTTTCCCCTGTAACATAATCCGTGTACTTTAAATATTATACTAAATCGCGTCCGGGATAAAGCCACACGAAAGCCGCGAAGCCTGCGATAAAAGCGAAGCTCGTTTTATCGCGAAAGGAAGAGGAATATACGTCCTAAGGGCGTTTGATAACCGAACGAAATACCGGTGATAAGGAACGGTATTAAAAACCGCGACTTTGACGCGATACTCTTTCACCTCCGATCGATATAATGAAGGCGTCGATCCGTCCTTTAATCAAGAAACAGCCGAGAACTCGTCACTGACGAGGAGAAGAGGAGGAGGCCTGATTAGATACGCAAGATAAGGCGTTCAACAGCCACAGACTGTATAGTAAACGTAAAAGACAAGAAGAAAAGGAGAACTAATTAGAAAGTGGACGGCGTCTGAGTAAAAGACAGGACTGAGGGAATGAGAGTGAGAGAGACAGAAGCGGAGATATCGAATTTTTTGTGCGTGAAAAAAGTAGGTATGTTATCTTATAGGTAGAGACTCGTTTCTTAGGGAAAGAAAGAAAGATATTATATCGTATTATATCGTAAAGATATTATCGTATTTTAAGATATCGTATTTTGAACCGAAATATTTTGCAAATGTCCTGTTATTTTATTATAAACACTGGGCAACGAAATAGGCAGAGTATGAATAATATTATATTACAAACAAAAAGAGTTTATAAGTGTCGTTGCTCACTCAGAATTTAATCTTGAGCGGAGTAGAGTTGAAGGGATAAAAATATTTTTAATGTAAATTCAATAAAATTCAGTAGGCGATTATAAAAATTTATTTAAAGAATAAAATCCAGTTTCCTTTTCTTTTTGAATTACTTCAGTCGTGGTTACATTAATCTCCTTCTTCCTTTTTCTTTGGGGGTGCATCCTGCCCCCCCCCCCCCCCTTTCTGGGCGCGCCACTGGTTGAAGGCATAAATTAAGATGTTCCCAAATTTTCAAATGCACTATAAATGCGAAGAAAATATTTATAAACGTGAGTCTAGTGGACCGTTTGCGTAACGATTATCTGGAGTCGATGCAGGCTCAAAAAGCATTATAATGTATTGTATAGCCTGCTGAGCGATAAACTCACTTGACCCTCTAATTATCTACACTGCACAAAATAATTAGATCTCGTCTCTTCATCGCGTATCAAATGCTAAGGAATTAAACGTCAGAGATAAAACGGTGCACTCTATATTCGACACAAAAGCAGAACATGGTTTAGCTGCTCCATTATAATCCATGAATCATTACTTATCTTCAGTACTATAAATACAGTAGAAAGTGGGAATTTCTCCAGACATCGTAACTGTTATAAAACAAATTTTAAAAGTTATGGGATACGAGTTAATAACTGTAATTAAATGAATATGAGCAGAAAACATTTTTAATCGTTCATAATGGTTAGTCGCAATCAGAACAATTGCAAAATAATATTTTTTAATCATTTAATTTTTTTGAGAAATTTCTTTGAGATTTAATGACAATTGGTTTCTATTTAAATAAAAATCAATTTTTACTTAAGGGGCGTACGCTCAGTCAGGACGCCGAAAAAGGTGTGTTTTTGGGGATTTTTTTTCTCAGAAACTATAAAACTTTATTCAAAAAACTTTTTTTGTTTGAAAGCTAGTACAATTAGCAATGTCTCTGAATTTTGGCGTTCAAAAGTATTTATTAATAACAAAGTTATTTGCAATCTCCTAGATGTCCGGTTCGAAAAAGTGGTTTGCGGTGACCACGATTACTCGGAAGGAGATTATCCAAATTCGAAAATTCAAAAACAAAAAAAATGTTAATATATCTATTATCTATGTATTAATTATCTAGTCCTTGGACGAAGGATTTTTCTAATTATTGATTTACGGCAAAATGACAAATGTTCAAACGCAAAATGTCAATTTTCGGCCACAATCGAAAAACTTTTCAAACAAAAAAAATTTTTTGAACAGTTTTATAGTTTCTAAGAAAAAGATCCCCAAAATCACACCTTTTCCGGTCTCCTGACTGAGCGCAACCCCTTAACAACTTTCTCAAAAAAAGAAAAATTTTAAATAACTGTTAATTTGAATCTTCGAATTTCTCACTTCACATTTCACATAAAAAGCCAAACCAAACAAGGGAACGAAACATTACACAATACCAAGATAAACCGATTGCTCACAGCAACTGAACCAAAGCCGCCCAAACTCGACGCGCGCCCAAAGAAATAAAGAAGCAATACCCCAAAAGGAAATTAAATTCACCAAAACTTTCAAAATCGCCAAGGATCCTCCGAAATCAAGAATCGCAAGGCTGACGCAGTGAACCGAGTCATCGAACGCGACCAAAAGGAGCATCAGATCAGCCGAAGAAATCAAACGACCAAGAAAAGACAGCGCGCCAAAAGGAGGAACAAAGCCACGCGTTGGAGAGAACGGAGCCAACAGAAGGGGTAAATGAAGAGACAGCGCCGGCGGGAGGGAGGGCGAAATTCATACGCGAGCGAGACGACCGACGCGGAGCGCCACGAAAAGAGAGAGAGAGAGTGAGAGAGGGGGGACTTAATTTATCCAAAAGAGCGCGGGTGGGGAGGCAGGGAGAGGCAGTAGCGAGGGTGGGAGTAGAGAGGGAGAGGGAAAAAGACGCAGCGAGGCGGGAAGGAGAGAAACGGCACAAAGGAACGGGGCTGAAGAGAGAGGAGGGGCGGGGAGGGGGGGGGGAGGCGAGTGAGTCAGTGATGGCGTACAGCAGCCCAGGCCGAGCCCAGCTGTTCTTCGGTCCCCCTAACCTACGCCAGTTTATTTCAGCTGCCAACAGTACGTGGTCCCCCTGAACGCTCCGCGGCCTCGCAGGAGCCTTCGTTATCCGGCGACCTTCCGGTTCCGTTCGGGCCGCGACCGCCGCGCCGCGTGTTTCGCCACGGATTCTCGGGGCCCCCGCTATGCGCCGAAAAGAGCCGATACACCGAGTGAACCGATGCTTCCCAGACGCATCGCGCTGAACAGTGAATCGATTGCGACGAGGCAAACACGACTGTACAGATCGGTACAGGGTGACTCAGGCGGGCAGTCCCTCGTTAAGGCCCGAGTTTCGGCCGGCCCGGCGGACTTCCAACCGGGGAGGACCCTCCCGGAAAGTCTCTGGTGGCACTGTTCAGCCGTGGTAATCGCGAATCGAGTTGTGACGGTTAGAGTGCCGACTGTGAACGTTCTTGGGGATCGTCGTTACTTCAAGTTCGACGAGGCAGCGAGGGGAGGAGGATGGTGTGACGCGGTTTTACGTGTCGAGAAGCTCTTGTTAGCCTTTGCGATCGGGATTGGAATGGGGACGGTGGGTATTTTAATGATCGGGGGTCCGCACGCGGCTGTCATCGAGGCAGACTTCTCGAGATAAGAGGCCTGCCGCTTGGAGGATTGATTTCACGACGAGGTGGGGTCTGCTCGAAGTCGTCCATGTGGAACGCGAGATGATTTGCGGCGGTTTTAAACATCGTAGGGTTTTGGAGCCGAGGTGTGTTGCGGACGTCAGTGTCTCGAGTGAAGGAAAATGGTAATTTTCACTGTGAGTCGTTCAAGTAGCTTCGTGACGTTTTTGTGACTCTGAAGACCTGGCAGATATTGGACGCTGAAGAAGTCAGCTGCAGGCGTGAATTGGTGGGAGAGGAATAACATTCGCGTTGGTCTCTAACGTCTACCTCTGAAGCCAGACAGGGGGAAACAGATTTCCCATCTCTATCTTCCACCGCAAAAGGCGCGTCCGGTCGATTTACGAAACGAATGGCAAACGTGGGCCGGGAACGGCCAGCAGCGTGCAACTATAAATGGAGCCTGTAATGCTAAAGCATTACAGAAGTCTCTGTCGCAGAAAAGAACCCAAGCCTGTTTGAAAAAATTCGTGGAGAGAGGCAATTTAATCGTCTTAATCGTCTGTTACTTGCGTAGAAAGCTCGACTCTGAAGAGACAATGGTACACTGAAAGCTAAGACACGTTAATCCCAATGAAACCTAAGGAGATCCTAACTTCTGATACTTGCGGCGCGAATATAGCAAACTGCGCCAAGTTCCTTCATCAAAACTAAAAGGCCGGAAAGTCCATTTCCACTATCAAGAAGCCCAGCCTGCCAAGGCTCAGATTGTTCCTCGAGGAGGTCGCATCCAAGTGTTCCCAATCCATTTCCAAGAGAGCCCACCTGAAAGCCATGATAGGCATCCCATTGCCCAAGTCCCATCCGAAGAGGATTCCTCATCGCAAGCTCCCAAAGGGAACAGTCGCTGCCTGGCAGCCGGGTTGCGGGGAATTCCCCAGCGGCCGGCGTGCCAATTAAGGCTCGTCTCTCAGCGTCGCGAACAACAGAGCGGGGTGGGTGTATCTCGGCGGGGTGGAAGAAGTCCCGCCACCGGCCCGACTCGCGCGCGCGCCCCTGCCAGGGGGTGCAGAAATGCCAGAGGGACATTTTGAAAATCTTTGCTTCGACGCATGCGTGCCTGGCCACTCGGCGCCCGATGGAGCGCGATGAAGCTGCCCCTCCGCGGATGAAGAAGGGTCGAAACCCGGAGAAGAGTGGCTTCCCGGCGGTGCGCCGACGTCAGACGTGCCAGGACACCGGGCGCCGCGACGCGTAAATCCCACCGCCGGATCCGTCGATCCTCTGTGAAAAGAGCCGAGCGCTGACTGACCATTGTCCACCCGCGACACGCGTTCCCCGAGTCGTAGAGCGGGGGGGGGGGTGGTGGTGGTGGTTAGAGGGGGGGGGGAGGAGGGGGGCAGTGAAAGAGGAAGCAGCATGCCAGGCGAGAACAGGGAGAGGAACCTGAGGCAGGCCAGCTCCGGTGGCAGAAGAGAGGCTTCCCCGTCGTCGAAGGCCAGCGATTTAGACGCGAGAGGCCGCGGCGCGTCGATGATACCTCTTCCGCGAGGGACGCCACCCGCCACGCACAACCAGAAGACCGTCAAGACGGAGAGGAACCGGCTGAGGCTGATCATGGAGAGCAGGGGCATGACGGACGCGATAGAGAAGGAACGGATGCTGAACGTGGAGGAGACACTCGAGGAGGGATGCCGGCTGGCCTCCGCCAGGGAGCCGCGACACTGCAACCTGTCTTGCAGCTCCTACCGATGCCCCTTGCGAAAGGTGATTCCGTTGCGCTGAAAGGTGGCTCTGTTCAGCTCGGGGTGGGGGGGCGGGGGGGGGGGTTGGGGGAGGGCGGACGTTGTTTTGCGGCTCTGTTGCTGCTCATCGATCATCGATGAAAATAGAATTCCAGGGGGCTGGAGGGGTGAGACCGCGGCTAGCCCTTTTGTGTCTTTAGACTATGCTCGTAGGGAATCATTTTTGCTTGCCAGGCGAGGCTGATGCTTGCCCCGTTAACTGGGCGCTTGCCTCGGGTGCAGGTGATTTGTTAGCCTGGGTTAATCCGGTCACGTGGTTTCTGCTTTTGGGGTAGTGCGATTATGAAAGCTTTTGGAAGAAGCCGGAGGTGGGTTTGAAAGGTCGAGGTAATTAATCTTGGCTGGTTAACAGGTTATGGGGTCGTTCTGCTTTGAAAGGCCCGAAAAATGAAGGTATGTATTTTTGAAGATTTTTTTCTCAACAAATACAACGTAGGGTAAAGGACTCAATTACTGAGACCTAACCGATTGCTGTCACCTTAAGCTATTTTACTTAAAATAACGAATAAATAAACGTTGTAAAGTCATGCACAAAAAGAATTATGTAATTCAACCTATAATCTGTACGATAGATTATATACTATAGTTTATTTATTCGTTATTTTCAGTAAAATAACTTAAGGTGACAGTAATTGGTTAGGTGTCAGTAATTGGGTTCTTTACCCTATAAAGAAATAAATCTTTTTGGAATTTATTAAGCTACTCCTTTGTTATACAAATAAAAATTTAAAAAGATTATTTTTTATTTGTTTCGCATGTTTTTTTTTATAGTTTTAATGACACTTACAGAATAGAGATACGTTCGTGGTGTAGGTGATTTTCCGGCTCAGGTTTAACTGCAATAAAAAATTTGAGAAGATTCTTAATCTGTACGAATTTTGCTATCGCCCGTAGCACAATTAACAATTTTTGTCGATAAATAACCGCGATTTTTCTCGGGGAACATTCGAGAAAACACTCTTTTGGGAAACTTTTTCCTTCAAACCGGCGGCAAATTTTGTTATTCCTCAACAAAAATTATTAATTGAGTTACAAGCGATAGCCACACTCATACAGATTAAGAATCTTTTCGAATTTTTTATTTTAGATACGTCTGAGCCGGGAAATCACCTACGCCACGAACATACCTCTCTTTTGTAGGTCCCTCATTGACGCTATAAAACACACATGTAACAAATTAAAAACAATCTTTTTAATTTTTTTTTGTATAATATAAGAGTAGCTTAAAAAATTCCAAAAAGATTTATTTCATTATATGCGTATTTATTGAGAAAAAAATACTTTGGCCGATTAAAGTAGAATGACCCCTTAAGGATGTATTGGACCTACTTTCAAAATAGTGCCAAGTTCATGAAAATTTGTGAGATTGTTCTTTTTAATCTTCCCGATATGCTCCAAAAATTTTAAACGAATTCACTAAACGGTTACTGAGTCATAACGATTTTAATTTTCACTGATTTTACACGTACTCTTATGGAAAGAGACGATTTTGACGGATAAACCATCTGAAAAAATGTTGAAGAAATAATGCCAATGTTTTCAATTTTTTTGTACATGCAGTATATGGGTAGATGAAAATATCTGCCGAGTTTCAATTGTTTTCACTGCACCGTTTTAAAGAAATAAATTATAACTTGAGAAAATTGTGAATTCTGGGCATTTTCACTGCCAAAAGTTTAGCAAATAATGAGAAAGCATTTGTAAAGTGAAAAATACTTTCCTAGGATTAAAAATAAGACTCCAACTGTCATTCGAATTCCTTACATCTAGATTTATTTCAAATTTCATATACTTTTGTCTGATATTGTACGTCCGATGCATCCTTAAAGGGCTGCACGTGTTTTCGAGGAACTTTTGGGTGAGCAGGTACAGTGTTGGGTGGAGGAGAGATTGAAATGTGAATGTTAATGAAAGTAGCATAATTGGACGATGAAGGGTATTCTTCAAGTAGAGAAAGGGAATTTCTTAGAATGGACGTTTTTACTTAGAAGTATTAAAATATTTTTAAAATCTCTTTCGACTACTACTGTGCACTGTATTTGACATCGGCGAAACTCTCAGCGTCACGATTGTTGCTTGATACGTCAGATAAGTACCTATTGGAGAACAAGTGCACGTGCTTCTGACATGTAATTCACGTGAAACGTCGTGTAACGTGTTTTAATTATGTCTCTTGCAATGAGAATCGAGAAAAAGGCCCGTAATTGATGTTTTGTGTTCGAAGAACAAGACAATTAGTAGGCCAAGTAATTTACGCGTTGATTAGAAAAATTGAATTATCATATTCTTAATTCCATTTCTCATTTTTACATATTTATTAAGAAGGGGCTGACGTTCTTTTAATTTTTTTTTTTAAGAAACTATTAGCATTATTGCATTCGTAATTTTTTTATTAATCATGTCACATATTGGCTATAATACTTCAATTTTGGTATCTAAAAATTTTAGTCGTATGATACAGTTACAGAGAAGCTGGTTCCAAGTGCGTCATTCGCTACGACGATTTGCGACACCCATTACTAATTAAACAGATTTTACGCGAAAGCAAAAAACAAATTAATTACTTTCTTAAAATATTTCAGTACCCAATTCTGGGAAATCATTCTCGACATATCAGCCACTGAAAATATGCACAACATTTCAAACATGTGGCATTCTCCATTCGATTAGCATTTAAAAAAAAAAAATATATCAAATAGGCTTTAAACTCGCACAAAAGGCACACTTAACAACACAATTTCGTTAAAAATGCGGGTCGCCTCTCTCGACTCGATTCCTTCAATTGTCCTCCATCGTGTTTAATTCGATTCATTGGGCGCGCGTTGTACGGGCAGCATTCCTCTTGGAAATTTCCTGGATCGACCTCTCCGTTCCTCCATCCAACGGGCTCTCCTCGCTCGCGCCGTATTCCGTGTTTTTCAGCACGTAGGTCTCCTCGAAAAGCAATTCTGCTAATGGCGAATACTTTCGTTCAATGAGTCATATTTGAGTAGCAGTTTGAGTCCCTTAAGTTTCTGCTGCTCGAGTTTCCTCTGCTTCTCATTTTATGGACGTGATTAATAGTTTCGCCTTCTGAGAAGCTCTTTTGTCCTCCGCTGCACCTGGGAACGTCAACCGGAAGACAGCCTTCGCCTTCCTCGCACCACTGATCAGCATGCTCTGTTTTCTAGCCGCGTCTCAGTTTCAAATCTGTGCCTGCCCGCGGAAAGATCTAATCTGCTAATTTCTGTAATTCGTACGTGAACACCAGCGACCTGGTTTTCGTGTTTGTTTCACGACTGTTCTCGGCAACATTCCTCCATTTAATTCGCGTTTGTACGGATGCCTCCGGCGTGCACGTTGCGCACCATGCGCGCGTAAATGGTTCAATTATTTCGTTGTTTGTAAAAAGGTGGTGGTTAAAATCTGCGAAAGCGACGGATGTGAGAGAGACAGTGGTGTTTGCTGAATTTAAACTTCACAAAATGAAAGCAGGAAAATCGGCGAATTAAGATATTCAAACCCGGGTAGTCAAAAAATTCTGGAACGCTGTGAATGTGTAGGGGATTTACTTCTGATCACAACGCAATTATTTTTTGCTACCCAAACTCACTCTGAGGGTTTGAAATTAACCCTTGAAAATTCAGCTATTTTTTTCATTTTATTTTGTAACTCGCAATTTGTAAGAGATAGAAGAAAAGTTTCAGGTAAAAAATTACTTCTTTTAATTAGATGTAGCAACTGGTAAACATTGGTAAAACTTTTACCATTTGATAGATCTAATTAAAAGAAGTAACTTTTGTCTTGAAACTTTTTTTTGTATCTCATAGAAATGGCGAGTTACAAAATAAAATCGAAAAATAGCTGAACTTTCAGGGGTTAATTTCCACCCCTTAGAGTGAATTTGGGCTGCAAACAAAATTTGAGAATTTTTTGAATTTCCAATAGTAAAATTAAATAAAATTGAGAATTTTTTAGAAATTTATTGACATTTTGTAGTTTCATCCTCGCACATTTTTCCAACTGATTACAAATTTTCAAAGCCTCCCTATTTTACGAATCACTAAAATTTCCTCAATCTGTTTGAAATTCTTCGAGATACTTGAATTACTTTGAACCAATCCAATTGCTGCGAACTATTATTAACAATTAACTGAGCCACTTCCATTTTTTTTTTTAGCCAATTCAATGTTTTGACAAGTGATCGTCTGTTTTTAAGAGCTCCATATTTTTCGAGTAACTTAAAATTTAAAAAAATTCTTCTCCCACTCGAATTGCAATTCGTCAAAACAGTTTTATTTGCCTCGAATTTTGAATCATACAATTGGTGTTTGGATTACTCGGACAGATCTAGGAAAGCAAGCCTCCGAAGCTGTCTGCAGAAGTAATTTAACACACTGTCGCGACGCGCTGTGTGGGTTCTTGATTACTTCTCACGCTGACACTGTTTCGTCACAATACACGGCACGTTCGCTCGCTTTGTCGCTTTATTTCTTACAATTGGACTGAAATAGGGCAAGGAAGAGCCCTCGTGGGGTAATTCTGTCGCTGTAGTGGCGCATTTAAAGTAGCAGAAAATTCTTTAAGCGTTCACCCGTAAGGAGCGCTCATTTACTGAATCTGAGCCTGTTTCCTTCGCTTTGTGGCTGAGAACTTTGCATAATCGCGACAATAAGTTTCACGAAACATTCCCTCGAGTTGGGCTTTGTAAAATGGTGGGTGGAGATTTCCAAATGACTTCCTATTCTTCTAAACACTTGTTCGCAATTTGTTGGATCTTTATTAAAAATTGCTGAATGTAAATTAACATTTATGTAAAATTGGATTTCTTATTTAGTCAGTATACTTTGTCCACAAAACAGTTCAATTTTATCTGACTTCTCAAATTATTATTCTTCTTTTTCTAGTTTTATTGACTAATAAGCCTTGTTTTAATTTTCCATTATTTATCACTCACATATTATGCTACTAAATTCTTTAATTTTTTACATCTTTTCCTGTACCCAGTTTCAAAAAGGGATTTTTTTTTTAAAAGATTCACTTTTCCAAGAGCTTTGAATGGTTTTCATTTTCTGTGTCACACTGAAATCTGATAATTTAATTTATTTGTTTCCCAAAAATTTCTAAATGTTGATTCATTGCTTCGATCTTTATTTATAATTTGCCCGCCTTTTATTATAATTATTAACCGTCTTTATTACTCTAATAGAAGAACCCTGAATATTTACAAAAGGCATAGACAAGAAGAGTGAACTATAAACTAAAGTAAAACGAGGACAACAAAACAAATATTACAAAAAGTAAGAATAAACAAGTAAAGTAATCTTAGCAACTTAAAGTATACAACTTTATTTCGAATTCGAGCAATTCGTGGCTTCTGCACAGACCACCAAGTTTTGCAACACCCTTTGTTCCTCGCTAATTTGGATAACGAAAGGGTATTTTTCTGAACTTGAAGAACGTTCGCCGAAACGTGCAGTGTTCCGTCCACGTGTACGTGTCGCACGTGACTAAAATACACTTCCTTCCTTGGCCGCGTCTAAAATAGAGATACGACTGGCAGAGAATCGATTTCGATGTTCCGGAATCAGTGAATCCTCCAAGTCGACAATCAACGAGAAATAATGCACTACTGCTATAAGAATTTTGGAGTAGAATTTAATAAAAAAATTTAAGTATCACTGCAGGCAGCCCACATAACTCATCGTCTCATAAAACCCTAATCACAGAATAAATATCGCCACAGATGTAGAAAAATCAGCAAAAATGAATTAATTAAAAAAGTACGAAATTCTCTAATGAGTCGGAAGGCGTCGCTACTAATCTCTTCTAAACTTCTGCTTGATATCGAGATCATAGAGCAATGGATTGAATTTCCATTTCCCGTTTCCACGTTCCTCTCCTCGACGCAGCTTCGTTATCTTAATTCCTCGCCGATCCGAGTGAACGTAGCCAGGTGCGCGATTCAACTAGCAGAGATCGGCTTTGCAGGCGATAGGCGAGCCTCGCTCGTCGGAACAGCCTTAAAAACAGCTGTCCCTGGACGATAAACGGTTTACCTGATCGCTCCTCCGTCACAGACACGCTCCCACCTCCGCGCTTATTTGCATAAAGCCTGCTTATCTTTCCAAAGGTGGCGGAAGATCGGCGGATAAGAAGCTGCCCCGGGTGGCGGAGTAGAAAGGAAACGAAGCTCCAGGGTGAAAGCTGGATAAATTCCATGCTAGTTGCCCCCATTATTCGAATTTTACCCGAACGATTTCCTAAGTGGATCGTGGATGAGCTCTCGCGGAGACTAATTTGCAGTTTCAGCGCGGCTCTTCACTGGTTGGCCAATCGATGATCGGTTTGCTTCTAAACAGGGTCGTCTGGAATAGAGCTGCAAATATTCGAATAATTTCGAATACGGGTAATTTATTCGAATTATTCGAATGCTCCATACTATTCGAATAATTTGGGAATATTCGAATGCTCCTGATTATTGGAATAATATTCGACTACTCCTAATTATTCGACTACTCCTGATTATTCTAATAATATTCGAGTACTCCTAATTATTCGAATAATATTCGAATATTTTTGATTATTCTAATAATATTCGAATATCCGAATAGTCCTAATTATTCGAATAATATTCGAATACTCCTAATTATTCTAATAATATTCGAATATTCAAATACTCCTAAGTATTCTAATAATATTCGACTACTCCTAATTATTCTAATAATATTCGAATATTCAAATACTCCTGAGTATTCTAATAATATTCGACTACTCCTAATTATTCTTATAATATTCGAATATCCGAATACTCGCTAATTATTCTAATAATATTCGAATACTCCTGATTATTCTAATAATATTCGAATACTCCTAATTATTCAAATAATCGAATACTCCTAATTATTCAAATAATATTCGAATACTCCTAATTATTCAAATAATATTCGAATACTTCTAATTATTCTTATAATATTCCAATATCCGAATACTTCTAATTATTCTAATAATATTCGAATATTCGAGTACTCCTAATTATTCGAATAATATTCGAATATTCCTGATTATTCTAATAATACTCGAATATCCGAATAGTCCTAATTATTCGAATAATATTCGACTACTCCTAATTGTTCTTATAATATTCGAATATCCGAATACTCGCTAATTATTCTAATAATATTCGAATACTCCTGATTATTCTAATAATATTCGAATACTCCTAATTATTCAAATAATCGAATACTCCTAATTATTCAAATAATCGAATACTCCTAATTATTCAAATAATCGAATACTCCTAATTATTCAAATAATCGAATACTCCTAATTATTCAAATAATATTCGAATACTCCTAATTATTCAAATAATATTCGAATACTTCTAATTATTCTTATAATATTCGAATATCCGAATACTTCTAATTATTCTAATAATATTCGAATATTCGAGTACTCCTAATTATTCGAATATTCCTGATTATTCTAATAATACTCGAATATCCGAATAGTCCTAATTATTCGAATAATATTCGAATACTCCTAATTATTCTAATAATATTCGAATACTCCTAATTATTCAAATAATATTCGAATACTCCTAATTATTCTAATAATATTTGAACATTCAAATACTCCCGAGTATTCTCTAATATTCGACTAATTATTCGACTAATTATTCTTATAACGTTCGAATATCCGAATACTCGCTAATTATTCTAATAATATTCGAATACTCCTGATTATTCTAATAATATTCGAATACTCCTGATTATTCTAATAATATTCGAATACTCCTAATTATTCAAATAATCGAATACTCCTAATTATTCAAATAATCGAATACTCCTAATTATTCAAATAATATTCGAATACTCCTAATTATTCAAATAATATTCGAATACTTCTAATTATTCTTATAATATTCGAATATTCGAATACTTCTAATTATTCTAATAATATTCGAATATTCGAGTACTCCTAATTATTCGAATAATATTCGAATATTCCTGATTATTCTAATAATACTCGAATATCCGAATAGTCCTAATTATTCGAATAATATTCGAATACTCCTAATTATTCTAATAATATTCGAATACTCCTAATTATTCAAATAATATTCGAATACTCCTAATTATTCTAATATTTGAACATTCAAATACTCCCGAGTATTCTCTAATATTCGACTAATTATTCGACTAATTATTCTTATAACGTTCGAATATCCGAATACTCGCTAATTATTCTAATAATATTCGAATACTCCTGATTATTCTAATAATATTCGAATACTCCTAATTATTCGAATAATATTCGACAACTCCTAATTATTCGAATGATATTCGAATATTCGTAACAGTCCTAGTCCGGAGTACTTGAGGCAATCGAAATGAGGAAAAATCGGTTTATCGAACCAAGTCGAAATAAAATAGTTCCACACCGCGAATTCTGTGGGTGTAGCAGCGATTAGATTTCAGCTTAGTAGTTGACGTTTGAAATTTGGTAGATGTGATGTTTAGGTTTTGATTTAAGGTTGAAGTCTTATTACTCATTGACTGTCAACTGAAAGTCTTCAACTCACTATTGCTTGGTTCACCCATACTCAATTATTCTAAGTATTTCGATGAAAATTCGCTATACTGTAATCAGAGTATTTGTAATTTAACAAATATTTTGGGAGATCTTTTGGTGTAATAGAGGGGAACATCTTGGTATAAATATTGCTACAAATTGTTTTAAATTTTTTTCGAAACAAGCAACTGCTTTCTAACAAAACTCTTTCGTCATCATCGAGAATAGCTGAGACATTAAAATGGGTCGAGCTAAACGAAACACCCGCTATATCAAAAGCCGCGCAAAGGGTTTTATTGTCCTGTTAACGATGACAAACTGTTCGGCAGTATTTGAACGAATAATAAAACGAAGATTGCAGTGTTGAGGCCAACGTCTGAGCGTGCCGTGAATCACCAGGCAATTAAGTATGATTCAGCACGTGCGGCGTTATTAATTCGTTGCTTAATATGCAACTATAAATTAAATATATACGACCTGCGACGTCGATAACGCAATCACGTTTAATTGCGAATTCTGACGCTTTTTTCTTTCTCCGTCTGCCGCGCGGCAACGATTGAATCTGAAATGAGACTCTTCCAATCGCGAGCGATTTCAGAAACCATTTCGCAGCAAGCTGACGTTTATTTACCTGCATCCGTCGTAACGAGCTCGCGTCTCAATTAGAGCCAGTGGCTTGGAGCATTTTAAATCACCCACCGCGTGATAAAAAGCGCGCGAAACGGATGAATAATGGGCGTTGAACGGTGAGAGACGATTATAAGTGGCGGGATGATGAATAATTGTAATTTCTCGATGTCGGAGACGTCCCACATTTCGATTTTCATCTTTTAATGCGGAATTAAATTGAATTTTTAACAGGTTATAATTAAATAGAATCGAGACGATGTGTTTATAGTTGTGTCACTTTTTTATTGTTTTTTTAAGTGGGGTGGGAAGCTTGTCATATGATGTAAGAAATTCATCATTTAATTATGGTTATATATTGTCGAGTGCTTTTTAATTGTACTCGTGTTTGTGATAATTTAAGATGGGATATTCTTAGGTTTTTTGAAATGGGTATTTGAGTTGCTAATTAAGATAGAACGCAATGTAAATATTTGGGGGATCCTGGTTCAAAGATTCTTGAGTCAAGTGGGCAAAGTCTTTGACTTTTTTAGTTTTTAATTGCAATATTTTGAGATACATAAAGTTTTTTTTCTTGCGAGGATGACATTTCTTAGAGAGTGTAAGATTACTACTTTCAATCTTTATGTTATTTATTTTTCTAATTCTTTTCATTTTTGCTAATTTAGTAGCTTTTTTTTTATTAATTTTACTAATTTCAATGTTCATTTAAAACTTTATTTTAAGTTTGTTTTCTTCCGTTTCAAATTCTTTAAGTAGTATTCTAATTATACACGACCCATTAATGAATGTATTTCTTCTTAATTACATTAAGAAATAATTTTATTACGGAAAAAAAATGATGCAGGAGTTGCAAGAAAAATACTTGAAAAGTATTTCTACATTTTATCCACAACATGAATACCAATCTCCCAGAACAATCAAGTACTACAATATTATACTTGCCCCAGTATAAGCACTCATAAATTTCTTCACGAAGAATTATCATTCAAAATCTACGAAGTCTACATTCGTGCCTCGTATGAAAATAAGAGAAACCAGACATCAGCTTCATGGTTTGATGTGAAAACTGAAACTGATGTAGACAAAAGAATAACTCAAGACAGTAGCTTTCACAATTACTCATCTGAATATAAGTGAACAAACCTGTGCACTATTCCTTCTCTCTCACATAAAAAAATCTTTTCACATTTCCCAGTAATTTGACAAATAATTATTTGCATTCATTCAGAATAACACTCAAAGTAAGAATGTTCCCTGTAATTCCTAAAATCATTTAATTTAACGTAGCTTCTAAAAATGTTGTATTCAATCAACCCTCACGAAGCATTTAAAAATACATACTTAACCACTGTCCTGCTCCTACAACCTTCGTTTTCACCCTCGCCCCCAACTTGTCCCAAATCTATTCAAAAGCAATCAACGATCGCTCGTACTCTTGCAATCCTCGGTACTTAGCATCTTCGAATGCACTTGCCCTAGTTGCATCTCGAAGGCATTCCAAGACATTGTTCTCGGTGCATCGTTACGCACCGTCCTTCGCGTTCGTTATCCCTGCTGCTCTAGGATATCAAAGAGAACGAGGTGAAAGTGGCGAATAAGCAGCAACAATAGCCGCCTGGATTCTTTGATTATGCATACAGACAGATAGAGGCGCAGTCTTGAACGAACTGCTCCTATTATTTCCAGAGTCTTGTAAAAGATTTCGCCAATTTCTATTCTTGTGAAGTGAGCGTTTTTAATTTACCGTGAGCATCCTGATTTCGGAGAAATAAACGACTTGGGAAACGTCCCAGCAGGCTTCGATGCTTAATTTTGAGAGATTTATATTGTTTGGTGAAAGTAGTGATGGGTTCGAAGTAATTATTATAGTTCACTGTGCAGGGTGGTTTAGAAATGGTTTTCCTTTACGAAATTCTAATTATGAACCGAGTGTCTTTTGTAGATTTATATTGTTTGGTGAAAGTAGTGATGGGTTCGAAGTAATTATTATAGTTCACTGTGCAGGGTGGTTTAGAAATGGTTTTCCTTTACGAAATTCTAATTATGAACCGAGTGTCTTTTGTAGATTTATATTGTTTGGTGAAAGTAGTGATGGGTTCGAAGTAATTATTATAGTTCACTGTGCAGGGTGGTTTAGAAATGGTTTTCCTTTACGAAATTCTAATTATGAACCGAGTGTCTTTTGTAGATTTATATTGTTTGGTGAAAGTAGTGATGGGTTCGAAGTAATTCTTATAGTTCACTGTGCAGGGTGGTTTAGAAATGGTTTTCCTTTACGAAATTCTAATTATGAGACGAGTGTCTTTTGTAGATTTATATTGTTTGGTAAAAGTAGTGATGGGTTCGAACTAATTATTATACTCCACTGTGTATGGTGGGTTAGAAATGGGTTATCTTTCTGAAATTCTAATTATGAAATGAGTGTCTTTTGTAGATTTCTATTGTTTGGTAAAAGTAGTGATGGATTCGAACTAATTGTTATTATTCACTGTGTACGGAGGCATTAGAAATAGTCTGTCTTTATGACATTCTAATTCTGAAATGAGCGTCTTCTTCTAGATATAAATAATTTGTATTTCTGCGCATTTTATTACCCGACACAAATCTTCAAAATTTTTATTCGTTCTTGATTGTACTATAGAAACACCCCGAAATCCTATAATTACTTCCACTAACAAAATTTGTTTCAAGAAGTATGCTCGACAGTGATACTCTATCACAATATTTTTATCTAAAAAAAAAGCGTTTAGCCGGCAAAGCCGAAATTTATACCACCCCTTTCCACCTTTAAACTGACAAGCGAACATCCCCTACCCGAAGCTTCTGATTTGAAAAAAACTTCGTGTGAATATAGAAGTGTACATCATATTACAGTATGCAATTAGCAATTCTTTTTCTGCGAAAATTCACTCTGACGGGGTGAAATCATCCCTTAAAGTTATCGCATTATTTTAATATAACGATGCGAAATAGAACAAAAATTTAAATATAAGAATTATCCAGCTTCTTATGCTCTATCACACTAACAAAATAAAAATAAAAATGGTAAAGTTTACCCATCCACATTTGAAACAGCCTGTACATTTTCAACCCACCACACGATCATAATACATCTCTGAGAACTCGCTTAAAGATGTAAAAACAAGTGCCAGAAGATCATTCCTGAAATTTTCCCAATCACCCAAATCGATATGGTACAGGTGTAGCAAGCAATGCTGAACTACGTAGAGTTAAGAGAGAAGAGGATGGAAAACCAAAGAGTCCATTGTAACCCAATGATAGTATCTAAACAGGAGATAGCTTGCTAATCCTCCAGCCATCTTCGTCTCAACAGAACTCGACCCGTGATGCTCTTCTTTCTTCGAGCATGCGCGCTAGGAACCTCGCTACTGCTCGGTACACCTACAAACGGTTGAACTGCCACAGGATGTGTCTGGTTCGTACCGTTGACCTTTCGTTTCCATAGAATGCCGCGGGTTAATTGCTTCTTGCACGCAGCAGCCAGCTTCGTGCCGCGCCTAATGATTCGGTATTAAACCGCGATCGTGTCGTAACGATGACTGGGAAATATCCAGGAACGTCCGTGAACCTGAGAGAAAGTGCAGGAACCGTGATCATCGGCGTTTTAGAAAGAACGCGAGCGATACTGCTTTCTCTGGCGATGCTTGCTCGGTTTGTTGAAAGAGGGAGAGTTCTGCTGGCGGCGAAAAGTCACGGGCCTAAATTCAGTTGAATAAAAATGAATGAACTGTAAAATTGCAATAGTGTTCCAGCTGGAATATAAATTTTTTTTTTTTCTTTTTTCTCTGGGGATATTAGTTTGAAGACGTGATTCATTGGGAGAGGATTTGAGAATCTTTTTAATATTGAAGCTATGAAAAAACATTTTAAACAAATTAAAAAATTCTATTCAAATTTTGTTTGTATAATATATTATAATAGCTTAATAAATTCCGAAAAGATTTATTTAATTATGTTGTATTTATTGGGATAAAAATCTTTAAAAGCAGTTTAGTTTTTCGGTTGATCAAAGTAGAATGACCCCTCAAGATATCGAAGTACACTGATATATTATAAAGTACCAAAACACTGGAAGACTATCTATGGAAGTACCCAGTGATTCTGTACTATTGCATACGCAATTCAGACATCGATTTCCGCGGAAGGTTTATGAATAACCGAAAGATGAATCACTCGATATCAACGTACGATATCAAGGAGATATTAATTCAACGAATAAAGCTGTTCTCAAGATAGGAATGCATTTTTAGCGGTAGCGATTCTGACAAGGCGACACTGCATTACTCATTACACTCGTCTGCACGAGTACGTTATATGATAAGGACGCACTGCCTACGCTTCGTTATATAACAGATTATGGCGCGAGCATCGTTACAAGCGCCTCTGCAAAGTGACAGCGTTAAATGTTTGCAGGTCTTTTTTCATACAGGAACTTCCAATCCTAGACACTTTCATCATTGCATAATTGTTTCATCCTTATTATTCAACGGCGTTCGTCTGCAGTGTGGATTAGTAAAACTCCTTTCGTGATATTTTTATCGCATTATAACACACAATAGACTTTTCCATAGACAATTTTTAATACTCTTGTATTTACTGTATGGCATCAAAACGCATTACAGTTTTTCAATTGAAATAATTAGGTAGGGAGTGAGCAATAAATGGAGTATGTACTAAACATCAATAAGAAATATGTGATGTATACATTATAATACTAAATGTAAATAACAGGGTTCAAAGCAGATTACCTACCATTCTACAAAGATTACACGATAATTTCATAAATCTGTGACAATATTCTGCCACTGGTACGGGTTCGTACCGATCGAAGAAGCATCATAATCTATACGTAAATACAAGGTCTCTTAATAAGCGTCGCAGTCTTTGACGCAAAGTAAACCTCGGGCCGGGTCTGGTTAAGTTAAATTGAATCAGTCGATATTAGTTTCCCCAATCCCACCCTATCTTTACGAAAATAGTACGAACTAATTTGTGGGGTTCTCCCGATAAAAATGAGTCCAAACACGACATAAATCGGACTACATCCAGGATCCTCTACGGCGGTAGAGTACATTCCTATTAACTTTCAAAAATCTTAAAAATCCTCCGATTTATGCCGTGTTTGTACTCATTTTCATCGGGAGAACCTTGCCAATCAATTTATACTCTTTTCATGAAGATAGGATGAAAATGAAACAAAGTGAAGTTTTAAAATATCTCAACTTTCTTTGTCAATCTGTTCCGATTCGCTGAGCTCGACGTACTAAATAACGAGTGAGAAGATGGTTGCACGAAAAGAAGCGGCGGGATGGTGCATTCAAACTCATCCGAGCAGCGCTGTATAATTTTCGAATAAAACGTGATTGCAGGAGGACACTGTGGCCAGCCACCACAAGAGGCCGGATAGATTGTCCACGGAGGAGTGTCGCGTGCCACACGGCTCGGCGAGCGTCGGCGCGGAAGGTGTCGGCTCCTGGAGGGCCCAGCGGCGCCCCCACGGCGTCGAGGCACCTACGCCCCTGGCGGGCGTCGCGGCGCACGAGCTGGAGTCGTCCGTGGACGGCGCAACGTTCAACCCCGTCGTCGTTGCAGCGGCGGCGACGTCCGCGAGATGCTCTGCCGCGAGGAACGCGCTGATCACGGCCGCATCCTCCCACTGTTCGTCTGCCAATGCCGTCAGCACCAGGCCAAGGTTGTACCTAGGCCCAGCGACCGCTGAGACCACCAAGGAGGATGCCATGGAGCCGGAAGTCAAGGAGGAGGACGAACGAAGGTCGTCCACGCCGAGCCCCGAGGTAAATCTCATCGGAACGTCACCATCCCCGTATCATTTCCTTTTCAAACATCGCCATTTCGCTCGACCCTGTGTGTTGCTCGTTCGCCTGGCGCTTCAGGATGCACCTGGAGGTAGAAACTTGTTCTTCATTTTGTCATTCGTCGAAAAAAAGGCTTTGCTATGCATGGTTTTGGCTTGCAAGGGAACCTGTAACGCGGTGAATAGAACAGGTGTACTGTAGTTGTTGAAGGAATGTCTGGTGGACGCTATTTAATGGAAGGTGGTGTAGATATTCTAGCGGCAATGGTTTCGTGAAAAATTAAGTAAGCCTTCGCAAGCATCCCTTGCTGTGTTCTGTCTATTCCAATCCATTTCGCAGTCCCCAGTGGTCGTGCATGCATCGACTTCAGTGACTATCGTTTGCTACACCTCTGTTACTCACCATTTTTCCTCGGGAGTGTATCAGAACGTCCACCGCCAACCCACGATCCCCGTAAAATGATGCCCACGTAACGATAACGTTGTTAAAAGCCCGATGCTGTCTCTAAAAGCCTCCTCGAGTAGATCAATTAGAGTATCAGGCCGTGGGATGCTCGAGAGTGTGTAAACGAAGTTTGGCAGCGTGCAAGGCAGCCCATTAAATGGCCAGCGAAAACTGTCTGTTTACATGAGCGCCATTTAGCTCGATACAATTCCAGAAGCCCTAAATGAATATTCGCAGACGCGTTCCCTGTTGCTTTCCCAATTTCACATATTGTGCAACAGACTGCTGCATCGTTACGTAACCAGAAGCAAAGCTCGCGCGAATTTCGTGGTGCGGGTAATATATCCAGGGAGCTGTGCCCTGCGTCGTCCCCTCGAGCTACTATTTATGAAATTTTGATAGCTTCCTTTCAGCCACCCCGAGAATTCTGATGGAAAAGAAGTGGTTGGAAACCACTGGTATCGCCGCGTGCTTGTAGAGCACGAGTCCTTCCTATATACACGTCCGCCAACGTAGGCGCGTATTGATTTTACGGAGAGCTCGCCTCTCTATCTTTCTCTGCCTCTGTTATATACGTTTACGCACACGTACCGTGCATTTCCTCTCTCCCTCTTCCTCCCTTCTTATCCCACCGCCACTCTCTCTCTCTCTCTCTCTCTTCGGCCGCCCTTTAACTCGCCCTGCCATCCCCCAAACCTTGCCGCGAGAATTTATTGCGCTCCTTTCGCGGCTCTCGCAAAAACACCGGGGGTTTTCTGCTCGAATCGCCACTTACACCCGGCCCGGTACATCGACGGTAACCTTGCGCAGCTTTCTTCCTCTCGCGGAGGCTGGATCGGTTTATTTTCGGCCGGGATGCCCGAGTCGCTCTGAAAGGAACTTGGCCAAACTAGTTGCTCCCAGAGAAGCTGGTATCAGTTTTTAATTCCCAGAGGAGCTGGCAGCTTTGAATGTCAGGAACTTGTGTTTCTGAGGGATTTTCAATGTCAGGACTAATTTCGTTGCCCCGGCGTTTCTGTTGGACAGGGTTACGCGCGAAGGAGCAAGCGCTACAATGAAGGTGGCAGCAGCGAGGAGGAGAATAGGCCAGACACGTCTCTGCAAGGTCACAGGCTACCGTCTTCATACCGGGGGACTTGGCCCATCAGAAGAGACCTGTGGGCCAATCAACAAATGGGCTTTTCCGCCCAACAAAGCTCGTCCACCACTGTACATAACGTGAGTCACTTTCCAATGTTTAGGTAGGCGTACTACGTTTGCGCTGTGCAGGCAAATATGTACAAGATGTAGAGGCTGTTATAGGCAACAAAATTCATATGTAAAATCCCTCGCGTTCATTTGCGACCAAAGGACGTAGCTTACCCCTCCTGACTCCCGAACCGATCAATGCTCCTCCGCGAGCAGAGGTTTCCGAGCTAACATTCACCTTGGCCCCGCAGGACGTAGCCAGCGTCATGAGTTTCTCTTCGAATTCCGGCGGGACACTCGGTTGTTCGTCGGAGATGCAAGGCGATCGAAGGCTAGGGGCGAAGGTGGACGTGGTGTACAACCTGTTAGGAATGCTCGGCAGCACGGAGGGCAGAGAGGACATGAGCGCCACCCTGCTCTCGATGAGCACCTCCATAGACAATTGCCTGATAATGAGGCAGTCCGGATGCCTGCCGCTGCTGGTGCAGCTGATTCACGCGCCGGGGCAGGACCCAGAGACCAGGGAGAGAGCTTCGAGAGCTTTGCACAACATAGTGCACGCCAAGAGCGACGAGAGAGCCGGGCGTCGAGAGGCGAGAGTGCTCCGATTCCTGGAGCAGCTGAGGGACTACTGCCAGGCCCTCAGGACATCCCTGGAGACGGGACAGGTTCCGGAGGACCTGGAGAGACACCCGGGACAGACGATAGCCGCCCTGATGAAGCTCTCCTTCGACGAGGCGCATCGCCACGCCATGTGCCAGCTAGGCGGCCTGCACGCGGTGGCTGAGCTCATCGAGATGGACCACACGGCCCACGGCAGCGAGTGCGACGATCAGAACTGCATCACTCTGCGCAGGTACGCCGGGATGGCGCTGACGAACCTGACGTTCGGCGACGGCAACAACAAGGCGCTGCTCTGCTCCTTCCGCGAGTTCATGAAGGCGCTGGTCTCGCAGCTACGGAGCCCCAGCGACGATCTCAGGCAGGTGACGGCGAGTGTCTTGAGGAACCTGTCGTGGAGGGCGGACACCAGCAGCAAGCAGACTCTGAGGGAGGTGGGGGCGGTGACTGGCTTGATGAAGGCTGCGATGGAAGGCAGGAAGGAGTCCACGCTTAAGTCGATCCTCTCCGCTCTGTGGAACCTCTCGGCGCACTGCAGCACGAACAAAGTGGACATCTGCGCCGTGGAGGGAGCCCTCGCCTTCCTCGTGGACACGCTTAGCTACAACGCGCCGTCCAAGACCCTGGCGATCGTTGAGAACGCGGGCGGCATACTGAGAAACGTTTCCAGCCACATCGCCGTTAGGGAGGATTACCGAGCCATCGTGAGGGAAAGGGGATGCCTTCAAGTGCTGTTGCAGCAGCTACGATCGCCCAGTTTGACCGTCGTCAGCAATGCCTGCGGCGCACTGTGGAACCTCTCCGCCCGATGCCCTCAAGATCAACGCCTGCTGTGGGACCTGGGCGCGGTGCCCATGCTCCGCAGCCTCATCCACTCCAAGCACAAAATGATCTCGATGGGCTCGAGCGCGGCACTGAAGAATCTACTGAGCGCCAGGCCGGGGTGCAACAATCTGATCCACTTGGATTCCACAGCCCGCGGCTTGGGCCTTCCCACTCTCCCGACCCTGGTCGCCCGCAGGCAGAGGGCCCTGGAGCAGGAGATAGACCAGAACCTCGCCGAGACTTGCGACAACATCGAGCCCAGCACGTCACCCACGAACAAGGACGACAAGTTCTCGTTCAAGGTGGACCACAGCTTCCTGGGGATGAACGCGCGCACCTTGCGCCCCTACCAGCTGCACAACCAACCCAGCACGTCCAGTATGAAGTGCAACGGTGTCGCCAGGAGCGAGAGCAGGGACTCCATGCGCTCTATAACCAGCACCCACTCCGACACCATGTTCGAGCGGGTGAACCGCCACGTGCAGAACGGACTGTCGCCCACTGACGTTCAGATGAAGCAGCAGTCCTCGTCGCTGCACTCCGCGGTCGGCTTCGACACTGGCATGTCCAGCGACAGCCACACCAAGACCTCCTCCGAGAAGAAGTACACCCTGCGGTACAAGAACGCCATTCCAGATCGCTTGAAGTCGTCAGACACCTTCAACGGCGTGGGCGACCTTAGGTGTACCAACTCCACCATCTCCTGGTCCTCGGCGCCCGACCAAGAATCAGCTTGCTCGCAGAACCTGCTCCACTCCTCCGTCGAGGACAACCTCCCGCAGAGCATGTCGTCCGCGTCGAAGGCTGGCAGCCAGTCCAGCGTCTCCGAGGAGACGGAACTGAACGTTTGCGCGAAGACCGAGTACCAATGCGTGGTCACGAAGACGGGGGTAGATACTCCCTCCTCGCTGTCATTCACCAGCAGCAGCTCGCCCGTCAAGGACACCGTCGGCTTCGGGAACATGTACGACAAGACTGTGCTGCACCAACACAATCCACTGAACTCTATACAGAAGGCCATTTCTCCCACTGTCGCTCATCGGACAGATGGGAACCTGTTCAGCGACTACGCCGAGACCGACTTGGATCAGCCGACCGACTACAGCCTCCGCTACGCCGAGCGTAGCCTGGAGGACGACGAGAAGCAACATTCCCACTACTTCGTGAGCAACGAGCAGGGCCTCGTTCACGAAGACACGGTGAAGACTTACTGCACGGAGGGCACGCCGCACGGGACCTCCCTGAACTCCTCCAGAGCCGCTTCTGCATCCGACCTGCAGGAGGACAGCCGGCAGAGGAACTTGTCGAGGAAGATGCAGGAGCAGGGCAAGCTGCAAAGTAAAGAGGGATTGAATCTGGCGTGCACTGTCAAAGCTCTGGACGAGAAGAAGAGGAGCCAAGCGTTGAATTACTTCGAAGCGAACATTAAGAGCGATAGCGTTGAGGAGAACGGGCACTCTTCGGTCAAAATTCCGTTAAGGTCAGTACGTTTGCAGATCGCTTAGAGATTATAGTGATTCGTAGATCAGTCAAGATGTTTTTTATGTATAATGGAAAATCAGTAAGACGTTTTTTTTTTCCTTACTAGTTTTAGAACCACGCTTAACCAAATATCTCCAAATAACTTGCATTATGAAGAGAGTGATAATATGGCGTCAAATTCAGACAAAATTAGATCAGGTAACATAACTTCATTCTACGTTTTATTCTATAATAGTTATGAGAGGGAAGTGAGGATGTGTCAAAATTTCGAGTTGATGTTTGAAAAAGGCAAATCTACTTTATTATAGACCCGGAGAAAAAGTATGAAACTCAAAATAACATCCCCGTCAATGCAGTTAATTCGTACGTGATCAGTGCACTGAAGGCTTCTAGCGATTCAGGATGTAAGGAATTTGAACTAAAAGGAGATACGCGTAACATGCCTTGTATATTAAATATAAACAACTCTTCCGAATGTTTAGATCAAGTCAGTGATGGGGATGAGGATGACGAAGATCTGCTTACAGCTTGCATTAATATTGGAATGCAGAATAATAGGTACATATCCTAGATCCGATGTAAACTCCTATGTCACTCCGATCTGTGGATTTACTCATCGCTCATTCGCTTCTATTTTTCCAGACACAGGCATTCATTTATAGGAAACAATTTTGAGAAGCTCCCGCGAAATGAAAGCAACTTAGCCAGGTATCAGACCAGCGTTGCATTAGATCAAATGGAGTGCAATGTAATTGTCGATTCTGCTATGAACAACTTAGATAAAACACAAATAGCATGCAAGGAAGCAATGAGCTCTGACGCTCGAAAAGAAAAAGTTAGCGAGAGTTTACCAAATATAGCGTCTGATTACAGCCAGTACACAGAAAGATTAACTGAAAAGGTAAGGCATTCGATGCTTTTGTATATATTTTTAAATCGCGCCTATGCTTTCGAAAGTTATTTTCACGAACATAGCAAAAACTGATTTATAGTCTTTTATATATATAATGTTTTTCAGGTGGCGGAAACTAAAGTCACGGTAGGGCAGTCAGACAAAGTTATAGAGAGCAAGTTGGGAATAGTAAGCAGAAATTCGGGGCATAGTTTGCTGATAGTCGATGATAATCTCTGTAATTTTTCGTTGCCTTCGAACTTGAGGAATAGCCCGATACTCCACGAGACAGTAGTGTTCAATACAGAGCCCAATCAGCAGCAGTATTTGTCGAGCATTGACACCCAGTCGAACGAGGACATGTCGTCGTTCGTTCACAATGACCTCCTCGAGGACGAAGGGAACGAAGGCGGCAAGGCGTTAGAAACGCCGAAGGACAAAAGCCCGGAGGAGCTATCTATGCAGCAGTCTTACACAAAAGTGACGGACTCGGAAAGCAGCGAGTCGATTGATTCTGTGGAGCAATCAGAGCACGCGCTGCTGGAGTTGTGCATACAGCCTGGATTGACGAATACCATCGAGCACATTAATCTGAACAAGGCCGCTTTGAAATCGAACAAAGCTCTCAACGTATTTAAATCGACGGACATTAATTATTCAAGCGATGGCAGTAGCATGTACAATGACACGAGCGAAGTGGACGGCGTTAAGAGGGACGAGACGGACGAGAAGCGGAAATCGCTGCAGAAAGGCAGCGGCACACCGAAACACGGGAAGAAGGAGGAGGTGTATCGCCGTCAGAGAGACCCTGACGCCATGATCGCCTCGTTAGACCGGCTGACGGTGACGTTGGTGCAGCAAACAGAGGCGATACGGGAACGGGACTCGAGCGCGATGAAGCACAGTATATTAAGCGACGCGTGGAACGAGGATTCCCCCAACGAGATCTCTTTCCCCAGCATCAGCATCAGCGCGCCCATCATCGCCTCGTTCAAGAGCGACGTGCAGGAAGACCAGTGCACGGCAACCTCCGAGTACGTTGAAACGGTGAGCAGCGAGAGCACCCACATGACGAACTCGAAGATCATACAGAGGGAGGCGTTCAGACTGGCCGAGGCGGTGGATGCTGAGATGAACAAGCATCAGCAGGAAGTAGAGACGACGAGTATGTCGTCCATGGACCTGGAAGCGATTAAACCGCCCTCCTCGATGGGGAGTCTGTTGTCTTTAACGGCCAGCTACGCTGGTTCGGGGGACTGCAGCGAGGTGTTCGTTAATAGAGACAGGTGCAACTCCACGTCCCTCCCGCCGGTTCAGGTGAAGACCGTGTCCTCGACGGATTCCCGAAGCTGTCGCAAGAAGTCGCTGCCCCTCGGTGTCGTGGCTAAGCGGGCTCTGAGTCAGACTCAGAGTCACGCTAGCAGTCTAGAGAATTTGTTGAACGAGTGCACTGGCTCGCACCTGGACAGCGTCAAGCCACCGTCGATGATGGACGAGCTGTTCGACGTCGGCGACATGGAGAACAGCATGGTGAGCGTCGCCAGTATCACGTCCGAAGTAGCGGATCCCAAGGACCAGGAGTCGCACAGCTTGACTAACAGCGACGCCGTGTTCGACCTGCTGAAGCCTGTCGCGAACATCCTCTCTATCACCTGCATGCGCTACGCAGAGGCGATGCAGAGCAGCGGGAACAACAGCCTCAGCGAGTGCCTGGAGAACATCAACCCGCCCTCCTTGTTCAACGAAGTCTGCGAGATGGACGAGTCGACGATGGAGCAGGCTACGGACACCATATGCAGCGACACGCTGTGCATCGACGCGGAACTGCAGACCGAGGAAGCACCCCACCCGATCGTCGTGGAGAAGATCGACGAGGGGGGTAACGACACGGATGAAGCGGTCACTCCAATCTCTTCGGAATATTGCGGCACCAGTTCGGCTGAGTCCACGCCGAAGAAACGATTGCAGAGGAACTTGACGCCGAAGCAGAAGAGGACTCTGGCCAAGGAGAGGTACAAGACGTACACCATTGCCGCGGAAATGGACAAAATGAGGGAGGATAGGGGGGAGACTGGGAACGGAGAAGTAGAGAAGATTCGCCGAGGAAAGTGCTCGCCTTTTTCGAAACTGACACCCAAGCAACGTAGGCAAGAGGACAGAGCAAGGTTTCAGACACAGGTGTTGGAGAATCCTTTCCCTGAAGCGATCCAAGATCAACGAGGCGGTGTTACCTCCGGTAGCCACGAGCGCCCTGAGAAGCCAGAGACAGCGTCTCCCGTTAAGTCTGCCATTCCCACGTTCACCAAGTTCTCTGCTTCTAAAACATTGATAAAGAACCGGATGGAGCAGAAGAAGAACAGGGAGAGGTATCGAACGAGGACGTTGAACGATTCTGAATGTATATTCAGAGATACCGAGAGCAATGCCACAACAAACACGACAGGGGCAAGTCCATTGGCCCCGACTGTTCCCTCGGATGACATTCAAACTATGTTAGAGCAGAATGCTACCATCGTACTGAACACCTTGAACGAGTCGAACAAGGCGAACGAGAACGGAGAGGAGACGTTGCTGGACTATGAGACGATAAGTTTGGTGTCGAACGAGTCCGAGTCTGAACGCACCCTCCGAATGAGATTCGTCAATGGTGTCTCGAAGAAGTTGATGGGCGCCTGCAGCCAGCAAATGGGCGAAGAGCAAGTGCCAGGAGATAGCCACAAGGAGGCTGCTGAGATCGAGCCCGTCAGGTCGCAGGAGGACATCAGGTTTGCTGATACTGTGGAAAGCGAGAGCGAGGATGAATCCAACAACGCTGAAGAACCACCCAGGGAGACTAAGCGACCGCGAATAATTAAGCCAGGGATGGTCAGGGATGCCAGCAATGATTCGAACGCAACCGACAAGTCGGAACCAGAGAGCCCGAAGGCCATTCGTGGCAGAAGGAAAGCTCTTTACTCGAATCCAATAACAAGAAAGCCAACGCCACAGTCTTCGCCGTTAAAGCAAGTGAACCCCGTCAGCGGTATACCCATAGGTCGTAGCAATACTTCTCCCATCGTGAGGGCCACCAGGGCGACCACGCTCAGACAGAACAACAACAGTCCAAATAACATGGCAAAAGAGCCTCCAAAGTCGGCTGCGAGCTTCAAAATGACTCCCATCTCAACGGACGGGGAGAAACGGGGGAAGAACTTGTCAGCAGCCGCGAAGCGAGCCTCGGTTCCGCAGAAAGGGTCGTCGTTAACCTTCACCAAGTCTGTGAAGAGGCACAGCACGCCTCCAACATGTTCCTCCTCGAATTTCCAACAGGACGGTAAGTCGGATGTAACTATCAAGCCCTTAGAACGACAAGGCACGTTTACCAAAGATGAGCCGGAAGTGGAGAACGCGCCCCTGGTGCTGTCCTCGGTATCCTCCCCGGTAAAAACGAAGATCGCGAAACCGATTAAAGGCGCCACGTCCAAGGTGCATCCCGCGATGGGGAAGCCCAAAATCGCGCCGAAGGCGCACCAGGCGTACCAATCGAAGGTCCCCAAAGGGAACGCTTCGGAAAAGATACTACCACCTAAACCGTTGCCGCTGCTGGTAGCGCCGAAACGACTACCGACGGGGAAAGCGACCCCAACCTCAAAAGCTCAAGCTAGTAATCAAAACGCGCAAGCCGAGAACAGCAAAGTTTTCCGGAAGGTAGGTCCTCTCGGACAGAGGTCCAACAGCAACTCCAGCATCGTGTCCAACTCGTCGACGGGCTTGCAGACTAGGAAGTTAGCGAAGGAAGCCACCAGCAAAATTGCGAGCCTTTGGAAGAAGGTGGAGGAGAGTAAGAACAAGCAGCGTTTCGAGAAACCGGACACGAGGCAATGGGTTCAGCCTGGCGCCAATGTCGTGGATGCCCCATCCCCGGTCAGCAATCCACCTGCTTTCAGACTGTTCCGCAGCTCGACGTTCGAGGGAGTCCCCCAGGAGAACGATAATCCCGGCTCGACCCTGTATAAGTCCAAATCGAAGAAGCCACTAGCAGCGGGCGTGCAGTCGGGTAAGATGAAGTACAGGAATTCTTGCGACTTAAGTGGGATGAATGCGAACGACGCTCCTTGCAAGATACCCGTGAAATCCGGCGACGCCTCTGCGTATAAGAAAGACGTGGCGCAAGTTGGAGATGCTTCGGTGATTCTACGGAAGCAACAAAATTCCGAGTCTTCCGCGATGGAGGTGGATCCCACGAAGAGAATATCACGCCTTGGTTCCTTTATAAGAGTGGACTCTGCGAACGCAGAGGGCTCCGCACAAACCTATGTCAATGGCGGCGGCGTGCGCACACCCGCCTCTGCTATCGTACCACCTTTCAATTACAACCCGAAGCTAGACATTCCCTCGCAGATGGCCAAAGTTACTCCAGACGAGAGCGAAAGTAAATTCGGAGTGGTGGATTGTCACGCCGACATAGTTACAGCTTCTACAAGGGTGACAACAGTATAGGGAAGCCTGTTGTATTTTTAAAGTAACAAACCTTTTTCGTAGTATCGCTTTTTTGTTTCAGGCTAGTCATTGTATATTTGCTTTGTGTCGCGTCGACAGTAAGTCGACCGGCGGTACGCATTACAAGTACTCGATAAGTAAGTTAACGAATTTCATTTTACCTCGTTGCCCCGAGTGGTACTGAAAAATCTCTATCATACTCCGCTGATTTTTACGCATTGAACATAGGATGGTCACTCGAATAATTTGCTGGTTGCATGCGTCGCGATGCATGTTTTTTAAGAGGTACGAATAAAGTGTGAAATAGCAGCCGAGAATTCTGATATCATTCCTATTCACTTTGCGTGTTGTATATACATTATATTGAGAGAAAAAATTCCATGATCACGAGGAGAGTTTAAAATCGGTAGTACGTAGCAGTGATTATCCTCGATTATTTATTCAATTTTGTATATATCGAACGTGGATGAAAAAGTGTAGAAAGTTTAGTGATATATATTACGACCCGCGGTGTATATCGCGGGGGACAACGTCGCTGTACATCTTCGTAATAGACAAATTTCGCGGGGAATGAGATCTGTATTTTGTTTCCGTCGTAACTGATTTGTATTCCTTGAACGAATACAAAGTCTAATTACTTTTAAAGACTGATAGAAACAAGATGATGATTCGGACGAAGCTTGGACATCTTCGACGCAACAGAATGTCATTATAATAAAACTGTAGTAACATTTGTATGGATGTAGCGGTCTAAGTAACGCTAAACCGGCATTTGCACGGGAGAGACAAAATTTTGTAAGCCTTACTTTAAGTTTCTAGTCTACTTAAAAGTCTACAGGTGAAGTAGCTTCTATTTTGGTCAAGTGTATTACATAAAAATCGATTTGCATGTAAGAAGTCTACCGATTCGACTGTTACCCCTTTCTAAAATACACGTAGCTACGATTAAGAGTGTGTACGGATCAACTAAGCATCTGCAGATCTGAAAATTCATGACTCTCGGCGCGGTGATTACCGTTTCAATTTCGCGTGCCCCTTGTTCTCGGTTCGATCGACAAAAAATTTTTGCTGCGTATTTGGTGCAACGAAGAGTACATGGTTTATGTTTCCTTCTATGTCGCGTCATCTTTCCTTCTGCATGCGTCGGATCGACCTGGAATCTCATTAGAAGGAGAATGTTCGACGCGATGTAGAACAGATTTTACTGTCCATTATTTACAGAGATTCGTTACGCGTGTTTTAGCCCTGTTCCAGTTCGAGTTAATTAGATTTAACTCTCCCAACTTGGAACCACACCAGGGTGCCTTTATGTTTCCCTTCGTACGAGAATCTGGTCTGTACACCGAGCTCCGTTTCGCGATACGTTTGTAATGATCCTCGTCATTTACTTAGACCTTAAGTGTAATTCATCTTTCGTTACGTTGTGTTTTAGATTCGGCAAACATCTTAATGATTTGTATATTAATAATTGCAGTACAATAAATTTCTAGCTACTAATGTCTAAATATATTTTGTCTGATACTTCATGGCAGGAGGAAATACAGCTCCGTGTTTTTATTAAAATGCGTATGTTAAGAAGGAAGGTAATACTTCGCACGATGTAAAATACTTCAAGTAAAAGTAATAAATATAAACATTTATTCATCCATTTCTATAAAAATATTTATTTATCGTACATCGGGCATTCATAAAGATTGATCGACTTGTCTTCGGACACTGACGCAATTATGTTCTTTCTTTGTGGATTGTACTTCACGGCCCACACCTAAATATTTTCACAATTTCTTGCAGATTATTGTATATTCCCTTAATTCACGATAAAAATTCGTAGTGATCCTCCGGGAAGTGACCGGTATAACCGCAGCCATTTGCAGCAAAACCGGAAGTAACATAACCTAAACATTCATTGAATCGTCTGCTTTCCAAGCTGATCGTTTAACTATCTCTTTCTATCCGTATTTCTGTCTCTTTCTTTTCCACAGTTTCTTTCTCTGTCAACTTCCGCTTTTGTCACAAATGGCGACAACCAATCAGCGACGATACAGGTTGTTCCGATCCCTCCCTGGGGGATCACTAAAAATTCCAGTACACTATACCTGATCATTATGCTCGTTAAACGTATGCAAACACTGTCGTTGCGCCAATTCCCAGACTTTAACCGTATGATCGGAACTGCTGGAGACAAAGTTTTGCCCGTCCGGGGAGAAAGCAACGCCAAGTACCCACGAAGCATGACCGGACATAGTCCCCGCTAAATTAGCATCTTTTCTGTAACGGAAAATAAAGGAACAATCAATCTCGCGACTGTGCTTCCGATTGATTTTACTCACACATCGTACAGCTTCATATGCCCGTCGTCCGAAGCGGTAAGAAGTAGTTGAGAGTCCGGCGAGAAGCACAGAGATCTGATAGGCATAGCATGCCCTGAAATATTGTAAGTTTACTTAATACTTTCGGCAGGCATGAATCGTTGTAATGAAATTCTAGTACCTTCTAATGTGCGCAACACTTTCCCGTAAGTAACATCGAAAATATTGATAATTCCGTCTATCGCGCCGCTAGCGATATATTTACCATCCGGACTCTAGATCATGCCAAACAAAGCTCGTTTCTATTCTTGCACTCAGGACAGAGTTAAATTTCGAATATACACTTTGAATCAAGCTACTCACGTAGGCAACGCTTAACGTGAATTTTCCGCCTCTGGTATCTAAAGTCTGTTCCTGTTTACCACTCTCCGTTCCGTACAAATGTATTTTACCGGAGTGGCTACCGGAGACAATGAACTTGTCGTCTGGAGAGAACACTACCGTCCAAATGTCTACAGGACCTACTTCGATGCTAGATATTTTCTCCCCCGAGTCCACGTCCCACAGTCTTAAACTGGAGTCCAATGAACTGGATGCGCACTCTAGAAATATAAATATGTATTGTCATGAATCGTGGGGAACGAAGAATGAAGGTGGCTGTCCAAGCGAATTGCGATTAATGCAAATGTGTTAGCGTCGCTAACAACTTACTTGAGCCATCGGAACTTACTGCGACGGACACCACACCGAGCGAGTGACCAGTTAGCTTGTGTTTTAATTGGAAGCTCTTATCCTTTTGTTCCCAAACTTTAACGGTATCGTCGACTGAGCCGGTAACCAGATATTCCACTGTTTCTTCTTCGTTGGATCGTATGGAATCGCTAAAGGAACGGTTGTTGAAAAATGTATCATGGGAAGGACGGTTTGTATATTTACGGTGAAATTTATTTTTAGGTTAGGTACCGTGAATCTTCGTTGTCCGCGTGAGCTTCCTTTTTCTTCTTCAGACAACCCCAGGCACAGGTCCAGATACTGTCCTCGTGAGCATTTTCTGTGTTACTGAGTAACGAGTACTGAAAGAAGTTGGAACACGGCTTTGCAACTGTCACGTACTATACGCAACATAACCTCAATGTATCGGTAAATTCACGAATTCGAGTATATCACTTACCATTTCAGGAAACACCTACGATCTTCTAAACAATATATTGTTAAATACTGATATATTCACGTGAATGTAGAATATTATCTTGTTCCAATACAGAAAATCTTGTAAAATGTGTTACACGGTATATATATATGTGTGTACACATTGATAGATATACAAGGTGTCTCGTGTAAAGCGTCATAAACTGTTTCCTCGAAAACTGTAGTACCTACACTGTTGCGCGGCCGTCCGGGAAAACTCGTACCTCGTGGGAATTTCAGCGTTGATTCGATGCCCGTGGAGCTCTGAAGAGCTCTGCTCGCGAAACGCGTTAATTCAATTATACTAATAACATGTAACAAATAACAAACACAATAAACTCGAAGAACTGGAACTAAATGAAATTGTCAAAGGATTATAAACTATAAGAAACGAAATGAGGAAATTATTGAAGCTCGGAGCTGGATTTATTCAGCGTCCGGTTTGGTACAAGATTAGCGACGATATGCGAGAAGAAACAAACTTCTTCGTATATTCCTCTTTTTATTAATTCTATTGTTTATTAATGCAAATGTTTCGAGTGTTCAATAAGGAGGCAAAGACAAACATCTAACATTGAAATGTTCACGCTTAACAGTTTCCAATAAATTTAACTCGCTTTGTTCAAACTTGGCACTTTAAAAGCTTACGCTAAACACTGCTAGAGCGAGAATCGCAACACACATATATATGCTCTGAGGGTAAGGTAGGTAACCAGATTTTTTGGCGTTCGGTGTGTTTACCGTGTTTACGTTATCAAAGATTGTGATCATTTCCAGGGTTCACAGCGATTAAGCGCAGTGAATGGAGGGGGAAACACCTACAGGAGTGGTGGTAATGCGTGCGTAACTGACGCAGGCGCAGTTCATGCACACATTACCATCGCGGTTTACCAATTTTCACAGCATCGACGAACTGTATGCAGAAAAAAATGTTGTATAACAAATTGTAACACTGCAATGAACAATGATCTCAATTTACGTTTTCATAAAAGTGCCAAAAAGTGGAGTAACTGAAATTGTCCACATTACATACTTTTACATATTCCAAAATTGTGTCTATATAAATGTCAACATTTTTAAATATAACTTTTATACTACTGAATTTGTTATGTCATACTATATAGTGCCACCGTTCCCGCGGTGGTAGATTCCTTTGCCAATAAAGCTTCGCGTTTCTACACTTCGCGGGCACACAGAGGGAAATCCCGGCGCACACCATTAACCTCGTCGCTCGGGGAACGCTGGGAGCAGGAACCCCAACAATACGACGTGGTCTCACGTCATCACGCGGGACGAATCTCATTCTCACGAATTATACGCGTCGATCTAGTCTCAGACACACGAGATATGGTCAGCGTCGTGTTACGCACGTCGTCACCCGATTCTCAGACCCCGAAAGAACTGGCATTACTGCCCGAAACAAAAGAGACTCGAAATCAAAAGAGGCGCTTCGGGGTGGGGAGTCCCAAGTCACGTGACGCCTGGCGTCACGAAAGTGCGACACCAGCGCCGCTCGCGACGCGGCTCAGAAGCTTATCACAGAATTTTCTCAACAAAATACCAAATTTCCTATATAAATTTGCTAAAAGCATACGAAGCTATTTGTAAATAGTCTGTAAATAAAACTCGCAGGAAGTTGACATTACACTTTAACATTACTATTACACTATACATACACAACTGTGCGATTTGTGAGCCAAATCAGTCTACTTTTCATACATTAAATTCTAAATACTCGGTGAACAAATCCTAACCTAGAAATCCGGACTCGTTCGAGTAGTACATATTAGAAGTTGTCCTCACACTCACAGAGTTATGAATCACTGACAGAGACCAGGCCCGCAAGATGTTAAAAACACTGAAATATGGGAAAAAAGTCTGCGGATTCCAGAAAGCCGTGGCGCACAAGCGATCGTTCCTCTCCGAAGCGTACCGGTGCGAGGAAGCATGGCAAGCGCGACTTAAATCCCCGCTAATACAAAAGATCAAGCCCGAGAACTTCTTCTTAGACCTGGAGCACAAACAAACCACCACGGGGCACGTGAGCTCCATCGACATCGACATATTCGCAAACACCGTCGTAGAGAAATACCAAACAGAGGAGCTGCTCACTTTGATCCACAACGTAAGGTTAACCGCTGAGACGTCGAGCACATTAGAATCGACGCATCACGCCGTCATAAGATACCTCTTACACCACGATGCCACCGAAGAGCTCATAAACGTGCTGCACGACAGACTAAATTACGGCATCTTCCCCGACCACATCTGCTACAACATAGTCATGGACACTTACATAAAAGCGAAAGATCACGCCAGCGCGGCGAAGATCGCTGTTCTACCTATGTTACAAGAAGACTCCGAGCACCCGATAACCAACGCATTATGCGTGTATTCCTGTCAGAAGTATCTAGAAAAGCCTAGCGACTGGGTGAAACCTCAGCCTCCGGAGGACGATAGCAAGGAGGAGATCAGAATCCGCGTGGATTACATCAAACCTTATTACTTCGACGATCATTTCGATCTCACGGATCCGAGCGACTTGGTGGGAAAGACGTTGGCTTTTTATGGGAAGATTATGAATAATACGTTAGGGAGGACGTGCCAGTTGAGGGGTTTAATATTGTATAAAAAGTATCAAGATGTAGCGAAGCTGGTGGAACAATGGGTAAACGAAGTCAAGGGAGAGACTGTTTACGAAGAAGTTTTCGAATTGATAAAGAAAGATACTGAGAATATAACTGAAGAGAATGTAACGGAAGAATACAAGGCTGCGATGGCTCAGCTTGATGCGTTAAAAGCTACGAGCTTGTGTAAGGACGGTTTAACTGAAGCACTGGAGAACGAAGTTAAAACCGCAGTCGAGCAGCAAGCTAGGATAGATATGGATGAACAATTAAAAGTAATTAGTAGTTGAAAGTATTAAGTGGTTGAGCCACCCTGGGACGCATAAAGCAGCACCACATTGAACGAATTTTATTTATGATACTGCGAGGTTGAAACTTATTTCTATGCCTCTTATGTTTTCGCTTGTGGCGGAAAAGAACGCGATTTTCGGGATTTTTTTGTGGAATGTCTACTGTATATTTTTTTACAAGTATTTGATTATTTTAAAAGTACATATATGTAGCAAGTTTTAGTAATTTTGTTATAGAAAAACATTAAGATTCCGCCATTCTCGCGGAAGCTGTTTCGATAAAGGCACTGTGCGGTGAGCACGATTTCTCCGAGTCGGGTTTAATCTAAAATTGAAAATTCAAAAAGATTCTGTTAATATATGGTTGAATTCAGTAAATGAACGAAGGTTTTTCAAAAAGTTGATTTTTGACAAAATGGCGGCCGTTTAACGCAAAACCACGATTTTTCGATGCCTGAGTTGTTGGTTTTTTGTTAATTATAATGAGTTTTTGTTAAAATCGCATCGGAAAGTAAGTTGACACTCTTTAAAATCGCATAACTTTTTTAAAATTGGTCCAAACGACTTGAGTTTTTTTTTTAGATGCTAGCGGAATTAGTTTTCTAGGTGACGTGTTTCGTCGTTTTGAAGAAAAATGCACTTAGCCGGAATAGCAAAAAAAAAATAGTAAAGGTCGTTTTTAAAACTTTTTTTTCTGTGAGCCTGTAATGAAAATTTAAAAAAAAAAACGTTTGTAGATTGAAGTAAATTGTATACATGCCGAAAATTTCATCTAAATCGGTTAACGTTGTTCTGAGCTATAAATGCTTAAAGATCGCAGAATAATTCCCGTAATCAACGATTTTCGACCTTATTCTGCGATCTTTAAACGTGGGTACCTAGCTCAGAGCAACGTTAACCGATTTAGATGAAAATTTTAGCATGTATACACTTTACTTCAATCTACAAACGGTTTTTCTGAATTTTCATTACAGGCTGACGGGAAAAAAAGTTTAAAAAACAACCTTTACTATTTTTTTTTGCTATTCCGCCCAAGTGCATTTTTTTTCAAAACGACGAAACACGTCACCCAGAAAACTAATTCCGCTAGCATCTAAAAAAAAAAACTCAAGTCGTTTGGACCAATTTTAAAAAAGTTATGCGATTTTAAAGAGTGTCAACTTACTTTCCGATGCGACTGCATATGAAAGAAGTCTGCAAATGTTTAGGCCAATCGATACAGCGGTTTCCGAAATATCTTTCTCACCGATATCAAAACAGCTTCCGCGAGAATGGCTGTTATTCGTTCATTTTTTAATGTTTTTCTATAACAAAATTACTGAGAGTTTCTCCACATATGTACTTTTTTTTATTTTTTTATTTTTTTATTTAAGTCTCATAAGAGACTTATTAAAAATATGTACTTTTAAAATAACTGAATAGTTGTAAAAATATATATAATAGATATAATCCACAAAAAATTCCCGAAAATTGCGTTCTTTTTCGAAAGCTGACTAGGCATAACCCCTTAATGAATAAAATGTATAAATATTGTACAGAAATATTAAAAAATGTTCGTCTGAAATTAGAAACATCACGATTTTATTGTTCATTGCTAAAATATCTACGAAGTAGCATACCGAATTGAAAACAAAATAAGTTTTGAGAACCCAGGGTGGCGTGACCCCTTAATAAATGCGGCAGTCAGAGCAACAACGGACCAACCCACATTAAAATTTTTTTTTTCCTACTTTATATGGTTAGTAGGGCCTATTGGAATACGTTATTGTTACTAATTCAATTTCGAAAAAAATGTGGTTTAGTCCGTTGTTGCTGAGTCAGCCTCGAATCCGAAAGCGTGAACAGATATTTTGTCCAACTACTTAAATGTTTCTTAATATTTCAGAAATATACCGAGTGGGAGAGTGTAAGAGCGAGTGTATTAGACAAACAAATGCAAGAAGTAAAACGGCAGAACAAATTGGCGGTGTTGAAAAAGATGAAAGAAAGCTTGGTCGAGCAGGAGAAGCTTTTGACGTTCTTCGAGCACGAGGAGGAAATAGAATTGAAATTAGAGGAAATAGAGCAGAGGGAAGAGGCTGAAATGAAACGTGTCCTTGCACTGCCTCATGCCGCGAGGAAACTTAAGAAGCTGGAGAAAGCAGAGGAATATGTTCCGCCGAAAATTTCGAAACATAGAAGCTAAATTTTGAATAAAATCGTAACGGATGGATGGAAAGTTGTAGCTAAGATTTATATAATAAAGCGTAATTTACCGGACGTTGATTTTAGAAGGGGCGATAATGGTAAGAGACAGTGAAAATATATTACATGTTATTTATCTTTCATATTTTGTACAATAATCACTCGGCGGTGTTTGCTTTTCTTAGTTCGTATTACATGGGTTCATAGTGGGTTCCTCCAAAGCCGCTTGTTTCTTACAGATACGAAAGTCAATTGTACAATTAAACCTCGCGCTAAAAAATTATTAGGCTCTGTAACAAATAATGTTCCTTTTGAGCGTTGGTATTGAATGAGTCATACACTTGGCCCAATTATACGCATATTCAATATTACATGTCTTCGGACCAAGGCACACATTTAGCAATTAGTCTTAACGGCCTCGCAGAGACTGCTCCCACAGGCAGTAGTTAAATAGTTTATGCTTTTCAGCCGTAAAATTTGGTCTTCGCGTTCATAATCGTAATCGTTTACAAGGAATGTCCTGTGAACACAAACACGTGAGATGGTAGATTTCATACGAAAACGAAAAGCCGGTGAATTTGATTTTAATAGCAGACGTTCACCGAATTCTTACCCGGTCGTTGTTATTACGACTTCTATTATAGTACCATAGGTTACATAACAATCACGAAGATTTGCTTTGCAGTTGTGCAGTCAGCGCTGCTGTTTCCTGTTTCATTTGCTTCAAATCGGCGGTTATTCTCTCTAAGTTTGCCCCAACATTTTTCGTGGATTCAGAATCGATCTAAAAGGAACGAAAATATTTAGAAGAGTAAATTAGAGTTCGGAGTATTAAGGCTATCGCGCATTTTGACGAAGCGAAACGTTTATAAAAAATTGCGCGGCGACGATTAATTAATTATTATTAAGGGGCCAAAAAGAACGTGATTTTCGGAAATTTTTGTTGAAAAATCCAACACGTTTTTCTTACAACTAATTCCTTATTTAAAAAATACATGTATTCAGTAACTCTCAATACTTTAAAATAAGGAATTAGTCGTAAGCAAAACACATTAGATTTTTCGAAAAATATTCGCGAAAATCACGTTCTTTTTCGCTCGCCAACTCGGCACGACTCCTTAATATATTAAAATTGTTTACTTGTTCTTCCAAGTCTCGTATTTCCCGTACAGTGGCACCGGTCTCTTCCACTAGACTTATGAGTTCGCTGCAATCGGAATGAAGCGTGGCCAGCAATTTATAAGCTTTCCTCGAAGCCTCGTTTGTCCTAGCGTCTCGGAATATTAATTCGTCGACGACCGTGAACGATCTCTCCACTCTGCCTGTAAGCGTATTGATCTCTTTCTGGATCTCCCGCGTGTCGGCCAGAACTTTGTCGATTTCGTCCCTCTGCTTCCTAACGTTATTAATTATTTCTAAAATCCGTTGGGTGTACGCGGACCTATTCACTTCCTTGGGAAGCTTCTGAACCTCCGTCACTAATTGCGAGTACTGTTGATCTTTGTTACGGCACTCCTCCTGAAGCTCCTTCTCCTTCTCTTTCAGTGATCTAATTTCGTCGAGCTTCTTTTGACTCGCGCTCTACATGCGCAGATAAAAGTCCGATTTTAGGCGTACAGTTTGAATTTTATTAAGGGGTCATGCCTAGTTGGCAGCCGAAAGAAACCGTGATTTTCGGGAATTTCTTGCGGAAAATCTGATGTATATTTTTTACAACTATTTGCTTATTTTAAAAGTACATATATTCAGCAACTCTCAGTAATTTTGTTATAGAAAAATATTTTCCTAAAATAATATTTCTAAAATAATCAAATAATTGTAAAAAATATACATTAGATTTTCCACAAAAAATTCCCGTAATTCGCGGTTTTTTTTCGCCTGCCAACCATGACCCCTTAACATCGCGATACTTACAGCTTTCGTCGAGTGCTTTTCCTTCTCTTGCCTGTACTTCTGAACCAGCGGCACTCTGTGCTTTTCCCACTGGTTACCTAAATTAATTAATTTGTTCGCGGTGGCTTCGATCGCTGCCTCTAGTTTCTTAACATTCTCCTCGCTATCTTGAAGTAGATCGTAAATTCGCGCTTTGATCTTCTTCTGCTCCTCGTTGATCGTCAACTCCTTCTCCTCGTTCTGATAACTTATCGTTACTTGCGTTATGCTGGTACTCAGCTTCTTGATCTGATCTTGCAGCTCTTCTATATTACTTCTCAGCGTCTCGGATTCTAACTTTATTTTCTCTACTTCTAACTCCTGCTTATCCGCCTTGTTTACGATCTCTTGCTTCGGAAGCACGGATTCTGTACTGGCCTCGTTTTCCACTTCTGGCTCCTATACATAAAGTAACAACCTTAACGATAAAGTATGGTATTATCCTTCCACGCGATAGATGTTTACAAATGTTAACAGCAATTTCAAGAAGCTTACTTTAGAAGCCACCGCCGTATCTTTCACTGAAAATCTATTAAGCGTGTTAATGTCGACCGACGCATTAACGCGAATGACTTTATTGCAGTATTCTTTGCTCAACCAATTTATTCGATCGAGAATACTCGTCGATTGTGAATGCAGAACTCTCGCGTTGTGCGATATTAAAGAGGGTAAAATGGATTGTTGATTTTGCACTTGTTTAGGCACAGATTGCAGATAATGTATAGCATAATCTTGATGCTCTAGAAACAAAACAGATAAGTTTTCTTAAGGGGGGATTGCGCCTTGTTGGGCCGAAAAATTATTTGTGAATTTTTTTTACAAAAACGGGTCGACAAATTAATTTGAGGATTGGCAGGCTGTTTTACTGTATCTTGAACTATTGTTCTGAATTTTTGTGTGACAGTGAAAAAAAAATATGGCAGATACAAAAAGAACGTTGAAAAATAATCGGGTGGTACTGGCGTTGACGAAAAGTACTGTAAGGGTTATCCGAAACACAAAAAAGAAAAGAGATTCTTGATCTATATGAATGTGGCTATCGGTGGTAGTAAATTTATTGCCGTATCTGTCACCGTTCCTGTTTTATTTAAAGAAGTTTTCCCGATTTTGGGGCAAAACCTGTTTCAGACTCAAATCAGGACGCTTCGCCTTCTTCAAAAGGCTGCCATTTTAACATTTGTTTATTTTTCTTAATGCATCTACTACCACCGATAGCCACATTCATATAGATTAAGAATTTATTTTCCTTTTTATGTTTCGGATAACCCTTACAGTACTTTTCGTCGACACCAGCACCACCCGATTATTTTTCAAAGCCCTCTTTGTATCTGCCATGTTTTTCTTTTCACTGTCACACTAAAATTCAGAACAATAGTTCACGATACAGTGAAACAGCCTGCCAAACCTCAAATTAATTTGTCCTAACCGTTTTTGTACAAAAAATTCACAAAGAATTATCGTGCTTATCGAAACAGCTTCCGCGAGAATGGCTGTTATTCGTTCGTTTCTTAATGTTTTTCTATAACAAAATTACTGAAAGTTTCTCCATATATGTACGTTTAAAATAGGTAAATAGTTGTAAAAAAATATACAGTAGACATTCCACAAAAAATTCCCGAAAATCGCGTTCTTTTTCGAAGGCTGACTAGGTATAATCCCTTAAGGGGAGGTTCCGGTCTAGAGCCCCCAAAAATAGGTGATCTTTAGGAATTAATTAAAGGAAAGCTACTATATATAATTTAATGGGACTTGTTGCGATGTATTAAGTATGTCTTAAATTCTAGAAATATATTTTTTGTTTTATAATTAATCATTGCAGACGGCACTGGGGAGTCGTTAAAGTCAAGGCGTCAAAAAAATCATCCAAATCGGTGGGACCTGTATCTCCAAAAGTTATTATCCGATTCGACTGAAACTTGTTTTATTTTAAAGAATACACTTCTGGCTAGGGCGGGGCGGGGGGGGGGGGGCAGAAAAAATGACAAAAATGACATTTTTTAGAAAATAACGACACTTGAAGTTTGAAATCACTTTTTCCCTATATTTTTCGTCTATTCAACGCCTTTGAAAATTATAAATTTTCAAATTTTTGTAATTTTGTCTGGTTTCCTCCCTAGCCAGAAGTATATTCTTCAAAATAAAAAAAGTTTCAGTCGAATTCGATAATAACTGTTTGAAATACAGGTTCCACCGATTTTGAGAACACTGTTTCGAGAAAAACGCGTTTCAATTTTTACGTTAACGCCGAATGGCCGGGTGTAATCAAATACCTATAGTTTCGGGAATTTTACGAATTTCAACAAATACTTTCAAACACGTATGCCAAAAAATTTGAACATTCGAAAAATGAAATTAAAAAAAAAATCGACTCGTAAATCAGAACCTCCCCTTAAATCGAATACATCCATACAACATTAAACTGTATCAAACGTAGCGTCTCACCTTTCTCACCTCCCGCTGTTAATATTTCTAAATTCACAGACGCGTAAGGGACACTTGCTCTGCCTCTATTCCTAAACCCCTTCGTGCGACAATAATGTGGCAACCATGGAGCAGAAAGACCTTGCGATATCGCCGCTCCTATAGACTTCTCCAACAACGCGATATTGCTAATTGGCTCGTTCACGGTCTTATCGCTTTCCTTTGGTAATTTCTCAATGAGAAATATAAAAACCCTCCTTAGGTCGGCTTCTGAGCTATACAGAAACGTTTGGTAGCCAATATCACCTTTGTATCCTAATTCCTAGATTTATGGAACAATTAATAGATAATCACGTAAATAACAGGTAGGGTAAACCAACCAGTGAATGACCGAATTGTTGAATTTATGAACCTTTCAGATTATACTTGAATATATTTATGAATAACAACAAAACCACTGTTGAAATTGCATTTAAATATATTTTTCTTCAAATTTCTATAAAAATAATTACTTATTCTTATCGTAATTTAAAAGAAAAAAAAAATTATAAAATGCAAAACGTGTAAAAGCCCAGTAAATGACCGCATACTTTTAATAAGAATTGTATTTATTAATGTTTGCTTAATACGCGTAACTAAAAATATGGGATATTAAAAGTGCAACTAGGGTAACGCATACAGATGTTGACCCCTAAAAAATGATTGACCATCCTCCCCAAGAAGTAGGAAGTATAATATAATGCTTTTTTTACATAATAAAATATAATTGTATTCGGAAGAAAAATATCTGGGCCACCGAAATATAGATATATTTTATTATATAAAAAAAGCATTGTATTATATTTCCTACTTCTTGGGGAAAAGGGGCAATCATTTTATAGGGGTCAACATCTGTATGCGTTATCCTACACTCCATTTATAAACATATAATATTTATAAATTTGTAATTCACATTTCTTTGCGTAATGGTCGTTCACTGGTATGCGGTGAATTACTGGTTGGTTTACCCTATTCGCATTTCCTTTATATCTTACTGAACACGCTTGAGCAAGGGTAGCGCCCAATCGAAAGCGGGCCGCCATATTTATAGGTAATACTGTGGATAATCCGAGACCCGGTCTTATTATATCTAGACATCTTACTGCTCCTTCGACCACCAGCTCTGTATTGAAGCCGCCCAGATTCGTTACGCTTTCTTCTATGTCACTGAAATATAGTCAACATTTAACGTTAAATTATTATTAATACAAAAGCACAGGGAAATAAGCACAGAAGAATTATTCATTCGTCGTAAGATTGATAAGATAAATTTTAGCTTTCTACATTACTAAACAAAAAGGATAAAACAATTTACTTTTCATTATTTTATTGCGAAAAATACATCAGAACTAACAAGGGAACACCGCGAACCTGGACTCACCGATTGGAACGCAACTTTGTGGATTTTTAGAGTGACTCAAAACAAGAAGAACGGTGTATTTCATTTGGGCCCCATCGCCCTTTAAGGGGGTGAAAACTAACCTCAAAGTCAAATTAGCACTTCCACTTTTTCGCGTATAACTCTCAAAGTACAACAGACAGAAAAAAATGTTTCAAACAAAAGTTTAATGGTGTAATAAGCGCTGCAAACTTGCGTTAAAAAAATTTTGAAAAAAGTTTTTTTTCGTTCAGGTATTTTTTTTTAAAACTTTTTTCATAATTTTGTTAACGCAAGTTTGTAGCGCTTATTGCACCATTAAACTTTTGTTTGAAACATTTTTTTCTGTCTGCTGTACTTTGAGAGTTATACGCGAAAAAGTGGAAGTGCTAATTTGACTTTGAGGTTAGTTTTCACCCCCTTAAAGGACGATAAGGCCCAAATGAAACACAGTAAATCACCCTAAAAACCCACAAAGTTGCGTTCCAATTGGTGAGTCCGGGTTCGCGGTGTTCCCTGTGTAAGTGTTTTATTTTACATCGATTAACGTCGATCTGATGAAAATTAAATTCTATTTACATCGACCGGTGACACTCTCGTATCGACTTTGGCAATTTTGAATTTTTTTTCCGAAGTCCACATGTAAATTTTTATTTACTGAAATTACTGTCGAAGGGCACCGAACGCAGCGCAAATAAACAGCCGCCCACTTTTGCTCGCGTGTAATACAACCGACGTGAAATGTCAAACGGGTTTGCACCGCAACAGTGGGAGCTGCAACTTACCAGCCAATTTGACGCAACGAGTGAATAATTATATTGTCAACCTCCTCCATCATCAGTAAAAATGTGAAAATTCTAAAATCTCCTACGATATCGTAACTTAAAGGAATTCAAGTTGAACCGCAGGAATCTAACCTGTCCATGGGTGAACACACATTTGTGCACCGTGCAATTATGCAGATGGCGCGGGAAGCTTTCAGTTTCGCCAACGTGAGGCACATTTTGCTGCGCGATTATTCTCCTCTCCGTTTTTGGTTTAGAGGATTTTTGAAAAAGTATGCGTTCTTCGTAGTTTTAGGAGGACTTTAGAAGATCATTTGGTGGGTAGCAAGCTACAGTATGAATTATACATTGTTAATTGGCATGGGCGTCTGCAGGGGGGGTAAAGGGGCAGTTACCCCCCCCCTGGTTTTTGAGAAAAAGTCGCATATTTTTCAAAACTGATGTTTATTAAGTTTTATACTAAACAGGGAATATTTTTAAATTTCGGTTTTAAATTTTTAATTAAATTGGCTATATAAAATGGGTTAAAAAAAGCAAGAGGGATATATTTTTCTTTACCATCATCCCAAAGTTGCCCCCCCCCCCCCCCCCTGGAAAAAACTCTGAGGATGCCCCTGTTAATTGGAATCGTGCATTAATTTTCAAATTTTATACAGAGGCTACTTACGAGGGAACTTCTGTAAACCGCAAAATTCCATTTTTTTTTTTTCAAATTTTGCAGCCTTGCAGAGTGCCCCGACAGAAGTATCAAACGATTTTATTTTTTGTTACGTTTTAGTTTTTCAGCGTGAGTTCACCCCCTAAATTGTACACTGTGTATATAACATTATCTCTTCCAGAGTTGGGCAAAATGTAATCTAACTACAAATTACAAATTACGATTAAAATGTAATTTTAAAATTGTTGTCAACTACCTAAATTAACGATTACAGAAAATAAAATGTGTAATCAATTACACAATTACATTTTAATCGTAATTTGCAATTAGATTACATTTTGCCCAACTCTGATCTCTTCCCATTCATAACACATGTATTTATTATTTCAAGCGTTAAGAAGTCTCCTAAAAATTCCTACCTATTCCCCAGTCGTGCGCGAAATATAATACTCAATTTACAATTTAAAACCAAAACTTCATCCCGTTTAAATTTCAAAACTACATAAACCACAACTACTAATGAATTAAAAATCATGTATCCAACTCGGAACATCCCGTGTCCTTTTAAAAATACATCAACAAACCCCGAAATATTTCAGCCCACATGCCACGACCCAGCCACAGAATGATTTAACAAAAGGATGCGGCCATAAAAGAATCCACGCGTTAATTGATTAAAATCGTCACCGTAGCGCGTGCATTGGCGCGTACGGGGATTCGTATTTACGCGCGCCGCTGGGCGGCGGGTGCGCGCGCAGCGAGCCGGCGGAGGGTTGCGCGCGCCGACTCGGGCCAACTTCACCCCACCAAGTAAAAGATCAATTATTCGCGGCGAGAGGTCCGCACTCCGCAGAGTCGTGCGTTACGTTCGGTGCGCGTCGACATCAGCTGTTCCGCTGGTCGCGTGAAATGACAGTATCGCGGCGGTTCGCGATGTGGAAATTGTTTTCGTGAGGGTGTTCTCTCGTGGACCGCGGTGGCGAGCCGAATCACCGACACCTCCATCGGGAAAGATGAACGGGAGCCTGGGAATAATGCGCGGGCCCGAGCACCATCCACACAGGTTCGCGGATTATTTTGTCATATGCGGACTGGACAAAGATTCGGGCTTGGAGCCAGACAAGTATTTCGGTGAGTCCTCTATTTTATTTTCCTCTCGAGCACGCTCCCCAACCAGCACGAATCGTATCCCGTGGCGGTTCCACGTCGTCCCTCGAACTAGCTCAATCTCGGCCGCAGACGTTGCACGTTCCCTTTTTTTTTTTTCTTCTGCGGTCCGAGAGCGAGCCTCTGTTGCGATTTTCGAAATCGCTGCGTTGCGCAACCTTGGATAGATAATGTATCTCGGATCAGCGGATTCGCTGAGCGTCGCCTCTGTGGTAAGCAGTGTTTACATGAACACGATCCTCTCGGCCGAAGTTTTAGCTGATTTAAGGGTCAGGTTTTAGAGATCGTGGGATTAGTTGTTTTCGTCGGTGGCGGGGTAAATATTTACGCGGGTCGTGCGGGGCGCAGCTTCTGCTTTTATTTACACGTGATGGACACGTGAATTGCAATCGATGCCCAGCGCTGCCCGTTAGGGAAGGCGCTCCCGTTTACGAACTAGTTGACAGTTGATCGGAACACGTTTATCGCCTCCTCTCGATACGCGGATAGGCGATGCTAAATATTTAACGTTTGCGCTTTCGAGATTGTCAAACGGGCCTGGCGTCGCGCTATAATGTATGCAAGAGTGGAACGCTTGGTTAGGGATGTATAATTTCTCAACGTTACATAGTTGCGACGTCAGATGATTCGTGTGGTCTTGATAAGAGTATCGCGGGAAGCTGTGTTTAGTTGAAGACTGGGACGGTCGATTGGCGCGTGTCTCGTGTATTTTTAATTTCATATCATTTTTTAATCTCACTTAAATCGATACTTTCATTCGCTTATTTTTAATCCCCTTTTACACCAAGTACCTTCATTACCTGTTTCATAATAACACGCGATTAACGAACATTATACGGGAAGATGTTTGCTTTTGAATAATTTACTGTTTTTAGTAAAGTAAAGTTTTGTGTTATTACTAATTTTATTTTTATGGCACATAGCCGTTTGTTTTACACGTGATTCGCATTATTTTCAATTGATTGGAATTAGTGTAATTTTTATTTGTACCTCGCGAGTTATTGAAATTATTATTGTAGTTTGCTAAATTCTTTTTCATTAATTTACGCAAATCCAGATTTGCGCGCGTAGTAATGCTCACGAGTTTTTCGTATTAAATCATTTTTTTATCTTATCGGTTCCGGTACGCGTACATGTGTACATTGTTATAAAAAAGAACTGAGTAAATTACGGAACAAGGAGTGCATTTGATTCTCAGACACCAGCCGCACTCAGCGAAAGAGCCGCCCCTCTTAAGGCGAATTTACACGGTTCACTTTGGTTGAACAATGAGGTTGATTCAACGAAATCGAAAGCAAAGCGAACAGTGTGAATTACCATTTAATCAAAGTGTTCAACCGAATTGAATATTCAAAGAGATTGACAGAGTTTTTACTTTTGTCCATTCAAGATTATTCGTCAAAATTGAACACGCGTAAACGTGCACCTTGAACATTGAAAGGTTTTATGTACTTCAGTTGCGTCGATGTATTGTTTGTAAAATCTTTCTAAAGGCAATAAGAATATTATAAATAATTTATAGTAACCCTCGATTTTTTAATATTGTATAAATAAAGGGAAGAGCAGACTCCATTATTTCTCAATGTTTACAAAAACCGTGACTGCTTAGAATAATAATTTTTGCAAATTATTTCAACACCGGCACGTGCAATTTGCTTCGACGAAATTTTTACGTGATCCAGTTTGGTCAGTTTCGTTGGAATGTGTAAACATTCGCCTTTCAATTTCACTGTTCCAATTCTGCCGAATCAACCGCATTGTTCGACCAAAGTGGGCCGTGTAAATTCGCCTTAAGAGGGGCGGCTCTTTCGCTGTGAGAGCGCGGCTGGTGCCCGAGAATCAAATGCACTCGTTGTACATACATATTTCTCCACTCTTCGGATACTAAATAAAATATAGGAAATGATAAAATAGCAGTAAAAAGTCTAGTCGCAAACTGTCCCATTTTCCTAAAAACAAACTCATTCAATAATATATTTTAATTTTGTGTAATTAATTGTCAAAGCTATCGCTGGATTAGACTCACAAGTGTTGCTATTTTACAACTTACAAGCTTCAATTTAACTTCACTTGTGACTTCGTTAGTTAGTTTGTTAGAGTGAAATCTTATAAGCTAATTTTGACACACTTCCCATATCCGATCGACATGGAACTTTGCACACATACGTAATTCCGCTGACAAAAAAATATTTTCGCTAAAAAGCATAAAATAATTTATAGTAAAAAAAAACGTATTTTTAAAAACCAGCTTTTATTTAATTACACACACAAATATATTATCATTAAACGCGGTTGCGAGTGGGGATTTAGGGACAAGAAACAGACATGGTTTATTTAACTATCTTTGTGGCTATTAATCTTTTTTATCACGTACGTTATAATTTCGCAAGCATCACTAATTACAACCAAGCTTGTTATCAGCAAAAACTAGTCGTTCATATGGACTCGGTATTAGGTTTTTTATTGTAAACGCAATCGTTTTCCTAGTTGGCAACACTTTCTTCGTGTTACTGTTTGCGTATAATTTTTTTGCAAACAGAGCTCAATATTTCGCAGTGCAATAACAATTAGTTGCCGTAGCATTGCAAACGCAATTATTCCTTGGAAACTAGCGAATATTCAATTCGTCGGTGATTGGCAGCCCCCGACATGCAAAGCTCTACTCGAGACACGAAAAACGAGGGCATAGGAAGCAACGGATCTTCCCAGAAGAAGCTCTGCTCCTCTCGTTCCGACCGTTTTTCCGAGAACGTCTGGAAAAGGTTGTTTCACGGGCTGCCGTGCGCTACTCTTGGGGAAATTCCGCGCTGAAAGATGCACGTGTTCCGCGATGATCGCCTCTGTCGAAAAACTAAGGTCGTAGCTACCAACTGTACATTTCTTTATGTAGCCTCGCGCTGGGATTCGCGCTACACTTGTTTCGGATTAACGTTTCACGGCCACGTTGGCTTCCGTCATCCGCAACGCAATATCCCACGGTTAATGTTAAAAATAACACACTTGTTTACCACCGCTACAAGACATGTACAAAAAAGCAATAATCGTACCAAAGAAACTTCTCGTTTAGAATTATTAACGAAGTCCCTAGGAGTATTAGGTTAGTGCATACAATGAATTTGCCGTTTCGCTTGAGGAGGTTTCTATGAAAATATTTATTCCTTTCTAACCATTTTACTTTTTTGTGCTTCTGTGACATTTATCGAGTCGTAAGCCGGTGGTAGCAATTGTTGTAATTTTCGCCATAAACAAAGGAACTTTTACGGCTATTCGCGATTAAAGATGGTGTGCAAAATCACTAACAATGATTTATCACAGGAGATTGTAACGGTCGTGATCGGATTTTTTTTATCTTCAGTGAGTTGCTTATTGTGATCGTAATTCTTGATCTTGATTCAATTATTTTTTATAAAATACCTACTTTAATATAGCTTGCGTTACCGTTAAAGCGTTAATTCGGCGAATTTATGCATTCACTAGTCAATGTATGCACACACTGTTTTGATTAGCTAAAGTATTCGCATATGCATTGTATTTTTTAACTAAAGTGAAGAAATATTCTTTATTTTAAATGGATAAAGAACGATTATATTCGTTTAAAATATACAACTGAGAATCTATAACTTGAGAATGTTTTGAGAGAAATTGGGGTTATGTGGCGCGTGCAAAGGACAGTTATGCTCTCCACCAATCAGAAGCGATCACGAATCACTGTCACGAACCACGAATAATTGTTCTAGCCATCACTATCCGCGATTTCACCTGTACCAACCCAATAGCATTTTATTCATCAGAAAATTACGGAACGTTGCACGTGCATGACGTTGTACATACAGAGAAAATTACATATTATGCGGAAGGTAGTTGTTAACGTTAATGAGTGCGCATAATATCTGCGGGGTACAAAGCGAAATTTTAGAAAGATTCATAGGATAATCAATTATAGGTATTAACGCCTCTTCTGTCTCCTCGTAAACAGCCGGTCCACAAGGTGTTGAGAACTCGTCGAGGATACCGTGCGATATATCACTAGAAGTTAGTGATAAGTTATTTCGCGGCTGCAGTGACAGGCACGCGGACGCAATCGCGTGTACATACCACGATGCAATACGTGCGCGCGCGTTGCATTTAACAACCGTAGAAATTCGTAGCGAGGCGAGTGTGTCGTAATTCAATACCAGTACTTTCGTCGACAGTGTGCGCCCGGGTTTTCGAGATTGAGTTACGCCGGATGTATTCTGGTACAGCCATGGGAATCTGTATAGTGAACAACACCTAGAGAGGCACACGAGTGGTGTGAAATTCGAAGCTCTTGTTTCGGCTATTGACCATAATATTCGATTCTAGCTGGCATAGAGTGGGAGAGGTATAAAGATCCTTTTGTTTGTTAGAGTTGATGCTTATGTACAGAAGTAGTTTTGATATTTGGCTGGTATTGTTGGTATCATTAATCAAATATGGCGAATTCCCTCGTTTTATGCGTTACTGATGACTGTGCGATATGTATTTCGATTTTATACAACTTTGCGTTATGCAGCAGAGATTTCTTAACTCTACCTGCTACGGGTCTCGGGTCTTTTTTGACCCAGCCGCGTTTTCACTTCTAGAAGTTCTCTTTTTTTTCAGAAATTATATAAGGAAGTTGATACTTTATAGTACTTATTTGTGTTTCCTGTCTCTTCGTGTTAAATTGTATGTGAAGGAGGTTAAGACTCCAACTTTGCACTACGCTATTCGCGTTCAAATACGCACCTTATCGCATCTGATCAGTTCAGAAAATAGGGAACAGTCGAGTAAAATAAGAATTACAAATTTCTCGACACTTTAGTTTCTAACGTAGAATTATCTCTGTCCCGGATGTATATATTTGCCGTCAGTTACGAGACACACTGTACATTCTACGCGCTGAACAAAGGCTAATTGTGAACAAAGACAACAAGAAGGAGATACGTAGTTCCCGCTTTCGTTGAATTCTGACCTTCGGCCCCGTTTATCCAATGCGTTTAGCCGTGTCACGTAAAATGACTATTACAGAAAGAGAGCATTTTGTCTTCTGGTATATAAACGTGAATATTTCCATCGAAAATAAAAAAACCACTTATCAGCAAAATATTTGTGATAAGATTCTGGTAAGCTTTACGAAATTCGTAAGAAATTATTTTTCATTAAAAAGTACACAATTAAAGTACACTTCATTTTTTGAGAAAATCAATTTAAAAAATGGAACCCATTTGTTATCAAATTCTGGCATGTTGACGAACTTTCAAAATCGATTTCGAATTCATTCTCTTCTATGAAAATAGTAGTTTCTCTTCCTTCTTAGTGTCTTTCAATTTACAAAAAAAAAATATGGGCTCGAAAATTGTTTGGCGTTCGTATGAATAAGGCAGATCGAGGAATTCTGGTTTCGTGGTATTTAAACGCGCGCAAAAAGGGAAGCAGGAAAAAGGAAAACGGGTGGGTTTCGTACGGTGGTGCTCGAAGCCAGTGGTTTCCTGGAGTTTTTCTGAAAAGGGTCGTTCTCGAATAATGCACGGTGCGTCAAAGAAACCGGGAGAATTCTAAAGATACTGCACGCTGCGAGCAGCTGCAACAGATGCACCGCGATGCACCGTGAGAGCACCCTCGAGGGTGACGAAATTTAATCGGAGCAGGAGAGCTTCCCGAAATGAAATTCACATATTTGTTTAGTATGACACTAGCGAACCAGCCAAAATTACACAATTTTTATCGCTCTATATACATATCATAAATTCAGATTATTATATAAACTAAACTTATACTGGGTTATTTTGATTATTACCCGACTTCAAAAAGGAGGAGGTTATAGATTCGGCCCGTATGTATTTTTTTTGTTCAAGTTGATTTTTTATTTACGAGTCTCATTTCTAGACGACAATAAATTGTTATTAGAAATAATATTTCTGTCAAATAATCGTTGACTTAAAATTATTTCGCGAATTAAAATTTCCCCTTTCTGCACAAAAGGGGGAAGAGCCTTGTTAATAAATACATATATAATTATTTACACTCACTATTCACTTCATTAGACATTTAATACAGTAAGTAATTATCGCGTAATTGGAGGCTGTGTTTGCACTTCATTTTTTATTCATCACCCAAAAGATTCGTGAGAAGCTGTTTCGGTGTTTTGAAAGAGTTGTGTTATTTGCAGGTGATTAGTCGTTATCTTTTATTCAGCTGAAAAGTGTAGGATAGGTTGTAAGAACTTACATTTGTAATTGTTTGTGTTTGGATGTCTTTCGACAAGGTAATCTCTCAGACCTTTCAAACGGAAGCTGTTGGTATGCTGAGGCTCGCCCATTCATCAGTTTAATGTGTATTGGTATAGTGAGACAATTCGATCGATCCAGCCGCGTGCAAAGTTGAGCTATTAAACGCGACTGGCTAGACATACAGGCGTAATAAAATCAACCGGTCAACCGCACAGACCCACCGCTGTATTTCTTGCAAACCTGCACAGGCACACTGTCTGCCTAGATCCCCCGACGTCAAAGCACAAGTGCTTTGTGTGATTCATGGCAAGAGAAGCAATTTTGGGCAGCTGCCCCAAGATCGAAAAAAGAATCGTCTTGGGAGACCTCCCAGCGGTCGTCCTGTCAAGAACACCCTCCGTTCAATTCCTTAGCTCGTGGCTGGTATGTACGGTCTAGGTTGGGCGTTATTTCGTAAGTGTAGTGATGGGTTCGAACGCACCGCGAGTATTTTTGTTTGAATCGACATTACTTGTTCTGAATACAATGAAGCTTAGGTATTTAATTGTTAGGCACTTGTGAATATATGTTCAACTTGATTCTAATGATAAGTAAATTTTTTTTGAAAATATATAGGATTGTTTTTTGTTCGAATTGTTATTTGTGTATCAGTTTCTGTTTCTAATACTTACTTTCGAAAATATTGGTAATTATAAGTTATCGATACTTATCAATAAGATATTGATATGCTATCAGTAATCGTTTGTGCCATCTCTAAAACGACATAAATTGCGATTTTGGGTTGCGTTCCACTTAGTGTCTAATAGCAAAGATATATTTCATTAAGTACGTATTTCCTTCTTTGACCCACTCGAGAAACGCCACACTCATTTTTTCTACCCACGACGAACAACATTTCCGTGCTCTTTAACGATCAAAGAAATCGTTCGATCGGCTGGTTTTAACTGAAACTTTTTTCTCTTTGCTGTTATTATGGTTGGAAAGTTTAATTGCACACTCAATGGTAATTATTTCGTGCTGTTTAATATGGGGATAACGTCGGAAATAAACGAAATAATAAATTCAAGAGAAAGTGCAGGTGGAAGTGTTATCGTCCAGATTTTTTTTTCCCCTACTTTTTCTAAAACAGATACTTCTAAACTTTCCCTATAGCACCATATACATTAACCGCGAAACAAAAACGTCCCCAAACATTTAAAATTCCCACGCAAAATCTGCGCCTGCTATCCGCCTCTCATAAAAGGCAAAATTTATAATCGACTGTAGTTGGGGTCGCGACATTAATGTCATCTAAAAGTAGACCTTCAAAACATTCTAAAAATAACATTGGCCCAATTAATTAACCCAGTACCAGAGATACATTTTAAATTCATATGATCAGTATGTATCATATAAAAGCATCTAATTCCCATTAATTCCTTCGCACTGTGCGAGCGCAGCCGAGGCGCGCGTTAACCGCGCGCCTTCAGCTGACCATAACTCGATCGAGGCACGGCGTAATGGGGAAAAATGCGGCATTAAAATGCAACAGACCCCGATGCACTTTAATTCAACGGGGACTAACCACTTGGGCGCGTGTAATCGCTCGGCTGGAAGAACTCGGTCTGGTTCATGAAGCTTTCCAAAAATCGCGAGGTTCTGATTGGCTCGCGCAACGGCGCACGCCCGCTTGACTCCAGGGCTGTTTGTGTTCCTCCTGTGAAAAAAAGGCTGCGCTCCCGACGCTCCGGCCACGTACTTTTTACAGAGATCGGCCAGATTGCGTGACACAGGCCGTGTAACGCGCTTTATTTTTATCGTTGTTTGTTTGTTCTCGAATCCTTTGGGTCGCCACGCTCTACCGAGCTTCCTCGCGATAGCGAGGCGACCATAACGCTTCGTGTGCCATTGATTCCGGGACCGCCGATGTCCCGAGATGCGCTGGGGCGAACGGCAACGTCGACTGATTTCGGGAACAGCGTTGCAAATGGTTGCGTCGATGATACTTTATGCTTGTCGCGTGAAATGTTCTTCCAAGCAGAATTATTCTTCTTCAGAATTATGTTCTCCTTCCAAGCAGAATTATTTGGAAATAAATATTACGTCACTCGAATAAACACGTTAGCACTTGTACTTATTTTATTATTAGTACTAGAAAAATATTGCAAACAAGTGTAGCTTGGCCGAAATAAGATTGATACGAATCATTTTATCTTTCTATGAAAATTGGGCAACGTAAATTTGAGAGTGATGTGATAAATATTTCCAGCACCTACTGTATGCTTAGTAAGTATAAAATAGTTGATAAGGAGTTTTTTATTTAAATTGTTGTTAATACGACGGCTGAGAAAACTATTCATCAATTCCTGCTTTCCAAATGTTTCCTTCTGGCTCCTTGTGAACGTGGATGACGTCATGCCACGGGGTCATTTGTGCGCGAAGGGGGTCCCCGCCACTTAATGCGCGTTTAAAGGGCGGAAGTATGGTTACGGAACGAAGTCGTGCGGTGCGCGCATGTGCCACACGAGCAATGATCGCTGGTGCGCCACGAAATGTGCCTATTTGTAGGTTACATATTGTGGTACAGCGTTATTGCGCTCAAATATTGTTACTGTAGTCGTATGATTTTACATCGCCGTACCATATCACTATCTTAGTGCGCTGTTATTATTGTTGCAGCACGTCTGCGTTGCTTCTATTTTTAAAATCTTGAGATACAGTACTGTTGTCTTGCTACGTTAGCGTAGAGAGTGAGTCACCTAGTAGTGGAATTAAAAATATTTTCATTGCTTCTGGCGGGGAGAGTAATCTCAGGAAACGGGCGTAGTAAACTATTCTGCTTTTCCTAGTCTATCTGTGGAAATAAAGTGTTATGTTCTCGGGTTTGGAAACTTGAGAAATCGATGTCCAATTTACAGATTTCTCGTCCAGTTGCAAAACTGAAATGAAGGCACGTTTTACTCGTTCCATAGACTTTTCATTTGATTACCGATACGAGAACTTCATTCCACAACTCACGGACTAAAAGAAACTGCGACTTGGAAAGTTGACCAAGGGAAATGGAACGCCTGCTGACGTTGGGAATTCGATCCTGTATTTTCGAATTGGTTTGGCCTTTTTTGAAGGTTTCTGTGAACATGCAATTCTGCATTTCGAAAGTAGTAAGGATTTTTCAAATTATGTTGCGAGAACGGCAGTGGCAGCGTTTCTGTTTTACGAGTACCTACCTTTGTTTGTCGAATTTGAAAGTGTATTGAGGATATTTGGGATACTCGAAAAAGTGGGCGTTCTTTTGAAAAGGGCGAGATAATGGGGAATGTGGATGCAGTAGTAATGAAGTATCAGGGTTTAACAATTACTCCTTTAGTTGCTGTTCAATGACCTAACTTAATTAGTCAATTGAGAAATGGGGTGAAGTTGATGAACTCGAAGTTTGAAAAGGGGTGACCCTGAAACTGTGACACCGCTTGTAAAATTGCCCTAAACTGGAATCTCGTACTCGTGAAACTTGCGCGTCTAAAAATAACGCTTTACACTCTTGTGGCTATGCAACCCTTCTGTAGACTGATGAGGGTGCAGTACCTCGACAAAAGGGGATGAAACGCGACACGCTAGCTTCGTAGCAATTAGAAATTTCACTGGCACTATACTCTAATAATACTAATAATTTAAAAATAATCGTCAAGTGTTTTTGAGTTGAGTTTAAAATTCTGAAATTTCCAAGTTTTAGAGATTTCTAACTTAAAAATTAAAAAATTCCAAAACTCTCAAATTAAAATATTTCTGAACTTTACTATTTAAATTTGCAAAATTTCTGTTTAGAATATTCCTACATAGAAATTTAGAATATTCCGAAATAGAACCTTAGAATATTCTTAAATAGAAATTTACAATATTTTTAAATAGAAATTTAGAATATTCCTAAATAGAAATTTAGAATATTCCGAAATAGAAACTTGGAATATTTTTAAATAGAAATTTCAAATATTCCTAAAAAAAAATCAGAAAATTCCTAGTAGAAATTTGGAATATTCCTAAATAGAAATTTAGAATACTCCTAAATACAAATGTAGAATATTCCTAAATAGAAATTTAGAATATTCCGAAATAGAAACTTGGAATAATTTTAAATAGAAATTTAAAACATTCCTAAATAAAAATTCAGAAAATTCCTGAATAGAAATTTAGAATATTCCTAAATAGAAATTTAGAATTTTCCTAAATAGAAATTTAGAATTTTCCTAAGTAGAAATGTAGAATATTCCTAAATAGAAATTTAGAACATTCCTAAATAGAAATTCAGAAAATACCTAAATAGAAAATTACAATATTCCTAAATTGAAATTTAGAAAATTCTTAATGGAAATTCAGAAAATTCCTAAATAGAAATTTAGAATATTCCTTTTCAGAAATCAACAAATTTGAAAGTAAACCGGTACTGTTAATTTTGAATTAATATCCACCTAGCAAACAGAATAATTGTTACTAACAATTTAACGAGCACACAACGAAATATCAAACAGAATTTAACAGCACACAGATACCAAGTAAGCATAAAAATTCTAGATCATTTCCTGTGCCTCATTTTTTGGATTTTTCGCATCCCCCATATTTCGACAAACATTTGTTTCCGATTTGTTCTCGTTCGTACAAGTTTGCGCAAGGAAATGGGGCATGTTTCTAGGAAACTGGGGCAACTGGTGCTCTCGTTCGAAAAATATTTTTAGTAACGTTAAAGTTTGAAAAACAAAATATTCACGATGCTGGTGGGCTCACTGAGAGTATGTCATGTAAATGCGGAAAACGGGGGAGCAATTTAGGGTAACAAGCCAACAAAACTGAGTTTTAACGGGTTTATGATCGACACTCTGTCGTACTAACTCGGGAGAGCATACCCGCCGATGGAAACACGTTGCGGAAATAATTATTCGCATACGAAAGTGAGATATGTATATCTTTTAGACTATGCTGGCGTCGAAAGGACACATTTATAATTCAAATTTATTCCCGCCGTCATGAAATTTCAAATGTGTTCTCAGGAACCTGGAGCAAATTGAAATTCAATCTGACGAATGTAAAATAATTTGAAGTCATGCGTTACTGTGTTGGCAAATGTATTACCATCATTATTATACAGTTCCATTGCTGAAAAGAAATTTTGAAATCTGTTCTCTGTTGACTGGAAAGAAATTTCAGACCGCTGGTGTATCAAAAGATTACAAAGAAAATAAAGTAAAATGAAGAATAATAATATAGCACAAAAAAAATAACATTCAACTTTATTAATTTTATTATTTTATTATATCGCTAGAACTAGCTAAACAAATTCTAGCGATATAATAAAATAAAAAAGCGAACCTATAATTTAGAAAACTGAATTTATAATTGAAATCAATATTTATAATTACTTTGAATTTATAATTGAAATCAATATTTTAATTGCAAGAACAGAGAAGTTAATAATGAGTAAGAAAATTGGCAATTACGATGACGCTGATATGAAATTAATTTCTTTTTTAAATAAAAAAAATAAGCGCAATCCCTATCGCAATCCAACCATTCGTTTTTGTTTGACAATTTCGACTCAGACAGTCAGTGCCCCTGGCGTTCGTGGAAAAAACTCGTTATACGGTGTCTCATGCGTGCAACATACCCTCGAATCAATACTTTCCGCACTATAGGGGTAGATCTAACGTTTAATCCTCGTTTTTCGTTACCCTCTTCGAGTGTAATCTTCTTTCCCGCCTGCCCTTTATCCTTGCTGATCTATCGTGCGCGTAGCCTGTAACAGAAGCTCCTGTTCACGCTTATTAGTGAAACACTATACGCTAGTAACTACAAAGTAGCAACTACACAGGCAACCGTATGGCGTTATTGGGAATAAATACGGCAAATGTTTCGGGGTTTAAGTAAGCTATGCTTGTCTACATGGAATCTCTAAGTTTATTTATAATCTCTAATAAATATTCGAGGTACAAACAACGATTGTATTTCATTCAGGGACCAGGGTACATTTTCGTGTAATCGCTTAAAAAAATCGGGTTTCTTTAGTTTTTTTTTTTTTAAAGAGAATTGTAACACATAGGGTAAAAAGATTTTTTGTTATTTATTTATACATATTTTGAGATTATAAAAAAATTTATTTCATTGTTTTTTTCCTTATGTAGTCTTGAATAAATATATAGTTACAACTCTGACGGTGATAAAAACACGGCGTACATTATATTTCAAGATACGCTCATCTGAAATAAAAAATTGAAAGTTTTTATTACAGTATATGAGTATGGTTATCGTATGAACTAACGTTGCTGCAAAATAATGGAAATTCGATGATTGGTACATATTTTAATTTACCGGTTTCGGGGCACCTTAATTGCGATGGGATTAAAATGCATCGTGCTGGAATTCAATTTAATTTCAGATTCGTTTAATGACTCAGTATGAATGCAGAGGTCAGGATTTACTTATAAAAGTTAAACGGACCAAATTTGTGTTTGGCTTCAATTTTTTTTATCTTTCATTATGGATATCAAGATAAAGAATTCTAAAGTTATAAAAATTTTGAAAATTTTAACTCACCTCTTACTATGTCAAAATTATAGAAATTTACTAAATTTGTCTTCTTAATGCTCATCATGTCTATCGCCATTTAAAATTCTAGAATAATACGAATTTGTTTTCAAACTGAAATTTAAGCTTGTGGAATTCGTGACAGATTAAAAATATGGTCCAATAGGAATGTGTTAAGTTAATTGCGGTTAAATTCGAAGGTGAAAGCGAGAGCATTATTTCGAGTAATCTTATTTACTAGGTGATGATTAAGTTATACGTCTTCATCCGTGGCTATTGTGCTAGAAACTCGAACGAAATGCCTTCACCTCTTTTTCCTGGATTATAAATAGTTTCCATATAAGTAATATTCATATTTCTCTTTAACAATTCGAACTCATTTTTCAGAATATTTTACCTTAGTTTTCTATTCAGATCATACAAGCATTGCCTATTTTTAATTTCAAGTCAGTTTCACATCGAATCGCGATAATAAATGTTATATCTACAGTGTAGCGAACTTTCTCCGGAAACGATAAAAAAATTACTTAATATAGCTCTCCCAGCTTTGGTTAATAAGAATGTGAAAAATTTTTCTTTTAATTTTATTATTGAATAGTAATCATGAAAACAAAAATAAAAATTTCAAAATTAGGGTAGGCTGAATATATCTTTACGTCACTATATCTTCAGGGGCTCTAGATGTAATAAAGCAGGATTTTTAATTTCATGCTATATCATATGGATAATAATCATGAGTTGATAAAAATAACAAACAAACGAATATAATTGTTTTTTGTTTACCGAAACAAACATTAAAATCCTGCAAAAATGGAGTATGAAAAATTGCATTTACAACACTGCTTTATTTTCTTATTCCACCAACGAAAATTTGCTGCAGAAGTAACTAGAATTATTTATCAAGGATTCAGAATTGTTATTTTTTTATACTAGCACGTATGTTCTGAGTATCTGATAGTGCAAAGGGGAGTACTACCTCACAAAATTTCGAAATCAAAATAAATAGTCCCATTATCGACATGATAAACTATAAAATAAAAAATCCTGTTTTACTTATCTTTGAAATTATAACTAAAGTTACTTATGCACCGACTTAACACTTGCACAGCAGCTGTCCTATAGCGTGATTTCACGATTTTAATATTACCTCGCGTGAGTGTAATTAGTCAATATTATTTTATATTTATTATCCATAAAACATCACCATTCAAAGATTTTCCGTTTTGATTTCGATTTTGAAATCGGTCATAAAATTTTACCCTTCAAAAGTGTACTTCTATTTTACTTACAATTAGGGCAACTTATCCAGAAAGCTTCCAACCCTCAAAATGACAAGAAAGTATTTAAACACAGTACAGATCCCATAATTTTGCGATGTTTATTTTGCAAAAAATTACCAATTATACAATTATTATTAAAACTACCAAGCCATAGTTCCATTTTAAGCTTGAAAAACAAACACTACAGAATATTTAAAACAATATTAATTATACTCCTTCCATTTTAGGCTTAGAAAACAAAAACTTCAGAATATTTAAAGCAATATTAATTATACTCCTCACTATTAAATAACCCACTAAAAAATTGCAAAACACTAACAGGAACTAAAATATACCCAATAGAAATGAAGCTACTTTTCCTTAATAATTAAAATCTTCAAACTAAATTTTCCCAATTTCAGATCATTGGCGGTTGGTAGCCTTCTGCGTAATTTGGTCCAATTAAGTATTCTAGATTTGATGATTTTCTAAAATCAGTGAATAATTGGGAAATTTGATAAAGATGGACCAGTTGCTGGCACGTTATCTTAGAGTCGATTGTACTGCACCTACCATGGATAGTACGAGCCTGACCGATGATTAGGTAACTGTTAGTTAACTGTTACATTTCGTGCGCGCTTAAGGGCACCGGTAGCACCGATCGTTTAACCGAGAAATCGCCATACAATTTTCTCCAGCCACTTAAGCCCGCTGACGACAGAAGTGCATAATGTGCAGGAGTGCATAGCAGGCGCGCGTAGGTGATTTCTCCTCCGGCTGAGGCTTTATTAACGGCAATCTAAGCGATGCTGCAATAACGTAACACCTCTTCAGCGTCTTCAGAGGCGCTCTTACGCTTTGGGAAAGCAGGGGTTTGAAATAGGGCTGGGACTATTCGAATATTTTTCAAGTATTCCAATGCTACGAATAAACTTCGAATATTTGAGTATTCGAATGTTATTATTCGAATACTATTCGAATACTGATTTATTCGAATACTATTCGAATACTGATTTATTCGAATACTATTCGAATACTGATTTATTCGAATACTATTCGAATACTGATTTATTCGAATACTATTCGAATACTGATTTATTCGAATACTATTCGAATACTGATTTATTCGAATACTATTCGAATACTGATTTATTCGAATACTATTCGAATACTGATTTATTCGAATACTATTCGAATACTGATTTATTCGAATACTATTCGAATACTGATTTATTCGAATAGTATGGTGTGAAATGGGTCAAAATTAGCTTACAAGATTTCTCCCTGACAAATGAACCTAAAGAACTTGATTTATAATTCACACCATACTATTCGAATACATCAGTATTCGAATACTTAAATATTCGAATAGTATTCGAATAATTAAATATTCGAATAGTATTCGAATACTTAAATATTCGAATAGTATTTGAATACTTAAATATTTTAATAGTATTCGAATACTTGGATATTCAAATTATATTCGCCAAATAATTGAGCAACCGAAGTATTTGAATATTCGAATACCGAAAAATTCGACAAATAGTCCCAGCCCTAGTTTGAAAGTCCCTCGCTGCGAGAGAGGCGCAGTTCCATTTTTGACAATTTTTGAGTTATGACGTGGAATATATATAAAAAAAATTCTACATTGTTTGAATAAATTCGATAACAGGTGAGCGATTTATTACAAATTTTGAATATGCATTCGTCACTGTTTTGCGCAATACGAATGCTCCAGATTTGAAAAATTTACTAAAATAGAAATGAAAATATATATTTTTCAATTATTGTTATAAACAGTTTTTACTAATTTACCTGAAATTGGTAAAGTTGGAACTGCACCCCTTTTGCTGCAGGGTCCTCTTTTAAATCTTAACGTCAGATTTTTTCTCCACGAATATGGTGAAAAGGAAGCCCCACTTGTGGATATTCAATTATTAAACTGCAGTGGAGTCATTCATGTTCTTTTTAGGAAAATAATATTGATTTATAATTAGAGGGTAGAATTTTGAAGGTCTTCCTGTTGCAAGTATGGAATTCTTAAATGACTGAAGGCGAATTTATAATTATATGCGAGTAACTGAATTTGTAAGGGAAATCTTGAAACCAAATTTTAAATATTTCTGTTTTCAATTAAGCAGACTGCTAGTAACTTAGATTTAAATTTATATTCTTATTATCTAATTGTGTTAACATAAATTAAACGTTAATTCAAATTTGTAGTTAACTATTGTATTATTTTTAATTTTTGCTTCTCCAAGATTTTTAATATTTTATTTCTTTTTTGAGATTACTTTATTAATTGTTTATGTTATTTTTTTAAACTAAACTTTGGGTGTAGTACGTGCATTTTCGAGTTATTATTTTATATTTCATGCATAACATTCCCTCAATTTGTAGTTAATCCTATCTCATTGCATTTTTCTATTCTTTACAATCAATCCATTTCTTTAAACGAAAATTTCTCTAACCTTCTTCTCAAAGGAAAATATCTTTCCAATTATAAATCTCCACATTGAACGGAATTAAAAAACAAGAAACGTACAAAAACCCAACGTAGTTATGTTCGCAAATGATATATTAAAGTCCCATATGAACATTTTTATTAAAACGTTTCGATAATCATTTACTTGACCATTTTAAGTGCCTGTAATACTATTCGCGCGATTTTTATCCCCCCCATTCATACTTGGAGTTGATGCTGAACATTTCCCTCGCCAGTAATATTTTCATTAACGAACGCGTAGAAATGTACGTGGGATGGGAAAGAAATTGAGGGCTTAATTGAAGCTATACGACACAGTGCTCGACGATTCCCAAATTGCACGGTCCATTGGATTATCGTCGTTGCTTCGTTCGTGGAATTTCCAAGCGGAGATTAGACCGTGGAGCAGTTGATAGTGGCAATTAGACTCATCGAGCGAACTTAATCTTCCGTTGCTTCCTCGAATCGAATGCAGTAAATATGACTGGATGATTACTTTGGATCGAGCAAACATTGCCACTCCATTACAGTACTTTCGAGCTGGAAATTATTCGGGTAATTAAATGTAAATTCGAACGGATGGAAGGACTATGACTCGTTACCACTAAATGGTAATAATTATTCTAGATAAGGTAATTACGAAGATGAAGAATCTTGCAAAAATCAGATATTTTATTCTGTGGGTATTCAATTTTCATTTTATTTTACTTTATTCGGTTTTAAGTGCAGTTGGAAAAAATTGAATTCTCGAGAAAATTGGACCCAAAATTGAGCTACTGGAATCTATGAAGCTACTCCAATTTGTATTTCTATTTCTTGTGTTTATATAAAAAACAAATTACATAGAAATATCAAAAGGAGGAGCTGCCTGCTTATTTTAAAATGAATAAAGACTACATTTAATTACGAGGGTTCTTCAAGGTAGTACTTTAAATATTTGCTTCGGGTTGAAGCGGCCAAATCCATTTAGCCCGTCCATCGTGTACGGTAAAGTAATAAACGAAGTGATTTTAGAGTCAGAAATTAAAGAAAGTTTTAACGATGCTTCAAAAATTAGCCAAGAAAAAGTCGAAAGCACAGGAGCAACTCACTCCATCTGACTTTTTAAACTTAAACAGTGGCTCGAAAAAGGAAGCTCCGCAGGAAAGTGCAGCGTCCACTCTCCTCCGGTGAGTTAGGCGAGACAAACCCAATGCAAACATTCCGTGCAAGTGAAAAACTTGACATGCAATTTACTCGTCTCACTTCTGTAATTTCGCTGGCGCGTCGAGTGCCCCACGCCTTTTCTCTGAACACCCCTTTACCCCTTTGTCTTTTCTGTGTCGCGGAGGAACCAGTGGACGCTGGGAAATATTTATTACCCTCCATTTTATTCCACCTCTGTTTCACTTGCAGCTTGGGCTGTACCGAGTATTCGAACACTCGAATAATTCGGAGTATTCGAACACTCGAATAATTCGGAGTATTCGAACACTCGAATAATTCGGAGTATTCGAATATTTAGGGGTATTCGAATAATTCGGAGTATTTGAATATTCGAAGAAATTAGGACTATTAGTAGTCGAATTATTCGTATTTGAAATTAGGAGTATTCGAAATTATTCGAATTATTCGTACTTGAAATTAGGAGTATTGGAAATTATTCGAATTTTCGTACTCGAAATTAGGAGTATTCGAAATTATTCGAATTCGTGTTCGAAATTTTTCGAATTATTCGTGTTCGAAATTATTCGAATTATTCGTGTTCAAAATTATTCGAATTATTCGTGCTCAAAATTATTCGAATTATTCGTGTTCGAAATTGTTCGAATTATTCGTGTTCGAAATTATTCGAATTATTCGTGTTCGAAATTATTCGAATTATTCGTGTTCGAAATTTTTCGAATTATTCGTGTTCGAAATTATTCGAATTATTCGTGTTTGAAATTATTCGAATTATTCGTACTCGAAATTAGGAGTATTCGAAATTATTCGAATTATTCGTACTCGAAATTAGGAGTATTCGAAATTATTCGAATTATTCGTACTTGAAATTAGGAGTATTCGAAATTATTCGAATTATTCATACTCGAAATTAGGAGTATTCGAAATTATTCGAATTATTCGAATTATTCGTGTTCGAATTATTCGTATTCGAAATTATTTGAAATTATAACAAAGAATTTGAATTATTTGAAATTATACGAAATTATTCCAATATTCGAATACTTACAGCTCTACTTACAGCGTTTGGAATAAGAAGTGTATACCATTACAATTAATTAATACTAATTACCATTGCCTCAACTGCAGCCCCCACCCATTCTAAATCCACTAGCAATAACCAGCAGCTAATTCTATAGCCCACTGCCCCTGGGTCGATATTTTTAAACAATTGCACAATAGAGGGGCCCCAGGTCGCTCGTCGAGGACCTTCTCCCAGGACAATCGGTTGAAATTGCGGTCACAGAAAGCAGGGAAATCCCCGAGGAAGAGAACGATCGAGGTGGAGAAAAGGAGAGGAGCAGGCGAAATCCTCGGTCACGTAACTTCCCCACGGTTGATCCAGCCTAACGGAAATAAAGGTTTTTACGGCGTTGCATCCACGGCGATAACTGTCACCGGCGGTGCAGCAGCCTCCCCCTCGGTAATTTCGGCAGGGAAGGATGCCAAGAGCGTTTGGACGAACGTGCAATATTTCGACGGGGAGAGCAAGATGCCACGATAAGACGCATTTCTGCTGAAAAAAGCTGTCTGGACGGGAAGAATTATGCAAATGTCGCGCCGCCCTCCTGGTGGGAAACGGCGTCGATGGGAGGGGGTTGGTACAACGAATTTTCGGGGCTAACTCAGATCTGATTGAACTTCTAGTTATTTTTACGAATCTCTTTTTTTTTATATTTTTAATACCGTCAAATGGGGCCACTTTGACCACAGAACTAGATTTTGAAACAACTTTCTGTAGCATCTATTGTAGAACAGGTTATTCTCAGGCGAAGTGTCTTGGGTAGCTTTAATTGCTCAAGATGCAGTTTCTCGGAGAATCATATATTTTATACAATAGATACTAGAGGACTTTCTTTCAAAATCCGGTTTTGTGATCAAAGTTACTCGAGTGGTCAAAGTTCATGTTATCAACGAAATTCTTTTAAATCTATTAATTTATTTTTGTGTATTTGTAAAATTCAAGTGGGAGACAGTATTCAGTATTCTACATCTCGAATTTTCTTTATCGCAATCCAAGTGTGATTCATAATTATAATTATTTCGTAATTGTAACTTGAAGTATGCGATACGTGAAGAAATATAACAGGTCGGTGTCGGTAGAATTATCCCTCGGATTTCGCGGCGCAGAAATTACTTGCCTCCGCCTGATTAATATAAAGTGGAGAGAATGATGTCAAGCAGAGATCCATATTATAAGTACAGGCGTTTTTAAAAAGAGTGGAAAAAACGATTGAAAAAGCGACAAGGAACAGCAAGAACCACTTTAAATCTAGGTGACTACTTTCTGCAACCTCTAGAAGTCACTTGGACCATGGAGCACTAGTGCTCTTCAACTCTTTCATTTTTTCCCCTTCTCTTTTCTTAACCTCTTCAAATTTTACAAGAGGACGATCTCCCGGTGCGAAAATTTCTTTGAAAAGGAAGCCTCCACTTCATCCTTTCCACTTCTGTTTTATTGGTAAAGGGAATTAAACAGGAGGAGGATCATGTTGAAAGCCTTTACTATTAATAGTGCTTAGAAAAATATTAATAACACGTTACTATTTTGTTGTGTTAATAATCCAATAATGTATTGAGGGGGATTAAATTATTGTATTATAGATATTATGTTCTCAATTCTAAACGAGTAGTGATGGAAGTTCATCGGGAGAGAGGGCAAGGTTGTCCTTTGGGATAATAGAACGTCTGAATAATAGAGCATCCGGATATCAGAGCGTTCGAATAGCAAAGCGTTCGAATAGCGAAGCTTTCCCATAGCAAAACGTTCGAGTAGCAAAGCTTTCCCATAGTAAACCGTTCGAATAGCAAAGCTTTCGAGTAACGTAGCGTTAGAGTAGCAAAGCTTTCGAGTAGCGGAGCGTTGGAGTAGCGGAGCGTTAGAGTAGCAAAGCTTTCGAGTAGCGGACCGTTGGAGTAGCAAAGATTTCGAGTAGCGGAGCGTTCGAGTAGCGAAGCTTTCCCATAGCAAAACGTTCGAGTAGCAAAGCTTTCCCATAGCAAAACGTTCGAATAGCAAAGCTTTCGAGTAGCGGAGCGTTGGAGTAGCAAAGCTTTCGAGTAACAGAGCTTTCGAGTAGCAAAACTTTCCCATAGCAAAATGTTCGAATAGCAAAGCTTTCGAGTAGCGGAGCGATAGAGTAGCAAAGCTTTCGAGTAGCAAAGCTTTCGACTAGCAGAGCGTTGTAGTAGCAAAGCTTTCGAGTTGCAAAAATTTCGAGTAGCGGAGCGTTGGAGTAGCAAAGCTTTCGAGTAGCAAATCTTTCGAGTAACAGAGCTTTCGAGTAGCAAAGCGTTCGGGCAGCAAAGCATTCCCATAGCAAAGCTTTCCCACAGCAAAGCTTTCCCATAGCAAAGCTTTCCCATAGCAAAGCTTTCGAGTAGCGGAGCGTTAGAGTAGCAAAGCTTTCGAGTAGCAAAAATTTCGAGTTGCGGAGCGTTGGAGTAGCAAAGCTTTCGAGTAGCGGAGCTTTTGAGTAGCGGAGCTTTTGAGTAGCAGAGCTTTCAAGTAGCAAAGCTTTCCAGTAGCAAAGCGTTTGAGTAGCAAAGCTTCCCAGTAGCAAATCGTTGAAACAACAAAGCTTTCCGATACCGAAACGCTTTGAATGCCACATCACTCGGGTAACGGAGAAATCAAATAGTAGTCCATCTAGATAACAACCCGTCCAGGTGTATACATAGACCATTCGGATGGCAAAGCGATCACATGGCATCGGATTCGTATAACAGACTGTCCACGATAATCAAATTCCCAGTCGACGAGTAGCCCCGCATCGTATACATTTCACCGTCTCCTTGGGTGGCTGTTCGATCATGAACGATTAACCCCGGCACAAGGGTGCTCTTGTTGTTCATCGTGCACGATGCTGCTGGAACGTCGCCAACACTTCAACAGTCTCATTCAGGTCGCGCTGCTCCGGGATATGTACCACGTTCAATAACAAGTTGCCGACGTTGCCCGTGGAGAGAGATTCTAATTTTTCCCAGGAAAGGAACGGAAGCCCCCCCCCCCCCCTCCCCTCCTCCTCCTCTCTCTCCTAGGACCTGCTGGTTCCGTGATGCACTTAGACCGCGCTGCGCCGAGAACAATGTGCAAACTGTTATGAATACTTGCGGGCCTGCTGGAACAGGCTCCTTTTCAAACTTCACATTTCTCTTTGTTTTTCTCACTCGCTACTATTCGCGCGCGTTTCACTCTTCCCGTGGTACACATTCCGCCGACTTCACTTTCCATAAGCCACTCGTGAACGCAATCAGGTCAATGAATGCAAAAAAGTTTTTTTGTAACTTTAATAGCGGAAATTAATTTACCGATTTCATTGGATATTGTACAGATTGGGGTAATTATATAAACGCAGGGTTTATTAGGGGTCAGAGAAATATTTTATTTCTTAAAGTTTATTTATTCATTCATTAATTTATTTATTTATTTACGGGCCCGTAGAGTTTTGCCTTCTCTTCCCATTTTAAAACAGTCCATATTTAAAGGGATTGTGTTTCTCTAGCTCCCTCTGAATTTCTTAGAATTTTTATTTTGTTCAATGCCGAGATAAGACACGTAGCCGTGCTCAAGTGGCAGATCTTACCACGGAACGTCTGTGGAAGTATTCGGCAAAAAGGTCACGGTCTCCACTTATCGTTAACAAGCATCGCTGCTCGTCGTTAGCGATTCTAATTGCCACGCTGCACGTTGATACGAGTACAAGTAGGATCGGAATTACTCCTCTCTCTGTGTAGGATATTTTATCATCTCAATTCTCCCGCAATGGGGACTGTAAACGAATTACATGCACTTGAACCTTTTGTAGAGACAGGACATTCTGTATCACATGGACAGAAGTTGACCGCTGTACTGGTAGAGTTGATGACGTTTAGTTTATAATCTATCTGGTAGGTCCAAAGACTGCTACCTATCAATCTGTGGACGTGATTTTCACATTGGGTAGCGATTATTTATTAAACACGTGCAACCGCGTTTTAATGTTAAGATAAATAAGAATTTAAAGAAAATTGGGTCTCAATGCTTTGCTAGCGTTGTGGAGGGATAATGTGTGTAGCTAGTATTAGTTGACGAACTTAGTTATATACCTCAATTCGTGCTTCGGAGGATCAAATTAATTGCGACAAAGCAAAGTCAAAGTTAAACATGGAAGGAGTTACGGATTAAATGGCACATCATTTGTTTCAGTTGCGAAAGCTTGCATGCAACTCGAGTTTAACCAAATATTGTGCTTTCTGTTTCAGGCGCCTCCTTGCAATGCACGCCTCTGGACCGCGCGTACAAGAGCAAAGTGCTGGGACATTATCCAGACTCTGTACCATGGAACCCCTTCGACGAGCATGCCGTTTGCATGGTATGTCAGCGAGCAGATTTTAATATCGGACTAAAAGAAATTAAATATTGAAATTCAAGAATTCAAATTCATTTTGCTTCTAACGCAATTTATTTAAACGATCTGTACAAATTTAAGGAATATAAAAATTATAATAAGAAATAAGAAAAAGTTGGAACTCAATTCACATGAATTTAAAAATTCTTTACTTTAAAGCAACTTTTTTGGGGACATTTTACCATTTTTCTCTCTCTTTCGAGGATTACGTAATTTCTGCCAATTTAAAATATTCGTTAAACTAATAATTTTCTCTGAAAATACCAGTAGTATTTTTGCAAGCAAAAATCTTTGCGGAATATCGTAAAAAAATATAGAGCTCCATTTAGAAAATGATAGATTTACGATTGACCGCCGCGCGCAGTCAGATAAATGCATAATGGCGACATGGGGAGTTACTCGGAGCATTTACAGGTATTTTATTTTCCTCCATACCTTCCCTTCGTATGCGAACCACTGTCACTAGTAGTCAGTTCCATTTACGAGGAACTCTCGTTGGCACATTTGCTTTCCATTCTCGCAAAACAAATGCTCAGCATTTGAGGAGCTTGCAGCAAGAGGGGTGCAGATCCACTTTTGACAGTTTTTCACTTATGACGTGTAATATATCTACGTAAAAAAATCTACAGTGTTTGGTGCACGTTCGATGCAAATCCGATAAAAAAATGAGCGATTTATTGCAAATAAATAAAAATAAAAATATTACTATTAATGTTAATAAAGAAATGTTAATATTAGTAAAGAAATATTAATATTAATAGAGAAATATTAATATTAATAAAGAAATATTTCTTTAATATTAAGAAATTAAATATTTAAGAAATTTCTTTAATATAAAGAAATATTTCTTTATTAATATTAATATTTCTTTACTAATATTAATATTTTTTTACAAATATTAATAGTAATATTTTTATTATAGACCATTTCATCGCCAAAAACAGAAATAAAAACTTATCAATTAAAAAAATACTACTTAGGTATATATTTTTCAATCAGTGTTCTCTTTTCAATGTTAAGTCAAAGCAATAATTGTATAAACAGTTTCTCCCAACTTACTCGAAGTTGGTAAAAATGGAACTGCATCCCTCTTGCTGCAAGGTCCTCAATTGCTCCAGCATCCTCACGATGCCTTCTGCATTCTCCAAAAAAATGGCACCTGAGAATTAGGGCTGGGACTATTCGAATAATTTAATATTAAAATATTTTACAAGTATTCGAATGCAACGAAAAAACTTCGAATATTTGAGTATTCGAATATTATTATTCGAATAGTATTCGAATACCTACTGATGTATCCGAATAACGATGTATTCGAATAGTATGGTGTGAAGTGGGTCAAAATTAGCTTACAAGATTTCACCTTGACAAATGAACCTAAAGAACTTGATTTATAATTCACACCATACTATTCGAATACATCAGTATTTGAATACTTAAATATTCGAATAGTATTCGAATACTTAAATATTCGAATAGTATTCGAATACTTGGATATTCGAATTATATTCGGCAAATAATTGAGCAACTGAAGTATTCGAATATTCGAATACCAAAAATTTCGACAAATGGTCCCAGCCCTACTGAGAATAGCAAAAAAAAAAAAACGAAAAAGGAAACACCCAATTTAAAGAAAATTACACTTCTGCAATAATTCAACTCAGAAGTTGAAATCTAGAAAAATTTGACTTCCACTCAACAACAAATTCTCTTCCCCATTTTTTGCAAACCCCGCGTTGACCTACTGCGACAGTACAGATACCTACTCTCGCAGGTAGACAAATACTTACGAGCAGCACTGTCTGTTATTTCTACAATATAACTCGGTCACTTGGAGTCCCCAGCCCTAGACGAGCGCAAGACGTTTCGCAGGGCATAAGTGGGCTGCCGCGCGAGTCGATAGGTGCATAATGGACCCTGGGTGTATACAGAAGCGTCCTAGTTGCAGATGAAAATGAGGAGGCCAGATATGAAAGGGCGTGGACAACGTCTCTCATTTGCTATTCAATCTTTCAGCTCTGCCTGCCGAGCGGCCTCAGATTCCGGACTCAGAAGCACTCGGTGGAGCCTACGTTCCACTCTTTCGTGCTTACCAAGGAAGACGGGCACAGAACGTACGGGTTCAGCCTCGTCTTCTACGAGGAGTGCAGGAATCGCAAGATATGCGCGGCTATGCAAACCCTGCAGGCGATGCATATCACGGAACTGAGCAGCGGTCAAAACGGTACACCGCCAACGTGAGTCCCCTTTACATTGTTCACTGTCTACATCCTTCGATGGCAAATGTATGCCAAGCAACAGTGAGATCTCTGAGGCTTGAGAAGAGACGATGGCGAACAGAAGTTTTCGGCTGCCGCTTAAGGGGGTACCCCACCCAGAAGCCACTAAAAAGTTTGGGATTTTTTTGTTCGTGTAAATAAAAATATTGGGCTTGGATTTTTTATATAATAGTTTTGTAGCAGTCTTTATTTTGCTGGAAAATTTTTTTTTATGGAAAATTGTACAAATTGGCGACGAACAAAATGTCTTCCTGGAGCACTGCAAAAAAAAGATTGACCCACACTCCGGGGAATGACTGAATCATCTGAGAAGGAAATACAAAAGAGATATATAAACTGGAAGATATTACCTTCCATGTAGCGTAGGATTTTCTCAAAATTCGAATTATTTTGGAAATTGTAGCGGTTTGAAGAATTGACTTTAATTTTTTTCATAAAAATTTACACTGAAATGCATGTAAAAAGTCGAATAATTGAAATATCAATAAAGTCCTACGCTAGATTGGAGAGAATAGTGTTTTAAACTTAAAAAAAAAAGTGAATTGGGGAAAGTTTTCGGAGATATAGTGTGGGCCAGGTTGAAAAATGCTGTTTCGAGAAAAACACGTTTAAAGTTTTCATGGCGTTCAAGCTCTCGTTATTGTTCTGATTGAAACCTCCTTCGCATCGTTTTAGAAGATCGCTCGAGGTTAGATCTTCATCCCTAATTTACTTCGATACATAATACATCTATTTCACTATAATAAAGGCGCGTCTTCCTTCCAAATACGGTCCCTCTTTACCTGACGTGACGCGGTGTCACAGCTTTCACTGTAACTCCTTCAATACTGCGAATATCAAAAAACCGTTTTAACACAATATTCTACACACCTTAAGCTTTCAAATAAAACCAAAAAATTATTTTGAATTTTTCAAAAATTTCTGCGTGGGGTCCCGCCTTAATAGTAAAGCCGGGAATCCACTTACAAGCTAACAAGGGAAGATCCCGAACCCGAAAATTCAAAAAATTCTGAAACTTTGTGAATATGTAGGGTATTTCCTCCTGATTACAAGGCAATTTTTGTTTGCTGCCCAAATTCACTTAAAGGGGGTGAAATCAACCCCTGAAAATCCGGCTATTTTCCGATTTTGTGTTATAACTCGCGAAATGTAAGAGATAGAAGAAAAGTTTCAAGACAAAGGTTACTTCTTTTAATTAGATCTATCATTTGGTTCGCGAATTATAACACAAAATCGGAAAATAGCCGGATATTCAGCGGTCAATTACAGCCCCTTAGAGTGAATTTGGGGAGCAAACAAAAATTGCGTTGAAATCGGGAGGAAATTCTCTACATATTCACAAAGTTTCAGAACTTTTCGAATTTCCGGGTTGGGGATGTTCCCTTGTAAGTCATGCTGTGCCATGCTACGTTTTAAAAAAATTAGCTCCAATACATTCTTATGGAACCTTTTCCACCAAAAGCTAAGCTAAAACAGCATAGCTTAGCTTCCCAGTGGATTCCCGGCTTAATGCTTCGATACTAGATCGCCGAAACCCCGAAACTAGTCACTGCGCTCCAAAGAGAAGGGATTTGGGCATGCGCGTTGGAGATCTCACTGTTCTTTAGTACACCTATATACATACGATTGCAGTGGCGTATCCAGAGGGAGCAAGGAGCTCTGGTACCCCCGAAAGAAAATGAAAAAAAGAATTCAAGAGTTTTCTAAAAGAAAAAGAGAACTGGATTTTCTCCTTTTAATAAATTTTTATAATCGCCTAATGAATTTTATTGAATTTCCGTCAAAAATCTTGGGGCTCCTCCCAAAATTAAATCCTGAGTGCGCCACTGTATAGTTATTCTTGCTAACGTCCATGTACTTTTTTACTGAGAATGTTCTTTTTAAAAAATTATCAAAGTTTGAGGTCATTATGGTGTGTCTTTTATGAGAGAAGTTGGAGTAAGGTAGGGACGAGGAGTTTAATAGAAAGTGCATTTTCAGGGTAAGGAAAGGACAGGACGGACATAACACGCGATCGTTGCCACGGCATTTCAAGCTATCAGCGCACTCACCAGGTGCTGCGTTAGGCTACTACGACTCTACCAAAGACAAGTTGCTGGTGACTAAATCGATATCGTTGCTGTGCCAGCAGCCTTACCTCCACGCCGCGAAAACGTTCCTCACTAATCTCTACAAGTAAGTAAGGCTCTAGATTCTCATCTCAACGACGCGCCGCTCCGTAGTTTGGGGAGAGGCGCGTCTGGGAAGGTGCAACTTTTAGCTCGGGGCAGGCGGGGAACTTGACAATGAACTTGTTTAGCGCAGCTTCGGAAGGATTTATAATTACGAAAATTCAGGAATTCAAGACTTCTTATCTTTAAAGTTTGCTGTCTCCTCTATTGTTTTTCTTCTAAAGTACCCTTTAAGTTTCTTCAAGTTTGCTGATTTGCTTTAGTAGCTTGTCTTGAATATGTAACATGTATTATTACTGAATTTAAAACAAACCATTGTGCTGAATTTCTTTTTCTAAAAATTATGTTCTTTACAGGGAATAGTATTTCTATTATTATTAGTTCTAAATTCTGTTTATTGAAGTTTATTTTATGTAGTTTCACGTTTACCAGGGAAAATATCATTTCTACAAAACTATAACACAATAAAATAGACTGCATACAAAACCAAATGGAAAAAAAACTAAAATAACTAAAATCCGTACAAAATATGAATCTTTTAAAATGTGGTACCAAATTATAAATCTTTATTCCATTTCGTTTTTTTTTCTATGAAAATATGAACTCATGAAGCTTAAGTAGTTTTATAGTAAACAGTTACCTACTACAATTTGCTTGTATCCGAGGCGATTTCAAGTGAAAATGTTAACGTTTTTAATTAAATAATTAAATCATTTCTTCATGTTAATTCTAGTATATAAAACCGGTTGTTTTTAAATTTAAAACCCGGTTTCCGAATTTTACAAATTTATAAATAAAAACCGGTTTTCAAAAACCGACAAACCCTACTAGGTATAACCCCTTAACCGGTTAACTGGCACGGTCCTTTTCATTATTCGGGCCCAAACTGGTAACATCGAAAAATTAAGTGAATCACACAAAATTTGGTATACAGGGGTTTTTTGAGTCACTGAACCGATTCCGGGGTAATTTTTTTCATCTGACACACCCAACCCCTAAAAAATAGAATTTAGGCGTGAGTTTGTCAATTCTTTTCTCGTCGGTACACTCTGGGGTCGTGAAATTTTCACCAGCTAACTACGGGAGTAAGAGTTTACTTATGAAATTGAATACAGTACGAATAATTTATACAAATCCCAACAATTCGCTAGTCATTTTGGTTCGGCCATATTGAGTCTGCCATATTGAAATTTAAAATTCCCATGCCAAATTCAGATTCAGCGACCCCAAAAACCCCTATATACAATTTTTCTATATCCCGATAGTATTTTAATATTTGGCAGCCATTTTGGTTCGGCCATTTTGAGTCTGCCATATTGAATTTTACAATTCCAATGCCAAATTCAGATTCAGCGACCCCAAAAACCCCTATATACAATTTTTCTATATCCCGATAGTATTTTAATGTTTGTCAGCCAATTTGGTTCGGCCATTTTGAGTCTGCCATATTGAATTTTACAATTCCGATGCTAAATTCAGATTCAGCGACCCCAGAAACCATTACATACCAAGTTTCATTCAAATCTTTTGAAAATCAAAAAAGTTATTCCATATTTGATCATATATGATACATTGACAGAATTGGCCAGATTTTTGTTTGATCATATGTGATACATTGACAGTTAACCGGTTAAGAAAGAAATGACGACTCGCCTTTTTCAGATGTGTTCCTAGACACCCAGGACCTGGCCTCAGCTTAGAGTCCTACGTGTACAATCTTCTGTACAACGTGCCGGTCCCATTGCCCGGCAAGTCGTTGAAGTTCTTCGTTCCCAACGACGAGCCAGCGAAATCGCCGCTGGAGCTGGTCATACACCAGCCGACGCCGACGCAGGAACTACCGATGCTGGATTACCCCTTGAAGGACATGTTCACGTGGCTCGGCGCCGACTGCGTCATCCAGTTGTTCACCTGCGTCCTATTGGAGAACCAAGTGCTGCTCAGGAGCTCGGATTTCCATAAGCTGATGGTGGTAGCCGAGTGCATAACGGCGCTTCTGTTCCCATTTTCCTGGCAGCACGTATATGTGCCGATATTGCCTGCCAGCCTGCATCACTTCTTGGACGCGCCGGTTCCGTTTATAATGGGCCTGCACGCTCAGAGCGAGGGCGGCGTCCTGAAAATTGCTAGCGAAGTGAGTGTTTACACCTGTCGAGCTCCACGAGCCTCCGACTGCCGGTCTTCTCACAGCGAGTCGCGGAAATTAAATGGCACACGTCGGAGGAATTTATTATCCGAATGAGAATTGTTAATTGGGATTGAGGTTTTAGGACTGAGGGATTAACTCTTTGGGGAGCAGGTATTTCTGGTGACAGCCATTTAGCAGAGTTGGGCATTAACTAAATAAAAGATTATTTAAATAACGGATCGAATAAAAGTTACTTTCACTTTGGATTATTTGACGAATAATGGTAATTTTTTTATTCGACGAACAAAGTTACATTTCTGTTCGTCGGGCGTTTCAACTCCGGCGTCGAATAAATTTCTTAACTTTAACTTTAACTTTATTCGACGGTAAATGTTTTTCTGGCGCGTGTTTGAGGCGCCGAGTGCCGTCACAAGGACGTCGAATAAAAATAAAGTTACAGTTGAAGTTGAAAAATCCATTTGGCGCTGAAGTTGAAACGTTGGACGAATAAAACAATTAACTTTATTCACTCGACATTTTATTTGAATAAAAATTTTGCCCATTCTGCCATTTAGAATAATCGAATGTGAGAGTTAAGATTATAGTAATTAACAGATTTTTAATATCTTGAGGGTAATTCATCGAAGTAGATAAAAATTGAGGTTCTCTGGTGTAAAGTTAAAAAATATTTGTTACAAAAGAATTAATAATATAAGAGGCAGTTCTACGGTATAAATAAGATTCTTATGTTCTGCTTTTGACTTGCAGGCAAACCTTTGTTATGTAGATATAGATAAACAAAGTAGCCAATTCCCAGAAGAGTTACCCGTGTTCCCCCATAAAATGCAATTCATCGCCGAGATTAGAGCTCTCTTAAACAAGTACAAAGTACCGTATTCAGGAAAGTAAGTCGACAAATCGTCATTCACATCGCGGCCCGCTTCACGGCCCCCTGTAATGTTTTCTAATTGAATTTCACAGGACTGATAACATGGTCATAAATCATTACAATGGCGACATCATGACTAGCAGTTTGACGCTTCCTGGTTCGGGATTTCATCTTCCTCGTAGAAAACACTCGTTACATGACGTTTTGGATTGGGACCGGCCGGAAACGACATCCCAGTCCGACACTTTACAAAGAATAGTTGATATCGTGAAAAGAACAGGTGAGGTTCTAAGTTAAGGGGGGGTATACACGTTTTTGAACCCTCGGGAAATGTGTAAATTTTGTGGATTTTTTTACAAGTCAACGGCTTGATGAAGATTTCCCGTTTTTTTACTATCTTTACATAGTATTAGGAACTACTTGAAAAAAAAGTTTCAGTTAAAAAACTATTGTTTTTCGGAAGTTATGGATACATATCCAAAAGTCTCTCGATTTTCGACGGCTAATCGGTGGCCCTGATAAAAACTGTATGCCGTGTCTGAAATTAAAAACAGTAAGATTTTCTTATACAATATGTTAATAGCTATTATCCTGCGGGGCCGATTTTGAAAATTTTGAAAAATAAAGAAATGGTGAGAAATCAAAGGTAAAGTTAGATTTTTCTAAGAGAAAAGTCCACATTTTTGATTTATAAATAATAAACGGGGAATCGGAATAAAAAGAGCCCTCGTAGGACGATGTGGAATCTTATTACGATTCTGCATGCAAAATTGGAAGTGAATTGGTTGAACGTAGCACGAGTTTTTAGGGCCACCGTGATGTAAAATATAGTTCCGCTGCGATCAGCGCATACCTGGGATGTTTCACTCAAATGCCTATAACATCGTCAATTTTCCGATTTTTTACATCGGATTTGATTTACAATATTCCAGACACATCAATCTATGAAAATATGTAAAAAGAAAAAATCGGCTTTTTGACACTTTCAAACGGTTTGTGGCGGCTGAAAAAACTTATTTTTACGAGAATTAAAAATATAAATAAGTATTGCACGAATCCTTTTGCAAATTTGTAGCTTTATTCTACCACCTTTTAAGACCATAAACAATTTTTTACAAGGGAAAATATTCATTTCTACCGGAATAGAAAAATATTCCTCCCAAAAGTTCGATCCACTTCAAACTTATCACGCATAATCAGTAGACGTTACTTTATCGTTCGAACTAGAATTTTGAAAATATTTGCAAAATTGAATTACTACGGTTAACAAAACCATAATTTTTTCGTAAAATCGATGCGGAAGGATATTTTCTCTCCTGGAGAAAAGCGCTTCTATTCCGCTGTAAATGAATATATTTCCCCTTACAATTTTTTTTCACAGTCTCAAAAGGTAATAAAATGAATCTGCGAACTTGCAAAAGGATACGTGCGATACTTGTTCCTTTTTTATTTCCCGAAGAATTGCGTTTTTTTTTCATCCGTCACACTAGGAATTTTAATCTTTAAAGGAAAAATCAGTTTTTCTCTTCAGATTTAATAACACGAATTTTAAATCACTGTTCGTCGATAATTGCAGGAGTGAACGTAGATGATATTGATCCGGTAGAGGACAACACGAAGGAGCGAATACTCACGGCGCAGGAGGAGTACCAGGAGACGCTTATGTTCAACAATGCCATTAGGGAGAACTTTTTGAATCGTTTTGTACAAATCTTTTCTAGTTACGAGCACTTCGTTATCCAACCGAGTCAGGTGAGACGCGAGATTCATAAACAATTAATCAGCCACGATTGCATACCGTTTACAAAAAAAATATGTTACAGGACAAAGACGAGTGGTTGAACAACAGAGACAGCATGCACGTGTTTGATAAAGCCACGTTTTTGTCTGACCAACCCACGCAGCACTTGCCATTTCTGTCGAGATTCCTGGAGACGCAAATGTTCGCGTCTCTGGTCGACAGCAAAGTTATGTCAACGTGGAGCGAGCTCGACTTTAATATCCGCGTGTTCGATCAAAGGATTTCGCTTTTGAGGTGGGCGAAATACAGCGGAAGGCCTCTTTTTTTCTTTTAAATTAAGCAGTGATCAACTGTTGTTGTTTCGTTGTAGGAAAAAGGTTGGCGAGAGCATCGTGAGGTCGACGCGATACGAACCTTGTATGAGCATTGAGGAGTCGCAGAAAGTGTTGGAGCAGAGATTGACGAACGTGGATTTTGAAACGAACCCGCCTGCGGAGATTCTCCCTCATAGAGCTGCCTATTTTCGAAGTTTCCCATTGTTAGACAGCGTCGCGTTAAACAAGGAGCCGGCTCAGAGGTACGCGTCATTTGATAATATATTTATCCACATATTAACTGGTGATATACTAATATTTCTTGTCTCATTTCCTGCTCCACTTGTAGCATGCTTCGGTAAGAATTTCTAAAATAGTACAGCACTGTGCATGTGTACGTCACGTTATGTTTTCATTATCGCCGTGTATTTTAAATCAGTGCTCCGTAAACTTTTCTCACCCTCGCACATTGTTTCGGGGCGAAACTCGTAACTTCTGAACTAATCAGGTTTCGACCTAAGTACCCTAATACTTTATTAAACAGAATATAAAGATGCAATTCCATTAAAAAATAAGGAGGTGATCTTGATTTTTATCGAATAAAAAGTTTTCTTTACTAATTTTTACTTTTGCAATTTGTTGTCAAGTGAATACTGACTCACTTTTGTTGCAATTTTTTTTCATCAGTTTCGCAGAAATACTTGAAAACCGTGGCGGTCGTTTTACGTATTTGGATTTGAGAGATAAATATCACAACTCGGTACACGTTCAAAATTTGTCTTGTGTTTGGTTTGTAACTTTCATTACGTAGTACGTGCAACATAAAAAATAACATAAAAATGGAAACTTTTATAAAAAAATTAAATGACAATGTAAATAATAATAAAATGGAAAAATTTGTTTGTCATATTAAAGCAGAATCGGACTCGGAACATGTGTCTGGGTTCGTATCTGACGATTCGCAATAATTTGAATCATCACGCGCCTGAGCTGTGAAAGTCTTAATGATTTCGGCTATTTTTTCCGCTTCGGGCAAATTCTGGCAGTTGAAATTGACGTTAATATGAAGTTTAATGTTCCCTCAATTGAAATACAAAAAATCGCGGAGGTTACTTTTTGCTACTTTTTTTAAAACTCAAGTCAAAGATGATGATCATTTAACATAAAAAATTGGGACAAATTGTTGATATTGCAAAAAAGTTTTTCGGCAGCTGGGAAGGTCATGTAACACTAAACATAACTTATAAAAATCAAGTTAATCAGATAAACGTTCGGCAAATAGCACGTGTTTATAGAAACGCTCCGAAAATTCGAATAAATTCCGCGCATCATTTTTGACAACAAATTGGTAAATTCAGCAAAAGTTATGAATAACATTAAAACCTACGTTCCTTTATTAACATTTTAAGATACAAGAATTTGTGGATCGGACAACTCAAATTCAAATTCTCGACTTTTGTGCATTACGCGAAACACTGTGCCTCGGCGCACCTAAGCCCTTTCCAGAATTCCCAGCATTCCACGAGCAGAAATTCGATTAATTTGATAAATTTGACATCGAAACTAACGAACTAACATCCGTTTTCCTTGTAACTAATATTAACTACGTTAACTTGCGACTATAACTAATTAACTTTTGACTATAACTAATTTTATATTCGCCTCGATATTTAGCAGAACAATTCGAAGACACTTCAAGCACGACCGCTTATCATTTTTTTTATTTATTAAAACTAGATTTGAAAAACTTTTAGCATCGTCTCGTGGCACACCGGTTGCGGTGCACTGTTTTAAATCACTTTCGAATTTCAAGGAACTGTAAATTGAACTCAGTTTTCTTAGTAAATTACTTGGAATGATCTACACTGGCGTGCAAAAGTATTCGGCCACCCTTTAAAATCGCATAACTTTTTTAAAAATAATCCAAACGACTTGAGCTTTTTTGAGAAGCTAGAAGGATTAGTTTGCTAAATTATGTGATCCGTCGATTTGAAGAAAATGTACTTGGTCGGAATAGCAAAAAGAAATAGTAACGGTCGTTTTTTAAACTTTTTTTTGTGAGCCCTTAATGAAAATTCAAAAAACCCGTTTGTAGATTTTGACGTTGCTATGATCGATGAACGCTTAAAGATCGCAGAATAAGGTCGAAAATCGCTGATTTCGGGAATTTAATCTACTTAAATCTACAAACGGGTTTTTTGAATTTCCATTACACGCTCATAAAAAAAAGTTTGAAAAACGAGCTTTACTATTTCTTTTGCTATTCCGACCAAGTGCATTTTTTTCAAACCGACGAATCACATTATTTAGCAAACTAATCCCTCTAGCTTCTCAGAAAAACTCAAGTCGTTTGGATTAATTTGAAAAAATTTATGCGATTTTAAAGAGTGGCCGAATACTTTTGCACGCCACTGTAGCCTTTCGGGTAATTCAGAAATGTATGTTACTTCTCGCGTATTTTTATTTAACACTTTATGTGATAAAATGTCTCGCCGCCAATTGTGTTTCATTTGTAATTGTTCGTGTACGGCGTAGCGTTCCTCGAAGCCAAGTGTAATTTATTTAATCTTACATTCACAACAGCAGTCGAAGGGGGCAGACGCAGTGGAAGTACAAAATGAAGTCCATGGAGGCAAATGGGAAGCCAACAGCGCCTCAGGAAACCCAATCACCTCGGCCGCAAACTAAACTCTCCGCGGACATGAGCCCGGCATTGATAGCGCAGGCCAACTGGACGTTCGTTGAAAAATTGCTCAAGGTACTCTCAAGAAATACATACAAGAATTACCTAATTCTATTAAATCCACTTTACACCGACGAAGAAGAGCGTTAACACACATATTTGTCTTTATCAAGGACTGCAAGTCAAAGACGAAGAGGATGTTGGTCGAGAAAATGGGCTCCGAAGCAGTCGCGTTGGGCCACGGAGGTGAATCGTTGTCGGACGTGGAAGAAAACACGCTGGTCGCCAGTCTCTGCGATCTTTTGGAACGAGTTTGGAGCCATGGATTGCAAAATAAACAGGGGAAGAGTGCTCTTTGGTCCCACCTTACCATGTACCAAGAGCTGGAAGAGTGTAACGACGCGACTAAATCTATAGATCCCAACTTCCTTTCTCCTGGTAAGTTAGAGAAATATCTCCGCACTTGCGCAATTCCGTATCGGCCCCGAGATCACGTTAACTCTAGAATTATTTTATCATCGTTTGGAAATGCAGCGCTAGCGTGGTGCGTGCTACGGAAACGCCTCGATTGTACGTGTCTTATTTTATTTAAGATAAAGTGTTAGAAGTAGAGATTAGTTTCTCATACGTAGATACTCTGCACTGTATTAGTTGTAAGTGACCGATTATTTACAAACAAATTATTCCACCACTCTATGTGTCTTTCGTTGAGAGTTGCACCTCGTATATTAACGAGTATATTTGTCTGCTATCGTTGAACGGGATCAAACGTTTCAGAAACAATACTTCGCTTCGCGAAACACGCCACTTTTCTCTCGAATTTATTTTGTCTAAGTTAATTTTATTATACTTTCTGTATTTTTTTTAGCTTCTTTTAATTAATTATTGGTTTCTGTTTGAAACAAAAAAAACAATTTTTCGATCCTGCGCCACCGTTTCCATTTTAGTTAATTATCATTTCTTTTCTATTTCCCTAAGTTGCGAAGAAATCGCCAAATAAGTTTTTTGGATTACCGGACCGTTTAATTTCGTCGTTGAAGGGCAAAACCATTATTGAAATTGCTTCTTATATCAAGGAGAATTTTCATGGTAAGCCTTAATGTTGGCTTGCCATAAGGGACATTAGCTTTTACTTTAATATTACTTTCGTAATGGGCGATTCGTCATTGCATTTTATTTTTATAATCCTCCGTAAATCGCATGATCGTATTGTTTGAAGAGTGCTCTAGAATATATTTATCAATTCATTTACGTCACAAATCTGGCGGATGCGACGTTTAGAAATTCATTTCCTAATGCCGTGTTTTCTTCATTTCCTTTTATTACGGATCGTCTTGATTGGAACAATACTGAAGCGCATGCAATCGCAATGTTCTTAAAAAGGGGAACTGTATTTTGTCCACGGAATGCCGAGTGATTTGTCCCGAGAGTAGAACTATTTCACCCCTGTTAAGCATGCCTACTTGCATGGTTTTGCAGAAATGTTTTCGTAGCCTGTGAAGAAATAATTAATTACTTCGCGCGCAGCTTCGCAGTCTTTCCTAATCTGGTTTGCGTATTCTTGAACAATAATAGATTTATCTAATCTGGCGCTGGAGACTGACGTTTCGCCCACGCGAGGCTCGGACAAACATAAATCCCCTGGAGACAGAAAGATTGGCCCGGAACACCTGAGGCCTTTGCCCGATTCTTTACTGTTCGATATTCGAAATGTGCAAGCGATGACTGATATTAAAACACACATTGGCTACGCCAGAGCTTGGGTTCGATTGGCATTGGAGAAGAAGCTCCTTTCTCGCCATTTAAAGACGCTGCTGTCGGACACCACGTTATTACGGTAATTTAACTAATGCAAGATTCCGAGTTTATCCCTTAAAATATTTCAATCCAGCCGATGAGCATTATTATTAATATTTAATAGGAGCCAGTACAAGCGTTCGGCATTTCTGCGCTGCGAAGAAGAGAAGGAGCAGTTCCTGTATCATCTGCTGACGTTGAATGCCGTCGACTACTTCTGTTTCACTAACAACTATCCAACCACGAAGTTGCCATACAGGGTTGTTATATTTCCTAGTCGAAAAGCGAGCGCAGCTACCACTTCAGCGAACAGCTGGATTGCCATCTCGGGGACTCTCTGCGAGACTAATCCTGTCCCGATCCCCAAAGGAGCATTGGAGTTTGTGTTTCATGTAGGTTCCTATTCGATTTGCATTCTGGTTTCGTAGAATACGTACATTTCACTTCAAAACGGTCGGAATTTAATTGCGCTGTTTAAAAGTGCGTGAGAATTGCTCTTCAATCTCTAATCGTAGCTTTTCTTTTAGCACAAAAATTTAGGGGTGCTCTCTACGCTACGCATTGGGCATGACAATACAGGTCTCTCTCCCAAGTGGATGGTGGAACACGTTGTGGTGAGGAACGAAGTCACGGGGCATACGTTTAAGTTCCCTTGTGGTAGGTGGCTCGGCAGAGGCATCGATGACGGCTCCACCGAGAGATTATTAGTGGGTGGCTTGGTGCCTCGCAGCATTGACAGCGAAGAGTTGGTCGAGTCCTGTTCAACGCCACCGCGATGCAGATCGCCTAGTATACCTAGGCGCCCGATATTGTCTCAAGTCGAGTTGCAGCACATGTTGGGTAAGTACAGTAACCCCGCGGCGGGCGCGTCGCGGTCTTTTATGCCGCATTTTTATGTGTTCAGAGATTTCATTAGAGATTTCTTAGTTGTATGCTATTGTCCATCGAGATATGCTTGGCTGACTATTATAAGAAACATGTAACACCAAAATCGCGGCTATTGAAGTAGTGTATTAGATCGCGATATTCTGTTGCGCATCGCGTCTGGTCATTTCATGTAGAAAACTCTTAGAACTTAGGCCGGTATCAGATATATATTGACCGGTGAGTTTGTTTACGCGAGCAGCGATCGAGGAAAAATCAGCCACCACTGGAATGTGTTTCGGGTAGCTCGATTTTCTCGAGCTGCTCGAACAATACCGTTATTAATAATTATTTTAGCACATGTTTCATAATGTAATTGGAATTGTGTTGTGGTTATTCCTAGGAGAGTCTGTGAACGCGATTGTAAAATTCCACTACAGAAGGGAATGCCAAGACGGTTCCCTGACAGCTTTACTCTGCGGGGAAGGTGGCCTTGTGCCGTCGTTAGAACAAATATTTTTATTCGGATTCAAAAATCAGAGGATATTTGGTAGAAACTTCTACGTTTGGGACTACCTTTGTAAGTCGCTATTATCGAATTCATAGAATTTACGAGCTGAGCTGAACTCGTTTCGAGTACTCGAGCTGAATCGAGAGTTTGAGTTTTCCGAGGTGCTCGAAATTGACGAACTGTTTGAAATATTGCGAGCTACTTGAAAAACTCAAACGGCTCGAATATTCGAATTACTCGGAGATAAATTTTCAGCTCAAGAGTTCTCGAAGTACTCAAATATATTCGAACAGATCTCCAACTTTCGAGTTACTCGCAAATATTCGAATTACTCGAGTTACTCGTAAAAATTCGAATTACTCGAGTTACTCGCAAATATTCGAATTACTCGAGTTACTTGAATATTTAAGTATTTAATATCAAATACTAATAATTCGAGTATTCGAGCCCTCGTGAGAGTTTGAATTACTCGGAGATAAATTTTCAACTCGAAAGTTCTCGAAGTACTCGAATATATTCGAACAGATCTCCAACTTTCGAGTTACTCGCAAATATTCGAATTACTCGAGTTACTCGTAAAAATTCGAATTACTCGAGTTACTCGCAAATATTCGAATTACTCGAGTTACTCGCAAATATTCGAATTACTCGAGTTACTCGTAAAAATTCGAATTACTCGAGTTACTCGTAAAAATTCGAATTACTCGAGTTACTCGTAAAAATTCGAATTACTCTAGTTACTCGCAAATATTCGAATTACTCGAGTTACTTGAATATTTATATATTTAATATTAAATACTAGTAATTCGAGTAATTCGAATATTGAGTAACTCGACTCGGCTCGACTGATCGATCATTATTTGGCTCGAAATTCGAGTACTCGAATAAATCAAGTATTCGCACACCCCTAACTATTATCACAAAACCTTTTGTTACAAAATCCTCACGTATTAACAAAATAAAAAACAAATTCTTAACTGTTTTTTCTTCATTAATTTTAATCAACTACTTATGTTCCAAACTTACGAGACGCAATCGCGGGACATAATTTTATCTTTAAATCTTTCCAGTACGGGTAAAAGAAAATTTCGAAATTTCTTTATTGGAGGAAATGGACGAATACTCACAGAGATTAAGGAGAGACAGACGAGCTCACGTAGAAAGCAATCAAAGGTTTGCAACTTTAAGATGTTACTGTCACCTGATCGATCAGATTAACATGTTCAGCCAAACGTTGGGTAAAGACGGGAAGTTTCAATTATTTATCTGCTTGGCAGTGAGGTAAGCTTGTGATTTTCTGCTTCAAATATCTTTCACTTGTGTTTCCGTTGCCCTGAATATTAATCTCCGCTCCAGAGAGCAGCTTCTTCATTCGATGCTGCGGCCAATGAGCGACGCGCGCTCCACCGCGGACATGTACGAAGAGAATTCGTTTCTAAGGAGCTCTGCGCTATTAAATTTCCTCGTTCACATACTCGAGCCGTTGAGCGAGTTTCACATTGTCCTTGAAAAGAGTTTGACTCACGGAATTTCTAGCATATGTTAATTCGTGAAGAACACTCCGCTTAATTAGGTAAGACACGTTTCAATCTTCCCTTCGAAACAAATTCTACAGATTCTAAATAGAATCAATAATTACCTGCACAATTAATAATTTCAGTAATAATTGCGAACTCTTTCTTCTCCGCAGGACATGTCTTTCTGCAGCAGCACAATTTACCAAATTCTAAATAATACAGTGCGGAGGGAGCTAAGCGTTGTATTGAAGAAACGAGAATGTTTCTAAACCCTATTATTAAGGAACAAAGAGGAATTTAATAATGCAAATGAAGACTGTTACTGGAACTGTAAAATAGTGGTTTTTAGAGGACAAATTGTTTGGCGAGAAGTTGATATATAGGTGACAACGGGAGCACAGATCTTGCCCCGCTCCAGGAAGCTTATGATATTAATAATGACGAGAGCCCGAAGCAAAGATCAACCTAACATGGCCCATCCTTGCCGTAGGCATTCATAGGAGGCGAACAAACCTCGCCGAAACTAACAAGTCGTGTACCAAAGATGTGATCCTATTAGTTACTACTATTAGTATTATTACCGTCATTGTCATTAAGGGTTTAGTTTTTTTTACGGTCTTCGTCGTAAACGGAAGAATATTTAAGCAGTGTGTAAACAACGGATAATCTCAGAATTTAATTAGTCGGATGAGATGAACATGGTTTTTACACGTTTTATTATTTTAATCGAACGGTGTGGACATGGAGATCCCACCGAGAACAAGTTAGAGCGGGAAAGATTTACATAGCGCTGTTATTAAAACTATAAATAGTTTCGCGCATCGTATCGCATTCGAATAATTACGCGGGATATGAGATTCTACCGGTGGAGTGGCGCGTAATCTTTCCTGATTTCTCTGCGCTGTCTACTCACACTCGCGCGAACGAGCGTTCGCGCGCTTGCATAATACTCCTTTTTTTTTTCAACGAAATTGTACATAATAGTCCGGAAGTTTTATTTTTGTTAGTCGAGAGATATTTAGCGATAGCTTTAAGTTGCGAGCGTGAACTGGAGCTACGAACAGAAGCCGAGGCTTGGCGAGCTCCCTTGGCATTACGTCGTCTTGTTTCAAGTAGAAAACCGGTAGCCCATTACTTTTATGACGCGCGAGATCCAGCCGACTTGGTTAACACTTGTCGATCGAAGCAAGAGACATTCATACGCATATTGAAAAACATGGACCAAACGAGGTAATCCTTTACAAGTTTCGAAGCGTAGCAGTTGGTTTTTAATATGCGAGGTATGACACATTGGTACTGATTGTCCTTTTCGAAGTTTTAATCTACTTGATAATCGAGCTAGACTGATGACGTTACTCGTGTGCTAAAGGAATAGCTATCAAAGTACAATTTTACCGCTAGCATTTCACAGACATTCAATTACACATCTCGCAGGTAGGAGTCATTCTATTTACTCGCGTATTGTTGCTCGCACGTTGGGAGGTACGTGTGAATAACGCATGATCCATTCGTCTTTTGCCTGTAAACTTGTAGCATAATGTTTGATACCTTCGACTAAGCTTTAAGAATGAAGTTACTTTAAGTAGTTACGAGACTACTCGGACACGGTCTTTAAACGTTTAGAACATCTTGAGCATATACTGGTGGGTCTCGAGTAGTGCGAGTAATAAATCCCAGAAATCGATCGCGTTATTCGAATACTTCAAACACAGGGATTTTAATTTAAAGAAAATATACAATTAAAATTTTTAATACCTATTTTATTGAATTACGATGGCATAAACATGTTTATTATTTTTTAAAGTATTTTAACAGCGTTGAACTTTCTTCTGCTTCTTCGTGTATGTGGCGATAAACCCGCAATACTTTGTCCAGGTCACAAAAGACAATTTTTTCTATAGTTCTACTGCATTTTTGTTCGCGTTAAATGCGACCCGGTGTCGTTTTATTTCGTCGCAGTAATCGAGGCCTAGCTGTTCATTTCTCGAAGTTGAAACTCAAAGTGTTCGCACGTGCCCATTGTGTATATTCATTGTACCCATACCGCTATGAGAAATACTTCGCTGAGAGTTGTAACACCATACGTGGATATGAAATTATAAATTTAATTAACGCATTGCTTACCAACCAACGATGTTTTTTCTTTTTAATAAAAATTCAATTTTAATATTAAGTATTTTGTACTACGTAGTTTCAATTTTTGTGTGGTAACTGGTTCGAAGATACATTTTTTTTAATTCATATGATTTGAGCTATAGCTAATACGGTTGGTGCAACCCAATATTCCTGAAGTTTCGAGCAAAACTTTAGTGGAAAGCAATGTGTTAATGTGGAAAGAGGCAAGCGAGGGAGATTAGAAGAGAAGCGTTTGATTTATTTTTATTAACACCTAGTGTTTACATTAAAAATCCAATTGTTGAAGAGTCACGTTGCAGCGTAATGTTTAGGAAAAGTAGCAATACTCATGTAATGATCTGATCGGGTTCTTTTCCTCTTTAGATATTCTAGGGGGAAATGCAACACTATGAAACGTTTTGTTTAATTTTTTTTAAGCGATTACATTTTACCATTTTAAAGTGATCGTTCGTTGAAAAGTAAGCTGCGCGAAAGTTTCTTTTAGGCAGTCATCAAACGTGTATTGTGATCATTTTAGACTGAAAAGTAATGCATCGCGTTATATATATATTTTTTTTTAATATTTCATGCGTTCGTGTCATGTTGAAGTTGCGTGCGATTTTCATCTTTCTCGGGCCGACTTTTAAATCAGATATTGTATCGGAAACATTGGCTGCGTTCAGCTGACAAAATCGGTGAGTAATCGATGAGTGGTTTTCCTAGATTTTACTCTGAATGCAACCGATTATTTACCGTCTACTCAACATGTTTAGTAACCGGTCGCCATTTTTGTATCGGAAATAAACTACGGTACAAAAAATGGCGACCGGTTACTAAACATGTTGAGAAAGTGAGTGAAATGATCGGTTGCGTTCAGAGTAAAATCTAGGGGAACCACTCACCGGTTGCACACGGGTTACTCACCGGTTTTGTCGGCTGAACGCAGCCAATAATTGCTTTGGATTTATATTATTTTATTAGAACTGCAAATCGCGTATTTAACTTAATTCGCGGGTAATTCAAAATAAACGATGTTTAATTCTCAATTAATAAAATAATAGCTTAAAGCAAAAATACCAAAGACGCTCATCTACTTCCGGGTTTGAACGTACAAACATGATTAGCTTCCCACTATGCCGAGAAGATCTTTTCTTACTTTCAGCGTTTCAAATAATACACAAAGCAGATGTAGGTAGAATACAAGATACATTTATTTGAGTAAAAATATTGTTTATTAAATAACCAACTATAGAATTACGAAGCCTAATTTAATAGCACTTTCGGTTTAAAAAGTCTAGCTTGAGAAGGATTGAAGACACTGGAAGTCTTTATCAGATTGTATCATACAAGCGTGCGCTATTAGCGAATGGTATACAATTATAAAAGTAAGCTGCAATAATTTTTTACGAAATAGCATCAACTTCTACGTGATCACGGCATGCACCACATTTACGATATTTGATCGGATAATTTGGATAATCTGTATGTGTGAGTTTTAATTGAAAATTCAGAGTCATGTTTGTCGCGATGTGATCATCATCTACGCTCGTACGTTCCTCGTTTTAAGAAGGATCATCGCCCTACCAAGTCTGTATATAAATGAGAAATTACAAAGCTTGATGTAACGTATAGGATCTTTTACAAAGCAACCATCATACAACATGATTGTTTGTATATATACAATCCATAAAACAAGATACTATAATATTGTACAGTAGAATAAAGGAACATGAAAATAGCGTGAATCTATTTTATTTTCACAGCTCTTGTTACACGTATCCTCGAGTTATCTTACACTAGCTTAAAGCACCCGGCGTTGCCCGGGAAAAACCTTGATTGTTACAGAGCGTCAAGGGGGAAGGGGTGGGATGTCCAGATTTAATGGTGGGGGGGCCATATTTTCCGCAGGGTTCTAGGGAGTAATTATGCAAAATTTGTTCCAGATCGGTTAAAAAAAATCGGGATAAAAAGTATACTATATGTTAGTCCTGGTCTTAGACTACGTGTATACAAAATTTCAGAAAGATCGTTGCGTAGTTGCGACGTGATTGAATAACAAACATCCAAACATCCATCAAGTATCCAAAAATCCAAACACACTTTCGCATTTATTATATTAGTAGGATGGGAAGTACAAAATCAACTTAAAAATAGTTATTATACGATCGTCCTCGTGAACGCTTTTACTTGAAACTTAAATAATCCGATTACTCTATAAATCGTAAAATCATGTTTCGACGAATGCCAAGTCAGATAAATTTTTCATGTTACAATCGTGATATTTCTAAAGACAAAGTTATTCCATAAAAATGACATACAATATAAAATCGTTTAAAAAATTCGTATGTATTCGAAAATGTCCGTATTATTACGAATGTTTTCGTGAACGAGTCTGCTAACTTACAAACAAAACTCTAATTATAACTTATTAAATGGGCAGATCGTTACGCGAATTTCGGTATCACGAATTACTTTACATTAATCTACTTACACCTATTTTGTACTATTTGAGCGAAACGTGAGAAAGGAGAGCTTTGATTTTATTTTTTAGTATAATCTTAATAAAGATCAGTTTTGAAAAATAAGCGGTTTTTTCTTAAAAGCCAGGGGGGGAACTGCCCATTTTGCACCCCCCTCCGGACGCCCATATTTAGTGGGCCACGTAACTGAACTCGCCTCAGGGCCTCTGAAAACGATAAAACGGCACTGGTCGGCACTATCGGTAGTTTCCTATAGTCGGTACTATCGATAGTTTCCGATAGCGAGGACTATCGATAACGATCACTATCGATAACTGTTGCGATCCTCGCCCTAGCGGCGTTTAGCGCAAGCTCTTAAAGCGCGTAGTTTGAAGTAAATAAATTAAATTTGTTAGATAAGAGTTAAGGATGAACTTTACAACATTAGATATTTGTCTTCGCCTCCTTCCTTAGCGTTCGAACACATTGTATTAATAAAAAGAGAAATGTACGAAGAAACTTGTTTCTTTGCCTCGCAATTCGTCATCGACCTTGTTACAATCCTGACCTGTTATAATAAAATCCAGTTTTGATCTCCATAAAAATGTCCACGTTCTGTTTCTAAATAGTTCTAACACAGACGAGGTATAGAATAGACCTATCACCTTATGGGACTTCGTGTCACCACCTAAACTGTGTTACCGACCCATAATTTGAGGACTGAATTTAGCGACCTCTGTTCATGAACAGCGTTCAACGCAAGAACTACTCTGAACTACTGAAAGTGTGTTGAAATACTGAAAGATGTGTGCGTGCTTGTATACGTGTGACTTGTTTAGAGCGAGAGTTTAACATAGAGGGCGGGCTTTCGCTAACAATAAGCTACGCTTTGGCTCGGTTTGTCAACGACCCACGCGGAAAAATACATTGGTTGATAGGTCTATTCTATACCTGGTCTGTGCTACGAGTGGTAGGAATTGAAATTAAATCTTATCGGAAACATTTAAAATCTAAAATGGCCTGAACGTTACGAATAATTTCAAGAAACATGTTGCATAATTCCGTTTACTAATACATTTTGATAGAAGCATAATTTGCACTTATTTCCATAGATTTCGGTCAGAAATATTATATAAATACAACCGCGTAAAAAATATTGTACAGTCTCTTAGTTAGGTTATATTTTCTGTCACTTCGAACAATCTACATGACAATAAATGTTTATTAGCTACTTCGTTCTTTTACGTTACATTTGAAAACTTTTTATGACTTAACATCCTTTCAAAATATTATTGTTACGACGTAACGGTATTTTTATGAAATCGAGAAATGTAATTATGCGTGGTTAGGAAATCAAAATTTCCATTCGCACGAGAATAGGAATGGCGCTACATGTCAATTGTATCTAGTGATCCTCCAGGGAGTAATCGGTATAACCGCAGCCATTTTTCAAGATTTGGAGCAAAACCGGAAATAAACATAACCTAACCGTTCACTCTATCTCTTTCTATCAGTATTTCATACTCTTTCTATCAGTTTTTCTGTCTCTTTTTATCAGTTTTTCTGCCTCTTTCTATCAGTATTTCTGTCTCTTTCTTTTTTACAGTTTCTTTCTCTGTCTACTTCCGCTTTTGCTCCAAATCGCAGCAACCAATCAGCGACGATATACGTTGTTCCGATCACTCTCTAAATAGAGGATCACTAATTGTATCGATATTTCGTACCGATATTTATTTATCTCTTATGCGTGAAACGGAACAGTACCCGGGATAAGAATAAAATGCTGTGTATTTTGCAAATAAATATAATATTGAATAAGTTTGCTTTAAAGTAGTAAGAACTATCGAGTGTATTTAGTGCTCAATTAGCAATTATATTGAGGACTGGTTAATTAATTCGGAGCTTTCGTCTGTCATAGGTAAGCAATTCTTTCCTTTGGAAGCGTCGGTTCGTGTCAACTGGTCTAACGAAAACGCACTGGACGAGTACAGCATTTACAATACCTATATGGTTTCTAAGTGGAAGTTAAACTTACGTAATTAGACAATGGAATTATTATAAGCACTCTTGTACGAAGTATCACTGTACATTATTCAAAGTATTTTAATAAACCACATTTAAAGATAAACCCCATGTTTCAATTTAGAACAGCAACCTATAACTACCATTTCCTAATTAAATCCCAAATTTGACAATCACAAGTAAAGTCTGCCTCTGCGTTGATTAGTTCTCCGCCTTAGATTCTCTCTACGAAGACGCTAACTTTGTGCCACCTCTTTCGACATCATGTTCTCCTGTTAGAAGATCAATTTTGGAGCGTTCAGAAAATTTTGGCCAGATTTCAGCAAATGTATCAGGAGAACATGATACGAAAGGAGGTATCCCCTGAAATTCATCGTCGAAGGCCTTTCGTCAACTCTGCGCCTCTACGTCAAATAGTTCTCCGCTTTAGATTCTCTCTACGAAGAAGCTAACTTAGTGCCACCTCTTTCGACATCATGTTCTCCTGTTACAATCTCAATTTTGGAGCGTTCAGAAAATTTTGGCCAGATTTTAGCAAATGTATCAGGAGAACATGAAGCGAAAGGAGGTATGCTCTGAATTTCAGCGTCGAAGGCCTTTCGAAGACGCTGCGCCTCTACGTCGAATAGTTCTCCGCCTTAGATTCTCTTTCCGAAGACGCTAACTTAGTGCCACCTCTTCCGACATCATGTTCTCCTGTTACAATCTCAATTTTGGAGCGTTTAGAAAATTTTGGCCAGATTTTAGCAAATGTATCAGGAGAACATGAAGCGAAAGGAGGTATGCTCTGAATTTCATCGTCGAAGGCCTTTCGAAGACGCTGCGCCTCTACGTCGAATAGTTCTCCGCCTTGGATTCTCTCTCCGCAGACGCTAACATAGTGCCACCTCTTTCGACATCATGTTCTCCTGTTACAATCTCAATTTTGGAGCGTTCAGAAAATTTTGGCCAGATTTTAGCAAATGTATCAGGAGAACATGAAGCGAAAGGAGGTATGCTCTGAATTTCATCGTCGAAGGCCTTTCGAAGACGCTGCGCCTCTACGTCGAATAGTTCTCCGCCTTAGATTCTCTTTCCGAAGACGCTGACTTAGTGCCACCTCTTCCGACATCATGTTCTCCTGTTACAATCTCAATTTTGGAGCGTTTAGAAAATTTTGGCCAGATTTTAGCAAATGTATCAGGAGAACATGAAGCGAAAGGAGGTATGCTCTGAATTTCATCGTCGAAGGCCTTTCCAAGACGCTGCGCCTCTACGTCGAATAGTTCTCCGCCTTGGATTCTCTCTCCGCAGACGCTAACATAGTGCCACCTCTTTCGACATCATGTTCTCCTGTTACAATCTCAATTTTGGAGCGTTCAGAAAATTTTGGCCAGATTTTGGAGCGATGTATCAGGAGAACATGAAGCGAAAGGAGGTATCGCCTGAATTTCATCGTCGAAGGCCTTTCGAAAACTCTGCCCCTCTCCGATTTTCCTCGATTGCTACCGATTTCTCAGTCACCCTGTATAGTAGGGTATTTTTCACTTCTTAGGAAAGTACTCGGTACGTGAAAGCGCATCCAAGTAGTAAAATAAAAGTACCCTTTGATCGCCGATTTTCCGCGATCGTTGCCGATTTCTCTATCACCCTGTATAGTAGGGAATTTTTCACCCCTTATAAAAGTACTCGGGACGTGAAACCGCGTCCAAAGGGTACAATGAAAGTACCCTTTGATTGCCGATTTTAGTTCTCAGCCTTAGATTCTCTTTCCGAAGACGCTGACTTAGTGCCACCTCTTCCGACATCATGTTCTCCTGTTACAATCTCAATTTTGGAGCGTTTAGAAAATTTTGGCCAGATTTTAGCAAATGTATCAGGAGAACATGAAGCGAAAGGAGGTATGCTCTGAATTTCATCGTCGAAGGCCTTTCGAAGACGCTGCGCCTCTACGTCGAATAGTTCTCCGCCTTGGATTCTCTCTCCGCAGACGCTAACATAGTGCCACCTCTTTCGACATCATGTTCTCCTGTTACAATCTCAATTTTGGAGCGTTCAGAAAATTTTGGCCAGATTTTGGAGCGATGTATCAGGAGAACATGAAGCGAAAGGAGGTATCGCCTGAATTTCATCGTCGAAGGCCTTTCGAAGACGCTGCGCCTCTACGTCGAATAGTTCTCCGCCTTGGATTCTCTCTCCGAAGACGCTAACTTAGTGCCACCTCTTCCGACATCATGTTCTCCTGTTACAATCTCAATTTTGGAGCGTTTAGAAAATTTTGGCCAGATTTTAGCAAATGTATCAGGAGAACATGAAGCGAAAGGAGGTATCGCCTGAATTTCATCGTCGAAGGCCTTTCGAAAACTCTGCCCCTCTCCGATTTTCCTCGATTGCTACCGATTTCTCAGTCACCCTGTATAGTAGGGTATTTTTCACTTCTTAGGAAAGTACTCGGTACGTGAAAGCGCATCCAAGTAGTAAAATAAAAGTACCCTTTGATCGCCGATTTTCCTCGATCGTTACCGATTTCTCGGTCACCCTGTACAGTAGGGTATTTTTCACCCCTTAGGAAGGTACCCGGGACGCGAAACCGCGTCCAAAGAGTACAATGAATGTACCCTTTGATTGCCGATTTTCCTCGATCGTTGCCGATTTTTCAGTCACCCTTTATAGTAGGGTATTTTTCACCCCTTAGGAAAGTACTTGGGACGTGAAACCGCGTGCAAAGAATACAATGAAGGTACCCTTTGATTGCCGATTTTCCTCGATTGTTGCCGATTTCTGAGTCACCCTGTATAGTAGGGTATTTTTCACCTCTTAGAAAAGTACTCGGGACGTGAAACCGCGTCCAAAGAGTACAATGAAAGTACCCTTCGATTGCCGATTTTCCGCGATCGTTGCCGATTTCTCTATCACCCTGTATAGTAGGGTATTTTTCACCCCTTAGGAAAGTACTCGGTACGTGAAAGCGCATCCAAATAGTAAAATAAAAGTACCCTTTGATCGCCGATTTTCCTCGATCGTTACCGATTTCTTGGTCACCCTGTACAGTAGGGTATTTTTCACCCCTTAGGAAGGTCCCCGGGACGCGAAACCGCGTCCAAAGAGTACAATGAATGTACCCTTTGATTGCCGATTTTCCTCGATCGTTGCCGATTTTTCAGTCACCCTTTATAGTAGGGTATTTTTCACCCCTTAGGAAAGTACTTGGGACGTGAAACCGCGTCCAAAGAGTACAATGAAAGTACCCTTTGATTGCCGATTTTCCTCGATTGTTGCCGATTTCTGAGTCACCCTGTATAGTAGGGTATTTTTCACCGCTTAGGAAAGTACTCGGGACGTGAAGCCGCGTCCAAAGAGTACAATGAAAGTACCCTTTGATCGCCAATTTTCCGCGATCGTTGCCGATTTCTCTATCACCCTGTATAGTAGGGAATTTTTCACCCCTTATAAAAGTACTCGGGACGTGAAACCGCGTCCAAAGGGTACAATGAAAGTACCCTTTGATTGCCGATTTTAGTTCTCAGCCTTAGATTCTCTTTCCGAAGACGCTAACTTAGTGCCACCTCTTTCGACATCATGTTCTCCTGTTACAATCTCAATTTTGGAGCGTTTAGAAAATTTTGGCCAGATTTTAGCAAATGTATCAGGAGAACATGAAGCGAAAGCAGGTACGCCCTGAATTTCATCGTCGAAGCCTTTCGAAGACGCTGCGCCTCTACGTCGAATAGTTCTCCGCCTTAGATTCTCTTTCCGAAGACGCTAACTTAGTGCCACCTCTTTCGACATCATGTTCTCCTGTTACAATCTCAATTTTGGAGCGTTTAGAAAATTTTGGCCAGATTTTAGCAAATGTATCAGGAGAACATGAAGCGAAAGGAGGTATGCTCTGAATTTCATCGTCGAAGGCCTTTCGAAGACGCTACGCCTCTACGTCGAATAGTTCTCCGCCTTGGATTCTCTCTCCGAAGACGCTAACTTAGTGCCATCTCTTTCCACATCATGTTCTCCTGTTACAATCTCAATTTTGGAGCGTTCAGAAAATTTTGGCCAGATTTTGGAGCGATGTATCAGGAGAACATGAAGCGAAAGGAGGTATCGCCTGAATTTCATCGTCGAAGGCCTTTCGAAAACTCTGCCCCTCTCCGATTTTCCTCGATTGCTACCGATTTCTCAGTCACCCTGTATAGTAGGGTATTTTTCACTTCTTAGGAAAGTACTCGGTACGTGAAAGCGCATCCAAGTAGTAAAATAAAAGTACCCTTTGATCGCCGATTTTCCTCGATCGTTACCGATTTCTCGGTCACCCTGTACAGTAGGGTATTTTTCACCCCTTAGGAAGGTACCCGGGACGCGAAACCGCGTCCAAAGAGTACAATGAATGTACCCTTTGATTGCCGATTTTCCTCGATCGTTGCCGATTTTTCAGTCACCCTTTATAGTAGGGTATTTTTCACCCCTTAGGAAAGTACTTGGGACGTGAAACCGCGTGCAAAGAATACAATGAAGGTACCCTTTGATTGCCGATTTTCCTCGATTGTTGCCGATTTCTGAGTCACCCTGTATAGTAGGGTATTTTTCACCTCTTAGAAAAGTACTCGGGACGTGAAACCGCGTCCAAAGAGTACAATGAAAGTACCCTTCGATTGCCGATTTTCCGCGATCGTTGCCGATTTCTCTATCACCCTGTATAGTAGGGTATTTTTCACCCCTTAGGAAAGTACTCGGTACGTGAAAGCGCATCCAAATAGTAAAATAAAAGTACCCTTTGATCGCCGATTTTCCTCGATCGTTACCGATTTCTCGGTCACCCTGTACAGTAGGGTATTTTTCACCCCTTAGGAAGGTACCCGGGACGCGAAACCGCGTCCAAAGAGTACAATGAATGTACCCTTTGATTGCCGATTTTCCTCGATCGTTGCCGATTTTTCAGTCACCCTTTATAGTAGGGTATTTTTCACCCCTTAGGAAAGTACTTGGGACGTGAAACCGCGTCCAAAGAGTACAATGAAAGTACCCTTTGATTGCCGATTTTCCTCGATTGTTGCCGATTTCTGAGTCACCCTGTATAGTAGGGTATTTTTCACCGCTTAGGAAAGTACTCGGGACGTGAAGCCGCGTCCAAAGAGTACAATGAAAGTACCCTTTGATCGCCAATTTTCCGCGATCGTTGCCGATTTCTCTATCACCCTGTATAGTAGGGAATTTTTCACCCCTTATAAAAGTACTCGGGACGTGAAACCGCGTCCAAAGGGTACAATGAAAGTACCCTTTGATTGCCGATTTTAGTTCTCAGCCTTAGATTCTCTCTCCGAAGACGCTAACTTAGTGCCACCTCTTTCGACATCATGTTCTCCTGTTACAATCTCAATTTTGGAGCGTTTAGAAAATTTTGGCCAGATTTTAGCAAATGTATCAGGAGAACATGAAGCGAAAGCAGGTACGCCCTGAATTTCATCGTCGAAGCCTTTCGAAGACGCTGCGCCTCTACGTCGAATAGTTCTCCGCCTTAGATTCTCTTTCCGAAGACGCTAACTTAGTGCCACCTCTTTCGACATCATGTTCTCCTGTTACAATCTCAATTTTGGAGCGTTTAGAAAATTTTGGCCAGATTTTAGCAAATGTATCAGGAGAACATGAAGCGAAAGGAGGTATGCTCTGAATTTCATCGTCGAAGGCCTTTCGAAGACGCTACGCCTCTACGTCGAATAGTTCTCCGCCTTGGATTCTCTCTCCGAAGACGCTAACTTAGTGCCACCTCTTTCGACATCATGTTCTCCTGTTACAATCTCAATTTTGGAGGGTTTAGAAAATTTTGGCCAGATTTTAGCAAATGTATCAGGAGAACATGAAGCGAATGGAGGTAGGCTCTGAATTTCATCGTCGAAGGCCTTTCGAAGATGCTACGCCTCTACGTCGAATAGTTCTCCGCCTTGGATTCTCTCTCCGAAGACGCTAACTTAGTGCCATCTCTTTCCACATCATGTTCTCCTGTTACAATCTCAATTTTGGAGCGTTCAGAAAATTTTGGCCAGATTTTGGAGCGATGTATCAGGAGAACATGAAGCGAAAGGAGGTATCGCCTGAATTTCATCGTCGAAGGCCTTTCGAAAACTCTGCCCCTCTCCGATTTTCCTCGATTGCTACCGATTTCTCAGTCACCCTGTATAGTAGGGTATTTTTCACTTCTTAGGAAAGTACTCGGTACGTGAAAGCGCATCCAAGTAGTAAAATAAAAGTACCCTTTGATCGCCGATTTTCCTCGATCGTTACCGATTTCTCGGTCACCCTGTACAGTAGGGTATTTTTCACCCCTTAGGAAGGTACCCGGGACGCGAAACCGCGTCCAAAGAGTACAATGAATGTACCCTTTGATTGCCGATTTTCCTCGATCGTTGCCGATTTTTCAGTCACCCTTTATAGTAGGGTATTTTTCACCCCTTAGGAAAGTACTTGGGACGTGAAACCGCGTGCAAAGAATACAATGAAGGTACCCTTTGATTGCCGATTTTCCTCGATTGTTGCCGATTTCTGAGTCACCCTGTATAGTAGGGTATTTTTCACCTCTTAGAAAAGTACTCGGGACGTGAAACCGCGTCCAAAGAGTACAATGAAAGTACCCTTCGATTGCCAATTTTCCGCGATCGTTGCCGATTTCTCTATCACCCTGTATAGTAGGGTATTTTTCACCCCTTAGGAAAGTACTCGGTACGTGAAAGCGCATCCAAATAGTAAAATAAAAGTACCCTTTGATCGCCGATTTTCCTCGATCGTTACCGATTTCTCGGTCACCCTGTACAGTAGGGTATTTTTCACCCCTTAGGAAGGTACCCGGGACGCGAAACCGCGTCCAAAGAGTACAATGAATGTACCCTTTGATTGCCGATTTTCCTCGATCGTTGCCGATTTTTCAGTCACCCTTTATAGTAGGGTATTTTTCACCCCTTAGGAAAGTACTTGGGACGTGAAACCGCGTCCAAAGAGTACAATGAAAGTACCCTTTGATTGCCGATTTTCCTCGATTGTTGCCGATTTCTGAGTCACCCTGTATAGTAGGGTATTTTTCACCGCTTAGGAAAGTACTCGGGACGTGAAGCCGCGTCCAAAGAGTACAATGAAAGTACCCTTTGATCGCCAATTTTCCGCGATCGTTGCCGATTTCTCTATCACCCTGTATAGTAGGGAATTTTTCACCCCTTATAAAAGTACTCGGGACGTGAAACCGCGTCCAAAGGGTACAATGAAAGTACCCTTTGATTGCCGATTTTAGTTCTCAGCCTTAGATTCTCTTTCCGAAGACGCTAACTTAGTGCCACCTCTTTCGACATCATGTTCTCCTGTTACAATCTCAATTTTGGAGCGTTTAGAAAATTTTGGCCAGATTTTAGCAAATGTATCAGGAGAACATGAAGCGAAAGCAGGTACGCCCTGAATTTCATCGTCGAAGCCTTTCGAAGACGCTGCGCCTCTACGTCGAATAGTTCTCCGCCTTAGATTCTCTTTCCGAAGACGCTAACTTAGTGCCACCTCTTTCGACATCATGTTCTCCTGTTACAATCTCAATTTTGGAGCGTTTAGAAAATTTTGGCCAGATTTTAGCAAATGTATCAGGAGAACATGAAGCGAAAGGAGGTATGCTCTGAATTTCATCGTCGAAGGCCTTTCGAAGACGCTACGCCTCTACGTCGAATAGTTCTCCGCCTTGGATTCTCTCTCCGAAGACGCTAACTTAGTGCCACCTCTTTCGACATCATGTTCTCCTGTTACAATCTCAATTTTGGAGGGTTTAGAAAATTTTGGCCAGATTTTAGCAAATGTATCAGGAGAACATGAAGCGAAAGGAGGTAGGCTCTGAATTTCATCGTCGAAGGCCTTTCGAAGATGCTACGCCTCTACGTCGAATAGTTCTCCGCCTTGGATTCTCTCTCCGAAGACGCTAACTTAGTGCCATCTCTTTCCACATCATGTTCTCCTGTTACAATCTCAATTTTGGAGCGTTCAGAAAATTTTAGCCAGATTTTAGCAAATGTATCAGGAGAACATGAAGCGAAAGGAGGTACGCCCTGAATTTCATTGTCGAAGCCTTTCGAAGACGCTGCGCCTCTACGTCGAATAGTTCTCCGCCTTGGATTCTCTCTCCGAAGTCGCTAACTTAGTGCCACCTCTTTCCACATCATGTTCTCCTGTTACAATCTCAATTTTGGAGCGTTCAGAAAATTTTGGCCAGATTTTGGAGCGATGTATCAGGAGAATATGAAGCGAAAGGAGGTATCTTGTAATTTCACCATTGAAGGCGTTGCCTTGAAGTAGCGAACAAGAGCTGCGCCTTCTAAAGGCCTTTTACCATGGAAATCATAGGTTTGGAATTTGGATAGGAATTTGTAAAAGGTATTTGTAAATAATAATACAGTTCTTTCCCAATGTTTTTCCACTTTATTTGGATGAAAGGCCTTTTTTACAGTGTTACAATATCGTATAATTTCATTTTACTTTTTGTATAAAATCACTATCTTCTTCATGTTCATTGTTGAGGCTGACAGCTTTCCATCGTTTGTCTGATTTAAAGTTCCTGGCCTCCGAGGAATGTTCCCAAGATTTATCTGCAAGAAGAAGAAAAATATTTTCATTAACCTGATTTGTCTATTATGAATAGAAAATACGACAAATATTACAATATAATTTCATGTAAAACGTATAAAGAATTTAATTATCTTCCCAATTTAACCTTTCGCCCGAATTAACCGAAAATTCGCTCCTCGAAGTGACAGAAAATATAAGCCTAACTAAGAGACTGTACAAATGTTTATTACGCGTTGTATTTATATAATATTTCTGATCGAAATTTATAGAAATACGTGCAAATTTTGCTTGTATCAAAATTTATTAATAAACGGAATTATACAACATGTTTCTTGAAATTAGTCGTAACATTCAGGCCGTTATAGATTTTAAATGTTTTCGATAAGATTTCATTTGAATTACTATCACGCGTAGCGTTACAATCTGCACAGACGAGGTATATACCTCGTCTGTGCAATCTGTTTCAAGACATAACGGGTAACGTTGCATGCGACACTAAAATGGTAAGGGGGTCCTAGGACCCCCCAAACCGGTGACAGAAAAATACATTGGTTGATAGGTCTATTCTATACCTCGTCTGTGGTTCTAAATCATTTGACTATTTAATTTAGTTTCAGTTTATTAAGTTTATTGAGTTTTGAATTATTTGTTACAAGACAATTAGTTCATTTAACTTAACACGTTTCGCGAGCAGAGTCCTTCAAAATTCCAGGGACACCGAACAACGTAGAAATTCAACAAGGCACCAGATTTCCCAGGTGGCCGCGCAACAATAACTATCGATAGTGTCCGATAGCGGAGACTATCGATAATGTTACAGGGTCGATTGGGAATTCTGATGGCTTGAGGGAATTTCTATGTGGTTCGGTGTCCGTGAGGCCCTGAAGAATTCTGCTCGCGAAACGTGTTAAGTTAATTGAACGAAACGTCTTGTACACAAAGAATAACTCAGAACTCAATAAAACTTATTAAACTGAACTAAATTTAATTGTCAAATGATTCGGAACTAATTAGAAGCAGAATGAAGATATTTTAAGATTGATCAAAGCCGAATTTATTGCAACACGTCTCGACTGTAACAACGTCGAAGAAGAAACAGGCATCTTCGTACGTTCCTCTTTTTTATTAATACAATGTTTTCGAGCGCTAAGAAAGGAGGCGAAGAGAAATTTCTAATGTTGTAAAGTTCGTCCTTAACTTTTCTCTGTTCATACTTCGCGCTTTAAAAGCTTGCATTAAACGCCGCTAGAGCGAGGATCGCAACAATAACTATCGATATTTTCGATAGCGAATACTATCGATGACTATCGATAGTTTCCGATAGCGAAGACTTACGATAACTATCGATAACTATCGATAGTACCATCGACAGTTCTCCACCAATCGAATCTCGACGGTCGCAATCGTCGCGACCGTGTGTATGTGTATCGCTTGCTGTCGCACGTGTTGAAAACAACTTTCTGTCATGCAGGTTACGGGACATGAATTTCTCATGGCAACTCAACACTTAACATGAAGAGAAACATTGCATTGCCAACATTTTCCATTATCCTTATATACACATTCACTGAAATCGGAAATTCGGAGAAAGTCGCAGCATCAGAATGAATTTGTGCTGCCAAAAATAATCTGCCAATTTACTAAGTGTATACAATGACACCCGAATGTTCATAAGAATTGTCACCGCAAAGATGCATGGTTAAATCTCGAACAGTGAACACTGATATGAATCATGCAACTCTCGTAAATACAGGGCATTATAAAAGTACCTCGTCGAATGTTAACCTCCTACATTTCCCAGTACAGAGGAATCTGAATTAGCCAACATGTTTAAACGAGCAGAAAATAGCACGGCGAACGAATATCCCATACCCGCCAAACGACCAAAGTACGACACGAACCGAGGAAGTTTGCTAGGCGTCGGTAGAACCAATAGAGAGTCAATGCATAAAAGGTCTACCAAGTCGGACGACATATGGGGCGATGATTTTGCTGAGGAGGATATCGAAACAATGGATTTCGTGGCGTCTCAAGCATGCTTACAGGTTTCATTAATATTCACTCTGCGTGTGGAGAGATACTCTGTCCATGTGTGCTACCTGGTAGAGCTGTTCAAGTAATCAAATATTCAAGTAGCTTGAAATTCGAGCCGAGCCGGGACTTGGTTTCAGAGCTGAGAGCTCGAATGAAGTGAGCGGTTTGATTAAAGCGAGCGGATGGAAACAATCTGGTGGCTCGAACGATCCACATGTTTCGTTCGTCAATCGCTATCTTCAATATGCAATCTATTTCAAATTTTGACACCTTACCGTCAAGTTATAACTTGACGAGTGTCAAATATGGTAAGTTGTCAAAATTTGACGAGTGTCAAACATGGTAAGTTGTCAAAATTTGACGAGTGTCAAATATGGTAAGTTGTCAAAATTTGACGAGTGTCAAACATGGTAAGTTGTAAAAATTTGACGAGTGTCAAATATGGTAAGTTGTCAAAATTTGGCGAGTGTCAAATATGGTAAGTTGTCAAAATTTGACGAGTGTCAAATATGGTAAGTTGTCAAAATTTGACGAGTGTCAAATATGGTAAGTTGTCAAAATTTGAGATGCCACGTGTTTTGACAAATGCCACCCGATTGTTTCCAGCCGCTCGCTTTAATCGAGCCGCTCGGTTCTTTCGAGCGCTCGGCTCGGCTCGGTTATTCGAACCGAGTACATCCCGGCTCGCTTGTTCCTAGCACTCGAACAGCTCCACTACCTGGAGGTTTATTTATCCAGCCTTGCGTGCTCACGATCTTTATGTTTTATTTTTAGGACGACAGTGTCTTGACACAACCGAACGGGGAGCAAAAAGTATCATTTATACGGAGATTTAATAGCATGCCATCGACAAGTAGAACTGTACCTAATATAAATAATATTAATAATGTAGTGCCAAGGCCTCCGGTATATACTTTAGAAAGCAGTAGTCAAAGGAGGCAAGTCGACAACTCGAAGGACACGAGTACTATATTTTCTATGGACTACAAAGAGTTTGAAGGCAAATTAATGGATCGAAAAGTCTACAACTCGACGTTTAAGATGGAAGATAATGTTGTTAGCAGAGGTAATAGGATGGCAATTAACAAATCGACGCAGCTTCGTTATGCTTTTTGTGTATTAACGCATTTTCCAATTTACGGTTTCAGGGTTGGAGGTCGTGAAGGAATTGGAGAAGCTGAAATCTGAGAATAAACAGTTGTTAAATAATTTTATAACTAAGGAGGGAGAAGCTGTGTTCCTGCGCAATCAATTGCAGCAGACTCAGATGCGCGCGGAGAGCGATCGAGCGGAGAAGACTCGTTTTATCGAGGAGCAAGAAAGTCGCCACAGAACGGAAATTAATGTCATTTGTAAAGAAAAGGAGCAGTTGAAAACTCAGCTTGATTTGCAAGTTGGTAATTTTTGGGTGATGTAATAACGAACCTTTTTTGGTGTTCGATTATTTTATTCAACTTTGTTTTGCAGGCGTTCGAAGTGGGAAACTTAATGGAACGTTGCAAGATATTGGAAAGCGGAAGTGTTAGATTGACAGAACCACGTAGTGTAAGCTTAAACAGTCCTATGAATAAAACTAAACTCGGTTCACCCATGCGCAGGTAAATGTTTTAAATGTTACTTTAGTCAGACAAATTTTCATTTGTTTATATAATATGTTACTCGTAGATCGTCAATTTCGAACTGGAAACCAGTAAAAGTGAAGGAGACGTGTGTTCAGACGAATATTCATAATAAGAGTAACAACTTTCTTAAAACGTGGAGCCCATGTAAGTGAATTGCATCTTAAGGGGTCATTCTGGTAATCACGCCGCAAAATTCAGGTTTTTTTTCTCAGTGAATGCAATGAATAACAATGTCAAACTTTTTTTTCATTTATTAGGTTACTTATAATGTGTTAAAAAAAGTTTAAAAAACGACCTTTACTATTTTTTTTGCTATTTCAACCAATTGCAATATTCTTCAAAACGACGCAACACGTCACTTAGCAAACTAAAAAGCTTAGCTTCTCAAAAAAAAACCCAAGTCGTTTGGACCAATTTTGAAAATGTTATGCGATTTTAAAGAGTGTACAATTTTGGGTGTGAAGTACTGTAGTACACTTTAATGTTGAGGTTCACATCCAGAATGGAATATATTTTAAAGATGCTGTAAAAATTTCAAGTCGATTCGAACCTTCGTTTTTTTTTTTTTGAGATCATTGCAAAATCACAGAAACCGCATCACATGACTGTTATAATTTTTTTTTTTACAGATTATAGTGTTAATAAACATTACCCAAAAGTACTAGTCACAATTTGTATTCGTCTCCTTGTAATTAATTCGCAAAATAATACTTGATTTTCGAGTGATTTGACTGCCTAGTCGCCTTAAACAATATTAACTTATAGAATATTTTCAAAAATATTCTTATCAACAAACTGATTGCAGATTACCCGCTCGCAGATATTCCCAAAGTAATATACAACACACCACAGCCAGAGAAGTCTGTAGTTGACATTCAAGCAACAGAAAAAACAGGTCGCCGAAACTTGCCAATTTTGCAGGACGAAGATACGTTCAGAATATTCGGTAAGCTCTCACGCGAGCAGCGCGTCGAATAAAAACAGAGTCGACCAAGCTAACTCGAGCCTTATTACAGAAAATCCAGAACTGGTAAAACCTGTGACGATAGATGGTAAGAGACTGACGGTGGAATTCATATTGCCGGAAATAGCTGCTCTTCAGCGAAAGACGAGCTCAGAGCTAGAGTCAGAAAACTCTATAGCGATAATAAACAAAGTGAGCGGATTGTTTCGCCCTCCACCGGACCATTTTTATCGAGCGAATACGTAATCGATGGATGATTGTGTTTCAGTTAGTTTCTACCGCGAGGGAGCTGCTCCTGAACGTTATAATTGTTCTTCAGACGATTCTCCAAGCTATGAGAAACGACGATATTCGCGACATGAACGACATTTACTTCTCCGATCTGTACTCGAGTCCCGATTTCAATGGGAAGGCCGTGTGCGACCCCAACGGGTGGCACGATTCCGAAAGGGGCATCGAGACCAGAAGAGTGTTCGGCGTGGCGTCGTACGTGTCGCAGGAATCGACGTACCTCAGCAAGTATGTCGCGGGAAAGAGTAGATTGCTCACTGAGAGGGATGAGCCTTACAAATGCTACTCGCGGCAAATGTCTCGCTACGACACGTGGAATGAAAAGAATCAAGACTTCGAGATGCTTAAGATGATCCTGCAGTTCGTCGTTTTAGTTGGATCTACGGTAACTTTAATTTACAGCCTTCTTGTAGACCAGGCTTGGGAATTAAGTGAACTTCGCGACCGATTTTCAGAGACAACGCTTCTTTTCTCCCGCCGCGCGTCTTGGTCCCCGCGGCGGCCTTGCGTTTGGAGCGCCTCAAGGTGCGATTTCATGCTGATGGTGCAATTTCATGCTGACGCTCGACGCTCGTTTTGAGCGTCACAATCAGTCACGTGATCGGTCCACGGGACTTTCAGCGTCGACGCTCGTTTTAAACCGAGTTTAGCTTTTCCGCTTGACGCTCGTTCACACTGACTCGCTTGTTTGTTGGTTAAGCGTCGGTCACGTGATTGGTTTTGACGCTCGAAACTAGCGGCGACACTGAAAGTCCCGTAGACCTATCACGTGACCGGTTTTGACGCTCAAAATGAGGGCGACATTGTATCAATAGGTTTCCCCATCGTTCCAGAGAGCACGATGCGTTTTTGTTTTGTCAATGCGCCACGCGCGGTTCATATGGTACGGGCTTGAGGCAGTTCAAGTTGCTAGGCCGCCGTGGGGGCCAGGACGAGCGGCGGGAGAAAGGAGGCGTTGCTTCTGAAAATCGATCGAGAAATTCACTTAATTCACAAGCCTGTTGTAGACGATACACGGTTCACACTGAGTAGAGGATCTAGTTGTTGGATGTTAAGGAGAAATATTAACAGGCCCCGCGGTCCACGAAAACAATATCGTAAATTTTGCGGGGCCCTATGCATGTATATTTATTTTAAATTTTTTTAAAAGGCCCCGTGGTCCACGAAAAGCTCAGCGTAAATTTTTCGGGACTCTATGCATAGATATTTATTATTATTATTAAATTTCTTTAAAAGGCCCGCGGTCTAGGGAAACTTATCGCAAATTTTGGGGGGCCCTATGCATAGATATTTATTAAAATTTTCATTTTAAAAGGCCCGCGGTCTAGGGAACCTCAGCGTCAAATTTGCGGGGCCCTATGCATAGATATTTATTATAATTTTTATTTTAAAAGGCCCGCGGTCTAGAGAAGCTCAGCGAAAAATTTGCGGGGCCCTATGCATAGATATTTATTATTATTAATAAATTTCTTTAAAAGGCCCGCGGTCTAGGAGAGCTTATCGCAATTTTTTCTGGGCCCTATGCATAGATATTTGTTATTATAAAATTTCGAAGTACAATATCGTAAATACGTTTCTTTTTGGCCTCGTACAATTTTGGAACTCGGCCCGGCAAAAGTTCACGCCGGTCCCGTGTATTAAACATGAGGGCTGGGAGATCTGCAACTTATTTCACGAATTATTTTTCGCAGAGTATAAAAATTTCTACAGATTTTCAGTGTCTACACTAACATTTGAATTCTATTGGTTGTAGAGAAGATCCCATCAATTCAGCGGCCTCATGTGTGCCATCATGATGGTTATTTGCAACGTGCATAAAAAGGTTGAATACTGTTCGCAGGGGTATGTTGACGATGTCTCCCTCTTACCAACCACTCGTCCGAAAATCTACTTTCTCATCTGCCATTTTTTGTTCCAGATTGGAGTACGTTTATCAGATATTTAACGAAATAGTGTTCTCCAGGCCTCTACCATACAGCTACGTACTGCTCAGTAACGTGATGATGATTTTTGCGAAGTCGCCAACATACCTGCGAAAACTCTGCGTCATTTCACGTAAGCAGTCTCCGTGCTAATAATAAATAGTTCGCGTATTACTTTTCAATATCCTATAATATAAATGTAACTTTCATATCTTTACAGAATCCATGGCAGTAAACAATTGGAAAGGCTCCCTACACTTTACCCCAGGTACAAATAAGTTTCATTTCGACGAGCTTATTGCATTCCACGAGGGAAGCTTCAATTAAAAAGAATGTATTTTATATTTCACACAAACTTCCTGACCCGCGGATCTTCGTTCCAGACGCCTGTCCGTTGCAAATCTTCCTGGCGCAGGTGGAGAACCATCATTTCGATATGATAGCCGCGGTAGACATCGCGGACGCGTTGCTGCAGTTCGCGCAGTACATACTCCACACAGACGCCATCCCTCTGAGGTCCGAGACCGCGGAGTCCTGCAACTGCTGCGTGAAGCTACTGCGATTTACGATCAAGACGCTGTCCAGGTGCACCAACGCGAACCTGGCCGCCATCAAGGTCTTCGATCTGGATGACTTCCCTCTGGAGCAGAAAGACACCTGCAATTTCGAGAGCATCTGCCCCAAACATTCGTCGCCCCGCGTGCCGACGAGAACTAAGTGCATACGCGAGATATACCTGCATGAACTTTCGGACGAGAAAGCTTGGGCGATCGTGAAGAGGAAGCAATCGAAGATACTGAGGGACGGGATAAGATTCTTGTCTCACCTGGCGATATGCGATCCCGACTTTGTCATTCGATTATCAGACATCGAAGACTCGTTTCATTTGTTCATGAGGAACATAAGCGGCTTCGATAACTTTGTCCTTCATGAAAACGAACGTGAGTATATATTTACGACCCTTGCGCGAAGCGTGCTATTTCTGAAACTTCCTCCTCGTTGATACACTTGATGCTTTTTTCGCAGACATACAAGTTCACTGTAAATAATTTTATGGGGGGGGGGGCATTAATATTATTGCAGTATAGGGCGCCAAATTTGGGGGATCGGCGAATTATGGGGAGTGCGAAATTTTGGGGAGCGATAAATTTTGTGGAGTTGAAAATTTTGGGAAGCGGAAAATTTTGAGGAGCGATAAATTTTGTGGAGCGGAAAATTTTGAAGAGCAATAAATTTTGAGGAGCGGGAATTTTTGGGGAGCGGCAAATTTTAAGGAGCGGGAAATTTTGAGGGGCTACAAATTTCGGGAGCGATAAATTTTGGGGAGGGGCAAATTTTGTGGAGCGGCATATTTTAGGGAGCGATAAATTTTGGGAAACGGCAAATTTTGAAGAGCGGCAAATTTTGGGGAGTGGAAATATTTTGGGGAGGGGCATATTTTAGAGAGCGATAAATTTTGGGAAGCGGCAAATTTTGAGGAGCGGTGAATTTGGGGAGCGGCAAATTTTGGGGGACTACAAATTTTGAGGAGCGGAAAATTTTGGGGAGCTATAAATTTTGGGGAGCAACAGATTTTGGAAAGCGGGATATTTTAGGGAGCGATACATTTTGGGGAGCAATAAATGTTAGGAAGCGGAAATTTTTGAGGAGTAATAAATTTTGGATAGCGGCAAATTTCGGGTGCGGCAAATTTTGAGGAGCGCGAAATTTTGGGGGGCTAAATATTTTGAGGAGCGGAAAATTTTGAGCGAAGAAAATTGGGAATGGTTTAAAACACAGAGGCTTGAGACAAATTTAAAAACAATTCACTTCTTTTTCATGTAGCGAATTAGCAATGACTCCGATTTGAATTGCCATATTGAATTAATTTTGAAATTGTCTCGACTCTTAAATTAAAATATTCGATATTTCGTGGAAAGGGCGGCAGACGCTGGTTAGCCCAGGTGCGCTAAACTTTCAAATGCACCCCTGCAAAGAAGAAGGGACGTCCGAAATCTTTAACCCTTAACGACATACAAAATTTAAAAAAAAAACGTTAAAAAATTACCATCCTTTTTTTCATGTTTTTATTTTACCAAATAAATATTTATAAACTCGGATGAAACACTTTCTTTTCCAAAAAAGCGCCAAGCTGATTTTGTTCTATCGAGCGTAATATTAAGAAGCTGAGATTGTGAGACTGTTCGCAAGAAACGTAATATTACAAAAGTGGGTCTTAAGGTGGTTAAAGAAAAATTTGAATCTTGTTACAGAGGAAGCTATGAATCGGATAAAGCAAACGTTCATTTTTGATAAAACGCAGCCGACTCAGATGGAGTCGTTCGAACGATCCAGAAGCACGAGGCAATTGGACCTACTGACAAGTTTCGAAAAGAGGCCCATTCGAGCTTCGCCCGCAGTCGCCAAGAAGAACGAGCATCACAAGTTCTTAACCACTGTCAAATCGCTGTACAACAACCGAATGGATTTCTCGAATTATTAAGAGTCCTCGCGAAAAGAGTTTACGCAAACTATCACGAAGAAAATATTTGTTATTTAATGTCACATGTAAAATAAATTATTCTGATACTAGGAAATGCAAGTATCCAAGGTTCGAAGTTACCATGCCTTGTACATATAATTGTAACTCAATCAAGAATTGTTACTAAATACATACCATTTTATAATACGAATAAAACACTTCAAAATATTTAATTCAACTTACCACCTTCAAGCCTAATTTCTAAATAAAAAATCGCTTCTTCCAGGGTCTCAGGAATCCCCCCAAGACCACAAAAAGTCCTCAAGAAAATAATTTCGACCTGCCATTTTAAGGTGAAGCTGAACCACCCCCCGTCAAGTTACACAAGTCTTCAAGTCCCTGTGCCTCAAACCCCGCGATACTTGCTCAAGGTTGGATCAGGATCTCTTCAATGAGCAGAGGCACGTCCGCGGCGAAGGGAACGGAAGAATCCTGGCGCCTGGGCGAGCTTTATCTATCGGAATTCATTTATCTCCGGCGCAAAATGCAATTTGTAGGAATTCTCCTCAAGGCCTGGAAATGTTCGGCGACGATAACGAGACGGCCGGAAGCAGATAGAGCTATCGCGGCAGCGAGCCGGCGGAAGTGATCTTCCCCCCTTCGTTCGGAGCGGAATAACCCCGAAACACGGCCTCCCCGTCCCATTCATAGATGCAGAACGATCCGGCAGCCGATTTCACTTTTTATTCTTCGCTCAGTCGGTTACGCTCCCGCGCCATCCGTCTCTTCCTTGATCCTCCGCGGTCCACTGGTCTCTTCTTCTCCTGGACTTGCTCCTGCTAAAATGGCCACGGGTATCTAATCGAAGAAGACACTTTGGGGGAGGAACAATTGCTGCTTGGAGTTGGTTCATAAGTTATGTGCACGGTGCATCGTTTCTTCGTGGTGCAAACGTTCTCAAGATGAAGATATCTTCTTTGGCGCCGCTTCTCCTGCTGGCAGTGCTGGAGCAGTGCATCGTTTGCTCGTTGTCGGTGCCGAGTAAGTGACGCCACGGTCAGAATTCGAGAAGAAATCCGTGGGTGACGTTTGCTTCTGAAAACGAAGAGATCCGGGTTTCTTCGTTCTTCGCTATTCAATTTATAAAATTTTACGTTAAAAGGAGCTCCGGTTCTGTTGCTTCCTGATGAATAATTTAATTGATAATTCTGATGGAAGATGAGACACAGAGATTGTTAATTATTACTTTTTCTTCGGTGCAGATGTATAAGATGATTGAAGAGTCCTTGTAGAAAATACTGTGAGCGTCAAAAATCAAATTTCTATATTATAGTATTAGTAGTGGCACGTAGAATGTTTTTATCGGTGGAATTTTTTTTTAATTTTGCCACTTGCAGTGTTCTCTGCAAGGATTCTTCGATTGTTGAGCAGTTGCTTACTGACAAGGGATGTTCGGCCACTCGGAAATTCCAAAACATTTGAATCTTTGCAGAATTGAACAAATGTATTTTTAATTAATTTCTTCAAAATTTTTTTCGAAAATTCTTTACCATTATTTTGTAGGATATGAGAAACCATAAAACTTTTAATTAAGATATCCTCGATAATGTAGAAAAAAGGAGGGGTGTTTTCACCCCTGGGACCGAAACAAAAAATGGTCACGTGATTAGCTTCACATGAACCAGATTTCTCTGCAAAGTTTCAAATTTTTCTGAACTTTCGGGTGGCCGAACAACCCTTCTAAGTGGAAATTGAAATATAGAAAAGGTGGCATATATTCTGGAGCAATTTAATGAAAAGGAAATAGAAGAAGGTGGTTATCATTATCGTTGAAAATCCCTTCAGCATGTAGATTTGTGTTGTGGAGAATTCAGACGCGCAAACCTCGTTATTCCATTCAAGGATGTACGACGATTTCTCGGCGATGCTCGTGTCCGATCACGAAGAAATAACGAGGTCTCGTTTTTTAAGCAGATTACCATCCATCAGACATTCCAATGGAAATAGATTGTTCCTCGGTTTTTATACAGAGAAATGTTCTATCCACCTACACCTGGCAAATAACATTTTCCACGTGTTTCTTTGTAATTAAATGGCACGCATTGATATATTTATCTTCTTCATTTTTCTTTTCTATTTACATTCTTATTCCTTCACCCCGGTTCCTTCGATAACAATCATTTTCGCTTTTCTTTCCCCCATCCACCCTTGAAGGGACTCTCATCAAATAGCTAAAAAAAAATACCTGATCTTTGAGATTTCTTTCTAACAAAAATACACAACGTGTAGTAAAAATAATTCTGTGACATTTATTTGTATGTCATTAAAGGGTATGAGAAGAAATATTTCTCATTTCTTTGGAGTGGCTCGATCCACCACTTGGGAATCACTGTCGCAGAATTTTATTCTTTACCTGCAAATTACTTTCTTCGATGGATATTCTGTATTTTTGATTCGAAGGCAGGTGCCCTGTGGTGAGGCTGACGAATGGAAGGGTTCGAGCCAGGGCTAGGGGAAGGATCATCAGGTTCAGCTGTTACGAGGGTTTCACTCTCGTGGGTAACAAGTATTCCACTTGTATTCGAGGCCAGTGGGATACACCTACGCCCGTATGCATCAGTAAGCACAACTTTCTAATCAACCGCGATAAAGCTATGACAGTGGATGCCAATTAGAACGCTCGCCGATAATGGCAGCCACAGCTTCTGGCGGAGCTTGCGGTTCCTTTATTTCCAACGTGTCACGGAAGTGGAGCCTCGCCACTCTCGTATAAACAATAAAAGAAATTATATTTCGTTTAATTGTGGAAAAGGGAAGAAATCGTAGTATTTTTAATGTAGAGATTCAATGATCATCTGGGGTCCTAAAATTACAATTTTAATTTGGATTAATGTAAGAAAAAAAAATTTAAGTTGGAGAAAAGTAATTGCCAAGTCTAATGATTATTTATTTATTTATATCGGAGATATCTTTTATATAATAAATACAATAAGTATAGGAAATATTTATTGCATTACTGGAATAAACACTTTACCATTTATATTTTCTTTATTATTAATTAGGGAATTATTATTGCAAAATTGTGTAGCTCAATATTTTGGCCAAAATGAGTTATTTTATCAATCACGTTGCTTTGGAAATTTTTAGAGCAGTGGCGCACCGAAAGAGGGTGGAGAGGCACCCCCAAAGAAAAAGAAAAAAGGAGATTAATGTAAGCCCGTCTGAAGTGATGCAAGAGCTTTGTAAAAAGAGAAGAAAACTGGGTTTAATTCTTTAAATCCCCAAGATTAAATTCTGAGTGCGCTACAGTTTGAGAGTGATGCAATAAATATTTCCAACACTGTACAGCACAGGGTTATATCAGTGGTTAAATATTTCCCGTGACTGTGTTAAAAAGGGAGATTGTGATAATTGTAAAATTTAGTCCCCGGTGTTTATTTGCGAGAGTGGAAATCCCAGAAGCGTTAAATAATACAACTTTTTTTTTCACGGATAGACGCCGAGTGCCCTGCACCCCCGATGCCGGAGCACGCGCTAATGGCGTCCAAGTACAACGGAGCGATATTAATATATTTTTGCGAGCCTGGTTACGCAGTAATTGGCCCCGCAGAAATTTATTGTGACGGGAGGCAGTGGAACGGGACAGCGCCCCATTGTCGAGGTGATCCCTTTTATTTAGACCCACCCCTCGGGGACAATTGCACAGCTCACGGAGCCCCTGACCCTCAAGTTAACTGCAAAAAGATCGTGTCCCCGCGACGGTAAAATTTAGCAAAGTCGAATGGAGAACTGTGGGTGGAGAAGATTCATAGAGCAGCATAATTTACGATAATCTAAACTCCAAAATTAAGGAGAAATCCTATTTTTTCAGCTAAAAACATAGCAGAACTTAAGATCTTTCTTAAGAAATTGGGCAACTAATTTTTATGCATCCTTGAAGTTGCAGTTTTGTTATATTAAAAATTAAATGAAATTAAAAATTTATCAAAAAGAACTACAACTTCTTCAAAGATGCATAAAAATATGGTTCAAATTTCAGATGAATTGAGTCCCTAGTTTGTTAAAAAAAAATCCAAATTTTGCTGTGTTTTTAGCTCAAAAATAGAATTCCACCCTTAAAGCTCTGAGGCCCCAAGATCTTACTCATTTGTTTTTATAGTACTCTGAGGACTTCTGAGGACCTAACTTTTTAATTGTTAATTAGACACGAAGGCACCAGCTCCAACGCAATGCGATTTCGAGAAAGCAGACCTTTGCTGGTGGGAGCAGGATCCTCAGCACGATTTCGACTGGCGGAGACACAACTTCGAGACACCGAGCTCTCATATAGGCACGGGGCCCACGCACGATCACACGTTTGGGCCAGGAAATGACGGTACGTATTTTTGGCGAACGAAATTGAAAAAGGTAGCAAAATGCTTTGACTGTGACTTTTTAATTTTCATCGACAATGAAATAAAATAAAAAAAATGTTTCCCTAACACCGAATGTGAAGGGTGAGCTTTAAATATAGAGACTTGAGACAACTTTAAGAACAATTCACTTTTTTCCACGTAGCGAATTAGAAATAACTTACACGTGAGTAGTCATATTGAATTAATTTTAAAATTGCCTCAACTATTTTAAATTAAAATATTTTATTGTATTTCACGGAAAGGGTGGCAGACGCCTTTTAGCCTAGGGGCGCCAAATATAAAAATTCGCCCCTGATAATACTTGTACCTGCCGGTCAAGTGTAGTCAAAATAGCTTCATCGAGAAAATTAAGTTTTAATACTTTAGTCCTTCAGTAAAGAAACAAAGTTTAATGAATTTAATTTTCTTATATAATTTTCTTCTTAAATAATTTCTTGTTTTACCTTGACGACAGAAGTTTATACTTAGGCAAAGAGCGGGGAGATTCCGTATTTTGTTCGAATGCAGAGTGAACATTCCCCGTTTTTAATCAGTATAACAAATTTTTAACGTTATCTTACGGGGGTGTTTGAGCTTTATAACCCTTTGTGATTCCACAGTTCTGTAATCCTAGTTGCCACCAACAAAATATGCTATAAATCGCAAAATCATGAAAAATGGACATTCCCAGTTTTTCCTCCTTACCCTTGACATGTGTTTTATGTAATGTTTAACTGAGAATTATTTGCAGTGCCAGTTGTTAGCGAAAAAATCAACAATTCCTCCATGGGTCACCAATGACCCATGCAGGGGTAGTTTAAATGTAATCTAAAAATCCTGCATGGGTCACCGGTGACCCATGAGTTGCTAACAGTGTTAATAGAACTTTCCAGAGCGCTACTAATAATTTTTTTAAATCTCCACGGCACCATCCGTAACAATTTTTACTTAAATGTGTTTCAAAGCTTTGCGACACGAAGCATTATTAAAATGTCATTCTTCCAGGGCATTATTTGTACATCGAAGCCTCTGGCCGACTGGTGAACGATACAGCGAGAATCATATCTCCTCTGTACAACGTGTCATACACGGAATCGGGCTGCTTCTCCTTCTGGTAATTAAATTTTAAATTCAATCTCATTCCTCAAACAAAGGGCATACGTTTCATTATGAAGCAATTGCCTCGGAGCATCTCGATTTTATTTAGAATGCAACGTCGCGAATATTTGCCATATAAAATGGCCCGATATATCGCGGAGGGACCTTTCATTGTAATCAAAAGTATCCCTGAAAATACTACGACGCGGACGTAGAAATATTAATTGCCGCCCTGGTTCTCAAAACGCGCGCATGTAGAAAATAGGGCTGGGATTGTTCGAATAATTTAATATTCGAAAATTTATAAGTATTCGAATGCTACGAATGAACTTCGAATATTTGAGTATTCGAATGCTGCGAATAAACTTTGAATATTTGAGTATTCGTATGCTGCGAATAAACTTCGAATATTGGAGTATTCGAATAGTGCGAATAAACTTCGAATATTTGAGTATTCGAATGCTGCGAATAAACTTTGAATATTTGAGTATTCGAATAGTGCGAATAAACTTCGAATATTTGAGTATTCGAATGCTGCGAATAAACTTTGAATATTTGAGTATTCGTATGCTGCGAATAAACTTCGAATATTGGAGTATTCGAATGGTACGAATAAACCTTGAATATTTGAGTATTCGAATGCTACGAATAAACTTCGAATATTTGAGTATTCGAATGCTACGAATAAACTTCGAATATTTGAGTATTCGAATAGTGCGAATAAACTTTGAATATTTGAGTATTCGAATGTTATTATTCGAATATTTAAGTATTCGAATACTATTCGAATATTTAAGTATTCGAATACTATTCGAATATTTAAGAATTCGAATACTACTCAAATATTTAAGTATTCGAATACTATTGGAATACTGATGTTTTCGAATAATATGGTGTGAATTATAAATCAAGTTATTAGCTTACAAGATTTCATCCTGACAAACTAATGAACTCACAACTGAAAAAAAAATAAAAGCTTGTAAAACGATGAACCTAAAGAACTTGATTTATAATTCACACCATACTATTAGAATACATCAGTATTCGAATACTTGGATATTCGAATTATATTCGCCAAATAATTGAGAAACTGAAGTATTCAAATATTCGAATACCGAAAAATTCGACAAATAATTCCAGCCCTGGTAGAAAAGGAAGTGTCTATAATGGCAGGCTAATGGCTAAGAAAAATGCATCGCGGTTTGCTGGAAAAATACACGTACACCCTCGGTCAATTTCTGTGTTAGAATCGTAGGTCACATAATCATCGGATAATTCGTTAGAGAGCAGCCTTGATGCTCAATAAGTTTATACACCTGTAACTTTACGCTAGAAAAGCAATGTTACTAGAAATAATTATTTAAAAGAGAAACACTGTTTATAATTAAAGCTAGAATCCAAGTTATTTTTGGCATATAAAGTCAAATTAAGTATTCCAGAATTTTATTCCCCACGTTATTATCCAAGAGTTTCGTTTGTGCTCGAGATTAGTTAATTTTGTAATCTTTTTCTGGAATAGCTTTGGTCAGAGTCGTGTGAAATTTCAGGTACCACATGTTCGGGGCCACAGTGGGAGCTCTGAACGTGTACTTCAAGCCAGAGGCAGAGAGTTCACCCCGATTGCTGTTCAACAAGGAGGGTAATCAAGGGAATCAATGGTTGCATGGTATTTTTAATCTTCCAAAAGCAGAAAAGGGTTTCCAGGTGATGGGATTCAATATAACAATCATGACCCATTTTCCACATTTCATTTGTCTCCGATTCGCCGCGCTTTCAGCCACACGAAAATCATTAAAGGACACGTACTAGGTGATCTAAAGTATTTCGTGATAGTCACCTGTGATGAAACGTAGAAGAAAGTTCCCCGATACTAGATAACAGCATTTAATGTCTAAAATTAGGGTTTATACAAACCCAACTTTTGAAAAAACCGGTTTTCGAATTCCAGTATTCCAAAAAACGGTTAAACCTGTTTTCGAAGTTATAGAAAAAAATTGAAAGCAGTAAAGAAATATTTAAAAAATTTCCATTTATTTAATATTTATGAAATATACTCTATTTATACAAAATCAAATAAATAAAAAGCAAACTAAAATAACTAAAATCCATACAAAATATAAATAATAAATTTGTATTCCATTTAGTATTTTTCTTTGGGAAATATAAACTCATGAAGATTATTTTATCAGAAAATTTTTACTAGAATATACTTATATGAATATAGGAGTTTCTGTGTCACATTCGTTAACACCTGTATTTTCAAATTATATTTTTGTCCATGAAAAAGTATTTAGAATTCATAAACAAAAATATAATTTGAAACTACAAATGTTAGTAAATATGATGCAAAAATTCTCAAATTGATATCTCACTCCGTTTCTTAAAAAAAAAAAATGGGAAAAGTGCTCACTTTTCAGCCCCCCTCCCCCGTTAGCCAAAATTCCCCCGAAAAAGATTTCACGATCAGAGAGACCACGGGAAAAAATTATTTACACATACATCTTAATTATCATTCCTCTCCCCAATTTTAAGCTCTCAACCATCCAGCACGAAACGTCACATTTCCGTGAAAGCCACGTCGCAGACTCAACTTCCCTGTTTCTTCCAGATCATAATCGAGGGTGTGCGTGGCAGCAGTTACGTAAGCGACATCGCGATCGACGACGTAGCGATTCTGCAGGGGGACAAGTGCCAGAACGTGAACAAAACTGAGAACGAGGGTGTGACGGAGGGCGACGAAGGTAACTCGAGGAACTACCACCGCGAGGGAGCGATTTTCCAACAAATAAATGCGCAACGGTTCCGTGAATGCGTCGCCCGTTCGCTTTCCAGTTCGTTATCTGTTAATTAAAAATTCTGAACACCGCGGGGAACAGCGCGCGGAGCGGAGCTTCCGCGAAAGCGGGGATATAAATTTAATTAAACAACGCGTTACGGACTACGTCGCGGCACGCGAACTTCGATTGCCGCGCGCGCCGTTTACGTACGCTGGGCGACGCCGCGAAATCGGTGAACGGTAATTGTTGTAATTAATGTCCGAGCGGCCGCGATAATCGTGCGCCTGTCCTCCTTTACTCGTTAAGGAAACGTTGATGTTGCTTTTATCGCAGACCAAATCGAACAAGTGAACGCGCAGCTGACCTGCCGCGGAAGATGCAAGAATAGCGTGACGTACAATTTTACAACTGCAATGCCACCCACGCCATCCGACACTTGTCTTTGCACCCTCGACTGCGCTGAACACTCCGTCTGCTGCCCGGACTATGCGGAATATTGCGTGCTGGGTGAGTATTCCTTTTTCTTTAATTCTCGTAGGTTCGATAGGGACTGAAATGGTCTGGGGATTTTTAGGTTCTTCTACTTGTACGTATCTCAAGTGAGCTAAAGATCACATTCATATTAACTATAAAAAATCGTATTATTTTAGCGAAGTTTACAAGGAAGTTCGGGAACTCGGAAATTCGAAAAAATCTGTAACTTTGCAGAAATGTAGCTCAAGTGATGCTAATAACGTGACTGTTTTTTATTCCGAAATAAAACGGTTCTAAGGGTGAAAACACCCTCTCGAAAAATGGTCATTTTTCAGATTATCGTGAAAATCAGATTAGGTATCTATCAAAAAGTAGTTGAACTCCAAAGTTCTATGGTTTTTGATGTCCTATAAAGCTTCGATAAAGAATTTTCGAAAAACATAATCTTCTTCAAAAATTTTCCCCACCACACTATTTTTCGACAATTCATTATCGCCATGTTGTAGGATATCGAAAGCCATGAAACTTTCTGATTGAAATCTCACAATTTCTTTGAGGGGTTGTTTGCACCCTTAGGACTATTGTACTGCCAAATAAAAAGTTGTTACGTTTTTAGCATCACTTGAGCTGCATTTCTGCAGTTTCAGATTTTTTTTAATATTCGATTTGACGAGTCGTAGGAAATACTTATAACAAGACTACGCTGCGCTTGATTTTCTATGAACCCTTAATATTTTTTAAGACAAATAATATTTACCCTCTATGTCCCTCAGCTTTCACAGAAGAAGCAGCGACCGACGTCACGGATGCCGTCTTGAACCACGACGCAACAACCTCGTTGCCACCAGCGAAGAACAACACTGTCACCGACGTCGCCACCGTTCGGCCAGACTTCTACGATGGCAAAGGGATCTCCATAAATCCGAAGGACGACATCGACCCGGTGACGTTGAAGCCACCGAATACGACCACGGCCAAGCCCGTCGCCAACGTAACTAGGCCGAAGACCGAGAAGCCGGCCAGAACTACGCGTCGCACAACTACGTCCCTCCCGACCACGAGGACCATTCAGACAAAGGAGACGCCATTTATGCAGACAACCACTGTCACCAGGAGATACGTGCAAGCTGACGAGCAACCTGGTAACACGAATTCCTTTCTGATACCGAAGTTCCACCGTATCAGCTTCCTCCTGGGATACTTTAAAACTGAGCCTCCCCACCTCGCAACTTTGATCGAACACAAAACCGTTTGAGTTCCTCCATTCCCGAAGTTGAACCGCGCGGCTGGTAAAGGGGCTCTGAAGATATCTGAAACCATGCGCGCGATTCCTAAATCGCAAAACTCGAAGCCTGAAAGTGATTTTAAAATTCCAAGCGTTCGCAGTCCCTGGCGTAAGCCGCGAGAACCCCGTGCCCGCGTTAATCGCAAAATATGGTTATTCAGGTGTTCCTAACCTCTTAAATCGTCTTGCCAAGTCCATGCCAGTAAAGGTGGGAACATAAGATCGCTACTGGCGTCGTTAAAAATTTTGTTTAGACTCAATGCAAGCCTGAATCTGCATTCGTGGATCCGGGGTCCACAGATGCAGGAGCAGAGAGTGACGTGCGTAGCGCTGGAAGCTGAGAATGTTGTTGCTTCTAGATCCAAACGTGAGGAGGCAGGATCCAGAGAAGCTGCATCGTGGATCGACGGGGTTCAGCATGCCAGGGATCATTGGCATCGTCGTTGGGATCCTGACAGGTGTGTCGATCACGCTGATGGTCGCTGTTATCTTATTGAAAAGAAGGAAGACTTACAAAAGAGGCGCGAATGGTTCGGCGCTTTCCGAGGACAGCGATGTTCGATTTCTGACGTCCGACGAGATCCTGGACTTCACTCTGGCCAGGCCCAACGACAACGACGAGACGTAAGCGGTGAATAATTCATTTTCCACGGGGGAGAACTCGTCGGCGGTGGGTCGTCGCGAATGCAGGTCGTCGGAAGTCTTGAAAGCTTTCAAGGATACGCTCTGGAAATGGGGAACTGTATGGATATCTTATTTGCGCGGTGTTCTGGAAACTTTCAAGACTCTCGAGAACCGGGAACAGCCTCTGGCGATGTTCCGCGGTGATTAATTAGAATTAGAAATGTTTGCGGGAAGATGTGTCAAGTGAAGAATGTTTAATGCTTGATCCGTTTACAAATTTCAGCGGCGACTTGTTGATTAGATGAATTTCGTAACGCTGCAGCTACGTACATTCTTGAAAGAAAGCGCTTTTCTTTGGTGAAGAAAACAATTGGTCATTTTTTAATGGATCAATTAGCAACGTTACTGATTTACCAAACTCTGCTAATTGTCAAAATTGAATTGTGTAACGTACTTGTCAAATCATTTGTCCTTCTTTGTTACTCTTAGTTCACGTTCCATTGACAACTTGTTTCATTGAGGATCTACCTAATCGAGTTGAAGTTTAGTTTATGCGAATTATTGATAATTATAGTAAGAATAATTTTAAGATTTCCTTATTGTATATAGTAATAGTAATACTTCTCTGCCTGGAAACTTGCGCGAAGAGAAGTGCCTGAAATAAAATTTACCTACTTTATTTAATCCAATGACCGTTTTTGCCCTAAATAATACTTCATCTTGTGGAACCCTTGCACGACTAATTTACATACACGTTAAAAAATCAACGGCGCAAAATACAGAATTAATAATTAAGTAAAAAACAAATCATCCAAGCGAAAGTAATGCGCCAAGAAAGTGCAAGTCGAGAGACTGCGAGTTAATTCTATACGTACAGCTCAACTACGCAGCCCCGATAGCAAATACGTGCCCTGTTATTTAACCAGCATTTAACAACAAAGTTCAATATGGTAATGTAGCAACTTCAAGTAGAATAAAATTAGCTCACAAATTACTCGCGCACACTTTAGAGCAATAACTGAATGCTTACCAAATTTCAGCTTCCAATGCCTTAGCCAGTGTTTCCCAACCTTTTTTGAGTCGCAATCCCCTTTTATAATATTAAAATAATTTGCGACCACCCCCCTCCATATAAGGTAAGGAAAATTTAATAAGGTAAAGAAAACACATTAAAAATAGGTATTTCAGAATATAATTTTAACTTAATAATATTAAAAAAAAAACCTAAAACCGTGGCCCCCGAAAATACTTCGTGACCCACCAGTTGGGAATCACTGCCTTATGGCATTTTAGATATTTTTGGTCGAACAGAGGTGCCCAACTGATAATTATTATAAAGAGGATAACCACTACCATGAGCGACCGCAGGTGGGGGGAGCTACCCCCCGTGACTTGAGAATCGCTTGTTTTTAAAAACTAATGTTCAATAAGTTTATACTAAAAAAATATAGAACAAAATTTTATGTTAAACGATTTTATTAAAAATGCACTAAAAACTAAAAAATAATTATTTTCTTGTACTGCAATTTCGATGGTGTTTTTTCACTTTTAATAAAATTCTGGGGCAGGGTATCTCATCACAAATTCATTTCGACGCTTGATGCTGTATTAAATTGATTCATACTCTGTTAAGAAAATTCCTGCTCCACGATTTTATTAAAAGTGAAAAAACACCATCGAAATTGCAGTAAAAAAAAAGAATTATTTTTTAGTTTTTAGTGCATTTTTAATAAAATCGTTTAAAATAATTTTTTTTATATTACAAAGAACGTGACGATTAAAAACAATGACTTCCATTTTTTTTGGTTAAAATTTTAAAACAAAAGTATGAATTTAAAATTCGAACAGTATTAAACCTGGACAAATGTAGAAAAGAAGGACACCAAACACTTTTTAAATAACCTCAATTTAAAGCGTTCACAAATCGTGACATAATCCATTAAAAGCTACGACATCCGTGAAGTTTTAGTTTCTAATTTTAAAACGCAACATGAATTTTAAAATCAAACAGTATTCCACTAAACCTATATAAATGAAGAAAAGGTCACCAAACATATATCTGTATTATTTATAATATCTCCACTTTAAAACGTTACAAAAAACGTGACATTAAAAGTGTTACAAAAAACGTAAACAAAATCGTAAAAAAACAATGAAATCGTCACTTATGTTTTTATAGATATAGGGTAGATAAACACTAACATGGGCGACCGCAGGTGGGGGGAGCTACCCTCCTGACTCGACAAAAAAAAATCGCTTATTTTTAAAAACTAATCTTCAATAAGTTTATACTAAAAAAGTGAATATTCTTGAACTTCAATTATAATTTTTTAAATTATATTATCCCTACAAAGGAGGTTGAAAGAAGCAACCGCCGCCTGTCAACTTGACTGTTTCTTAAAGTTACCCCCTTCCTCTGTAAAAAATCTCCTCGACGTCCTCGACCAGTAACAAATACCTACGCAACATAGGGTAAACACTCCAATAAATGAACACTTAAGGGTAATAAATGAACACTATTATAAAATTATGTTTGCGGCGTGATTGATTCCGCGTGCTGCAAAAATTGTTTCGACATGAAGCAAAAAATTAAAGGAGGTCTCTAATTAATTAGTTGCTTATTTTAATAACTTATTTTACTTATTTTAATAAAAAATGTTCATTCACTGGTACGTGTTAATTCACTAATACATGAAACCCACAGTGTGACGTGACATTAGAGATAAAAGTACCTGCAGTTAGGGCTGGCACTATTCGAATAATTTAATATTCGAATAGTAATCGAATACTTTAATATTCAAATAGTACTCGAATAGTTTAATATTCGAATAGTATCCGAATACTTTAATATTCGAATAGTAATCGAATACTTTAATATTCAAATAGTACTCGAATACTTTAATATTCGAATAGTATCCGAATACTTTAATATTCGAATAGTATTCGAATACATCAGTATTCGAATACTTTAATATTCGAATAGTATTCGAATACTTGGATATTCGAATTATGTTCGCCAAATAATTGAGCAACTGAAGTATTCGAATATTCGAATACTGAAAAGTTTGACAAATAGTCCCAGCCCTACCTGCAGTAGAAATCGGTACCAACCCCTCGAATACATTCCGTAATCAGATTCTGCCAAACATCGCCCAACCTCGATGCTCCTCTCACTGCTATCCCGAGTCACCACTCGCGGTGGTCTCTTTGTTTCCGTCGAGCGGAAATACGGGGCGCGGTGAATGCAGCGCGGTTCGAGAGGGTGGAATAACAGTTACCAGTATCGTAATTAAGCGTCAGATAGCAAAACTATACGCGACGGTTTCCTCGGGCAGGTTGCTTCCACGATCCGCAACCAACCACCCGAGTTTATTCGGTAACCTGCTATCGATTCCTGTAAAACGTTACGCAATCCCGTCCCGCAGGACCCTGGACCAGAAACGAAAGTGTCCCGGCGACGGCTACACCCACGGCCGGGAACAGGAACCGTGGACGCCGATAAATCGCGAGCAACTGCCTTATTTCAGCCTGCCCCATTCTCGGAAACCATTCCGGAGGGAGGGTTCGTGATAAGGCTACACCGAATCCTTTTAAGCTTGACTTTCATGCAAACGAACGACTTGTAGGTAAATGGTGACTCCATTCGAATTTCCTCTATATCTCAGGGCACACCAGATTTTCCTTCCATTTACAGGGGGTTAAAAAAGCGATGGGCAATGCTTCCAGGGGCGAATCTACGCCTCTGGATCGGTGGAGATTTGGGAAGAAAAGTTACTGCGAAATTGTTTATAGCATCGAATATTAATGTTACTTTTTTTTATATCATCATATTCTGAGGACGTCTGCAGATATTTTACAGAGGAAGGGGGTAACTTTGAGAAACAGTCAAGTTGACAGGCGGCGGTTGCTTCTTTCAACCCCTTTTGTAGGGATATTTTAATTTAAAAAATTATAATTTAAATTCAAGAATATTCAAATCCATAAATATTAGATGAACTCAAAAATTACACGTGTTCGTACGGATTTTACCTATTTCAATTTTGGTTTTATTTGGTTTTGTATAGATAGAGTATATTTGATTTTGTTATATTTCTGTAATTCCATAATATTAAGGAAACTGAAAATTTTTAAAATAAGTACAAATATTTATTTACTATTTTAATTACATTTTTCTTGTTGTGAAACTTCAAAAACCGGTTAAACCGGTTTTTTGGGAATAGTGAAATTCGAAAACCGGTTTTTTCAAAAGTCGGTTTTTGTATAAACCCTAGAACAAAGCCTTGCACATAGTGTTCCTGATTTCTCGATATTTTTACTTTCACGAGAAATCAGAAATCAGATTATACGTCTAGAGAATTCTCGAGAATTCTTGATAAAATTGAGAAAATATTATAAAATTTATATTTTTGGAATAATGTTGATAAAATTTATCAAAAACACAAGAAAACTTTATTCCTGTCCAATTAGCACAAAACTTGTATAAATGAAGAAAAAAAACAGATATTAAATATAAATGATTTTTACTTAAAACAAAACTTGTGCAAAACGAAACATTACTTGTTTGTTTTAAAATAGTTTTTTAATCTATTTCTTTTCTTTTTTTTTGCGATAAAATCTTTAGCTGTAGAAAAATTTATTTTCTTTTTTTCATTCCTTTCTTCCACTGGACTGAAAAATATGAAATTCCTTTGTTAAAGTTCGGAATCTATATTTTTCTTGGTTGATACTAAATTCTTGGAGGCTCTCTGCGATTGCTAACTCTAATTGTTTTCTTAATGGTAATTCTTCATTTTGAGGATCCGTAAGTTTCTCAGTATTTTCAGGAGAATCATGGTTACTGTTATATTTTCCAAAAAGTCTCGCTACTTAGACTTTGTTTTGCCGTTTTATACATATCTATATTGGATATTAAATGAAAACCCGCTTTTGAATTTTTTTTTAAGAGATTCTGGATTACTTATGCAAAAATTTTATAAGAGATGCAATAGTTTTGTCTCTTCTTTTCGATATTTTTTTATACGTAGCCACAAGATCCTCATTACTTAACTCAGTAGGTATACAATTTTTCTAAATTGTTAAATCAGAATTTAAGAGCACCTTCACCAGTCAATAATGTCGAATCTTCGCTACTGAGATTTTCTATTGTAATTCATATAGGGTCTAATGTAACTAATAAGATTTATTATAAATAGTAGCTGTCTTTATACGTTCGCGATTTCCTGATTTCAAGAGAAAGAGTATTTCTCGAGAAATAAGAAATAAGCAATTATAAAGTTTCTCGAGAATTTCTCGAGAAAGATTTCTCGAAAAGAAACACTACTTGCACAATTTCTGAGGTCACACTACTTAAACTTCAGAGTTGCTTACGTTTCTAATTACTTTCACTTTTTCCCTATCGTTTACGCGAAGCACTTCAAACCAGAACTTCGTGGAAGTTTGATGGAAGGGTCTTGCGGGGTTTTCCATGTTTATGGAAACGCCGATTTATTTTCGAAATGTATTCTCGTTTCTATATCGAACGGGTTCAGTAGGCCCTCGTGCGAGATTAAATCTCGATTCGGAAGAGAAGGTACGCGTGACACCCCGGTAAATATTAAATCGAACACACTGTTGGCGAGAATTGCGACGCGAGTAAGTGAATTTCCAAGCAACAGTGTTATGTATACCTATATGTACATAGGTACATTCACCGACGCGCAAAATTTACATTGCGCTTTCCCCGAAGCGTTTATCGTCCAGGACGACTTCACTCGTGAAATAGCCATGGTGAAAATTCGCGCTGATGGAGGGAACATTCCCCTAAACCCCGTCGGAAAGCGAAGCTTGCCCCATTCTAGCAAAGCTTGCTAGGAGATCAGTTTCCAACTGATGATTTCCCTCAAAAGATGAACAAATATAGTGTCTGTTTATTTTCTGTGAAAGTAATTATTCTTCCTTCTATGGTGGGGCTTAATAAGAATATAGGAACCCTTCGAGCACACTCTCGTTGCAGCAAAGTTGCAGGATCGTTGCAGTGCAAGATTGAAAATGTTGCACTGCAACGTTGTCGCAATATTGTGTTGCAGAATCATAGAAGTACAAAAGCCTGTATTACTTTTTCTCACAGAAAATTTTTTTCCCCCACGGGGATTCGAACCGGCGACCTGTAGCGTCGTAGGCGAACACTTTACCGCCGCAGCTACAACCACTGATTGATAATACTGCTAACGTATTCGAACTTATACTCCTAAGTGCAACACTTTAAACTCAAATTATTCAAAAACGAAGGCTCATTTTGACAGACTCCATTATGGTTTTGTAACACTATAGGTATGTGCTACAACTTCCACCCTGTGTCATTCTACAGAATAAAATATTCAGGGTGAGTCACCTAACATTTGAGCTTAAAATATCTCCGTTGTTTTTAATGATACGAGAAAATGTCTCAGGAAAGAAATGATTGCTAGACAAAAAAGACAACATATTATACATGGTTGAATTTGTGTTTTTATTGGCTATAAAGTTACAGTAATGAAAATACGTAATCCCATTAAAAAAACCATTGATGGTCTTGAAATTTCGGGAAATATAACCGTGACAAAAAAAATCGTCTCCGTCAGAATAACTGTCTCCCTGAAGCAAACATTTTTTTCCTTAGACATTTTCTCATATCATTAAAAACAACGGAAATATATTAGGTTTAAATATTTTAGGTCAAGCAACGTTGCGCAACATTGCAGGATCATTGCAGCAACATTACAGGAAAGTTGCGGCAACATTGCAGGAACGTTGCCGCAATACTGGCGCAACGTTGCATCAACATTGTGGAAACGTAGCCAAATGTTGCCGGAACGTTGCAGAAATATTGCAGGAACGTTGCCGTGCAATATTGCAACGCAACATTTATGCAACTATGCAGCAATAATTCTATGTCCGCCCCGTGCAATGTTGCACGGCAAAGTCGCAGAATCCACTTTCATAAAAATATTTTCATACAGGCATCCTCCAGTTACAGAACCTCATCCCCTTAAAGTTTCTTCGACAGAAGAATCTCGATTTACTCCCACTTTTATCTTTCTCTATAAAAATGTGACTAAAGGCACCAAGGAATCAGCGAAAAAGGGATGAACGAAATTCTCCGGTCGATGTTTAGCCGGCCGGCACTTCCTCGAGGGTTGATCGATAAGCAGCTGAAAATAGCAGGCGTGATATTAAAATTGAAATTTGCACCGTTCTAGCCCTCTAAATATAGGGTTGCGTTCGAAACGGATAACCCTGGACGGTCACGAGCATGTCGACCCAATGAACACGCGCCTTTATTACGGCTCCCTTGTTCCTCTAATCTTAATCGCGATATCGGATTTACTCCGAACGCGCGATGCGTCAGTGCGGACCGAAAGTGCCTTTAATTAGTAATAAGTCTCCCTTCTGGGATATCTACGCCTGCCCCCTCCCCCCTCCATGAAATGTGACTGCGCATCCAGCAAAACCCTATTTTTGTTTTTCCTCGAACATGCCACAGATTGCCCTCTCCTCCCTTTTTTACTTCCTAACCATGACGGTGTAGTTGTTGCTGTTCTTTTAAGGGAACATATCCAACACGCACAGACCGATCTTAATGAGACTTTGCAAATCTGCAGAGTGGTGAAAAATATTTGATACGTATTTTTTGTTAGCGGCAATGGTCCGCGTTAAAGGGGTGAAAAGAGCCCCCAGAGTTAGGGGTTGAAAATATATTTAATGAAATTTTTTAAAAATTGAGCAGGGGTTTGGATTCTTATTTAAAAAAAATTGATTTACATACTTCTAATTTATAGTTCGTGAAATATTCCAGAAAATATGTTTTCGACCCCTAACTATGGGGGCTGTTTCCACCGTTTCAAAATTGACCGTTCTGTTGTTAGTATGAAACTATGAAATTGATATTAGTGCTGTGTTGAACTGTTTTATTTTAGGGCGAATTATTTTGTATGATACTATTAGGTTGAAAATTATGACTATGCTTCTTATGTTTAGGGCATGTATTAATGAATATATTGTTTACATATTGTACAGAAATATTAAAAAATGGCGCAGTTATGTGTTGCCCCGTGAAACTCTTCGGAATCACTTTTTGCAAATTGGCTAGCAGAATAATTTAAACAATTTTTATTCGATTCACTTGAAATTTTAATAGTATCTTTTATAGTAGATTGTCCACAGAAGTACATACGGATTTTACGATTCATTAAAAACTTTTTTTCCTACAGGCAATTTTAGACAAATTGTTTCGGCTAAAACTGATATTCTTTTCACATATCCCCCATTTCCATGAAAATCAATATTTTGACAAATCGTTACATACTTCCGTAGTAAATGTCATGTAAATAATAAAAATTTTCGGTTTTTTATCCTGCGTTAAAGTATATGGGGCTTATAACACTAGCCCTGGAAAGTTTTTTCAAAAATTGCAAGAATGGAAGAGTACCAGCAACGCCATTTTGTTTAAGAAAAATAGTCAAATTTTTTTTTTACATACTAGAAGGCATATAGAACAAAGCCCTTAAAAGAATTTTTTCATTTATTTTCTAATTTCGCCCCAAAAATTTCTGAAACTTGCATATGATTGTCGAGCCTCTAAGGTGGCCTAACCCCTCAATCACTCAATTAGCATTCCTCTTTTTGGGGCAAACGAGATTCAAGCGAGCTTTGCTATCGAACAAGAGTTTCGGTATTACGAACAAGATTCTCAGCAGTTTTCAAATTTGTTTCCAATTTGTCCGTCGCAACTTTTACCAACCCGGATACTTCATTTTTTTGTAATATCAACCCCTTAACGAGTGTGTTAACTTTCGCAGAATCTACATACCGTGGTAGCCCAGGAAAACTTTTTTAATAGTTTGCATCTCCCTGCTTGCGGGGTCGTATCTCGCCTAACTCACTTGATAACGCCCACGGTAAAACCACCCCTTCCTCTCCGTCGATTATTTCTAGTAAGGGGCTAACATCGGCGTTAATTAAGTCGACCATTAAAAAATCACCTCGTATTTGAAATTAAATTAATAACTCCTCTTAATAATTATTCTTATATCTTCATTGAAATTAATAATTCTTCCGTATTAGGTTGCCATTTTTCACGGGGGGCTAAATCACAGTTGGGAAATCGCAGCTTGTCGAAAGTCGCTGAAGTGGCTCGCGATAACTTGAAGAAGTTCGCCGCGGCGGAGAAACTACGGGACGCGGAGACTTATCAACAATTCCACGTAGTTGGATCACGTAATGGCGAAAACGCCCCGAAGAAGTTCGGAACGGTGGAGGCTCGCGAGACGCTCAAGCTCTTCGTCCCACTTTCCGTCAGGAAAGTTGAGAAAAATAAACACGAAAACAGGAGGGGAGACTGAATCGCTTCAGGCGTGATTCGATTAAAAATTTCCGATATAATTCGTAGACTGCGGTGTGGAATGTGATAAACTAATTATGGGTACCAATAATATATGTCAATTATTCAAGTAATATTAAATTCAGAATTAGCCATTGGGGTAAATCTTGATTAATATATTTTTAGTTAGTATCGTCTACCAAAGAAACGCTCACAGAAATTTTGCTAACAGAATGGAACAACATGAAACCGAATTTCACAGAAAATTAGTTTTCTCTTAGGTTTTTAATAAATTTTTTAATTAAACTGAATATTAAGGTTTTGTAATTATGTTTGTGTAAATATATTATATTATTTTCTCGATCTTTGCTGTTTCCACAGTTAATAATATCTACTTTTTTAACACTAGAACTAGCAAACCAGTCAAAATGACTGGTTGCAAATTTGGTAATTAATTTACCATTTTTAAGTACTAAAAAAATTTCAAGTAGTATAAATATGTACATATTTTGTCACAATATTAAAATTAAAAGAATATGAATAAACTTTATTTTCCTCGCATAAGATATTTTATAAAAAAATGAGTCATTTTGTATTAAATCATCTAGTATTAAATAAAATGTGTATCTATAATTTTTCAATTGAATGCGCCCAAAACCAATGTATATTAATCAAGATTTATATTAATGCGAACTAGAATTTGGAATTCTTACTTTAAAGTATATTTAATATGTAAAATATGTTAGATACAGGGTGGAGGGTGTACTTTTCCGAGTAACTGTATTTAAATTTTTTGTCTAATCAAATCGTTGAAGTAGAAACGTTCGTTACACATACGCCCTTACAGTGCTTGAAATTGACAAATTTTCGCTGAGCAAAACAAATAAAATTTGCCTTGAAATCGTTTTAAAAAATGTAAAAGCTATATTAATTTCCTCCAGACTTCATTGAAGATTTCAGACGTCACTAAAAGATGTGAAAGTACCTGCATGGAAAGCTTGCTGCGCCACGCTTCACCCTCAGGGGAATTGGACAGCGTCTGGTTGGATACGGATCTTTACTACTCGGGGGAATAGAATGAAGACAGCTGTTTGGGTCGGTGTAATCTCGGATCAATGGAAGGTATAGTGTACTTGCTTGTCGAAACGATTAGAACGATCAGCCGCAACGTTTAGAAAGCGTCGGCTACACTGTACACCCCCTAACCCCCCCCCCCCCCCCACGCCCAACCCCTCCCTCGCCAATTTATCATACACGTTCCGGCTATCGTTATCACGCGTCACGCTGCGCAGACGCAATCGATCGTCCTGCCTGGGCACGCGTTCCTCGCCTTCCACCCCCTTCTTCAACCCCTTGCCCACCCCCCGTTCACGCCAGCCAGCCGCTCGACGCCGAAGAATCCACGGGCACGCCGTCTGGAGAGGCACCGACCACGAGAGCCAGCAATCGATAATAATAAATAAGCTCAGTGGCCGCCGAGTAATGCCACCTTGAAGTACCATTTTCAGGGCCATTTTCGAAATTCAGAATTTTTTGTCTGGCGTCTGGGAATAATATTTATGTCCCGAGGCGTCCGGTGTTCTAAGCCAAGGCACGACTTTTCATAGTCCAGGTTTCCTGGCCTCTGAACACATTTTCTAAAGGCAGGCTTTCCCTAGGCCTCGCCTCGGCGTTACTTTTTTAGTCGCCTTGGTTTTTTACTCTGCCCGAAGTTCTCAGCTTGCCTCGGTTCAGATTTTTGGTCAGTCGTTCCGAGAATTCACAGTGACCGTGGCGCACTCAGGATTTAATTTGGGGGAGCCGGGGTGAACGGATAAAAATATTTCTAATGCAAATTCAATAAAATTCGTTAGGTGAGTTTAAAAATTTATTTAAAGAATAAAATACAAGTTTCTTTTCTTTTTGCAAAGCCCCTTAAGGACGTCTACAGACTTCTAATGACGTCTGCAGACGTTGTAAGACATCTTAAGACGTCTGTTAAATGAATATTTTCTCCTCAAGAATACTCCCACGTCGTCGATTTTCCACGACGAGCTTTCCCTTTCTCTAATTATTAGGGGAAGGTCTTAGCTCGACATCCCTGGTGGGGTCGCACCAGTAAAATCGCAGAGTTTAGTTTAACAAACTGAACTCCACCCACACACGGAGTCTCCCTGGTCTCTAGTCTTGAAACCCAAGCTGTAGTCGTCCTCTAATTCTCGTACAGTCGTTTTCTAACGCTTCGAGATCAGTGAACCTCAAATTACCATCCAATGTTGTGATAATACAAAACACAGTGTTTTGCACTTCGTATTAATAAATTAGTGCTAGGAGATAAATTAGTGCAGGCCCTTCAAATTCTCCTAAATATTACAAATTCACCTCACCCTTAGTTTGCCTAAGAAATACACGCAAGGGTGTCAGCCGAGCATCTACGTTTTGCTAATTGTTTAGCGATGCTTAGTCATTTTTTCTAGACGGCTTTTTCTTTGGAGTAAGGTCAGTGACATATTGGGGGCTGGATTTCCACCAGGGGGTTGGAGACTTCAGCTTTAACGGTTCTTCAGGGTGGGCAGTTCAGCTTTGGGATCAGTATGATGAGGATTTTGGGGTAACTCCCTGGGTTAGGTATGAAAGGCTCCAAGATACTTTTAAGAACTAAATTGGACGAGTTAAAGTTGAGGGAAAGGGTTTTTTGAAGGAAGAAGTTACTGTGGTAGAGTAGATTAAAGAAATTCTGACATAAAGCGGCGGTTGTAATTTTCAGTGGTTGGCATTTCAAGTCCATTTCGATTTTATTAAAAACCCTACAAATCCCATAAACAATATGCTGAATTATTTCGCGGAAAGTAATATGTAGGTACTCAGTTACAACACATGTGATTGCTTGTGCTTATTGTGATTTTCGAAACGTCACGATTCTAGTTTCCTCTTCTTCGATTTTATTAAAACCCTTCAAATCCCACAAACGATCTGCTTCTCATCTCATTATTTAAATTATTTTAGAATTGCTGGAATATTCATGCATGGTTTTTAAAAATTGATATTTGACAATAACAATGATTTTTGAAATGTTGATTAGTAGTCCTGGAAAGGGTTGGATATGTATTCTTCAAACACTAAAGGACACCAACAGTTAGGCCCAACCTGCCACCACACAACGTTTCGAGCGAATAGGTCTGGAATCAGTAGTACAAGTCAAGCATTGTGGCGCGCCAGTGAAGTCAGCGTAGTCTGGTCCCCAATGGTCGTTCTGATTCCACTTGGCGATTATGGTACGATACAGGCAGCATTTAACAGTACGTCTCAAAAGTTCGAGGACTCTAAGTTTAATAATTTACTGTGGTGGAACGAAAGACAGTAAAAAGGAAAGCATGATACCTACCATTAGTACAAATACCCGAGTATGGCTGTGTCACAGTAAATGCTGCAAGTCTTCAACATTTTTAAATACACAAATTTACCCATCGAACCATAATAAATTATTAAACTCAGAGCTCGGGAAATTGTGATAGATACTGTATAATTAGTCCAGGGGCGAAACTAGGGAGGGGGGGGGGGGGGCAAATGAGAAATCTTCGTAGAGATATAATTTTGGAAGAGCTTTCTAACTCAACTATTTTTCTCTTTCTTGTTTTCCAATATGTATTTATGTTTTTATTATTTTCTTGTTATTACTCCTAATAGGTAACTACTGGTGCAATAAAGAATTATTATTATTATTATTTTGTTTTTAAATACCTTTTAAATAAAATAAGATAAACATATATATATATATTTTATCAATAGTTTATTCAATCTTTCCAATTATGTGCGGAATATTTAGTTGTGTTGGAATATTCTGGAACATCTGTCAACATTTTTCATAACATGTTCGCATGTTTCCTGTTTTATTTGTTGAATTTCTTGACGAACGTTGTCCTTCAGCTTCTGAATTGTGGGCGGCTTGTTTGCATAGACCTTCCCTCTAAGTACCCTCGAAGAAAATATCTGGTGGCGTTAAATCAGGGGAAACGAGGCGGCATCTCGTAATATTCTTTGTGTTTGCACAACGGAGAGTGACTTTGATAATAAGTTTTTATTGCAATAACACGTTGTGGAGGCGTCAAACGATTTATGATAGAATTGTATGGGTCCACACTACGCGACTATTAACTGATAACTGGCAGAACCTCAAAAGAAAAATAGGGTGTCGCTTATTTTATGACACCCTGTATTATAAGTTACGATAACGCCCAATTCGCGGCCAAGGGAGTTGATGTTTTAATCACCTGTTGAATGTATTCGCAGAGAGCACGGGGAAGGGGATGTTAAAATGTGGCTAGTCTAATTGTTCACTCCCCCTCGGTGTAAACGCGGCTCACTTCACTTTTTACTCCCCGCAGATGAATTACATTTAACTTTAACGAAGGGACTGTGAAACCACAACAGAAGGGTATGGCAAATGTTGAAAATGAATGCTTCTGTGAGCGAACGAACGTTAACTTTATTATTCTCAATATTTTCGGATGATTTGCAATAAAAGAACTAACATTTTAGAAGATTTACAATAAAAGAACTGATATTTCAGAAGATTTACACTAAAAGAACTAACATTTCAGAAGATTTATAATAATAGAACTGACGTTTCAAAAGATTTGCAATAAAACAACTAACATTTCAGAAGATTTATAATAAAAGAACTAACGTCCCAGAAGATTTATAATAAAAGAACTAACGTTTCAGAAGATTTACAATAAAGGAACTAAAATTTTAGGTTTACAATAAAAGAACTAACATTTCAGAAGATTTACAAATACAAAAAAAAAAAACCATTTACTTCTCGCCGTTGTGGAGATCGGGCGTGCGTCTTGTTTTCCTAAAACTCACGGTCCAGTGGTTGGATGAAGGAGAAGCATAACACAGGATGACAAAACTGAGAGACGTCTACGTTCCATTCGACGAAACAAGCATCGCACATTTATTGAAACAGCACGGAGAGAAAATTAAACAGCCGCGTTCCGTCGCAGCGTTCGACAAGTTTCTGTGTTCCGCAAAAAAAAAAAAGGGAAGTGGCCATCGAAGAATCGAGCGCGCGAGTGTGTACAGTACAGATAACGTTTGTCTAAAAATATATCCTCGAAGCTGGCGACGATAAAGACGTGCTCACGCACGGCTGTTTTGCGTGAGGAATACAGAAAGGAGCTTCTTATTCTCTATCGACTATCGTATTAAAAGAGAAGCTGTTGGGGGCGTGAACTTTTGTGTGTATTCTCTGTCTGCTTTATAAACATATCTATACATATACTGGAGCGTAAGTGGGACCGTAGGATTGGAGGGGAAAAAGCAGAGGTCATACGGGCAAATCGGTGGTTAGCTTCGGATGCATTCGGCTTGCATCGGCTCGTCATTAATGGCTGTGTTTAGAACATAACCTCTGTTGCTGTTTTGTGAAAAGTCAAACCTTAGAGCATATACTCATTGGCGTAGCTAGGATTTTTATCTGGGGGGGGGGGGCAGGCCCCATCTCCCCCCCCCCCGTCTCGCGCTCTCTCTTCTTTTTATAGGTAGAAATCTTTATATACATACACATTTTATAATAATCATTTACCTACATATTTATTTAACACTAAAACAAAGAATAAACGGAATAAAAAATTATTTATTATTTAATCTCTGGAAATGTAAACAAAATTTAAAAAAAAAAGAAAGAAATACAGTAGAAAAAATAAATTATGATTTATTAAAAGCCAGAGCATATCATGTGTACCTATAGTTAAAATTTATACAAGCTTTAATTTGCGGTGTTTTTCTACAAAAATATTTAGGACCTGTTGTGCTGTTACATTGGTTTTGATCATTTCGCTTTCGATGTTTAGGAGTGCCATATTCGAAAACCTCTCCTGGAGCATAATTGTTCTTAACCACGTTTTAACGCGACGCATAGTGGAAAAGCTCCTTTCACAGCCGGCCGTTACTGGATTGTTAGTCACATTTGCGTTTTGTACGCGCGGCGGACAAATGTGCCGGCCTAATTCTAACAATTTTACTTCATAATTTAACGTAGTAAGAACATTATTGTATTTTTTTTATTTAGTTACACTGTATTCTTTTAAGATAGGATTTTACGATCAGACGAATGTTTTTTACTTATTTCGATAGTTTCTTGGGAGGGGCCAATCCGCATTTTGGAGGGGCCAGGCCCACCCGGCCCCCTACCTAGCTACGCCAATGCATATACTTGCTCTAAGAGTCCAACGTGATATCTTTAAATAACTAATAACTGTCAATAATAAATAATATTTTTTTCAATTTTAATTTTTTTAACTTTTATTATTATAGAAATTTAATGAGTTCTTAAAATATTAAACCGTAATAATTAAATAAACTGGGTTTTATTCTTGTGCTCTCGTTTCTTGTAATTATATGATATTGTGTCAATCTGACCCAAATTTCCGTATGCGTGTGACTTTACAAAATCCGAATAAAGGTTAAACGATTGGTGGCACCGATGTTCGTGGACGTTGAATGGAAAGACATCGTGGCTCTTTCAGAAAAAGTGTTTTACTTCCAATAAACGGTTACATCTTGCTTAATACCACATTGCGCCGATAGAACATAACTGTCATATATTTACAAACTCATAGTTGCCAGCCAACATATTCGATCGCCCAACAGAAAGGTGCCGTTCAGCGAATAGAATTCGACGGAATGCTCCCATGCCCGGTCTCGGGTTACAATTTCACTACGACTCACCGGCAGGGATGACCGAGGAAAGAAACGTTAATGTGAAAGTTGTCGCCGTGCCGAGCCGGGTCGGCGAGCCCCGAGTTCGAGAAATCACATAGAACAGAATCGGCCGCGCGGGCCGGTGAAGCGTTAACAATGGCAATTGGTTGAAAGCGTCGCACGGTGAAGCAACAATTATCGCATGCGTGCCGATTGCGACTTGCCAGGGGCAAGAACCGCTGAGCAACAGGAAGTGTTTCCGATCTGAATATTAAAAATATTCTGTTCTGATGAAAAATATGTAGATTCTGATATGTTCAGTTCGCCCCAGCCCTCCGTGACCCAGTTCCTCGAGGGACGCCGAAGAAGAGGAGACTTGGAAATGAGGGCAGAAAGAAAAGGTAAAGGGATACGTATCAATAAATAATATCCAGAGTATCAAAGCACCACGGGGAGGCTGGGGATCGAGCGGAGCTAAGGAAAGGGATTTGAACGTGAGGAGACTCGAGGCTACTAAAAGAAACAGGTTAAACGTGCGCTTGAATGGGTCGCGGAGGGTGAAAGCTACAACCCTGTTTTCAGATGATTCGATTAAACAAAGTCGTCCATTACCATGGCTCCTCTTCGTCGAATTACGTCAAACTACCAACGGAAAAGCGTCTACGAACGGATCTGGCACTTGAGTCGCTGGAAACGATAGTAGTTCGCGAGTCCTCGAACTATATAGTCACATTCTTTCGAAGGCTCCAGTGGGAGAGTGGTGGTAGGCGGAGGGGGAGGTGGAGGGGAAGAGAGGTGCGCGCGCATTAGATCCCAGGCAGCACGATAAGTCTCTCGAAAAAACGAAACACTTACAATGCGTTCCATCTAAGTAGGGACGCTGTAATACTGAATTTACCTTTGCAAAAAAAAGGGGGGGAGGAGATTAGTCTCGCTTGACGTGTTCGCAAGTGTATCTCTTCCTTCCTCGTCTCTCCTTACATACATGCACACACATACACGCTGGCATGCACGCCTAAACACACGCGCACGCACGCACACACATACAATGTACACGTGTATTGCGTAGTTGAGCCTCGTCGGTGTCTCTGCGCCAAGTGGTTCTCCTCTCCGTTCCATCGCTACGAAAGATTTATTATGTATATCTAGCGACAGTTCTCGTTAATCTTAGAGCTTTGTAGTTTTAATCGTAGAGCCTTACAGTCTATCTCGACGTAAACGAGTACTCCAGCAAGAGTTGAAGGCTGCGCGTTTTCGGGACTTAAGGTCCGTTTTCACGTGACAGCGAGACTCGGGGCTTTCTCTGTCGCGGCACTGTGCGACAGCGTGAATCAATGTTACGACATAGCGACATCTAGTTTTCACGATGACAAGAGTCCTGACATTTAGTGTCGACCGTAAGCCCCGTTATGCACTGCCGACAAGTCATAGACGACCACGAGGTACATACACGGAAATATATGATTTCTTACGCACAGAGTTGCGGCGAACAACGAAGGTCTGTCGACAGTGCGTAACCGGCTTAAAAGTCGCGATCTACTGTCACGTGAAAACCGACCTTTACAGGCAAACGCGGCAGTCTCACGCTCGGAGACGTATCGATCCTCGACAGAGCATTTCGATCGATTGATTGTCCGTGCTTGCACCTTGGTCGATCGTTCGATACCGAGTTCCCTCGATTCCCGAGCTTTTTCGTGACCGCGTAATGGGGCTCGATGGCCGCTGTTTCAACACTCGTGATGTCCGAATTTTGTGGGCGTGTGCCATTATACTTGTCGCTTTGTTTCAGGGACAAGTAAGTGCTTGGAAGTGCATACGGAAATGCGATGTTTCTTTGCAAAAAGTAAAGGGTCTCTGACAATCCTTAAAGCCTCGTTGTCAATAGTCAAGTTCAGGGGCGCCCGGAGACTTTTTTCCGGGGGGGGGGGGGGGAGGGGGCAACTTTGGGACGATGGTAAAGAAAAATATACCCCTTTTGCTTTTTTTAACCCATTTTATAGTGCCAATTTAATTAAAAATTTAAAACCGAAAATTAAAAATATTCCCTTTTTTAGTATAAACTTAATAAAGATGAGTTTTGAAAAATAAGAGAGTTTTTCTCAAAAGCCAGGGGGGACAACTGCCCCTTTTGCCCTCCCCACTGCGGACGCTCATGGTCAAGTTACTTGACTTCAAGTCGTTTGAAACTACTTTACCAATGTGAACCTCTTATTCACTTGACTCGAAATATCCTTTAAAGTTTCTTTAAAGCTTCAAGCGATGTAGGGAGAGTCTTTCAACTTTTACTTGCCTGGAAATACAGCTTGAACAGTGTGAACTTGAAGTCACTTGAAGTAAGTTGATTGCCTATTGTTTTAGAAAAGTGAGGTTATAATCACAAAACAATGACTATGAATAGGTGGCGTAATGACAAGATTTCTAAATTCGTAGAAGTGTATAAGAAACATGATATTTTAGGAATTAACAAAGGAGACCACCTCCTTTGACAGAGGTATGTGACCATTTTAGATACCTACTGACTACTAAAGACAAACTCGAAGTCAAGTAACTTGACTAATGAGAACGAGGCTCAAAGACAGGGATCGCACAAGTGCTTCGTTACAACGAAGCAAATAAGAGGACAGAAGAACCGCGAAACATCGATCGATCAGAACAAAAAAGTTAACTCTCCGAAAGCCGAAAATTCCCGTGGTCCAAATTTCGCGAGCTCGAGCCCACTGCAAGGTCGGCCGTCCGAAGAAAGTCGCGGCTCGGAAATCTCGCGCGAAAGAACGAGAGACGTAACATTTCCAAAAGGAAGCTCCCCTCCCCTCGGCCACAGTGCAAGCATTACACGCACACACGGACGCGCGCGGTTCGCCTTTCCGCTTCGTTCCGAGCAATTTGCAGAAGAGGGAGGTATCGCTTGAGAGAGTCACTGTCAAATATTTACCGCTAAGCTAATATTGACTTTAACGAGGGCGGAGAAACGGGAACAGAGAAGAACAGGGATCCAGGAACGCGACGATCCAGCAGGAGAAAAACCTTGGAACGGTGACCAAGATGATTGGTGGGGAGGGGGGGGGGGAGTTGGGCGGGGGGTATTCAGCCAATTTCCGTCTTGGATCGCTCGTTTGCCGTTCGTTGGCTCGTCGAGCCCGAGAACGTTTCGCCGTCCACCTTCGTGACTTAAACTCGGGCACGATCGGCCGGAGTCGAGCGAAGGGGAAAAGCGGGGCTGGCCCTCGATCCTCCGGGAACGGTGTCGGGCCAGCTCCCGGGCCAACCGAAAACGAGGGGGGTTTTATCGTTTTCTCAGTCTTCGAAGTCTGCAGTAGTAGCGCTCTCTTGTGTCGTACGAAAATAAAGTCGTCGAAGGTGAGTTAATTCTCGCGGGAATCGCTCGATTGTTTCCATCTTCTCCTCTTTGCTTGCAGAGTTCGCCGCCGCGATGACGGCGCGGGTGTCTTCCACAGAACTGATGCCGGGGATCAAGATCGCCGCCATTTCTCTGGCATCGAGCACCGCCTCCTTACGAACGTTAACCGCTAAACGCTTCCCTGTTTTGAAACCTCGGACACCTTTAATTTGTACTTTAACATGAGGATACCTGGTTACCGTGACGGGAACGCTCGTCCAACGCGCTCCGTGCTGGATGGACATCGGTATATTGCGATCGATTCTGGATAGGTTAGGTTAGGGGAATGCTTGGTGGGATTCAGATTCTTCGCGGATCCCCTCTTTCTTGATTGACCGGGGACCTCGCGAGTGGATCTTCCTCTTTCGAGGTTAAATGCGAATCTAATGTAGGAGATCGGTGCCAGGTAGCAACGATACCGATCGTCCATCTCTCAGCTTAATCTAGAGCCAAAGAATCGACCATACTCCCTAGGTAGATCCTAAGTCCATTGCATTCGATCCACAGGCGTTCGACTGATTGTCAGTTAATTTTAATTTCCGCTTAATTATTCCCCCTCATCTTTCCCGTTCGAGGTCTTTTGGATCATCGAGAGGAAACTCGATCTTGGGAGTGAGCATTCTGAACTTCAGTTTAATGTCACAGTTCAAGCGTCATATTTGGCTGAACCGAATGATGCGCATCCTCGCGATCGCTTCGCGTCTCCCTTTAAGCGCGTGACCGTTTAGTGTTTTATGCTCTTTAAACAGTGTGGATGACCAGTAGGGAGCGCGTTGGACTGAGCTCGCGTCAGGACCGATCCGCGCACTTTGGAAAATAGCGCGCGGATCGGTCGCTTTTTGGGCTGAATGCTGCTCGAGAGACGATTCATCATTACATTCCCCTGAGTTTGATTTCAACGTGAACATCTCTCTATAATCCGCTATCATCTTCTCGTCTTTCTATGTGTATACGGTTACGCGGGAGAAAGGGACAACTCTTTGCAAAATAGACGATGCGGGAGAACGGGAAGAATACGAGCAGGGTGGCCGTCTTTTCGCCAGCGAGTCTTCTCCTTGCGAGCCGCCGTTGCTCGAGGGGGGAGGCTGAAGAGCAAGTCGCGGCGCCTCCTTGGCGAGGAATCCGGCGATTCGAAGTGGTTTTAGACGCTACTAGGGGGTCGCGGAGTATCAGGGCCATTTAGAGCACTTGGCGCGGAAATTATCAGCAATTATTCAGTTCCGCAGGGTTCGCGAATTCTGAACAGCACTGCTGGCTGAGATGTTCGGAACATGCGGTTATTTCCTGAGCTAAAAATTGAAAGTCGAACAAAATTTACGATGAGATATCGAACTTAAAATTCCCCAGAAAAAGTAAGATATTTTGAATTTAAACTTTCTCAGCGCGCATATTTTATTACACACTTCCGAAGATCTGAGGACATCATGAACTTAGGATTCTGGAAATCCAAAAGGATTTTGAGCAGATTTGAAAGAGGTCTCGAGCACGAAATTCGAAAAATTCAAAAAATATCGCAAGCAGACTTTGAGATTAAATTCTCAATTTCTTCCAATAAAACTCCAATTTTATTAACTCTGATACACCTCGAAGTCTATTAAAAATTCCGAAACTCGACCGCATTCCTCGCAAAAATCGGGGAATCCGCCCCTCCCCTGCGCCCCTCTCGCGGAATCGGTCGCGTGCAAGAAAACTGCTCGCTAGCGATAAAACGAAAACCCTCTGTATGTGTGCTGGTACACGATAGTGTGTGTACATGTACACATACGTGGGAGTATGTTATATATTTATATATATATATATATGTATAGGTGAATGTATAAAGAAGTAAACTCGTCAGACTTATGATTTTATGCATAGGTCAGAGGTTCATCGTCAACAAAGGAATTAGCGTCCTCTTGCCCATCGCAAAATGGCATCTGCCAATACGTCAAGGTGAGCTTTCGTCTGAAACAAAGAGAACAACCATTTCCTTCTGCGCGCTGCACAGACTAAAGCCGCGGTCCCACGCGTGCAACGTCCAATGCAGATGGCGCTCGAAGCTATTACAAAAGGATCAATTTCCGAACGCAGTAGGCGGCAAAGGAGAGTCACAAGCCACGTTCCCACGTGTGAACGGTGTGGCATAGGAGCTGGGGGTATTTAATCAGTCTTAGGCCGGCGGCACATTTGGGCAACAAATGTGCCGCCGGCCTAAAGCCAGTGCTACGTCAGTACGTCGTAACTTTGGTTTGCCTTCCTCTCCTATCTTCACCAAGCGTCCCTTTCATCTCGCGTTAAAAATCTGTGCAGATACTAATCGCCATTACGATTACAAGCATTATACAGGGTGTTTCATATTCGGCGTTACAAACGGAAGGACGTTGGAAATTTCTTCACGAAAGAAATATCCAAAAATAGAGAATAAAGGTTGACTTTGAATTTAGGCCGGGTACCCACGCACCGCAGTGCACACAGCTTTTGTAGCCGACGTAGGTTGCACGTGGGGGCGTGGCTTAACCCATCGCTTCTCAGACACTTCGCGAGAATGATCGACATTCATCTAATATCTAATTCACATTTCCTCTTCGACTTTACCAGTGTAAACTCTACCTTTCTGTTATCGCTGCGCAAAATTCAGTAGGTACCGTTGCGCTACGTGGTGTAACAAGAATAAACACCGAATGCCACTGTACTGTTTTCAAGCGTGTTGTACAAAGAGCAATGCATGAAGGGAAATGACGGACGATTTTGAGCGGCAGCAGCAGTATAGGTAGGCGGTTCGAGCGGCTGATCGTCCAGGTGGGAAAGGAAAAGAAGCGGCTATCGATTTCAAAAAGGGGGGGGGGGCAGAAGAGAAAGGTCAACTCTTCGCACGGATGCGAAGGATGATAAATGCGCGTGCCAGGGAAAGAGGGGGTGGGTTCGGATTTCCCTCTGGTCGATTCTTTCTCTCGTTTCTCGCAGCCTTTGAACAACGTCCCACCCCCTCCTCGATCCTCTCCCCAAGCAGAGCCTCCGAAAAGCGAGGCGTATCTGTCTCCTCGAGACGCGAGGAAGCTTTAATCTCTCTTTCATCCACTCGTCGTCTACCTTTTCCTCCCTTCCCCCCTCACCCCCCCCCTCCCTGGCGTTCGCGAGAGGTTCTCGTGGAAACCGCAAGAATTGTTTTTTCATCCCCCCCCCCCTTGCTTCGCCCCCGCGGCTCGCGTCTCCATTGCGATATTTTCGTGCAGAGGATAGCCCTCTTCCAGGGGTGAATTAAGGAGACGAGGCTTTTTCAGAGTCCCGCGTGACGCTAGCGCGTGAATCGAGCCTTTCTCGGGGTGGGATTGGGAGTCTGTGGCAACGGGGGTTGGAGAGTAGCGATTATTTGCCAAGCCGACGCGACGGAAACTGTATGTTGCTCGGTTTTTAATGCAACGCGCGACAATGCCTGCCCCGTCCAGACCAAAAGGTCTGAAAGGGGTTGCGAGTGCAGGGGAAGAAGATGAGAAGAGTAATGGAGGGCGATTGATCAATGGCGGGTGGGAAGTGTAATTAGATGGAGAAAGAGGAGAGTCTCTAATCAGCTGGGAAATATAATGTACCTACACTGCGGGTAATTAATCTAACTAGGGATGTTTCGCAACGCGAAAATTCAAAAAACTTGAAATTCAAAGGTTGCATACAATTTTCGAAGAAAGGATAGTGGAAATAAATTTTGAAAAATCTAATTTGTTTCGAAAATTTCGAAGGTTTTGTAAAACCCGCATATATATACATAAATAAATAAAATCTTTATCACCATATTGTAAGACATCAAAAACTGTACAATTTCGAACTAAACTTTTTCTCGATAATATAAAAACTCAGAATATCTTCGAGGGGGTGTTTTCACCCTTAGGACCGTTTCATTGCCGAAACGAAAGGGGGCTACGTTATCAGCGTCGCTTGAACTATATTTCTTCAAAGTTTCAAATTTTTCTGAATTTTCTAAACATCGCTTGGAAGACAGCGCAGGATTATAAGCATGCTAGAAATTCTAATATGAAATAGAAAGAATGTAGGATCGATGTAATGTAAAATACAGTGCCTTGACACAGGCCTGACCTAAGTTTTTAAGTGCATCGAGGATTCTAAGGTAACACGAAGGGCGCGAAGTAAAGGCGGTTAAATATTACGTAGTTAAGCATGGAAAAAGGGATACTGTAATTAACTGTGTAATTAATAGGCAGGAAAAGTGAAAGGCTATAAAAGCAGACTTCGCTTTCTAATTCAGCGAGAAATTTGAAGGGGAATTAAAATGTAAAGTACTGAGAAAAAGTGGCAAGTGGAAAGAATAAAGTTTCCGTGTGAAGTTAATTAAAATCTGTTTATTAAACGCAGTAAAAATAAAGAGATACCACAAAATCACTTTTACTCAGCAGATTGACTTTTAATTCAAATCACTTTTACTTAGCAGATTGACTTGTTTGTGATAGAGGTTGTGACGGGGCGATTGATTAAAGACTTACAGTTTTGTAAAACATGCAGGCTTGCCTGTCCTCGTCCTCGCCTGTAGGGCAGTCTATGAAACCATCGCACAGGGCGTGATCATCGATGCAGTGGTGTCTACCGAGTCTATCTGCAGTGGGACATGCAAACCTCTCCATACCGTCGTCAGACATCGGGCATTCTGAAAAGGAAAGTGAAGTGGATAAATTAGAGGGTTGTTTTTTATCGTTTCTATTAAATTCTTTGTTTGAATTATACTTCTTCATTTTGTTAAGTAACTTCGATGGTACCCTAGTTTTTTTAGTGTTCGAATGCAATATAATTTATTTATTTCGATATTTTTAATAATTTCTTGTGTTCTCTGGTTATTCTGTCACATTTTGCTATTTTTTTTTTTATGTTATTCTCCCTTCATTATTATTTTGCTATTTCATTTGGTTTTCAGATTGTATTACTGTTCCATTTTTATATTATCCGATGGATATCTGGGTTTCGATTTTCTTATTTTAATATTACTTCTGCCACTTTCTATATAATTTTCCTATTACATTGCCCGCGCTATTGATCGCTACTATTTTTATGCAACATCAACGCAACCCCAAAGGATCACTAACGTCTCCTTGCGCGAAATTCCCTGTAAGGTTGCAGTTTTAAAGGCCGCGCCGGTCGTATGAAATTCAAAGGTGTCGGAAAAGTACTCAAGGCTCGTGTTAATGTTTCCTTTTCATCGATTTGTGGTATATGTTTTGCAGTATATATCTGTGCGTGTGCAGTAACGACAGGATGTTAATAATAAACACGCTGGTTAATGAATCCATTGAAAGTGAATTAAATGCTATCCAATAGCACTACCCAGTATCTAGAAAGATATCACATTTGAATGGTACAACATGGGGAGATTATATATTACTTTAGAATTATGTATAGAAATTATTCTGTGGAAACTCGCTACCTATCGCTTTTGGTGTATGCAGATTATGGCACATGTTGATTTCTGTGGTCACAAAATTCGGTGGATATAGAATTCATTGATCATAGAATTCTGTGGCCATGCAATTCACTGATCATAGAATTCGGTGGGTATGGAATTCAGTGACCATATAATTCGGTGGTCCTGGAATTCACAGATTATAGAATTTTGTGGCCATGGAATTCACTGATCATAGAATTTTGTAGTCATAGAATTTAGTGATCATAGAATTCTGTGGCCATGCAATTCACTGATCATAGAATTCGGTGGGCATGGAAATCAGTGACATATAATTCGGTGGGCATGGAATTCACTGATCATAGAATTCTGTGGCCATGGAATTCACTGATCATAGAATTCGGTGGGCATGGAATTCAGTGACCATATAATTCGGTGGTCATGGAATTCACTGATCACAGAATTCGGTGGCCACGGAATTCAGTGACCATATAATTCGGGGGACATGGAATTCACTGATTATAGAATTCTGTGGCCATGGAATTCACTGATCATAGAATTCGGTAGTCATAGAATTTAGTGATCATAGAATTCTGTGGCCATGGAATTCACTGATCATAGAATTCGGTGGGCATGGAAATCAGTGACATATAATTCGGTGGGCATGGAATTCAGTGACCATATAATTCGGTGGTCATGGAATTCACTGATCATAGAATTCTGTGGCCATGGAATTCAGTGACAATAGAAATCGGTAGTCGAGGAATTCACTGATTATACAATTCTGTGGCTATGGAATTCACTGATCATAGAATTTAGTGATCATACACTGCGTTCCATATAAGAGTGTACCAAGCGCAGCTCCCACGGATCTGACACGCGATTGGTCGTAGCACTTTCGCGATTGATCGTAGCACTTTCACGATTGATCGGTGCACTTTCCCTGCCAGTTTACTACCAATCAACAGTGCTCTAATATGTAACACAGTGTAGAATACTGTAGCCATGGAATTCACTGAACATAGAATTCGGTGGGCATGGAATTTAGTGACCATATAATTCGGTGGTCAAGGAATTCACTGATTATATGTAGAATTCTGTGGGCGTGGAATTCGCTGATCATAAACTTCGGTGGGCACGAAATTCAGTGACCATATAATTCGGTGGTCAAGGAATTCACTGATTATATGTAGAATTCTGTGGGCATGGAATTCGCTGATCATAAACTTCGGTGGGCACGGAATTCAGTGACCATATAATTCGGTGGTCAAGGAATTCACTGATTATATGTAGAATTCTGTGGGCATGGAATTCACTGATCATAGAATTCTGTGGCCACGAAATTCACTGATTATAGAATGCTATGGCCATGGAGTTCACTGATCATAGAATTCGGTGGTCCTGGAATTCAGTGATAATAGAATTCGGTACTCTCAGAAATCAAAACCAAACTCAGCTACAACACTTCGAGCCTCGTCATCTCGCCAACAGTGACAATACGCGACTATTTCCAACGACCCTCAGCGTGTTGCATCAGTTCGCCACATCCTCCCTCTGTGTCCACGCGCCAATATGTACATATGTGTCCATTCGTAACGAATCGACAGAGGATTTCCGTCTTCTCCTACGGCCATCGAATTACTTCACCATTGAATTTATTAATCCTCTTATCCGAAAGAAGGTAAGTGGAAAGTGGTTGGGTGAAGCAGGGGAAGGTAGATGGATAAAGAGCAGGGTGGGGGATGAGGAGAATTCATTAGGTTCTGGAGGGGGTACCGATCCTTTATGGGTCGAGAAGAGAAGACGATTTTTTATTTAAATTACTGCTGCCCCATTGCCCCCCGTTTCACCCTGGATAAAGTTCTCCGCGGATTGTCGGCGTCGAGCATCCTTGATGGCGATTAAAGCCGTGTAACGCGAGTTCCTCTCGCCCTCGGGGCGAACCATGGGAACACAATAGTGTCGAGTGCGATAATGGCGGAAGGAGAGCAAACCATTCTAGCGCAACCTCCTTTCTGGGCAACTTCCTCGCGTTAGGGATATTTCCTAACAACAGACGTGCTGCGCAAGGAACTTAGGAAAGATTAGCGATAATTCGACCAGGACACGGTCTAACGGAGAACGAGGACGATGGAATATTTGCGGAATAATTTATACCAGCAGCTCCCAACCTGTGACCTTTACAACCTCAAGCACCGGCTTCCGACAAGAGCTCTGGGCTTCCTTTCCCCCGCCAGGAGCTTTTCCAATGGACAAACTTTCACCACCAACAGGGTTGAAATTCCCGCGAGCGGAGCTGGAACAAGCTCCATTGCTTCGAGGACGACTAACGATGCTCTCGTTCACGCAAATCTCTTTACATTCTCATTAAGGAAAAAGGCAACTCTCAAGTCCCATTGAGCGGGGTGGTTTCGATTTTCAGCTCGATAATTGCGTAATTGTTACGCTTTCGGCGCGACAGCTGGGCGACAAAGCGAGAGGAGTCAGGGACAAAATTGTGGAACAAGCGCGGAAATGAAGAACAATGGGAAAAATCGAGCGTGGAGGTCCGCAGAATTTCTCTCGGCCACAGAAATCGTTCAAGTTTATCCCCGCACACAAAATGGCACGTTTCCCACCGTTTCCCACTTGGCTGGGTGTCGATTTCTGCGGAGGGGAAGTCGGATCAGACATTGGTATCTCGAGGTAATACAAGGAACCACAATCGTGTGCGGGCCGCAACAGGTGCGAACATAACCTGTTGATAACAATAAGCCGGATAATTGCCATTGCTTAGATTACTCCAGGCGATTATGGCGTCTGTGGATGTCGTCTTGGGGGTTGGGCGATTTACTCCGGAGGAATTTCAGCGTTTATGCAGCACAGTCTCGCGGAGCATACGGTTTAATACGCTTCTTGGAATTGAGGTGCCCCGAAAATCGAAATTAAGGGAATAGGTATATTACCATAGTAGTAACATCTTTTACAACTATTCTGATATTTGTATTAGGGTAAGGCTGGGACAGTTGGCTCAACTAATGGCTATTAAGGATGTATTGGACCTATCTTCAAAATGGTACCAAGGTGATGAAAATTTGTGAGATTGTTCTTTCTAATATTCTTGATGTGCTCCGAATATCTTAAACGAATACACTAAACGATTGCTGAGTTATAACGATTTTAATTTTCACTGATTTTACACGTACTCTTATGGAAAGAGACGATCTTGACAGATAAAACAGCTGAAAAAATGTTGAAGAAATGGTACCAAATTTTCAATTTTTTTTTTACATGTAGTATATGGGTAGATGAAAATATCTGCCGAGTTTCAATTGTTTTCACTAAACCGTTTTAAAGAAATAAATTAATTAAATATAACTTCGGAAAATTGTGAATTCAGGGCATTTTCACTGCCAAAAGTTTTGCAAATAATACTTGAGAAAGTATTTGTAAACTGAAAAATACCATCCTAGGAGTAAAAATAAGACTCCAACTGTCATTCGAGTTCCTTACATTTAGATTTACTATGCGTAAGACGTAGATATTCAAGTATTTCGAGTTTATACATCCTTAAGGGGGATTCTCGTCTAACAGCCCCCAAAAGTAACTGACATTTAAGATTTTTTTTTTAAAAAACTGTTGGTCATATTGGATTAAACTTTTCTGGGATGTAAGGAGGCATCTTTAAACTTGCAGAAAATATTTTTCTTATGTCGATCCTTCTTATTATTTCTTATTTCTAATTATTTGAAAAAAAATTCTACAAGTTTAAAGAAACCTCCTTATATCTCAAAGGAGTTTAATGCAATATTAACAATAGTTTTTAAAAAAAAAGAATCATGAATTTCGGGGGCTGTTACGCGAGAATCCCCCCTTAAGGGGTTATCTTGGACGAAGCAAAGTGATAGTCTTTTTCAGCAATTTGCCATTTCGCGATATTCGGAATATATTCTTTGCAATTGACACTTTTATAAAAACAAAAAAAGGCACGTTTTCTCCGCATGTTCACTATTTCGACAGAAATGACTGTTCATGGGTACATCTTCAGTTTTAGGCCAGTAGAAAATAAAATTTTTTGGTTTTTGCTCTAGGTTAAACAGTATAGCCGTGAGGTTGAACACTGTGGAAAACGTCCGTCGGCAAGTGTTGGACTCTCGGCTATTTTGTACGAAAAAAATACGACTATTTCCGTCGAGAGTTGTACAATAACAGGCCTTATATTAATTTTTCTATTTACTTCATTATTTCCTTTCATTATTTCCTTTCATTCATGTTACAATCGCCCCCAACCAGGCTTTTGAACTTTGATTATAAATTTTGATTAACGAGACAATTAAAAGTAATAAGTAACGATCAGTATTACTTTAAGAATGGCCAGATTAAATATTTAAAAAAAAAAGAAAAAACACGTACTTGCAAAGAGAGTATTTATATCACAATTTTAAATGAGTAAGAAAAAGTTACTTGAGGGTATCGAAAAGTTATTTTCTTCACTACACATGTTTATTGTGTATCTATACTGCTAGAACATGGATGTGTGTATTCCAAATGTCATTCTTCATCATATATCTAAAATTTGTGTAAATATCCAGGATACACTAGCGGATAAACAAGTTACCACTTCTTCGAATTGTTCAAATTTTGTTATTTTTTAGCATACATTTGGGACTGTGGTATTAAATATAATATGCATATTGTGATAGAGAATTTATAGTTGTATAAAACCCAGTTAAAGTTGAATTTATTTAACTGACAAACAAAAGTGTTATATAACATTGAAAGGGGTAACACAATTTTGGGGCCGACAAAGAAGTTACCACGTTTAGTAACCTTTTAGGTTGTCCTAAAAGCAAAAGGTGCCCCCACAAAATATTAGATTTATTTATTAATGTTCAAAAGTGGTAACATTTTGTTGATTTTAAAACTGTGTTGCCTTGTTTAATGTTATGTAGGGTTTTTGTTTGTTACTTAAATAAATTCAACTGTAACTGGGTTTTATACAGCTTTTAATTATCTTTCAAAATATGTATATTAGGCACATAGTGCAGTTTTGAGTTGATATTGAAAAGTAATAGAAGTAGAGTGGTTCGAAAAAGTGGTAACTTTTTTCCACTACTCTATGTTTTGAGATATTTAACGTGTTACAATCGCCCCCGGTCTACCGTACAGCATGACCTTTACGCTAATCCGATTATAGGAGGACTATAATACAGCAATATTGCAGTGCTACAATAGTATTTTAATATCACAGAACTCTAACGCGACAGCATCATTATTTTATAATAAAATGAAGGTAAACATATTCTACAACCACGATACACTAAAAAATTAAGAAGATCCACCTCTCAAAGAGACTACTACCCCCGAGCGAGTTCGAATAAAATGCCAGGGCAAACAGTACGCCACGGTGCTCGCAATGAAATAACCGACCTTCTATCGTGCGATTAATTACTGTAATTAACCGCGTGCCGCTCCGCGTCGAGGGGTTCTCACGCGTCGTGTGGTTCTCGGTATCGATATTTCGGTCGTCGCACGGGTAAACGGGAGGGGCCCAAGGATCGAGCAGTAGAATAAATTATTGGGAAATAGAGAAGAATGGGAAGAAGCGGGTCTATTATTACTTAATTAACGATACTTGGTTCGCCCTCCGCTGGTTAAATATTAACCAAGCGGAACTCGACCGACCGATTCTCATCGGCCAACGCCAACCCCCTGGAAAGGTCACTCGAGCAACGTTCATCCGGCGCGACCCCGATAGCCGACGTTTATCATCCCTCGTGCCCCCCCCCCTCTCTGCGCAACCCTCCGACCCCCCTCCGCTTTCGCGGAAGAAGGGTTGTCGCGGTGGTGCAACGTTGAAACGGAAGCCGCTCTTAAATTGTCGCCTCGCCGTAATCCGCCCAGGCATCTGACCCAGGGGGTTGTGCCATCGCGATAAAAGTCATTAAAAAAGAACGGAGGAGGGTGGTCGTGTATCGCGGCGCCCGAAGATCGATACTTGCTAATGAGCAAAAAATTCGACGCTAATTACCACCAACGCTTGCCCCTTCATAAACAACGGCCCCTGTCATGTGACGATTCTCGCAGGCCAGCCGGGGGGTTCCCATCGCTCGCGTGAGAAACGGCGGCAATTTAGCGGAAAATTCAAATTTCATTGGAACATTGGAAGAATGTTTTTTTTTTTTAAATATAATATTTTAAAAAGTGTACTTTTTGAATGGGGGTGGGAAATGGCGTTCCTAAATTCTCGAGACGTTGAATTTCGGAGGGAGAGTGAATTTTGAATAGTTACTGAAAATGTCTGTTGGGAGTTTTTTTTTTCGCAGTGATAAGGTGCCGGTGAAAATTGTCCCCCGAGGGGTTGATGAAATTGCTCATCATTTGTCCGACTGTCCTTCGAGTTCTTTTAGTTTTTACGCCAGTGATAAATTTCGCGGTTCGAGTTCAAGGTGACGAGTCTATTCTATTATCCTATCCCCAGTGTATTTGAGAGTTTCTCGAACAGAGGAGGTTCTATCGCCCACAAAGTGATTTAGTTTTGCGTCAGCTGGCTCCTCATACATTTGTTACTAGCCCGATTACGGCGGAATGCTATCAAACTTTTGGCTAGGCATTCGTCGAGTGGCAAGGGTTCCCGAAGTCTTTGAAAATTCGAGCGAACTCGCCGAGTTGCTTTCAGCGATGAGTATGCGGCTTTGAGGTAAGCTGTCCCGCAGCGGAGGGTTGGAAATGAGAAGGATTGCAACGACGGTCACGGACAACGGAACAGTCGGAATAACTCGCTGAACAGGTGAAACGCGAGCTTAGGAATTAGTTTTCGGAAGGTGCTCCCAACGCTTTCGTAATTTAGCAGACAGGGGTTCGCGGGGCGAGACGGAATGGTGATTTGGATTCTGGGGTGCGGTGGAATTACGTTCCGCCTCGAGCAACTCTGCGAATAGTGACGCAGGTCTCTTTTACTCATGGTCCATTTTGCACACGGAATGCAGCTAATAAATGTAAAGTAAATGCTTCGAATTCTCCAATGATTAGAAACGAGATGAATTTACTAAACAATGTCCAAAACGCCTGTGGCCTTGATTTCCAACGTACGTAATTGCACTTGTGTATATTCTAGCGAAGCATCGATTAATCTACTCCAATTTTAGCACTTCCCCGACTGTTCCAAACGAGTGGCAGCCCGCTCCCACTTATTTATTTGTGGAACATCGAATTGGGAAATGACGAACTCGGTGAATATTGCCGAGCACAGTTTTCCTTTGAAGCTCGTTGCTAAAAGATGAAGAATCACACTAGAGCAGGTACCTTCGAACTATTAAGTCCTAATAATCCCATAATCTGTCTAAATTTTTCGCCCCAACTGTCTACCCACTCACTAAGAATTAACCCAAACTTGGGTCGATCAAACAGCTCCAACATCTTTCCACCGAGACTCCCTTCAACTTTCACTCGCCAATCTAGATAGAGACTCCTTGTCGGAGTTAAGGCTTCCCTGTTCCTCGCGCCGAGTTCCACGAGTCCCTAAACTTTCTACCTACAATTTACCCGCACCCCCAACATCCCCCAACTTATCCCCGGAAAATTCTTGGACCCCGGTCGTCCCCGCCCTCACCTCCGCTTCCTTGCCGAGACAATCAATCGGACACCGTCCCGGTCCGGTGAATCCCACCCGCCCTTGAGCGACAACACCCAAGTTTCACTCACCGATCTGCGGCACGTCGTACTCTACGCTGCCCCTGGTAGATCTGAGCATAAGTTGAGGAGCGACGCTGATGCCCGCCCCGTGGGACAGCGGCGGTTGAGCCTGATGCGGCGTAGGCTCCCCAGAGTGGTCGATGGAGCGTCGCCCGACCGGCACTTGGCTCCTCTTCCTGGGCAGCTTGCCCGCCTCCAGCAGGAACGGCCTCGGCGCGAAGCCGGGCTGGCTCTGGTACTCCCGCGGCAGGTCAGTCTTCACGTTCGCAGCAGTGCTGAGCTTCTGCTCCAACAGGTCGTCGTAGCTGGATTGTCGGGATTCCTGTAGGATCGTCTTCCTGCCGGTGGCCTGGTCGTCGCAAACCCTGATAGGCAGGCTGAGGGTGTTCCTCCTCGAGTGCCGGCAGTCCAGCCAGAGCTTCTTGCCGCCCCGCTGGCCGACGTGGCTGGGCTGGTCCTCGTGGTGGAGCTGATCGCCTAGCGGCGACGCCGCCGCGTAATCCGAGTATAGGAGGTTCAGCATCGTCGGCGACAGGGCGAAGAACACCGTCTGCAGCTCCCTGGGCTCCCTGATCATGTCGTCGATCAATATGCCGGCGGAGGTCCACGAGGAGATACGCGGCTCGTTGTTCAGCAACAGCCAGTTGGACAGGTCGTCCCGGTGAGAGGACTCGGGAGGATATATCCTCAGGTGCAACAGGTTACTGCCTATCGAGCTCAGCTCGCTCTTCTTCCTGATGCCGCTCCCGTGGCGGTAGTCCTGCTCCTGTGCGCCCTGCATGGTGATCACGGGACGATTGGCCACGGCCAGGTCCAGGCCCTGGCCCACGTACGTCAGTAGCCAGAACATGCACACCGCCATCGTACACCGAGTCAAGCTTCAACCAGACGGCTAGCCCCTCAGATCCTTTTCCTCTTCTCTACGTTCCCTCTAATGGCACACGTACAGCTCGCGGGTCTTCCGCTGCCAGTCGAAAGGCACAACTCTTTGGTTTAGGCCGAGTTTTCGTTAGATAGCTGGGGCGAGGGAGCTGGGGACGAGTTCGTCGGGGGGGAGGTGGATGGCGCGACTAAGGGAAGAAACCTCGGGCGATGAGCGATGACCGGCGATCAATCGATACTGTAGGGGTTCCGTCACATGGGAAACGTTCCTCGGACGTGCCCAGCCGCTTTACATCCTCTTTCCCGCGGAACGTCTGACTTTCTCCCTACCGGCGAGGGGGAAAGGGGGCACGCGTCGGTTAGACAGTGGTGGCTCCCGTGGATCCGGCGTCTCGCTTGTTTCCCCGTAGCGATAGAGAGGGGGGGTCGACGGGGTCTATCTGTCCTGAAATCAGGCCGTTAGTAAAGAATAGCGCGCGCGTTCCTGGGTCAGCTCGCGGACGTGTGTCCCGAGGTATGTGATCGGAGGCGGTGCCGGTGCATCGTGGATGCTTTCAAGGTGCTGGACAGTGCAACAATGAAACTGGATCGATCGGCCATGATTACGTGCTAGCGATCGGGTCGCTTCTCTCCTCGGCCAACTGGTCCCTCGCTTACCGTCGTGCCCTTCTCTTCTCTCCGCGCCCGCCACGATCGCTCGTGCCCACCGGGGATCGGCGGCCGCTCGGCTGTCCATCGATGCCTGCCGATCCTCGCCGCATTCTCGGCACGCTCGAGGCAGCCAAATCCTCCCGGGGCTGGCTTCTCCAGGCGCCAGGGACACCACCGGTCGCAGAGGACGCTACGCCCAGGGGACTTACTGCCGTAGGCGATGCCCGCCTTCGTCTTCCCCCCGATTCCGGTGGCGTTCAAGAGGCGAAGCTGCGTGGCCTGCTCAGGCGGTTCTACATGCGGTGACGTGGCGTGCAACGGTGACAACAGGCTTCCCAAACGACTTTAAGAGTGCGGAAAAGTGGCTGCGGTAGGACGAGAGATCAACAGGTGCTCGAAAATGTGCAAAACCGTGCTCCCGCGGGGTAGGGAACAAGTTAATTATTAGCCGATCGGCGACGTGGTCGGCCGTCGGGATAGGTGTGCGAGCCGTCGTCTAGTCGGACGAGCCGACGAGACAGTGTACAACGTCGATAATATACATAGGGAAAGAGAGAGAGAGAGAGAGAAAGAGAGAGAGGGGTGGCGAGACAGAGACAGCAGCGAGCGAGTTAGACAGAGAACGGTGACAGAGAGTGTGACACGACACACAGGCAGAGCGTGAGAACAGAAAGTATGCGTGTACATAGAGGAAGAATTATCGTAAGAGGAGTGCGGTTGCAGAGCATTGCGCGCGTGGCGGTGTGTGTGCATAGTCGGTGGATACTAGTGTGTGCGAAATACTTGCTTCTGCGGTCTGCGTGCTGCGAAACCTTCGCGTTTCTCCTCACTCCCACCGTGGGACCTTTCTCATGCAACACGACACCAGTTAACCTTCTTCCCTGCCGCTCAAACCCTCTGCGCCGCGTAGCACATGCTCTTCCTCCTCGGGATGCCCCTGCTTCGTCTGCCTCCCGTTATCCAGCTGAGGCAACGCTGCCCGCGAACTAAGCCGGCTGCGTTCGCACCGCGGCTCTACCGGCTGGCTCTTCCTCACGTGCACTTCGCCGGTCAGTGCTCGGCCCACCAGCAGTGGGGCCAGTTAAGCGGGGCTGCCTTCCCCGAATCACGCGAACGCACGACGGTGCGGGCCCTCGTTCAGCATCGCCGCTGATCAGCTTGTCATCCAGCTGACGACGTTCCTGCCGCGCTCGAGCCGCCGCGTCAGTGGGATGGCGGCTTAACTGCCTCTGTCTCGGCGTCTTCGTTCGATGGGCCTCCGGTTGTCGTGCACTCACACCGAACTACGTTCCCTTCCGACCACCGCGTACTGCCGCATGCTCGCACGGGGGAACGGCTGCCTTCCGTCGGCTGACGCGAGTTACGGCCAAGAGGTTCAGCGAGAGAGAAAGAGTGAGAGAGACAGAGAGAGCCGACGGGGTGCACGGCACACGGTACTCTGGCACCGCGGCGGATGTGGATGTCGCGGAAAAACAGCGGCCACGAACGGAACGTCGGTGAAAGGAGGTGGCGGCCGAGGATGTTGCTTTGCTGGCCGAAGGTCGAGGGATTGGAGGATCGAAGGGTTGGGACGGTGGGTTAGTTTAGCGAGTGAGCTGGCTGGCGCCCTCACCAGAACTACCTCCCACGCTGCGCGGCGACGGCCACCCGGTATCGCCAGCCGCGCATCCACCATCCCACCGCCGGCGAGCCGGCGTTTTCCACCCCTGCCTTCTACCGCCGAACCATCCCCTCGCCCCGCGCTGGCTACCCTGGCCCCGTTCACCCCTTGCATCGCGCCCACTTCCGTTCCGCATCGAATCCCACACGCATCCGCGCACGGAGCCTTGTAACTTTCGATGCTTCTTTTTTTTTTTAAGCTATATAGGATCGCGCTGCATCGCCTGGGATGTCTGCCGGGATTTCTGAATAATTCTGCGGACGATAAAATCGCGATTCCTGCGCGGAATGGGTCTTCATGAGGCTGGTCGATGAACAAGCCGCGGGTAGGTTTGATGGAAGAGATATGTACGAACGTGGGTGTCGCGATGATCGTGTAGGATACCGAGGGCTACTCTCCTGGCTTCTATTGGGGGATAAAGTGTATGACGAAACTTGGGATCGAGTCCTTATGCGCGTGCTATCTTAGGGATTCTAATCTTCAATTAGGTTTAATGATAAACTTTTTAGTTCTGATTTTAATGGATCTTCGTTTGAATGTAGAGAATACACACTGGTAGGGTGAAATCAGCCCTTCAAGTTTCTGCGTTTTTTTTTAATACAACTTTGGACCGGTGCTAAATAGAACAAAAATTTAAATATGAGAATTGTTGAGTTTTTATGCTCTACCACACTACCGAATGAGAAATAAAGTTGAATTAAAAAACGAGGATAGTAATACCCAGGGATGGATTTCAACTCTCCAGTGTAAATTTCTGCAGTAAAAAAATGCCCTCGCATACTCCACTCTACATTCACACAAAGTTTCGTTGAAATCAGAATTTTTGGGTAGGGGGCGTTTTCTTGTCAGTGATTCGTGATCAGTTTCGTGACGGTTCAGTGGCGTCAGTACCAGTGACAAAAAAAAAATATAAAACAAAGAAGTTTAAGATAAACGATTATACTTAATTTCATCAAAAATGCACTAAAAACTAAAAAATAATTCGTGTCTTTTACTATAACTACGATGGTGATATGTCGCTTTAAAAAAATCGTGGGCAGGATATTTCATCACTTTCCACTTGTAGGTGTCAACTACTCACATTGGCACTGATGCCACTGAACCGTCACGGAAGTGATATGTGTGCCCAGACCTTAATGCTCCTTATGTAAAGGAACTTGTTCTAATTTGTTGATTCCAATTTTCTTCTTGATTTCCTTCATTGTCCCCTATGCAGTATTTGAAATATTGATTGCATCACTCCAATAAATACATTGATACTTCTACCTCCCTTATTGCTAGTACTAGGAAAATATTATTGCAAAATTGTGTAACTTAGCAAAAATAAGCTGGACATGAATCATTTTATGCTACGAAAAATTGAGAGTGATGCTATAAATATGTCTAGTACTGTGTATACTGGGTGATTAAATTGTTAGAGTCACAGTACGAACAATATGTTTATGTGTTTGTAAAGAGAAACTCATCCATGTGACAGATAGCGTTACCTACAGCGTTGCCAAGTGTGCATTTGCAATTTGCAGACATCGATACTTGAAAAAAAAAGAATAATAAGAATTCGTCAATTTATGCAGGTAGCTCTAATAATTTGATCACCCACTGTATGTAATCTTTATAAGGAAAAATTGAGGAGTTGCAATGGTAAAAAAAATTTTAAAAAAAAATTTAGTGGGGAAAGATGTGAGTTCCATGCGGAATACGGTGGCGAAAGTTATAAGCGCTGGAATAATTTATTTTAACTGTTAGGGCTACCACAAGATAGAGCTAAGATCGTAAGTGCCAACTTCACAGCAATCTTCACGGCCGTAATCTGCTCCTTAACCTCTAAATCTGTAAAGGTGGGTATATGTTGAAAGTCCACAGCATTTTAGTGGAAAACCATGTAAGTGCCAAAATGAACTGGCACTTACACCGTTTACCATTTCAACTCTTCAATTGTAAAGTGCAGTATCCAATAACGAACGAACACATAGATCGTAACGCGAAATCGTTGAAAACTTAAACGCGGTTTAAAGTGATTATGGGAGTGCACACAGAGCTATGCCACAGAAATTGAAGTTCCCTTCAATTTTCATATGTTTCCACATCCCCGGCGACGCGCTGTGGCGCGTTTAAAATATTGCCAGTTAAATGGAATTTTCTTGGAAGCACGACTGAAAATCGTTCCACGAGCGTTGTAAATTCCATTGAAATTCCAAATTCACCGTCTCATAAAAATTCCAAACGCCCTCGTAATTCACGTCACGGTGGCTCGTGAAAGCTGCATGTTTCAGTGAAAATCTCCGTTGAATTATCGCGGTGCAGCATATATCCGTTTGTTTTAATTCGCGCCATGGGAGGTTAATTAACTTCCCTCGATAAATTCATAATGGAACGTCGCGGTGGTTTTCATTAATGAGACGCGGCGGGGGAGCGAGTTTCCTTAACGGGGAGTTAAACCGAAAAGTGCACGGAGCTTTTCCACGGGAATTTAAACAGCGTCTGTTACTTTGCAAAACATGAACGTGCGGCGAGGGCCTTTTGTTAATCTCCGGGAATTAACAATGCGAGGGCGAAAAAGGAAATATCAAAAACGGTACCTCAGAGAGGAATGTTACACGGACTTGCTCTACTGGAATGAAAAGCACACGTTTGCCCGTTAAATAAACTATGCACAAATGGGCGTTATTTTTCTGGACGCGCGGACAAGTTATCCACGGTACGTTAACACTTTGAGAGGCGCAAGATTTTTAGAAATGCCCCTTTATGTCACCTCTGCCGGATGAGTCTTGTACTAATGCAAGCGTGGAAAGGGACCTGCTTGGTTTGTTTTTAAGGTAAACACTCGGGCACTCTCAGCCATTACTTTCGAAGTTTCGATACTTTCCACACCAAATCTGTGCACAAGGTGCAAGTCCATCGGCATGAAAACGCGTCGATGCCAGCAGAAATGATCACTTCTGCCTGGTTAACACTCTATTAGCACAGTAAACTTCTTTGAATAATAATAAGTAATAACTCTGTGTTGCATCAGTAGAATGTCAATGGATCTCATTCTTTCGCGACATGGTCGAATGTTGCTGTCACATAACCACTGAAGCGTTAACAAAATTATTATTATTATTTATTATTAAACGTTTATTGCACAATATAAAACTAGGAATAAGAAGGAAAGAGAAACAAAACGGTAGTGCAAAGGCGAGGTTCAGCCGTAAGAATGTTTTGCAACATAACCTTACATTAGTAAGTACGACTTAACCTAGGCCTAAGATTAATACAACACTGGCGTTCGAACGTACAGACATGTGTGATAATGATAAACGGGTGACTGAAACACAGAAATTAAAACACTGAAGACTGAACTGGGCCAGAGATAGTATCTGACTGAGAGGCGCGTTAAACTTGACGGAGGCGAAGGAAAGATTTACAGGCACGTCTGAATGAGAGGAGAGTAGGGAGTGCGCGGATTTCAGAAGGAAGAGAATTGTAAAAATGGGGGGAGACGTGGGAGAAAGAAGCACGACACTAAATACTTTGTGTGATGGAGCGGAATAGTTGGATAATCTTGAAACACTCGCTTGGTTATGTTCGTCTACTGCAATTCGTAACCTCTAATAATAGTTGAGTTAATAATCTATGGAAGTGGTGTTTTTAGTATCTGGGGTTACCAGCGTGGAAGCCAAACGAGTAGATGTGTATGTAAGAGGAAGCGTCTAGAAAAAACGAGCGTAGTATTACTTAAGAAAGCAAGGGAAAGTGTAGTCCAACGTAAAACAGTTATAGAATAATAAATTTAATTAGTTGATGAATAATCAAGAATATTGTTGAAGCGGGGCAGGTCTGAATAAATAAATCCGCTCACCCTCGGTGTTCGAAATCGACTCAAACATCGCGCCAGCTTTTATTTTTATTTTTCAAACAAAACCTCCACTTGCCGAAGTGTATAAAATCAGGAATTTCGCGAGCGCCGCTTACCTTCCGTCCAATATAAAGGAAATTAGGTCACGTACACATCCCCCTATTACTTCAGCCGTTGATGATGAGCAACTACGCTGAAGTATCCCACGCGGTCACGAAAACGGTGTCGCGCGAGGATGCTACAGGCGTCATCAAAGCCGTCTTACGGCATTCCAGCCCCCGGACAGCGTTTCCTGTTGTCGTCAACGGGCAGCGAGCGTTAAGATCAATAACGGCCACCTGGACGATCGTCCCCGATCGCGTCATTACGGCGGCGTGGGCGTTTTACACCCTGCAGCGTCGTCCTTACGCTGGCCATCAAGGCCGTTGGGAAAGGAAAAAGAAGGTGAAGCCGAAGGTGAACGTCACGCTTCGTCGTAGCGCGTATTCCATCGCGAAGCGCCTTAATTAACCACCCGCGACTACAGTCCCGCGTGAAATTTAATTAAAAGCCGCAGCGTCGAGCGGCGCGACCGTTCGAATTTTTAATCATCGATCGCACGAATTCGCCAATTAGCGTGCAGCTAACGAGGCGACCGAGGTGAGTGGCGCTGGATCATCAATTACGTTGATTCCTCGATGACGAAATGGCTTTTTCACAAAAAAAAAAGGGTGAAGACAAAAAGGAAATTAAAATTTGCAAACTTGTTTTTTTAAACAGAACAGGTGCACTTGCACTTGGAATTGGTGTGGTCGATAAGTGGGTTTTATTTGTGAGGGATTAATTGGCGGAGCTTTCAAGCAAGGATCCTTTGAACAAGCAAAGGGGAATGGATTTTTATCCGAGGGGAGAGTGATTTTTTTTTCCTGGAGATTGAATTGCAGGGAACCTCCTGTTTGTCCCCTTTCGAAATGTCGCTCAGGTTTGTCGCCGCGATGAAACGCGAGCCGTCGCTTTGACGGAAGGAGGCTCCTTCGTCGACGGTGGCAGGCACTTGTTGCTTTAAACGAGTGAATCGTTCCGTCCGAACGCGAAATGGACTGCATTACTACGTCGTCGGATGAACGACGTTTATGTGATAAACACTCCATTTTCTGGAACGTGAATTGGCTAATTTTCACGCTACAGGACGGCGCAAGGTATGAGGGCTCTCAGCTAGCTCCTCGTTTAAGGATTGTCTGCGTTATTGGGGAAGACAAGTTAATCCATCGCGAAAATTTAATAATTAAACGAGCTCGGAAGGATGTTGCGCATATTTCCTGTGGGCAAAATATGCTCGCTCGTCTTCAATAAATAGGTAGCTTTAGGAGAAATGATTCAGCCAGCTGGTTGGTCGGAATTAACATTCCCTTAGGCATACTGGGTCTAAAAATATTGGTTGCTAGGAAACAAGGGCGTCCATCTTACAAATAAAAATTTTGCAAAAATACATAAGTGGCAAAAAAGTACAATTAAAATTTCTGTGAAATAAAGGTATCTTTTTCAGTAATTACAGTGTACATATATTGTACACATTACTGGCAGTATACAGTAGATACCAAATGTAAATGCAGATTGTTATAATTGAATTTTTAAATTATTCTTTCTTTAATTTTAAATAAATGCCGGATATTTTCAAATAGTTTTAAATATTTTAAAATAGTATTATAACGTAAAGAGTTCAGCAAGGTAAGCATTAGCAAACGGCCCCCGTGAGAAATTTTGTTATTATTGTTTGCTGAACAATGCTCCTGAACCATGATTCTGTGAATTTTCAGATCTCTACCTTCTCGTTTAATTTTGTTCTCGGTTACTACTTAAGATAAATAAATGAAACAAAAGACGAACAGTAGTTACATACAAACAGTTCTTCATATATTCTTTCCGAATTGTAAATCAATTATTGCGGGCAGAAAAAAATAATTTATGCTTGGGGGTGGCTTTTGAAAACAACCCTCCGAGTGACACTCAACAAAAAATTCAGGGATAATACTGTATTATCTAACTATCGTGTATAAAATTTGTAAGATGATTGAGTTGGTGGAACATAGTTAGTTAACCCCTCAACGACGGGGAGTCCCAATATTCTCTCTACCCGGGACCCACTTGATAAACAGTTTCTTATATCGAAACAAAACTTCTGAGAAATTTCTGCATTCTTTCTTCAGAAGTGAAAAGAAGGAGAAGTAGGGTAAATCCGGGAGACGCGGTCGGGCCGGAGAGTTGGTCGAGTCGCTATATTTCAGACTCTATACGTAAAAATGCGTTAAAGTGCAGACCAATTACTTCTCTAGAAGCCAAACAGTTGAATGAATAACGCCATTTCGCTTCCTTCTATGTTTTTCTGGATTTATAAGCTATAAAAGGTAAATTGAGGTTACATTTCACCATTTTTGTCAAACAGCGGTGTACAGAATCGTATTTAAAATATACTTCTAAGTTTATTTGCGTTTAATGTTTGGGATAATAAGATAGTAGAGATATCAGGGGACAAAATGCAGCCAAAGTATTTGGCCATATTAACTCTTCCTCTCAAAACTAACGAGAAAACACCCTCTCGCTGCAGGAAGGAGAGATGGTCGAGTTATGATTTTTTTATTAGTTTTGCTTATTTTTTTATTTTTTATCATTATTTTATAATTATTTTATAATTCTTTATTTATTTTATTTTTTCACTTTTGTATTCATTTTCCTTGCTAATCGCCGGTAGGTAGTTCACTTTTTCTTTGATGTGTTCTTTACTTGTTTAGCGTAAACAAATTAAATATCAATGAAACTGTAGTTGTATTCACTCATAAATAATTTTGCTCCCATCCTTGTTACTTTTCCATGAATAATTATGTGAGTGGTCTCTGCCAACGACGAAAACCATTTCTCCCGGCACCTCGGGAGAGGTGGTCAGATGTCATGACTTCAGTTTTCAACCCGATTTACGGCAAATATTGTCTTAAAGCAAATATCGACCAGTTTTTCTGAATCAGCATAAAATTCTAATCATATCAGGTTTGTTCTGATAAAATAAGTAATACCTGTATTAGTTTTAATAGCCATTCTATATTAGGTCGACCGCGTCTCCCGGATTTACCCTACTTTGGACACTGCTAATGGGTTGGAAAAGCAAATCGGTCGAGTTAGTGGGCGTTTGGAGAGTTGTATCTTTGTTCGGGAAGTTATGGGCCTTCAAATTAACGCGTGCTCGGTCCGACGCAGCCCGAATGGTCGATGAAACGTTCTGTTAATTAATAAGTGGGCTTGCGGGATTAACGGCTACTAATTTCGCGAGGAACTTAATCAACATTGATTAGACCCTGTCAGTACCGTCGACGCCTGGAATGGTGATTTCTGGAAACTGGATTATCGATTCCTCGAGTGTGTCGGCGACAGGCTGAAGAACAATGGCGTCGTTTGCACCTCTCAACTAACGATTTGCATTATTTTGGAGGCAAAGATATTTGCATACGTAGGTAGTGTGAGTATGAGGACATCGAATGGGACTGTACAACGTGCATCCTTAAAAACTGTTGAACGGACTATAACGAATCGTTGTCATGCGTTTAAATATGTCTCCCCTCTGAAAATGAATGCCAGATTATTAAAATACACATTTTAAAGCGTAGTGGAATAAGCACCTACTCTTGAGAAACACAGATTTATGTGTGATATGATATTCACTTATAAAGATTTAAACAATTATGTTCATTTTACCGAGATATTGAAAGTATTCCAAGTGAAAGTACTAGGGCTGAGTACTTAAAATATTCGAATACCAGAGAATTCGAATAATTCAAATAGTAAAGAATTCGAATAATTCAAATACCAGAGAATACGAATAATTCAAATACCAGAGAATTCGAATAATTCAAATACCAGAGAAATCGAATGATTCAAATACCAGAGAATTCGAATTTGAGATTCAAATGCCAGAGAATTCGAATTTGAAATTCAAATACCGGAGAATTCGAATCGAGATTCAAATACCAGAGAATTCGAATTTGGGATTCGAATAATTCGCAGTACCCGTTAATAAATATTATCATTATTCTATAAATTTAGATTTTTTAGTCACTGCGTTTCAAAGGGAAATTTGAAAGAGACTTCACAGAGATATTAGAAATAATTTGACCCAATGATTTTAATTGATTTATTTAATAAATCTCGAGGAGGGAATTTTGTGATTGAATGTCAAAATTACAGTGTCCCGCAAATTCTATTCCTCACAGTTTCAGAAGTTTATTCTTCACTTTTTAAAACATTAATAACTGTTCTGTTGCATTCGCTGAAATATCACGAGGGTTGTCGCCACGGATTAAGGGACATTTAACAGCGCAGTGACAAAATACCAGCAGCGTAAAGGGCCCAACCGATTGTGACACGCCTCATTAATTAATAACTAAGCAGGGAACTCAATCGCGACTACTAATTTCCTGGCCTCTTTATGAATTTAATCGAGATTGACGAGGACGTTGGATCCATTCTCGTTGCCTGTAATGAATTATCGCTACCTCGTGAATATTAACCATCTGCGACTTGAGAACTTTGCATAATGCGTGCGTGACGGTTAAAGACAAATAACGAGCAAGCTTTCCGTTTAACAGCCGCCCCATTCCGGCAGCAATTTAACTTCAAACATTGTCAGTGGTCCCTTTCCCCTAGAGGATAAATAACAAGGGTAGTAATATTATATATAGAACTTAAAAGCTGCTGTGTATATCTGAATCATATAGAGGACAAAAATTTAACTTAATAATGATTCTTATCTATACAGTGTATGGAAGGTGCATGAATTTATTTTTAATATTTTTATACGTGCAACTTATGATTTATGAAATATTTTAAGGGTCTTCAATGCTAAAAGAAATATTTAAAATGTTAAAAATCTTTCAAAATTCCAGAAGCTTCAAGATTCGAGAATTTTACGATCATCGAGTGTTGAAGGTTTTCAAAATCTCTAGAAATTTGAGACGTCAAAAATTTCAAATTCTCTCAGACCTTCACGAATTTTAGAAGTATAAAGATTTTTGGAATTTTTAAGACCTTTAATGCGATTAAAACACAAACGCTGTAACTTCGTTATTTAAACGAAATCCCCTAAAAATGTTAGGAGCATATTCTCGAAAAGTTAGAGTTACAATTTTAAAAAAATCGTTTTTTTGAACTCGTATTGTCGCCCCTTTAATTACGATAATTAAATTCATGAAACTTCTTGAGTGTTCCAAAAAATCAAAGTTTTAGAAGCTCTTGACTTTAAATATTATAAATGTTGGAGATGAATTGATTGTACCTATATATGAATGAATTGCTAAAAAATTTTGCAGGATTCTGGCATCGAGTTGTGACAACGGCTGCACGGAACCATCGAGTCAAGTAACACAGGAAAAAAGACACCCCCTAAGTAGGGTGGTTGACGTGAAATGGTACGCTTTAACAAGTGGCATTGTTGCGCATGTCCACTTTCACGTGACCCTATCGCCAGATTGCACAATTCCACGCGTACAGTGCTAGACATATTCAATAACTGATGCGTCTGCGATCAACGATTAACAAGTGCCACTCAGGGTGTCACATGTTATGGTACATAGCAGTGTCAGGCGTATAATCGAACAGTGTACACTCAAAATATTGCAATTTGTGGAATACGTTATGATAATTAATGGGAAACTGCAGCATATGGAAGCTGCACCTTAGATTTTCTATAAGCTGTGATATGATTCTCTTTGGAATTAAATAAAGAATTTGGAATTTTTTAAACTTTTGAATCTGAGTCTCAAATTAACAAATTTTCCAATTTCAAACTCTTCAGTTCTCCAAGTCTCTAATTCCCATTTCTTGAGGTCTCTGATTTCGTAATTTTTCAATTCCCAATTTTTCTAATCCCTCCCAATTTGCGAATTCTTAATTTTTTAGTTCTAAAGACACCCAATCTCCCAATTGCCAACTCTTGAATTATCTAATTTTCCAATTCCCTAATTTCTTTAAATTTCCAAAATTTCCAACTCTCAGCTTTTCAACTCTCTAATTTTCCATTTTCCTCATTACCGAATTTCTCAGATTTCCCTAATTTTCTAAATTTCCAATTCTCAACTCTTCAATTCCATAATTTCCCAATTTCCCAGCTCTCAACTCTTCAATTCCTTAATTTTCTAAATCTACAACATCCTAGCTCCCTATTTTTCTAAATTCACAAGTTCCCAATTCCTCAATTTTCCAAATCTTTAACGCCCTAAATAGTCCCCTAATTTTTCAAGTGCCAACCCTTCAATCCCCAATTTTCCCGATTCGTCAGCGTCTCAGTTCTCCCATAATTTTCAAATTCTCTGACTTTCTACATCTCCCACGCGTAAAATATTCCTGTCTAAAGTTCAACTTCCCCACCACGACAATTTTAGTATTCCAATCATCCAATCCCCCTGCACCTTTAATCGCCTACTTTCCTATCTCCCGAACTTCTAAAATTTAATATTTCAGTGTCCCGCGTAAAGCCCCAAAATGATCATCGCTCTGTGTACGTTTGACAGTTTAATTTAACGTGGATTGCGTGGGGTGTATTCAATTCCTTTCGGGGACTCGTAAATTTAAATGAACCGGCTGGCTGACACATGAGAGGCATATTCCACTGCGTGCGGCGAGCGCGTTTATTTTCGTTCCTCCTGCTTTACACCATCGCGCGCGATGCGATAGTTTAATCTAGAAAATGTGAAATTAAATTCCGCGCCCCTGTTTTTTATTCCCAGCCACAAAAGAATGTTAATTTCGTAATTATAATCCCCGCACGCATCGACGCTTCATCATTTTCATCAGGCCATCCGCGATTCAGCTGATCACAGGCTAGAAAATATCACCGAGCGTACAAATGCCACAATAAAGGTAACAATTCGCTTTCCATTATTCAATCGCCGCAATACAGACGATTTATTACAACTGCAAACTATGGAAAAGTACGGACCTTCTGTTCTGATTCCTGTTAACAATACTGCAATGATATGCGCCTCATTATGTTTTCAACAGGAATCGATCGTGTCGAGAAGAAGATAAACAGCAATACGTAGTGGACATTAAACAGTCATTTATTATTATCCAAAGAATATGAATACTAATTAGATTCATAACCAGCGATGCAAATATTATTTAAACACATTCAGATCAAAAGCTATTTAATTGAAATTCCAAATTAAAGCGTAACTCGAAAAAAGGGAAGTGAACCGATAGAATCTTGGAAACCCAAAACCTAGAAACAAAACCAGAAAGTGTTTACGAACGCGTGCAAAGGGAACGCCGCAGTGGTTGCAAGAATTCCGGGCTGTTGCGAGGCAACAGAATAGAATTGGACACGCAAAAGAGCCACACGGTTCAAACATTCGAAACCAGCGAATACGAAAACCGACTACGTGCACTGTGCAGAGTCGAATAAAAGCGAAAAGCCGTGGCGGCGCTTGAAATTCTTCACGTCGAGGCGCTGTAACGTGCTTACAAATGATGGCACTCGGCAGAGTGGGGGATTGGACGCGTGAAAACCGCGCGAGTTCCAGCAGTCCCACATTTAGGTTAAGTTAGGTTAGGTTAACACCGCCACCTCGAGTTTTGCGCCGCGATCTGTGCTCCACTCCCACTCTTCTCTTCCCTTCCCATAACAAATTCTAATTCCCCTTGTGTGAACCAAGGCCCCTATTACATTATTACTCAACAATACACACAGAACGACGCGTACAAAGCGGATTCATCCGCGCGGACGCCGGCGGCCGAGTAATCAAGATTCACCCTGTATCGACGAGCAGGGGGGGGGGGCGGGCGAGGGTATGCGGGGGGGGGGGGGGGATGAAAACGTAAGCAGAAGGCGAGGAAGAAAGTCGCCAGGCCGATCCGACGTGCACACTGGGCGAGGGGCCACGGCACGGCCGCGTTCGCGATCGATTCAGCTTCCAGAATATTTCGCGGAGAAGCGGCGTCACGACCATAATCCACGAGGGCGTCATTATGCACGGGTGCCGAGGCCGCTCGACCGCCGCCACCCGTGGCAACAGATGCCGCCCGAAACTCACCCCCTTGAACCACGCAGGAGGACCAGGACGCGAAACGGAGCGCGGTGACGTTAACGGAACTGATCCTCGGCACGATCGAGATTTAAACCCCCCCCCCCCCCCGCCGCGAACGAATCAAGTGGCCGATTTTCTGTCCCGGGCGAAGCGTTTCGTGGATTAATGGAAGCGCCGGGCTCTGTTTTCAACGAGATTGAGGGTGGCCGCGCGACGTCTCTCCGCCAGGGCGTGGCCCCACGCGATCAAAGCGGCTCTTTTAGCCGTGCGTGGCTCGCGGCACGCTTCGATCACAAGCCGCCATTATACATCGGCGGGAACGCGGCCGGGAATGTGTTAATTGCGCCGGCGGCGTAGGAACGGCCTGTCTAACTAGAAATAAAAGCCACAGTCACGGAGCCCGTTCCGGCGATGCTGCCGGGACCGAGGGGCGGCCGGCGCGGAATTAAGGGTGGATAGGTGTTCCTGGAAGCGGAGGGGGGGTGTGTGTGTGTTTGTTCGCGGGTCGCGGCCGCTGCTGTCGGCAGTTGCACGGACCCGGTGACATTTTTTTGCTGCTCCGGCGTTGGGGTAGGTATGAGGTTTGGGAACAGAGAGGAATGCTCAATATTGATCTGTTAACCGGGCACGTTAACTCGCGGCGGGTAGGAATATGTGTTAACCGGTCTGCGGACCTATCGAAATGGATTAATTTTGTTTTATTTCTAGGTTATACACTAGCGGAGAAAAAAGATGCCACTTTTTCGATTTGTTTTATTTTTTGTTGTTTTTTAGTATACATTTGGCATTCTGACGGAGAATTTAAAGCTGTATAAAACCCAGTTAAAGTTGAATTTATTTAACTGGGTTATATAACTATGACATTGGACGGGGTAAATAAGTTACCACGTTTAGTAACTTTTTAGGTTGGTCTAAAAGCAAAAGGTGTCCCCGGAAAATATTAGATTTTTTTTTGTTGATGTTCAAAAGTGGGATACCTTTTTGTTGGCTTTAAAAGTTTGTTGTCTTGTTTAATGTTGTGCAGGGTTTTTGTTGGTTAGTTAAATAAATTCAACTGTAACTGGGTTTTATATAGCTTTTAATTCTTTTTTAGAATATGTATATTAGGCACGTACTGCAGTTTTGAGTTGATATTGGAAAATAATAAAAGTAGGGTGGTTCGAAAAAGTGGCAACTTTTCTACTGTATACAGAGGGTAGCCAAATTATTATACTCGAAAAATTTTCCTCAAAATCTGTCAAAGTCGTGGCTGTAATTAAAGTAACAATGCATGAATGTTATTGTTTCTGCATTTATTGATTAGGTACAACATCTGACAACACTGTGAGTAATTTTTCAACATATAAATCTCATTTGTTTTCAAAAGGGCGGGGATAAAATTGTTGCAAATAAGACAGAAATAATAAAGAATATCATCATAGAATGGCACAACACTCCGAAACTGCAAAAAGCTAACGGCGGAATCACCAAATATTGATTTAATTAATATTAAAAAAAAAAATATTATAACATTAAAAACGAGACAATTTATTTTATTCCATCGCCTAAACTTACAAAATATAAACCTTTTTGTTTGAGCATAATAATTTGGCCACCCACTGTAATAGTTCTTGAGGATGCTGATTTCAGATGTTTGCCAATTTTTGCAAAAAGAGAAACTGACAAAGGAACATATCGAAATGAGACTGCAGATTTGCAGAATAGTGAAAAATAATTGACACGTATGTTTTGTTATCAACAATCGTCCACAGTGAAGGGGTGAAAATGGCCCCTAAAGTTGGGGTAAAAAAACCTCAGCTCACTATGCCTGGCTAATCCAGCTAAATGCGACTATTTTAAAAAAAAATAAAAAATAAATAATTCTTTCCTAAAATCAGAATCTCAATTCCGGACAGAATCTAATTGTAAAACTGCTTTCTTAATATCAGTAGACTGCGGAAGTTTATGCATGCCCGATATTTATTACTATATATAATAAATAAATACAACATTTTTTAAAATAAAAAATATATTTTCAAAACCCTCTAATAACGAAACACATTTCTAAATATCAGTGACGAGTTAACTCGTCACTCACGGTGAAGAAACATTTCACACTTAATTAAACAGATCAGGCTTCACCCATTAGAATCAAAATTTTGATACTCAACACCCAATTCATTTCCGACCCCCGGCATTCAAATTTCGATTTTGATGCGCGCAATTTGAATCGGAATGCGTCGGATCTGAATTTTATTACGACGCTGTTCGCAAAGTGGAGGGTATTTTCAACAGGATATTTACGAGGAAAGGTTTTAATCCGGCAACTAGCAAAGCTGCGGAGCAGAGTGCTTCGTTTACGCATACTAATCAGCTGCGCTAGCATCGAATTTGCCGCAGCCCCCCTTTTGTCGCCGAGTAAAGGGGTCAGCAGCGAGACGCGAATCGCGGCAGCGAATTTTCCACGAAACCGTCTGGCGCATTAATACCTAGAACCGAGGAGACACATCGCCAAAATGAAAGCCGGGAGACGAGTTCCCGATATCCATGGGTCTGTCGCGCCCCTCCGGGTGGCAACTTCCTTGGAGATTTTCAAGTTTCACCGGTGTCATTGAGATAATAATGAGTAATGGTGCCGTTGAAACTCTCGCGGGAAAAATATCCGCGAAAGTTTGCAGAGGCCCTGCTGCCGCCGTTCCAGGTCTCAGCAATATCGGGCAGAATTTTTTAGCTCGCAACGAATAGCCGCGGCTGGATCTTAAATCAACGCTTAACCTGGCAACCTTTCCTTCGATAATGGAGCACGTATTACGTGGCGCGGTGTTATCAGAACAGATTGGCAATTGGACTGAAAATCATCGCGGTGTCTGGTCCGCGATGAGAAGCGAAATTCCATGAAATTTGTAATACTGTTTGCATTAAATCTCCCCCGAATTCAGGGGGGAGAAAGCAAATATTTTCGATTCTATATTACCATGTGCGCACAATTTGGCTGGTATTATTGTTGCAATAAATGGACCGCTTTAGAAGCATAATTAATTATTCAGAACCGCTTGATTTCTCATTTCACACTCGATGTAGCAGTAAATGGAGATGGAAGCGATATTATTACCTGCGCCGAGGGATAATGATCCTTTCAAACCACGTAGCCAGGAGCAAGAATGCAACGTTGTTGATTTATCGATAGTTATGATAGAATTTCCGCGAACATTGCTCGAGCTCCGGAAACTCTGGTAATTATTAATCCCTTGTTAGCAATTTTTCATGTAACAGATTGGGTACAACGAGAACGGAAGTTTGACATGGGAAAGGAAGGAATAATGCCAGCTGCTCTGCTCCGAAAGTGAGTTGATTGGTTGGTGAATAGAGTTTTTTTTTATTAACTTTGGAAATTAGAGGGATATTTATAAATAACGGGAACTCGTGTTAATTGCAGAGTGGATGCAGCAGACGGCCTAAGTGACAAATAAGAATTCTTTAATTTATTATGAAAAGGAAGCATGCGATTTAAATTGCTATTACGAAAGGAAGTAATGGCACGCGATACTTGATTACGGAGAATCTCAATCTGCATAATTTTTACCTCCTTCGATTTTATAAGTTAAGAACGCTTGAAGGGTAAGGGGAAAAATGGGAATGTCCATTTTTCGCGATTTTGGGATTTATAGGATATTTTATTTGTGGCAACTGGCACTACAGAACTGTCGAGTCACAAAGGGTTATAAAGTTCAAATACCTCCGTAAGATAAAACGAGAAATTATTTAAGAAGAAATTATTTCTTTACTGATTGACCAAAGTATTCAAACTTAATTTTCTCGATAAAGCTGTTTTGTGACATTCTCTGTTTTTTTTCTCTCTTACCCTTCACTTGCACCAGTTGCACCACACTATAGATTATCTTTCCTGTTTTCGTCTACCCCAGATCACAGATTTGCAATATTACCCTTCCCCAAGAAATCGAATTGATTGAATTCAATTAATTTCCAAGATAGCAGAGTTTTGTACGGGGGTAAGAAAATTATATATCATGGTTCGCACAGGTGATTCTACACCCCTGGAGGTCTGTGAAAAAGAAGACCTTGACCTCGAAATTGCGGGTGAATTTTTTTTATTGCAGCGTGTTCGATTCACTACAGCGAGGAAAAGCGTCAAGCGAACTATTTTCCAAAGAATACTTCAAACAACTTCGAACTTTCACACTTTTTATCCTCCCACAGAGTAAATTACATTAAAAAGAAAAGAAATTGGATCTTGAATTTCGAGGTCAATTTCGCGGAACATTTTTTTAACCCATCGCTACCGATCCAGAAACCATAGAGTAAGTGGAATTAATATTGCCTAGCACCTAATATCGCCACTCGCAATACCCATCCTGCGAAGTAAGTTTTGGCATGCGTTTGGTAATGGACTGGACTGAATTACTTCGGGGTGCGCGAGTACCCGGAATTCACGAGCTCAGCTGAACTCGGTTCGATTGCTCGCGCCGAACCGAGCGTTTGTATTTTCCTCGTTGCTTGAAATCGACGAATTGTTTGAAAAAATTTGAGCTACTCGTAAGAAAATGTTTCGAATTACTCGAATATATTCGAACAGATCTGTAACTTTCGAGTTACTCGTAAATATTCGAATTACTCGAGTTACTCGTAAATATTTTAATTACTCGAGTTATTCGTAAATATTCGAATTACTCGAGTTACTCGTAAATATTCGAATTACTCGAGTTACTCGTAAATATTTTAATTACTCGAGTTATTCGTAAATATTCGAATTACTCGAGTTACTCGTAAATATTTTAATTACTCGAGTTATTCGTAAATATTCGAATTACTCGAGTTACTCGTAAATATTCGAATTACTCGAGTTACTCGTAAATATTTTAATTACTCGAGTTATTCGTAAATATTCGAATTACTCGAGTTACTCGTAAATATTCGAATTACTCGAGTTACTCGTAAATATTCGAATTACTCGAGTTAGTCCAAGTTAGTTTTGAACGAGATTTGAAAGAATTCTTGAATTTAGTAGATTATTCAGGAACTACCTTAATTAAGGGAACGTGGCAGAAGAATTCCTTTTCCAATTAATTACGAGGAAATAAATTAAAGCTGAGACATGTTCTTTGACATAATGTTTAGTAGCATCATAAGCTCTAAAAAAAACATATTTGTTTCGCCAAAAATATGCATTATAGATGACACTATAGATGGTTCAGTAAAGGGAAATTTAAAAAAAGTTTCTTTCTCTTTGCAGCGATTTCAACGAATCGAAACGAAACTCAGCGACCTGCTTGTGAATTCTACTTCAGAAGAACTTTGGTTTTTTACTAAACCTATAAAAGAAATCAAATAAAATTATGAAAATGGCAGCTACGAAATGGCGATTTTTCAAAAAGTGCGTTTTTCGGTAGACAAAGATAAGCTTTTAGTTCCTTTTTATAAAGAATAAGAGTTTTTTATTAACTTCAATCAACATGCTCGAATTCGATTTGAATCGATTGGAATCTCCGTTTTTGAGTTACCACTGCAAAAGAAAAGAAACTTTTTTAAACAGCCCCTTTTTTGATCCATCAGTAACGTCATATATTATACATATTTGTGACTAAACAAACATATTTTTTTTAAAGCTTACGATGCTAATAAACATTGTGTCAAAGAACAAGTCTCAGCTTCAATTTATTTATATGTATTTAAATGGAAAGAAATGCTTCGTTCTCGACAAAAGCGACTGCCTAGTTAAACGAAGGCGATATAATAAACCGTCAGAAAAGTCCAAGGAAAGCGGAGATAATCCGACTGTAACCGTACGGTGCAGTGAGAAGGGTGGGTTAAGCACTAAGCAGGCTTATACGAAGGTGTAGGAAATATACTGCGCGAAGATATTTCCGAGAGCCGTCGTAGGATGCTCGGTTAATTCTCAGCCAGAGGCTGCCAGGCTTTCTTTATCTTCCTCGAATCTCCCGGATGAGTGTTCGCAATTCTTGCAATCCCCCAGCGCCAAGGGGTGGAGCACCCTTACTGCGCTTCTCTGTCCGTCGCTGGATTTCCTGCGAATTGAAACCAGCCAGGACTAATCCTGGAACGTGTCCTAGGCACGTATCAGGGTCTTTGTAATTACTGGCCAACTTCGACGGCTTCCAGAGACACGTCGAGTTAAAATTATAATTCTACTTGCAACTTACGCGCGGCTCGTTAAGGCGGCAAAGAATTTTTTCGCCGTTTATTTGACGGCCCACCAGCGAGACGAATTAAGCGGCATTAGGGGTTCGCAAAAGTTTCGCCGATTTTAGATGGATCGCCTCCGGGAGGGAGGAATTCTTTCGACGGGGAATCCATCTCTCCCGAAAGGTGGAGGAATGTTGCAGGAAGAGAAGGGAAATATTTGCGATACAAATTCTGCTTGCGAAATAAATAAATTTCGTTAAAAGATTATGGAAATTTTTGGAACATTTAATATATTAGCTTTAAGTAGTTTTAAGTGACCTCGCCTTTTGCACTCTACATCTACTTTTACATATACTATATAATTTCTAACTCTATTATTTTTCTCTTTCGTGTTTTCTTATATGTATTTGTTTTTTATCTTCTTGTTACTTTGGTAACAAGAACTTGTTACTTTGGTAATGTCCACTGGTGCCATAATAAATTATTATTATTATTATATTTTCTACGTAAAATCACCACTCTTCCGCTCCCCCCCCCCCCCCCGCCGCACACGAAACACCCTGTGCATATGTATAAAAATGAATTTCGAAAGAATTGAACTTGATGATAGCAGTTTATTTATTCATAAGGAAATTTAGGCAACCCGAAAATTTAGAAAATTATGTACAAGTACAGTAGTTCATCCGTAACACAGACCTATTTTTTGTTGGTGCCATAGTGCGATTCTGGGGGGTGAAATCATCCCTTGAAAAAATACAGAATTTTCTTTTTCGTGGAATATCTCAACGGTGAGAGATATCGAAAAGAAGTTTAAATAAATGTTGCATTTATTTTATATCTACAAAACTGAGTAAAAATAATTATCGAATGAAGGATTGGTGGTGAGGGTACCTTGAAAAGTATGAATTTTCGATAATTATTTTCACACAGTTTTGTAGATATAAAAAAACTACTACTTTTATTTAAACTTCTTTCCAACATCTCTCTCTCTCTCTCGAAATATTCCACGACAAAGAAAATTCTGCATTTTTTTCCAAGGGTTGATTTCACCCTTTAAAATTACACTATGGCACCAATAAAAATTAGGTTTGCCTTACGCACGAACTCCTCTACTTGCACACAAAATTTCATAATGTTGAGGTTGCCTAATTTCCCTTGTCAGTCGGACGAACCAAGCAACTGAAATTGAGTGTAGGGTAAACTGTACAATGATTGGCACCCTAAGCCGAAATCCCAATTGGAATGTTTATATTTTTTTGTGAAGTTTTTGTTTGGTCTGAATTTTCAGTTATTATCAATATTTATGGATTTCTTATTAAATAAAGAATCTTGTGTACCTATTAAGTCTTTTATTTTAAAAAGATTTAATGAAAAACAAAAATAGGCATAAAATTTGAGGTTGTATAGAAAAACATATGTAGTTAAAAACGAAGTGTAAAGTGTTTAAACAGACTATTTCATTCACTATTAAAAACCAACACCAACACTAACCAACACTAACCAACACTAACCAACACTTACAAGGAGAGGTTCCCAGGTGTCCGCCTCCGATTGCTTTGAATTTTGGATATGTTTTAGAGGACCGAAAAATAAGAAATACGTGTCTTTTTATTTTGGCCTGCTTGAATGTTTAGGGGCTGAAACCACCCTCCAAAGTTCATAAGAATAGTTGGTGCCCGCCTGCGATTGCTTTGAATTTTGGATATGTTTTAGAGGACCGAAAAATAAGAAATACGTGTCTTTTTATTTTGGCCTGCTTGAATGTTTAGGGGCTGAAACCACCCTCCAAAGTTCATAAGAATAGTTGGTACCCGCCACCGACTGCTTTGAGTTTTGGATATGTTTTAGGGGACCGAAAAATAAGAAACACGTGTCTTTATATTTTGGCCCGTTTACATATTCAGGGGGTGAAACCACCCCTCATAGTTACCTCCTAATAACGGTGACTGACGACAAGAACATCGTCCATACAGCAAGTTATGACGCAAATTAAATTTATATCAAGTATTACTCCACACAATTTTTGTACCCCGTATGAACTTTAGGGGGTGGTTTTGCCCCCTAAATATGAAAACAGGCCGTTATAAAAAGACACGTATTTCTTATTTTTCGGTCCTCTAAAACATATCCAAAATTCAAAGCAATCGGAGATGAACACCTGAAAATCTTATAACTTTGGGGGTTGGTTTCACCCCCTAAATATGAAAACGGGCCGCTATAAAAAAGCACGTATATCTTATTTTTCGGTCCTCTAAAACAAATCCAAAATTCAAAGCAATCGGAGGCGGACACCTGGGAACCTCTCCTTGTTAGTAAATCTGTATTTCAATCCATTACTTAATTATAAAGCGACAAAATATACTTACCTTCCCCTTATCAAAATTTTAAGAAAACGCCTGAAACTCAGCCCTGTGTCCCACTTTGTGCTGTTGCCAGATGTAAAATCTGTTGTTCAACTACTGGGCTTTGCAGTGTTTTAGTGAAAGAAAAATAAGAAAATGTAAAAAAGTACTTTCTGAGCTTGTACTTCTTAATATTTTACTTTTCAATCAGGAGTGCTAATGATTACTGCAGTGCCAGCATTAGTACAGTTTACCCTACCTACCACATGAATTTGTAAAATCACCACGATCGACGTATAAATAATTAACAGCTTAAACAGCGGACATTTCCGAACCGCCCCAATAGGAGAGTTTAATTAAATAGACACACGTGTCTGTTTCACTGTCAACGCGCAAATTAATCGCATCGCGATTAATGCTGTATCAAATTCACCATTCAAGTCGTTGACAGATTCATTATACAGTGGCACATAATTTCCTAGTAAATCGCCACTCATTTTCCGCTGATAATCGTATCAGCGTAATATTATTGATATCGCATTAAGAGGGGTGGTTGTTCCTCTCAACCTTCCCACGTATTTTACACCGAGCATTCAAATATTCTTCAGCCCTTATTTGTCCGTTTCAACCCAGCCGCGCCCCGCAACGCGAAAAATCTCGCGCGTAAATGTCCGGGAGTCGCCGGGAAATGCGTGTTCACGCGTTCCCCAACCACGTCGACATTTCCATGCGAGGAAAAATTTATCAGTCCCGACGCCCCGAGCTGCGAACGCAAATTCAATTTAGCGGGTGTTTGCCTAGCTCGGGCTGCGCGGTTTCGCCCGGCCTGCCGGGATAATTGAGCATTTCATCATCCACGAGGCTGGTCCTCTAATGGCAAAGTTCGCACGCGTACCCAACAGCTCTTTCAGACGCCCCAATCGATATTTTTGCCTCGTGTCTGGGCATTCTGCCCCAACACGTGGGCTAACAATACCGCTACAGGATTGGAATTAGAATGAAAAAAATTTCACGTGCGCGTCAGACGCAGGTTCCATTTTCAACAGGTGCTGATGGCACTTTGGGGGATCGCGAAAACTGTCGGAGCGGCGAAAACGCTGGAGCGAATTCTTCTGGAATTTCAGGGTTGTCTGCAGGAAGAGCTCGAAGTTTGTACGTTGATCGAGGAATAGTCAAGTTGTGGGGTGGGGAATCTAAGAAAATTGAAGAGGTTCCTCAGCGAGGAATTATTTACTTTCATTGTATTTTATTATTTTTTTAATTATTTCCTATCTTTGCACTATTTCCTTTCTCCTTTATTTTGCTCATTTTCGTGTTTCCACTTTTATGTCACGGCGTTTTAATAAATAAAAACGATGTTCCCTCTCCACTAGCTAATAGTTTAGGGCGTATCCAACGCCGGGCAGAAAGTAATAAATACAGAACGCTCATGCTGTTTAAGATGAACACAATTTATTATTTTCATCATGTTTCAAGTAATATTTTGTCCATTTTTAATTGCATGTAATTACTGTTGAATTAATGATACAATTGTGTTTTTTTAAAGTTGAAATAAAGCACTTTGTTACCAACATTTTGTGACCAAGGCGTTGCTTGAATCATGATTTTAACCACTGAAATAAATTCTTTATTATTGTTTGCTGTTGTGGGGTATTGACGAACAAATCGGATGGGGTAATCTCGAACGTTCGAGATTAACAACATTAACCGATTTTGACGAAATTTTCAGCATTTATAAAACTTACTTAAATTCACAAAACGGATTATTGAATTTTCATTACAGACTCAGAAAAAAGTTTAAAAACCGACTTTTACTATTTTTTTTCGATATTTCGACCAACTGCAATTTCTTTTCTAACGCACAAGAAGAGGAATTGGAAAAATACATTAGGTATAGGTTGTAGCAACATTTTTTATGGGTTGGCCATTGAAGTCACTATAAAGTTGATTTCTATTATAATTTTTCAAAAACTCGTTACAGTACTTAATAGATGAATAGTTTAAGTATGTACGAAAATAATAAACAAATTCATTTCTCACATAGTTTTCGTTTTGTTTGCATTTTTGCTTAAGTGTTCGTAATAACCCAACTCCTCTACTGGCCTTCTTTATCCTTTATGTACCAAAGAGTTTCTTAAATACAAATAAATAAATAAAATTTGAGGTTGGAAATACATCACTGTATCACGAAATCTCTAAAAATTCGTGAAAGTGTAATTTCAATTGTTTACGTTTGCCCCCAATTTGTTGAGATAATTCAGAAACGTATGTGTTAAATAAAAACTATTTTTTTCAATGCTCCTCGATAAACGATACGTACCCTCGCACGTGTCCCCCCATTAGGTCCCATTAATGCCTTCCACTTTTCCCTTTTCTTTTCTGTAACTATCTAATCGCGTACAAGGCCAACGCCCACGGTATTTATAACTGTTCTCAGACACCATTGTTGAACAATTGCGCATTGCAAATTCAGGGACCCGGAATATCTGCCCCCACCAAAATATCTTCCATCCCCAGATCTATAAATGTACAAGGAATTCTCCTCGAAACGAGAAGGATGAAAAGGACGTTTGCTCGAGAAACAATTTTAAAATGGTTCCGCAGAACGCAAAGTAGGATCATATTGTTTTAGAGTGAACTGGCGGGAAATGAGCGTCCCTTTGACTCCGTTATTGCCAGCCACCCTTTCAGCAGGAAACGCTTCGAAACCTTTTATTAAAAGAATCGTCCCCTTGAACGGCGACGGTACTCAACAGGTGGAGGGACGTTCTTTCTACACGTACAACTCCGCTTATTTCTACCTGCGGTTTAAGGAAAGGATTTCGTTCGAGCGAGATAGCCCCATTGGGATCGGATAAAATTCTGATTCTTTTGAGACGGTGGGCTGCATAATTATATGCATGATTGTTCGTGTGAAGTAGAGTAAGTGGAGTTTTCGTTTCGCGGTGGGAGAGAGAGGTATGATGAATTTTGATCGGGTTAGTTGTTGAGCCCGGACAACGAGAGACTCTGATTTAGTCCAGAGGTTGTTTGAAGTGGATTTAGGTGTCGAATAGTGGCTGTGCCAAAAGTTCTTCGTTAACGTAGTTCCCCAGTTGCATATTAATTCACGCTGGCTTGTTATTGTTAATTCCACCGCCCACGTTGCGCGACCCTACGTGGGAACGTTATTAACGTTCAGCTTATTGGTTTTCGACATCCAACGCCGTCCATTATCTTGTAACTGGCAGCTTCCATCGCGGCGTGACTATTTGGTGAAATAGCGATTGCAGGGATGGTTGTTAAATTTCGAATGTCGGGTATTTTTTAGTGGTTTTTATTCAATTTTGAAATTTGTATGGTTCCTAGTTTGACGATCACCAATTTGGAATGCTGGTAATATCGTGGTTTAAAATTGAAAAGTTTTAGAATTTTTAGAATTGGTGACTTGTCTAATTGTGCTGTGAAGAGTACTAAATTGAAGGATTTTGAATTTGAAGAATTTGAAAAATTGAGGATTTGTAATCTGAAGAGTTCAGAATTTGGAAAATTTGAATTTGGAGAATTCTCAGTTTTGTACTTTTCAATTCGAATAGTTCTTATTTTAGTAATTTTCCATTCGAGAGGTTCTTAATTTTGTAAATTTCAAGTTGTGGAATTCTCAATTTGGGAATATTTAATTTAGGGAATTGTCAGTTTTGTACTTTTTAATTCAAGAAGTTCTTAATTTAGTAATTTTCAATTCGGAAAGTTCTTAATTTAGTACCTAATTTTCAATTCGAGAGGTTCTTAATTTTGTAATTTTCAAGTTGTAGAGTTCTTAATTTGGGAATTGTCAGTTTTGTTAATCAAGAAGTTCTTAATTTAGTAATTTTCAATTCGAGAGATTTTTAATTTAGTAATTTTCCATTCGAAAAGTTCTTAATTTCGTAATTTTCAAGTTGTGGAATTCTCAATTTGGAAATATTTAAATTAGGGAATTGTCAGATTTGTACTTTTTAATTCAAGAAGTTCTTAATTTAGTAATTTTCAATTCGAAAAGTTCTTAATTTAGTAATTTCTAAGTTGTAAAGTTCTCAATTTTGAAAATTTTTAACTCGAAGAGTTGTCAGCTGGGGAATTTTTTAATTCGCAGAATCCTGAATTTGAATATTTTCAACTTGAAAAATCTTCAATTTGAAATGTTCTCAAATCAGTAATTTTCATTTTGTAGAGTTCTCAGTTCGATGATTTTCAATTCGAACAGTTCTCAAGTTAATAATTTTCAGTTTGAGGAGTACTAAATTAAAAAATTTCAACCATAAGAATATTCCATTCCGAAAGCTTCGAATTTTTTAATAAATAAATGATTTTAGTATTACCACTCTATCTGTCTTCGTATCCTAACACAATTCTCTCTTAACTTTTTATTTATGCACCTATCCATCTGACAAAATTTATTACACCAGCTTTTCGTACACTGTCTCCCAGTATTTCAAACTTCTACTTGGTAAGATTCGACCATTTCTCACCCTTTCTTTTGTCAAATGAGCCACAAAGAGCTTTCCTCGAAACCATTACTCCCAAGATTAATCCAATTACTCGTTCATGAATTTTTATTATGCTTCTTCCCCTTTCATTCCTGTCTGCACTGGCATTATTATTTTTTAAAAACATGCTCCCCTTATTATACGCTGGATCAACAGAACGACGATTCACCCTGTATCATACTTCAATAAAATATAACAAAGGCATTATTTTTACACAATATTGAAAGAAAGTAATATGTAATCATAACGACATCAACTGCATACAAACGCCAGTAATTAAAATTATTTCAACTATCATTATGATCACCTTTGCAACAACATTATAACAATTTCTATTTATTTACTCATAACCAGTAACGATTACTACAAACAACGCCAATATCATAATCATAAAATATAAAAGTGTCTCCTTAAATTTTCCTTTACGACGTACAATTTAATATACCGTAGTATATTCACTGTATATTCCAGCACAAAAATAAAGGATTCCTCATGTTTGCTATCCAACCCACTGGAGCTGTACCACCCACGTAAAAATTTGTTGTTCCTCTCGTTCGTTAAATCAAATTTATAATCTATATAAGAAATCACACGTAATGGTTCCGCGAAATCCGTCTAGGAGAACGTTAGTAAACACTATAACAACACTTGAGTTCGGGAACCGAGATCAGCTGTTGCAATAGCTTAATTGGGTTGGAGCCTTCGTAACCACAGGATAAACACAATAATGCGAAGCGTGATTTAAAGCAAAGCGGTTTATTAACTTTAGGCACGAATATATGCACATCGATAGAGGTTTAAGTAATAATAATAATATAAGGAGATGAACATGAATACATGAGGATAAATCAAAGAAAGTGCACGAAATACAATAAGCGTTAATACTAGAAAATAATATATGAAACGCAACAGGCGGTTATAAAGTTCAATAATATGAGCGGTAAGCTTTAGTAAAGAATAGAATATAATCAATAAGCATTAATATGAAAAGCACTAAGAATTAGTAATACTAGGTGATAAATGTATGAAGATGATATGCCGGATATAGATAATTAATTAGTAATGACTTACGGTAGTTGCCGTACAACACTCAGTTTAAATTTGTTTACCACTTGGTTTAAGCTTGCAAAAGAAAGACCGTGTATCTTCGCGGGAGAGTTTCCGTAGAAGAGAGCTACTGTCTCTCGGCTCTCGTATTTATATGATTTTCAAGATTGTTAGGGGTGAAGGGTGCGCGGTATGCACCACGGCTTGTGTACGAAAATGCGTCGCAGTACATTGTTATTAATAGAATTAATCTTCCGGGGTTTTTATGTGGCTTTGTACGAAATATTCGCCGCAAGGGCTTCCGGGGTTTTTATGTGGGCTTTTGAAAAGAGAATACTCAGCTGATTTGGTGGATTCTGGGTGGTTTGATTGGAAAGGGGTGAGTGTGGTTTTGACTTGGAGGGTCTTGGAGAGGGAGTGAGACGTGGTCTCGGATTAAGAGGGGTTTTGGGACGAGGGACTTGTTTATAATTAAATATGAGGGAGGAGATGATGCTTTGTAGGGCGAATGGCGAAGGAGGTTTCGTACCGACCATGTTGAGATGGGGACCGCTAAGGTATATCGTCAAGGTGATCAGCGATTGGGGAAAGGGGATTGAGTTTGAGGGACTTTGGTGGAGTGATTTTGAGATTATTGGGAGAGACTTGAATTTATACCGCGCGAAAAATAGTGGGACGTTACAATCAAACCTTTCAAAAATTAAAAAATTTCAAAACTTTCAAAATTTTTAAAATTCTCAGAATTTTCAAAATTTTCAAACCTTTCAAAAATTTCAAAATTTCAAACCTTTCAAAATTTTTTAAGTTTTCAAAAAATTCAAAAATTTCAAATTTTTCAGAATTTTTTAAATTTTCAAAAAATTCAAAATTTTCAGGAAATGAACAAATTTTACAGAATTTTCGGAACCCCTTAAAATTGGCTAAAGACCGTGTTGTCCATTTAATAGCTGTTTATATGATGAGTGGATTTATTTGTATTTTACTGCACGAAATGGATGCCGTGACGCAAGCCTCCAGCAAAATCGATTACAATCTCTGAGCTGCCGATCCCGTTTTTCTTGGGTTATTGTGGACGAAGCTCGCGGAAATAAGATGGTTGCGCAACCGACTCTGAATGCACAGAAATTGTAACTGAAAAATCGTCCCGATAACCCTGACAACTGTTGCGCAACTAAAAGATACTCTCGGATATTGGGGCTTCTGCATTCAAAAGAGACAACGTGGACAAATTGTTCGACATTTTCTTTTAGGAATGAAATTTGCTGATCGACCGAGTCGAAGGGAGTTTTCAATTTTTAATAAGGAAGGTTTATTTCAGATTTGAGAATTTTCGAAATTAAAAAGTTTTCAGATTTTTGTATCTGATGAATTTTTTAAATAACCAATCCTCTGAGAAATTTCAGAAGCAGGGAGCTTTCAATTTCAGAACTGTCCGACCCAAAGATTTCTGTTAGAAGAAATATTGTTACCCTAGACTTGCAGTAATTTCCACTTTCAGAAGATCCACCGAAATGAAAATCTGGAGGTCAGAAGATCGCGAAGCAATGGCCTCATTAATGTACCCGCAATTGTAACTTACAGTACACAGTATGACAATAATTTCTATCAATTCTGAGCGAAAGAGTTCGATAAATTTCAGGAAAATTAGATAAGACTTTTCCGGAGATTGTACTCGAAGTTCACATGGAGTTGTTTGTGACTTAGTACCAGCGTAAGAAACAACGATGCACCAGAAGTTGGTATCAAAAAAATATCGATAATTGTATAATTATCGACATATTGAGGCAAATAATAAAAATGGCAATGGCAGTTTCCTTCGTCGATAAAACCGACACAACGCGACCGATTGTTTAACGTCCGTTAGAAAACACAATAAACGTCGAGTTCTATCGGAACTTCTCAAGTGTAATAATTGTCGATCGAAGATTGACAATTGCAATTTAGTGAAACTACCTTCTTACGTAACAATGCAATAAATAAATATAGAAGTTTCGTCAGAGACCCTTATTTTCATTGCCCATAAAAGAAGGGACGAAAGTTAAAAGTGACGTGTCTATTTTATTATTATCACACGTTTATGCTAAATTCTGTATTAATTAAGTATTAAAGAAAAGGGAAAAATAGAAATATGAGTGTTGAGTTAATTTCGCTGTCAATCAGTTATCCCATTGCTATCGAAAAATATTCAACCTGTTTATGATACTGTTGCAGTGTTTATAAAGATTTGTAACTCTCGCAGATAACGTGTAATAGTGGCGAATAAATGGAGTAGGCGAATTCTGGGAAAAACGACGAAGCAAAATTGAGACATTTCTCGGTGACCGCCGATATCGTAAGTTAAAAAAAAAATAATGAAAAACTTTCCAGCGAATGCGAGATGATGTCACGATTTCGTAGATGCTAAATATACATTCACCAACTTTCGTATGCGCATTCTATAAAATCACAGGGGGCGTTCGTTCGCGAGCGTCCAAGTGTTGCACTTGAAATAAAATAAAGCGAAGGTGTTTCTTTCTTTTCGGGGCCAAAAATGAGGAGGAGCACAGGATACGACAGTGAAGCATAAAAATTTCAGAATTTCGAAAAAGAAATTTCCAAACGTCACAATGCCCAAACGATACAATTGTTGCTTTGTGAGCTTTCTGCCAACATCCCCTTTATACTTTATAGATATCTTCTTGATAAGAACTTCGTAATATTGCTGCCAAAAACAGTCTGCCACTTTCACTCTGAGGTACAAATTCCAACAGGAGGGGACTGAAACATCTATTATATATATATATTTTATTGTACCTATCTCTAGGCTGCACAGAGTGCATTTCCTTCTTTCCTCGTCCATCCAATATCGGTTGCCCTCCTCGATGTTTCCACACCTTGCCCTTGCAATTAACCTTTGGCTGCCTCCCTTTCCTTCTTTTCCCAGATATTCCACCCTTCCCACTGTTCTTATATATTTATATCTGTTATTGTATCTGGCCTTCTGGATTTTATTATATTGCACGTGGCCCTGAAGTTCTTTGTCCCTTTCGGTCAGCGCTTTGACTATATCTACGTTCTGCTGTCTTAGGTTTTCTACTCCTAGCTGGCTGTATCCATTTCTCTGCAGATATTCTTCTATTTCCCTGCTGTTTTTTGTCCCCCCCCCCCCCCGTTTCCTCTCTTTTTCTTCCAAGCATTCTTTCATCAACACTCTGCCTTCTCCATTTCTAACGCCTTCTTCATACCTTAACGCTCTCTTCCCTGCTGAAATCCCAATCTTCTCCCTCTTGGTTTCCTCCAAACCAAGCGACCGGGTGAATTTTTGTATCGTTGACCGTGGATTCCGAGATGTTGTGAGTTATATGGAAAATCAAAATGCATCATGGTTCATTAGAAAAATAAGATGGGTAGTAGAAGCGGTGCATGGTGCTATAGGTAAAAAATATCGCCTCTTGCATCATAAAGTGGATAATAAACTCTTACCGACCGTTAAATCGCTATGTCGTATAGCTTCCTTTTTTGCACAATACGTTCGGAAAAAGAGTAGAATCAGATCCAGAGCTTGCAGGTTTAATTATCAGTTGTATGAAAGTACGCCAAACACAAGATGATACTCTACAAAAATTAATAGAAACTGAAAAATTAAGTCGTCGTAAGAAACCTTTTGCTGTAATGACTGCCGAATCTGTAATGGATTTTCCAGAATTGACTGAAAAGGATTTAAAAATAGGGGAAGTCGGGGTATTGTGAGCCACTTTTTTTTTATTGCTAACAAACTGCTATAAAATCAAGTGTTTCTTCAAATTTCAAAGCTGGATGTTGTAGTGTGAAGATTTACCTTTTTTTTTTAGTCACAACAGTGGAATCGAATATTTGCAAATTAGATGATTTTCAGACTATCCGCCAGACTGTCCGCCAGAAAAAAAACAAACTTGAAAAATTATTTTCAATGAATAATCTCGATTCAGACTATAGCCATATTCTTAACGAATAAAAATTTTCATTAATCATTTGTTTCAGATGCCTACGAAGGACTGAATCATGGCAGCCACATGGCAAAACTCAAAATCTTCATGTCGTCATACAGACATGCCATACTAATTTTTTCACGACGAAAAAATTTGTAAATATAGTTAAAAGGACGATTAAGATTTTAGAAAAAAAACTTTGTGAAGTACACTTATTTTCATTGCCCATAAAAAATTCTGAAAAATAGTCTTGAAACTCGTGCGCTAGACCAGAATACCCGCTTGATGCGGGCCTGTAAATAGGACTTAAGACATCATTATTATTCTCTTTTATATTTCTTCTGTTAAGGTAAATCTCCCAATTAGCGACCCAGTCCCAATTATTCACACTTTATCCTTTATATTTAAGTATGATTTTTTTTCTGTTCGGAACGGGCGTTAAAAGTATTGAATTCGATTCGTGAATATTCAACATATCCTGCTGATGATTTTCGCTGATTTATATCACAACGTATAATTAAGTAATTAATAAACTTTTTCACGCGTGTCACCTGCAAATCCGTGAAAAAGTAGTTTCTTGTTACCGAACTTAACTTATAACTTCCCCGTTATAAGCACGTTCTTTTCCCCCGTTGACAGCCCGGCGACTATCCCCACCATTTCTTCGAAGCCTGCGGACGAGAGTGAGAGAGCCGGGCAACGAAAGAGTCAGACACGAAGTTGCCGTCGGGTACGAAAGAGAGAATCATGTCCGCAAGCCACTATGAGTCCGCCGCCGGCCCCGCTCGTCGAGCTAATAACGAGGAATTACTGTATTCGGGACGAAGAGAGAATTGAAGGTAAAAAATAGGTACACGTGCACCATATAATATATTTATTATTAATAATTATATTCGAACAATTTCACCATAAAAAAAGGGGCCATTTTCATACTGGAAAAGAACCAGCCATATGACAGGCTATTAATGAGCAACTGCGATAAATATTTTGAATATGCAAATACTTGTAAATACGTAATACTTTCTGTCTTTGTTTTAGCAGTAACGCTTGTGTCTCTACTCTGTGCCTTTTTCGCCCCCTTCTGTCACAAAATGGGTCTTACCCGTTCATTGTAAATAAATAAATAAATATTACTTGTAACCAGCGTTGTTTATAGAAACGTTACCGAAGTATATCACCCTATTAAAGTACCTTTTATCGATGTATGAGTTTCACGCCACTGCTATAAAGAATCTTAAATCAACAGTTAAGCAAACTGTGGAAAAGCAAAAAAAAAAAAAATTGACAAGCACCCTTCAAGTCTCCGCCACAAGGATGGCGGATACAGGATGTCACGTTCTACTGTGGCCCTGAAACGAGAACACCCCCTCCGCCATTTTCTTTCGCCCCTTAAACGTTGACACAAGGATAACTGCGTTGTAGCTTGTCAACGGGGCAAGCGATCAAAGGCACAAAGAGCGTGCAAACGAGGGAAAGGGTGAGTTGGTTGTTTGGCATCCCCCCGAAAACGCGAGCAGAGGATCCGCAACACGATTTCCAACGATACGCCACGGCTCCCTTTGATCTCGCGGACAAGCGGCTCGCAGCGGAAGTATGGAAAGAGGGCAACCTGTTCGATCCTGAGGAGAAAGGAAGTGACCGGCAAGGGTCAGAAAAGGATCGATCACCCTCGAAGCGGAACGACTTCATCCTACCAGATTCTAGACGAACTTTCCCCATCTGTGATTTGTCTCTGCAAACGGTGCCATTTATCTTTAGGGCCATTTTTTCATAACGCAGTTTATGTTAGCTTGGTTTCGACTGTTGTAAAATTGTATGCACGTGCGAAACTTATAAATTTATAATTTTCATTAAAAATAATAGTCAATTATTGCAACTCAACGGATTTCACGGCTCTCAATTATTTTTCGTGGAGTGTTTTGAAATAAAAGTTGCAAGTATGTAAATAAGCTTCAAACCATTTAGCAATTAAATGACAACATTCGCGAAGTAATGGGAAAAAATTATTATTAGTTTAAAAGACGAAATAAACATATTACGAAAAAAGAAAATTCTATTTTACTACCACACAAATTTATTAGCGGCCGAAATGGTAGCGCGACACTTGCCCCACCCTGTGCGTCCCAGTTCTATTACTCTCGGACCCATCACGGGTCACCCCCGAAGTGCAAAGCGTACTTGACTTTTAAAATAAAGTTTCTTACTCACGATTAGTTCAGGCTTCAAAACACAAGTGCTTTCTTATATCGTGGCAACGTCTCCGCGAATTGATTGCGCGGACGTTCGTGCGTAAACACGTCCCCCAGATAATTCGGCAGGGCAGATACACAGGCTTGAATGGAAAATTGTCTGACTAATCGCCGCGGAGGCGACACAGCGCGCAAAGCAACACGGACTTTAACTGGCAAACAGATCGCGATAATGCTTGTTTTCGAAGCAGCTAAATTCTCTAGAAAAATTCGAGGATTTAAAATAGGGGAGGGGGGGGGGCAGACTCGGCGATCGTTATTTTGCTTTCAAAGCAGAGGGTGGTGGGGAGGATTGGTTTCTCGTTTCATGTTCTCTAGTGGATGGCACGTACCGCACAAAATATTCTTATCGGAGATAATTAACAAACGCTTAAGGGGGGATTCTCGTCTAACAGCCCCAAAAGTAACTGATATTTAAGAATTTTTTTTAAAAAACACTGTTAGTCATATTGGATTAAACTCTTTTGGGATGTAAAGAGGCATTGTTAAACTTGCGGAAAATATTTTTTTTATGTCGATCCTTCTTATTATTAATAATTAATAAATTATTGTGTTATCTTGTCCACTTCTTCGACGATGTAACCCTTGTTGATTGGATGTGTAGCACCCACCAGTCATCTGATTGTAAAAAACATAGAAGTTTCTTAATGTTTGATAGTCTACGCTGGGATTGGTCCACTTTAAAGAAAAAAAATGAAGAATTGAAAGAGTTACAGCGTTTGAAAGAAAAAGTAAGTTTTTTCCTTAGACAATTTTTTCATATTATTCTTTACATCGACGAATAAAAGTATTATAAATAAAAACTAAAATTTAAATCTTCGGTCCAGTCTCATCGTAAATTGTTTAACTTTAAGAAAATTGTCTTCCTTTTGAAATCAGATGACTGTGACATGTGCTACATCTGACGGCAACATCGTCGAAGAGTTTAACACAATTCCACAATAATTAATAAATAATAAGAAGCATCGACATAGAAAAAAAAATTGCAGAAGTTTAAAGATGCCTCTTTAAATCCCAAAAGAGCATAATGCAAAATTGACACTAGTTTTTTCAAAAAAAAAATCATAAATATCGAGGACTGTTACACGAAAATCCTCCCTTAATTTCACAGCTGGAACTTTGTATGAAATCGTTGAACAGTGTTTCGGTATTTTGTGGGACTCTGATTAGGGTTGGGTTGCAAAGCAGCAGGGATGATGAACCGCGTCTATTCGTCACATAATTAACAGTGTAAACTTTGTGATGCAATAAAGACGAATTACTATTATCATTATAATTATTATTAGTATTATTTGAACCTAGGATAAGCTTAGTAGGGCCATGGGCGTCCACAGACTTTTTTCCAGGGGTAGGCACCATTGAGAAACAGTGACGGTGAAGAAAACCCTTTGAACCCATTGTGTAGCGCCAATTTAATTAAAAATTTAAAATGAAAATTTAAAAATATACACTTTGTAGTATAAACTTAAAAAAGATTAGTTTTCAAAAATAAATAAATAAATCAAATTTATCAAGCCAGGGCAGACTTATAATAAGGTGTTATTAATTGCTTATTAAATATTCCAAGTTTAATAAAAACAGTCCTCCCTTTTTTTATACCTACTTCTCAACAATCAAAAAAATTTCGACGACCCCGTAATAAATTTTGTTCGAAGCTCTACTGGCCCTCTATCAGCCCTGTTTCGCTAAAGTAGAAAGAAATTTGATATTCGATGGAGGTTCATTAATTTATTTTAAAAAGGCTCACCTTCCACTCGAGAACTCGACGCGGTACAGAGGTCGCTGCGTGGGTGTTGATTCTGTCGATCATCGTCAAGTGCGTAAAATGCACATCGTCCGAACGATATTCTGGATGACAGAGATGCCCTCGAGCGCGGCGCAAACTGTGGCATACAATCCATTTCCGGTAGGGGCCCCCCATCCGGCAGCGGGAACCCGTTAATGACGCTGCCGAGTGGCAAAGGAATGCAAGGATTACAGGCGATGCCATTTTTCGGCGGGTTAAAAACGGCATGACGTGTTCCGCATATCAAAATGCAACTGGTTGGAATTTTTTCGGGACATTTTCATTTAATCCTCAGCAACCGAAGTCCCTACGCCATTGGTATTAAATACTGAGCATCGAGCAACACGAGCACGTCGATTGCATTTAATCAACATTGTGCTTTAAAATAAAGGTTTGTTATTCGAATGTGCAACATGAAATATCTACAGATATTGCGCCACGTTTCTACTTTTTACAAAGTAATATAGCGTTATAGAGGGCTAACAGAGTGGTGAATAATAACTTTCAAAGAGCTTAGTTTTATTAATTACGGATTTCCGAACTTTTTTTTCAGTTGTCTGTGGAACTGGAGAATTTTCAATTCCCTTTGTTCTCTGATCTACATAGCTCAATTCAGTAGAAACTTTTCCACAATGGCGCAGTTGTACGAAATTTTATCACGGTTTATTTGGCCCGAGTGTAATATAGTAAATGTAGAATATATAATAGGACTGTAAAAGTCGTTATTGTAGCATTTGTTTGTATTAACGAAGAACCGTAGAATTTTATTCAAATTTTCATTGAAAGAAAAATGGCACTTTTCAATTCTGTATAGAAACGAAAATAGGGTAAATGTCCCCATTACTGCCACTTCATCTATTTTACTTTATAAAACCGTAACGTATAAAGAATAGTTTTCAATAATAATAAGAAGAAGAAGAATAGTCCCAATTTAATAAAAAAATTTTTTGCACATTATTCTTTTTACTATACGCGTTTATTAAATAAAATAAATAAAGTAGTAATAATAGGGAGGGTAATTGGCAATAATTGGGACATCTATGCTAGAATAAAAACGAAGCTGAAATTATGAAGAATATAAAATATAATACATCCATTTAGAGGTCCGAAAAAACAATACAGGTTCAGGAATTTTTGGGGGAAAAGTATAAGTGAAAATCTTACACAATGTTTTTTTACTAAAAGACACATCTTTTAACTATGTTATTCTATATTTTAGATATTATTATTAACTTTATTATTATTTGTCTAGATATTATCGGCTTGGATATGAGTCGAGTTTTTTAAACCATTAGCTGTTGGACTAATAGATTTTAAAAATAAATAACTTCCAGAAGTACCTGACGTTCTCATATTTTAAAATTTTGCTTTCAATTTTGCAATAATGGAAATGCTTGAAAAGCCTTCCTGAAAAAAGAAAAAAAAATTCCACGAAATTCGATACTTCAACCTCAAAAGGTCGCCCTTTTTTACAAAAATACAATATTAAAATTCGAAGAACGTCAGGTATTTCTGTAAGTTATTTATTTTTAAAATCTATTTGAATTTTTGCTTTCAGATGCTTCGTATGGCCTAGGGAATATCCACCAGCTAATGCTTAAAAAAAAACACGACCTACATCCAAGTCGATATCTCCTTTAGTTAATAATAATATCCCATGAAAATTTAGAATAATATAGTTAAAAGCTGTATCTTTAGTAGAAAAACATTGAGCATGATTTTCACTTATACTTTTCCCCGAAAAAATCCCTGAACTTGTATGCATTTTCCGGACCTCTTGGTGGATGTAATCCCTTAAGTACTATATTTCTGTAAATAAATATTTACATTTACATTTCCCATCACTTTCATTGTTCCACCGAAGCTCGGAATTTCCACGGTGGCACGGAGCGTGTTAAACTCTGCCGTTAACATCGTGGAACAAGTTCGAAGCCCCATGAGAGACTAGCAAACTTCAATATGCAGCCAGGTTGTAGGTATTAGCTGCGGCGGAACTAATGCCGAATAAAATGATGAAATGGCAACGAAGCACAAAGGGGTCGCACGGAGGCTCCGACTTGGACCACTTGGCTTCAACGAAACGTTCCTCTGCTTCATTGAAGGGGAACCCTGAAGTCGACTGGTTTAAATGTCCCAGATCATTTTAAATCGACAGGAGCGCATGGCCCGCCAGCCTGGCCGACCGGAGATAAAGTGGCGAAACAGTTTTTCCCCTCTTGGAGTCGGTCGAATGCGCCTAAACAGATTACTCCGGTGGCCTAATACGTATCGCCTCGTGTGTTTACATCCGCTTTCGGAAGCCGGTGCCTGGAGTGACGACTCGACTGAAATTCAATCGACTCGCCTCGACACTTAGCTGGCCAACGAAGTCACGGAGGAGCTGCGCAGCTGGCTTAGGAAGCGATAACACCGTGACCGATGCCCCGCTGGGAAAATAAAAAATATTCGAGAGTCGAGAGTCCAGGCTAGGCGGCCATCGATCGCTCGTTCAGGAGAGCCTCGCCGATTTCCCGTGGAAGACCGTCTTCCTCCGGAAAGACTGCCTGGTTTTTTATATGCCGGGGCGTTTCGGCTGCAATGGTGAACGGAGGAAGGGAAAAGTTTACTTGGATCTTGGTGGTGTAATGCGTACAGGGTGGTGCGGAAAAATGGGAATCTTGGATTTTCTTGGAATTATGAAGTTTTTGAAAAACATATTTCAGGGGAAGGTTTTGGGGTTTTAAGGACCTTCGCAGTGACGTAAGGATCAAATTTAGAGGACTATCCGAGGTTAATTTGTGTTTTTTAAATGGGAATTTTTATGGTCAAATATGGGGTCATGATATTGGGTGAAAAAACTCTTAGGGGTCAAATCATTTTTTTTTACCAGGTCTCCAGATTTTAATCCTTTGTGGTCACGCCTTCTTATAATCACATAAAAAAAATTTTTAAAAATTAAAACCCACTCCAAAAAAATACAAAGGAACTAAGAAGTGATAAATATTTTTTTCCCTTATTTCATCTATGTATGACTCTCATATTTTTTACGTCGGCGCCAGATTTATACAGTGCAAATGATGAAGCGCCGACTTAAAAAATATATTTTTTATTGTATATTATTTTCTTAATATATAAATAATTTATATATACATATAAATTTAATTTATATAGTTAATGGAATATATATTATTTCATACACATATTCAAAAATATAAACGTATTTATATAAATTATTTAAAATATAATACATATATATTATATAATATTATATTATATATTATATATTATATTATATATTATATAATATTATATTATATTATATATTATATATTATGTATTATGTATTATATATTATATATTATATATTATATATTATATATTATATATTATATATTATATATTATATATTATATATTATATATTATATATTATATTATATATTATATATTTTATATATATTATTTATATTATAATATATTATTTGATCATCTATTCTATTTTAAATAATTTATATAAATATAATAGTTATATAATAGTTATATACATATAACTATTGGCACAAAAAAGTCGAAAAAATAACCTCCTCCTTTTTGAAGTGGGTTAAAAATCACAAAATGGTCACACGAGGTTCACTGTACCTCAGCGTTATTTTTCAGTTACTATTGGTATGTCCATCTAAAACTTTAATTAAGAACGAGCTTGGAATATACGTCTGTAACAGACAAGTTGCTAAGAACGAATGGCCCCAACGAGAGCCGAGAGAAAGAATATCGGTGCCCACTCTGCTCAATCAGAAAAGGAACATCTTTCCTCCACCATAAACCATCCTAATCGCAATATCTCCTCTTAGATTGTCTATACAATTTTAACCTTTACATTCCATCTTGCACTCACGGCAGACACGAAATATCCAAAAGTTACCATTTTCGTATTTTTGAATCTTTTAACTTTTAAGCGATAATTTTACATTCACAATACTCTATCTAGAAATGTAAATTTGTATTTGAAAAAATAGTTGTGGAGAAAAGGATTTTTTTTGTTAAAATTCCCCAAATTTTTAAATTTTATTATGAAAGTCTAAAAATGTAGAAATATTAGCAGAGACATATCCTGGGGTGCGATGCACCCCGTGTGACCACGAAGGTATAATTCGGAAGGATGAAATTTTGATGAAAAGAGATGTTTCCATTTAAAAAAATCAAGTCGACCTTGGAATGACCTTTAAATTTAATCCTTAGACCAGAATCAACGTCATCGTTACATGCCTCTTTCCAAATCCTAAAACTTTTGTCTGAAACATTTTTTCCGAAAAGTTCATACTTCTGAGTTAATCCAGGGTTCCCATTTTTCTGGTACACCCAGTATACTTATTGCTTATTGCAAGAGTCCCGCGGGATTCATCGGGGCCTCATTTATATACCCGGGTGGTGCTTCCTTGTGCACTAGAAATTTCTAAAAGTAATGGTACCTTGTCCACTAGGAATTTTTAAAAGTAATGATCCCGGGTGCACAGAAAATTTCTAAAAGTAATGGTCCCGTGTGCACAGAAAATTTCTAGAAATGCTGCAGCCAGCGGATCTAGATGTTTCCTTATTCTTAACTCTTATACGGAATTTGTAAAATAACAGGGAAAAGTAAATTTGAATATTTATATACCTATTTATAATCAATATCATATATTTACCAGAAACGAGCATGCAAAAATAAAACTCGGTTCATTTAATTATTACGGTTTAATATTTTAAGAACTTATTAAACTTCAACAATAAAAAAATTTAAAACTAAAGAAAATAAAATTAAGAAATCATTATTATTATTATTTATTATTGACGGTTATTAGTTATTTAAATAAGATATTAATAAAGAAGGAATGAAGATTTGTGACTCGATTTTGGGTCGAAATGTCACAGTTTCCGTGCAAGAGTTAATGTTATTATGAATCCTGTTGTCCATCCGATAAGTTTGCAATTAATCAAAGCGGAAACAGTTGTACGTTTTCAACCCCTTTTGAGGTAGCGCCAGTGGAGGCGTTGCACCCTCGTTGGCACAAGTACCGTCTTCACAGATAGTGGTGGCCTTTTTATTTTAAATAACAACGTTGCCTCGCTGGCAATCTTGTTTTCCCTGGAATCGATGCCGAACTGGCTACATGATGGAAAGTCGATTCCAGCGAAATTGGAGGAAAGGAAGCCGGCGTTGACGTTGGCCGAAGCGTAAACATTTTCTATCTCCGCACCGAACGATAATTTATTAGTAAATCCGGAGGTTATCGCGGCACCCACGTCCGCCGAGTCTACAAGGTATTTCTGAATTTATGTAACATGCTGTGCTGCTTTTAGGTGGCGATACAGTATTATTTCGATGCTGGTGGACCTTTTGTGAAATCTTTAATTGGAAGTATGATTTAGATTTGGAGGTTTATGTAAGTAGAACAATTTCGGGCTATTTCGGATGGAATGTTTGGAGGTTCCATGATGACGCTTTCGTGGTTCCGTAACGTGCTATTTAACATTTGGACGAGTGTGCGTGTGTTTGTCTTCAGCGATGTTCTCATTGCTTTTGATTTGAATTAAAAAATCTCTATCTTTAAAAAATCGCACGAAGGGTAAACGGTACTAATGGCACTTCTGATTAAAAAGCCAAATATTAAGAGGCACGAGCTTGGAAAGTTCATTTTTACAATTTCTTATTTTCGTTTCATCAGATCACTGCAAAGTCAAATAGTTGAACTACATAGTTTACATTTGACAACACCACAAAAAAAGTCTTAAAGGTGGGGCAGAGGGCTGAGTTTCAAGCGTTGTCATAAAATTTTGATAAGGAGCAAGTACATTTTGTCGCTTTATAATTAAGTAATGGATGGAAATAATCTGTTTAAACTTCGCTTTTAACTATTTTTTTCCAATGATGCTTTTATGCCTATTTTTGTCTTTCATTGAATATTTTTAAAATGAAAGACTTGACAGGTACTCAAGATGTTTTATTTTAATGAGAAATCCATAATCATAGATAATAACTGAAAAAATATAGACATTCCAATTGGTATTTCCGTTTAAGGTGATAATTTATTTACAGTTGTACCTAAGTGATACAAAATTAAATACAGTAAACTGAGTCAGACAGGATATTCGGCAATTCAAAACATTTGAATCTTTGCAGAAATGTAGTTTAAGTGATATAAAACACTTTCTCAAAGAAACTTTAAGTTTTTACATTATTGTGAATATCTGGGAAACCGAAAAAATATGGAAAAACGTTTCACTCAACGTTTTACTGTTTTCCATATCCTATAATATTGTGATAAAGAATTTTCGAAGAAGAGGGTGGTGGAAATAAATTTGGATAAAATTATTTTACTTTCTGTAATTATTTTATTTCCGCGAAGTTTTAATTGTGCTTCACTTTTTGAGTTGCTTAACATCCCTTGTCAGTTACAGCTTGTCACGTGGCTACCGGAAGCGTACGTTCTTCCGAGGATTAAAAAATATATGGCTTGTTTAAACATTCAAAGGGAAGTATCCTTCCAACAATAAAATGTTGGTATTTAGAAAAGCTGGAAAATCCGAGCGTTCGCTTCCCTTCTACTAAATCCGCTTTCTCCAGTTCCACGGAATTAAAATGACGCTGCTGCCGCAGGAAGAAAAAAAGGAGAGAAAAAATTTCAAACGGAGAAAAAATCATGCGACGTGATAAGCCGCGGGCCTCTGGAGACAAAAAAAGTATCGCGATTGCATGTGACACAGGCCTATCATAAATCGATTTATCTTTGACTCCGACTAAACATAAAAATGGAGATACTACGTCCCCTCAGAATCGACCCTGAATAAAATCGTCCCTTACCCAGAACGTCCTTTGCAACTTTAATCCTCGAAAAACATGTACCTAACAAAATATTAGAAAACAAGTTGGCACGGTAATCTAGGAAGCGAAAATCAATTTCTGGGCAAACAAAGGGGATGAAAATTGCGGTCTAAATCCTAAAGGCATGAAGAAATGGTACTTCAGAATTTTAATTAAAAGTCGTGCGATTAAATCGCTGGTCGAATTTTTTAGTTGAAGTGTGGTATTTTGTTTACAACAATTATTTATGCAACACAGAGTTAAGTTATTTAACGTGGTTGACTCGAGTGTCTTAACTTGTACAGTGATTGCCAAAAATGTAGCAACTCGAACGGTAAACAGACCGATGTGTGTCAACCGGATGCGAGAGTCTGAATTGATAAAAGTTACATCGTGTTTCGATAAGACCACTTGCACGGTGAATTTGCCTCGATATTTCGAATAAATCCATTATTCGCTTATCCTCTGTTGCAATGGCAAGGCGCAGAAGAAAGTATTTTTTCTCCAAGCTAGGAAAAGTGGGGATGTATCAGACGGTTGGTAGGTTCAAGAGTCCAAGTTAAACTGAAATTCGAATCTCAAATTCTCTGGTATTCGAATATTGGAATCTCAAATTCTCTGGTATTCGAATATTCGAATCTCAAATTCTCTGGTATTCGAATATTCGAATCTCAAATTCTCTGGTATTCGAATATTAGAATCGCAAATTCGAATTCTCTGGTATTCGAATATTCGAATACTCAAATTCTTTGGTATCCGAATATTGGAATCTCAAATTTTCTGGTATTCGAATATTAGAATCCCAAATTCGAATTGTCTGATATTCGAATCTCAAATTCGAATTGTCTGGTATTCGAATATTCGAATCTCAAATTCTCTGGTTCTCTGGTATTCGAATCCCAAATTCGAATTGTCTGATATTCGAATCTCAAATTCGAATTGTCGGGTATTCGAATATTCGAATCTCAAATTCTCTGGTATTCGAATATTGGAATTTCAAATTCTCTGGTATTCGAATATTCGAATCTCAGATTCGAATTCTCTGGTATTCGAATATTCGAATCTCAAATTCGAATATTCGAATCTCAAATTCGAATTCTCTGGTATTCGAATATTCGAATCTCAAATTCGAATTCTCTGGTATTCGAATATTCGAATCTCAAATTCTCTGGTATTCGAATATTCGAATCTCAAATTCTCTGGTATTCGAATATTGGAATTTCAAATTCTCTGGTATTTGAATATTCGAATCTCGGATTCGAATTCTCTGGTATTCGAATATTCGAATCTCAAATTCGAATTCTCTGGTATTCGAATATTCGAATCTCAAATTCGAATTCTCTGGTATTCGAATATTCGAATCTCAAATTCTCTGGTATTCGAATATTCGAATCTCAAATTCTCTGGTATTCGAATATTCGAATCTCAAATTCTCTGGTATTCGAATATTGGAATTTCAAATTCTCTGGTATTCGAATATTCGAATCTCGGATTCGAATTCTCTGGTATTCGAATATTCGAATCTCAAATTCGAATTCTCTGGTATTCGAATATTCGAATCTCAAATTCTCTGGTATTCGAATATTCGAATCTCAAATTCTCTGGTATTCGAATCTCAAATTCTCTGGTATTCGAATATTCGAATCTCAAATTCTCTGGTATTCGAATATTCGAATCTCAAATTCTCTGGTATTCGAATATTCGAATCTCAAATTCTCTGGTATTCGAATATTCGAATCTCAAATTCTCTGGTATTCGAATATTGGGATTTCAAATTCTCTGGTATTCGAATATTCTAATCTCGGATTCGAATTCTCTGGTATTCGAATATTCGAATCTCAAATTCGAATTCTCTGGTATTCGAATATTCGAATCTCAAATTCGAATTCTCTGGTATTCGAATATTCGAATCTCAAATTCTCTGGTATTCGAATATTCGAATCTCAAATTCGAATTCTCTGGTATTCGATTAATCGAATTCTTATTAGTTTATTCGAATAATCGAATACTTATTAGTTTATTCGAATAATCGAATACTTAAATTATTCGAATATTCGTTGCAGCCCTGGTATGTACCCCCTTAAGCAGAAGCAGAATTCCGTAAAAAGCTTCACTCTGACCAATGTAAATCAATTTTAAAGGAAACATCGCTATGGAAAGGGAGCGAATGGACGTATGTTTTCATCTTTCATCAGGTACACGTGGGCTTCACTATGAAACGCATGTAAAGTCTGACAGAATGAAATGTGCCGAAGACTTTTTGAATTCGTTGCGAGGGAAATTGTGGAGAAACCTCACCGTTAAAGCAATTTTCCTGCTTGAACGACGGAAATAAATTCTCCTGATCGTCAGAATGTCACGACCAAAAATGGCGGGGGCGCACGATAATTCGATTGGTGTGGAATTTCGTAAAACATTCACATTCGAGTCTTTCCCTGCACGATAGAGGATTCTGTCGACAAGTCCACAATCTTCAAGGCGTGCAATGCAATTACGTTAAAACAGTCAGCCTCTGTGGAAATTGCTCGCCGCTCTGGGCTCCATACTTTATTCAGCGCCCGTGTTACAGCGTTTTGGTCTCGTTCGTAAATATTCTACGGAATGGCGCGCATGAAACCAGCCTTACAGAAAACATCCCGAGTAGGAGGAGAGTTAAAGGGAATCGTACTGTTCCCTTAAAGGCCGCCTGGAGCCTCTGGACTGTAAATTGTCTTCTCGAAATTAATTCAAGTGACTACCTTTAAGGATGGAGACTCGAGTAACTCGACGAAAATGAGGCGATCTTTGTGAATTTTTTTCAAAGAAATGGTTCGATGGATCTTTTTGAAACATTCAGGATATTTAATTGAACGTCTAAGGAAGTCGATAGAATTTCATTTTCTGTAAAATAATTTGTTTATTATAAATTGTGGAGGTATTTCTCCGCGTCTCCGAAATTGTGAATCGGCGTGCAGCATAACTAAAAAATTCTTCAACCGAGTGACTTTTCCCTGCGCAAGCATCTGGATTAATACATTCCTCGGCGGACCAACCAACATATTTAATAATATTTTTATTTTAATTACATCTGTGGCACGATAAAGGCGAAAATCTGTCATGAAAATCGCAACTTTTTTTTAAGGCCTGCCATTTTTTCCATTTTGCATATATACATTCATCCGATGTGTAATTTTGTAGACAATACTGAATATTTTTATTCGATTCTTTATGACCAAACTATTGTTAATATTGGATTAATTTTTTTTTTGGGATATAGAGGTCACTTTAAACTTGCAAAAAAAATTTATGAACCGATGAGGTTACCAAGATTCCACAATAAGTAATAATTAATAAGAAGGATCGACATAAAAAAATTCTGCAAATTTAAAAATGCCTCCTTATATCCCAAAAGACTTTAATCCAATATTAACAATAGCCTTTCCAAAAAGAATCATAAATATCAGTTACTTTTGGGGCTGTTACACGTGAATCCACCTTGCAAACGATGCTCGTTCACTCATTTCACAGCGAAACCTAAGTTCGTTACTTGGTTACTAGTTGCAACTGTTTGCTCCAAATGGAAGCATAACTTCCTTGCATAAATGGGCTCTTACGTAATCTGCGCAGAAATCAGCGAGCACAGAACTACACGCATAAAAGTATCGATAACAGCAACGAGAATGAAACTGACAGATAGGGACAGAGCGTTTGCGTTGATACAAATTCAATCACGAAGATTGTGCTAATTCTTCAAATAACCTCATATAAAAACTTCGCTCCAGTAACCTTCCATAACGTTAAAGTGATTACAGAGCGATAGAACCGATAAGGGCATGGTTCAAAGTTAAAATGAAAGCTGAAAGACCACCGGATACATGTACAAGATCGATGCAACGCAGGCCCATAGACGCAATCTCCCTCAGAACACAGAGGGTAGCTGATAAAATTCACGGTCAAACGGTCAACCTTCCCACGCACAACGTTATCTACGGCCCCCAAATACAAAGGAAGTCAGAGAACCCCTTGTGAGCAGTCTTCTCCGCAAACACTGTCAAAACATTAAACAAAACCACAGTGGCGGATTTAAGAAAAAAGGCCCAGGTGGCAAACGTTGAGGGGCCCATTATTTCGGGAAAATGAAGAGGTAGTTTACTAAAAGGGGGTAAATGTACAGAAAAATATAGAAAAAAGTGCTTGGATAAAATCATAATTTATTTTTTAAGACAGGGCCCTGGGGGGGGGGGAGTCTTCTGAGCGGGCCCATTTTTCGAGAAACTAAAGCGGTAGTTTACTGAAAATGGGCTCAGTGCAATAATACAGAAAAAATATAATTTGGATAAAATCATATTTTTTTTTAAAGATAGGACCCTAGTGGGGCCTTCCGAGCAGGGGCCCAGGTGGCAACTGCTCGTCGGCCGCCCTGTTAAATCCGCCACTGCAAAACCACCTCGAACAGAAATCTAAAGCAAAACATCGATGCCAGAGTTTAACCAGCATCAACCTGCTTCTAGCGATGCGCGATATTTATCGATAACTGTATATATCGATATTTGCCTGCCGATATATCAATATTTTTTTATCGACATTTCAATCACTAATAATTTCAGGTACCCATACAGCACACTCCATTGCAGGAAGGTTCCGGTGCAGCACCGGAACGTTCCAGCAACATTGATGGAATGTTCCAGGAAGGTTCCTATGTCCGCCCCTGTGGAACATTCCACGGAACGATCCGGACATTCTCTGGCAATGGTCACGGAGCGTTCCGGACATTCTCTGGCAATGGAACTGTTCGCAGATTTTACAGCGATGTTGTTTCGGCAAAATTTGTGTGACATTACAGAAAGGATAGAAAATGTAAGGGAAATTGATTAAATTACAATAAATATTGGCAATATTCATATATTTTTTTGTACATGTCGACAACAGCAACAGCAACAATACCAGAGAATGTCCGGAACGTTCCGTGACCATTGCCAGAGAATCTCCGGAACGTTCCGTGACCGTTGCCAGGGAATGTCCGGAACGTTCCATGAAGCTTGCAGGAAGGTTCCATGTGCAATGTTCCGCCGCAACATTGCTGGAATGTTCCAGGAAGGTTCCTATGTCCGCACCGGGGGAACATTCCACGGCAACCCCCATGGAACCTTCCTGCAAGCTTTGGGCAACGGAGTGTGCTGTATGGGTAGGTATCGATCATTTTGGTGAAAATATCGATAATTATTACTGCACCTTCTTTCCTGCAAGCTAATAATTTTCGAATTACTAGGTGCAAGTAAAATTCCGTAATTCTTTTTCATACTCTTATACTGAACTTAGCTTTACTACTCGGCTTCGCCTGAAATTTAAATTCTGATTTTATACCAAAAATTTTTATTTGGGTTTTTTGTGAAAATGGTCACATTCATCTGGATTAGTGATGCATAATAAAAGCATTTATTTTTTTTACCTATGAAGAGAGCTTTTTGTCGTATTTTAAAGTTAGAAATTCAAAATATAATACAAAATTGTCATTTAATAAATGCTGTATTTCAGTACTTATTTCTTTAAGCTAAACAATAAAAGTGGTCGACTACTAGAAGGTGGCCGATTACTAGTGCTTTCACCCTACATATGATAAATACATTAAACTATTTTCAAACTTTCAACTGTACTCTTATGGTTTTTTTATTAAATCTCTACAATTTTCAAGCTTCAAAGCCGAGTCATCCTATTTGCTTTTATATATAATCACAGTATATAATGAGTGGAGAAAATATTGATTACATCCGACGCGAGAAAGTACAAGGAATATGAATAAGTTCATTAAAAAAAGGCATAACATTGGTATTTCTTTATATTCATTTACTTCTCAAAATAAGACCAATCACTGTCAGGTGGCCAACCACTGTACTCTTTATGCCCTGCACGTCGTTTTATTTTGTGCCAGAGTTGTGAAAGATCTAAGATGTAAATGTTAACCCATCAAATTTAAATAAAAAGATGTCGAAAAATAACTGTTTAACTTGTGTTAACATTTCATCGATCTTAAACCATTGTGTGAATTTGACACCGAGGAACAGATTCAGTTCGTGAAATGAGGAAGGGATGAGGGTTAATATTCCCTTATTATTTATAACTTCCCCATAGCATCCATGGTAAACAATTATGCATTTCGGATTCCTTCAGGGGTTAGGGCACAGTAACAAGCCAAGAAAAGTAAACAATCGATTAATATAAGGTTTCGTGTTTTAGTTCACTATGTTATGAACTATAAGAAAAACATATAATATTTACAAAATAACATTTGTACGCCGTGCAATGTCTCCATTTAAAATGTCAATTTTTTTTGGATGGCCAATTGGTGGGCCGGATTCCGGCAAATCGGATGAACTGTGACAAAAACCCCAAAAGTGTCATAAACTATAATATATTTCCTAGGCATTGACAATCCAACATTTCAATTTCTGCGAAAATTGACAAAATGGCCGATGCTTGAAAAATAATGATCAAATTTCGACAAAAGTGTATGATCTTTTTGTTTATATTTTGTACAACAATTAAAAAATTTTAAATGTTGGATCGTCAATGCCTAGGAAATATATTATAGTTTATGACATTTTTGTGATGTTTGTTACAGTTCATCCGATTTCCCGGAATCCGGCCCACCAATTGCCCATCCAAAAAAAAAATGGACATTTTAAATGGAGACATTGCACGGCGTACAAATGCTATTTTGAAAATACTATACGCTTTTCTTATAGTTCATAATATAGTGAACTAAACCACAAAACCTTATATTAATCGATTGCTCACTTTTCTTATTATCGCCGTCTAAAAATCGTCTGCTTTAAGACCCGCAGAAACATATCCCGCAAAAAGCTATCGTTGCCACCCAGATGCAGAATTGCCCAATTTTTACCATTCTCCTTTGCACCTCGATCCCCGATCCCTCGCGAATAAAACGTTCGCGGGTTCCTTCGCCGCAGGCAAAGGTCAAGAACGCTCGCATTCCCGTCGGTGATGCACGAGGAAACCGACGTCCAGCGGCGAATGACGAATGCCGGTGAATGACGGTGACAATGGCCGTATCGCTCGCCGCGGCAACAAAGAGGGTTTCTAATAACCGCGCGGTTTTAGGTAAACGTTCGAGGAACTGAGCGGCTCACGGCCCCGGCAGCATAGCTGGTCCGTCCTATCTCGGCGTTTCCTTCTGCGGCCCGGGATCTCGTTATCTGCCAGTGTCAGCGTGATGAATAGAGCACACACGGGGCCCGCGTATGCCAATGTCCAGCGGCCGCGGGGGACAGCCGTGCCGGGGCGAGCCTCGGGGGAAGGGGTCCCCGCCGCGAGAGCATAAAAGCGCCAGCGAAGAAAAGCGCCGATGCTTTTGTGGTGTACACTCGCGGCCGCATCTCGTGTTCCTCCGCTGATAGACATTGTGGTGACAGTGCTACCAAGACCTCTGACTACGGGCACGTCGTCATGGGGCATCCACCTCGACTCGCGGGGACCGCCCTCGCCTGCCTCTTTCTTCTGTTCGCGGTAGCTGAATCGGCCGGTAAGCAGACGGGGATGAGCATTTTTTTTTGCGGGGGTAGAACAGCTTCTTTCGAGCCACCCTGAGCGCGAGGGTGGAAGGGGCCCTGTTTAAGATTCGAACCTGGGCAGATTGGTTGAAAATTCAGGGTTGAAGAGGGATGGGGTTAGTGCTAGGAACGGAGAATCTTTTATTTAGATTTTTATTTGAATAAAAATTTCCGTTGACGAATGAAAGTTGAAAAATTAATACTCGTGTGCCGAGCAAAGTTTACCCTAAAGAAATGATCTGAAGTTAAGGGGGAACACCACTGTGACGGCCGGAAAAGTTCTGTGCCATTTTTGAGAATTTTTTTTCTGGAATAATTTACAGTTTTCATAGAAAATTAAACCTATCTTTAATACGCTGTCTTAAGAGACTATACGAGAATAAATAAATAGAAAAACATGTATAAATTTTAATATATTAATTAATCTTCTAGACCCAGCCCACGCGAGCTGGTCGAATGTGTAACTATGGAACGGCATGCCTGAAATGAAATTTAATTTTTTTTTTATAAACCATATAAGTGTAGTTTCCGTTGTACGTACCGATTCCTTGAACAAATTATTTTTGTAAAAATGGTGCGCTTTAGAAGAAAAGTTTCGAAAATCCTCGAATAAGATGGACAGTTTTTCGAGCGCATTTCAAAAAATTTGTTTTCAATCAAAGAATTCGTACGTACAACGGAAACTACACTCATATAGTTTATAAAAAAAAAATTAAATTTTATTTCGGAACAGCTGTTCCATAGTTACACATTCGACCAGCTCGCGTGTGGGAGTCTAGAAGATTAATTAATAAATTAAAATTTATGGATGTTTTTCTATTTATTTTTCTGTATAATCTCTTAAGACAGTGTACTAAAGATAGGTCATACAAATTTGCTATGAAAACTGTAAATTATTCGAGAAAAAAAAATTCTTAAAAATGGCTTATTTTTCCGGCCCCTTAAAGTAGCTTCTATTCGATCCGTTATTTAAATAATTTTTTATTTAGTTAATGCCCAGCTCTGGCATTATCTAAGCAGGTCAATTTGCTTTCTGGAGAACAGTGCTCTTTCGGTCACGTCTCTCGAGTTTAAACTTGGGTTACTTCGGGGATTGGAATTGGGAGGGCGGAGGAAGGCGGAAGTTTCGGTAGGGGGAGGAATCCAACGTTTCCCGTTTTGTTTGTAGTCCAGCTTGCTTCGTGTACTGCCTGGAGTGCTTTAGAGTGGCGGAAGAAAAGAAGTAATTATCGCGAAAAGGGATGTTTCGAGGGAATTACAATCGGCGGAAGGTCTCATTTTTTTTTTTAGGGGACAACTTGGGGATTGTTCTTGGTGGGGAATTAAGGGGAAATTGCTGCGAGCTCGTTACAAAAATATTTTCAGCCCTCGCGGATGGTGGGGCGCGGAGTGCTATAAAAATGCTTGCGAGGGAAAAGAAAAATCGAACGGAGGGATAAATCTTTCTCGCGGCAGAAGTTTTGACACTTCTGAAGGGATGGGCTAGACAACTCTCGTCTCTGTTGCGAAAGTTTCTTTGGAAGATTAGGGAAAGAGTGGCACGATTTTTTTTTAGGAGGCGCGAGGGTTTTATGGGTAATGGAGAGGGCTAAGTAACGCACACTGTTTTCCACGCAAAAATGATCTCCCTGCCAAAGAATGAGACGAGGGAAACATTTTCCTGCAAAAATATTTGGAGGCTTAATTGGTCAGAAATAACTTTTTTCAGGAGAATAGTAAAAGAGAAATGGTGCTCTTTTTTTTAAAAGACAATTTCAGCGTCTGGTACGTCGTGCAAGGGAGTAAATGGCACTCCGTTTTTACTAGAGAAAATGTTTCCTCTCGTCGTGGAAATAAATTGGAAAAAAGCAGTAGGTCCTTTTCTCCAAGAAAACTTGGGCTTTCTGCGTGGATTAGAGTAAAAGTGTGACGCGACGTTAAATATTTAGGGGGTCGGGGGCAAAATTTTAGCAGCTGGAAAATTTCGCCTGCATCTTTTAATAGGGGGATGTCCCACGCGTTATTTGCGTGACTCAAGGCTTGCTAAAAGTTTTATGCAGTGCTTTCAGTCACAAGATTATTCCAAACTTAATTGAAAGTTACTTGAAAATTGTCCAAGTTCTTTATTTTTATTTCCCTCTTACAAAAATGGAGTTTTTGTTAATTCTTCAACTAACTCTAATTTTAAATTCAACAATAAAATTATTAAACCGTCCCGAATACCAGATTCGTTAATATTTTGTGACGAGCAATAGCATAATCGAAATTCTCGACAAGATTGGTAAAACAGTTTCGAAACATCTGCGGCAGATAAGAGACCAATGGCAAGAATTTTTCAATGCCTTAATTATCTTATTTGCGAAATAATAAGCGAAAAGTCTCTGTAACTCTTATCTGTTCCCAAGATTAACAATGTTTACCGAATCCCTCCCTATTTCTCCGATAAACGTAGTCAAAAGGGGGCTAAAAAAATTCAAAAGCACCTTAAGGGGGTATTCTGGTCTGACGAGGCGTTTTCGTCGCGTTATATAGGAATTTTTTTACAAAGAAACCATCAATTTTATTATTATTTAGTTTATTGCTACATGCTTATTGATATTTGAACTATCTTTACAAATTTTGTCAATAGAGAAAAATTAAAATCAAACGCAGTTGACTGCTTTAAAGTAATAGTGAAAAAAAAAATGGGGTCCTGTTGACCATGATTGGGCCCGTTCTAGTGATCAGAAACAAAAAATGTAAAGAGATTGTTTAGTTGTATGCCTTTGGCTATTGCCCCTACTAGAATGATAAAAAAATATTGAAAATTAAGCAAATGGCGGCGGATTGAAAATTAAGTTTCGATTTTCGCACATTTTTTCAACTTTAAAGGTCTGTGAAAGTTTAAAAACAAAATATTTTACCATAATTCTGGTAGGGACGATAGCCACGCGTGTGCTGATAATATATGCAAAACTTGGCCTGAGTTGGTCCAGTCGATTTTGAAATATTCATGGTCACCGATTCGGAAAATGTGGTTTCGAGAAAATCGCGTTTAAAGTAAAGTTTACTCAACGTTCGAAGCCGAATTAAATTGTGACCTAGAAGAGTAACGGTCTCTTTGTAACCAAATGGTCAATTTTTGTGTTCTAAAAGGCACAAAAATGCATACCCCCCCCCCCCCCCCCCCAGAAAGAAGCTCTGCAAATATTACGAATTGGAAAAAAAATATTTGGCACACGTGTTACCCATATAATGTACCAGTAGAAAATGTAAAAAAAAATTTTTTTTTGTACCCGTCAGACTAGAATACCCTCTTAAGGACGCTTCGTTTCCTTGAGATATTATTAACACCCTGAGTGGCGCAGGGTTTTGAAAAATAGCCCTTTAAGGCTTTTCCAAGCGACCGCCTCTGCCAGGAAAGTTTTGTCCAACGCGCATTCCAAGCTTGGTTTCTTCTCAAATTCAACATTCAGGGACTCTCAGTCAATACCGTCGATGCTGTCAAAAAAAATATCGACGCGAATTCCAAACCAGGAAAAGTGGAACGAATTCCGAACCAGGAAAACCTACTTGGAAGAAACCAAGTGTTAACCCTACTTTACTCCAAGGTCTGCCTGTTATCGAATGAGTCTCCGTGGCTCAACTTCATCACTCTATTTCTCTAAAAAAAAAAAAATATATAAAAACAAGTTTTTGAGTTAAACGATTTTATTTAATTTGGTTAAAAATGGAATATAAAGTAAAAAATAATTCCTTTTTTAGGGTTTGTGTTTTGCAACTAGAAGAAGTTTGAAAAATTGAACAATTTGGACGTGAAGGATCATTTCTCGATAAATTGTGAATTTACGAAAATCGTGATGGTATTATTTAGACAACGCAGTGGCTTTTTGCCGTTTTTGAAAAGAACGCCAGAGGCTGATTTCAAGTCGCTTGGATTTGTAGTTATGGGTTGAACTTGTAGGGGATGCAATTTTTCACCCCGTCGGGGTTTTTTTTTTTAAATTTCTTTTGTCATCATAACTACGTACGCCAAGTCTATTGGATTCGTAGAAGTGGGTTAAAATTGTGAGGCCCAGTGGAAAACAGGCACATGCCACCGTCTCATGATTTTTTTATGATTATTTTACCTAAAAATTTTCGTATTGGTTATTTTCATATATTATTCAAAATATCACAGTTTATAATTTAATGTTCATAGAATTCTATAAAATAAAAACTTCTCAAAAATATATATAATCCTTCTTGAAAAAAATTATGGATCCTTAAGAAACAAAATGTATGTGGCATGTGAGTTTGTTTTCCACTGAGCCCCTCAATTGAGTTATAAAATTTGAACCAAACAAACAAACGGACAGAGAAGTGAAGCTAAATAAAATCGTTTAAAAAGAACACAGGGCTGCAGGAATTTTTGTTTCACGAAAATCCTCTCCGCCTTCGATTACAGTAAAGTCAGATATAATAGCATTATGTTAACTCCCGACTGTGGAGTTGAGAGGGGGAGTGCAAATTGAAAGATCAACAAATTTCAACAATCTAAAAACAGTAGTACGTAAACAAAAAAAAAAATGTTAAAATGCCTTTCAAATTCCCGAATGTAGAATTCCACACACGACACAATCTCAACTGTGGAATACTCCACACATTCCTCACAACTCACCCCAGCCCCGGCTTTACGGCTGCACCTCCCCTTTTACATAAACGTTAACAATTTTCTGTGTATGGTACATGATCTGAAAATAGCTCAAAGTAAAAAAAAAACGATTGATAAAATTAATAAACACAGGTTCAAAAACTCCACCCCCAAAGTAGGTACAATATTTTAAGTTGCATTAAGGAACACGTCCCAACTTCACCCTTAAATCCAGAAAAAGTTGCCTGGTGGTTGTAAAACTGTCGTGCAAAGTATCACCCACCGTCAGCGATGCAACGGAATTTTGCAACTCCGCGATAAACATCACGCCCCCACCCCCTATCATCATTTCTTAATTCTTCGACTCGCAGGGGGTTGCCCCACCCAACTCACCCTAACCGAGAAGCTCCTTCGTCGCGCTGAAGCTTCTTTTCAGAACAACCGTGGTCCAGACAAATTTTTCACCTGCCGACTAAACATCCCCCCCACCCCCACCCCCCACCCCGCCATCTCTAGGTTCTTTACGTCCGCACTCACACAAATCCGAAAGTTACTTTGCCGAAGTGAAACTTGAGGCGTGAATGGGGCCGCACACCCACCCCCGGACCGAGCAGACATTTTTAACATCCCCTCGCCCTCAATATCACCGAGACCCCTGTCGGCCGGCCACAATGGGGTTAGGAAAACTCTCCCACGCAGCAACAAATTCTCCTGCAAGTTCGCGGCGCGCTGCATCGGCGAGGGGGCGCCTTATGAAATGCATGGGACAGTCTCCCCGGGATTCTGTGCGGGCCAAGTATGCATTAGGTCGGCGCAAAAGTTCGCTACCTCACTGCCAGGTGATTCCGGGTGTGCGGAACTGTCGTCTTTTGCCAAGCCTGCTTGTACTAGGGCTGGGACTATTCGAATAATTTAATATTCGAATATTTTACAAGTATTCGAATGCTACGAATAAACTTCGAATATTTCAGTATTCGAATGTTATTATTCGAATACTATTCGAATGTTATTATTCGAATACTATTCGAATACTGCTATATTCGAGTACTATTCGAATACTGCTATATTCGAATACTGCTATATTCGAATACTATTCGAATACTGCTGTATTCGAATACTAGTGTATTCGAATAGCATGGTATAAAGTGGGTCAAAATTAGCTTACAAGATTTCACCCTGACAAATGAACCTAAAGAACTTGATTTATAATTCACACCATACTATTCGAATACATCAGTATTCGAATACTTTAGTATTCGAATAGTATTCGAATATATCAGTATTCGAATAGTATTCGAATATATCAGTATTCGAATACTTTAATATTCGAATAGTATTCGAATACTCGGATATTCGAATTATATTCGCCAAATAATTGAGCAACTGAAGTATTCGAATATTCGAATACTGAAGAATTCGACAAATAGTCCCAGCCCTAGCTTGTACTTTTAACAGAAACGTGGGGGAAGGTCGGGGACAGTCGAGGAAGAGGATGTGGAGGTGCAAATCCAATAGGAGACGCGAAATATCTTGTCTCACAGGAGACTTTAATTTCACGAGACAATAATTTCATGATGTGTTTTTATTAATGGACAATTTTTAATTTTTGACGGAAAACTAGACTCTCGTGAGACAAGTTTTATGATATATTTTCATTATTTATATTTAGTTGTTACGGGGATTTTTGTCTCGTGTAAAATCTCATCGTGGATTCGCAAATTTGAAGTTTTTTTGTTAATGAACAGAATCAGTGGCGCACCAAGCAGGAGAAGGGCCGAAGGCTCATGGCACCTACCACAAAGAAAGGGCTTTGTAAGAAGAAAAGAGAACTTGATTTTATTCTTTAAATTAATATTTATAATCACTTAATCAATCTTATTCAATTTGATTTAATATATTTTTATCCGTTCAACTCGGGTCCCCCCAAGATTAAATCCTGAGTGCGCCACTGAACAGAATACTGGGGATACAATGACAATTTTTACCGCTGACGTAGGACTAGAGAAATTTCACAGAGATTGAAAAAAGACTGAAATAAATAAAATAGTAAAAAAGCAAGAAATATTTTAATTCAAACTTCACTATAGATGTGCAGTAACTTAATATTAATTTGATTAAAGAAACTGGGGTTTATACAAAAACCGATTTTTGAAAAACCCGGTTTTGAAATTCTAGTATCCCTCTCCCCCCCCCCCAAACGGTTCAATCAATTTTCGAATTTTTACACAAAAAAATATACATAATTAAAACAGCAAAAAATATTTATATTTACTTCAGAATTTCTCAATTTTCTAATATTCCTAGAATTACAAACTCATAACAAAATAAAATATACCTACTAAATAAAAAACCAAAAAAAATCAAAACTAAAATCCGTACAAAATATGAATCAAAAATCTTTCTTTCATTCAGCATTCTTCTTCAGCAAATATGAACTCATGTTTTTGCAGAAAACATTTACAACAATATGCTTGCGCCCGAGGCGCTTTCAAGTAAAAATGTTAACATTTTTAATTAAATACTTAATAAATTTTTACAAATGAAATCTAGTACCCACAACCAGTTTTTTAAATGTAAGACCTCGGTTCTATAATTTTCCAAATTTACCCCCCCCCCCCCCCCACAAAAAAAACGGTTTTCAAATTCGGTTTTTAAAAACCGACAAACTCTGAAAGAAATTTGTATGCAAACGATAGATTTTTACTTTGAATAAAGACTTCGGTTCGTTAAAGCGATTCTTTGCGGCGATCTAATAAATAATTTTCGTGCGCAGCTGGCGAACATGGGGCGGTGGTTATCGCGGCCGAGCGATACCTCCGTGGCGGGCAAACGGATCCGATGGATTGTCTGGCTCGGCTCGATGCGAATTTGTCGATTAGCGGGCCGAACGATAGGAAAGGGTCAAACCGAGACCGGCCGTGCCCCGTTCCCCCGCGCGGAAAGGTTATTGGTTGTGTCAAGGATGGAGAGATTAGCGCGGCGGACGGATGACGAAATCGTAGATTAATAATTCTGCACGATAGGATTACGAGAGATTACGGGTGCCCGGGGAATTATCTCCGTCGGGGAGAAATTACCCGCGAGCCGGGGTTTCTTTTCGATTAATGGCGAGAAGTCTGGCCTCCGTGGCCGCGCCGCTTATTGCAGTTGCATGTCTGGTGTTATCGTGCACCGATGCCTTTTTCTGTTTTCTTTGGCACGAGTGTCTATTATCTACTTAGTGTCTATTTTCAGGGCTAACCTTGTCCTAGATTGGGCTCTCACTTTATTCTTTTATGTCCTAATAGCCATTGACTTTCTAGTTTGATGTCGATGTGCAGTAGCCCAGGTGGGGCAGGGGTGGGCGCTTGCCCCCCCCCCCTCCTCCACCTCCCTGGGACAGGAAAAGAAAATAGTTGTTCGTCGAAAATTAAATTAATTTATTACAGAATAAAATTAAATTTAAGTGCGAAGTAATTCTGCATTATGCTACCTCGGTTATATTGATTTTTAACTACGTACATAAATTCAAAATTCAAAAAACTGTGTGCTGTGAAATTTATTATAAATTCCTGCTTATTTCAGTGTTTATTCTTGGTTACACTTTGATATCTATTATTCCACTGCAATGGCTATATTTTTGCTATGCTAATGTGGTTAGAAGAGGTTACTTAAGGGGACTAGGCAGGCGAAAAATCGATTTTTTTATTACATTTTCCGAAAGTACTATTCTTTCTAAATGAAATGCCCATTGATTTATATTAAATTTCGCAAGATTGTAGATTTGGCAGCTAAAAAGGTCAAGCGGCAACCTATAGCTTGGCCTTCAAAAAATTACAGGATGTGTAAAACATGTGCCATTTCGCGCCAAACCCCTGATATGGTCCGTAAAAATTCGAGATTTTTATAAAAAATTAAAAAGTGGCGACTTTATGTAGCGCACAAACACGACTTAAAAATCCACAACTTTTTAATTTTTTTTACTGAAAATCTTTAATTTTATTCAGAAAAGATAGTACTTTCGGAAAATCCAATAAAAGATCGATTTTTCGACTGTCTAGTCCCCTTAAAAGGGTCCATATTTATTTATGTATCCCATTGCTGGTTTTAAAAAATGTTGTAAAGGTGGAGATAACTACTTATGGAACAATGAATGGAAAAATTCTGCAGCACCATGTGCTTTGAAACAGAGGACATGTTTTTTGGCAGAAATAAAAATAAATTCACGATTCAATAAATAATATTAAATAGACTGAAGATGGGTCATAGAAAATTCACTCGTCCTTATTTGATATGGAAGATTAATTCTTCGATCTGTGACATACATAGATAATTGTCAAATTATCTACTACGAAAAATATTGTTGGCTCACTGCATAAATATTGTACGTCCACTTTCAGCGTTTTCAGGAAAAGCACTTTTAAAAATGCAAGGCTGCTTTATAATATTAAATAAATGCACAATTTCACAAAAAGTGGACGTACAATATTTGTGCAGTAAACCATGGATATTCTCGTGGATCTCTTCTAAAGTTCATCCACCATAAATCGTGAATTTATCATTAAAAAAAGCTATGCATTCCTTATTGTTAATATTATTAGTTCTTGAAGAGAATACAAATTTTAAATCACAACAAGATTAGAATCTAATATAAATTTTATTCTGAGGTGTGCACGAGTAAAATTGAGATAAAATGAACCCTGCATCCAAACAGCGGTTAAATTATTTATTTATTTATTTAACGGGGAATACCCTTTAGTTACAACGAAGAGTATAACTGGGTAAGACCCACGATCTAAGAATTCAAGCTATTCAAATGATTTTCTAAAGACTATTGCATCCACTAAAGGAAGATAGATACTATGTTGTTACTTTGTGCAAAACAACGATTTGCAAAAGCAGCGCGATATTTGTTGGATAATCTTTGACCTCTGTACACCAGCGACCCCTTCTCCTTCGCGAACGGTTATCATTGCGATCACACGTGAACTTTGTGACTGCATTACGAATAAACATTGAACAGTGAAAAGTTGCTTCAATGAAAGTACCCACACAGATTCTACAGCAAGTTTTAGAATTTGTTTCGAATTTGTTTAGAATTAGTAATTTAATATTTTACCCTAAACAACTTTCTTCTCACGACGAGAAAAATAAAAGGCACCTTCGACTCGCGAATGAATTTTTTAAAGTCCCATCTGCAGTATGGAGCGCTACGAAGAAATGGGTCGGGTCTCAAAGGACGCGTCCACTTAAGTTTACGTTCGACCGAGGCTGAGGATCCCTCAAGGCCTCAAAATGGAAAATGTCCTCTGAGTTCATCATCCTCTAATTTCGCCAACGCCATATCCAAAAGAGAATCCTAAAAATTTGTCACTTTTGAACCTGGCTGGTAACGAAAGCTTTTTACAGACATATTTCTACAGGTCTTAAGGAATCCGAAATGCATAATTAATTACCGTGGAGACGATGGGAAAGTTATAAAAACTAAGCGTAAAGTTTGAAATGTCATCGTTAATTAAAATATTCTCAATACCAGACGATATTTGACAGGTAAAAATAATGATAATGTTAAGAAACATCGTTTGAGTTAATATTTCATTGTGTAATGTCATAATGACCGTAGGGTTTAGACAAAAACCGACTTTTAAAAACACCGGTTTTCGAATTCCACTATTCCCCCAAAACCGGTTTTCGAATTTTCACGAAAAAATACAATTAAAATATAAAATAAATATTTGTACTTATTTTAAAAATTTCAGTTTTTTTTTAATAGTAATGGAATTACGAAAATGTAACAAAATAAAATATACTCTATCTATACAAAGCCGAATAAATAAAATAAAAATAACTAAAATCCATACAATTTTTGAGTTCATTTAATATTTATGGATCTACAAAAATATAACAATAAAATACACTTTATATAAAAAAACTAAAATAACTAAAATCCGCACAAAATATAAATTATAAATCTTTATTTCATTAGTATTTTTCTTCCGAAAGTGTGAACTCTTGAAAATTAGTTTTACAGTAAACTGTTACCTACTACAATACGCTTGTGTCCGAGGCGTTTTCAAATCAAAATGTTAACGTTTTTAATTAAATAATTCATTCATTCTTACAAATTAATTCTAGTATATGAAAACGTATTTTTTTTTAATTTAAAAACCGGTTTCCAAATTTTACAAAATTATTAAAAAAAAAAACGGTTTTTAAAAATCGACAAACTCGGAGAAATCGGCATTTCTCTTTCATCACTTAGGTGCCGTTTTACTTATGCGCTTGTAACTCGTAAATTATAAAATATATCGACAAAACATTTCGATAAATGTTATACCGTTTCTGAAGGTCTACATACACTGGCGAACGAAATAAAGTTTGCAACTTTTAAAATCGCATAACTTTTTTAGAATTGGTCCAAGCGACATGAGTTTTTTTTTTAGAAGCCAGAAGGATTAGTTTGCTAAGCGATGTGTTTCGCCGAAAAAATTCACGAAATTCCCGAAATCCTGAAAATGAAGTATACAACTTACTTCAATCCGCAAACGGGTTATTTGAATTTTCATTACAGGCTTACAAAAAAAAAATTAAAAAACGACCTTCACTATTTTTATTGCTATTCCGACCAATAGCATTTTTTTCAAAACGACGAAACACATAACTTAGCAAACTAATCCTAGCTTCTAAAAAAAAAACTCACGTTGTTTGGACCAATTCGAAAAAAGTTATGCGATTTTAAAAGTTGTAAACTTTCTTCCATCCGCCACTGTATCTATTAGAAAGAATTTTCGAAAAAATGATTCTTTTTAATATTCGTTTATTATTTATAACTTTCCCATGGCCTCCATTTCGGATTCCTTAAGACCTGTAGAAACACATCCTGTAAAAAACTTTCCTTGCCAGCCAGGTGAAAAAGTGACCAATTTTTACCATTCTCCTTTCCCCGAACTTCCCCGATCGGTCGGAAAGCTGTGACACAGCGCGCCGAGATCAATGATCCACGGGGCTCCCTCCGCTTTACTCGAACCCATCGGTGACCGACAGCCAGATGGAGGATGATGGACAATGATTAGCCCCGCGGGTTCTTTGAATCATTATCAACCGCTCGCCGACCGCTATTGTCGTCCCGCTTCCGCGCACGCGAGGCACTGCTTCAAAGTTCATCGCGCCTCCAACGACATCGTGCTAGGCCGCTAGAGCCACCGTAGACTTTTTACGTACACCTCGGCTCCCGCGAAGATCCGAATCGCGGACAATTCGAAAGATCAAGGCCCCACGGGAATAGAATGCGCCGCGTCACCGTGGAAAACGAGGAAAAGGGAGATCGAACCGGAAAAGCATCGGAGAACGATAACGCCAAAGCCCGAGGTGTGGGGATTGCAGAAATAACTGGCGGGAAATCTGATACCGGGCACCGTTTTCGATTAACCAGAATCCAAGCATCCACCGAGGTGTACTCGCGGGAAATTGGGCAGGTCGCTTGAGCTCTAATTTAGGTAAAATTGCTATTTTGCAAGGTGCACGGCTTCAAAAATGAGTCGAAACTGGGAAATCACTTTTCTTCGTGCTCGCCTCATTTTCCGAGAAAATTAGGTTCGAAGTCTGTTGTGCTTCTCAGGGCAATAGGGGGTGTTCAGGAAATTGTGGTGCAACCAGAAATCAGAGCAAAAAATGATTTGAAATAAAAAGTTCGCACACACATTTTTATTTCAAATAATTGTTTGCCCATCTCTGCCAGAAATGAAGTGACTCCTTGTGCAAAAGAGAGTTGAAAATGTAGAATTAATTTTATTTTATACGTGGTTTTGTTTTTGAAAATATCGATTTTGAAAAAAAAATCGGCAATATTGGTCACTAAATATGCCACAATTTTAAATAAAATGAATCCTCGTCAAAAATGATTTGAGATCATGGAATAACTTTTTTCATCAGGACTTTATTCCCGAAAAAATAGATTTTTAAAATTCCTTAAGTCGGCGGGAACTGGATTAAAAATTGGTTCCACTTTCAAATCGATTTTCTCGAAAGAAGAAAGTTATTCTGTAATTTCGACATTTTTGGATAAGGATCTATTTCATGAGCAATTGTTTCATACTTACTCCTGTATTTTGTGTATCTGTACGAAACGAACTTTCAAATTCGATTTTCTCGAAACTGGAACCTTATATGACAAAATTTCATTCTATAATTTTTGCAAGAGACATCATCTCCTTTCCGGTTTTACCACGATTTCGAAAACACCCTTTAGATAGTGTAGATGGTACTGAAAAGCAATCTATTAATTTTTTAGCCCATTTACAATGTTAACAGAATCCTGATTTAGTCACTCAATAAATTATTGAAAACTATATGCACGCTACTGCATACGTAGCAATGGGCCATCCCATAAGTATAACATTATTTAAGTTATTTAAATAATATTAAATCCAGAATTATACCCATTAAAATTTACATTAGTATAAACCTTCATTGATATATTTTTAGTTAGTACCATTTATCAAAAAATGCCCAAACAAATTATGCTAATATAATAATGGAACAAAATAAACCCAAATTTCACAGAAAATTAGTCGAATCAATGCATAATAAATTAAAATTTATAATAAAATCGCAGGAATATTAGAAAAATATCAACTTAATACAATTACGTTTGTATAAATTACATATGTACTCAATCTGAGGAAATATTTTTTACACGATCCACGAATAATCATTTTTAAATAACAAAGAATAATATTATAATTTAATTTATATTAATGTGAATTAAAATGGCAAAGTCTTACATCGATTTAATACTTAATATGTTTCACATAGGGTGGTCGGATACTTTTGTGACTAACTGTACACGGTTTTCTTCAATCGACAATATCAATGCAATTCTTTATTCAAACATTCGTTGCATCGAAATGCGGCAGTAATCCGCGAGGAGAATAACTGACCTTCGACAACTGCACCAATCGACCGCTTTCGAAGTCGTTTTCCTCGGAAACCACGGCTTCAATGAAGAAACGCTGTTTCGCGCTTCCCGCTCGTTTTATCGCGGAGAGCCATTCTGTTTGTCGATAACGCCACCAATTACACCGAATCCCGCGCAACGAGCGATTTTATAATTAGCTGCGCCTGCGATGCTTCCCCGCGGAAAATATTCCTTATCGCCGGCGAGAGGGGCAGATATACGTGTGCAAGGGACGGCTTCGCAAACAATGCCGCCGGCAAACTTCGTTGTACTTTGTTTCCAAGTTCACGGGAATCGACATCGACTGTTTACGCTTCGACTATTATCGCGAAGTGACCTCGAGTTGATGAATTAGTCAGCAGCCGCGGTGGGGTTGCCTCCCGTGGGCGTTCAATTCCATGACTTTCACGAGGGAAAATCAAGGGAAGCAATGAGCAAGGAAGGAAATTAACACTCCGAGTGGCGCTTGAAAAATGCCCCTTCAAGTCGATTGGAGCTTTCAATTTCGTTCGGTTCTTTGTGTTACGCTTTGAACAAACTCCAACATTAATGAAAATTGAAGCTTCTGTATCGACCATTAAGATTTTTTTTTGTCCTTTTTTATACATATCATAAGGATCTTATGTTACATTTTTAATAAAGTTCTTAAATTTTTTTAAAATCACCTCCAAAGTTATCCTACCATTTTTGGCCTATCAGCGTGGCGTTGCCCCTTAAATCTCCAGAAGAGTAGTATTATTGGATTGGCGAGGTTTTCCCGGTGAAAATGAGCACAAACACGACCTTATTCGGAGTATTTTTAATTATAGGTACCTAATTTGAAACGTTTTTGAATTTTGTGCATCAATTATGTATGATTAAAAATTGCCCGAGTTTGGACTCAATCTCTTCAGGAGAACCTCCGCCAATCAATTTTAATACTTTCAAGAAGATCGATTGAAAAATACAGAAAGTACCATTTTTATTTTAATTTCGATTTCAATTTTTTTTTTTAAGTAAACATTCGGGGATTTTTGAATGATACTCTCAATACTTTCGAGAAAATATCGAAAACACGCCACGCTCAAAAACTGCAGGAAATTATTCGAAAATTTTTTATACAAATTTTGTATAAAGTTGTATAAGTTTAGTGGAAATTTGGTTCAGTCGAACTGAAGGGTGCAATTTTTTGGGGCAATCAAACGATTAGTTTTTTAACACTGAGAATGTGTAAAGTATTATGCAATTGGTTGATATCCTGAGATAATTGTGTTACCCATTGCTTTTTCATCAGCTGAAGAAATATTTGATATTCAGACACGAAGGTGGGGCAAGGGTTCCTCCGGGAAATATGCATCGAGATGTAAGACTCGGGGGTGGAGAGACCTTGAAGATCGACTTAACGATGAAATGGGAGACGGTATGCACCATGGCGTAGATCTTAAGCAGTTTAATTCCAGAGTAAATGCAGTTTCGAATATTTTAGCGCAGGAAATAAATCCCCTTAATTGCCACGTTCAATTAACAGTGACAAAAAAGGTTGCAAGAATGTCTAAAAAAGTTCCTCGACAAAAGGCACAGAAGGTATCGAAGTTCTTCAACAAGGAAAGCTTTTGAGCACAAGAAAAGTTTTTATAATCCCCCTATACATTTTGTACAATATCGTTAATCTCGTCTACCTCTGAAATTATCGTTTTTTTAATAAATCTTCGAGGAAACTCTGGTTGAGCCTTTGGTGAGAATCTACAAAGGGTATCAGAGTTTTTGAAGAAAACGAGTTCCATAGTGCAAAACTTTCGCGCAATACAATCCGCGGTGTTCACCCCCTTCATTATTACGCTTTAATGGGGGTGAGGAACTTGCTAGGAGGAGCGGGAGCATTAAAAGTATTATATACTTTAGAGAAAGAAACTTTCTGAAGATAGCACAATGTTTGCTGTTTCGAAAATTCATTATAATAATAATATTTATTAAAAAGTACTACACCTTTTGTATAGGTATAGATAATGAACGGTATAAAGTGTACAATTAAGAAACACATAATGTAGAATTATATTAAGATTGATATAAGACTGATAGCTTTGAAAATACTTATTTGAAAAAAATAGATATTACTCACAAGAGACATCAACCAACTGTTACACACTGATTTTGACGAGGTTTATATAGATTATAGTCCTCGAAAAAATATTTGACCCGTATTATTTTTATCGGCAAATGTCGATACCTTGGGGGGTAAAATCAGCCCTCAAAGATGGGGATGAAAAACACTTTCGTCCGAATATCTCGGAAACTATGCACTACAGAGGAAAATCCTTCAGATGAAAATGATATATTTTTTTATAACAAATTTAGCCACGTAGTCAGATTCAGTGAAAAATTACTACTTTTAAGTATATTGTTTAAACAAATTGACGTATTATGAATTTGATTACTTGGCTGAGTTTGTTATGAAAAAATACATCATTTTCGTCTAAAAGATTTTTCTCTATTCTACAAATTTCCCAAGATATTCCAACAAAAGTGTTTTCCACCCCAACTTCGAGGTCTGATTTCACCCTCTAAGTACAAACCTTTGCCGATAAGGAAAAATACGCGTGAAATATTTTTTCGAGAACTATAATCTACGCAACCCTCATCAAAATCGGTGTGTAACAGTTGGGTGACCTCGTACGTCACTTTACCCACAGAAATCGAAGTGAAATTAATAAGTAATAGGTCGGGTTAGACCACCACCCTGGAGAGACTTCAATCTTTCTCTATCTCGCCGTAACTGAAAAAAATAAAGTCCAAACACCCAACATCCATAACTCATATGCTTCCCTTCTTGTGTGCCACAGTTTATCAGGATATCATGAATAATTTAAATTAGCTTGGAAAACAGTCTTCAAACTGAACCTCGCCTTTGCAATATTCTTGTTCTTCTTTCCCTTCCCCTTCCTTACTTTGTTTGCGCAATAAAGTCGCTTAATAATAACAATAATAATATCCCCTAATCGTCCACAATCGATCGCCAGAGAATCGCGAAAAGTCACCGGGAAAACAGCTCGGAAAACCGGGCTGGGCGATTGCAGAAATGAAGCGCGTGGGATATGCGGTATAATTGCAAAGCGATTAGCAGATGCGCAGCTGTGTAGCTTTCCACGCGATCGGCACGCAAAAGCTGCTCGGAGCAATGTATCACGGGGAATTATAAGTGGCGTGAATTACTCGCCGGCGATTACCTTACCCCGACGATCTAACCAACTTTCCTTCGAACGGCTGTAATTCCGTTAATGAAGACACATCGCCCGGAACTGCGAATCGATAGAACGAGCGGGTCCCGCGAAGGAAGCATACGATTTCATCGATTCCACCTGCTGCTGCCCAGCCACGGCGGAGAAGATGAAAGTGAGGAAGAAAATAATCGGGCAATAGCCTGTGCACGTGAGTCGAATGGGAGGATAGGCCTGGCCAGCAAAAAAGGGGACGCTTGGAAACGGAATTAATTACTAGGGTGCCCCAGAAAATAGCGAAAGCTTCCAAAAAAACACTGTGGCAAAAAGGAAATTCAATCATCGGAATATCATTGATCCCATCGCGACCGAGGGTCTTTTATAGTATTCTCCTGCGAAGTAACTTTACTATTGTTGCTATTGTTTAATTGTGGCTATTGTATAATTGTTTTGCTATTGTTCCATCGTCTTCTATAGTTGAAGCTTAACTCTGTTGTAGAAGGTTTGGCAACGCACCCCCTTATATTTCTTTCCATTCTTTGGAACATTATATGACCCCCACTCTTTTTGGCTTTGCAAAAGCTTCTGTCGTCAAGGTAGAACAAGAAATTATTCGAGGAGAAAATTAAATAAGAAAATTAAATTCATTGAAGCCTGTTTCTTTACTGGTGGGCTAAAGTATTAAAACTTAATTTTCTCGATGAAGTTGTTTCGTGGCTTTCTTCTTACCCTTAATTTCCAGTAATGGCACAAGAGCAAGGAAACTTCGATTTTTCCGCTACTTGTACTGATCGTAATTAGAATGGCTGGAGCTTTCGAAAGATGTGTGCCCCGAGATGTTCTCCACTTCGAGGGCCAAAGATAAGTTACACAAAGCAAGGGGCAAGTAACTGAAACTGCGCAATACATATTTTCTCGGGTGGACGAATATATGATACATAACCGGCTGGAACGAGGTCTATATCATTGAAATGATTACAGGTCCCTCGTGTTCAACCGGATATTTGGTAAATTGATCTAACCTCCCTACTTCCGAATAAAATAGATCAGATACGATACACCGCTTGCCGCGTCGTGTATACAAGCGCATCTTTCGCGGTCGTGGTTCTCTGTTTTCAAAGTGGCCAAGAAACTCGGTGTTCTGAGAAACTTGAACCCCCCCCCAAGACTTTCGGAAACACCGTTCTCTGATTTTCTGTCCCTTTGATCCCGAGAAATCTGATCAACCATCTACGATTCAAAATAGAGCCGCCTGCAGTCGTATCTTTCTGTTTACAATCGAGGCACAGTGGTGGACAAAAGAAAGTTTGAAACATATTCAAAAAATTCTGAAGTTTTGTGAATACGTAGGGGATTTCTTTCTGATTACAACGCAATTTTTGTTTGCTCCCGAAATTCACTCGAAGGGGGTGAAATTAACCCCTGAAAATCCGGCTATTTTCCCATTTTCTGTTATAACTCGCGAACTAGATAGAAAAAAAGTTTCTGGACAAAAGTTATTTCTTTTAATTAGATCCATCATTTGGTAAAAAAAGTTATTTTACAGTTCACGAGTTATAACACAAAATCAGGAAATAACCGGAATGTTGGGAGTCAATTACACCCCATTGGGGTGAATTTGGGCGGCAAACAAAAATTGCGTTTTAATCAGGAGAAAATTCCCTACGTATTCATAAAGTTTCAGAATTTTTTGAATTTCCGGGTTCGGGATGTTCCCTTGTGAGAGATTTTGTAGACTGCCAAGGGAAGTTCGGCAACTCGAAAATTCAAAGGAATCTGAAACTTTGCAGAAATGTAGCTCCAGTGAGGCTAGTAACGTAGCTAACTATTTTTTGATCCGACAATAAAACCGTCCTAAGGGTGGAAACACCCCCTCAAAGAAATCGCGACTTGTCATATTATCGTGAATATCTACGAAATTGTAAAACGTATCAAAAAGAAGTTAAATTAAAAGTTCTATGGTTTCTTATGATCAATAAAGCGGCGATAAAGAATTTTTAAAAAAAACACCTACTTTTTTAAAAATTTATTCCCACCACACTTTTTCTCGACAATTCTTTAACACCACATTGTAGGAAATCGGAAGCCATAAAACTTTGAATGGAACTCTTTTACGATACCTTTTACGGCTTTGCAGATATTCACAATTTCTTTGAAAGGGTGTTCCCACCCTTAGAACCGTTTTATTGTCGAATAAAAATATAGTTACGTTATTAGCATCACTTGAGCTACATTTCTGCAAAATTTCATATTTTTTTTTTAATTTTCGGGTTGCCGAACTTCCCTTGCGGCTTTCTCTAATTATCACAAAATTATCAGAGCTTCGTTTGCAGAGATGTTTCTTAATTGTCCGGAAAATTCTTCCCCTTCTACCTTTCACCAGAGCCGAGCTTTGAACGGCGATCCTTGGAGCAGGATTCGCAGTGCTACTGAAATTCAATGGACTTGTATTGTGTCACCCAAGCCCCGTTTCATTCTGACGAAACAGTGACACCAGGAATTTCCCAGCTCTCCGGGAACGGCTGCAATTGCTGGCACGCTCGTGAACGAAGTGAAACTTGCAATTTTCATGCGTAACCCAGCGCCGATTACGGTCGGCGACGCGGAAGAACGAATCTCTGATAATCGGATAATAGAGGAGGAACTGCAATTGCGGTCGGCCAATTAATTTGGCGCCCCGTGATCAGTCCTTTGAACCTGTGCTACCGCTTCGGTAAACTGGCGGCTCACTTGCAGCGTCCTTTAACAGGATTTGAGAACCGCGAAACCAATGCCCCACCATTCCACCTGTCATCCTCCATTCCCAAAACTCGAAAAGTAAAAATTGCATAAGAATTACATTATTTGAAATATTATTCCTAATAACAGGTTATTTTATTTCATGGTTATTTCGTTTTCGAAATACAACTGTGTTACTTTATTTGAAGAAATAATTTTGAAAATAATTATCTCAAGATATAATAAAATAGTCCATTATTTGAAATTGCTATAACTGAAAATAACGGACTGATATATTATTTCAAATACCTAGGTATTTCTTATTTTAATTTCAAATCAAATTTAGCCAAATTAAATTATTTCGTTTTCGAAATTAAACTGTGTTACTTTATTTCAAGAAATAATTCTGAAAATAATTATCTTAAGATATAATAAAACAGTCCATTATTAATTCTTATTTTAATTTCAAATCAAATTTAGCCAGGTCTGCTAAGGAGGGCTTAGAAAAATTAGAAGAAGAATTGAAAAAACAGTGAAAGATTTTAAGAACGAGAATTCTGCACCTGCAGAATGGGGAAAAACATTTCTACGTTCTTCCCAAGGTACAATAGCGGTTAAAAAAAAGCTTGAACCGTGAATGATAAGAAAAATAAGACACTTCCATTAGAAAGAATCATACCTATCTTAAAATGTATATTTCCCTGATTGGAGGGGTTATAATAGAAATTAGTGCATAATACTCAAAGTCTATTATAAAATGTGAAATACGAGTTTTGTAGTTTCTTTCGACCCTCACTGTATCACAGCAACGTAGGGCCTATTAATCCGCATGAAAGGAGAAAAATGTCCCACAACAGAATGTCCGATCCCCTCCCCCGCATCGCCGAGATAGTTTTGATTTAGAGAAAGTGGCCTGATCAAGCCCGAGCCATGAAAACCAGGGGTCAGTATTACTTTTAATACTCTCGCCGCTACGTTTCAGCTGGAATCCAATCTGGATGCGGTAAAACGGGAAAAATTGCGGGGCAGTACGTGACAGGAAACGTGCACAGCGCCCAGCTGCTTCTTTGATCGTAACTTATCATGACCTTTCTTACAAAGAAACTTGCGGCCCGCTGCGTTATTTTACCTCGTGAGGCATTTAGAACCGTTCCGGCTGAAAAGGATCGCGGGAAATCGCTCCTGTTGCTCCAGATTACAGCGAGAGTTGCTTTTCGCTTTTACTGGTTCCCTCAGAATCGCCCCAAAGAAACCAGACACCGTTAAACGAAAATAGAAGCAACAGGGATTTGCGAAAAGTCTCTTTAAAGAACTTCGACTCGGCGAGGTACTTGAGTGACTTGAAATTTTTCGAAAAAAAAATAATAAATAAATCGATATTTATAGTTTCAAAATTGGGAGAATTTTTTTCAGCGAGAAGTGGAGAATTTTTTCTCAACGATTGATGGACCGGTGTGGTTGAAATTTTTGGAAAAATTTCACACGTTTTGTAGCAATTTCTTGAGCTCGAATTTCACGTCGGAGAGCAGTCAGATGGACTAAAAATAAACGTTTCATGATCGGGGGTCATGTAAGTCACAGACTATCATCGTTATCGACGCGACCTTACTATGAAGTTCAGCCTCCCCTTCAAAAATATGCCTCTCTTTTGCGGGGCTAATCAGCTCAGTGTAAAAATGTTTATCGATTATAAAACGAGTCAATAAGATTTATTATCGCCCCCTTCTCCTTCGCGGTGAATAAATCATCAATCATGCAGGCTCTTATCGCGCCTTCGACGAACCTCCGGAACGGATCACGTTATCCAATTGTTGTTAATATTCTGACTGATCGATTTTAACTGCGTCTAAATTAATTTCCCCCATTTTTCCACAATTGTCCTACACACTTTGCGAGTTCGATAATTTAGTCTTTTAATCCCCCGAGAGTTGCTTAAACGTCTAAATAAACGACAATCAATGAAAGAATGAAAATTCCCTCAAAATATTCCAAGCAAATTGAGGAGTTGAAATGGAAATGGTAAATGTACATATGTGCCAGAAGAGAAAATTTTCAGTATTTTCTTTTCAACCGCAGTGACGTTACAGGTACTCAGCACCCCACCTTTATGTTGCGACAGCCCCAGAAGCTAAAATAAATTATTCTAGCACTTACAGCATTCCCCATTGTGGTTACACCACTTTTCCATTAAAAAAATAATTTTTCACTTCTTTGGCATTTACCATTTCAGCTCCTCAATTGAAAATGTCGAAAGTGCAGTGGCGTTATTAATTAACAGAGTGAAATATAATGCTATCGAGTCAGCAGAAACAGAGAGGGAAAATCGAGTGTTGAATTCTGGCTTTCACGCGGTCGAATGCCTCCGGGGTAGGTTTTCGCGCGAAATATCCCCGTCGTTGGGAATTTATCGAGCTGGGTGGAGTACAGCGAGGATTTCGAGTCACGTTTCGAAAATGCTTCGACGTAGCCGCGGAAGTTTTATCGCGCAGGGAACGGGAGACGTAAAGGAAAGACTCTCGAAGGACAGGGACGATTAACGAAGCGCGATTAATTTTAGGGGGGGGGGGGCTTGCAACCGATACAGGGTTCGACCTTTTTTTATTGTCTTTGTTATCATGTTGCCGTCGATTACGATATGATTATCGTGGTTATTATGTTGTTACGCGCTATTGGCATGATTATCCACGGTTATTATGCTGTTACAACATTATTATATGCCGACCGGCCGCGTTTATGCGACGTCGAAACAAATCTCGATGAAGCAACTATTTCGGACCCCCTTAATGACACAAATGGACGGGGCCGGGCACGTTCAATGCAACTCTCTGATCTCTATTGAGCATAAACGGCTACCAAAATGGACGGTAGACGATCCAGTAACGAAATAAACGGGAGCAATTAAAATTTATACCAAGCCCCCATTCACCGGGGTCGACGTAACTTCCATTCTTTTAATGTAACTCGGCACTGTGCAAGAAGACGTGGGATGCACTGCATTTTCTAGTTTGGAATTTGTTAAAATGGCCTGGAGAATGTTTTAATATTCTCCTTAGAGGGGACCGTTTAATAAGCGCTATTAATTGCATTGGGCTATTTACTTTGACTTGATTTTTGACATCTGATTTTCTCTGTTGTTTCAGAAAAATGCAAAGTCGGCTGCCATGGAAGTAAGTACTCCAAGTACATTAAGGGTTCATAAATTTGGGGTATTAAGGGGTAGATTTGAGAGGGTGCAGAAATTCGAGCGTGAAAGAAATTACATCTTTACCTTCATTAATCTTTAGCTGAAGTATAACATTCGTGAAAGATGAAAATCGAATGGATATCTAATGTGCAATTGTCTTACACACAAGTTTTAAGCAACACTAGCATCTTGTTAGGTTCTCTGAAAATAAATTTCATCTACAACTTGGCAATATTTTAAAAGCACATTAAAAAAGACCGAAAACACGCAGAAATTTTAAGGGCTGTTTTAACCCTTCAAAGTAAAGTTTCACAGAAAAAATTGCTCGTTACAATATGCTCTAATATACTCTAGATTCTCACGAAGTTTCATTAAACTCAGAACTTTCGAGTAACACTAACAAAGAGGTCAATGGCGCGAAAAGGGTTAAGAACCCCTAACCTAGATTTTCCCAAGTTCTACAACTAGTATCTACTGATGCAATGTATTTCTTACCTTGACGAATCGCAGTGCACCCAAGCAAGACGTATCAGGAAGGACACACGTACACGTACAATCTGGAAGGGCTGTCGGTGACGTCTGTCACCGCTGCCCAGGGGGATGCGACCCTAAATCTGGCGGCCACCGTGGAGCTGTCTATTAAGCCAGACTGCGTTCATCAGCTGCGGTTGAAAAACGTTCAGCTTAATGGAGCGGTAATTGTCTTGCGATTTTTAAATTAGCCTTACAACAAATTTCTAACTACCAATTTCTTCGCATCTGTCTGTCCAAGTTGCAAATTATGTTTCAATACTGTGCTCCGCGTTGCTCTTGCATAAGTTTACTGACCATTCAACACGTTTTTTAGCCTCCATCCACACCAGACGTCGAGCAATACGCAGTCCAGTTCAATTATCACGGTGGACACATCGACACAGAGATCTGCAGCGAACCTGGGGACTCCCAAGCGTCGCTCAACATCAAGAGAGCAGTTGTCTCCATGTTCCAATCGGCTGTTATGCAGGATAGCGGTTCGACGATCCACCACGAGGTTCGTACCCTTGAAACGAGACGATTAAGAAACATTTTACCTAGAGTTCCATTCAGATCTCGCCTATTCAAATCGTCAACTATATTTCTGCAGAGATATCCGCGGAGAATAGAAACCATGGATAGCAGTACCATTGGTTTTATGGAAATTTATCGATTTTATTGAAGTCACTTGACATACCAAGTAGCTTTACTAATCAAACTAAGATCATAAGTCACCTAGAATCGATCTTATACTCGTGAAATGTCTCTTTTGCTGAAACCACCTCTGGCAATTACAGTGGTGCTCAGTTCTTTCGGCTATTCTTCTGCGAAGGTCCTTTATGACCTGAAGCTCATCGAAACGTAACAAATTGGCAAGGAAAGGAATCCTATCTTTATGAAAATAGTACGAATTGATTGGTGAGGTTCTTCCCATGAAAATGAGTCCAAACACGACATAAATCAGACCATTTTTAGGATTATTGGTAGTTAATAGGAATCTACTATACACAATCCTAAAAATAGTCCGATGTATGTCATGTTTGGACTCATTTTGATCGGGAGAACCTCGTCACACAATTCGTACTATTTTCATAAATATAGGACGAAAAATATCATAACATTAGTATGTCAATCTCACTTACGCTTGCTATATCCGTTCACTTTCCTCGTCAATCTTTAAAATTAAAACGCCCTACCAAAGCAAATACACTAGCGGAAGCCTGACAAACCTGACAGCCCAAAAGACAACCTTGCGCAAAGAATTCTCTAACCCGCCCCTTACGATGCAACTGTATTTGCAGACGGACGTGATGGGCGCCTGTCCGACGGACTTCACGTTCCATAAGGAGGGCGACTCGCTGATCGTTCGCAAGATCAGGAATCTAGGCCAGTGCGCGTACCGCGAGAGCATCAACCAGGACTTGATATCAGCCAGCACCGACACAGCAGCAGGAATCAAGTCCTCGCCGCTTCTGGCGTCAGAGCAGGAAGTCGAGCAACGATTCAAGCGTGGCATCCTGAAGAAGGCGATGTCCAAGGAAGTGTACAAGCTAAGGCCCTTCAGCAACGGCAACGCAGGTGCGAAAACGGTCGTGGAGACCACCCTGACGCTCAAAGACACCAAGCCCGACACCCCGACAGCACCAGTGTCTGAGCCCAAATCCATCATCTTCGAGGCACCCCACCCAGTCCTTAAATCCTCCGCGGACACCATCAGCAAAGCTCTGAAAGCTGCCAAGGAGGAAGTGGCGGGCGGTGTAAAGCCAAACGCAGCTTCTAAATTCGCTGACCTGGTGAAGGTACTCAGGCTGAGCACCAAGAACGACATACTCTCCGTCTACCAAAAAGTCCGCGCCGGGGCTGGCTTCGACAAAGGCGACCAGAAGCTCTTACTGGACGCTCTCTTCCGCGCTGGAAGCGGCGAATCAGCCGAGGTGGCGGTGGAATTGATCAAGAACAAGGAGGTCTCTGGTGTGCAGTCGTTGCTCTTCTACGCCAGCTTGGCTTTAGTTCGACACGTCAACCTACCATCAGTGACGGCTGTCACCTCTCTCCTGGACCAGCCTAACCTGCCCAGGCTGGGCTACCTGGGTGTGGGACAAGTGATCGGGAAGTACTGCCAGGACCATTCCTGCGAGAACGTGGCTGAGGTGAAGGAGGCGGTGCACAAGATCCGCGAGAAGGTGGGCAACGGCAAGTCCAAGACGAGAGAGCAGGAGAACCAGATAATATCCGCCCTCAGGGCGCTGGGGAACACTCAGTTCCTGGACGATGCTACTCTGCAGAAGCTGGCGAATATCGGTGCTGATAAGAACGTGCGGAACCGTGTCAGGGTGGCCGCCATCGAGGCTCTGCCCACCAGGTGCTCGATGAAATGGAAGAACACGATGTTCAAGGTGCTGGCTGACCAGAACGAAGACAGCGAGATCAGGATCAAGACGTATTTGTCGTTGGTTGCCTGTGCCTGTCCCCACGTGGCCAACAACTTGAAGGAGGTGTTGGACACAGAGACCATCAATCAGGTTGGGTCGTTCATACAGACCCACCTGAAGAACCTGAGGGCTTCCACCGACCCCAACAAGCAGGACGCTAAGAACCAGCTTGGACTCATCAAGCCGCGCACCAAGTTCCCCGAGGACTTCCGTAAGTTCTCGTTCAACAACGAGCTGTCTTACAAGATCGACGCTTTCGGCCTCGGCTCAAGTGTCGACAGCAACGTCATCTACAGCCAGAACAGCTTTGTGCCGCGCTCAGCAAACTTGAACGTCACTATGGAGCTTTTCGGCCGCAACATGAACTTCCTCGAGCTCAGCAGTCGCGTGGAGAACCTGGACAGGGTGCTGGAGCACATCTTCGGGCCCAAGGGGAAAGTCTGGGAGTACGATGTGGATGAAATGATGGGGGGTGGACCCAGCGCTGCCAGCAAGATTGGGAAGTACATCCATGATCGATACGAGAAGTCGGTCCGCGGCAAACGGGAGGTGAAACAGGGGGAGCTGGACAAATTCGCGAAGAACGTACACTTGAGGGGCAACGAAGTTGATGAGAACCTGGACCTCGACCTGTCTGTCAAGGTGTTCGGCGTAGAGCTCGCCTACATGAGCTACGAGGGCGACGCGGACAAGTTGAACCCCGAGGCGCTCGTCGACAACATCTTCAATAACATTGACAAAGGCTTCAAAATGGCCAAGAACTTGAACTACAACCTAGAGAACTACCTCCATTTCCTCGACGCTGAACTCATCTATCCAACCAGCTTGGGCAGCGCTCTGACCCTCGGCGTGACTGGTACAAGCGCAGTTCAGATGAAGACCAACGGAAATGTCGACATCGCTGCCATCTTGGGGGATCCCAAGAACGCGGCGATCCGCGTGGCCCTTGAGCCCAGCGTGTCTGTCACCATCGTGGGCAACATGGTCGTTCGTGGCCTGGGAGCTGAATCTGGCATGAAGATCGTCAGCACTCTTCACACAGCCACCAGTACTGACGTGTCCATAACCGTGTTGAATGGGAAGGGCGTCGACGTGAACTTCGGCATCCCCAAGAAGAAGCACGAGGTGATCAGCGTGAGCAGCGAGGTGTTGCTCAGCAGCGGTCCAAAGGGCCAATACGAGGCACCCAAGTTCGGAAAGGGCAAGGAGCACTCAGACTGCTTCGAACAGTTCTCCAGTATCCTCGGCTTGACGGTGTGCGGACAGTTCTCGTTCCCTTACGAGAACCTGGCCACCATTCAGCAGAAGCCGCTGTTCCCCTTAAGCGGACCAGCCAAGTTCGCGATCACGGTCGAGAACAACGACGTCACCAGCTACCACTTCAAGGTCCACCTCAACACAGACGAGCCCAGCAAACGTTCCTTCGAGATTCTGCTTGACACTCCCAAGAGCAGGACCAACAGACACGTGTCCATGATTCTGGAGGCAGGCCTGGTGCCCAACATGTACGCCAAAGCGTCCCTGAACTCGCCGATTAAGAAGGCCTCTGTAGAAGCCATGCTCAAGAACACCCCGCAAGAACGCACGCTCACGATCCAAGCTCTCCACGATAGTGACGAGTACTACGGTCGTGTTGGCGTGCTGGCTAGTGGCGGCAAGTACAAGCCCGTGTTGGAGTACAAGGTACCCGAGCACGTCGAGAAGCTAGCCAGCGCGAAAACCGGTCTGCAGGCGGGCCAACAGTACAACGTACAGGGCACTGTGGACGTCTCTGACTACGAAGGTGGACAGAAGTTCGTGCTCGACAAGGTTGCCCTCGTAATCAGCGGCCAGAAGCTGCTCGTCATCGACGGTTCCCTTATTTGGACGCCGAAATCTGTCGCCGTAGACACCAATCTGGGCTATACCGACAAGAATCTAGCCCTCAAGGTGGACGGGAAGAAGCTTGGGGACTGCCACTACGCGCTGACTGTCGCCGCCATGCCGTCGACCGATGCTAACATCGGGTTCAACCTCAATTGGGAGTTGAAGAGGGAGAGCAATGAGATGAATCACAAGCTAGTCTTCATCCACGGGCCTGATCTAAAATCCGAGACGAACCGTCTGTCTTTAGAACAGAACGCTGTCTACAAGCTGGGCCCGAAGGATCTTCGCCTGTCCACGTCCAACGAGCTCAAGTACCCGTTGCAGAACCTGAAGCTGAAGCTAGACGGCAAGCTGACGCAAAAGTCCATCAGCGGCGACATCGAGATCAAGTACCAGAAGTTCAAGTTCGGCACGGAGCTGTCCGCCAAGAAGAACATGGAGAAGCCAGGCGACTACGAGGTCGAGCTGGAGGCCGAGCTCATGGACAACAACGTCGAGCTCAAGTCCAAGCGCACCATTCTCGACGTCCACAAGTGCAAGCTTACCAACTCCCTTGTGCTGTCGCCAGGCGGTAAGTACAACGCTGACGCAATCGTCACCTACGACGTCGGCAAGAACAACGTAAACATTCAGCTGGACGGTGACGTCAACTTGAACGGGAAGAAGATCAAGGTGGACACTGGCTTGGAGGCCAACCAACAGGCGATCAATTCTCGCGTCATCGTCAAGGTCGACGGCACTAAGTACATCGAATTCTTGCTCAAGACCCGCAAACCACCCAATCCGACCGGCACTCTCAGCCTGAATCTCAAGAACTATCTGGTCGCTACCGGTCAGTACAATTACCAGAACGGCAAAGGAAGCGGAAATCTCAACATCGACATTCCCAAGATCAACCGCAAGGTAAAGGCAACCGGTGACCTGTCCGTGTCCGGGTCTGAGCACGTCGCCAGCCTCGAGATCCTCTACGACGCCGAGAAGGACCCCACCAAACGCATCAAGCTGTCCACCATCTCTGACATCACGAAAACGTCCGTGGACACGAAGAACGTGCTCGAGATTCTGTCCAACAAACTGGAGGTGAACGCCAAGGGCAAGCTGCAGGGCACCATAAACATAGGTCAACTGCAGGTGGACGCGGACATGACCCTGCCAAACGGACGTTACCTGGTGTGCAAAGTAAAGCGTACTTCCACGAAGAAGAACGACAAGTTCGACGTGGAGGTGGAGAGCGAACTGGTAGACCACGTGACGAAGGGCGGACAGTCGAGGAAATTGGTATACAACGCTGTCGCCAAAGAACTGGACATGCGGTCGGCGACGTTCCACGGCGAGGGTACCGTGAAGCTGGTAGACTTCGATGGCAAGGACACGCAGATATCGTGGACCGGGAAGAATGTCGTGCAACCTAACAAGCAGAGGCAGACTGAGATGGACATCGAGCTGGCTGGAGCGAAGGTCCCGAAGAAGTGTCAGCTTCAGGTTAGCACGACCAGCGGCGAAAATGAGACGGGGTACAAGGTCAAATCGTCCTTCGGCGATTACTCACTGTCGGTAAGTCACTCACGAAGACAGGGTAGGAACTTTTGAACGAAACCAGGTTATATTGGGTTGGTGCATATGGAATTGCTGATCGCGGATTCCGTGAACGTTCCTTTGTTGATAGTGGGAATACGCCATTTCACCTAAAAATTGCATTTTTAGCCTGGCTTCGTTCAAAAATTGCTCATCCCGATCATAGAAAAGTCTCCAGGAGTCTTCTGAACTAGTATGAATTCTCATCTGTGTTTGTGGCGATAGACTGCAGGAAATCTGCAGCCTGGCAACAAGGTGGACAAGCCTTCCAAGCTGCAGGGTACTTTGGATCTGAAAATGCCCAGCGACAAGCTCAGCAATTTGAATCTCGAAATCTCCAGTAGCCTATTGGAGCCAACCGAGGACAACGATCTACTCGAGTCTCAAGAGTCCATAAAACTGACGTACAACAACGACAAAACGATCCAGATGGAGTCGTACTTGAAACTGGTGGGACTTAGCAATGGCCTGGAAACACCCAGCGAGGGCAAGAGTAAGCTCACCCTCAGTGTCCTCAAGTTCCCCCAATTGAAGGTGGATGGCAACTACAAGTTCAATCCTACGGAGGAGAAGAAGACGGCTACCATGGATGTGAACGCAAGCTTTGGAGACAGGAAGGCCACTCTTCAGGTCAACAATGAATACCGCCCGGACGTAGCTGTTGTAAATATGAAGGCTAAGTGCGACCTGCAGCTCGAGAACCTGCGCAACATCGAAATGGACCTCGTTTACAAGGTACAGATTTGCCTATGGGACTTTATTACCTTATCGCTCAGAATGGGAGAGACTGCGAATTAGCGAGAGAGACTGGCGAGAGAACCACATGAGGTACCTACCAATTTAGATAAAACTTTGTAGAAAAGTAGAGAGTTGAAAAATATTTCACTGTTCGACCCTAACTGTAGACACTTAATAGTTTACGAGACATTTAAGAATAAACGTCACATTTACTTGTTGGAGTTAAGTGTCTGAAACTTCAATGTTATAACAAGTAGCGCCGATGGCTTGGTGGTAAAGTAATTGCTTCCTAACCACGTAGCTTGAGTTCAAATCCCCTTGACCTGCCAATTATTTTTCACAGTTCATTCTACTTTATATACTTAGCATAAACATTTCTTAAAAAATATAAAATATAAATTAAATTAAATAATAAATATTAATTGTGAGCGACCCTCTCGCTCAAATACAGTGTCTCTCCCATTCGCCGCTGCAAGAACAGGAAAAGTAGGGGGATAACGTTCAATTTAGTTCGAGACAAATACTGTACAAGCATCTTTGAGCATCATCTCGCATTCCAGAGGCACAAGGACGAGAACAGGCGGACAACAGACGTCGTCGTCACCGCTGACAGTACCAAGTACACCCTGAACAGCGAGATCCAGCAGCAGGGCGCGGACAGTCTGTTCAACGTGAAGGCCAGCACCCCAGCAGGGAAGACAGAAGTGCTCTCCAAGTTCCAGAAGCTCGGTGGACAGGAGTTCAAAGGTGACTCGAGCGACATCGTGTCAAGATTGCTGCACGTAAGAGGAGGAGGTTCGATAGGGCTGAGCTTGATGGGCTGTTCGTTACAGGTGAATGGAAGGTGGTCACGCCCAAAGGATTCGCCAGTGCTGACACGCACGTTAGCCTGGAGAGCGTCGAGGACTTCGTCATCAGCGCAAACTTCGATAGCGACAAGATCAAGCACCGCAAGATCCACGCTGAAATCGCCAACAAGCCCACCGCCAAGGCAGGCAAGAGGATCGTCATCACTATCACTAGCGACGGCCAGAATATCGTTACTGGAAGGTATGGCATCAGTTAAATATACCTCACACGGTTGCCATTGCTATGGGAACTCTTAAGGCTACGTTGCTAGGAAGCCTTGCACTTTAAGGCGGGTAGTAAAGACACTTTCTCACCGTTTTTCAAACATATTCCGGACTAAGATTGCACTGTCTATGCAGCACGAACTACAAGAAGCGCGAGGAGGACGGGAAGATCGTGGTGGAGGGTAACGGGAGCCTTAAGGTCGGCGACAACGCGAGGAGCTCCTCGTTCAAGTACACCCGCCAGCAGCTGACACACGAAAAGGACGGCGAGGTCGGCGTGGCGATGGTGCTCAACGCGAATTTCGGACCCTCCGCCATTGTCGGCGAACTGAAGCTCTCGAACAAGGAGGTTCACCTGTTCAATAGCTACTGCGAGCAGAACAAGGACTGCGCCCACTTCAAACTACAATCGATACTAGACACTGAACGTGAGTGCTGTACTTGTACTTCTGTAATCTGACAATTGGTTGTGCGACGGTAAGATTCAAGTATGTCATACTTGAAACACTGAAAGTTGTACGGAAGTTGTACACCCGAGGCAGTACCGTCATGGATGGACAATGTCCCAGCAGCTTTATAGATTATTTGGTTTGACCTTTCTGGGATGATATTTTCAGAGAAAACTTTGCTGAAGCATCAAATAACAGTGGAAGTCGACCTGAAGAAGTTCAACGTGCCAGCTGAATTTGGTCTGAAGACCAGCACCGAGTTCAAAGCTCCAACTCTGGACCACACCACGAACCTCTACCTCCACTCAACGAAAGACAAGTCTGAGTACACGTACCAGCTCTTCGTGCATCCCAAAGAAGCAGGTAGAGATGAGGAAGGGTGGCTGTGCTGACGACGATCGTCGCATTTGTGGGATCCTCTTCATTTATTATGTCCTTGGTTATAGCTACCATCCTGACCCTGCCAGCTCGCGAGATGGCTGTTATTCTGTCTTTCGATTTGCCAAGGACCAAGAAAACTGGGGCATACAGACTGGACCTGTCTGTCTATTTGGACAGGAAGAACAAGCCAACTGATAAGACCAGCTTGACAGCTAGTGGAGACATAAATGTTGACAAGAACATCATGTTCCTCAACGGAGAGACCAGATTCACTTATCCAACGCAGACTAAGGTACCGTAGATCGATTTTCGCTTCTTCGAGATTACAAAGTGGTCGTTCCTATGTGTACTCATTTTCCTCAGTAATGAGTTTGAAAAATTATTAGAGTTACATATCTATTGATACTACATTACTAAAAAGAAATTAACACTGTGTGTGACGCAAAGTTTTGAAAAATGTCCCTTTAACCCTTGAACAGTGAATAATTCGGTTTCAGGTGGACGCAGGGTCCATTTTAATCCATAATTTAATTCACACACACCTCAGAGCTTCCCTAGTGGAATCTGATCCTGTTATAATCTAAAATCCTCAGTTTTCTCAAGAAGTAATACATGTAGTTTGCTATATAAAATGGGTCTAAATTGGCCCTGCATCTAGGGTCAACAGGGACATTTTGACCTACAATATAAATTCGTTAATAATATACTCAGAATTAGGGCCATAAAGAATATTCGAACAATCTAAGTATTCGAATATTCGAATACTCGAAGAAATTATTCGAATTTTCGAATACTCGAAGAAATTATTCGCATTCGAAATTATTCGAATTTTCGAATACTCGAAGAAATTATTCACATTCGAAATTATTCGATATTTTCGAATACTCGAAGAAATTATTCGCATTCAAGTCAAAACCAACGCTTCGCACAAGACGCAAACTGTAAATCGATATTCCACCCCGCTAAAAATGAATACTCTTGTTTAAAGGACATGGTAGTGAAAGGAAAGCTCCACTATGGTGGCGAACGCTTGCTTGACGCCATCGTGGACATTGACGTGTTCGCCAAGAAGAACCAGAAGATCGTCATCGTTGCCAACCTCCAGCGGAACGAGCTTCCAAACGGGAACAACGTGACTGGTGTACTCGAGGTGAACAGCCATGGCCAGCAGCTGAAGCTCGACCTCAAGTCCCACCTGGCCGCATCCACCATGGAAATAGGATTCGGCACCTTGTTCACCTACAACGACGTTCACCAGAAACCAAAGACTCTGGGCGCCCTGTTCTCCGCCGACCTCGGCCGTATCTTCCTACTCGTAACTCTGCCTGACAAGGAGCTGATCAAGGACGAGTGGAAGATGCAACTCTCGAAGGCTCAGCAGAAGGTGGACAGGGAGCTGTCCCTGCTGGGCGAGACACCCGAGGTGATGAGCTTCGAGGCTAACGACATGAATCGCTTCAAATTCCTCAAGTACCCCAAGAGTGAGTTAACTTTAGAACGACGAACAGGATTGAAAGGTTCAATCCACTCGGTTACCAGCACTTATGCCCGATCACGTTTATTTCAGACAATCCTAACAACAAGCTAAGTGTCAATGGCCAGGTCGTGATCGGTCAGTTGGCCGAGGTCCACGCAGACGCCTTCAAAGATGGCGCCAAGAAGAACCTGTTCCACATCTTGGTCCACCTGGACGAGAAGCAGTTCCTGAAGCCCGACTTCGGATACAACAAGGAGAACGTGGCCCAGGTTCTGGTAAGCAGACACAGGTATTGCTAATTGCCACTGGAAGGCAGGGTGAGTGGAGATCGCTGAAGGTTAAGTTCAATGCCCCAGGATGATGCTAAGAACAGCAACGTGGAGCTCGTGAAGAAGATGAAGGACGTGCAGGAGTACGTGATGCAACAGGTGCAAGCGGAGTGTGGAGACTTGGTGGAGCACCTGAAGAAGGCGCAGCCGAACATGAAGCCACTTCTGGAATATTACAAGACGGAGCTGAATAAGATGAAGGACGAGGTCAGCGCTGATGAGACTATCAAGGAAATTCAAGCTACTTTGTGAGTATCTTAATTCTTTAAAAAAAATAGTGAGAGTGCTAACTCAAAATCTCGAGCTCCCTAACCAAACGTCACTTTCCGTTCTCAAGGAAGAAGTACTTCGGCGCCATAGTCGCTATAGTCACGAAGACCATGAAGGAAGTGGCGGAGGGTGTGGAGAAGCTGCAGAAGCATTTCAACGAGATCCTATCCAACCTAAAGGAGTCCGTAAAGGGGGTCTACCCTCAGCTCAAGGCGTCCTACGACAAGTTGTTCCACGAATGCATGAACATCCTCGACGCTGCGGCCAAGCTCGCCAACACTTATCTCAAGGCTGTCCTGGACCTGATAAACAGACACCAGAAGGAGCTGCAGGACTTGATAAGCGTGGTATCTGGGATAACTCAGGACTTCGCCAACATCATCATGAAGTCTTTGGAGAAGATCAAGCGCGACCTCGAGGAGTTCGGCGCGCTGCTAATAAACCAGTTGAAGGCCCTACCGATCTACGAGATGGCGAAGCAGAGGCTGGAGGATCTCAAGAACTTCCAGCTACCCGAGAGTGTCCAGGGTCCCATCCAGGACATCTGCAACATGATCAAGAACGCTCTGCCCACAGAAGAACTTCGCCAGTTGGCCGAGACCATTTGCCAATACATCGCCAAGCACATTAAACACGAGAAGGTACGTTTCGAAGGCCACATTTATTCATCCAGAGCATTCAGCACCGAGAAAAGGTTCCGCAGAGATCTGCAGGTCTGAAATGTCCCGTTTTCCAATTCGGTCACGATGACGATCCCGCGACAGACAAGCCCGAGTCCCCCAGCTTTGCGGAATGAAGACGCTGGTAACTTAAATGTTTCTCCCTGCCCGCAGGTGGACGACGTGGCCGAAATTAAGAAGATCTACTCCAACGCCGTAAACGCGGCGCAATCCGCTCTCGGGCTTCTGCGAAAGCAGGCAACGCTAGACAACGTATTGGACCTCGTCCAAATCCAGCAGCCCATTGATTTCGGCCTTTTGTCTAAGTTCCCAGGCATCGCCACCCTCAGGCTCTCCGTTCTGAATGTGTTGCGCAACGGCGAGCTGCCAACACTTTCGGATCTGTACTACGCTTATAGGTAAGCAGTAAATGAAATCCTGTGAGTCGTAGTCGGGCCGCACCTTTGTCCGGGGCCCCTCTTAACGAAATTAGATTGCTCGATACAAAGCCACTGAAATTAGAGGGAGAGATGCAAATTACGCTGCACCTCGGTTCCGGCTCCATGCAACCCTTCTACACTGTCACGTACTCCCTGTCTGATCCTTACCACCCCGCGAATGTTTAGTTATCGCACCTCGAGTTTTCCATGCTCGTCAAAGGCTTCTCAGATGAAAACTTTGGACAGTGCTCAAGTCAATATGCAGGGTGGCAACAGGTGTCAGAAACCTCAAAGGGCGATTCTTCGTGAATAAATAAGTCGAAAATGTGGAATAAAATTTCTTAATATCGCGCATCGTTTTCGAGAAATTTGGTTTTCAATACTGAAGTACAGAGGGGTAAAAAAGTGATAGTCACTGCCTTCACAGGTGAACCTACACCTCCGAATCGGTGGAGATTTGTAAAAAAAACTTGCTGCAGAATTGTTTATAACATTGAAAATTAATGTTAAATTTTTTTTTCTGTACTGTTCTCTAAAAAAATCGATAAAATTTTGGCAAAGATGAGCTGGTCCATGGTGATTTTTTTTACAAATCTCCACCGATCTGGAGGTGTAAATTCACCCCTAAAAGCAGTGACCACCACTTTTTTAACACCCTGTACATACTAGGCTAAAATTCAATGTCAATTTTCTCGAAAAAGAAGCGCAATAGCAACAAATTGTATTCTATATTATCACTTTAATATTTCACGTAAAATCACCCCTTAAAGTTTCTGACACCTGTTGCCGAACACCCCGCATAACGAAGGTCTTCGGAACACTTCCTTAGAGTCTGTTCGAGCATTGCTCGGGTCTCGAAACATTTCCCATATTCGAGAGATCAGATGCTTCGATCTCTGAGGTATCAAGTTAGTCAAGGGACCTCGAAGAATCGGCGTCAAGCGAAAGCTCTCTGTGCAGACCAACCCTCTACCCGAGCAACATCCTCCCACCGTTCAAGAAATCGGGCGTCGTCACCGACGGAGGACACTTCTTCACGTTCGACGGCCGCCACATGACGATGGCCGGCAGGTGCACGTACATCCTGGCGCAGGACATGCAGGACGGCAACTTCTCCGTGGTGGCCAACTTTAACAACGGCGTTCTAATCAGCGTCACGATCACGGAGCCCAAGGAGAGCATCACGCTCAAGAACAATGGCAACGTGAGTCACCGGCCTCTGGTTCAAGACCACCTCGTCCGTCAACGGGGGGCATAATTAAGGCGTTTCTGTCCTCAGATCCTGGTGAATAATAAACCAGCCGATTACCCAGCCAGCACGAAGAATCTGCACGCGTATCTCGTCCAGCCTTTCGCCAATGTCAAGTCCGACTACGGTGTGCGCGTTACGTGCTCGAACATGGCGCCCATGATTTGCGCCGTCCACGTCTCCGGCTTCTACCTCGGTAAACTCCGAGGCCTGCTCGGCGACGGCAACAACGAGCCGTACGACGACTACACTTTACCCTCCGGAAAGGTGAGCGTCTTATGTCACGCGGCGGCAGTGCATACAGGGCGATTCAAGTGACTTGTCCACTCTGAGTAACTTATAAATTTTAAGTGTAATATTTAAAAGAGCAGGGAATTATGTATGAGAAAGTATTAGGCTTTATTTGTCCTAAAGCTAATAATAATAACAGGTATGGAAGTCAACGGACACCACTTTTAGCACCTACTATAATTAAGGTGTGGTGAGACCATGAAGTTCTAGGAGACCATTAGGTTCATACTTTCTCATAGAAAATTCGCTGCACTTTTAAATTTCATATTTTAGATTAAATTAGAAGTTATTCGAGGTGGACACGTTACGCGACTCACCCTGTATACACGTCCCTCACGGACGCCCTGGGTTCGTGAAAGCACAAACTCACGCACACTGGGATATAGAGTATCGGGAATATTTATTGCATTGATGAAGTAGTCGGTATGCAAGTTATTTTAACCAAAATGTAGCGCACTGTATGCCGAGTCAATAATCGCGCGAAAGTACTTTTCGAATATTAATAGGAAACGAGGTGGAAGTAAATACATGGTAAATATTCGAGTGATGCAGTAAATATTTCCAGTACTGTATTTCGATATCTTGAAAGGGCACCGCTCTGCTCTATCCTCAGGATCCCTTCTCAATTCTTTCTCTTATAAATTTTCAATAGACTCAGTATTTGTACCGGCTCGAATCATTTGTCGCCATGCACACAATTTTAGCAGTTGATGGATGTTTGAAGACTTCTACAGACTTATCGCTATCTACCGTCGAAAATGTTGAAATTTGAATAATGTTCGAAGCGATATGAATTCTTTGTCGTGTGCTGCAATTGGGTTGAATTTAGAGCTGTAAAATTTCGAATAGTCGAACTATATTCGAATATTCGAATATTCCTAATTACTCGAATAATGTTCAAATACTCCTAATTATAAAAATAATATTCGAATACTTCTAATTATTCGAAAAATATTCGAATATTCGAATACTTCTAATTATTCGAATAATATTCTAATATTCGAATACTTCTAATTATTCGAATAATATCCGAATACTCCTACTTATTCGAATAATATTCGAATACTCCTACTTATTCGAATAATATTCGAATACTCCCAATTATTCGAATAATATTCGAATACTCCCAATTATTCGAATAATATTCGAATACTCCCAATTATTCGAATAATATTCGAATACTTAGAATATCCGAATAATATTCGAATACTTAGAATATCCGAATAATATTCGAATACTTAGAATATCCGAATAATATTCAAATACTTAGAATATCCGAATAATATTCGAATACTTAGAATATCCGAATAATATTCGAATACTTAGAATATCCGAATATTCGAAACAGCCCTAGTTGGAACGTGTTCGGTTCCATCGCTAGAACGGAATCCTCGATTATGAGTATGTGTCGGTGGACTGATTCGGTAAGTCTGCCCGAATTTTCGGTGGTTACTGATTGCCGATGCTTTTCAGATTACGGAGAGCCCAACAGATTTCGGAAACGCGTACAAGCTGAAGGGTGACTGTCCAGCTGCGACCGCGGTTGACCACGAAGATCGTCATCCAACCTGCACGGAGTTCTTCGCTAGCCAGAACTCACCCCTTCGGTAAGTAACACATCGACGAATATAAGTAATTGACCGCATACCTGTGAATAACCATTAGGCAAAGAAATGTCAATTACAAATTTAGAAATATTATATGTTTATACAAGGAGTGTAGTTGCACTTTTAATATCCCATATTTTTGTTTACGCGTATTAAGCAAACATTAATAAGTTCAATTCTTATTAAAAGTATGCGGTCAATTATTGGACTTCTACACGTTTCGCATTTTATAATCGTTTTTTTTTTTAAATTACGATAAGAATAAGTAAATTATAATGCAATTTCAAAAGTTGTTTTGTTGTTATACATAAATATATTCAACTATTAATCTCAAAGGTCCAGAAATTCAACAATTCGGTCATTCACTGGTTGGTTTACCCTAACTATCATTAAGCTTCCTAACGAAATTTAAGAATCGATTTCCAACAAAAGACACTACGAATGGTCACTTTAAAATGAACGCTAAAAGTACCCTTTTAAAAAAATTCCACGAAACGGATTGTAGATAGGGAAAATATCCGCAGAGTGTTTGTTAATGGTGAACAAAACGTGATTACAGATCCGGCTTCAATTACGTCAGCCCACATGTGTATCGCGTTGCTTGTGACCACGCTATTGCTGCTGACGGACCGGACGGAGCTTGTGTGGTCGCTGCAGCCTACCACTATGCTTGCTACGCGGCCGGGATTATGAGCACCAGTCTCCCACCAGCATGCAGTAAGCTTATTAATTTTAATTCCCTCCCCTAGTTTCAACCCCCAAGCCGTGCTCTTTTGACAAGTTATTTCCACAATTATTTCTGCGCAATTACAAGGGTGCAGAGATACGGAGTGATTAAATATCCTTAGAAAATGGCACGGGCCGAGCCCAGCAAGTCTCAAGATATCAGATTCCTAACGTTCCATTCTGTGGTTCCAGTGAAATGTAAAGTGGGCGCGAACAAAGTGGACTTCGGCGACAGTTTCAGCGTCAAGGTGCCCAAGAAGGAGGCTGACGTCATCTTCGTAGTGGAGCAACAGACACCGAACGAGAAGATCTTCAAGGATATGGTTACGCCGCTGATGTCCGAGATCAAGGAGGAGTTGAAGCACCATGGAATAACGTGAGCGCAATTTATTCACGTTGCAGGAACCAGTCGCGTAAAATTCCACCGAATAACATTCCGACTCGTACTTGCAGAGATGTGCACGTCGGTCTGATCGGATTCAGCGAGAAGATGAAGTGGCCGCAGCATTACACCCTCAACGGCGACACGAACATCGACGGCGAGGTGAAGAGTATGAAGTTCTACGATACGAAACCGATCATCACTCTCGAGGTAACCGTGCTTCCTACGCAATGCACCTTTTATCACTTTCAGTGGCGTGGGCGTGTTATCACGTCGAGGAGCTTGGGACGATATTCTTTAAAAGCATCGGAAAAAGAACTTTCCACAAGCTCTCGAAACTTTATTTAGAAAATAAACCAAACGTGGAGTCCGCTTTGTCTCGTTTATAGAGGGCCATTTTTTGGGCCACTATTCGTCTTAACGAAACGGTTAGCAGGGGAAACCCAGGTTCCTCTCGCCGAGGATTAAATAAACTGAAACCCGTTAGATGCTACAGCAGCGTTCCCCCATTAAATCTTGCCACGGAAGCCTTGCGAAGCCACTTAAATTTGGCGGAATCCACAACCGCAACAGTTTATTTGTGTACCTACACAGTGCTCTGACGCAGTGGCGTTCCAAATTTTGCAGTCAGATGTATGCTTTTTAATATTTAAATTTTATTACAAGATATCTTTTCGCGGAACCCCAGAATTCGCATAGCCAACTGCCAATTGGAAAACGCTGAGTTAGAGTATCGATCCTGAGTTCAATTGATCCACAATTGAGGATCGTTTTTGCGCGTTGCAAATCGCGACAATCGATGATTCCTCTTGTTAGTTGTCAACGTAACACGTGTTTATGCGATTCCATTTCAAGATAGCGCGGTTGAATGCATGATTTCCTACGCGCCTCGTAATTTCTTTCCCGCGCGAAAAAACGATCCCCGGGCGAAAGAGCGGCACTCGATAACAGTACTGGACGGTTGTGAATATTCATCGTATTTTAATAGCCGTTTGATTGGCCAGGTGACTTACGCAAACACGGTTTATCGGCGTTCAGCGTGCTCGTCTTTCAGGGAACTTTTCCATTTCTTGATCGCGCGGCGCGATTTCGACGTGGGCGCATTCGTTGGCATATTTAAGTAAACCGTGGCGACGTTCGACGTTGTAAATGTGAATACCGTTTGCAGGAAGCAAAAGCGTCCGACGCGACGCAGAGATTGACTTACCTGCAGCAGAGGCTGGACGTCGAGCTGGGAACCTTCAAGCTGACCGACGCCTACGAGGAAGCCATCAACTATCCGTTCAGACCTGGCGCGGCGAAGGTTGTGATCGGTGTGATCGCCAACCCCTGCGAGAAGAGCCCGCTTCCAATCTCTGTAAGCATAATTTCGCAAATTAGGGGAATACTCGGCGAACGATTATTGAGTGGGAAAGGAATTGGGGGAATACTTAATAGAGCTTAAATATTTGGATGGTCGAACTATTCGAATAATTCAAATATTCCTAATTATACAATTACTCCGAATTATTCGAATTATATTCGAATACTACTAATTATTCGAATAATATTCAAATACTACTAATTATTCGAATACACCTAGTTATTCGAATACTTCTAATTATTCGAATACTACTACTTATTCGAATAATATTCAAATACTACTAATTATTCCAATACACCTAGTTATTCGAATACTTCTTATTATTCGAATACTTTTACATATTCGAATACTTTTACTTATTCGAATATTTTTACTTATTCGAATACTTTTACTTATTCGAATACATTTACTTATTCGAATACATTTACTTATTCGAATACTTTTACTTATTCGAATACTTTTACTTATTCGAATATTTTTACTTATTCGAATACTTTTACTTATTCGAATACTTTTACTTACTCGAATACTTTTACTTATTCGAATACTTTTATTTATTCGAATACTTTTACTTACTCGAATACTTTTACTTATTCGAATACTTTTACTTAATATCGAATACTTTTACTTATTCGAATACTTTTATTTATTCGAATACTTTTACTTATTCGAATATTTTTAATTATTCGAATACTCATAATTAATCTAATAACATTCGAATACTTCTAATTATTCGAATAATATTTGAATATTTCAAATTATTCGAATACTTCTAATTATTCAAATACTTAGAATATTCGAATATTCATAACAGCTCTAATACTGAATTCGGTCAATTATTGAGTGGAAAATAATATGAACTGTTTCCTCCATTTCAAACACCCTGAAACATAGCCAAACATCTCCTCGAACTATAAAATCGACATACACCTCCTCAAACAATATGCAGTGGTAGCCAGAGAAATTGCACCACCTCGGAAACGTAAATTTACACGCCCACCCTCAGTGGCTCCATTAATCAATTACAACCACCATCTCTATTCACTTCTGAATTCTCCTCTACCGAGGAACGCGGACCCTCGGGCTTCCCGTTTGAAGTTAAAGAAATTGCTTCCCTTTCAGCTGCAGCAAATAAGACTTCTGCTGGGACAGAAGACTTACCGCGACCTGGGGCTCACCTACCACCACGTGTCCTTCCCCAAAGACCTCCTCGTATCCGACAAGCCGCAGAAGAATATCGTCGGCTACGATCACGACAGCGTCTACACGTTCGCCGACAGCAAGAAGAAGCCTCTCAGCGGAAACGCCGACATGAAGAACCACCTCGCCGTGCCGACCAGCGACGTCTGCGCTGACTTCGCGGTTTCCGTAAGTGTTCAACAAGTGATACTCGCCTATAATTAACAAGACACCCCCGCGGGGAGGGAAACGTGGGCGTCTGCAGGATTCCCCCGACACGGTGAATTCACCGTGAACAATTTGTTGCAGTCGGGTGGCGCAGCGTTCAGCTCGGACAACTTCATGGACGCCAAGCCGAACCAGAAGAAACAATTCATCCAAGTGGCCGCCAAGAGGATCGCCGACGGGCTGGTGAATGTCGAGCTGGAGAAAGATTGCTCGTGCACCCACCAGTACGGCCTCATCGGCCGTTCTCGATGCAAGATCGTTGGGCGCAGAGAGAAGGAATCGCATGCGGTAAGCAGTCGAATATTTGCCACCCCTTTCGGGACAATTAAAATAGGAAATACCTACAGCTAGGCTTTGCTATACGCTTCTGGACGCAACGACAAGAATTTCAAAGTCGATTTCCTCGAAAATGAAGCGCGATATCAGAAAAATTTATTCCTTTTCCTTGACTTATTTACTTCTTATAAGTCGAAAAGAAGCAGTAACTTTTTTTGATATCGCGCTTCATTCTCGAGAAAATCGGCTCTGAAGTTCTTGACGTTACGTCCAGTCCCGTGCAGGAAAACCTATTCTTAACGAAGTGTTCGTGTCCCCACGATAAATACTCGGCCCTTAGAAGATACAAATGAATATGTGAGCAAACTCGGCTGATTTTACAGCGACCCTAATCGATCCCTTCAACCTTTCAGAGACACACCAAGGGAGGAGCGAAGGGCTAAACGGCGCCGCCAGCGCCGCGCAGCCTACCATTACTAATTAATTTAGGTGTAATGTATTTGTTACTTTGTTATAATACGGCCACGCGTCTTTTGATACTTGTATAAGCGGCAAGATCGTTAGACCCCACCATCGCCCGCGGAACGACGGGAGACCTCAGCCACGAAGCACGACGAGGAGGGCTGGTGATCCGCGTCTGTGCATCCGAGCATCCGCTAGATTGTACGCGATAGTCGCTTTCTATTACTCCTCTTTTCTCTGCCATCGCAACGCGGCAAGAGACGTGACTTACACCGCGTGTCGGTTCAACTCGTCGCTGCTCAGCTCAAGTTTCGTACACCCCCTGTCCCTGTTGGAACAGGCATTAAGCAACGTTCAAAGCACGAGGATAAATTAATATCGTATGAAGCATGTCCCTTCCTACCCCCTCATTCCATAGCCCCCTCCTCACCCCCCCCCCCCTAGTGCCCGTTCGCGCAATACGGGACATCGATTCGATTTACGGTACTATTTGTACGGCTTACTTCTATTAAATTAAGATACAGATGCTACCAGACCCCCCCGGGGTAATCTGAATTCAATACCGACCACATTGCGTACCGTTTATCGTCGGCGAGCATGGCGATTTCACGCGCTGTATGCTATGGTTTCCGAAGAAATATACGTACATTGTTCTTACACGCACCATGAAGTTGTTTATTGGGGGCTCCGCGACCCCTCGTCGATCCCCAGTTTGTGACCTTTGAGTTAAACCTTTCGCTGCGGATTTTGACTGTAGTCCACGCGTTAGAAAACGTATTTTCTTGTACTGTGATACTCACAAGGGGACACCGCGAACCCGGACTCGCCGATTGGAACGCAACTTTGGGGGTTTTTAGAGTGACTCGAAACAAGAACAACGGTGTGATTCATTTCGGCCCTGTCGCTCTTTAAGCGGGTGGAAACTAACCTCAAAGTCAAGTTGGTACTTCCACTTTTTCGCGTATAACTCTCAAAATACAAGAGACAGAAAAAAATGTTTCGAACAAAAGTTTAATGGTGCAATAAGCGCTGCAAACTTGCGTTAACAAAATTTTGAAAGAATGTTTTTTTTTGTTCAGGTATTTTTTTTTTAACTATTTTCAAAATTTTGTTAACGCAAGTTTGTAGTGCTTATTGCACCATTAAACTTTTGTTTGAAACATTTTTTTCTGTCTATTGTACTTTGAGAGTTATACGCGAAAAAATGGATGTGCCAATTTGATTTTGAGGTTAGTTTTCACCCCCTTGAACGGCGGTAGGGCCCAAATGAAACACACCGTTGTTCTTGTTTTGAGTCACTCTAAAAACCCACAAAGTTGCGTTCTAATCGGTGAGTCCGGGTTCGCGGTGTTCCCTTGTCAGCAATGTTCTCCGAAAAAAATATAAAACTGAAAATTAAAAACTTTTTTAATTGATGTCAAATTGACACTTTTCAAAAATCGTTCGAAAATTTAAATACGCAGCGAAAGGGTTAAGGGGACTACACTTTACGCGACGCTAAAACAGGATGATTTGGGGAAATTTTTTCTCGAGAAATTATGAAGCAAATCGTTTTGAACCTTTTTATGGTTTTATATTTTACATTTGAAGATATGAAATGTTTTGATTATAAAATATATTTTCATTATTATTTGATTGTAAATCATATTTTGAATATGAACAATTTCTTTTTGTGTTCAAAATATGCATTTATTAATATGCATAAATTATATTATCGATGAACCTCCACAACAATAAAAAGGTCGAAAATTTACCAAGATTATAGAGTTTGGGAAAAAAAGTAGTTACGATAGAAGAAATTCCTCAAAAATCGTACTTTTTCTCCTAAGCTCTACAATTTTGTCAATTTTCAACGTTTTTATTGTTTTCGAGGTTCATCGATGATATAATTTCATAAATAATAAGAATATTAAACATAAAGCCCCAAAAAGGTTCAAAATGATTTGCTTCATAATTTCCCCAGAAAAAAATCTCCAAAATCGTCCTGTTTCAGCGTTGCGTAAAATATAGTCCGCCCTTAAGCAGTGCCAGATTAAGCAATAAACAAAATAAGCACGTGCTTGGGGCATCAAGAGAAAGATGGGCGCCACAGAAATTTTCTGAATTTTAAAATCTTTTACATAATAATAAATAATCAGTGGCACACCCCGAGTGGAGAGGGGGGGGGGGGGCTGACACACAGTACACTCCAAAATCGCAAAGTGTGAAAAAAATCCAAGGGCGCCATCCCTTGTTGATAAAAATAAATTCATGCGGTTTCTGATGAATTTAGAATTTCTATTCCCTTAAAAAATATTAAGTAACATTTAATCTATTATATTATCCCGGCTCCGGTAAATTTTTAAATTCACGTTTGAAGAATTCGACGATTTTTTGTTGAAACCAATTTTTGAGCCAGTTTCGCAGCAAGGATATTCCGTTCAGAGCGTTTTGAAGGGAACGGAGAAGGGGGTAATCCGTCGGGGCGATCCGGTAGAGTCCGGATGCTAGAAAACCTCCCATGCAAGATAGAATTAAAAATTTAAACTCGTAGAGCAACACGTGCTGGATATGCTTGTTTTTATTCACTTGAGACTCCATAGGTTTTAACCTAAAGCTGTATTATTACTAACGCGAAACGAAAACTTGCAGAATAATGTTATTGTAAGAAATTTACTATGAAATGAAAAACCCCGACTCTTTGGCGCATGTGTGACCTTTTAGGGTCTAGAGTTTATAGCAACAGCCATGTTGTACCTACCTCCCTTTAGCAGTAGCAATGAAAACATTATTGTTATTATTATCTGCGACGTTAGAAAATCATAAAACTGATAACAGAAGCCAGGAACCTCCTGGTGACCTTCTCTTCTGGTTATTATCCTCGAGTGTTCCTTATGTACACCACGTGTAAGGGTGTTTTACTGCTTTATTATTGTTGAAAGGAATATTAGTTTCCAAAGTAATTGCCTGGTTCAGAAGTTATAAGGAGAATTCCTTTCTCATTTTGTATCGCATCCGAAATTCGAGGAGACCAAGGATGGCATGCTGAATAATTGTGTAATTGGTTCATTCAGAAGTGTCTGAATAAATTTATGGCTAATTTATATAAAGTTCCATGATTTAGGGGCTAAACTATGCCAACATATTTTGCTTTCATGCACTCCAAATATGCTTCTTGCCACTCGCACACGTGACTCTTATCTCAGGATAAAAAGGGGCCATTTCGTGTTTATAATTAAATAATAGAGCGGCAAAAATAATTTTTGCCCAGAACGGCGGAAGAGCTAAATCGGGCCCAGTTTTCATCCCCAATAATGGTAACTCGTAACCAAAAACAATTTCCGTCATCGCTAATGGTAACCAGTATCCAAAAAGGTTTTAGTCATTTACAATGGTAATTTGTAACCAAAATCATTTGAACAAAGCTATAAATTCTTATACCATAACTTTTTAAATTCGGGTTATAAAATTTACTGCCTCTGCCAAATACAATATTCATCACAGTTTTCCTACAATAGCACATACCAACGTCAACAGCCTTTCAATGTGAAAAACCAAATCGACCAGAAAATGGAAAAAAAAATTGGATTAACTAGAAGAGAATTAATTCTCAAGATTTTGTTTCCCTTTCGAATACTATTTAGAATTAAAAATCTCATTCTACTCTGCAAAGCTTTGTGCAACGCTCTGCCACCGTGAAAAACTCCCAAACCGATTAAAAAGCAAATTGACCAGAGCGCGGTGATAAATTCCTGCGAGCAGCGTAGCGGGGATGAATATTTATGAACTCAGGGTCAAAAAAGCTTCGGCGTGGCCGTGTTTCAGTGAAATCCGCCGGTCGGACCGACGTGTCGTTTGTCATTGATTTTATCAAGCTTAAACGCAACCCGGTTTCCCCCAGAAATGTACAATTACCGTCACGCCTTCGGTTCCACAATACTTTACCCAGCCGTATCGCGCCCTTCTCCCCTCCCGAAAAGAAATGTCCCTCTTCCTCTCCTAATATTTCCCAGCGCCGCGCCGGCACCGTGGCGCACGAACACCGCACCGCCGAGATCCTTTCTTCGGGCGTATTTGCGCGATCGAAGAGCTTTTTTTAAGCATCCCAGACGTGACGCGAATGCGAGCCGTTGCCGTCCGGGCAGCGTTAACGCGAAACGCGCGCATGCACACCATTTACGCTTGCCACGTCGCGTATCTGTGCTTGAAATCAAAAATTCCGTACGGCGGTTAACGAGGCAGGTCCATCAGATAACAGGACCTGCGCCGAGGACTCCGCTTATTTTTAAAATCTCCCCCTTTAATTACTTGCAAATTACGCTTTCACCGAAGCCAGCTGAATTCTCCAGAGTTTACGAGGCGACTTGAAATAACGAGCGCGACGTGAAAATACACTGCGGGTGTACAATTTAATGGGCGACAGGGTTCGTCGAAGGAAACGAAGGGGGCGCTGTAAACGTATGACTCGCTATAAGGATCAGTTGTGGCTCGATTTACGAGGCTGTTGGAAAAAAACGGCTCCGAGGTTTAAAGGGTGGCTAGTTCCAGGTGGACAGAATACGCGGGGTGTTCCTGTACCTATAGTCGATACTCTAGGGGGTGATTGTACAGGAAAAAATAAGACGAAATTGCGGCAAAGACTTCGTTTTTGAGAAAATTGACTTTGAATTTTAATTAACAATAAGTACGGTATATTTTCGTTATAAACTCACTTCGACTACACGTTATATGCTCGGTTCGCTATCCCCACCATTTCTTGGAATCGCGAGTGAGCGAGACGGGACTCTTTCGTTCCCTGTTCGGCCCGGAGTCGTCGACGCTATGCGTTGTAAGCTCGCCGCCAGCGCCGAGCGTGGAGCCTATAACGAGAATATAGTGTGCGCGTGCCTTTTACGCGGCTGAGGAGCGCGCGGAGGTGTTTTTCTCGAAAACGAAGCCTTTACCGCAATTTCGATACTCTTGATTTTCGTCTTATTTTTGCCTGTATAATCGCCCTCTAGAGTATTGACTATAGGGCTGGCGGAGGAATGGAACGATGCAAGGAATGGGATGTTAGTCTAGTCACTGTTGTACGCGATGAGAATAATGGACTAAGTGATCGTGGGAGTTAATATTGAGAATTGGAGCGTAACTCCAATCGACAATTCAATGCAAGAAACCTTACGGCACGCTCGTCTAGGGTAAATCGAATTATTTGCATTTCTTCGTTGCATTTTTACTCAACTTTATCCCCTTTTCCGCGTTGGTAAACCTATGCCGGTGGATCAGCGGCTGTGTCCCTACCACTAACAACCTGATACCTCTGCTATAAGCTCAAACGTACTTATTCTGTCTCAAGAATTGACAAACGACTTCCCTTCTCAATTTTTTTGATTATTATTGATAATATAACTGCTTCAAAGTGGAGAACAATTAAGGAATTTTGAAAAGGGTTTGAATTTTTCTGTGTTAGTTTTCAGTTCGAGGAATTTCTGTTTCACGGAAATTCGTTTTAAGGGTAATAGGCAGTCGTTTTTTGTCGAATATGGAGCATTTCTTTTTCAATTAAGTACAAAAAATAAATTCAGGCTGAAACTTGTCCTTTGACACAAAGTTGATTAATATCACAAGCTTTAAACAAACATGTTTGTTTAGTCAAAATATGCATTATATATGACGCTACAAAAACGGGCTTTTTAAAAAAGTTTCTTTTGTTTCGCAGTGATAACTCAAAAACGAAGCTTCCAATCCATTCAAACCAAATTCGAGCATGTTCACAAAATGTGTAGTTTCGGTCTGAACCTAAATTGAAGTTAATAAAAACTCTTATTTTTTATGAAAAGAAAGTAGCTGATCATTTTCATAATTTTCTTCTTTTATAGGTTCAGCGGAGAACCAGGGGTATTCTGAAGTAGAATTTACAAGCAGGTCGTTGAATTTCATTTCGTTTCGTCAAAATCGCTGCGAAACAATATAAAATTTTTAAAAAAACCTCTTTAATGATCCATTTGTGGCGTCATCTATAATGTATATTTTTGGCGAAACAAACAGATTTTTATAAAAATTATGACGTTAGTAAATATTGTGTCAAAGAACAGTCTCAGCTCAAATTTATTCCTCTTCGTAATTAATTGAAAAAAAAAATGCTCCATTTCCGACCAAAACGACTTCCCAGTAACCTTAAAGTAAATTCTAACAACGGAAGATAGGTTGCAATTGGCGAGGAAATTGCAGAACCTTTATAGCTGCCGAAGAGGAAATTGAGATACTCTGCTGCGTAGAAGCTTCTAGAGGAATTTCGCTAGGAAATCGTATCGCTCGACTATAGTGTCGTATAATCTGCAGCAGACAGATCTACTTGACTGACCTACTTGGCTGATGCGAGACTACTTAACCCTCTGACGACCCCCGCACTTGCAGAATATGTGTTTCACGCATGTCGTTGACTTCAATGACAACTACGAACACAGGCCAGACTGCCGTGTACAGGGTGAGCCGGAAGGAAATGCAAATATTTTTCCAATGAATCTCAAAATCAAATTTTAAACTGGGAACGGAGCATCAGTGGCTATCGATTTATATTTTATATAGAGAGGGATTTTTTATTACGTACGGGGTCGTTCTTAAATTACGTGAGGCTTGTGGGTGGGGGGAGGGGGGGGGGGGGCGAATTTGAGTCAGGTAGCGTCTTACGTAAAATTTTTTTATCCTAATTTTCAATATGAGTAGCCAAAAAAACGATGTTTCATCGCAGGTAAACGAATTACATGAAGTTTTAAAAGAAATTTAATAACTGAAAGAATGCAATGTAAAAAGTATTACGTAAGGAAGGGGGGTTGGGATATAAAATTTAACGAATTCTTATGCGTGGGAAAGGAGGGGGTATAAATAGCAAAAATTACCTTTATGTATTTTAAAGACACCCCCTTTCAGCGCTTTGAAAGGAAAATTTACAATAGGAAGGTTGAAAGAATTTATAAATATGGGTGGTTAAGGGTGCAATTTTGAAACTAAAGTGTTTTGAAGGAAAATGGAGGGGATAGTAATAGATGACAATCGGTTGTGTGATGCCTGTTTGATTGTGAACGAAAATTTTTAACATTTATAACTAGCTTAGAAATTTGAATAGTTATAAGGGAACTTTGGTAACCCAAAAATTCTAATTTTTGTGAAACTTTGAAGGCGTGCAGAGAACGTGGATGAAAGTATCAGAACAAAAATTTGCGCCACTTTTTTGCCCTTCAAAGTGAAAACACCCCTTAGGTAAAGGTGAATGTGTGTTTTCCTATTTTTTTGTACCTATATCTTGAGAACTATTGTGAATATAAAAATTGTTAGAATGAAAATTAAACAGTTTTTTATGCTCTATAAAACCACGCAACGAAATGGATAAAATTTGTAGTAGGAGACGTTGTTTGGTTCAAATTATCCATTTTTAACAATTCGACTGCATAGTTTTATACAGCACAAAAACCATTACATTTTCAACGCAATAATTTTTTTACATTTGCTACAATTTTCAAGATATACAGGAAAATAGGAAAGCAAACATTCTTGTCACCCTGAAGAACCCAAAAATAGCGGAAATAAATTTCCTGATGTTTCTATTGAGGTCTCTTACGAACCTACAAAGTTCCCTTATTAAATAAAATTGCATTCAAACATTCTACATTTCCACAGCATCACTTATTACTTCTTTTCCAACAAACATATTCCTTGACGTAAATTCTAAATTCGCAACTTCACGATTACAACCTTTTATTATTTAAAACAGGCACATTACCAATTCGAATGAAAGAATTCTCTTAAAAAAATGCCACAAAAAGCTACAAGTTTTTAGTCTATTTTTCTTATTGCCAGGTTAATGCTTTCCTCCACCAATTGCCACCAAGTAAACGATAAATACCTGACGGAAAACTACAATTTTTAATCCCCTTCAATGTATCAGGTCATCCCACAGAGTGATCCCTACTATTCCTCAATTACTCTACCTACTCGAGTTCCGGATAGAGGACATGCCATTAACGATTACTCAGAGCAATTGGATTCGTGTGACCGGGCTGTGCGGCAGAGAATCGCGAAAATTGAACAGATACGGTGCCCGTTCGGCAGCCGAGATACCGAAACTTTTAGCTCCGCCGGCGTCAGCTCTGAAAAGCCGTGGAAAGTTCAAGGCGGAGCTCTCCGCGACACCAATTTAATAAAAACTTCCCCCGGTGTCGGTTATATCAAACTTGGCGGCGTTAATAACGTGTATGTACTTATAACTGGCTTTCCAGCGAAATTGCGCGAGCCCGTGAACGCCGATATCTCAACGAAATCACGGAGACCCGCGGGAAAGAAATCAGAAAGTAATAAGTCGAATTCCATCGGCGATTATCTCGCTCTGGGAAAAAAGATGTGCTAGACGCGGAATTTCTCGCCGACAATCCAGCTGATATTTCGTTCTTACGGTGCAGTTCTATCGCCTCCTTTCGTGCATCACGATCCACGTTCTTGCGTTCGCAATTAGCTCTGCTGCCGGAGCGGTGTCTTCGACACTTTCCCCCGCGGCAGCAACACGAGTTACGTAAATTGAAATTAACCATTTAAAGCTACTTGCTCCATTCGCGACGCGTTACTATATCAAGGCTCTTTTCGAAGAACCGCGAAGATGTTCCCGTCGACTTGAAACGGGGATGAATCACATTTTGATTGAGACACTGGGCGAGTTATTGTCAGACTGAAATTGAACGTAAATGATTTGGGGTGGCCAAATTATTTTACTCAAAACATTTTCGTCAGTTTTTGGGATCATTTTGAAATGGATTTAATACGATTAAAAGTAATCTTAAAGTGGCAACTAAAGGTTCTGAAAGGTAAGTTCCTTAGCTTTGCAAAACACTCATGAAAATTTGGCTACGATCGTGAGTTCGCAAGTTATAGGTGTTCAAAGTGAAAAGTACCTTTTTTGCTTTGATCGCGAATAACTCGGTCAATAAAAATCATACAAGAAAAGCAAAAAGACGAAATTAAAGAGAAATATTTGCTCTATAAGAGCTCTTCATTGGATTTACCGGAAAAAATTATTTTGGCTCGTGCATACGTTCAAACTAGGCAAAAATTTCTGAAACTTCGTTTCCTCCGCTTCATCTTGATAAAGCAGTATCATAATGGATGAAACAAAATTGAGTCCTTGATTCAAAGAGTAGAAGCTTCATTTGTTGCGAGCATTTTTCGCAAAAAATTACAAAATCTCAAACCTTTTTGTTCGAGTATAATAATTTGGCCACCCACTGTAAGTGCCAAAAAATACAAAATAATTTTTTCAGTGGTAAAGTTACATACAAGTGCTAGGATATTTTATTTTAACTGTTAAACAGGGGCGAATTTGGAAATTTTGCGCCCCTAGACTAACCAAGCATCAGCCGCTCTTTTCGTGAAATATCATGAAGTATTTTAAATTAAAAGAGTTGAGACACTTAATAATTAAAAATATTAAATTAATAATAATTATTAAAAATAATGTACACTTCAAGAATGATCTTTTTAATTTGAAAATCGTGAGCTTGAATCGGAACCAAGGTACCACTCACGAGGCCTAACTTCCGTTCAAATAATTCTAAGGCATCTTCATGTAATATCGTCAACAATTAAACGAAGAAAAACAGTTTCTACTTACATCATCATTGCGTTGCATGTCTCTTGCTGTGCAGCCTCGGCCAGCGGCTCGCAAAAAACGGATCGATTTGCAAGAATCTCCGCAAAATACCAGAGGTACGAGTCTTTCTCAACAAACGTCGTTTTATTTCACTTTTTCCGTGTCAAAGAAACCACGAATCTCTTGCGCGCCATCTAATTGCATGGACCCCCATGCACCGTGTGCGGAAATTCCTCAGCCGTATTATTAACCACAGACCGTGAACGCCCATAGGCGTTTCCAGCACACGGTGCACCAAGAAAAGCAGCAACGCGACGCACAGTGTTTCGCGTAAAGTACAAAAGTCAAGAATCTGAAGTGTCCGATCCACAAATTCTTGTATCTTAAAATGTTAATAAAGGAACGTAGGTTTTAATGTTACCCATAACTTTTGCGAATTTACCAATTTGTTGTCAAAAATGATGCTTGAAATTTATTCCAATTTTCGGTGAGTTTCTTTAAACACGTGCTATTTGCCGAATGTTTATCTGATTAATTTGATTTTTATAAGTTGTGTTTAGTATTATATGACCTTCCCAGCTGCCGAAAAACTTTTTTGGAATATCTACAATTTGTCCCAATTTTTTATGTTAAATGTTTATCATCTTTGACTTGAGTTTTAAAAAAAAGTAGCATAAAGTACTTTCGTGATTTTTTGTATATTAATTGAGGGAACACTAAACTTTATATTAACGTCCATTTCAACTGCCCGAATTTGCCCGAAACGGAAAAAATAGCCGAAATCGTTGACTTTCACCGCTCAGGCGCGTGAGGATTCAAATTCTTGCGAACCGTCAGATACGAACCCAGACACATGTTCCGAGTCCGATTCCGATTTAGTATGACAAACAAAATTTTCCATTTTATTATTATTTACATTGTTATTTAATTTTTTTATTAATGTTTTCATTTTTATGTTATTTTTTATGTTTTACGTACTACGTAATTAAAATTACAAAGCAAATACAAGAAAAATGTTGAATGTGTACGAAGTTATGATATTTGTCTCCCAAATCCAAATACGTAAAACGACCGCAACGGTTTTCAAGTATTTCTGCAAAACTGATGAAAAAAAATTGCAACAAAAGTGAGTCAGTATTCAGTTGACAACAAATTGCAAAAGTAAAAATTAATAAAAAAAAACTTTTCACCCAATAAAAAATCAAGATCACTTCATTTTTTTTTAACGGAACTGCATACTTTTTATACGCCTATCGATGCATCTTTATATTCTCTTTAAAAAAGTATTAGGGCGCTTCGGTCGAAAACTGATTAGTTCAGAAGTTATGAGTTTTGCCCCGAAGCCCATATACGCGAAACACTGTGCGACGGGAGGAAACGTATCTCCTCAAATGGTGTCTGCCGAATGGAAATGAAAACGAAAACTTCGCGGGAGACGCGGTCGAAGACAATAGTGCACTCTGTTAATATTTAAATAATTTTTATTGAATATCATAGGTAATACGAATTAGCAAAGATCATACCCACAGCGGCGTTTCTCTTAACTGAAGAACAATTACTGTTCGTAAACACTGATCGTACACACTTGTACACCCCGTGTGGCCTTCGCCCTCATTCTCTTCCTCTCGTAAACTCACACTCTCTCTGTCTCTCTCTCTTTCGTATCTTCTTCCACACCGTTTGCTCCTCTCGCACGCGCACACTCATTCTCTCTATCTCTCTCTCTTCTGCAACATCGGCAACATCGTCTAATTAACATTTTATATGGTACTTAGAGAGCACGCGCATTCGTGTACGTACACTCACACGCACTTCGTATCACGCATATACATATATACGCTCCGCAAAACCACAGCTGCACCACGCACGCGTCTGCACCTAAAAGTTACACCTAATAACGTGACTGTACCTAACAAGCATGAACCATCCGCGACCGAGGGGGTGTTCGCCTGTGCGTGGCCTCCCCCGCCCCCCGCCCTCCCCCTCGCCCCTCCCGCCCTCGGATCCGCGGCACGACTACAAGTATCCTGGAAACCAAACGATCCGTCTACTCTCGGTTAAGCTGCGTCCAAAGAAAGAGACAGGAAAAGAAGTAAACGCGTGCACGATGAAAATCCCCGCTCGCGACGGGGTTGGATTTGTACCCGCGGGAACGAAGCACGACGGCGCGGCGCCGCCATCTTCGTTGCTGACGAAATTGCAAGAACTAACGGCCCCCCCGCGTACCGCCGATCACGGAGCAGTCTACGTCTCGCGGGCTCGGATGCTCGCCCGAAGCGCGCGCCTTTTTTATTTGCGCTCTTCCCGCCAGCTAGCGGAAGAAAAAGATGGACGCCTCGCGCGGGCAACCTAACCTCTCCGGTCGCGCCAGGCGCGGGCCGGTAGCCGGACCCAGCGAACGCTTCTTTCGCGAGTCCCTGCCGCTGAGAAGCTCACTGGAGAGGCGCGCGGTACGCGAGGAGCGCAGACGGTGAACACCGTTTTGCTTGGTAAGAGCGGCTAGATTAAGGGTCGATGGGTGGTCTCTATACAGTTCCTTATCACGTAGAAATCTTAAATAAATCTCGGTAAGGCGGTGCCAGCACGGTGGAACATGTACGGCGGAGGGGGTGGCCCCGAGTAGTGCCTCTGGTGCTGGTGAGGAAGCGAGGACCTGTGCGAGCCCATGGTTCCGTTCGAAGGCGACACGTGCTGCAGGAGGTGGGACGTGCCATCGCCGAGGTCCAGCTCCAGCTCCTGCTCCTCTATCAGCTGTAGCTGCCCGAAGGACGCCGTCGCCATCGCCACGTCGGGCATCACGCCGGACAACTGGCCGTCGCTGCAGGAGTTGTTCTCCTGTTGCTGTAACATGGCGCAAGTGGCGATTGGTTCGATCCTCTTGGACTAAATTGGGGCTCCGGAGGCTATGTGAACGGGATGAGGTGGTTGTAGCAGTCCTTTTGGGATCTTCAACACGACTGGGGATGGTCTGGATGGAGGACGGTGGCTATACGAGTGTGTGGGCCTTTCACACTCTAGAGTCTAGACACTCACACCTTAGATCTAATTTTTGGGTGAAAGTAGTGGTTGCACTGCTTGGTAATAGATGATATACCGAGGGGTAGCTGTTCATCCTTGTTATACTCCTAGTTATAAGTTTGTAATGGGGGTAATGGAGTTGGTCCAGAGTTTTAATCAAGTTTTTTAAAATAACTATGGAATTCTTCTGGGGTACTAGACCCTGTGACTTTCTAGATCCTTAGTATTTGCAAAAATTATTGTCTGTATAATTTAATAGAAAGTGAGAGAGGGACAACTGTGTATCCCACCTCACTGCTGTGTGATGGGGAAAGCAGGGATTGGCTTCATCTCACTGTCTAATTCTGCTCGAGAGAGGGTCGGCGGGATTCAGATTAGGTGACTAATAGATCAGTGATGTTTTCCAGCAGAATTACGCGGGATTTACATAAGCTTGCAGTAATTGGATTTCTTGGAAAATCAGGAAGCAGTGTGCGTATCACTTAATAACCAGAAGCCTAAGAGAGAAGTGTCCATCAATACAGGAAGTATCCTCTTGTTATTAAAACATGGGGGAATTGAAGAGCCGCTCGTTGTCCCCATCTAATTTATCCCAACAGGGGTCAAAAGGTATTCAGATTGAGTGACTTTGCTTTCTGAAGCACGTTTCCAAACGGAAATCACAAGCTACAGAAATGTGGAACTATGAAAGATTTAAGTTAACGCTCATAAATATTCAACAATATAATCGCGTGGTACAGACGTGTTGAAAAAAAAGTGGTTGAATTCCTTGGGAGATCAGGAAAAACTGTTTCAACCACTTAAGACTCAGCAATATAGAATGGCTAACTGCCTCTGTCTACACTTCTACAGGAATTACGAAAGATTATCTTGATCAATTGTACAGATACAAACTATACAATAAAAACTTTAAATTAAAAGACATTTATTGCTTCTAGTAAGATATCAGGTCACTTGGAAGTTCAGGAAACAGGTAATCATTAATAAATGGTGTGCAACTGTCCATTGCGACAAGAATTCTCTTCCCATCTTTAAGGGGGAACCCCAACCGACGAGAGCACATTCATGAGTTTGGGGGGGGGGGGGTCTAAACAGAGGATCCATTTCAAATTGTGGGTATTTTTTTAGACTCTTGGACAAAAGAAAACACCATTAGTTAGCAAGAGAAATATTAATTGATAGAATTACACAGTTCGACAAAATTGGACTTTTTTTGGACTTGTAACATTCAATAGCCGTTTCTTATAGGTTTTAAAAATAGGTCAGTTTTTGAGAAATTGGATTTTGAAGAAAAAAAATACAAATTTTCAACTTTAAATATGTTTGTGTCGAAAATTCACCCCTTTTTGCAGATATTTTTCAATTCATTCACAAAACTAAGCGTCTAGGAGAAAATCTGATTACTCCACGCGATGCAGCAGACATTTTTCCTTCAGAATGCATCAACAGAAGTAGCAAGTCATGTTTTGTTTTCAATACAGAAACGAAACAGTTTAGCCAAACTTGCGCCGTCGGCAGTGATAGTCACGCGCGTGGCTATATCTGTCGGCGCCGCACCTTTTGCCAAACCATTTCGTTCCGGCTGTCGAACTGTGTTATTTATACTATTGCAATTTGAAGAAAAGTATCGTTTCGTCAAAATCGATATTTTCGTAAAACTACCGGCGTTTTGTGAATTTTGCAGTTCTTCCTCAGAATCGAGCTTCATTACCTGCGCAATTTCCTAAAAACAATGAAATCTATTTGCTCTTTTTGTCTCAGAAAAATAGAACACCCGTCATGTTGCACGCCGAAAGCAGCAACTTTTGAAACAATCGTACCTATAAATAATTCTTTGAATTAATATTTTGTTGCGCAACTAATGGTTCTTTTTTGTTCATAAGTATGAAAAAATAGTATCTTCACAATTTGAAATGGATCCTCTGCTTAGTTTCCGAAAAATAAAAATATAAAAATTTATTCGAATTTGCACTCGTCGATTGGTGGTTCCCCTCTTGAAAAGTTAAAACACAACGAAGAAAAAACTGCCTTAATAACCAAAGATCGAATGAAACTGTTAAAAATTTCAATTAGTTATGAAATAACAGTATTTTTTTTACCATTATCTTTTCTGTTCTAAGAAAACAGTTATCAAATGGAGTGTATTCAGTGATGCTTTTATTCCACCCATTTTTGTATAAATAGGGAACTTTTATTCAAGTTAAACACTTAAACAGGAACATTTCTTAAGCATGGGATACATACATAAGTTCGAAGTTGAAACTTTGCACCGTTCCGTAAAGTTTTTTTCATATACAAATATTTGGAAGAAAGATGCGAGAGGTTGGGACACAATGCTTATCTCAAAGTCAGCAAAAATTGTGTTAGCACATAATTCTAACTTTTATATTTCACCTTAAAATATCTGTTAAAAAATATTACGACCCTTCAAAACTTCTACCAATCGAATACAAAATGAAACTGAACCTTTACAACAGAGTTAAAGTGTTAATGTACAAAGCTAACTTAAAACAGAAAAGAAACGATTTAAAAGTTAAAACATCACTAAACAACTTTTATTTGTAAAAGGTAAAAGTTTCATTCGACCTCTATTAATAACCCGATCAAATTTCCTCGGAGCCCTATTTTACAAGCTTCTACCCTCCCACAATCGAGCCCAATATTCGAACTAGTGTCAGTGGAAACACGTCAACATCGAAAGCAAAACGGTGTGCAATCTCTGTTCCAAGCTCAACCGGAGGGCAAGAGAAGTGCTTTCAACGGTGGTAATGAAGACGTAGCGGTGCCTGGGATTCCCATGCAATTTTAAATCCTCGAATTTTCTTCGCCGTTGCCGAGATAAGACGTTCAATTAAACGTAGAGCGGCTCCACAAGGCGTTCCTTACCTCTGCAAGAAGTCTGCAGCTTTCACCCTCGGTGACTATAGCCGGAAGCTCGTGTCTATGGGCGCAGGACGAAGCTGGCCTGGGGAACGTCATGTTCCTTCCGTAGCACAACGGCGGCATCGTCCTCGCGTTCATCCCCATACCACTCGGATCCATGTCCTCGATATCGGTCAGTCTCTCGTTCTGCTCCTTCACGTTGTACGCGGCTGTGTTCTGCAAGAACACGCGAAAACGGCACCATGAGAATCTGCCCTAAAGCCATGATAGTACAGATAAATAATACACCGCGACGGGTGACGTACACCTAGCTAAACAAATTAAACCAATCAAGCCCTTCCTTTCTTCCAACGAGCCCTTTGTAGCCCCCTTCAGCTCCCTTCACCGGTCAGTTATTTCAGTAACAGATATTTCCCAAACACCCGTGTAATTACACCTTCGCAACGGAAATACCAGTCCTCCAAATAAGGAGCAGCAAGGGAGACACGTTTGAAGCCGGTTGCGTTACAGTTCAGCTGGTCCGTAAAACAAACAACCGGCGCTTAACGAACACCGGTAACTAGAAGCTCGAATAGAGACACCTACTGGCGCCCGTTAGCCGCGGGGCTCGAGCCGTTCAACGATATCCCGCCTCAGAAACGGCCCCGCACGCTGACGTCAGTTCCGCAGCGGCGCGGCGTGGGAGTGGGTTGCAGCGATCCAGGCGCCCCGGATCGCCACCTCGGGCGACGACGCTGCACGGATTTGAAATCCGTATCGAAGCTGCGAGACGGTGGGGTACCATCAATGAGCGTCGAAAAGAGGGAGAATAGGGGTCAAAGTCAAACGGTAACGAAGCTCGGCTCAGTTGTCACGGCTTCGCTGCGCCGGCCAGCTGCATTCGAGCGCATTCGACTGCGATCCTGCCACCGTTCCAACGCCTTGGACGCTGCAACAGGTATTTCGCCACCGCTCCTAACCCTGGAATTCGGGCAGACCCGCGACCCGAATCCACCGAAATCCCTGCGACACTTCGGTGAACAGCGGCTGAGGATTCAGAGGTGAAAAGTGGCATTCTTTGAAACTCTCAGGGATACCAGGCCGAGACCAAAGCTGGTGTTTGGAGAGCAGGTCTCAGTGTCCATGAAATTTGTCAGAAGCAGGGAAAGTGAGAGTGGTCTGTCAGAGTTGGACCCAGCAAAGCTCGAGGTAAATCATCTGAGACTTAGGAATCGTGTTTTAGTTGACATTTCAAGGACCCTCTGGATCTTCTGTCGATGAACCCCCAAATCATTTTTCTAGAACTCCTAAGCATTAATTATCGTTGCCTTGGGCCCCGTTTCTATGCTTGCAACTCCCCAAAAATATCGAAGGGGATTCTACTGAAGTTTGAGACTCTAAGTCCCCTGTGACTCAGAAATGGTCCAAGTTTCTTTCGAGGTGTCCATCATCTAACCCCCATCAAGATTCCAATACATCCTCCGCGTGTTCAAGCCAAATTCTTCCATCACTTCTAAACCTTCAGCTCCCAACTTCCTTGATCCTCTAAATCCCCAAATCCCCGGATCTGCTAAAATGTCCCACGGATGGTTAGAAGTCTCGGCCAGAGCTCGGCAGGTCTCTTAACCGCCGGTGCAACGTGCTCGATCGCGTAATTGCGCAAATCCACTGGAAATGGGTAAGTTGTCGGTTGGAAAATTACCAACGATCGACTCCAGAAAGGTATCCACGGTTTCGTGAATCGCTTCCACACGCCAGCCTCGACACTCTGTTTAACCTGTAATTATTATTAATAAACGGCTCTTTAAGCGCGGGCAATGTTTACTGTTTGTCGCGAAAATGCTCCAGGCGACAACGCGAGGCTGACTTTTTTTTTCGCGCCAGACGCCACGTTATTGTTCTAAATGTCTTTAAATGATGACGTCTTTGGGGGGACTCTGCGTTTAAGTGGCATGTGATTTTTGAAGTAATTACCTACGTTATTATCGCACGTTCAAATGTTTGACGTCCCACTGTCTGTAAAAAGTACTCTTGGACTTCTTTCCACGACCTAGACTCCAGATGTACAAATATTTGATGTTTGATTATCGATTAGCCTCCGGGAAAATGGCGATGGGGTTGAGCTGATAATACCATGTGGCTTTAATTTTGTTTAAAATATTCTTCAGGGGAAGAGTTGGCAAGGTGAAATAGCCCTTGAAGAGGTTCGCGTGGAGAATAAAGGGATAGCAATATCTCCGCTTCATTTAAAAGTCTTCTTAATTGAAAAAAGTAGAAAACGATGGCAGATAAATAGTGCTAAGCATTCGCTCTGTTTGAAGCTCCTCCAATGTCACAAAGAGTGCTAAACACAAGTTTAGATAAACATTGCAATAGTTTTTCTTAATTTTGGAACCCAAAGGAAATCTAAACCCCTTTTAGAACTCTCCTAAATTCAAAATTAATTTAACCACAGCCTCGAGTAACGCAAAGTTAGCTCCACAGGAAGCGGAAATGCCTAGAGTATTAGCTGTAGAGGTACTTCAACCGAGATTGAGAACAGAATAATATCAATCGGCTGGGCAAGTAGTGTCGGTTACGATTCTAGTTCCCAATACTTTCTCCCTGTCAAATGTCTTCATAATTGGCGAACTGCGTTGGGAAAGGAAGTCAGCGAGACTGTTTCCACATTCAAACGACGGTGTCCAAAGAAACTGAATTTCTCTATCATTTTCTTCAACTATATTTCGCCACGATTATCTCACCGTTGTTATAGTTAATGGATGCGTTTTTGACGAATATGTCACCACAATTAAGAAGAACAATTCTTACGAAAGTGGTTACACCTTGATGCAAACTTATTAGAACACATTGGTCGTGCAAATAAGTTTCATTTTTCAGGCGATATTGAAATATTCATGAGTTCGAAAAAATTTGTAACAATAAAGACGCACAGGTGCTCAAAAAAGTATCCACATTTTACTTATTTAAGTAATGTTAGATTCAGAATTAGAAATTATATTGGTATAAACAGTGATTAATATATTTTTAGTTGGTAGTATCTGCCAAAAAAATGGTCAAAGAAATTTTGCCAGAAGATTGGAACAAGATTAGTTGAATCTGTGCATAATAGATTAAAGCTTATAATAAAATAGAAGGAATATTGGAAAAATATTAACTTATTGTAATTAGGTTTGTATAAATTAAATATTGAATTTGGACGAATATTTTTTGAACGATCTATGGATAATGATACTTCTTTTAAAGAAACTGTACAATTTTTCAATTAAATGCACGCAAAACCTAAGTATATTACCTGTTCAAGGTTTATATTAGTGTGAATTAGAATTGCGAATCCTTACTTCGACTTTGAAGTCAATTTAAATATGTAAAATATGTTACATATAGGGTGAACCGATACTTTTGTGAGTACCTGTATCTCATAAGAAATTATGACGAAAAATTAGAGGCTCATTCTCCAATTCCATTAGGAATATAGTACAACTTTTTTAGTGGCATTACAAAATTCTCAAAAAACTTTCAGCGCACTCGATAAATTTTATAATCTCCCTTTCTTTCTTCTGAAGCAAACACTGTCTGCTCATGTTGTAAAATTTGTAACAAAGAGCTTTCCGAATAGTAAGAATCGTCGATGTCGAATTACTTCGTCGTAATATAAATTCTGCAGAACATTTGGAATGTATTGCAGTGAGTTCAACCCTCCTATTATGCTCAGAAAAACTTACGCCTATTGTGTTCAACTCATATAGACCCCGTAAGAAAATACCGGCATACTTTTGAGTGAACACAGTCAAAAAGTTTGTCTTCAACGGTGGTGCCTCAAAACTTGGAGAAAAAATATTTCAAATACTATTTCCAACAGTAAATTCTAAATAGTTCCAATAGAATAATATTTGAAATAGAACGCGAAATTTCGAACAAAAAAGTATTTTTATTTTGATAACTTTGGATACTATTTCAAAAACTTTTTGTAAAAAATATAATATTTTATTTTCCTAGTTATGCGCATGATGTAAAACAAAATGGAATATTTACTATTTCCTATTTAAAATAGTATTTTGCCCAGCTCTGGTCTCCAATAAGATGCGAAATGAAAAAATTATACTAATCTGACGACATCTCGGGTCACATACACCCGAAATATAATAGAAGGGTGAATCATTTATACTGAAAGTGACTTTGAAGTAACATATATTATCCATTCTAATTTACCAAAGTCCCAAACTCAACTATCGTAACACAGGTCTTAATTTACAGCTACTGTTCTCAAAAAAACATTCAAACGAGTCCATTTGTATACGATATTTAACATGAAAAGTGTTGAAAATTTCGATTACAGAGGGTTCAGCGAACCATGCCCCCAAAATGACAAACATCTGGACTTGTAACATTCAATAGCCATTTCTTATAGCTTTTCATGCGCTGAAAACGAATCCGTAAACCGCTTGTCGCCATCATCCTCGATTTTTGAGAAAATCGATTTAGAAAAAACTGAAAATTTTCAACTTTGAACATTTTTTGTGTTCAAACAGTAATAGTTATTCGGTTGCTTGTTCCGTCAAATGATTCTATGAAGTTATTAGTGCATTATAAACATTTAAATATGTTCAAACAACGATCAAAGGGAAAAGAACACCTGAAATGCGCACATTTTTGCAGATATCTTTAAATTTATTACCAAAACTAAGGGTGTAGGAGAAAATCTGACTACTCCACGCGATGCAGCAGACATTTTTCCTTGGGAAAGCATCAACAGAAGTGATAAGTTGCGTTTTGTTTTCAATGCAGAAGCGAAATAATTTGGGAAAACGTGCGGCGCCGACAGTGAGTCACGCGCTTTAAACGATAGCGCGACGCCGCACGTTTTGCGATACTATTTCGCTTCTGTACTGAAAAGAAAACGTGACTTACCACTTCTGTTGATGCTTTCCGAAGGAAAAATGTCTGCTGCATCGCGTGGAGTAATCAGATTTTCTCCTAGACGCTTAGTTTTGGGAATGAATTGAAAAATATCTGCAAAAAGGGGTGAATTTTACTGTTTCGACACAAACATTTAAAGTTGAAAATTTGCATTTTTTTTTCAAAATCGAATTTCTCAAAAACTGAGGGCGACAGCGACAAACGGTTTGCGGATTCCTTTTCAACACTCGAATATAAGAAACGGCTATTGAATGTTACAAGTTCGAAAAGAAGTCAAATTCCGTCGAACTGTGACCCCGTCGCAGTCATCGTAACAAACATCCGCCATTAGAATTAGCGCAATGTATGCGACAGTTATTGCATCGAGTTAGATTTCTTGATGGGCCGCGCAAACTATAAATAGCGTTTGCATCGGCTGGCCTCAGTGCCGTCGAAACGACGGCATGTTCAACAGTGCTTTTTGTAACATTTCCCGCCGCCACGTTTCGTCCGACGGTTTCCACGGGGAATTCGGGTCATTGAGAACGGGTGAACGATAGCCAAGGCTGATTTTTAATGAAATTGAAGACCCTGCGAAGACGTGACTCCAAATCGAGCAGGACACCAGTGACAGTATATACGAAACAAATTTTCCTCCAAGGAAATTTCGGGCGAGCACGTCTCAGCGGCTTAACTCTCGAAACGACTGCCTGCAGAAGATTCTGCGATCGGGAAATGCTTGGAATATCGAGGTGTGGGGAAATGCTGGAGCAACTGTTCTGATCTGACACGTTGAAGCGATAAATTAATCAGTGTTGACAATGGAGGCAAGAAATGTCGCTTGAAAAATAAATATTTATGAGGGAAAGGTAATTAAAACGATACGAAGTGGGTAACCGATTTCGATAAGCACAATCATCGTACGTCGATGGAAATTCTTTTCCGTTCGAACAATGGCGTCGCGGCGATAACGCAATAGTAGTGGTGCAAGGTTGTATATCGCGTGCTTTTGTGTGGAAGCAAGTATTTTGTCGTTGCAAAGAATACGTTAAGTTTTCAGATAAAATTATGGTACCGGCTTGCATTATCGCGTATTTTTCGATCCGTCAACCTGATTAAGATCTGCGTTGCAGAATTCTGCTGGTAGGGTGTCTGCTTTTTATTTAAAAAAATTTCCCAAAAAATTCAATGTGTATGTTTCTTTTGTGAAACAAGGATTACTTTTACAGTAGAAATACCGTAGAGTGTATAATTATTCGTTATCATAGTTCGTTCATTGTTATCTGTATGCCATGAAGGGTGGACAATGACTAATTGCAAGTAACGGTGTTAGGTAAGATGCTTCAAAATTCCGCGTAAAAACAATCAACAGGTACTGTTCTATTCTAAGAACCATTCAATTTCGCATTACGAAGACGAAAATGGTCTGTCCTCGAAATAAAATGGTCCTCTATTAGCATTGTATACAAAGAGCAACTTAATGTCCTCGATAATAATTTCACATTATAAGAAGGAACTTCACGAAAGTTCTAAAAGAATTCTTTAACATATTTTATTTATTTCAGGGGTTTCCCTACTTTGACGGCCTGAAAAGGAGCGCAATATTTGGGATTTTTTTTAGAGAAACCCTCAAATTATATTAATTGAAAATTTTGTGACTATATTTGTACATATTTAGGCAACATTTTAATAAAATTTAATATAAAAAAAACGGTACCTAAAACTTTAAACGGGTTTTTCTCAAAACGATGTTTTTCGAATTGGTTAGCATGATGTCTCAAAAACCAATCACCCGATTTACTTCAAACTTGGTATATATCTTCAGTAGATGTCCCATTCTCGTTGTTACAAAAACTAAGACGGTTTTTACAAAATTAGACTTTTGCTACTAAAAAAAACAGCGAATTTTTTGCATAAATCGATGTCTGTTTTAGACGCTGCCACTTTTTTTTTACTCTTCAGTATTTCTCATTTAATCTAGTTCAGACGATAGCCACACTCGTACAGAGAACACAAATTTTTAAATTTTCAATTTCAGACAACTAGAACGGCTGATTTATTGCTAACCATGCGCATATGATTTTTGTAAGGCAGTCTATTTGCAGCACTATAACTCCGGATATAAGCACTATTTTTACATACAACTTTTTTTTCATATTCTATAAAGATTGACAAATAAAGCCACAAAGCCGGAAGTAAATATATTTAATGGTTTTGTTTTAAAAAAATCCCAAAGATCGCATAATTTTTCGTCCGTCAAAGTAGGGAGGCCCCTTAAGTAATGTTAAATTTTGAATTAATTCTGAGTTCCATATGCTTATTTATAATTTCGAGTTAGTACCATCTAGCAATGAAATGATCAAATAAATTTTGCCAGAAGGGTGGATCAAAATAAACGCGAATTTCACAGAAAATTAATCGAATCTATGCATAATAGATTAAAGCTTATAATATTTTTTGCACAGTACTTTTTCAAATGAACTGTGTACAACTGAGGACTTTTTACCAACTTGGAGTAAATTAGAAAAAAACTGTTTATAAAATTCTTACTTTGACTTAACATTGAAAAGAGAATTTTCACAGAATAATTCGTAGTTATTGAGTTGATAACTTTTTATTTCAATTTTAGAGAACTTTCCAAATCTGCATCTGCCCAAAACAAAAATATTACACAAAACAGTAATAGACGCAGGTTCAAAATTTGCAAAAAAAAAATCGCTCATTTGTTATCAGATTTGCATCAAACGGTAGCATTTCTTTTTACAAAAATAGAGATGCACTCATCTTGCTGCAAGGTCCCCAATTTTGATTTGACTGCCCCCAAAACGAAAGTAAATTAGTCACGGTTTATGTTAAGTTACTTAAAATTGCAAACATTAATTTTAAAGCCGATTGCACATACAGGGTGGGCGAATTCTTTTGCGAGCAGCTGTACCCATCTGAAATAAAGCTCGACCAAAGTATTTCCACGGGTGTCATCGCGTTGCATTAAATGTCACAGGGGCCGTTTAATTTTTCGCCGATAAAGATCTTTTCTACACCGGTGTAATTACACGGTTCGGCTGCGCTGCATCGCCGCGTTACGCAAGCGAGTCAAACGGCGATTGTTCCGTCTGACGGTGCACACTCTCCCTGGTAATGCTTCCTGCTGGCCCGACGAATTTTCAAATTCCGCGGAGCAATGAGGCGATCGTAACAGAGGCGCGTGACGGATCAATCGACACGCTCTTCCACGGCGTGTTTGCCCGAGCCCAACTGGCCCCAAAGCCTCCACCCACTCGCGTGCGAGAGTGCCGTTTAAGTACGACCGCGGAAGTCATTCGAGATAATATCGCGTTGCTCCTGGTCGTCTTAAATAATTCGTCGCCGTTGCTTTTGTATTCGAGAGCGCTGGCAGCCGCCGCGTTTATCGCGGGCCCGCGCGATTTTCGATCGCGGAAATTCGCGATCCGTTCAGCCTGTCGCGGAAGGAATTAAACTCCTTGATGGAAAGGATGATGGTGCGAACAAAAGTGTTCTCACATCCGTGCGATAAATTCCGAAGAAACCCGGGAAAGTAAGAAAAATCGCAATTTCTTGGGAACTACGTCCAATGAATATTTACACACTTTTATGTTAAATAAGAAATGTTTCGAAAGTGGTATCTTGTTTCATTAGAAACACCTTTAAAAATCGCGGAGGGTTTATATTGTATTTTTTTAGCGCGCGAAAATGCTTGCAATAAATATCTTGGAGTATTATGAGAAAGTTTGGAATTGTCTGTGGAATAATATTTTCTAATTTCGAGTGAAACGATTACCGAATTATTCGACGAATTTCAGCACGCTCTGGAACGGTTTGCAAATACATACGCTCTGCCTCGAGAAAATGTTTAGTCAACGACTTAGTGTGCCCGCGATAACATCGGATAGCTTTGCTCGCGATAACATCGGATTGCTTTGCCTGCTCTGAATTGCTCGCAAATATTGGAGTTACTTAATAAGGATAGTGTCACGCGTAAGTTCTTCCTGGAAGTTTGTTACGTATTATGGAATCGTAGTCCCGTTCCTTAAGGCGAATTTACAAGGTTCAATTTCGGTTTGGTCATTATAGCAATTTATAATATTTATTTAGTTGAAATAAACTCAATTGCTATATTTTAAATTAAATAAACAGCCGATACAAAACCGTATATAATCTAAAATAATACTTTTTTTTAATAAACTCTCATTGCCAACTATTAATTTATAAAAATAACAAAATTGAAAGCTCCAGTGTTTACACATTTCAATGAAACTGGCCAAACTGGTTCGCTTAAAAACAGCACCGCAGCAAACTGTACGTGTCAGTGTTGAAATAATTTATGAACATTTGCTGGCAGTGTAAAATAAACCTATAAACCCAATGAAAAACCAAGAGAGAAATGGACAAATAACGGACACTGATATTTTCCCCATTTTAAAATCGAGAGGTGCCAGAAATTATTTATAACACACCTATTGCCTTTGAAAACAATTTGGACCAATCATCCTGCATGGACAACCGCACTGAATACAAGTAGAAGCCCCAGCAACTTCTTTCAATATTCAATTTGATTGAATGGCAATTTACCTACACTGTTCGGTTTGCTTTCAATTCCGTTAAATCAGCCGCATTATTTAAGCAAAGTGAACCGTGTAAATTTGCCTTTAGATACTTTCTGCGGCGGCTTGATCGAGCCGTTCCATTTGCATCGGGAGCCGATTTCACTCTTTCTCGGCCGTAAAGCAATGACTCGCCCCGCGTAATAAATCACAGTGACTCGTAACAGACAACTGAATAGATAACAACATATGCGCCGAGAAATAGCATAGCAATGTACTTGACGCATAATTTTCGTATCGGATTATGAAAACTGTAGCAAGATCGATGGATTCCAGGCTTTCCTGCTCTGTACCAGGAAGTCTGAATTACATCAAAAGCAATTAAATGCTCAGATCAATCTCACGCGACTCTTGCCACCTACTTGCTCAATCAACCGAATGAATGAAGAGAACAGAGGCGAAGCGGGCCTTGGGTTATCATACAAAGAATTCAGTAGGAGGAAACAAGCCAGTAGAAGTGATAAGCAAACAATGCTGCTATCAATATTTATCAAGACAAATGAGGAACTAATGGAAAACAGATCAACTTTCTTGCAATCCTGCTTTCAATTGTCACATGGGATTATATATTTATCGAGTAATGAAGACGAATAATAATAATAATAATAATAATAAATTCCTTCGAAACGAAACCTCGCATGGAAAAATTTAATTTCACAGATTAAACCCATATTTTATGGGAAATCGGTAGTTTTTTTATCCCATCTCGAATTTGGGTAACTAAAAAGCGAATAAAGGCTCAGATGGTCCGATTAAGCTCCGCCGATATTCGAACCCAGGATGATTAACTCCACCTACACTTCTACCCATGTCTATCAGCGTAGAAAAGTCACGTTTGCCAATGTTTTGCCGTGACTGGTCGAACATATGAATTACCACAAATTGTTTGAGCATGCTTAAGCACCGAGCGGCGCTTATTTTCATGGTTGCACAATCCGCTTAACGCGGCGTTGAGAAGCCACGAGGAAGAATTCTCCCGAGCACCGCGCAGAACGAAGCACGCGTGTTTCTTTATGGTAATCCGATGATGCAAGTTTTTTAAAAATTACCAGCGCATGAGCTCCTTTTGCGCACTATCTGCCTGTGCCCGTCTCCGCTGGGTAACTCGGACTATAAAAGTGATTTACATTGATAGCCGTAGACATTGAGGAAAACGATCGGTCCATCGGCATTTAATAACGCGATCGGATTTCTCGGAAGCTCGAAACAATGCTTAAACGTTCCCATGCTAGACAATAGGCGCTAACGCGTTTCTCCGAACTCCTGCACTTCGAATTGCAAAGTAGGCTTGCTTGAGGACAGATAAATGTTGCAAGTGGAATACGATCCGCTCGATATCGCATCGTGTAATCATTAAATAGTAAATCGACGCGAAAAAGTCCCCGTTACTGATAAATGTTATCGGTGGTCGTGGCTTGTCTGCCTCTGAGCGTTTTTAAAACCTCATTCGCTATCCGCGTTTCTGATAGCAAGCATCATACTGGTTCGTAACTCGGTTTAGCGGAAAAGTATTAAAACGTAAGAGACTCTATTGAAGACACAAAGCTGAGGCTCTGGAGAAAGTAAGTTCTTAAAGGAGCACTGATTATTATCTTCCTCGTGTGTAAATATTGCGGCCCATCTTATCGGGGAAATATTAGATCAGCCTTCGTTGATTAATTTAAGACTTCATTGTGGATAATGGATGAAACGCAATCTTCATTGTTCGCGCGGAGACGACACTCGACAATTGGGATTATACAATACCTCAACTCAAGACGTCGCGAACAATCAACAAAGGAGATGACTAATGTCGTGTGGCGTTGTTTATAAATAGTTCCTCTCCGCGGATGGTTTTCTGTGCTTATACTCCTGATGCGTTAATATAACGTAATCGTAGGAACTCTCAAAAGCTGGTTCGTTCCACGCGATATCGGACACTTTTCGAAGTAACATCTCGGATTTTGGTGAAACTTGGATATGTTGTAGTCTTTAGTGATATATAAACGTATCTCGAATAGGGCTGGGACTATTTGTTGAATTTTTGGTATTCGAATATTCGAATACTTCAGTTGCTCAATTATTTGGCGAATATAATTCGAAAATCCAAGTATCCAAATACTATTCGAATATTTAAGTATTCGAATATTTAAGTATTCGAATATTTAAGTATTCGAATATTTAAGTATTCGAATATTTAAGTATTCGAATATTTAAGTATTCGAATATTTAAGTATTCGAATATTTAAGTATTCGAATATTTAAGTATTCGAATATTGATGTATTCGAATAGTATGGTGTGAAGTGGGTCAAAATTAGCTTACAAGATTTCACCCTGACAAATGAACCTAAAGAACTTGATTTATAATTCACACCATACTATTCGAATACATCAGTATTCGAATACTTTAATATTCGAATGGTATTCGAATACTTTAATATTCGAATGGTATTCGAATACTTTAATATTCGAATGGTATTCGAATACTTTAATATTCGAATGGTATTCGAATACATCAGTCTTCGAATACATTAATATTCGAATAGTATTCGAATACATCAGTCTTCGAATACATTAATATTCGAATAGTATTCGAATACTTTAATATTCGAATAGTATTCGAATACTTTAATATTCGAATAGTATTCGAATACTTGGATATTCGAATTATATTCGCCAAATAATTGTGCAACTGAAGTATTCGAATATTCGAATACTGAAAAATTCGACAAATAGTCCCAGCCCTACTGACCATTAGGCAAAGAAATGTAAATTATAAATTTAAAAATAATATATGTTTATAAATGGAGTGTAGTTGCACTTTTAATTTCCCATATTTTTAGTTACACGTTTTAAGCAAACATTAATAAGTACAATTCTTATTAAAAGTATGCGGTCATTTACTGGACTTCTACACGTTTTGCATTTTATAATCGTTTTTTTTTTAAATTGCGATAAAAATAAGTAATTATTTTTATAGAAATTTCAAGAAAAATAAATTTAAATGCAATTTCAACAGTTGTTTTGTTGTTACACATAAATATATTCAAGTATTAATCTCAAAGGGCCATAAATTCAACAATTCGGTCATTCACTGGTTGCTTCACCTTACGATACATCAATAATATTCGAATACTCAAATATTCGAATAGTATTCGAATACTTAAATATTCGAATGATAACATTCGAATACTGAAATAATCGAAGTTTATTCGTAGCATTCGAATATTTGTAAAATATTAGAATATTAAATTATTCGAATAGTCCCAGCCCTAATCTCGAAGGATTTTTGAAATTTTTAAAAATGGACTACAACATATCCAGGTTTCAGCAAAATCCGAAATGTTACTCCGAAAAGTGTCCAATTTCGCGTGGAATGGCCCAGCTAACAGCCTTTAGGGAGAATGATAAAGCTTTAGAAACGTCTAATTTTTAGAAGCCGAATTTATGTTCAGAGTTTAGGATGAGGAGTATTAAGCTTCCCCAGTAGCAACACTATTCAACCATGTTAATACTAATGCTTTAATTCCTGAATTATTACTGTAACGAAGTAAATATTCTTGCAGGTAATAATGTCTCCGTCGGTCGAGCCACTTCCAGTGCAAGACTTAGATACTCTTCTGGCGCAGAACTTTGGTAAAGACGTCCAACTGAGCCACCTAGAATGGAAGCCACTAACTGCGCCCGGGGAGAACTTTGGAAGCATAATGCTGGCTGTCAACGCCACAGTAACACGGGCCAACAAAACCGAGGCGTTGCACCTGGTCGTTAAGCTTCCACCCACCTCGACGTATCTGCTGGAGCTGTTCAACAGCCCAGTGACGTTCAAGAAGGAGCTGCAGTTCTACAGCACGATGGCACAGGAGTTTACAAAGCTTCAGCTGGAGAGTGGCGTGCAGAAGAAGGACCTGAGCATCATCGCGCCCAGATATTTCGGAGGGAGACTCGGTCTACGCAACCCAGCGGAATTCGACGAGCAGGCTGCGATAGTCTTGGAGAACCTGAAGTACAGTGGCTACGTTACCGAGGACAGGATAAGGGGCCTGGACAAATGCCACACGGAGTACGCGCTCGAGGAACTGGCGAAGCTGCATGCTCTCTCTATCGCCTTGAAGATCAAGAAGCCTCAGCTGTTTGAGGAACTGGCGGCGGAGGTGCTGACGGAGGTCCTGAACGAGACAACTGAAAAATCGATCGTGGACATGGTTCGAAAGGGGCAGGCGGACATACAGAGCATGGAGGAAGCGGGGCCATATCTAGAAAGCGTCAACAGGACCGTGGAGTTCGGGGTTCAGTTGAACAAGAACGTGAGGAAACCAGAGGAGCCTTGGGGGACCCTGGTCCACAATGATTTCTGGGTGAACAACATGATGTTCAGCCACGACGAACGCGGCGACCTGGTCAACATGAAGATCGTGGACTTTCAGTTGTGCATGTACGATTACGGCATCAATGATCTTATTTTCTTCCTCGTGTCCAGCGCGTGGGAGGAGATTCTGGACAATAAGCTGAACAGCATGATCGACTACTACTACTTCTGTTTCATCAAGTTTCTGAACACGTTGAAAGTGGACACCGAGATGTTCACCAAAAAGAAGTTCGACGAGATCGTGGACTACTGCGGGCCCATCAAGTTCAACCAGTGCATCATGATGGCCCAAGTGATTAAAGCACCCCGTGGGTCTGCTCCGGAAATGAAGGACATAAAGAGCGACGACGTTTTCACGAATTCTGCCAACGATGACACTTACAAGCGGAAACTGTTGCACACTGTGAAGCTCTTCGACAAGAGGGGGTGGTTGATTAAATAGTATTTAACGTTGTTTTTGTGTTGTTAGGAAATTTGTTACAAATTCACTAGTATTTTTATATGCGAAGAGCCTATCCAAAGTACAAATCCACGGGAAGCGAATGTCGATGTACATTGTTGACGCTTCTGCAACGAATCATATTTGTACAAAAGTCTGTGTACATAGAGTAAACTGTAGCGTAGAATGTAAGAGTCATCTCGAAAGGAGACCAAATATGTTCATAAAATTCCGAACACTCGCTGAGCTTAAAAAATTATGTACTTGTAAATATTTGAACCCACTGCGCACACTTTCAAGTATCTATACTACGTTATACCGCGTGCACTTGCTTTTTGAAATAAAAATTTATTTTAGTAAAATCATAGTGGTCTTATGGGAAATGTGAATCTGAACAGTATTCGCGAATAAGTGGCACTACTTTGCTCAGCACAAGTATGATTAAACGATCTAAGATCTGGCTGGGATAACGTAATCATAGAGTAATCAAGGATCTTATGTAAATCCCTGTAATTGTTTAAAAGTTTATTACCGCACAGTGCCCAGGATTCTACAACTCATGCGGTGATTACGTTTTTCAGCAGTTTTGTGGTCATGTGAAATGGAGATGTCACAAACAGAATCCCGTTTCGTTTCGCTTTGACGTGCGCCGTGCAACCCGGTAATGTCACGCATTTTATGTAACGCGTCATTGTAGCGTGAAAAGTTAAACTATTTTCCATTCTCGATTAAATGAGTCAAGTAAGCTGAGACGCTGAGTAACTAATTACAACTGTTAGCTCAGTTGCGCGGGAACATTGCATATGGTTCGCGTCAATAATGTTACTTGTACAAAAACTGTGTCCCGTCATGTTGAATATGTGTAGCTACTTAATTACGGATTTAGTATCAAGAATTTAACCCTTAATTACATAGCGAACCTGTAATGCAAACATTTGCAGCAGTTAATTTCCAAAGATTAAATTAATATTCTGTTAGTCTTACATGGATAATATGAACTGTAATATTAGTAGTTAGGCAGTGTTTCCCAACCTTTTTTGAATCGCAACCCCCTTTTATAATATTCCTTCTCTTCATTTATGAAAAATCAGTGTTACATCATTGATAGGTTATGACAATGTAACCGTGATATTAAAATAAATAAGTGCTAAAGATCGTCAACTAAAAATACCCGTGGCGACTCCCCAGAAAACACTTCACGATCCACTTTGGAATCGCGACCCATCGGTTGGGAATCACTGAATTAAGGGTTAAAGCATAACGGAACTAATAGAATCAATTGGAAGGTAATAAATCCACTATATATTCTTCTAAATAATTAGGGAATCTCCACTGGTCGACTCAAGCTAATTAACAAAGTATCGGGAATACAAAGATATAATAATATTTTCACGAAGCCGCTAATCTTAAAAATATTGAGTACTTATTTCTTGAGTACTTAAGTATTGAGCCTAGGGCGGAAAATTTTGAGCGGAAGAACTTGAGAAAAGAGCTGGAGACAACTTTAAAAACAATTTAGGACTCGGTTGCAATAAGGGGACTAGCGCTCGAAAATGCGAAAAAGTATTGTCCAAACGTTAAGAAAAATTAGAAAATTAAGTTTGGTTAAACTGGATTTTAAAAAATATAGTGTTGTAAAGCTCAGCACGACACACATTTTTTCTATTTGCAGTTTTTCTATCGAATCATTAGTGTTCAAGATAAAAATTATAAACAAAAAAATTTCTTCGACCAAAGTCAATATCTTTTTAAACATAAATTGCGATAACTTGAGTAAATATTAACGGATCGTTATGAGACTTGAAACATAAAACTCAGAAAACTCTAGCGAAGCCGTAGACTGTATGGACAAAACTCTTATGTTAAAAAATATAATAATATTTATTTAAAAAGTAATACTGCACATAACCCATGTTTTTCAACGTTCGCCGTTAAAAAGTACAGAGGCAATTTTGAGGTACATATAACTTGCAGCGACAAAGTTTTTCCTTAATATACAAGGAAGAATTTCACCAATTTTCACAGTGATTAATAAATAATTGTAGAAGATATGACGATATATATAAATCTCCCGCGCCACCAACAGTCAACAGCCGCATATAATGCGCCATTTAGCAGTTTTAGCACTCGCGTTGACAGTCATATCTTCTACAATTATATATTAATCAGTGTGAAAATTGGTGAAAATCTTCTTTGTATATTAAGGAAAAACTTTGTCGCTGCAAGTTATATGTACCTCAAAATTACCTCGATACTTTTTAACGGCGAACGTTGAAAAACATGGGTTATGTCTAGTATTACTTTTTAATTAAATATTATATTTTTTAACATAAGGGTTTTGTGCATACAGTTTACGGCTTCGCTCGAGTTTTCTGAGTTTTATGTTTCAAGTCTCATAACGAACCGTTAATATTTACTCAAGTTATCGCAATTTATGTTTAAAAAGATATTGATTTTGGCCGAAGAAATTTTTTTTGTTTATAATTTTTATCTCGAATACAAATGATTCGATAGAAAAAATGTGTGCCGTGACGAGCTTTACAACACTATATTTTTTAAAATCCAGTTTAACCATATTTAATTTTCCAATTTTTCTTAGCGTGTTTGGACAATACTTTTTCGTATTTTCGAGCGCTAATCCACTTATTGCATCCGAGTACTCAATTCACTTCTTTTCCATATAGCGAATTAGCAATAACTCATATGTGAGTTGCCATATTGAATAAATTCTGCAATGGTCTCGACTCTTTTAAATTAAAATATTTAATGATATGTCGCAGAAAGGGCGGGACAAATCTCGGAATCCGCCTCTGACTGCGTCAAGCTCGATAGCAGATCTCGTAATTATTTCACCAAATACACAAAATATAAGAAGCTACTCACCTCCAGGAGGTCCGCCACCGTGTCAGGCAAGTTGAACTCCCTCACAACGCGTAACCGCACCTGCCTGTTAATCTCATGACGCGACGAGAGCGGTAGACTGATAGCCCTCTGGCAACTAGGCGACAGTCTCAGTTTCTGCTCTCGTTTCAACATAGCTGCCAGGGTCACGGAATCTGGAACTTCAACAAAGCACATATAGACCAAGCTCGAGAAAAAACAGGCTTCTACAAAAGCGCAGAGAAGCTATGAGAAGCAGTGTCGCAAGGAAACGAAGATTGAATTACCTGGGAACGCCGCAGCAAGCACATCCACTCCAGCCGTGCCCATTGGTCTTGGCTTCTCGTCAACCATGTACAAGGCATCGGGAATATCAGCCACGTAGCGTGGCCTCCGCAATCTCACCAGGTCCGCTTCTTGGACCATTTGTTCCTCGACTAAGGACTGTGAAAAGCCGAGGGCATGAAGTACCTACGCGGGCGACGCATCTCGAAAGCCGCTAGATCCTAATTATATTCACCTTTATTTCCTCGTAGTAAGGCATGAACAGGCGCGGCCTCACGAAGATCCCGTTCTTCTTCCCGCCCCTAATCCAAGCGTTCATCCGCAGATTCTCCCTCTCGTCCCCTATCATGTGGCTCGGCGGAGTTGAAACCAGTCCTCTTCTGATAGCCTAAATATATAGCAGCCCCATCGTATTCCATACAGCAGCGCGAATCGATCGTTTTAGATGGTATTCAAGGCTTCGTACCTGAGCCAGGGCTTCGTTGTTGGGTGGCAGTATGTGGTCCAGTCTGACCAGCGGCAGTAGTTCGCTTAGTATCTCCCGTAGCTCTATGTCACTCAGATCCCTTTTCTTCAGCCCCTTCCTGGTCACAGAATGCACCGTATGGCTGAGCAAATTAGGCTCCCGATCCTCCATACGGCGCACCAGCTCCTGCTCCCCCCACTTGAGTACCGCCTGCAGTATCTCGAGCTCGCTCGCTTGTAAAAAGTGGCTGTGCAGAACGTTCGCCAAATGCGCGTGATCCAGTTGATGGAGGATGGAGGAAGAAGCGACGGGCTGGAATTCCTCTCTCAAATAGTGCAACGCTTGCCGGTGCACCCAAGCAGATCCGTGAGGTTGACTGCCCCACCTGCGGGCGGAAGTAAGTTAGCAAGATAACGTCCCCCGTACAGTTAGTTGAATCACCGGCGGATCGCGAGCTGCTCACTTTAAAACGGCTGGAAGCGACTCCAATGTAAGATACTCTAAAATAAGATCTTCACAACCCTGTGACAATATATCTAGCTCCAGAAATCTGCCGATTTGGTACAATTCCATTGCTTCCTCTAGGGAACTTGGTCGAACTCGCCCGGTGTGAGTAAGAGCTTGAACCTGCGGGACAAACGTTCATAAATAGATCTTATAAAATGGACAGTTTGCAGGTTGCGGATTTGGAACGGGCGATCGGGTCGAGAAGCTGACCGGCAGAATTATGAGAAATAATTACCTCTCCGAGACTACCAGCGCTGTTCCCGCAACCATTACCTCTCATTATTAACGACAAATCAACGGTATCTAAATACACTGCATGCAATAATACTCTGGCGTATCGTTTCGGTATTACACTCTCGTCCAACACTATTCTAGTAGGTATATGAAGCGCCCTTTCTGTGTGATCTTCGCCAGATCTAGTCCGTCTTTGTATTAAGTTCCTGAAGAACGGCGACCTCGCAGAAAGTATCGCTTTGTGACATGGTAGTTCTAACTTTGGCCGGAATCCGTATTCTGAACTCCCACTATCTGGTCTCTGGTAATCACTGTCCGACGTAAACACTAGCGCGGCGTCCGCGTAATCGCCGGTGTCCAGCAGGTATCTCAGATCGTGCTCCAGCGGGTTCGGCGTGCCGAATTCTTCTTGCAGACGTCGCAGCAGGTTCGCTTCCAGGGCAGCGTCGTGCGGGCACATATCACCAGTGTAGAGATAGCGCAGCAGCGCCGAGAACATTTGCACCTCGAGGTTCGGCGTCCTCAGCTCCAGGCATATCCTGGCACCGTATCCTAAAGTGCGACGGAATCTCTTAGACGTCACGTCGGATTACAATGTAAAGGGACTTCGGAGGGAACGGAGACGCTTTGTGTACCTGGACACCCAGCCAGCAAGTCCCGGAAATATGGACAGCGCGCCGACAACAGGGCCCTGTGAACGGGGAAACAGGCTCCTCGGTAGACGAGGTCCACGTCGGAGCAGTGTTTGTAGTCGTACAGCATCGACAAGTCCTGTTTGTACGTGGCTGCTGGGGGTCTGGCTAATTCGGCTTGTACGTGGAGGTCCTTCAACGCAGCTAGCGCCTCGTACTCTTCCAAGAGCGCGGTTGTTTCTAGATGGGTCCATGTCGATACCAAGTCTCGGACTATCCTACTATGATCGCAGGCCTTCGAGAACCTACGTCGTCTGATGAACTTCTTGCGCAACGTCGCGAACCCTGTCATTTTCTTCTTCTTCTCCCTGGAAATCAGAGGGTCGGCGGTCGGTCATTCATTCAACTTTATCAATTCTTCGGATCAGATGCTCGTCGAGGTGCTCAACACCGATGCTTATCAATGCTTAATCGCGGTGATAAAGTGTACAGAACAAACGGGAAAGATAGCGAAGCCTGGTGATAAATATTTAGGTACCTGATAGCAATACCATGTTGGTCTGGATTGCTGGAAGACGAGAGTCTAGCTGCTTGAATCGAATCTCCACCTACGCTGGTGATGCTTGACGATGCAGAAGCACCCATTCTATGTATCATGTAGGAAGCATCTCCTCCACGCCGTTTTTTAACGAACCAGCAATCCCGTTTGTCGGAATTATCTACCTCCTCCTTTGGTCGTCTGCGTTGCAATACACACGGTGTGAAGAGTCGGAATACATTCATCGCTCAACCAGACAACAGCCTGAAATCATCGTACACCTGTACACGATAAACATCCCACGTTAATCAACGTGTACCTAAAGCTTCAACGGCGTTTAAACTTCAGACTTTGCCATTGGAAACAGAATCTGTTCTTGCAACGCGTAACAAAAGGAATCCTTCGCCATGCTAAACGTACAACATTGAAAACCTGCTTCTCCTAATCTCGGTTCTACTCGAGATTGCTTTAAACACTGACTAAACGTGTAACGAGTTTCGAGTGGCGATAAAAAGAAACACGGTTTTAAGAAAGAGATTTTTATCAATTGCTAATGTATTCGCAAGCATTCATTATCGCTATCTCCGACAGAATTGTTATGCAACTCAAAATTAATGCATCCTCAGGGTCAACATTTTAAAACAACAATGCGAAACACAGTGAATATACACTTCTCCGATGTACAATTAATAATTATACATTATATTTACAATCTTCCAAATTTGTTATCTAGGAGAAATTTTATTACTCGTTTCTAATGCTTTTCATTGTGTCTCGTAGGGAACCTCGCATGCAAAGTGGAGCGATTTGCACAAAAATAAAGAAAGTCGCCGAACGCATCTTGAACTTTCACTTCGTTAGCCAACACACATACAATATTTACCTAGAAAGTGTACTGCATTGATTTGGAAGCGCCTGTTAAATGGATATCTTCGAAACTTTTTTCATCCATTTCCAGCGTAATTATTGAAGCTTGAAAGGAACAAATGTTTTCGTCACGTCACATGTTAATTGGTACATCGATGGATAGTTATCTTAACAAGCTGTTCCGGAAATAAATGTATTTCTCATAATGCTTCAATTGTCTAGACTACGCAGAGGCTTTGAATAAGCTGCGTTTCTATGAAAACTAAGAGAAACGAAATGAAACTTTCGAACGGCTCAATGACGGAAAAGTGATAACGCCGATGTACTCATGACCTCTTTCGATGTTCTTTATTACTTAATGTCACCAGTGCACTAGCGCAACTGTAAATATTGCATCGAATTTGTGGGCGACTTTGTGATTATATGTTGCAAGCGCAACTCTTCAAAATGAGTCGTACACGGTAGGTAACTATAATTTTCGCTACGTCAAGCACTCTATTTGATTTACAGGCTGTTTCAGGAATACGAAACTCGCGAAAAGAAACAAAATAATTTTGGTAAATTAAACACTTTCCAAGCATTCAATTTCGCGAGACTTGAGGATTTATTGAAACTCGTTTGTTTCTTTTCGTGGCTTGTATTAAGCAGTAAAGTTTGCGCCTTGGGTTTTTAGTATCTGAGCAGAAGAAATGACTTAATAAATAATACAACAAAATTTGGTATTTAATACAAATTTCTTTAACTCTATGGTAATTTACACAAATTGGATTATGAAACAAGTGTACAACTTAAAATACTAAATTCATGCATTTTAATATTAACGTGATATATATATCTACTACTATTATTATTATTAGTATGTCCAACAAATATTTTCTAAACACATGTTTGCAAATGTAGCTAGGGTTGCCAACCGTACTATAATGTATAGTATAAGATATATAAGAGAAAGATATAGTATGCAAAAAATTATATTACAATTTTTACTTATTTCTTTATTTTATAACAACGTGAAAACTTTAATTTGCGAAATTAAGCTTTAACAGAGAGGATGCTTTCTGTAATGAATATAAAGTGGTGGGAGGAGAGAAACAGAGCCAGTCTGTCTCTCATAAAAAATGTTAATTTTTCGGTGCAATCAAACCTTTAACATATTTTTTAACGATCAATTAATTAATAATGCAAAACGCACAAAAAGTATACATTTAAAAAATAAGATGTCTTAATGTAGTTTCATTTTCTCCCACTTTCCTCTGAAGAGTACTATATTTTTTCGCGATGTACTATATTTTTTCGCGACGTACTATATTTTCCCGAAAAAAAGTTGGCAACCCTAAATGTAGCACACATTCATAAATTACAAACGAGGCCGAAAATGCATCTAAATAAACAAGGAAAAGGGGAAAATAGACATACAGTTTAAAATACCAAAGAAACTCAATACAAATAAATTTCAAACTCACAAGCTCATTTTTAATTTTTACGAATACAAATAAATGAGAAGGAACAATACTAGGTCATACATCTAAACGAAATAATACGCAGAAAATAGTAAAAATACACATACACTGGCTAGTCCTCGTGAAACACGAGTACACACAACTTTCTGCACATTATCTTAACTGCAGTACACCCTCGCAACTAGAAAGTTGAATCCGAACGATTGCACGCATCACAAGGTCCACCACAAACTGCACCGCACAGAAACCGTAATCCCGCGAAACGAAGCAGAAGGAAAACTAGAGATCCAGCAGCTCCCCTGGAAAACAGCCCAGGGAGCCTCTGACAGCAAACAGCAATAGGTCAATAGTAGTCAGCTGAGCAACGATTGCGATCGCGTTGCGTGGTTAACAATACGCGTGACGTCCGAGCGGTTCAATCACCTTCGCCATCGCCGTGATAAGAGAGGAGTATAGAAGAGCACGGAAAGAGAGAGAGAGAGAAAAGGCCAGCGAAACGTGATACAAGAACCGTGCAGGTTCCGTGCGCGGCATAAGCCCGAAGGATACGCGAGAGACCAGCCAAGCAGCCCGTAACTGTGTCGAGGGCGTCGATAACGGTCCAGAAGGCGCTCGAGTGTACGGTTACCTGGATAAATCGGGCGCCAGGCCTCCGTCCATTATCCGCCATCTCGCCCGGGCTCGCTACAATCGCAACTGACACGGGTAACCATCACAAAGCGCGACGGCCATGTTACACTCGTCGTCTACTCAGGCTGCGTGTAAATAAATGTCGGTCGCGGTACAGTGGGCCCCGAGCGGCGGTCCTGCGGCTCCTCCATATCAGGCCTGCCGAATAATCGAGCCGCGGAGACGGCGTCTACGAGAGGCGGGCGCCCAGCCACGCTAAGTAAACGCGGCCGTGCGGCCGTGGACGCGGAACTGCGGGCACAGGGGACCGTCCCGTCGCGCGAAAACAAATCCCGACGGTGGTCATGCTCGCCGCGGCTGAGGACGGGGAGGGGGCGAACGCCGCGGAGACCGTCGAGAATAGCGCGCGTCGAACGGTTTGTTTACGTCCGCGCGGAACGCTTTCGCAGATAACGGGGATGTCGTTTTAAGGCATACGCACAGGCGACGGGGGGGGATTCTTTTCTGACAGTGAAAGATTTATTTGGCCCGATCATGCGCGCGGCCGCGAACCCCGAGAGCCTCCGTGACGGTATCGCGCGCGCACCGCCGCTCGTGATTGTCAGATAGGTTAGGTTTAGATGTGGGTCACTGACGCTAATATATATGTTGTTCGGTGTTTCACGGAGATTGACGCGTTGCCCGTTCGTTCAAACGAATTGCCCGTGCGGGGAACGCCGATCCCCTGCGGGCTGTTAGCCTGCGTTTCCATGGAACTGATGAATTCTTTGTACTAAAGGTGGAGCCACAATGAGGGCGTCCGTTTCGAGGGTTCGCCGCTAGAAGGCTGGCGACAGTAATTCATTTGCGGGGGTATGCAATGCTGGAAGTGATCTGTTTAGGCGCGGAGAGGATTGCGAGGTGATATTCGTGATCAATTCGTGATTAAATAAATCTGTGGTGACTGATGATGTAAAGGAATGCAGGATTGTTAACAGTGCGGGCGGCGCGAGGTTTTGAGAAATACAAGCTTAAGTAGGTCAGGGTTATCCTAGCGATCGTTTCTGTTGAGAAAGCTTCGATTAATTTCCCTCGAGCAAACATTCGGGGCGCTTGGACAGTACTTTAAACGCTCTATTGAATATATCGATGTGAAAACACGGCAAAAGTTGGCGTGAAAATTTGCAGACGCCACTCAAAGTGTTAATTAATAATGGATACGCAAAATTCATACATTTCATAAATTCAAATAACGCGCGCAGCAGAACGGCGCAAGCGCAAAGTCCCTATAGTTGTGCGCAAGCTGTAATGCGCATGAGAATTCTTCGCTTCGTTTTCAAATGTATTACAATTCTTTTGAGTAGATTTTGGTTTTATTGAAAAGTTAAAAAAATGAAAAACACGTTAAAATGTAATATTAATATATTTAAAACTAAGAACAAAGATTACATCCATTTTACATAATTTTACAATGCTGTTTGTGATGGGATTAGTAATTATATGCGGAATAATTTAGATTGCCCGGGTTTACTGCGTGGATGTTCCTTGTACACGAAGACCCACCCTAACACGTCCCACCCGCCCACCATTTATGCAAAATTTATTTTTCATTTATATGCAGCTTCTTGATGCATGTTTGCAAAACGTTCAATCCTTGAACGTTACGCAAACCTGCAACAAAGGAATGTTTTTTAAGGACATGCGCGGGAGAACTATGCAAATTTAAACAAAAGAATGTAATTAGTATAATTGAATTCAAAATGGGACATCTTTTTTGTAGCAAGGTATAAATAGCAGACTATATTATATATTAATAAATCATTATTCATTTGATGTCTCAAAAGAAATTAAATAATACGCGCTTTAATATTAGCATGCACTTAGTAATATACATTTAAGTGGATATTAATAGTAATATGCACTTAAATACTTACATTCTAAACGATACTAACATGCACTTAATAATAATTTATGAATATGCAAGTGCATATTAGTAATAATTAATAATATGCACTTATATTATAATATATATAATAATACTTAAATTCTTAAATCCTAGCGCTCCGTAATTATACGAGCGCATATGTTTAATGATGCTTACTTATTTAGTGGATAACGCAACGCATAAAAAATACCGCAGTGTATTTTTTGTCTTACAAATTACCTGCCTATATCATCGTTAAAATTGCCTACCTAGCGGCACATCTAATTATCTTTACGACCTGCCTACAAAAAGCTAAAAGAGCACAAAAGACTACGGATTCCTCTAGTTTCCTTCGTCAATTATCCCACGATGCTTTCTGGAACAGAATCTTAAAAGCATTAGTATTTTGTCGGTGAAATAAATTTCCCAAATTTTCCGGGAATATCAAGGCTCAATTTCCCTGATTTGGTAATCACTTCTTTCAAACACTTTGTTTCTTTTTCCTTCCATATTTAATTCATTATTGAGCCACTTTGTGATATATCTTAAAAGCCTTCAGATTTCTCCTGTAAAAATTTACCTACTCTGTAGTAGAAACTTAATTATTGGATTAGTTATACATGTACGAAGAAAATTTAATTGCTGAAAAGGAAACATGGCAATAGATCATGTGTTTCCAAAATAGTATTTTTCTCTGTTAATTATGACAGAACTCAATTTGGATAATTGAAATTTAATCTTTAATTGTTAATGAATTTGATATGCCAAGGATTTTACAGTTTTTAGTAATTAAAATTGGGGGAAATTGAGCTTCTAATTGATTACCTGAATTCTTATTGTTGAAATAATTATATATTCTTATTATTTCAAATTATAATTTATTATTCTTATTCTTATTATTTAGTAATTTCACATTTGACTGTTAAGCAATTTTATTTGAACAGAAAATTAAGTTTTTCTCAGTCCTAGATAAAATGTGAAAATATTTTCAGTAATTCAATAATTTCACTATTATTCTTGGTATATGTATAATAATCGATATTCACATAAAAATATGTACCTTACTTATTCCGTGATTACACATTAACTTTGTCAAAAAACAATCAAGTCAAATAATTACATTTTACTCTACTGAAGCTGAATAAACTTTGATACAATTTTCATTCACCGACTCTTCAAAAGAGAACGTTTCGAGCCTGCCCTTCCGATCGCGACCAGAGACCATGCGCAATGTCCACTGGCGTTAAAAAGTCGAAAGGGTAAAGCCAGAAGCGAGGGCATACTCCACTCGCGCCAGCTTCACCATCGACTTTTCTCACAATTTTCCTGAAAGCAGGTCATCGCGCGAAGAAATGAACCTACCCGATCAGAAAATGTGATGACCTGCCCCGGCCCTACCTACTTATATTTAAGTCACTTATTCGTACAGGAAGTTACCTATCCTGTCTAACACCTGTATTTAAAAAAAAGCAAAAGACATTCTCGCAAACACAATCATCAGTCAATCATACGACACTCTACGATTCTCAAGCATCACCACTCGGGTGCAGAGCCTACAATAAAGAGATCGTCCCCGGACCTGTGATGCCAGATCGGGGACGGGTTCCCTCGAGAATTTCCACCACCTCGCGCATACTACGCCGGAGCAGCGTGTCCGTGAGCTCGGCGCTTCGGAGTCCAAATCACGGACACGCAGCTCCGGCGTAGTGTGCGCGAGGTGGGGGAAATTCTCGAGGGAACCCGTCCCCGATCTGGCATCACAGTCCCGGACGCCTCCGTCACCCGAGCTTGACCACAATCACACTCTAACTTAAGGGGGGATTGCGTCTTGTTGGGCTGAAAAATAGGTAATTCTTTGTGAATTTTTTGCACAAAAACGGTTCGACAAATTAATTTGAGGTTTGACAGGCTGTTTCACTGTATCTTGAACTATTGTTCTGAATTTTGGTGTGACAGTGAAAAAAAAAATATGGCAGATACAAAGAGAGCGTTGAAAAATAATCGGTTGGTGTTGGCGTTGACGAAAAGTACTGTAAGGGTTATCCGAAACATTAAAAGGAAAAGAGATTGTTAATCTATACGAATGTGGCTATCGGTGGTAGTTGGAGGAGCCAAATTTTTCAGAAATTTTGTTAATATAAAATTGCACTTTAATTCATTACAATAAAACTCTAATATATCACAATCCAATTAATTTGCATATTCTCGATCAAATATTAATATTAAAAATGCATAATAACATTATAAAACTTTCACATATTATTTGAAAAAAAAAACGCGACGTACAAGAAGACCTTGCCATGATCTAAGAAATGACATAACAAGAAATACTTACTAATTACTCATAGGTATGAAACACACCCATGCTCGCCAAAGCACGTATACAACCAGTCACCCATGTGGTTTCGGGCGTTTCGTTCCACGACATGATGGGTGACCAGAAAAATAAAAAAGTGTGTGCATGCAACTCACCAATTCGCAGAAATATGAATTGGGATACCATTGTGATGAAGCAACAGTAGCAGGTGACATCGCAGTAGTCATCGAGGATTTAGAGCCAGGCCCAGTCCTGTGACAAACAAGAAGAAAACGTGTTATGATTAATTTCTAAGATTTACACTAATTTCAATCGTAATGAAGTTACAAAGCAACTCAAAACTGTGGATATTTTTCAGTCACATTGAGACTTTAAGATTGAGATTTGGAAATTTTTAACTGTAAAGACTGTTTTGAGTATAACTGAATGAAATAAAATACGTACATCCTTCCATCGTGGTCCTGAGCCCGGTCCTCCACTTCAGCTGACGCACTGACTCTAATACCGATAACTAAGTCGAAATTTATAAATTAAAATAAGGGTAAAAATAAGGGACTACCACCCCTGGCCAAAGATCGGACAAAAGTGACTCTAGTCTCGCGATTTAAGTTTTGAAATGCGATGGCAACACTGACTCTATTCCCGCGTGTGATTAAAGAAAGAATATGTTTAAAAAAAGCCACTGTGCTTTTAAAATTTTTTTTTTTATTTTGACGCAACAAGCACTGATTGTGAGTCTACCTGCCGCATTGCGCGCGGTCACCAAAGCTGTAAGAATATATCAACACAAAAAACTTAAGACCCTTGTGTTTTTCTTTTTCTTATTTCTTCTTTTTTCTTCGCACCCTTGGCCTGGTTCATTGAACCGAGCGTTTGTTACGAAAATACTGTTTTATTCTTAATATCAGTAACGTTGTTACTTCCTTGTCAATGCAATTATCAAGAAAAGATATTATTCATGAATAATTATTTCAATCTTAATATATAAAGCAGAAAGTATTTGTGTGTCTGTTTGTCACCTAAAAAAAACTTTCAAATGGTAAACTCTGGGGTCACGAAATATGTCCCAGCTCATTATGCTAAGCTAATCCAAATGAATGTGACTATTTAAAAAAAAAAAAACGATTTTTTTTTTTATAAAATCAGAATCGAAATTTCGGGTGAAGCCGAGTAGTAAAGCTAGTCATTTATATGTGCAGGAATTGTATACATTAATGGTAAAATAATATTCGTGAATAATTGTTTAAATTCAGAAAAGCAAAAGACTTTCATTATCAAAGTTGTAAGCATATATCACGATTTTTATAAACTTTCAAGACTGATTACAGATATCAAAGTTCAGGAAATAAACTCATGCCTCGATGGCATGTGTGAAATTTCGAAAATCGGAGCATGAAATTTCTATTAAATATTTAAAATTGCCTCAAGAACCTTACATAAATGTAATTTCGACAGCTTTATGCAGTCAGTTTCTTAAAAATCAATGAAACACAATTAAATTGTATATCAATGCAGCTGAAATGTAAGCTTCTTTAATTTGAAATCAGCATTTAATTACTTCATCTTGAATATTTATGGACGCAAAATAAAAAAAATCTATCTCACATTTTTATAATTAATCTTACAATTAGCACAGATCTAGTATGAAATTTCGTATTATTTTTAAAACCCAAATCAGTTTGACAAAAGAAGACAATAAAAATATAAATGTAACGTAAAAGGTCACCTTTCCACAACAATTCCTCAAACTTTACCAATTCTCCATCAAATTCATCTCAAACTGGTCATGAAGTACCACAGCATCAATAGCATATCTGTCCACATGAATTGCTCCCAAATATCTATAACAGAAGAAATCCACATTTAAAACAATTGCGTTAAAATAAATACAACCGTATCACAAGTGAGCAACTAGATTAACTAGAAATATATCACGAAAGATTCTAATTAAATAATAAAAAACCAAATAACCGTAAAAACTAACACTGACTAATTAGGGAACAGAGAAAGAAAACAAAAATACTGATTAAATATTTAAATAATTCTCACGATATCGAATTAATTTGTAATTACAATAAACGAATAAATATTAAACCGAAGTAGTATTACAGACTAAACGCGAGTAGTAAAATGCGTCAATGTCGTTTAAATAATGCGTCAAAAATCGTTTAAATAATTCTCACGGTATCGAATTAATTTATAATCAAAAGCGAATAAATATTAGATCGAAGCAGTATTAAAGATTAAACGAGAGCATTAATTGCAACGTATGGGAAAGGTTTCAATGTCGGGGGCTAGGTCATGTACACGTATACCTAATATAGTGCGGAGCACTTGTCACGTCTTATCGCTTCAACGTCCACGATACGAATAACGACTCTTGGTAGCATAGCGAACGTGTCGCGGGGTGGGGATTGGCCAGCCTCTACTACTGTGATTTCCTTTTCCAAGAAATTATCGACGTCACTCGCTAGTGGATTTGGAATGTTTTCAACACTTGTAACCGAAGCTAGGTCAGGTAGCAATGAGAGCTGTAAACACGCGCGAGAATTCAAGGACAATAAGCTCGCTCGTTCATTCGTAGTTTTCCGATGCCCTCTGCTTTGCCCTTTAGACACCTGTGTTTCTATTTCCCTGGAAGTAGGTTCGTAGGCATATCCAATAAATTGTAACACTAAACGCACCACTCCCGGTCAAACGACCGGGTTTGAAATTTGGTTAAAAATTCTGCATTAATTTTTATTTCTTTGATCCCTTTTAATTTTGGGGCGAATTGAATATTTCTCACATTTTGGTTTTTGTTTGCAGAAGAAAGATTTATGAGTTTGGTTTGATTTTTTTATCCCGCCGTGGGCACACTGGGTCGCAGTGGCGGATTTAGAGGGGAAGGGGGGGAGGGGGCGCCCCTTCCTCAAGCGAAAAATACTTTTTTTAATTTGCAAAATACTTATTTTAAGTTATCAAAATGAGGGAAAATATGATAAATTGATACTGAGAAGTCACTTTTTCATTTAGCAGCAAAATATCGGGAAGGTCCCTGGTTTATTTCTCAGATCGACGCCCCCCCCGGACAAGAAAATATTGGATTCGCCTCTGCCCCCCCCCCCTTCCGAAAATCCCAAATCCGCCCCTGCTGGGTGATTTATGTCCGGGCAAATTGCCACTTTTCTTAAACTTCCTTCCGAAATTTTATTTTTTCTGATTAATCCTTTAAACATTTGACTCGAAGAACGGTTGTATGTTGAAGTAGAGACTTGAATAAGTAACCCATCATTTTTTCAGATTTTTTGAAAGTCAAAAACAGTAAGAAAAAATAGCCATGGACATAAACGACCCAGTGTGACCACGGAAGGTGCGAAAATATGTGTGTCCACTGCGGGTTATTAATGAGTACGCCAAAGGGGTACTAGGTACAAATATATAATACCAAGCTAATTTTTTAATATTTAATTATTATTTTTTTTACCATCAGACACAAAGTGATCTGATTCACCTCGGTCGACACTACAATTCGTGAATGATTTCTATTGTTTCCACTCATTGCAGCTGGGAAAAGTTAATTCCACTTCTAATTTAGCTGGCTCCGGTGTAAAGTAACGAGCAATAAACGATTCCTGCAAATTCTTGATTAGTCAGAATGGGTCTAATAAGGGAAGGACCTTAATTAGTCCACTTCGATTTTAATGCACTTTTGCACGTTGATAGTATATGGGTCTCTAATGATATGTGTAAAATATTAGATGTAGTTAGTTGATAACTTTGAAGATCTAAGTGAATTAAAGTTACCAGCATATCATGCATATTTTAACATTTTGGAATATTTTGGTAATTGAAAGTGATGCTGGATTAACAGCCACGTACTCGTCACACTTCCCCATAACAACATTAATTGAAATGTTAATGTTGAAATATTAAATTGAAACTTTAATTATTTATATCTTTCATGTGTCATCCTACTTTGACCGGTCGAAAAATGAAGCTACTTTAAAAAAAAAATATATAAAAATTTTTTTTTATGTTAAACGATTTTATCAAAAATACAATAAAAACTAAAAAATAATTTTTTCTTGTATTGCAATTTCGATGGTGTTTTTTTCACTTTAAATAAAATCGCGGAGCTGGGTATCTCACAACAAATTCTCTGTTATGAAAATATTCTGTTAAATATTCTGTTATGAAAAATCCTGCTCCACGATTTTATTTAAAATGAGAAAACACCATCGAAATTGCAGTACAAGAAAATAATTATTTTTTAGTTTTTAGTGCATTTTTAATAAAATCGTTTAACATGAATTTTTTTTATATATTTTTTGTTTTCTAGTTTTTAGTGTTTATGGATTTACATTTCGCAGCTCAGACTTCTTTTGAAATATCTTTTATTTAATTTCAAATCGCGATGCGACTAGCGAACACAGCGGCTTTTTGTGGTTTTCTTAAAGAACGCGAGTGGCTGATTTCAAGTCGTTTGGATTTCTGGCTATGGGTTATATTTATTGATGTCTGGGTAATTTTTTCAACCGCTTGCGGTTAATTTTTTTATTTATTTTTATTGTATTATCATCCAAACTACGCACGCCTGCAAAGTTTCAAGACAATTGGATAGTTGGAAGTGGGATAAATTTGAGTTGCCAGATTTGAACCATACAAACAAACATACAAACAGAGGATCGAAGCTGAATAAAATCGTTTAAAAAATTCTTAGTAAATATAACGTATAATGAAATAAATCTTTTTGGTATTTATTAAGCTACTCTTATAATATACAAAAATAAATAAAAAGAATTGAAAAGAATGTTTTTTCATGACACCAATATGGTACCTCAAAAAGATTCAAAAAGTTCTGAAACAAAAAATTCGAAAAGATTCTTAATCCGTATGAGATGCTTATTCAGAAAGTTTAAGACCAGTTTAGCTCAGCATTTTGAGCTCTGAGAGTTTGTGACCCTCTCCCTGAAACATCCTGTATAAGGCAGTGCCTCCTCTCTCTTCCTGCGGCAGCGGTAGTGAGGTCACCCCGTCCTTGTACGGTGTCGACGGAAAGGTCAATGCTCGACCTTGAAAAGTGCCATTAATTTTTACTCCGTGATGAAATTTATTAATGGAATATTCCCTTCGCTTCTATAACTATAAATCATTGCAGAAAAGAAGAATAGAAATATTACATCATAATACACTGCAATAAGCATAAATACTAGAAATCTTGATAAGAAATGTTTCAATTAAGGTATTTAAGTATCGAAATAGAATCTTGATACGTATCTATGCAATCAACATAATTTGAATCACAGAGCAAATGTGATTTACATATGTAAACAGCTTGTGACTTATCAGCTAAATCAAATGATCGTTTTAAAATTGAAAGTTGAGCACAGCGCACACCGTGGCGATGGCTTTAAGTGATTTTATTACAAGCTTTTATTTAGCTTCACTTGTGAGTTTGTTAGTTTATTAGGGTGAAATCTTTTGAGCTAATTTCGACCCACTTCCACGTTACCGATCGACTTGGAATTTTGAACACATACGTGGTTCCAATGACAATACAATATTTTTACAAAAAGGCATAAAACATTTCATAGTAAATTTCATAGTAAATTTGTCGTTTAAAAACAAGCTTTTACAAAAATGTAGATACTCAAAAGGAAAAAAATGATTTTGATACAGACCTAAATGACTGCCCTAGAAGAATTCCCTCATACGAGTAAAAATAAAAGCGTGGGGCGTAAATATTGAATATTAAAAGTTACCCAAAAACTAATTGCTGAACGGCTTGATTTTGTCTCGATCTTGTCTTTATCTAGTTGGAGCTCAAGATGGACTTTGAATTGATCGCAATGAAGTGGAAAAAAATCGTGCAACAAGGACGCTCAAGCAGAATGCGAAAACTAACGTATCAAAATACGTAGAGCATTATAAATCTATACTATTATATAAAATTGAAGCTGCATACTTGAAATGCGTTTTCTCAATAAATATTAACTGTACTCACAAGTGTGTTACATAACTTTGGTCGTCTTGGCAAGAGGAAGGTTTTAACGTCTTTGATTTTTTAAAATAATTCTATCTATATATATATAAAATCCAAACCACAAATCATCACGATTTCTATGGAACCACTGATCCTATGACCATGAAAGGTAGGTAGATTGCTCTTTTAGCCCCTAGATGCTCGCTATGAAATCGTTTTAAAAACTCCCTCCCCTTCACCAAAAAAAGATATTTTATAACCTGGGAAACGCCTGGAACTTTAAGGGGTTTGCTTATTGTGACAGATAAAAATGAAAGGTTTTTTTCGGACACAGATTATGAGAAAAGTAAAAATTCAATGAATTTGCGGTTTGGCACTTTATTTGAGTATATTATAAAATAATAACATCCATTGCAAAAACATTAAAAAATTGAATATATTAACCGTGGGACGACTGCGCGTAATTTATAGCTTTTCGGGCAGCCAAACGATGTACACGATTTCTCGGGTTCTAATGGTCCGATTGCAATAAAAATTTACATACATATTCGTCATAACAGTTATTAGGTGTGTTACCTGCGCTTTTCGCAAAATCAATTTTTTATTGTAAATTCCAAACAAATTTAGTAAAAAGTTTTCTGCAGAAAGTCGCAAAAAATGTTCAAACACCTGCCATTTAGTTCATTTTTGATGAATTAACAAAATCGAAAGGTCATCACCTAGGAAATGCATTATAATTAATGAAAAATATACGCTTTTTTGTTTCAGATACTCCTGCAAGGCACTATCGTGTGCACCGATTTGCTGTCCGCGAAAATCAATAACTTATGCGTAGTCGTCTCACGGATTATATAGTCAACTTTTTAATGTTTTTGCAATGGATTTTATTACTTTATAATATGCACAAATAAAGTGCCAAACCGCAAATTCATTGAATTTTTACTTTTCTCACAATCGGTGTCCGAAAAAGCCTTTCATTTTTATCTGTCACAGTAAAGGCAAACCCAAACCCTTTAAGTTAGTATTTATATAAAAGAGACATTTCAATATTTACGCCCCACGCTTTTACCTATTTTTAGTAGTATGAGGGAATTTTTCTGAGGCAGTCATTTAGGCCGGTGTCAAAATTATTTTTTCCCTTTTCAGTACATTTTAATAAATACTTGTATTAAAAAAAAAAATTGGGTGACAGTGAAGTGCTGTCCTTTGTCGTAGACAAACTGTTCAACTGTGTTGTAATTTTTTAATGTAATTCAGTGGTGTCGAAGAAGAAATTGTCATTTGCATAAGACATCGCAAGTTTGAAATTTTTCAATGACCCAAATGTCTCCCAAAGTCATTTTTCGGCGGCTTGAAAGACGTCGCCCACGGATTACGAATAAATTCGCTGAAATTGTCACTTTAATCTATTCCATCTTGAAAAACGGAGGGTCTTCATTCACCTGCGACAGAAAATCATCGCAGCGCGTGAATTATGCAAGAGTAGAATGATTCGACGTTCCCAGACGCTTCTTTGCGTGGGTATATCGAGACGATCTGCGCGAAATATAAACGATTCACTCATCGCTTGAAGCACATTTGCATACGTCGAACACCTCTTATCACCATCCACGTCCAACACGATTTTCCTTTTACGTTATCAGCTTACTCACGCTCTCATTTTTAACGAGAGCATCTCACTTTTACTAAAATCCTTTTCCTCCATTGAACAATTCACATCGAAATACAAAATTCGATAATTGAAGAATCCTTGTAGAAAACACTACAAAGGCCAAAAATAAAAAAAAATTTTATCGGAAAATTTTCCACGTGCTAATGATAATACTGTAGCATAGAACTTGATTTTTGGCACTTAGAGTTTTTTGCAAGGACTCTTCAATTTTAAAAACAATATCATGCAAATGAGAATCACGACTCTGGGCTTTTTTTAGCACTAAATTATATTAAGAATGCAAAAGTTAGGAGCGTAAGGGTGTTGACATTACATAAAAGGTTTCATAAAAATTAGTAACGGTATAAGTGTACCTAATAAATTAGCAGGATAATAAAATTGAAAGTTGAGTACATAGAGTAGTAAAAAAATATTCCTCATTCCCTTCTTCCACTTGGTTCTGCATCGCGAGTTCGTGAAAAACCCAATTTCCACCAATTAACATCCGTCGTCGCATGTCAAATCTTTTCCACTTAAGGGAAATGGAAAGCGATAGAGGGGGACGTCGTCGGCGATGCTGCCAGTCGAGCTCAATTAGCATCATTTCACGGAAAGCGCGTGTCTAATCGATTTTCTATTTATAAATTGCACGTGCATACCTTATCAGCAGGATCTTTACCTGGAGCTTCTGATCCTTGCCGCTTTTATCGAAAACAGAGATCGAATAGAAAAAAAAAAAGATAAAATAATAGATTACGTGGCACGATGAAACAGGGTGTGCGTCCCCGTTGGAGATACACTGCCGTTCATAAGTAATATCTGTGCGGAATAATTGTGAGAAACGTTAAAAAATTGAAAAACACTAATTTTACTTTATTTGGTATTTTAAAATAAAAGCAGTGAAAAGTTTGAAACTTCTGATGTCACATTTTCTGTAAATACTACAGGTGTCCTAATATTTATGGATGGCAATGTATCTGCTTATGTGTTGTGTGATGTCTGGGACGTTCTGGGTGGGTCCACTGCGTTTGTTTAAAAAATTTCCCTGTTCCGCGCGTAATTAGTCACGCAGTGGTGGGAATTTTATTGATGCCTGATTCCTGACACGCGCCACGGATATCTAATTTTGGCACAGTGAATGTACCGGAACCTCTATGTTCTCACTTCCTGGTAGTTCTGTTCCATGGAATTGTATGAAACTTGCGATCGATGGGAGTATCGTGTAAAATTTATCGTCTAAATTCTAACAGCCCATATATTTCTTTTAAATTAGAAAAATAACCAATTTGTGGCACTTTAAAGTTAAGTGATTTTTTTCATCCAAAATTCTGCTCTGTAATTGTGAATAAAAAATTAATTAAACGAAAAATAAAGAAAATGCAAGAAGGACTATAATGGCAACATTATTTTACAAGAACCTCAGTTTATTTTTCAGATCCATCGATTTTTAAAGGAAATATCATGCTGACAATTTTTTCTGCAGGCCTAGTCTGAAGAACTTCAAAAAGCATAATTTTTTTCTTACATTTTATGGACTAATTTAGATTCTGATTTTATAAAAAAAATTTTTTTTTTTTTTTTTGTGAAATGGTCATGGTCATCTGGATTAGCCAGGCATATTTCGTGATCCCAGAGTTTATCTTTCGAAAGTTTTTAGGCGAAAGTTTTTCTGCTTTATATATTAAAATAAATCATGTGCAATAAGTATTTTGTTTTATTTTTTTCAATAAAGTCCCCAAGAATATTATTAAAATCGTTTATTTTCGCCGCGGCTGGAGATATCTAACTCCTTAACGAGTACTAAAACTGGCAAAATCGCATAAAAAAGTGAGGATTTCATTTGGGGAGATTTCTTTGAAAGATACACGAGGGAGGAGATTTTAATTCTTAACAGTAGAAAGACACTGCGAAGAGAAAATTTGAATGAAAGTGTCAATAGGCGCTAGAATATCAAGGTTTCACTAAAAAAAATTGATATCTTCTCTAAAGATACCTAAAGAGAAATGGAAAAGAATATTTTGGAAATGTCAAGTGAATTTTGAAATATTTCAATTTTAATATTTCAGATGCACTCTAAAAGTGTCACAGTGTCATTCTAGGGTCAAGAAAACTTAGGCAGAGACCTAACCCAAGATCACTTTTGGGAGATCCATTTACTTGAATCAAATCGCAATAATAACATCTAATTATTGTATTATAAGAGCTATTAAGACCCAGCTCCGTAATTTTATACTATAAAGCAGAAAGTTTATCGTATGTTTGCGTGTTTGTTTGGCGCCTAAAAACTTTCGAACGGTAACTCTGAGGTCACGAAATGTACCTCAGCTCATTATGCCTGGCTAATGCTGATAAATGTGATTATTTTCACACAAAAAAAAATTCAAAAAAAATTTCTTTTATAAAATAAGAATCTAAATTTCAGGCGGAGCCGAGTAGTAAAACTACTATTATATACTAGCCTTCCTACTAAAATTCGACCTCCGTAATATTGTATTACGCTCGATAAAATAAATACAATCATTTAAAAATAAACTTTTTTTTTTGTTGAGAAAACAGTGTCTGTTTATAAATCCCAGTTTATAAGCACTTATAAGGTAAAATAGAAACATAAAAGAAGTAATTTTTTAACGTTTTGTCTAAAATTCAGTGTGTCATTAAGGGGCTAATACAGCTATTAAATTAATCAATACCTCCCAAATACGTCAGCTGTTCACCCAAATCACATCACTTCCTCCGAACTGCATTGATTTCTAAACAAATCTCATCTCCAAACCTCCACTATTGGGAAAATCCCGCCACTTACACGCCCCTATCCAAGAAGCTCGCCCACATATCGCGAGCCCTGTCAAAAATCCGCTCGCGGAGAAACCCACTCACCTAAGTCAACAGAGATCTTCCATCCTCCCAGATGCGTCAGCTATTAAAGAAAATCATCACACGTTTCCCGAAAGCATATAGATACCAACTAAATAAACTCCACTGCAACGTCAGCCCCTGTTCCAAGAAGCCTTTCTCGAAGCTACTGCACCCACCTAAAACTAAAAAACTCTAAATCAACACCTATGCACTTCCTTCCAAGATACTAAACCACCTCGTACTCGTTTCTCAGATGCACCAGATAGCAGCGCGCCACTAACGCAGCCGTAACACTTCCACGGAAGATGAGTGCCCAGGGAAATCCCCCTACGCCCTTCCAGAGGCTTCCATCCCCGCGCGCCGGGCAACCAAAGGCGAATCCCGAGCTCTCCCTATCAATATTCAAACAGTCAACGGTTCTACGACGCTTAATCTCTGGGAAACCCGTGTCGTCCGTCAACGTCACGCAAACCCTTCTTCTGCGGCCATTGTTCATTGGAGCAGCCGATATCTGGATCACGGCGACGATCCGTGGAACGACCTGTACACAGTCGTCTGCTTTCGTAGACGACCAGGATGACCGTCCCACGGAGAAGCGGCAGAGAGAAATGCGGTAAATACGAGTAGAGCAGAACCGAGGCCAGAGTGAGTCAGTCGTGTCGTGGCTGTTGATCGATCCACAACGCCGGAGCCGCGATTCCTTCCTGTCACAGAGGATCTAGAGTCCGCGCTACATCTGGATAACACCGATAACGTCCACAACAGCGCGTGCCACCTTTGAATCTATTCGAACGTACCATCGCATTCCGAAGCGACCGGGCCACGGAACTCCGGCGATTCTTCGGCAACTGGCACCGAGGAAAGGACCTTTGCAGGGGCTTGGGACACGCGCAGACACTCAGACGTGCTTCAGGAGAAAAGGTAAACCAGAAACAACTGTCATTGGAATTTCAGGGAGGCCGGGAGATTCGCGGGGGGAGACGTTTCGATTTTTAGGGGTCATCGAGGGTTTGTGGGGGTTTTTTGGATTTTAAAATTTCTCGATGTGGGGCGGTAATTATTATATGGGGCACCTTCTGTGGCTGTTTTGTTGGCATGGTGAGAAATTTCGAATTGAAAAGTGTTTGTGGGAAATACTGACAAGGGAAGATCCCGAACCCGGAAATTCAAAAAATTCTGAAATTTTGTGGATATACAGGGGATTTCTTCCTGATTACAACGCAATTTTTTTTTGCTGCTCAAATTCACTCCGGAGGGGTGAAATTAACACCTGAAGATTCGGCTATTTTTCGATTTTGTGTTATAACTCGCGAACTGTATGCGATAGGAAAAAAGGTTCAAGACAAAAGTTACTTCTTTTAATTATATCTATCATTTAGTAGAAAAATTATTTTATAGTTTACAAATTATAACAGAAAATCGGAAAATAACCGGATTTTCAGGGGTCAATTCCACCCCCTTAGAGTGAATTTGGCTAACAACCAAAAATTGCGCTGTAATCAGGAGGAAATTCCCTACATATTCACAAAGTTTCAGAATTTTTTTAATTTCCCGGTTCGGGATCTTCCCTTGTAAGTGCCAAAATAAAAAAAAATTTATAGGAAAATATTCTACGTGCTAATGGTAATAGTATAGAATTTGATTTTTGGCACTTACAGTGGTTTCTACAAGGACTTTTCAATTTCGTATTTAAATCCCCCTCAAATTGTAATGTAACTCTAAAAAAGGAAGAATCTGCGTGTGAACTGGTCCCCACCAGAAAATTCTGATTTTAATGAAATCGTAATGAAATTTCATTGCAAGTATGCAAGGAGCGATTTTTTCTCCGCGGAAATTCAGTCTGAAAGGGTAAAATCTCTCAATTTTCATTTTTGTAATATAACTTTGCAAAGATGCGAGATAAAACAAAACTTTAAGTAAAAGAATTGTTCAGTTTCTTACGCTCTAACATGCTACCAAGAGATAACTAAACTTATATTATTAAAAACGAAAAAAAACGTGATAACTTAATAAGGACTAATTTCACCCTTTAAAAATTAATTTCCACAGAATTTTTTTCTCCTTGCATAGGTGCTCTAATACAGTGATGAGCAACTCACGACCCGCATTTGGCCCTCCAGCCACTGACCTGGGGCCCGCATAGGTTTCAATCGTGAATCTATGTCAGAAATATCAAATTCACCCCATAAATTAAAATTCTTTCATTACTATATTTAAGTATTTAACTTTGCGGCCCGCGTAGAGTAGTAGGTTTCCACTTTTGGCCCAAAGGTGGCTCATCTCTGCTCTAACATACTCTACCCTCACGCGAAGTTCCATTGAATTCAGAATTTTCGGGTTGGCAGCGCTTGCTTGTCAGCGAAGAAACGCGCCAGTTTCCTGGTCAGCGATGCAAATTCTGTGCCGAAGCTTGCGGAAGCCGCGTGCTCGGAACCACTTACACGCTCTGTCATAGACCTGTCACTGCTCCATCGATGACGGTAACTGCAATTTTCTATAACAAATCGCGTAACGACGCGTTGACTCACGCCGGTTTCCGAACAAAAGTCTCCGCCCAAGGGCGACGCTCGTGGCGACGGTATAATTCGGCGCCATCTGGCTGGATACTGTTTATAATTGCGACGATTATAATTGCTCGCTACAAGGGGATTCCAGGGACGAAAACAATCGGTGATTCTCGGCATTTCTGATTTCGATTTAATGGGTAACACCTGCCGACGAAATGTGTAGATATTCTCATTGCAACGTCGGTGGATAATCGCGATCCGTTCGATCAGCGATCCAATGCTGCTTGGAGCAGCATCCGTCTGCGGACAGCTGGCGATAAGATCGTTAATGCGCGCTCGATGAGTTACGACATGCTCGAGGGGACGTTGTTAATTTTTTCGATCAGGGCAACATCGATTTCTGCTGGAGATCTCGCGATGATCTTCGTACGCAGCGATGACTAACGGGCAGGGTCATCGAGCTCGAGATCCTCAGGGAATTCCGACGGCTGCATGCTCGATCGGAGATGGGGGGGCTCGTTGGAAAGCAAGCTTTTTCTAAACGGTCATGACCAAATAGCTCCGGGTGCATGGTTAGTCCTTGGACGATTCAAGTCCTCATTAGCGATTCTGCATTCTCTTGTTGCTTGTGTTCTGAGGACACTTGTAGGTAATTGAATGTTTTGTGGCATTACTAGCTGATGTAATATGTCGTAGGATAGTAAATTGATGTATCAGTCTGTTTGTGAAAGCGTCGTCTTTTTGTTGAAGAAACGTTTTTACCTCAATTAGGCTGAGGAATTGTAACCTTTCTGTAATACTTTTATATATCTGTGGTGGGTGGAGAAACGAGTATATGTCAGAATTATTATTTAATTATTATTATTATTATTTCACGGGTATCGTGCCCTTTAGTTTACAGTGATAAGAATTCAAAAAGAAGAGTTACATATAAAATTAAAACTAAAACTTAAGCAACAACTAAAACTAAAGATAGAAGCAAAATAAAACTAAATAAAATAAAAACAAAGCTGAATAAAGACTGAAGTAAAAGTTAAAATTAAAATTAACAAGGAGTAATGTATGACCAGGTGGAAAGGAAAAATACTTCTTTAGAGGCCATACATGTTTCACAGGAAGACACTTATTGTCAGAATTTTGGTCGCGAAAATTGATAACATATAAAGGGCAAGAGGTACAAACGGGGAATGTCCATTTTTAGCATATTTTGTTGGTGGCAAATGGGACCACAGAACTGTCGAATCACAGTTTAAATATCTTGTAAGATAACGTTAATGTTTTGGTATGCTGGTTAAAAACAGGAAATCGCCACTCCACACTGGAACAAAATACGGAATGTCCCCACTCTTTGCCTAAGCATAAGCTTCTGTGGTCAAAGTAAAACAAGAAATTATTGAAGAAGAAAATTAAATTCATTGAAGCTTGTTTCTTTGCTGATGGACTAAAGAATTCAAACTTAATTTTCACGATAAGGCTGTTTCGTGATATTCCCTGTTTTCCCCTTACCTCTATATGTTGAAAGAAACTTCTGTTTTTAACTTTGATTCACAAGAAAGAACAGAAAAGAAACTGTTTAAGTTTGAGGAAAAATTTGACTAAACACCAGAGATATATGTGTTAATAAATAATATATAATACTCTTTGTTGTTAAATGTTTCCATTACGTCAAGGCTGGAAATCTCTAGTCGTGTTACAAAAAGGCTATAATTTCTGACGAGGGAGCACCGCGAACCCGGACTCACCGATTGGAACGCAACTTTGTGGGTTTTTAGAGTGACAAACCAAGAACAACGGCGTGTTTTATTCGGGCCCTATCGCCCTTTAAGGGGGTGAAAACTAACCTCAAAGTGTGAATAGGCATTCCACTTTTTCGCGTATAACTCCTAAAGTACAAGAGACAGAAAAAAATATTTCAACCAAAAGTTTAATGGTACAATGAGCGCTGCAAACTTGGGTTAACAAAATTTTGAAAAGAGTTTAAAAACAAGTACCTGAAAGAAAAAAAAAATTTTACCATAAAAAAAAATACCATTGAGGTAAAAAATTTGCAAAAAGGCTACTCTTACAATTATCCTGCGACATAAGTAAGGTGGCAATTTTATTTTCTGAATCAAATTTTAGTATCCTTAACATTAGCTTTTTTAGTTCTCCAAATATAGAATTCCAAATTTTCAAACTATCTTCCTAATCCTGGAGCTTCCAAAAAATGTCAGCCATGGTATTCCCCAAATTTATAAAGTCCTAATAAAAAATGGACCCTCCATACGTCTCAAAATTTCTCTCAATTTCCCATCGATTTAATATCTACCTCAAAGCTTCTCCATCGCCTCGAAACGTTCTAACTAAATACCTAAACAAGGAAAAGAATTCCAAACACACCTGGCACTTCCCCGCAATTGCACATGCAATCGTTCAACTGTACCTCCATGCCACTATTTCGAGTCCAAGGCGGAGAAATTTACAAAGAGTCTCTTCTTCATGGCCCTGAAATCGTTCACCTCGACCGTGCGGTGTTCCCGTTGACTTTAAATCACTCAACGATGTCGTGATCGTTAATGCAACTTTACTGCGCATCTTGGCACGAACGATCTCGCCCATCCTAATCCCGGCGCCGCGTGGTGCTTGATCTGGGTTTTCCCGCTGGATGCTCGCGGCTTCCGCGATATTTGTCGCCTGCTGTCACTAATGACGCGTGCAAGGCGTCCCACAACGCCATAGAATGACACGAAGTGCCACTTGCTGTTCCCGCTTCGAAGCTACAGGAATACATTATTCCTTCGTTGTCCCTGCGATGAGTCGAATGATGACCGAGGCTTTCACTGAACCGAGCAAAGAATTTCGATTGTTTCTCGACGGGAATTGACGTCGCCGCTTTTGCAATCCCTCGATGATTCTAGTGCCTCTGCTTTCGTGTCCCAGGCACTTTGGATCGTCTTCGGAACAGTTGAATACACAAGGTAACTCGAGTAGTTCGTTCGAGATAAGATCAAGGTCTCCTGTTGAATTTTAGTGTTAGTTTCGAGGCCGCACCATTTGGGGAAAACTTGCGCCCACTGTCGATCTTCTTCATTCGAAACAGGATATTGTAAACAGGGTATAAATATTTTAATGATGCAATTTTGTCGATAAGTGTGAAATAAAAGTGATTTCTTAGGGCTCTTAGGCTCACGGAAAGTATTGTAGTTGACCGAAATCGTTGAAGAAGTTGTTAATGTCTTAAGATGGAGAAAAAAGTGTTGTCGATGTTTTTAATGATCGTGGGGAAGATTTATTCGAATGAACAGTGGGTATGGGCCATTAAATGTTGTCGATCGGTTGACTTGCCGTTCACTACAGAATAATTTGCATGGATGAGCTAGTCTGAATACCTATAATACAGTGCACAGTGGTGTTTTTATTATTATTATTATTTATTTAAACGGGACTAGCCCTTGATAGTTTTTTTTTTTAATGGAACAAAATATTAAAAATCGATTTTATTAACTTAATATTTTTCTATTTAAAAATGGCAACACTACACTTCTAGTTTTACCGAGTTCATAATAAAACCTTACTTCGTGATAAGCAGTATTCGCTTTATCACTAGAAATGAAAGAACTGTTGGGACCCTCAAAAAGCCCATCAAGCAAGTAGAAGTTGGTATTTTAAAAGAGCAGATGGAAAGCGATGACGATAACGCAGAATAAAAATAAAGCAGGAAAACCGTGAATAATTTCAGGAAGATAAAGTTTTTTAATCTTTTAATCTACTTTTAATAAAAAATTTAATAAAAAAAGAATAAACTTCTAATCTACTTTGTAATTAATAATTTAATAAAAAAAAAGAATAAACTTTTAATCACATCAAATACATTAGTTAACCCTTTTAATGAATTAAAATAAACATATCAATACTATTTCCGAGTTAATTCGAATTTGGCCCCAAAAATTGTGGTCCAACGGACCACTGTGCGGTGGTAAAATATTTTTAAAATTGCCTTCAAACGCGATTACCACTCCAAAATACAAGCCATTGTCCTTCAGTGATTCAACAGACTTGGCATTGCAAAACTAGTCTGCAGCAATCCGAGCAGAGTGCAGTAAAATTGAAACAGTAATAGGATAGCATATAAATTACCAGCGATTTATAATCGAATTGGAGCACACCTCTGTTTGCCGTTAGACATTTCTAATGCATTGGAATTTTATCCGGTTTCGTGTATCAGCGTCCATCACAGCTGGAAAATTTTCACAGATAGTAAAACCGCGATAGAGCCTGTAAATCGGAAATTTATAAGGCCACGTGTCTACGATAGGGCGATACGAAGCCTGCAAGCCAGAAAACGTAGCGCCACGGCAGAAGGTTTAATTAAAAACGATGATCAAAGTCAGATCGTCCCTGTTTATCAATGCCACATCCGCTCGCCGCACAGAATTTCTGCTTCTTCCTCGTTTTGGCAAACCTGGCGGGAGCGCAGATGGTGCCGCCGCAAAATTTTGCCGAATAAGAATAATAATCGAAACTCTTTTCCATGATAACTGTTTAAAACTATGCATGTATAGACATAAAAGTAAACACTGCATATATTAAATTCTTAATCAAAGAATATTAAATTAATAAGGGTGGCAATTAGGGCTGGGACTATTTGTTGAATTTTTCGGTATTCGAATACTTGAGTTGCTCAATTATTTGGCGAATATAATTCGAATATCCAAGTATTCGAATTATAAATCAGTATGAATTATAAATCAAGTGCTTTAGGTTTATTTTTTTACAAGCTTTTATTACAAGCTTTTATTTAGTTTCAGTTGTGAGTTCGTTAATTTGTCAGGGTAAAATTTTATAAGCTAATTTTGACCCACTTCAACACATCCGATCGACTTGAAACTTTGCACCCATACATAATTCCGATGACAATACAATATTAGACAATACAATACATCAATAGTATTCGAATACTGAAATATTCGAATAGTATTCGAATACTGAAATATTCGAATAGTATTCGAATACTGAAATATTCGAATAGTATTCGAATACTGAAATATTCGAATAGTATTCGAATACTGAAATATTCGAATAGTATTCGAATACTGAAATATTCGAATAGTATTCGAATACTGAAATATTCGAATAATAACATTCGAATACTCAAATATTCCCAGTTTATTCGTAGCATTCGAATACTTGTAAAATATTCGAATATTAAATTATTCGAATAGTCCCAGCCCTATGGCAATATTGTGTTTGCACCTGTGCGGCCAAAACCCAAGAACGGCCCTGACGAGCTCCCTGCGGACTGCAAAAAAGAATCGACATTCAGAAAATAATATTTTCAAGATACACACACTGTAATTAAGTGTAATATGCCAATGGTAAAACTGTTTCGTTTCGTGGAGATCACGTTTGCAAAAAATACCATTTTGAACGTTCGAACAGGTTCCACGAATGTAGATAAAATTGAATGTTTATCATACCGGTTCCACTGCTTTGTATTTTTGCTCCTCGATCCGGTAATTTGATGCTCTTGCTTTTTGTGATTGCTGATTTGATCATCGTGCTTTTTGCTTGTCTGTTGCAGCGACATTTCGGTTCCTTCTTTCTTCAGCAATAACGATAATTTTGAGAATTTATTCGTGAAGTAATTAACATTCGCTGGAAATATTTGTGTATAAAATAAACGATTTCTTAATTATTTTACAGTCGATCTTTTGGTATCCACATCATTCGATAGATCTTGTAATGGAATTTTGTGGAATGTAAAATCCCCGAATTTCGTAACTACAGTTTGCCAAGCGCTGACTTTTTTACGTCACCTGTAATAAAGATACGGGAACACGAATATCTCTGTATACCCGCAGCGTTTATTTTCGCACGCTAATAAGTATCGATCCTTGAATCGATAACTGGCGACCGTAGAAGCCCAGAAGATCAGCGAAATAAAATGGGAATGAACATTCTATATTCGACATCGACGTAACGAAGGAACGGATAGGCACATCCGACAGGTTGCCAAGATTCATATATACGAACCGGTTTATCGATGCATCAGGCTCCTCTGTCGATCGCACAGGGATTACTTTGGGGATGCTGAATTAATCCTGGGGAAATCCCGCGACGGTGTATTGAAATTCCGAGGGGAAGTCGCAAAAAGAAAACTGAAATTGGCAACTTAATTCCTCCTGGTTTTTAGCTGTCAACTGGTATCAGAGGCATTGGCAATAAAAGAACAATTGGTTTATCGTATTCGATTTAAATATGTATATTAAATGTTTACCAAGCAGACACGGTTCCCCGGAATCGAGTGTCATATCCTTGGGAAACACCGAGGCTTAGATACCAAGCAGTGGACAACAATAAGCAGCGGAATAATTAGCACTCATTCACAGTGGTAATTGGAAAAAAATCTGGGTCTAATCTCGCATTATCAGCGTTGACGTTTCCTTGCTGCGGCTAGTGTCACGTTCCCCTGATATTGCCTTCGGGAACTGCAGTCGCAATCAGTCGCAATGATGGCAGAATGCACCTCGTGCAATTACACCTCGCGCGATATCTTCTATCTGCATTCTTCTTCGGCATCCTCCTTGCGCTTCAACTTCCTCCCCCCTGTCTTCTGCGCCACAAATGCTTGATACCTATCGTGGGATCAGATAAAAGGGAACCCAGAACATGTAGGCCTTGGAGGTTCGACTTTGGTGGAGTTGGTTAGGCGCCTGACCAGTTCCATCCGTGGATCCGTAGGTCGCGGGTTCGAATCCCGTCGCCGAGGCCCCGTTTTTTCAATTAAAAAACCTATTCCAAGTGATGGGATCCGAAGCACCTTCTCGAAGCGCTTCGAATCCTATATATATATGACGAAAACTTCGAACCATTTTCGAACATGATTCTCCCGAAGCTCTTTAAAAGTCTTTGATAGGTCTTTTGAAAGTCTTGAAAATGGACATCGCTCTCTCTCTCTCTCTCTCTCTCTCTCTCTCTCTCTCTCTCTCTCTCTCTGGGTTGCCCGAAGAAAAACCCTACCAAAGCAAAAGCGAAGACCTCTTTGAACCAAAAAGACTTTAATCATCAAGAGGGTTTTAAGCTTCGAATCATGTTCGAAGTGCTTCGAATTAGTCGCCTGTGGTGATATTCTAGACACAGATTTTGAAGCACTTCTCGACGTGCTTCGGAGGAGATCCCATTACTAAAACCCATTCCTACAACACTATGTTGTTTCCTTTTTCAGAGACATGGCCATCGCGCTGGTGTTCCTCAGCCTCTTGGCCTGCAGCTGCGGCCATCAATTGATCTACCCGGATGCATACGAACGGCTGAAGACCACGACTCCTCCGAATCTGTATCCAAGCATAGGTCGCCACCAAGCAAGTCCTCAGGAACAAACACCTTACACGCCGCCGCGGCCACAGTATCCGCAGGCCGCCCCCCCAAGGCAGCTGCAGCCGGGGCCACCACAACAAAATTTCCAAGTTTCCACGTTACCAATTCCAACGACGACAGCGACAACAACGACAGCGCAGCAGCAGACGGTACCCGCCGCGGCGGAGACGGAGCATCCTCTGCAGGAGTGGAAGGATCACGTAAGCAATTAAATTGTTAAGAATGATTGAGTGAAAGGCGCCGATGTGCCGTCTGACAGCCAGCAGCTTTCAGGATAACGGCTCGACCTGTTGCGTTGGCCGCGAAAAGTAGATACGTTGGACACTTTCGAAGTGTGAAACGATGAGTGAAGGTCCTTGAGGGACGAAAAGAAAAGACACGGAGCTGGCTAATGATGCACTTTCACGAGGATACTTTAATGATGATCCACGGAAAGTAGGATATCGTGCTCGCAACGTTCACTCAAAGTCCTCCAAAACGGAGGCTCGGTTTCAAGAAGCCTGATCTTTCGATTTTTCACGTTGCATAACGCGCATCGAAGAAGATTCCTCGGAAATAAACGGATAATTAGTCGTAAATTGTTAAAGTAATTTCGAGTTTATCAGTCAAGTTTACGACACTCCGCTTCTGACCCAGAGAATGTTGGTTGCCGAATAGCGTGTACATAAAAGGATACTGCAATTTGTTTTAGGTGAACAATATCATCACCAGGGGTATCTGGAAGTTTACCCTGGACATGGAACGTGAGATTTACAGAACGCGTAACACATCTATGAGCTATAAACCGGGCAACATAGTCTTCTCGCCTATCAGCCTCGCGGTGACTCTAACGCTCGTCCTCGCTGGTTCTGCTGGCAGAACCTTCGACGAGGTGTCCAAGGTCCTTGGCCTGGAGGGCGGCATCGACATCTCGAGGAACTCGGAAATCGTCCATCAGATGTTCGGTATGTTGCTGAACCAGCTTCACAACAAAATAGAGGGAACCCCTGGACCGCGCATCGACTTTGCCACGGCAGCGTTCGTGCAGGTAAAACGCCTTCTTCGTGATTTCAAGGACCTCTTGAAGGAATCATGTCTCATGCTTTTAACGATTCGGCGACAGGATGGATACCCGATTCGCCCCGAGTTCAAGACGATCAGTAGCAACGTTTACAACAACGAGGTGATCAACACAGACTTCGCCCGGAACGGGAGAGCAACGCAGGAAATGGTGAACGCGTGGGTGAAGCAGAAGACGATGGGAAAGATTACGAGCATCTTGGACCAGGTGCCCGACCCAGCGACCACCGTCATCCTCTTGTCAGCGCTTTACTTCAAAGGAGAGTGGAACCAGCACTTCGTGAATGCCTTTACCAAAAGGTTCGCTTCTTCACAATAATTGGGTAACGGAATCATTTAGGTACCTAAATTCTATTCATTCATCTGTTCCTCTTCGCTGATTCAGGAGACCATTCTACGTTGAACCAAACGAGCCCATCGGGGTCGACATGATGCTCACCGGGGGGGAGTTCCCCTTCTACGAGGACGCGCAATTGGGTGTGAAGATCCTCGGCCTCCCCTATAAAGGCTACGAGGTGAGCAGAGCCCTTTCCAAGCGTTCAATTACAAAATCTTTTAGATTTCATTACAACCCTCTTTTCGACTTCTCTTCAGACCACGATGTACGTGCTCCTGCCAACGGCCGAGGGGGCAAGGGCCCTGCGCGGCTTCCAGAACCAGCTGACGGTGGACGTGATCGAGAACCTGATAAGCAATATGAAGAACGCGACCTGCATCATAGGTTTGCCGCGAATGAAGCTGTCCAACAGCCTGAGCTTGAGTTCGACCCTGGCTAGCTTAGGCCTGAGTTCCCTGTTCAACCCCGCCACCTCGGACTTGAGCCTCGTATCCCAAGGGAGCGGCAACATGAATTTCATCAGCGACCGCATCGGCGAGGACAGTGACGCGGCCCAGCACGTCACGAGGAGGAATTACTTCACGTACGAGGACAAGCTGCGCGGCTACACCGTGAGACAATGGTCCACCGGATTCTCCATCAGGAAATCCCGCGGTCGCCGTGACTCCAAGGACAGCAAGCCTCTGGTGTCCAGGGGCAAGGACGCTTACACGCTTGACGGGCTTAATGGGAGCACCGACGACGCCAAGGTCGTAAATCTCGAAGATAACAAGTACCGTTTCCAAGCCGCCGGGCAGAGGGCGAGGGGCAAGCGGCAGGGCAGGCCAATCGATCAGAACTTCATCGACTTCCTCAAGAAACGGGATTTCCCGTCGTTCGGGCTGGACGATCTGAGGAACAGCGCGAACCTCGTGAACCCGCGTCTGTACGCGTCAGAGGTGCTGCACAAGGTGGAGATCGAGGTGACGGAGACGGGCACAGAGGCCGCGGCCGTGACGGGAGCGCTGCTGGAGCGTGACGGGAATCAGAAGCGACTCGTGGCGAACCGACCGTTCATCTTCTTCATCAGGCACGACCCGACGAGGCTCGTCCTCTTCTGGGCAACGATGAACACCCCCACTCCGAACTACCCGTCCGTCACGTAATCGGCCACAGCGTCGAACACTGAGGACGACCGCGCGAAGAGAAGTGTCGTGGGGGGATCTTGTAGCTTGTAATCCATACCGTTTCGCATATCGTCGTAGCTTCGACCCTGTTCGCTGATGCTCTCATGAACGCTGATCGTTAGTCGTGCGGGCGATCGCTAATTTCGTACGGGTTTCCCGTCTCACCGAACGAGAACCACCGGAAGCTTAACGCGCGACTTATTTATACGTAACTCTCCTTGAATTGGGCGAGCATGATCGTGGAACTAATCGTGCTGGCTGGATTTATGGAAGGTGAATCTGTATTCCCGGCGAAGCAGTATTTCCCGCGGCGCTTGGCGCTGCCTTGATTAAATCTTGCATTTTACTGCATCGAAGGGAGGAATATTCTGTGGCGTTCCTTTTAAGTTATTTAAGAGAATGGTTTTATGTATGATCGTGACAAACGTTTGCACGGAATTGCGAGTGGTATCAGTCGATGTGGCAATAGGCAACGGCGGCTTGACACCTGAGGTCATCCTGAGAGGCCCATCGGTCGCCACTTTCTCTGGCCTACTTCCTTTTGCACAATGAGTAATGTCGCTTAATCCCTCGCACGTTGCTTTAGGGGCACAGCTAAAAACAAGTTAAGCTTTTATTATTTCGTGGAACGTCGAAGGCGCGAAGAGAAAATCCATTTGGCGTAGGTCTGTAAAGTTTTTTTTTTTTTTTAATTCAAGATATTTTACAGTTTATGGTACAATGTTAGAGTCGAGATTTAACAGAAGTCGTTTCAGGAATTTGGACGGCTGTAAGATAATTTACAACGTAACATTTCAACGCATGCTTCACACGATATGTAACTTCCGATAATATTAAAGACTTTTTCTTTTCAACATTCTTACATAAATACAACCGTCTTTGTTTAAATTCCACATCTCTTAAAACGCAAAGTCTCCTTTACAACAACGAGTACTCTCTCGACTTCGAAGTCGTATCAACTAAAAGAAAAGTTGCATTCGATTGCGAAAATATTCATTCTGCGCTGTGCACGTGTCAACACTTTTCTGTCTTTGAAAACAGACGCACGTTCAAAAGCTTCTTTTGTTTCTTAACGAAACGTTTCGTTATGATAATGAGTGATTCTCATTTAGCGCGTGGCGCGCGAAATGACGTCACGCTGAGAAGACAATTTATTTCGGAGCACGAAATAGGAATAGTCCAATGGTTTCATAAATACTACAGATAAACGACAACATGACGAGAAATTAAATTTACAACAGCAAGAACTTTCCAAGCAGAATCTTATCTGTTTTTATACATTTTAAACAAAAATACTCGACTGCTATTCGATACGATTTAAATCATACTGCTTCGTTTCTAGCACTGCAAGTACTCAACAGTCCGAAATACGTCTTTCCGACAGTAAGAAAATAGAGAGACTCTGAAAGCCACCTGGTGGTCAGTTTCACCCAGGCAATGGAACCAAAAAGCATCGTAACAGAGAATCAAATTAAGTACACGTATATGTACATCAGAGAAACCTATTTCAATAATTTGTGTACAACCCGATGACAAAGTACATCCTCCGAAAGCCTATTGCAAAGAAGTCGCCGATGATCTTAAAATACACTAGGCACTTAACCATAATTCTATATAAAGTAACTAAGCTCCTTAATCCTTCGTAAATATTCTATGATATTTAATACTTCTTACGCGGCGAATTTCGCTTAATTCATTAGATATTGTTTTGCTGTCCTATCAAAGGAAATATCTGCGTGATTTTACCAATCCCCTTAGTGCGACCCTCTCTCAGTAGGAGCCGCATGCCGACATGCAGATACTCCGGGTGATTAACGAACCTGAAGAGCACGGAGGCCGTGTCGTTCGTCTGCAAACCCCTGTCCTTGGCGTCCATTATTCCCTTAATGATGCAGGTCTGCCTCACGTTCCCCACGTGCACTGTCGTTTGGAACCCGGAGAATATCGCCGTGGCGTGATACACTATTAACACAGTCGCCTGAAACGTTCGCACAAGTCCGTAGATGGAAAGTTACGCGAGTTCTGAAGGTAAGGCGTTAGACACGTACTTGAAAAAAGAGTGTCGCGTGCGGTTGATCCCATAGCGACACCAGAACCATTCCAGGTCGAAGGTGTGGCAAGGGGGGGCCTCGATTCGTCGGCGGTGCTAACGTTAAACTGGCGCTCTGCGAAGCTCTCACTAAACAGCAGGGAGCTTTGTTGCGATGTAGACTAACGACCTTCACGGGGCTGAACTCCCCGTCTGGCAGAGGCCCTACCAGGAGTCGAGTGCCAGGAGCGATCGCTCCTTTCACGAGCAGTCCGCCCAGGACTGGCTCGTTTAAACCCGCTACTCTGCAAATGGAAAAGGAAACGGACACGTTGAGCGCGCGAAGCGAGTAGTTCGGTGAAATTAGGATCTGTCTACGGAATAGTTTCCAGCAAGCTACATTTTCGCATGGGCATTTCGTCGGTTTTAACGGTATGTCAGAAGTCCCCGTCGATCCAACATCGGTTAAAAATTTTAGAGGGTTGAAGGTTAAAAAAATACTGTTTTTCGCGAATATCCAATAAACCAAAAAGAAAGATTCCCGCAAGATATATTGGTTATACCATAACCAAAAAAAAAAAAAATCCCGCAAGATATATTGGTTATACCGTAACCAAAAAAAAATCCGGTCATCGATAATGGTTATTCGTAACCGAAAAAAAAATTCTGATCACCGATAATGGTTATTCGTAACCGAAAAAGAATTCTGGACATCGATAATTAGAGGGCTTTCGGACGAAGGTTGCGCGACCTACCTGAAGGTTTCATCGATTTGAAATAAGCAGGATTCAGAGTCCGATTCCTGGGAGTTCGCGTCGTGCGGTGATAAATTCTTGATGAAGTTCGTTAAATCCTCTAGACCCTCGCCGGTGACGCAGCTCACGGTGAAGACTGGTACCACATCCGACTCGTAATCCCACGGTGTTTGACTGCCGTTGTACATAACTAATTGCTTGGAGTAACCCTGCGCGCTGATCGCGCTTCCCAGCTGATTGATGGTTTCCGGGATGCTGCAGAAGCCGAGGTCGATCTTGTTTACAACTATGAAGAATGGAAGCCCTAACGTGAGACACAGGGCCATGTGCTCCTGCGACGCTTCGTTCATGGGAGGCGCTACCACCAACATCACGTGATGCGGCGAGTATCCTGAAAGAGAATTCTCTGAGTGATTCCCCCGGCGGCGATAAACCTCGTTCGGACTCATCGAAATTCCGCTGTACCTGTTAAACCGAGCACCGTTGTCCTCAAATATTTCCGATGCCCAGCCAGGTCAATAAACGTAACGACTTTCGACGCGTGCTCGCTGATTTCTTCTGCCGTCGCCATTTCCGCATAATTTAGCACGTGCCCCTCGTTATCGAAGCCTATTATCTCGTGCGATATCGACGACGTGCGGCCCGTCCTTATCTCGTGAAGGTGTCGCAGCATATTGAGCCTAGCTCTCCCTCTACCGTTGTCTAATTCACCCTGGGTCAATACACCTGCGTGGATCATGGACGCATTAGAATTCACCTCGTGTTTCAAGCTTCAGAATTGACGAGCAATGAACGTAGCAGAGTAAACTCTATGTATATTTCTCTACCTTAAATGTCCTCTGCTAATCCTCTCACCTAAGAGAGTTGACTTCCCAGCGTCCTGCGCACCGGTCACAGCCAGCCTCAAATCAACGATACAGTCCTGATCCTCTCTGTCCCCTTTCCTCAACTTTTTCACCAGCACCTCCGCCACCCGTCTCTCCTCATTGTTGTTACTGTGCGTCGACTTATTTTTAGAATTGGCAAGCCTTTCGCGCAATATACTCGTCGTAGCGCTTAATCTGGCCGCCATGTCGTTTAAGGTTTTCAGCGAGGCTTTCATGTCCTCCCCAGTTAAGCCCGTTAGCCTCCCGTTATTCTCCACGCCTGGCAAGAGAAACATGGAAAGTTGTGACGGCATTCGTACAAGATTTACGAAGACAAACCGTGCTCTACCTATTTGATAAATAGCCTCTCCGTCGCCTTCTCTCAGCCGCCACTTCATCTGCGTTACTAAGTGCTCGAATCGTTGACTAGACGGACTTATCAGCTTCAGTTTATATTCGATGTTACCCTGCTCCGGCTCGGGCGGCAGCCTCTCCTCCTGCTCGTCGTCGGCGCTGGAATTCTCGCAATCCGACATCCCATTTCCTTCGTTCTCCGAGTCGTTCCATGTGTCTTTCCGTGTGCCTTTGTTGTTCTCTGGATCAAACAGTTCCAAGAATGACTCCATATCTGTAAACACAGAGCGACGATTGTCACCGCGGGCTGTTGAGGATCGCGATATTTGCTCGCTACTAGCCAGCAATCCTAAATGAAATCTAGTCCATTACCATTTCAGAAATTACACGTTGCGACACGATATTGCGTCACTTTCGAATATCTTGCGCCGTATATAGTATATAAAATAGAGCGATACAATTATAGAGGCTTTTGCACTTAAAATATTGCAAAAGTATAGCTACACGTTAAAAACGTTGCAGTAAATGTCGTTCTAATACGTCGACGAAATGTATCGAATACTTAAAAATCATTTTTACAGGGAATTTAAGGGGTTAGGACACAGTAACGGGCCAAGAAAGCAGACGATTTTTAGACGACGATAACAAGAAAAGTAAACAATCGATTAATATAAGGTTTTGTGTTTTAGTTCATAATATTATGAACTATAAGAAAAGCATATAATATTTACAAAATAGCATGCAATAGTCTGCATTTAAAATTTTCTTTTTTTTTCCGGATGGCCAACTGGTGGGCCGGATTCCAGGAAATCGGATGAACTATAAAAAAAACCCCAAAAGTTTCATAAACTATAATATATTTCCTGGGCATTGACGATCTAACATTCAAAATTTTTTAATTATCGTACAAAATATAAACAAAAAGATTTCGACTTTCGTCGAAATTTGATTATTTTTCAAACATCGGCCATTTTGTCAATTTTCGCAAAAATTGAAATGTTGGATCGTCAATGCCTAGGAAATATATTATAGTTTACGACATTTTTGGGGCTTTTGTTACAGTTCATCCGATTTCCCGGAATCCGGCCCACCAGTTGGCCATCCGAAAAAAAAAAGAACATTTTAAATGGAGACATTGCACGGCGTACAATTGCTATTTTGTAAATATTATACGCTTTTCTTATATTTTATAATATAGTGAACTAAAACACAAAACCTTATATTAATCGATTGTTTACTTTTCTTATTATCGTCGTCTAAAAATCGTCTGCTTTCAGTGTCCTAACCCCTTAAGCGAATTAGAAAATTGGCATTTAAAAGTCATGAAAATATTTACCCGCGTAATTCTTCGGACGCGTAAAATTTTCTGCTCGCGAAAATTGTATTTGTTACGGGAAGCCATTTCTAGCGGTAAATTAATCTGAAATCGCGCAGAGCCGACTGTTGACAACGCGCGTATCGATGTTGCGTCAGTGACCTGTCAGTATTTTTGCAATCTCAGATAGCAGTTCATTCTGGTGTTCAAATGTTTTTACAACACGCCCGATTCCTTCGCGAAGTATTTGGAATTAAGTCGCTTACGTGAATAATGCACTCGTTAAACCATCTGGCCGCGCGCTCGTCATGTAGCCACAACTGTGTAAATTGCGACGCTCGGCAAAACGTTCTCTCCTTTATCTCGCGTGCAATCCGTTTTTACATAGGTCTCAAGGCTCGGTAGAACTTGGATACGCGTTCAGAAGGACGACGGTGTACGAAATCATTGAGCGCGCCAAAACGATATATCGTATTACGCTTTAACAGCTGAACACACATAGTGTGCGACACCACACAACAAAATCGAAAACAACGGCGTATGTGTGCGAGTGGCTACACAAACAAAGTAGTTGGGAAACAAACGACAGTCTACTTGCGGGTGGGATTTTCGGGGAGGGTTTTTTTATATGAACAATTGCATTGGCGAGCTGGCAAATGACGGGAGAATTAAAGGCGACAGCTACGAGATGGAAATAGTCGGAAGCATCGACTGTTGGACGTGCATCCACGTACGATGATTCGGCGAGATATGACTGACAGACTTACCGCATCTTACAGACAGTGATTTTCCCTTCGCAGCTGTGCGGGCACGGAACGGAAATTTCGGTCGACACCCTCGTCAAAGTTGAATAACACTGCACGCGCAACCTCTCACTTTCCCTCCAGTTTTTTAACACCCGACTACGCGCGAATCAATCGAGATCGGCCCGTTACCAAGCTTCGCTAAACCATCCTGAGCTCGGGACGGATTTAGTTCCAATCCGTTGTTAATTAAGATGGCGCTGCAGATATGTGGCGGTATCTTTTAAATTCGCCGCTAGATGGATATACAGATGTGTCAATTCCCGCAGGTATCGATGCATAAAAAATTTATATAAACACGGGCGAGGTATAGGACAACTTATATGCGCAGTGCGTGGGAGTCTGTTCACGGACGAGGTATAGGTGATGACCTTTATCGTAAAGGACAGTCTTTTATTTCAAGTAGCTGTCCTTTAAATCAGTGTTACTTGAACTTTCTCAGGCTACCGCCCCTTTAGTTCTAGCTAAATTATTCCAACCGTCCCCTGCCGCATACAGGGTGTCCCATTTTAATCCATCCACGCGGATTGTATTCTCGAAAGTTTAGGATCACATTGCCGCATTGCCGCATCGCAACATAGTGTGTTGCGGCGTAGTAACTATGCGATGGTTACTACTATTCCGAGCGTTTTTATATAAAAAATATCTTATTAATACGAGAAAACCGGTATGCGTTTACAGTTTTACAAACTTTGTTGGATAATCAACCTCTTGTTATTAAAATCGTAATCGCCCCCTTAATTTCTAATTCCCCCCAATAATTTGAGAAACACTGGTCCCGGAGTCCCAGAAAACCGGGCCGCGAAAATGCATTGGCTGTTAGGTAATATACGAATACTACAATTTTCTTGCGTAAAATATTATTTTTCGTACAACAGGCCAACGATTATATATTGAACGAAATCGAAACAATAAACTATTATATTGCTGAAATCGTATTCGCGTTCAAACTGCACGCAAAGCCACAGAATAAACTGTCAGGTTCAAATAAAGAAACATATGTTTTCACTTCGAGCATCCTCCATTCTCTACATTTAATCACGCTTCTAAATACATTTGATCGCTTCTAGAACTTACCTCTCGGATTCAATCAATTCCCATCCTGCCCGTCCCATGCACGCTCGCCTTTACATCCGATAAATACATCACACTCTCAAATTCATTGATTTGTCCCGCCGCGGCGGGATTGGTCGGCGCGTTTCAACGGCCGATCTATAAAAGAATCGGCCAATCAGCGGCCCGGCCGCCTCTGTGTGCGTGCGACGCGTATATTTAGAAACGGAAGCATTGCCCAGTCGCTCGTTTCCGTCTTCCTAGTGACTGTCAGCCATTACTGCTCTGCTCGCCGGGTCTGCAGGGTAAGTTGCTCCAAGTAGTTTTCGGCTCTCGAACAGAGGAATTTTATTGTCATTCGATGTAGAATCGCCACGAGAGAAGTACATTCGCCCGCACCACAGTTATGAATGATCTTTCACGGGTTTATTCTTGGCCGTAGGTGTAACTGGTACAGCTGACATAGTTTCCGAAAAATCGAAGAACGTCCTTACGGAACTGGTTGTGTGTCAGGGGGCCGATTCTTCCAAACGTTCGTCGAGATGTATAACAACAGCTATTCCAATCAAACCAGGTACGGGGAATTACGATTCCGGTCTACGCAGCTCGATCGTAACTAGCCCAGAACGTCGAATGGCAGAGCCCCGACGAATTCTCATCCGCGATGTCGTATTCACCTCCATTTTGTTCACGGCTGCTGATCACATTCAATTCTAACTCGACTACGTTCTCGAAGCAGACCCGACGTTCCGCGGGATCCTTCCGTTTTAAGGCGCGACGGAATAATGTCGATTTTATATCGTGACGAAATATCCCTCGAGAGAAATTAACTCTGTTATGAAATGAAAATGGCGTTTTGATTATTTAATGAGTTAGTGTGCCAAAAATCAATAGACTTTGAGATACGCTTTTCGGGCGAAACTTAATAATTCTCTCCTGGTATGGGCACTCTTGCAATATGATTCTTACAGACGTGCCTTTGGGACACTCTTCACATTGCTTCTTTGGAAGCTGATTTTTCGAAAAAATCACCAATGCATTTAGCTTATTAGCACTATATTTTGAATTCTGATATATTTAATAAATTTTCTCTCCTGTTGTCACAATGTTTCTTATAATCCTTTCACTTTGAAACAGCCACTTGGCAGTTCTTATTATGTCAAATGGTTTTTATCATTTTCTCACATGATTTGTCGTTTTCCCAAAGGGGAATTATAATGATTCTATTATATTTATTATAAGAAAGCATTTTGGATATTAGTCTATCGAAACCCAACATTGAATATAATACGCATTCTGTGGGAATGATTAGTTACAGACCCAGGGGACACAGAGACTCTGGCAGTCGTAATGGCAGCGGTACGTACTGGAATAGCCAGCAACAAATGCAGAAGGAGAAGGTGATAAAAAAGCAGGCCCAGAGAAGGACACCGGGAGATCTGCTGAAGAAGCCCAGCTGGGATTTGACTAAGTTGCCAGTGATAACTAAGAACCTGTATATTCCGCATATCAATGTTTTAAAACGGACGACCGAAGAAGTCGCCAAGTACCATATAGGCAAAGAAATCACCGTCAAGGGCAACAATACACCTTCTCCGATTCAAGCATTTGAAGAAAGTAACTTTCCGGACTACGTGATGGAGGAAATAAGGAAGCAGGGCTTCGCTGAACCAACCGCTATCCAGGCGCAAGGCTGGCCGATTGCACTCACTGGACGTGACTTAGTTGGTATTGCTCAAACAGGGTCGGGGAAAACTCTAGCTGTAAGTATTACAGTAATTCTTTCGAACTCTTTTAACACATTGGCTGCTATGGGATCCACGGCTCGCACCAGTGCTGTCTTTAGCGTAGAGGCGAAAGAGGGAAATTAAAAGAAAGAGGGTTGTAAAAGCTAGAAAAGAATTGGAAATGGGCCTTCCAACTGTGACGGAAAGAAAATAACGAATATATGCACCAAAATTTAGATTTTAAAATGGGGCCCTTTTCTCGTGGAATGCGGCACAAATTTAATCTTATTTATTTAATTGTTTTAATTCTTATTCACTTTGCGTGTTAGCGCGGTATTTTTGATTTTGTTTAATTTAGATTAATTTAGGGGGCCACATATGGAACTCGCCTCAGGGCCCCCGAAAACGATAAGACGGCACTGGTTCACACTGCGCATTAATTGTATTCGAATTCTTGTACAGAAAATAGTCGAGCGCAAGTAGATATATCAAATAAATTTGAAAGGAATGTGCTTGAGGTAAGAATTATCGTTTCCACCAGCCAATGTGTTACTGTGACAACAATCGTAATATTTGAATTATTCTTTACACTCGCTTATTCGTGAATTTGGATGGAATGATTCTCGAGATCCATTGCATTACAAAAACTCTGATCGTTTTGTTCTTCTGGAAGCTGTGGATATTTCTTGGGAAGCAAATAATTTACGAATTAACAATTTTAATAACTGTTCAAATTACGTAACACTGATTTTGAATAGCATTGATCATAAGCAGTGGCGGATTTAAGAAAAAAGGCCCAGGTGGCTAATGTTTTGAAGGGCCCATTTTTCGGGAAAGTGAAGAGATTGTTTACTAAAAACGGGCAAAGTTTAGTAGCACAGAAAAGAAGTATAGTGTTTGGTTGAAATCATATTTTTTTTGGAAGATCGGGCCCTAGGGGGAGGGGGCCTTCTGGGCAAGGGCCCATTTTACGGGAAAGTGAAGAGGTAGTTTACTAAAAACGGGCTAAGTGTACTAGCATAGAAAAGAAATATAGTGTTTGGTGGAAATTATAAATTTTTTGTTGAAAATAGGGCCCTAGGGGTGGGGTTTCTGGGCAGGGGCCCATTTTTCGGGAACGTGAAGAGGTTTTCTAAAAACGGGCCAAGTGTAGTAGTACGAAAATAAATGTAGTGTTTGGATACCTATACCTAATCATAATTTTTTTTGGAGATGAGGCCCTGGGGCGCTTCTGCGCAGGGGTCCAGGCGGCAACTGCGCATCAGCCTCCCTGTTAAATCCGCCACTGATCATAAGCAACGTGAAATGTGGTGAATCGATTAAGGGGTTACGCCACCCTGAGACCCTCGAAACTAGATGATTTTTTTTTACAAATACTATGAGGTTGAATATTATTTCTTTACTTCTTATGTGTAGAGCATGTATTAGTGCGCATATTGTATAAATATTGTACAAAAGTATTAAAAAATGGCCGAGTTATTTGTTGTCCCGTGAAGTTCCTCCGCGTGTGCGGTGTGTCAAATTATGACGTTTATCTGAAATGAAAAACATGATGATTTTAGTGTTCCTTAATAAAATACCTACAATGTAGCATATGGATTTGAGACAAAAAAAATGATTGCACAAATGAGAGCAAGGTGAAGAAAATTATTCGTTTTTCACCTGATAAAATGAACGTAAAACATTTATTATAGACGAATGGGTTATCGCACAAAATAAATGATATGCTACATTGTAGATAATACCATAAAGAATATGTGTACCAAGTTTGAAATCAATCGGAAAAATGGTTTTGGAGATATTTGATACACCACTCACACGGAGGAGCTTCGCGGGACCACAAATAACTTGGCCATTTTTTAATATTTTTGTATAGTATTTATACAATATATGCACTAATACATGCTCTACACGTAACAAGTAAAGAAATCATTTTCAACCTCACAGTATTTGCAAAAAAAAATCGTCTAATTTCGAGCGTCTCAGGGTGGCGTAACCCCTTAATAAACCGCATTGCAATTATCTTGCGACAAATTCTGTTAGGTGAAACTTAAAGTGTATAGTACTGTTGCGAATTGGAAAGAACTCGGACTTCCTACAAGTTGAAATGTCTCAGGGGCAAGGGGAATCGTTCGCTCGCTCCACCCAATCGTTTGTAACAAAGTCCGCCGCATAACGAAGAACGCGAACGGAATAAATCACGACAGCCGCTAAGAACCTAATACTATGATTTCTTGAAGGGGATATGGTCGAGCGAGCGGACGATTCCCCTTGCCTCTGTGACATTTCAGCTTGTGGGTAGTGCGACTTCTTTCCAGCTCGCGATAGTATTTCCATTCCATTTTTCGTAACATGTTCATTGGAGCGCTAGTTACGAGTACACAGAACTTTATTCAACATTTGCTCGATACGATCTTTATACGCTCGTCTGAAACGAGACACCTTCGCTTGGACACATGATAAGAGGGCATTGTTATGGGTATTTTTCAGTATATATTACCAGCAACAGTACACATTAATAATCAACCACGTTTAAGTCGAGGGGATGGTCCGATCGTTCTAATTCTCGCTCCAACAAGAGAGCTCGCTCAGCAGATTCAGACGGTCGCTAAGGACTTCGGTTCCTCCTCGTGCATTCGGAACACTTGCATCTTCGGCGGCTCCCCGAAAGGGCCGCAGGCTCGCGACTTGGAGCGCGGCGTGGAGATATGCATCGCGACTCCTGGCAGATTGATCGATTTCCTCGAGAAGGGAACGACGAACCTGCGCAGATGCACGTACCTCGTGCTGGACGAGGCGGACAGAATGTTGGACATGGGTTTCGAGCCCCAGATCCGGAAGATCATCGAGCAAATCAGACCCGACAGGCAGGTGCTGATGTGGTCCGCGACCTGGCCGAAAGAAGTGCAGGCCCTTGCCGAGGACTTTCTAACGGACTACATCCAGATCAATATCGGCTCCCTAACGCTGGCCGCCAATCACAACATTCGCCAGATTATCGAGATCTGCCAGGAGCACGAGAAGGAGGCGAAGCTTTCCGGCCTGCTCCGGGAGATCGGCAAGGATCGAGGGAGCAAGATGATAATATTCGTGGAGACGAAGAAGAAGGTGGACGACATTACCAAGGCGATCAAGAGGGAAGGCTGGCCAGCCATCTCCATCCACGGCGACAAGTCACAGCCGGAGAGGGACTACGTGCTGTCCGAGTTCAGAAACGGCAAGACCATGATCCTCGTAGCTACCGACGTGGCTGCTCGCGGTTTAGACGTGGAGGATGTTAAATACGTGATCAACTTCGATTATCCGAACAGTTCCGAAGACTACATTCACCGCATCGGGAGAACCGGACGCTGTCAGAGCGCGGGCACCGCGTACGCTTACTTCACCCCGAACAACGCGAGGCAAGCGAAAGAATTGATCGCTGTTTTGGAAGAAGCTGGCCAGGTGATAAACCCGCAACTGGCCGACCTGGCTAACTCGATGAAGAACCAGTACGGCAGGGGTCGCCAACGCTGGAGCCACTCCCGCTCGAACAAGGACCACAACCAACCCGGAAGCCCCAGGAACAACGTCAGCCCGACAGCGAGCAGTTGGCAGAATCAGCATTCTCAGAGCACTCAGAACAACAACGCGAACAGCCAAGAGAGGACTGTCGCGCGCCAGCAGAACGGCTACCAGAACACTCGTCAAAACAATTTCCAGCCAAGCTACCAGCAGCAACAGCATCAGCCACACCAACGGCAGCCGAATGCGTATCCTAACGGCTGCCAAACCAGCAGCAACAGCTATCAGCCCGGCTACCAGAACACGAATATACCCAGATACCATGGCAGGACAGGCGGTTTCCAAGGGAATCGATACCACAACCGACAGAACACGTACAGCGGCAATCAAACTGGAGGGCAGAGCATGTACTCGATGCCGCCGCCATTCATGATGCCATCCGGCGGGCACACGGATTCCGGGATGCAGAGCCTTGTGAACAACAAGTTCTTCCAGACGAATCGGCCACCTCCGAACACCGGAGCTTGTGCTTATCAGTCAATGGGCTATGGCCAGTTCCAGGCTGTGCCGTCGTACAGTTATCCTTACCCACCCACACCAGTGCAGCAGTGACGCTTTTCAAGGTATAAGTCGGTAAGAGTGCAGGCTAAGTAAGAGAAATCAATTTTTCCTGTCTATATTGGGCCCATTAATGTTTACGGTTTGTGTAGAAGGTTGGGCCTCCTTCTAATATATGCGTAATGTAACGTTTCTTCTTTTCTTTGTCATTTATTATTTTCTGGAATGGTGCCGACACGTTACACAGCGAGGCGAAGCCGGCTCGGCTGTTCGCGCGGGAATGCCGGGCCGTGAGTGGCGCGGCGGAAGTGTATCATTTAACTGGGAAACCGGTCTAGTATAATGTTCGTTGCGGAAGGGACAGAAATTTAGTGTTGTGCGTTGTCAATCTCCGGGGCACATTCCAGTTGAGTTTTTTGAAGTAGCTGTAGTTGTTTAGCGATGGTACATTGATATAATCATTACTGGATGTAGACTATGGCCAGATATGTAGACTTGTAACACGGTCATATCTCTAAAAACAAATTAATCTTCTTGCGATAACTATGTAAACGACATTTAATGCTTTCCTGAAATGCACGAAACATATAGAAGGGGGGTGGGTTGATGTTTTCATATTTGATAATTTATTTATATTCTTTGCATATATATATGTATGTATGTACAGGCAATGCTCTTCAAAATGTAAGGCCTTTTGCATAAAAATTAAGCCGTACACCCGTTTTACAAGGCGCACGAGGAAATATCATTCGTGCCCCTCTGTTCTGTAACGAGACTTGTGGGGGGGTGTGTGTCTCTGATATGGGGTGAAAGTAATCTCATTAAATGAAAAAAATTAGAGCACTTCGATGACGGGGGATATCCAGCATAATTATATAGCATACAAAAAGCGAGTACTTTGAGACCATCCTGGGCCGGTCTTTGGAATGGTTCGAAGCAACCGGAACGGGAGAGAAAGGAAAACTTGGGCTTTAGAGGACAACTTAAATTAAGCATGTAGTCACAATGGCTGTGTACCTCGGCGCAAAGTTTGATACCTTATTTTTATAATATATATCGAAAGTAATTTGTTGTTAAACCAACGAATGATTATACGATGAAGAAAAAAAAAAAAGAGAGAAACATTGTTGTTTGATGTTTATGCAATTGGCCACTGAGTGGTCTTGTCTTTGCGCGCCCGTGTCAAAGTAGGTACGCGCAGGCTGGCCGCGATCGAATGAATTTAGTTGTACCTGTTTTTTAGTTCGCGCTCGTCGAAATTCTTGCTATGTTTTTAAGGAACGAATCCAGGCTATCCGAGGCATTTTTCTATTCGAAATGTTCGATGCGCTACGATGCACGTACTAACGCATATGGGAAGAAGTTAATCGCGCCGCCCACGATCGTTGGCGCCATCGTCGCGACATTGTTCGATGGCGACTCTAGAGAAAAGAGATCTCACGCGCAAAGGGATGAAATAACGAACCCCACGCCGCGGATCGGGCGCGGACCGTTTTCTCGGCAGCGCATAGCAATTTTTTGCGGGCCTCCAGATTACTCTGTACACGTCACTACTCAAATAAATGAATAGTAGAAAGAGCTAAAACAGAGAAGAATGCAAGGCTCGGATACACTCGAGCAAGGACTCGTTTGCGAACGACATTATTGTGATAATTACATGTAACGCTTTGGTGATACGGTCTCACAGTTCGTTACTTAATTACGCACAGTAGACAAAATGTTGTGAAGCAATACGTGTGCACACTACCATTTCGGGTCGGTTCAGGCGCGTCACGCGCATTATTACAGCGGTATTTCCTGCTGGGCGAAGGGTTTAAGGAACTTGTCGATTCGTTTCTAGGTTCACACGTAGTTTTTATATTCTTCTTTCGCTGGGTCAGTGATCGGACTTCAGGCTATAGGTAGCAAAGAAGGTTTAGGCGTTCGTGGTATTCTTGTCTTTGCCCCTTTGGACATTGTGAATGCTTATGCTCCTACTGTGTTAATCTGATTGCACACAGTGCGTGTCAGGACGAATAGTGATATAATAATAGGAAGCGTATGCTACGAGTATTGGAATATTCTGAATACTCATACATTGCGTACGCCCTCTATTAAATCACCCTACTAATTATTTCCCTTTCTTTGGCATTATTTCACCGCGATTGATCGGAAACTAAGCTTATACCCGTGCACGAGATAGGTTCGATAGAATTCCAGCTAAATAATGGGCTATCGTAATACTACCATACATTTAATTACATTTCACCGCAGGGCATAGAACATATCTCACATTTCCATTCACGAATTTCTTTCCGGGGCTTTTGAGTGCACACTGTGCCCGTACAGATCCTTCAGATTCGTTCAAACAGCATCGTTGGCTTCGTTTAAACTTCAGAGAGTAAGAGACGTGAAGTTGCCTTTCACACGGACATAGTTTACGGTCCAGGTAGCTGAGAAAGCCTTAAAACTTTAACCCTTTGAACCTCGCCACATCTTTTTCACGGGCCACTTGAGAAAGCTGGTGGGTGCTGAACATGCATATCTTAACCACGATTTCCCTAATACTGTCGGATACATAATTTTTTAGAAAGTTTTTCACTCGAAACCAATCCCAAGATCGGAGCAGCAAAGGGTTAATATTTTACATCCCCTTTTTAACAGAGCCCATGGCATTGCACTCTTGAGTTCCCTCTGAAGCAAATGTTCTGCAAAGTGCAGCTGGCATTTTGAAAATTGATAGTGGGTGTACGCGTAGTTCTGTGATATGTAAGATGTAGCATATTTATAGATCTACCTATTGTGCATCATGATTAAAAATAAGGAACGTATCTTATCAGTTTTATACGTGGTATACAAATCATGTGATCCTAATGACGTGTACTGCGAGAGCTCGCTGTCTACTTTAGGGAAAAGAGGGAGGAAAAGTTGTTGAAGCGAAAGACCAGTATTCCTTTCTTTGCGTTTGTCGCGCGCGCGCGAATTCGTCTGTTGCCAGGGTAAAGGAGAAAAAGGGAGAAGGAATTGAAAGATGATACATGTATTATTTCCTGAGCCGAGCATTCTCCTTCATGAATATCCATGGAGATTCCGAGCTTGTCGTACCATAATTTATGACGAATTCATTTCACAAGCGAGGATAAAATTGCAAACAAGATTATTACTCTTCTTTTTCTTTCTTTTTTTTCTGCGTCTTTTACACTGCGAATCCGTTCATTTTTGTACATTCGTCTGTTTGTTAAGGTATAGTCTTCTAATATTTGCGTGTTCGTCGCCAACAGAGGAGTCTTTATAGAGATTTAGTACTGCACTGCTACGAGTTGTGTTTTCTTCATCTTTTTTTTTGTTTTTTTTTTTGTTAATTTCTTCGTTTATTCGCGTCAAATGGTCGTCCATAAATCCTGTTTTCATGTCCAATCGTACTAGGTAGAAGCATGTGAGGAACTGTTAGGCACGAGCGAGTTCCTCCACATAGCAAGGCACATACGGTAGCTTACTTTCGCAGAAGCTATGCTGTATAATCGAAGGCCACTACTTTCCTACTAGTCGACAATTTTAGGTTGTATTATATTCCTTTATGTTACTCCATTATGAGACCATCTCGATTAAACCATTCTGGTACTTTGTAGCTTATCCAGATCAGTATACCCTTGGTTGTTATACCAGAATTCCCCTGGAAGATCTTGCCCCCTGATTGTTACGAAATAAAGGAAGATGCTAAGAAGCGTGTTCAATGATGAAACTCGGCAACATCGGTCAACTTGGAGGTATCGGTCGATATACACTTCTAGTGAACTATATTTTTCTATCGGTTTCCTACAATGATCGCGAAGCATTGGATAGAGGAGGAGGAGGAGGAGGAGGAGGAGGAGTAGGAGTAGTTCCGAAGAGATCCGTGACACGCCTTCCATCTGATTAAAAAAAAACAACAAAAAAAGAGAGAGAGAGAGAGAGAGAGAAGAAAGAAAGAAAGAATTCAAAATGTTCTTGTGGAATCTTCACGCTTGTATCAAGCACTGTCCAAGTCACACTGGTTGTTCGGTTGACTGAAATCTTGTATTTATTCGCTGTATTGTTTCCTTCGAAAAAGGTTGAGAGAACTGATCGATGACTAATGGCTTTGGGAACACGAGTACCTTTTTAATAATTAATGCTGAACGCTGTGATATCGCGTACATAAAACATTTTTATTATTGTAAACGTAAATGTGCATATTGTAATGTTAAAAGAGTACTATTCTCCTTTATATGTGAAGACTGAATCTCGCCAACTTATACTACACAAGTTTAGCAGCCGCAGATACGTTCGTATACTGTAGACTACAGATAGACTATTTGTATATTATTAATTAATAACAATATGTTTTACGTGGGGAGTGCCGTGTGGGGCGGTACTATTATGTTAGTTCGATAACGGGTGCGTGTTCGTATCGTGCATTTTATTGAGAGCTAGTAGATCCGGTGCATCGTGACGAGGATAGTCACGCGAGTCCCCGTTTCCTTTCGCAGTTTCGTCCAATTCGAAGTGGAAGGGTAGCTCATAGTTGGAAGCGCTTCATTTGGTTTCTCGGCGATTATCGCTTCTCATTTATTGATTAAAAAGAAAAGAAAAAAAATGAAAACAATCGTTCGTGATGAAAAGGGACATTACAACAACACAATCCGTTTCATGGTAGTTCCTATATTGCATTCTTCTTTGTAACGTGAATGGGTTGCAGCTTAAATTTTTCAGACAAATCTAAGAGCTTTTACCTTGCTGTGTATTATATTCCGTTCAGCCGATGAAGAACAAGGAAACCTCGCTGATTAATTTTATTCGCGTAGTTACATGTGTGCATTGCCAAATCTGTAATCACTGTTCCCGCGACTATCTTCTCGATTGTTACTGTAATTTGCTATCTTCCATATACAGCTGGGGAAATTGTACTGAAAAGCTGTTGATCATTTTCAAGGATGATCGCGTGCGATTCCACATTGTACGAACTGTGAAGAATTGTACTTCTCCCGCTATCTAAATTTAAGGGGATAAATTTCGGACCGAGACCGAGGATCGAGATGCGGCACGGAGTTTCCAAGTTAGAGGAACTAAATTTGTAATGTTATCTTTGTTACATACTCATAATTATCAACTTCTTAATTTTCGAAATAAGCATAAGAATGGTACTTGTTTCCTTAACAGATTTAGTTCTCTTTCTAACGCCAGGCGTAAATTCGCGTGTGTGTATATATGAGCGCCAAAGCGTTTGCACACTGTACGATGGAATTTACGGAGCCGCGTGAATCCGATACAGTCTGTCAGCTGGAGTATTTATGATTTTACACAGCGCGTTGTGTAACGATGGTACATATTTAAGCCTGGACTACTCTTAAAGGAAGAAACGGTGTCTTGTGATCGGTATTAATGTGTGCCTAGACCCTTGAATTACCAAGTTTCATTTCATCTGAAATTCAATGGTTTAAGCGCGAGAAACACGGTGCGTATCGAGTTAAGGGATTGCACCGAACATTTCTGTCCAACGACATGCATCGCGAATATTGATTTCACTGTTTGTATATTGTCTTGTATCGCGAGAGTGATCAGTCCTGCATACATTTGTGTTTATAGTTTATTAGCGTGACATACGAAACCACTCTCCTAGTAAATCTAGTAGCGAAAGGGTTTAAGGATATGAAATTCTAAATACGTAACGCAGCCGATGTTAATAGGTTGGTCGAACGCCGTTGGTCATAAGTTTCTTCTTTCGACGGACATTGATATTTTCCAGAACTGTTGAGAAGCACGTAACGTTCATATCCTAACTATATTTAAATATACTTGTGGAGCCACAGGTTGCTCGAGGGACAGTTTGATCCACACGGAATTAATTTAAGTGGTTCTTGCGAACTATGCGAGCCGTAAAATGTGAAGGTGACTTTGGATTTGAGGCATCGAGGCGAAGCGAAAGATTACATTACATATAGGAATTACATGATCGCCACGGGGGGAGGGAGGGGGAGGGGGGGGCGCAGTACAGCACGGTGGATGTTCTGTTGTTGGAATAGTTCATTTGTCGATGTTTTGGACACGCATTAGAAAGAGGGTGTGGAAGGAAGGAAGGAAGGAAGGGTGTAGTTGGAGAGACGCTAATAATGTATTATGCTAAATTGTGAGAGAGATGCGGAGATAATGGTTTAGTGTACATGGCGTGAAAGCAGAAGTTTGCGAGATCGGGTCGCTGGTGTATTTTACTACGGCTTCATTGAGTCATCACGCCTTACAGTATGAAAGAGCTCGGCCAATGCCCAAGACCGTGTATGCAAAATTGCGAACAACACTTAGATTAAAGAAAGAAACACCGCTCCTTGGTCGTCCTCGGATAAATATTGAGACAAACGTTTTGCAAATTGTTGAAACTGCAGCACGGAAGACGGCGTACAACTGTATTCCATTCTTCTTGAGTAAGACTATACAAGAGGCACGTAAAGGGATAATAAATTTGTGTCAATTTTACCGCGCAAGGAACGCATTTATCAGTTATTTATACATATGTACATAACATGTCTGTATATATTTATATATATACACACATCATTTCGAAGGAAGGGATATTCTTTTAGAAGACGCGTAAACCATAGAATATTCTCTGCGCAGGAAAAGAGAAGAAACGATCGCCTATCGCGTTATTAACAAATTCACTGCTGCCTTACATTTGATGATTTTTATCACAGAAGTATGTTTGCCATAGTAAACCTGGGCAGTGAATGTGTTAACGGTAACAAGTAATCTAGTCGAAATTGTTCTATCGTTGAACTAATCGCCCTTGCCGGGGCTTCGAGGATGTCATATTCGAATGAATATCTTTTTTACGATACAACAATCTTTGAATACGTTTTCAAGCGTTTCCGATTGTGACGCTCTGACGAGGATAATGCGTTTCCGTCGTTGAGGCATCGCTTGAAAAGAAATTCTGGTGCGAAGGCAAGTGGAAACGGGAGGTGTCTCTGTTACTTTTGCACCGAAGCAACGTTCGCTCGGCACGGACCTGTTGCTGCGAAGTGATGTTTTACGAATACAGAACGTCAGTATTAAGATGCGCAACTATAGGAACGGGATTGTGTATGAAAATCATTATCCTATTCTTTTTTTTTCCCTGTATTCTGTATTTCTTCCTTGGATGAATCGAATAACGCGAATGAATTTCTTCCCCGACCGTGTAAGCCGTTTTTACTGCAGAACCAATAGTTTTTACGACCAAAGAGAGGTAACGCGAAAGTGGCTTGTTTAGTTTCTCTTCACCATGACATGATTTTTTTCAAAAGCGTAAACACAAATCAATAGCGTATGTGCGGTGCGAGTATTTCGCCGGGATCGTCGGCGAGATGTATAGGAAGCAAGTGACGTTTGTTGGAAGTACGTTTAGAATTAATTAATTCATTATTTTTATCCATTGCTCTTGTTTAACGACACTCATAATTTCTCTGATGAAACGGAAAAGAGCATACACAAATTATTTTATATAAGGCAGCGTACGAGTTGAACGATTAAAAGCAAATGGCGTAAACAATGTTAAGTAACAATTCTATATTCAGATTCTCTTCTGTAGGTTTCATTAAAGTGCATTTCTTGTATGTTACACAGTATTATGGTAGAATATAAGAAAATAAATATTGCAATAGTAATGTGTTTGTACTTCAATTGCTTTTCTCATTGTCGGAGGTCATGCGTTACGTCTGTATTATAATAAGCGCATTCTTAGCTCCCTAATCTAGATAATTCGTCTAATACAACAACTTATATTAAATGATTTTATTTAGCTTCGATCCTCTGTATGTTTGGTGTATGTTTGGTTCAAATCTGTCAACTAAATTTTCACCCACTTCCACCAATTCAATTGTTTTGAAACTTTGCATGTGTGCGTAGGTTGGATGACAATACAATTTAAAAAAAAGTCAAAATTAAAAAATATAAAAAGAAATGTATAAAAAATCTGCAAACACTAAAAACTAGAAAAAAAAAAAAAAAAATTATGTTAAATGATTTTAGTAATAATGCACTAAAAACTGAAAAATAATTATTTTTTTGTACTACAATTTCGATAGTGTTTTCTCACATTTAATAAAATCGTAGTGCTGTATTAAATTGATTCATATTCTGTTATGAAATATCCCGCGCCACGATTTTATTTAAAGTGAGAAAACCCTATCGAAGTCGTAGTACAAGAAAAGAATTATTTTTTAGTTTTTAGTGCATTTGAGTAAAATCGTTTAACATAAATTTTTTTTTATAGATTATTTTATTTATACATCCTTTACGTTTCTTTAAATCTTTGCTTGTTGATAAGTATTTAAATAGGCAAGACTATTATTAGTAATTATTTAATGGGGATCAATGCTATTCCATAAGCATAATTTAACCAGAAACTGTATCGAACTTGTTTGTTTTTATTGTTTGATGAAAAAAAACTTTTTCAAATATTTTGTTAACGGAAGTTTATAGCGCTTATTGCACCATTAAATTTTTGTTAAAAACATTTTTTTCGGTCTGTTGTACTTTGAAAGTTATACGCGAAAAAGTGGAAGTGTCAATTTGACTTTGAGGTTAGTTTGCACCCGCTTAAAGGGCGATAGGGCCCAAATGAAACACACCGTTGTTCTTGTTTTGAGTCACTCTAAAAACCCAAAAAGTTGCGTTCCAATCGGTGAGTCCGGGTTCGCGATGTTCCCTTGTTAAAGCTAAGAGCTTAAAACTAGAAGAACCGGTGTATCCATCACAGCCACCGCTGCTGCGTATCGAAGTTTCAGTTCTGTTTTGTAAATTAGAAGATAGAAATTAGGGCTGGGACTATTCGAATAATTTAATATTCGAATATTTTACAAATATTCGAATGCTACGAATAAACTTCGAATATTTGATTATTCGAATGTTATTATTCGAATATTTGATTATTCGAATATTCGATTATTTGAATATTTGATTATTCGAATATTTGATTATTCGAATATTTGATTATTCGAATGTTATTATTCGAATATTTAAGTATTCGAATATTTCAGTATTCGAATACATCAGTATTCGAATAGTATGGTGTGAATTATAAATCAAGTTATTAGCTTACAAGATTTTGCCCTGTCAAACTAACGAACTCACAACTGAAACTAAATAAAAGTCTGTAAAAAAATGAACCTAAAGAACTTAATATATAATTCACACGATACTATTCAAATATACATCAGTATTCGAATACTTAAATATTCGAATGATATTCGAATACTTAAGGGGGGACGCCTACCTAGAGCCGTCGAAACAATGCGGTTCTTTGGAATTTTTTTCTAGAAAAACCGTTACACTTTTATTAATAACTATTCGTCTATTGTTAAGAGTACATCTAAAGGACAGTTCATTATTTTTTGCGTTAAAGAATATTAAAAGATTTGAGAGTTATAAGCTATGACCGGGATGTACTTTTTTTTGCGGTGACCATCGTAGCTCGTAGCAGAATCATCCGAAATGAAAAATTCGAGAGGCTTTAGATAGAGTATGAAATTATCTAGGCGCTATCGGGCCCGATTTTGGAAAAATTATTATGAGACAAAATGGCGGCGCTGCAAATTTGAACCATCGATTTTCAACAAAAAAAATAGTTCCATTCTTGGCCTGTAAAATAAAACTAAGAAAAAAAATAAATCCCTCCGATAGCGCCTAGATAATTTCCGACTCTGTCTGAAGCCTTTCGAATTTTTCATTTCGGATGATTCTGCTACGAGCTACGATGGTCACCGCAAAAAAAAGGACATCTCGGTCATCGCTTATAACTCTCAAATCTTTTAATATTCTTTAACGCAAAAAATACTGAACTGTCCTTTAGATGTACTCTTAACAATAGACGAATAGTTATTAATAAAAGTGTAACGGTTTTTCTAGAAAAAAAATCCAAAGAAGCGCATTGTTTCGACCGCTCTAGGTAGGCGTCCCCCCTTAAATATTCGAATACTATTCGAATAGTATTCGAATACTTATATATTCGAATTATATTCGCCAAATAATTGAACGACTGAAGTATTCGAATACCGACAAATCGACGCGCGTTACGAAGAGTAGCACGTTTCATTTTTTCTTACGGACAAACTGCATGTAGAAAAAATGAAACGTGCTACTTCCCGTAACGCGCGTCGAAATACTCCTAGCCCTAATAAAAATACGTTAGGGTACGTGTCCCTATTACGGTGCTTTGACGCCGACTTGCTCACGAAGGAATTAATTACTGCCTTCTCTTACTTTAATTTTGTTTGGTGAAAGATTATATTCGTTTTTTGAAACTTTCTCTTGTCTTAAGGCAATTTTTTCAGGTTAAAAATGTTAATTTTTCATATTGTTTTAATTGAAATACAAATACATGTTTTTGTCCCAATTACGGTGCCCTGAAAAGTGCGTTGTCCGTATTACGGTGCCCCCAATTACGGTGCCCTTTTTGGGGAATTTTCTTCCCTGACGAAGAGTCTCCGGGTGGAGGAGAAACACGCCACGCATGCGCATGAAGACGCCGTGACGTCAAACCAATCAACGCCAAGATAGATTTAGCAGTTGCAGAGGGAGCCACTGGGCACTGAGGGGCACGGGAATTGGGACAAGTGTTAAATTCCTGTCCCTATTACTGGCATCACTTTATAAAATACGAAAACGTTTCAAAAGTGCTCATTTTGCTTTTTTTTTCATAAAATTGGAACCTTTTATGATATAATTAACACTTTACATAAATGCAAATCATGATAATTATCAATTTATTCACGTTTGTAAAATACGTGTTCCTTACTGTTTCCGGTAAGGATTTGGGTAAATCCATCGAAATCTTCATATTCATTTTTGATTTTTTTTACTATGATTTAATTGTTTAAAAATGCAACCCTGTCGTTTGCAATACATACATTAATAATTCAATTTAATTAAAAAAATTCTTTCCTTATTTATTTATGCGAGTTTTTCTGTACGGCTTCTTTAAGTATAAAGGCACCGTAATAGGGACACGTACCCTACGCTGTACAAGATTTAAAAGTCAACCTGAAACCGCGCAAAATATAATAAATGAAAAAGTAACTAGCCCAACCTTCCGTTCAGTTGGCACCACTATTCCCATGTTTATCCGCGCATTATTCGTTGTGTGTGCGTTCCTGGTCAAGTGCGCTCTCGTTTCGTTAATTTCGCCGATATATGTCGCGATTTAGACGAATACTCGCAGATCGTGACCGCTGTTACAACATCTCCATCGAGTGAGCTGTAAACGGTTGCTATGTAATCTAGTTACATCGTTGTGCTAGAGCAATGGGTATAACCTATCACAATAATGTAATTTTCAAGTGTTTACGTCAGAAGTCGAAGGTATCGCAATATTAAGTCCAAAAGGAAACAATTCTTTTGTTTACACTTATTGGAACAGTTCCAAATAAAGAGGTTGGGAATTTATCGAGTGAAAAAGTTGCGCGATACCTCGAGGAAACATGAGAAGCAGTAAGTAACGATTCAGCGTTATCAATTGAGATAAGATATATAAAATATTATTGCTACGAGCGTTCGTAGAAAGATAGGAGCGCTTCACTATGAATTCACCTTCAGATTCCGACGATAGCGACTGCGATGACAGGAGCGCCGGCAACCAAAGCGACGACCAAGGTGCGGAGGAGAAAGAAGCCTACCCGACATTCTTCCCGGAGGAGTCCAGCGAGAAGGAACACGGTAAGAAAAGAAAGCACGCGGCTACGGTAGACGAGAGCTCGGACTTAAACGACAGCGACTGTAACGAGGACTACTATGAGAATTTCGAGGATCGAGTCGACATGCAGTTCAGATCGCACAGCATGTACCAGGATCTGTCGTACGAGCAAGACTCGGCCGACGAGTCCACCAGTCAAAATGTACAGAATGTAAATAGCAAAGGGCCGAAGGCTAACGACGACGGGGAAGAGTCGAAGGCGAGGATCGCGTTCGAGGAGCCATGCCACTACAGTAAGCGACAGAAAATTGACACGGAGAGTAAGACTGACGAAGGCACCGCCGCTGAGGAGACGAGAGAGCAGAAGACAGTTCTCGACGGTAAAGATAAAGCCCAGAGGATAATGAGAATGATGGGATACAAAGAGGGCCACGGTCTTGGGAAGAATATGCAAGGTCGCACGCAACCGGTGGAAGCGTCTAAGCAACACAGCCGCAGAGGTCTCGGCCACCACGTTCCTGGGCTGGAAGCCTTGGGGCTTAAATGGAATAATACGGACGAGGAGATAAAAGTTGGGGAGGAGCTGGAATGGATAAAGAGTCTGCCTAAGTTGCCGACTGTGGAAGAGTTAGATGATTGGCTACAGCTAGGCTCCAAAAAGAGAAGTATAGACGATGAGACTCAGTTCTGTGACAAAGATGTAGTTCTAAATGTTGTTAATTCAAAGACAGTATTCGATAAGTTGGACAATGTTGAGGTGCGTCGCGCCAGAGCGCGCTGCAATCCTTACGAAACTATCCGCGGCGCGATATTCTTAAATCGCGCCGCTGTTAAAATGGCGAACATAGATAAGGCGTGCAATTTCATGTTCACCAATCCGGGGGGCCTGGACAGGCACGATCTGCTCTACTTTGCGGATGTGTGCGCTGGACCGGGCGGCTTCAGCGAGTATGTTCTATGGAGGAAGAAATGGCACGCCAATGGATTTGGTTTCACTCTGAAAAATGAGAACGACTTTAAGCTGGATAATTTTTACGCCGGTTCTCCCGAAACCTTTCACCCGTATTACGGGCCGAAGGATGACGGCGACGCTTTTGATCCGGATAATCAAAAGGGTTTCAAAGAGCTCGTAATGAAGCACACCCAGGGCAGAGGAGTACACTTCATGATGTCCGACGGAGGGTTTTTAGTAGATAAAGAGAAAAATTTGCAGGAGATATTCTTCAAACAGTTGTATCTCTGTCAATGTCTAATAGCGCTGATGATCGTGCGCGTGAATGGTCATTTCGTCACAAAGCTGTTCGACCTTTTCACTCCCTTCAGTGCCGGTCTAGTTTATTTAATGTACCGGTGCTTTGAAGAGGTCTGTATCTTCAAGCCGAACTCCTCTAGGCCAGCAAATTCAGAGCGTTACTTGATATGCAAGAGCAAACGGCCAAACACGGAACATATCGAGGAACATCTCGACCATGTTAATCAGCTGCTCATAAAGAACGACGACAATAACGACGTTGTGCAATTAGTGGCGTTCGAAGAATTAGAAATGGAGGGGCAATTCTTGCGGTACTTACGGGAATCTAATAAAAATTTAGGCAGGAAGCAAGTGATAGGGCTTCGTAAAATTGCTGCGTTCTGCGAGGACAGCACGCTCACCGAACCGAAGCAGGCTGACATGCGGAAAGGCTGCTGCGAATATTGGAATATTCCCACGGACACTAGGATAAAACCGAGACAAATGAAGCCTCAAGAGAAATTGAAGACCCTGCTCAGTGGCTCGATGGCGTTTCTGAACAGCGAACCAAAGAAGTTGACTACAGATAACATCGGGAGCACGATATTGAAAGAACCGTACGATTGGTTCTGTATACCCTGCGGCAGCGGGCCTTCCAGCGAAGCAAATAGAAATGCCACGTTCTATATGAGCATGGGAAGAACAAAAGTGTATCGTTATGGAAAACGTGAGTGGCTGCCTGTGGGCGACATCAATATAGAACTACCGCCGGACACCCTCGTGTACGCCGAGCTTGTGTTCGAAATACGAAAGGAATTCCGACTCCAGTCGAAAGTACTCGCACTGCATATTTTAGACGCCCTCGTTCTGGGCGGAGAAGACATTAGTCAGAAATATGTGAGAGAGAGGTAACGATATTTACTAATAAATAATTAAATTTTTGTACATACTAACAGTAATTTAAATAATACAAAATGTTTCGCAGGCACAGGCTAATAAAAAAGTTCTGCCAAGCTTTGTGGAAACCGGATGGGGGCTCCCACGCACGTATACGTGCGAAAGAATTGTTTCCCGTGGGGCCAAATTTGGGTGAAAAATTGTACGTAAAGCAGCGTATATTAAAAAATAATCTGCCAGCTCTGGGATACGAATTTTCATTAACGCCTTTGGATTGCAATGATTCTGACGACGACAAACCGTACATCATTCCCAATAGCATACTCTTTCTAAAAAGCACTGCTTGCTCTTGGAATCGTTATTTCAGTAAAACAAACAACTCGACGTACGTTTTTAATTCCGCGAACGGGCGTTCGTCATTAGACAAATTTAGGCCTGCCGCAGCCGAGGCAGGTTTCATCGAATCGTTTGAAAATCGTGTAATATGGTATTGGCCTAACGACGAGACGCTTCCCATGGAGAAAGTTGTTGAGCTGGTTAAACAGAAATACACCAAACACGAAGTGTCTCTGGATTATTAAGATTACGAGGTAAAAGGCAGGCGTGAAACCGGTGATTAATCGCTTCCGCTTACGATGATCGATTCTGTATAACTTTATAAATACATCGAAGGATCTCGAAGTAAAGTACGAAGCGAACGAATTTACAAATGTATATATTTGTAAATACATACGGTACTGTATCCAAAAAGTTGATACATTTCTAATAAAAAGATAGACCATATTCTTACAGAGTTTTTATGCATGCGAATCATGATAAATGAGTACAATTCACTTTAGAAACAAATGTGTAAACGGCATAATTTATTTTTAGTAAGTACAATTAGATATTTATTTGTAGCGGCCGCTCCCATAACGGGGCAGGTTTCGGTACCCAAATCAACGATCCATTGTTTCCCAACCCGATCAGTTAATTCGGGTCTTTTGTAAAGAAATATGTATCTCGTGTGCTCCAGTATAGCTACGTACGAACCATCTGGAAGTGCGACAGATTAAGATGCTGCATAAACAATAAAATACGTTCAGATATTAATGTGATACTTGCCGACTGGTGAAACGCAGAACTTCTTATTACTTTTGCTAGCTTCGACGTAACCAAAGCCAGGAAAAGTATAACAATGTTCCATGTCCCACTTAGTATCGTCCGCTTGACCAGTAATCCATAAGCAACCATCGTTGTCGTGTCTCAGGCATATCGCTTGCCCAGATTTCGTTTTGTACGTAAATAGCACGTGATTACTAGCTCCGAGCATAGCCAAATGCGTGTTCTCTTGCGGAGCAAGATGAATTCTTTGCAGAAGATTATCCTTCCCTTCGAGATCGCATTCCTCCAGCTGCTCGGCGTTGAATCCCAAACAAGGCTGTCCTTCTAATTTACCGTCTACTCGGCTCGTACACAAATGTGCCAACCTAAAGTTAAAAAATGAGATATAGGAAAAAGGGAATCAGAATCTATTCAGTTATAACATACTTAGAATGGATCTCAGCTGCTAGCGTCTCATTAGGCAGGCACTCGCCACCCGTATCGCCTTTGATCAACTCGCTCCACATCAAGCCACTTTCGAATTTAGATAGTTCGAGCTTAAACGTATCCTGCTCGTATTTCCACGTCGTTAACTTCTCGTCCAATCTGTGCTGGCATTGACCTTGTATCAGCACCTTACCGTTCATCGTTACGGACAGCTCCAGCGCCGTTACATGTACGCTAACATTTTTCTCGTGCTCTTTCTCTACATTAATCCAAACGGTCAATGAATCTTCATCTTGGGACCAGCAGTATCTCGGAATATTTATTTCCGTCTTCTCCGAATCGTTTCTGTTATCGACAGACTCTTGCGCCTTTGGACACTCGAATGCGACGTAGTCCTGACAAAGGGAATGCAAATGCTTCCCGTCATCTTCTATGTATACATATTCGATGGCACCGTTTACTTTCAAAGCTTCTTTCCCAATTAGCTCGAAAGATTCGCAGGCATCTCCCGCGTTTCTCCAGGCGTACGTCAATAACAGGAGTCTCGTGAATTTCTTTTCGCCTGTACTGTTGATGTTACACAGCGCGATCGCAACGGTAGACGTTGCGCTTATGTACTGTACGTCTAATATGACTCCAGGTTCCGTGTCACTCAACGTGAACGCTTTAATGCGCTCTTGAGCGTCTGTTGTCAGTAATTTTACGCAATCTCCTCCGTCAGAAATTGCGACGATGTTATTACTAGTAAATGCAATCGATGGGTTATACAAATTCTGTACATCCGCGTTAGAGTTGTGTATCTTATGCACCTGGTCTATAGTACCGTTTTCGTTGAGCCGCCAAATCGACCAACTTTCGTCTACGAACCAACACGACGTATCGTATGGATTTTTGAACAGATGATTATGAAATGCGAATAAACGAGTTTCTAATAAGGAGTCCCGATTCGACGTCAATTCTAACCTAAATACATCTGGAAAATTTATATTGTAAGGTTAGGTTTTGTTACTGGATGATTATTATTAAACAGGACTTACCAGCTTTTAAATCTTTCTCGGAAGCTATTCGAATTTCGTCGGTAGAAAATTGATATTTCTCAAATTTCGAGTTTATCAAGTTTCTATCGGGGCGCAATTCGACAATTTTCGTCATTTTTTCACTATTTCACTTTTATTCGTACAACATTATTCGATCGGAATAATGGGGGAAATAGTAATAAAAGGAGATTATTAATCAACCAAATTTATAACCTTAACGCATAGATTATTCGGGCTATGTTACAAACTATATTAAAAATAAACTTCACGCTAACAATTTTGTTTTCTTTGTTAACGGGACTAAAAACTGAATTACTCGTTTTGAAAATGTAGCGAGTAATTTTAATGCACGGAGGAATATAAACATCAACACCCAGGGTTGCCAGATGGTTTTAATGTCGAATCGCCAGATCGAGTGGGAAAAGTAGCCCAAAGCGCCAAAATTCAAATATCTTGAATGAAAAGGTTGTTTAAATAGGGTAGATGTCCCAATTACCGTGCTTTGACGCCGACTTGCTCACGAAGAAATTAATTACTGACTTCTATTACTTTTATTGTGCTTGGCGAAAATTTATATTGGAGTTTTGAATTTTTTCGGGTTGAAAATGTTAATTTTTTATATTTTTTTAATTGAAATAAAAATCCATGTTTTTGTCCCAATTACCATGCCCCGAAAAATGCGTTGTTCCTATTCCCGTGCCCTTTTTTGAATAGCATTCCCGCGATTAGGTTATGTCTCTCAACTTTGAACTGTTCAAAAACATTTTTTTGCTCTACGAGAGGTGTTTTTATGTAATTTTAAATGACAAAATATGCAAATATAAATTTCTGTTCACCCGTTCTGAGAAACGAAAGTAAGGTTAGGTTTAGCAGTTATAGAGGGAGCCAGTGGGTACCGAGGGGCACGGTAATAGGGACAAGCGTTAAATTCCTGTCCCAATGGGGAAGATGACGCAAAGCTCGGCGCAGAAGGCGCCACTAGCGCATGTACTGCGGTTTTCCATGAGTGCGCATGTGTGAATGGTTTGCGCGCAAATTTTTCATTTGTGGAATGTATGAAGTTGGTAGTTACATATTAATGTTTTATAACACACCGATGACAAGTGGCACGTGCGCTGGTGGCGTCACGGGTGGGAAAAAGTTGCAGTCACCTTCCTCATTACCGGATTCACTTTAAAAATACGAAAACGTTTCAAAGTGCACATTTTGCTATTTTTGCATAAAATTTGAACCTTTTATGATATAATAAACACTTTACATAAGTGCGAATCATGATAATTATCAATTTATTCACTTCTGTAAAGTACATGTTCCTTCCCCGTTTCCGGTAAGGATTTAGGAAAATCCATCGAAATCTTCATATGCATTTTTGAAATTTTTTTTATTATGCTTTAATTGTTTAAAAGTTCAACCTTCGCATTTGCAACACATACATTAATAGTTTAACCTAATTAAAACAATTTATTTCCTTATTTATTTATGCGAGTTTTTTTGTGCGGCTTCTTTAAGTATAAAGGCACGGTAATTGGGACATTTACCCTATTTTGTTAATATTTTCTGGAACTGTTTTCTTTATTTCTTTTAGATACAACAAATAAACTTTATTTGAACAAAAACGAATTTAAATAAAACTGATGTGATGATTAAAATTTACGTTTTAACACAACAATGATAATTTATTTTATAAAATTTTTTAATGCCATTTGGTCTTGGGTAACCTAAATATCGAAATTTCGGCCAAAATAACTCTGGCCGATATTGTAGCCCAATTCAGGCGTAAACCGCCAATTTCAATTTTTGAACGCCAGTTGGTTTTGAAATGTAGTCCAAATGGCGGAATTCCGCCCAATCTGGCCTATTAACACCTCTCGAGTCAACTGCGATACTATCGATAGTTGCGGCAATCGATAATTGTCGATAGTCAATAATGGTTCCGTTTTAAAATCTGGCGCCGTCGCTAAGCGAACGACGAAGTTCGGATAAAAGTTTGAAAAGTGCGTGTTAAATATTGATAAATTTGTTTATATTGTGCAAATTCGTCTCGTAATAGTGTTCCACTAGAAGAACAGAATATGAAAACTGTCTTTCATAGAATATATTGCACACGTATGTCCAGAAATGTTTACAGGAATGCCAATGTAAAACCACGAACGTATCAGAAATAATTTTATTACTTTCTTTCAATTATGGCGTCTAAAATGAACAAGTTCGCCTTCCGATCGACATTCAACGCAGAGAGCAGACGGAAAATATCTCTTGCTGGTCTCAATCTACATTCTTCGATGGGTATGTGCTACTTATTTCTAAAATAAATTATATTACAATGTTGCGTTCATAAACAAAGAACCTATATTAAAATATTTAACCTAGTCGTTTGTTCCCATGAATCGTGTATACATTTTTATGCAATAACTCTGCTCGCATCATATTCAATCACTCAATCATCAAAATTTCACATTTTCGTTGGGAGAGCGTTTCGCGCACTTTTCGATAACGCGGCACCGCGCCGCGGGAGAATTTGAAATTCGAGGGTCCTGTAATAATCGGTCTTGATCCTTTGCATTAAAAAATACACAGAGCTTTCGGATACAGGGTAATTTGTAAAAGTAATTACATATTTTTGTATCTGGACAATGTAAAATTTATATACCTCACAAATTACCGTGTATATTTTCATTTTTCGATCGAAAAGTATTAAAACTTTTCGGATCTGGTAATTGTCGATCGACGCTTAACATAAGATATTAAATACAAGTTTTCCAAATCGCTTACGATTTTACAAGGGATTTTAACGAGAAAGTGATTAATCCAGAGACAATACTGATTCTATGGAGTTTCTGTTTCTCGGATGAAATTTCGTAGCCCCAAGATAATTCAGTGGACTTCCAAATGTTCTCCGATCGTCTGACAGAAAGATAGGCTGTAGATTGATAATCAAAGGCCTCGCAGGATCTAGAAAGTTGAAAATGACCACTAAAATCTGTTTCATTTTCACTAAGCAGAGATTGAATTTAATTAATAACGAATAAAAATGTATTTTGTTTGTTCGTAGGTGAGAATTTAGTATTTACGTCTTTATTCTTTGTAATTTCAAGCGGTGTTTCAAGGTGTCCGCCTCCGATTGCTATGATCTTTGGATATGTTTTAGAGTACCGAAAAATAAGATATACGCGTTTTTTTATAGCGGCCCGTTTTCATATTTAGGGGGTAAACCACCCCTCAAGATTTCTAGGTGTTCGTCTCCGATTGCTTTGATTTTTGGATATGTTTCAGAGGGCAGAAAAATAAGAAACAGATATCTTTTATTTTGGCCTGGTTGCATGTTTAAGGGGTGAAACCACCCCTCAAACTTGTAAGATTTTCAGCTGTTCGTCTCCGATTGCTTTGGTAAAAAATCAAAGCAATCGGAGGCGGGCGCCACCTATTCTCATGAAATTTGAGGGGTGGTTTCAACCCCCGAACATACAAATAAGCCAAAATAAAAAGACACCTGTTTCTTATTTTTCTGCCCTCTAAAACATATCCAAAAATCAAAGCAATCGGAGGCGAACACCTGGGATACTCTTTTTGTAAGTCTACATTTAGATTATGGAAGAATGGTTAAACTGTAATTAATTCTACTTGTGATTAATCAGACACAATAGTTTCAGTGTTCAATACAGCTACTACTGACCTGAAGACGAATCTTTGATTGTCAATCGTTGTCCCATACTATTACACGTGTTCTCCTAAATAGGGAGAAAATTCAATATAAAATATGTTGAAGCTTTCGGTGGTAAAAGACATTCAGGGAAAATGCAACATGCGGAAAATAAATTATAGATAACTCGAGCCGAAAGTTAGTGGAAATTTTTCCAATATAACATGCAAACGTGGATTATATTTTCCCGGAATTAGAGAGCAAGGTAGAGACTGTAGAAAGGAATGATGCAACAAGCTCTGCGATAATAATGATACCTCTAGACTTCGTAAAGTATTTTTATGTCATCGTGTTTTGGACTGGTGTCTAATGATTGATCGCTGTCCTCAATGCTTATCCTAGGTGAATTTTCTGTCTGAAAGTATCACACGTTCGTGATTATGCTCTCCGCATTTAGCACTTTCAAGCTTCTCAATTTTGTTCTCTAAGTTGCTTTTGGCAACAAGTCTGTTCATGGGAGTTTCAAGGAGTGAGCTCTCGCAATGTTCCGGAAATAGTTTTTTCAAGGGTGTTTTATTCGGTGTTTGTATAATATAATCAATATTGCATATTTATGGTGGGAGAGATGAGAAGAACAGACAAAGCTGACAAAGATAAATAATAACAAATGCATGATAATAGGAACGAACAACATCGCTGCGTCGCATCACAGTATTAATGAATATATCAAACGGATGTGAAGATATTTATTCTTAAGTAGAATCGAGTCAGTCCTTGAACATGGCGAAATTGAATATGAACTTCGTTTGATGATTATGAATCATTGCAGTCTTCTGTAATCAACTTTTCCCACATTATTTATTTAAGTGAATAAATTTAGATCTTAGAAATCATTGACCTTGTTAACATAATTTTAAGTGCTTCAACAGGCTTGGAAAATAGAGGTTTAATTTATTTTTATATAAGAGAAAATTTCACAGAAGACTCCTAAATGTTAAGGACATCTATCTATTCATGGAATAACTTTTTGTTTTCCTTACCGATTTTACAAAATCATTGTCATCAGTATTTTCAGTTTTCGGTTGTTCGCTTTCCTTCTCATCCTCATGCTGTACTTTCGAATCGTCTTCTTCCCCTTCTTCATCTTCGTCTTCGTCTTCTTCGTATTCTTCACCTGCTTCTTCTTCATACTCTTCAACTGCTTCTTCTTCCTCGCGTTCCTCTAGTTCTGGTTCTTCTTGGAGATCCTCCATTGACTATAAGGGAAGGGTTTAATACTCATATTCAATATTATTTGCTGTCTAAGTTCAAACATTCTTTGAGATTTCTGATGTAATTAATTTTTTATTGAATTATTGTAACATCTAAAATATAGCAAGTAAAAAATATCTACAGTAATGATCAACAGGAAGTCTAAAAGTGGTGCTTCTATATGTGCATTAGGGTTACTCTTGTCGGAAAATAATTTTGAGATTTTTGACGGGGACACCCCCCAAGATTGTGCCATTGGGAGAAAAAATAATGCCGCATTTGAAATTTTTTAATTCTCGTAACTCGTTTTTCTCCATTGTAGTATATCGTTAATATACATTTTTATATATCATTAAATTTGCCTTTTACGCTCTGTAATAATATAGAATTGAAGTTATTCCTCTTTTAAACATTCTTGTGATTATCACTGTACTTAAAAGTTGTTTTTAAAAAAGAAATAGATTCTTAATAAATTTATGATTAATTATATCTGTATGCACTACTTCAACTACAATATTGAAAATTTAGCATTTAGTTTTACACATTTGTATAGAAAATTGGCAACTCAAGCTAAAAAATATCAGACAAAGTTTCGATCAACTAAATATACCTAAACAGTTGTATACTGTTACAGCTAAATTCATTAGGTCAGTGTTCATTTTAAAATCTTGTTAAGCTTTTCAGAGCGAGCCTGCAAAGTAGACACAGTGACTTTTGAAAGAAAACTCTTCAGTCGATTTAATTATTAGACATCATACATGCGTGTTCGAAGAGTTACAATGATAGAAAAATGTATGATCCACTTTGCATGCCACTTGGAACTTAATATGTAATTCTTATAAAAAAAAGAAAAAATCTTTACGAATGGATTTGGTTTCGGAGGTTTAGTGATGATGCCTGTATTTACCCCTAGGAGTTCCTCCTTCTCTGATTCGTCATCTGCTGTAAGATAGAAACAATGTTTCTTTGAGAAATCCCTTAAATAGAAACACAGTTGTTCAAGAGCGAAGGGAATATTTTAAATACTCGATTCCCAAACCGAGACTTAATTTATTAAGTTTGTAAATCATTTTGTCAAAGCATTTACTTATAAAGGGACACTATGGCTCATCGCCCAATCTTTCAAGAGATTAACAAAGTGATGAGCATCAATCGATTTGCTCAGAGCTGTGCCAAATCAAGTAGACCAAAAAGTAACAAAGAACATTCTCCAAGTATCAGCTTGCTTGGTGTTATCTCGAGCTAAACTTTAAACCCCCAAAGAAAGCACATGCTTCAAGGAACGTACCTTTTATATGAACCTTTTTATCATTAATTAAGTCTTTTGACTCAGCGTTGGGCAGTGGTTTGTAATCTTTGCTCTGGGGCTTCATGTGAGTGCCATTAGGTCTCTTTTCATCTTCATTCACGTTCTTGAAGCCCACCGTTTTCACTCCACCTGCCACAGGTTCTGTGTACTGTTGCGACTGCCATCTTTGGGAGCTAGAAGCAGGGACTGTCGCTGCTCCTGCAGCTCCAGATGCTCCTCCACGACGTCTGTCTTTCCTGGCGCTTCGCCAGACCTCATAGATACAACCAATGACCGCTGTCACAAACACGCAACACAGAGCGATGAAGATGTAAGTACCAGCACCCTGCTCCTCCTGTGTTGTGTCGGAGTACTGAGACTTGTACAGTACCCTCTCTGGTGGATCCTCCACCCAGGCTTTGTCACGACCCTTTGACAGAAAATTTCAGCCCCTTTAAGATCTTTCCTAGCTGCTGGGTTTGAGCTACTAACTAGTAAACAAGAATTAAATTCGACTTTCTACCTGATCTCTAGGAAGCTTGCACTTTAGGGAACCGAAGGTCTGGATTTGCTTTGCTAATATAGGCTTGCTGACATAGGATATATAGGACTCTACAGAGAGATCTTGGAACAGAGGCTTGGAGCTTTTACATTTTCTGAGCATTTCACATTCGATCGTGATGGTGGACAGTGCTTAACTGCCCTGATAAAAGGATATGTGGTTCCTTACCACGCTGTCGTTCCTAGGTGGGTCGAGGCCGCGTGGCTGTGCGTCAAAGACAGCGCACTGAGCGCTCCTGACGCCGGCAGGTATCGTCGCCCTGACGGTTTCGCTTCCCTGTTTCGTAAATAGCATATATTCCTCGAGTGGCTTCATGCCAGGGCCTCCGTTGATCGATACCACGACGTCTACAAGAAGAGGGTATCCGTCATTTCGAATTCGCAATGTGGCTGACGATCGTTTTGTCTAACATAAGAAAGACAGTATCCTATTAGAACGGCGATCGCACGTTACTGTGGATGATCGGTAATGGGATCGCAGACTTTCGTTTTAGAATAATGAATTAAACACGCCACTCACTGCTCAGACACCCGGTGTAGCCTTTGTACGCGCTGAACCGCGAGTCCGACGTGTTCAGCCCGCCCAATTGTATCTCTGTGACACCCGGACTCTCGTCTTCGTCGTCTCCCAGGTTGAGCACTGGGATAGGCAGCAGCTGTACTGGCTCACGATCGATCTGCAAGCGGAAAAACGGATTTCTAAGAATATCTGCCGGCAACGGGACCGCAACATCCACTGTGACCTGGTACACGTAGAGAAACGCGAAGAACGTACCAATAGAGTGGCTGTATTGTTATCACGGTCGTAGTAGACACTGTGCCTGGCGCCATTGAGGAAGTTCCTATCATTGAGGCGTACCCCATAAGCGGAACCCTCTCGGTCCTCCTCGAATATCAGCTGGCCTTCAGACGTCATGGCAACCAGCAAGTAGTAGCTTCTTCTGGAAAGAAAAGGTTTTCGAAAGACACCCAGGGCTCGGGCAGGAAAGGATCGCCGAGAGCTTACTTGTTCTCAGTTTGCAGCAGTAAAAGAGCTGTGGTCCGCTGTCGGAGCTCGTTCGTGGAGAACGCCAGCTGAACCTTCACCTGGGTCACCTCGCCAACCAGGTCGAATTCACGTTGGAGGACACTTTCGCCACTGAAGTCGGCTCCCTTCTCTAACAGATCATGCAAACTTCACGTTAGTGATCACGAAAATTGTTAGAGCTCTGGTAGCTAGCCTGGTTGGATCCTCTAGTTGGTGCAAGCGACTCGAATTATAATTTCTCTTTAAACATCTAAGCACGTACCATCGGCACAGTGTTCCCCAAAGTAGGACGTCAGCTCGCAGTTGCACGATGACTCCTGTCTACCGAAATCCTCCGTGCAGATCCCCAGGTTCTTGCAGGGCACAGCGTCACACTTCATCTGGCAGTTCGGAAGTACCCCCTTGCTCCCCTCATGATTCGCTTCGTTAGCCAGGCTCGGCAGGTCCACCAGATACTCCCCGATCATCAGCCCGCGTAGACAGCCAACGTAGCCCTTTATCAGCACGCCCTCTTTGCCGACCCTCAGCAGGTCGTCCGTGTCGAAGCCCCCTAGATTCACCTATGTAAGATCGCTGATCATTGCGTACATTCGGTTCGTCTTGAAAGCCTGAAGTCTCACCTGGAAGTAGCTAGTAGGCGGTGCAGGTGGCCTCTGAGGCGCCAGCACTTCCTTCTCCGGATTTACCCAAGGCTTGTTTGAGTATGTGTCGAGTAGCACGGGCGTGGCGTTCACTGTGATGTTGTACTCGTTCACGTGCAGGGTCGTCGACTTCTCGTTTCGAATTATCGCGATCTGCACCGAGATCCCTGTGTTCACGTCTGGACCAGGTGTATCGTGGTTAGATAGAGACTTCAAAGTGGGTGTATGGGATAGGGAATCCTCGATTACCTGGATACTCCATGGTGATGTTCTTGATCTCATTGCCAGCGTTGAATAGATAGACTATACTCGTTCCGTTTGAGATGTAGAGGTGAGCGAAGTTATTCAGGTGATCGTTGGCGTACAGGATCAATGAATGAGTGTCGTAGGTCCTCAGGTTGATCAGTATGTTCTGCAACAGTATGCTCTTGAGCAGCAGTTTCTCTTCGTCCTCTTCGTCCGTGCCAAAGTAGTTCTTCTTCAGGTAGGCCCCCTGCGACGTGAACGTCAGCGCCTTGCTGTTGATGTCTGGTCGAAGGAAATGGGGCCTCGTTAATCGGGGAACGAATTGACTAGGTTACTCGAAATTTGGTGCAGAAGCTTACTCCTCTCGCAATAGGTGCCAAGGTGAGCCCATCTGTTCTCGCAGACGCACTCGAAGTTGCTCCAGAGTTCTACGCACCTGGCACCGTTCTGGCATTTGTTCGGTTGGCAGGAGGGTTTGCAGTCCTTGATAATCTCGGACAGGTGGACGGACATGTAGCTGTGAATGTCCAGGATCTCGCCATTCACTACCAGACCGCGGAAACAGCCGATGAGACCTTGACGAACTGACGAAGTTCTCAAGTGCTCCCTGAGAAAGGATAACTCACATTTGAAAAGTGAAACATTGCGCAGGGAACTGGCGATCTTGGGGTACCCGAGCTGGCTCACCAGTGTTAAGACCTTGCAAGAGTCTCAACTGGGTGCTTTCTGTGACGGTAACATCCCTATACAGGCTTAATGGAGTAACAAAAGAGTTAGAAGTCTGGGTTGGACTAGGGGAATCCTCTCTCTGCTTCATAGAAGTATGCAAGAGTTGGAACCCCCTTTGGTCTTTTAAATCAAGTCGTAGTTATGATTCGACAGTGGTTCCCCAGCAACAGAGGGGAAGCAGGTCCTTGTGTTCATTAGAAAAGGGGTGATAGGGTCTTGCACCCTTGAGAGATTTGGCTCCTATGCGGTATGAAGTAGCTAGAAAAGAATTACTCAGTAACCAAATCTACCTTCCTAATTTCTGTCAAGATCGCTTCCCCACTGATGTATCTAGTATTTTCAGGAAATGTACTCACGCAGTAGCCCCACCGATGAACATAGAGCCCTCAAAAGGCCCGAACTCTTCCTCAGGAAGCAGGTCGACCATCTGGAAGTCAGTGTTGATCATGAATCTGACGTGGTAGTCGTTGTAGTCGATCCAGATCTTCTGCCACTCGCCGTTGTTCAGCTTCCTTCTGCTCTTCACCTCCAACTCCCTGATGGTGCCAGTGTTGAGGGTGAAGTTGAAGGTCAAACGATACTCGGAGGTGAGCGCCACCATGAATGAGGGATAGTTGCTTCTGATGGGCGGTTGGTACAGTAGGATGGCTTTCTCGCCTGTCGTTCGAAAGCTGAAGGCTATGTCACCCTTTCTCCAGCCCGGCACTTCGATGTACGATTGCGAGGTCGTGAATGTGACCACGTACTTCTGCGTGTCTGAAAAGTTGGAACAACGGACTTCAGTCGAAGTTTCAATTGAAAGTTTCGAACAAAACTCCCTATGTTGGCAGAGACAAATGGATTTGTCCTATGGGGACATTGTGACAAAGTCCAATTACTGAGGATGAGAAGTGATTCTGCCCGTGGTTAGATACAGTAGTGGTCGGTTATCTGGCCGGGGTTCGCGACCATATCTGGTCATCTATCTGGGGAGGTAGAGTTCCAAGAATTCGAGTGAGCGAGTGAGAAATATTGAGTGCGAATAAGTCTTAAATCGGTAGGAAGCTAGTTCCAAGAACTGGTGGGGCCAGCGACGACCAGTTAACAGGGCACTACTGTAATTCCCTCTTCCAACTGATAAGACCACTCACTCGTTTCAACACACTCCAGCGGCCCCAAAGTAATCCGCCCCTGCGCATCCTCTTCGAGTTCCCTCTGCTGCAAGAACACCATCCCCGTGATACCCAAGGAATCCGGTGTTTCATAGTAGCCTTCGTCAGACAGCCACTTGCCAGCGGTTCCAGCGGAAACGTCACAGTTGCAGCTCAGATTCGGGTCGACGCAGGTCCTGTTCACTGCGCAATGCCACAAGTGGCAATTAAGAAAGCCAATATCTATTAGACCCCACAGTAAAAAGCTAAAACACTGTTAACATCATCGAGGGTGTCAACACTCACTTCCACACGGGCAAGACCCCCTGTTGACGTTCCCGATGTAGTCCACGGTGGTTCCCTTGGAACTGAGGAACCATGTGGCGCTGTGCAACTCCAAAGGAGCCTTGTAGCAATCGTATTTCACGTACTGGCTGCAGTACAGCGAGTGCGAGATCAGTTCCTGGAGCATCTCCGCGGTGAACTGTCTGTACTTGATGTTGAACGAGAAATCAGACTCAGCGATGGACCTGACATCTACTTGGGATGGCAGGTTGTGCTCCACTATCGTCTTGGTCGAGTCCTCGATGGACTGGAACTCGCATTTCACGAGGGCCGGCGGGAACCTGCCGTTCCCATCGATGTCGATCTTGTAGACGTCGTCTTGGGTGTAGCCTAGTAAAGCTAGTTCCTCGCAGGTCTTTCTGTATTGAGCTGAAAAGGACCAGACATCCTTCATATAGTCTCTTTGCGTTGCTGAATGGTAGTCTCCGATTTACTCAACGATATCCACCGTTCACTCACCGAAGTGACAATTTTTACCGATGTAGCCAGTGTCGGTGCAGTCGCAGGTGATTCTGTCCTCCTTCACCGAACACTTGCCCCCGTGTTCGCAAGTGTTGGGCCTGGTGCAGGGGTCCACGAACTGGCAGTTGTCCAGCGCCACTTCTCCGATCACCCTCTCGGTGTTCACGACGTATCTGGGCTCTATTCTCTCGTCGTTCACCCGTATCTCGCGCATACAGCCGACCAAGCCTGTGGAGAAGCATGGCGTCCACATGGTTTCTGATTCGGTCAGGACGCGGACTTACCTGCATTGCTCCTCCCGCTGCCGATGATCACTTTATCGCCCAGTTCGAACGTCATGGAGAACAGCTTGCTCTGCTTGTTCCTGTAGTCCACCAGGACACTCAGCTCCCCCTTGGTGTAGTTGAGCTCAACCGCGTGCCAGGATGTGTTGTAAGGTGGAAACTTGACGGCCGCTGAGACCGTGATGTTCTCGGACACCACTGGGATCAGTTGGAAACGGATTTCGTCGTTGACCAGGCGGAGCTGAGGACAGACGAGTCAGTGACTTATGTTAGTCGAGTTGCCTGGTAGGCTGGGCAGAGGTTTGATGGATGGGTAAGCTACTTCTGGGCTAGCAGCATAAGCTTAGAATCTTCAGACTGTTTGATGAATACAGGATGTTCCAAAAATGTTGTAGGTGCTTGAAAGCGGTGATTCTTGGAGTGATTTGAAACAACTTTTTCGGAAAAAATTTTTGCTGAGGAAAAAGTTATTTTAAATCACCCCACGAGTCATCCATTTTTGGGACGCCCTGTATAATGGCACGTTTGAGTAAAAATCTTGGCGTCCATTCAGTCGAAACTAATGGTCAGCTGTGGGGATTGATCAGTGTGTTTTTTCTTGTATAGGGGGGCCAAAATCAAGTGGTCGTTTCATAATAGTTTTAGTATAATAATTGTAGTGAGTTTCTTTAAATTTATGTTAATTAGTGGAGTTTAAGTTCTCGCAAGCTTACCTCCCAATATCCAAGGCCACGGTTGCTCCTCACGTCCCCTGACGCGACCACCGCTACAGGCTTCGAACTTTTGAAGTCAAAATTCAACTTGAGTGAGTCGGTTTGCGCGATGGGCCACCAAATATGGCTACCAGCGAACGGGTACGTTATGGGGATCACATCAACGTCTACCTCGTAGTATTCAGGTTCTAGTACACCGATATAGTGCACCATGGGGTTGGAACGTTTCAGTTCGTAGATTATAGACTTGTCGTTGAAGAAAACGTACTTGAGTGAACCTGAATGTGACGGTTAATCAATTTTTAATCAATCTTGACTGTGAATGGCGGAAAGTTCTACTTTAACGTCAACGGGGAACATTTTGAAAAAATTTTGAGGGGCACTTTGTCAAGCTCGGGGAAAGCAAATACTCTAAAAATACTCACAAGGGATGTTCGGTAACTCGAAAATTCAAAGAAGTTTGAAATTTTGCAGCAATATTCCTCAGGTGCTGTTAACGTAGATTTTTTTTGTTTTGGAAATGGGACGGTCCTAGGGGTAGAAACACCCCTAAAAAATTATGAGTCTTCTCATTATTATAATGATATAATATGACGATAAAGAAGTTTAAAAAAAAATAATTTTCACAATTTCTTTGAGGGGATGTTTTCATCTTTAGGACCATTTTATTGTCGAAACAAAAAATGGCTACGTTATTAACATCACTTAAATTATATTCCTGCAAAGTTTCAAATTTCTCCGAATTTTCGTGTTGCCGAGCACTCGTCAGTTTCGTTAAAATTGTCAGTGAGAACGTCACAACGTCCTCTGAAACTAAAACTCCAATCCCACATTCGAATAAAGGAACTAGACTTAAAACAAAGAGAAATTGCCAGAATCAAAATTGCACACACCAGCAAAGTTATTGTGCGAAAGGAGGCCCTTCCTCTTGTGCAACTCGGGCCCACCGCCAATGTAGATTTCGGGATCGATGATCATATTATAATTCTCCCCAGGCACTTCCAGCACCTTGATCTCATCATCCAAGCTGACGAATACCAGTGTCCCGTTATGGAATATCGTCAGGTTGTTCCAGTGATTCGACGTAACGTAATCACCGAGCACCGCGATGATTTTCGAATTATGCCCAAAATCCAGCTCGACGTGCACCGATCCATTCATGATGGAGGCTGCCACGTAGTGTGGCGTCCCGTCGATCTCGCCAGACGCGTAAAACAGTGCCGAGTCCTCCCATTTCGTCTGCATGAAAAGCAACAAACTGTATTCCTTGCGACTAAGCTTCCAAGACCGCCGCTTATCTATCAATTAAGGGACGTTCATCGAGTACCTTGAATGCAAGGCTTATTCTGTTGACGGACGAATGAACCCTGTCCTTCCAATCGTACACGCGGAAAGAAACGTAAGAGGAGCCTCTCAAAGTTAAAATCGTCGCAGCTGGAACAATAATTCAATACTTCCTTGGCTCAGTTTCCGCAGTCTACGTTTTTATATAATTAAAATGGGATCACTCTGAACGTACTGTATACATCGCAGCGTTCCCCTTCGTATTTCGTCCCGAAGCAGTCGCAGGTCAAACTGTTGTAGTGGTTCACACATTGGCTGGAGATGAAACAGAGATTCTCCCTCGTCCTGCACCTGAAGTTCACCATGAAATTAATTTGTGAGAACTGGGAAACCGGTGCCGCACGGGAAAGTGCCTTTTCTGGGGATCTTACTTGTCTATGCAACCTTCCTGCACATTCTCGTGTTTCGTGGCGATCAGGGGCTGGATGGGTAGCAGGTCGCTGGCAGACTTGCCTGAGCTGAGTACCATGTCCCTTATGCACCCAACGAAGGACTCTATTATGTATTTCACGCCGTGTAGTCTCTCCTCGGAACTCAGGCCTGATGAAACATACATTAAGCACTTCTATAAAAATTCGCTCAGTAGTAAAAATTTGTATAGTCTGTTGCTTTAATTTCTATTGAATATATGATACAAATCTGTTCCCCAAAGTGCCATATTTGTGTGTTATGGATATCTAAATAGAAAATAATTTAAAAACATTCTTTCTGTTATTTTGAGTTTTACGACTTGAACAGAAATCTACTTAATTTTTTATTTATCTTTTGCAAATATATATGTATATATATATATACTATCAAAATACCCCCGCGCTTCGCTGCGGGCGTAAGAGATATTAAGAACTACATGAAAACACATTTCACCCCTTTCCACCACCCCCTTAAGGGTTGATTATGGCAAAATCCTGAAATTGGTTTTTAGGCATTTATGTGGGTAACCTTTCGAAGTAAAAACTAAGTCGATATCTAATCGGGCCTAAGAGATTTTGAGGAATCCGTGGAAATACATTTCACCCCTTTTCACTCCCTTAGGGGTTGGTTAGGGGAAAATCCTGAAATTTATTCTTAGGCATTCGCGTGGGTAACATTTAGAAGTAAAAACTAAGTCGATATCTAATCGGGCCTAAGAGATTTTGAGGAATCCATGAAAATACATTTTATCCCTTTTCGCTGCCTTGGGGGATGGAATTTCCAAAAATCCTTCCTTAGTGGGTGTCTACGCCATGAAAACAATGCACCTTTCAAATTTCACGTTCCTAGGTTAAACGGTTTGAACTGGGCGTTGATGAGTCAGTCAGTCAGTCAGTCAGGACTTCTTCTTTTATGTATATAGATATACATATTGGGAGTATAACTTCATCTAAATTTCCACATCGAAACCAAAGTCCACCAAGCAGAAAAAGGTTGCTTCTTACCTCCAATCAGAACGACCGACGCTAACTCCTCGGACACCCCATAATTGACCACGTGCTCCAGGACCTTAAGCGTCGTTTCTTCCTGCTGGTCGTCGACTCTGGCGATCAGTTTCGCCCCGTGGACGTCGATCCTCACCAGGACGCTGTGCCACTCGTCCCTGTTCAGCCCTTCGCCGACTGTCAAACTCGTAGAGCGTTTGCCAAACACGTGCACGACTTTTAGTTGGCCCTTTTCGACGATCACGTACAGAGCGTAAGGGTCCAGGCTCTCTGGTCGGTCCTTGACGCTGTGGTAGACCAGAAGACCGTGGGGCAGCTTCGTGCGAAACTTGAATGATATCTCACGACAGAGCCTGCGAATTTCAATACGAATTAGGGAAACTGAGGTAAAGCGAAGAATATATTTTAGAGGGAGACTTCGGCGTTGTTCGCTACGAAGTACAAAATTTTATGCAATTGTTTGAAATTCTGGGGGTGGAATGTAACTGTTCGAGGGGCGTGGAAGTACTCACCGAAGCTGGAACGGTTTTATGCCAGGCCCGTCGAGCTGGATGAACGTGTTACTTTGCGCGAACATGAAAGTCTTCTCGTAGCCTGACTCCATGAATGTTAGCTCCTGAAAGAATCGTTGTTAGTGGATCTTTTTTCAAAAATGAAATCCAAGTTCTCCCTTTTTCTATAGATGATTCCACCATAGGGCTCACGCGAGGATAGTTGGTGCCCTTATGCAAGAAAATTTTTGGTGCCCCCCCTCACATTTTCCCCCTCGCTGTTTTCTACTTAAGGGAGTATTCTAGTGTAAGTGCCCGTTTTTCAACGCCATCTTTGGGAATTTATTTAACAAAAACTAAGTTTATACTATCTGGCGCCTTGCCTGCAAATTAAGGTATGTTTGAACTAATACTTAGAATTTTTTGGAACTTTTTTATCGGTGGTGTAAGCTTTTTCAAAAAAATTCTTTTCCCACAGGCGTTGGTGTGGGAACTGTAAATGTAAATGTAAAAACTAAGGTTCATTTTCTTTATTATGTTTGTCGCTATGGTTGGAACCTCCGACTAGGTTCTATTTTGTATAAAATTAAATTTAAAGAACGAAAACAGCTAAATTTATCAGCAAAAATCGAACATTTTTTTAAAAATGCTGTCATTCTGCAAATTTTTATTGTTAGGGGGCCTCCGTGGTTCCAACCATAGCGGCAAATATAATAAAGAAAATAAACATTAGTTTTTCCATTTTGGATGACTACAACAGTTCCTACATTAACGTCTGTCAGAAAAGAACTTTTTTTAACAAGTTTGCGGCTCCGACTATATCTATGTATATGTGCGATAATAAAGTTCAAAAAAATTCTGAGTATTACTTGAAACATATCTTAATATGCAGGCAAGACGCCAGATAGTATAAACTTAAAGTTTTTGTAAAATAAATTACCGAAAATGGTGTTGAAAAAGGGCAGTTTACACTAGAGTACTCCTTTAATATATTTTGCCTTTAGAGAGTAAAAAAAAAAGAGAATTGCATTTTGAATTCCTTTACTATTAAGCGTGCGATACGGTTTTCCAGCTTTCCCGGACGTCCTTATGCGGCGCACAATTTGCATAATGAATACCGTCGACCTTGTTTCTCCATTTCTACTTTTATATCTACCCTCACTACAATAATTTTTATACATTAAACGAGGAGCACTGCTTCACCTTTCCTCTTTTGTACTTCGGTACAGGGGGCCTCGTTGGTTCCGGGGGTGCAAATGTTGGCCGTGGCGTGGTGACTGTGGTAGAAGGCACGGTGCTCGTGGTCGTTGTGCTCGTCACAAATACTGCACTCTTCGTGACCAAATAAGGTGGCAGCGTATCTGAAAGTACCGACAAAAAGTTTCCTCAAGCTTCAAAATCACTCGCCTCTGTTTTTAAAATAAACATTGCCCCATCCAAAATCACTTTCGAGGGGAATAATCGGTGTTCCTTACGTTCGGGCCCACCCACGCAGTAATGAAGACACTCCGCTTCCGAGTTGAAGCGATTCTCGTTACCCAGGCAGCCGCCATACGGGAACATCCTGCATTTTCCCTCAGTCTTATTGAACGTCCACTTGTGGACGTACTGCTTGCAAGGGCCCGGCTCCGTTTTCACCAGGCACCTGTCAGGAAACGTCCTCTTCGTCGTGGTGAACATGTCTATGTCGTCGGACACGTCCAGCTCCGACGTGTCCGTCACATTTGCTAGGACCATCGCATACACGTTCGCCCAAACGAGGATCCTGAAGATCCTTTTATTGTGATCTGTCATCGCAGCTTGTTTCGCTGAAATTCGAAGGAATTTCACATGGAAAGACGTAAGGATGCAAGAAATAATACAATCCAATTCACTCTTATAATTAATAAATCCTCGATCCCGGGAATACCTCTCCCAGAAAACGTCCAATAAATCCCTACAATTCTACTGTCTCTCACTCTGAAACGGAGCCAAATGGCACCTTTTCCTCATAATTAAAAAAATCCTCAGACTTGAATTCCTTCTATCTACCTCCATCGAACCCTTCAAAAGTCCCCCGAAATTCCCACGCGCCAGTTATCCCACGCACACCAATTCAAACCACTCGGAAACAATCTGAAACACCACCTTCCCCCGGCGAAAAAGAATGAACAAAACTCTGCATCTCGGATCACGCCTTCCCCTAGCTCGCGTCACACGTCTCTCGTCCTCCCCCCCCCCCCCACCCCCGCGTTTTTAAAAATAAGAAGTACCCGCGAACAAATAGGAAAAGGGGAAGGAGGAGGAAAACAAGGCGAATAGAAGAGTGTAGGAGGCGGCGAGATCTCACGTGCCGGCCGCGTCGACAGTTTTTTTGCGTGCAAACATTGAGGACGCACGAATCTGCGTACCTTGATGTGCCGTGGTCCAAACGAGATCGCGACTAGCCAGAGGACAGGATGTGACGTCAGAAGGCCCCCGGCGGCGGCTACTGCTGCGAGTCAATTGTCTTCTTTCGCGCTGGGCACACACCTACAATCCGATCCAACACAAACGACACGCGTGTCCGCACACGTCGCCGCGCACTGTCGCGTCCTCCTCCTTCCTCCTTCGCCCGTCTCTGCCTTCTCACCACCTCCTCCGGCCTCGGCGACCCCTTACGCTGCCACCTTCATCCTCGTCGTCGGGACTGGTCTCGAGATGATTCGAATCGCTGGGGGAATTGACGGGGGAAGCTATTGAGCTGGCTTGGGCATTGGAGGCTGTGCGATCTCCGGGGCGAATTTATGCGGGAGATGAGGTGAACGTTGAACCTTGGCGGATGGATCTCAGGCGGCAGGGTCGGAGCTTGGGGATTTCGGGATTCGGGGCAGTTAGGTGGGTTGTGTGAAGTGTTTCAAAGCTGATTCGAACCTTCGCACGATTAAATCGCTGGGAATGTAACGACAGGGAGGATCGAGCATTCATCGCTGCTCATCGTTGCCGTTGCGATCGCCATCTTTTCCTATTCTTCCTCCTCTTCTATCCGCTGCTCCTCCACCTCCTGTTGATGCTCCTGCTGACGCTGCTTGTAGCAACTAGACACTAATTTATTAATACCACTCCGACTGCTGATCTCTCTTACTCATCGCGGTTTATTGACTTTCATTGGGATCCCGTCACCAACGACACGTTTTTTCCTCTGCAACCCTTTGCCTCTTCCTTTCGTGGCTTTTGCTCGGGCAAAGTCTTGGAGATGGCAGGCGATTTGAAGAAATTTTTTTAAGGGTCCTAAGGATCCTGTTGAGGTAAAAATGTTTACTGAAGGACGCTACTTGGGGTGATTTAAATATTCTGCTGGTTTAAGGGGACTAGGCAGTGGAAAAATCGATTTTATTTATTGCATTTTCCGAAAGTACTATCTTTTCTGAATAAAATGTCGTTTGGTTTATATTAAAATTCACCAAATTGTTGATTTAGCAGCTAAAAAGGTCAAGCGGTATCTTATAGCGTCGCCTTTGCCCAAAAACTTTAAACGCGTTTTTCTTGAATCTTTTTTTCTTTTGGTTTTCCTGTATTTGCGAATGAACGGAGGTTCAGATCGAGTTGAAAAAATTACAGGATGTGTAAAACATGTGCCATTTCACGTGGAACCACTGATATAGTCCATAACAATCCGAGATGTTGATAAAAAATTTAAAAAGTCACCGGTTTTTAGTAGCGCGCAAACAAGAACGAATTTTTCTCGGACACTCGCCCTTTTTCAGGCACCAATCGCATAATTTCGATTTAATTTTTATTTTTATAGGTTCCATTGGAAACTATGAATCCAACAAACAAGAATCACACCATTGAAATTTTAAGACCGATATTAAGGCAAAACCACAGAAAAATGTTAAAATGTTTACCAGTCTGCAGCGCCATTTTTAAAGCACATATATATATATCATACCAATTATTTTTCAATCTATATGGTAGTAATAAACATTGGGTACAAGGATACATCCGAATTTCGTGTCATTTTTTTACAAATAAATAAAGGACAGAGTCTCTTTCTCACGAAAAACAACTGCCTAATCCCCTTAAGGGATCTTGTAATTAGGTGGTATATGGTACTGGAAATATTTTTTGATTCACTCGAATAAATTTGTTATCACTTACAGAGGGTGGCCAAATTATTATACTCGAAAAAAATTCGTTAAAATCTGTGAAAGTCGTGGCTGTAATTAAAGTAACAATGCAAGAATGTTGTAATTCCTTCATTTATTGATTAGCTACAACATCTGGCAACATTGTGAGTAATTTTTCAACATATAAATCTCGTTTGTTTTTAAAAGGGCGGGGATAAAATTATTACAAATAAAACAGAGATAATGGAGAATATCGTCACAGTATGGTAGAATGCATTGAAAGTATGCCACGCCGAATTCAAGCCGTCATAAAAGCTAAAGGCGGAGTCACCAAATATTGAGTAATTGTATTTCTCGTATAATATAGTCTTAAACCTATATACGTAAATGTATTTAATTTGCATTCGTAAATAGATATATTAGTATTAAAAAATAATATTCTAACATTAAAAACGAGACATCTATTTTATTCCATCGCTTAAACTTACAAAGTCTTTAACCTTTTTGGTTGAGTATAATAATTTGGCCACTCACTGGACAATATATCACTCTTATTATTAGTATTAGGGAAATATTAGTGCAAAATCTGTTTATTATAAAAATGTGTAGGAAATTGCAGTAAAAGTGGTAACAATTTCATCAGTCCTATTGCTATGAAAATTCTGCGTATTAGGTATGTAAATTTGAGAGTGATACAATAAATATTTCCAGTATTGTAGGTTTCCTTGAACTCTGAGCCATTCGTACTTAGTAGATCAGTGTTTCCCAACCTTTTTTGAGTCGCGATCCGCTTTTATAATACTCAAATAACCTGCGACCCCTCTATAAGGTAAGGTAAATTTAATAAGGTAAAAAAAAACTTGAAACAAATATATAATTTTAATTTGATAATTAAAATAAATATAAGTGTTAAAAATCGCCAACTAAAAATAACAGTGGCGACCACCCAGAAAACACTTCGCGACCCACAGGTTGGGAATCACTGTAGTAGATTTAAAAAAATTTTAAACTCAGTAGTTTCAATGATTTGGAAATTATTCACACTAAATTATTAAGTGGAGCCTTCTCAGAAACTTTCTCGCTCCCAATAAAATCTTTCCCCGAAGTTTCTAATACCTTTTCCACCTAGAAAATTGCCAGCAGGTTCCCAGAATCGGAGAGGAATAAATAGTGCAAATAACGATATTGTAACAATGAATATTCAAAGTTGCAAATGCAACAATTCAGCTATAGTGTAGAGAAAAATTCTATCAACATTTCACACGTGACACTCGATGCCAGGTAAGACTTTAAAACGTCCGAGCAGGTGCTGGTGTGTTCTACTTGAGGGACTGCAGAAAAGCGCGCGAAAACTAAGTCCACAATTCCACTTTCGACGCGGCGATATTTTTTGCCCCACCCGTAGCTGCGTTTCTTATTTTGTGGCAGCAAGATGGAACACTCTTCCACCTTCCGTTGTCCTGGGAAAATCGATATATCGAGCAAAACCTGGCGAGTGGGTCACTGTAGCGCTTTTAAAGAGAAGGCTCGACGAGAACAAGAGAACAACTGCTCCCCATTTACCTAATGAGCAATCAGATTTCATATCTTCCATTACCCCCAGAGAATATTCTCTTAACGTCACCACTTAAATAACAATAATTTAAATTGAGGAAAACAAGGGTAGAAAATGTATTCCTTAAGAAAAATAAAGTAACAAGGCTGCTTAAACGATTATTTATATATTATTAACAATCTACGAAAAGGGATTTGAAATTCACTTTACAGCGACAGAAATATTTCCAAACTTGTTTAACAATAGCGCAATATTAAATTACTGTTTCATTGGCTTTAAGAACGATTTTTTTTTAAGGAACTGACAATTAAAACTCCCATATTTATTGTTAAAAATTAATATAAAAAAAACTCCATCTTCTTCAGAGGCGCATAAAAGCATGTTCCAAATTTCAGATGAATCGAATCGCTAGTTTCTTAAAAAAAAATTCCAAATTTTTCTATGTTTTTAACCCCTAAAATAGGATTCTCCCCTTAAAGTGGGGGTCATTTACACATTTTTTTTATTAAAAGTTCTTGAAGTCAAGTTAGTAAAAAAAAGAGAACTGGAAGCAAGGGGTGCAACGTGTTCCCAAGGTATTGTTATCGGCGGAAAGGGGGATTATATTACTAAGAACAGTTCATTTACATGAGTCACGAAGCAACAGCTACTGAATCGTACGGGGGTGCCCGTGAATCCCGATTCCCCGAATGAAAAGCAATCCATTACACCGTAGCTCCTTTCGTCGACGGTTTCGTTTGAAAAAGAGAGGCTGCTACGCGACCGGAAATCACGTAGGGCGCTACATCGATCTTATCCTCTGAAGGGAGACGATTCAATTTCCATAAAGGATGTTTATCTCTGTGAATCTAAGCGTCGACTCGCGCATAGCAATGGACGAATTAGTCAGTGAACCCTTCGGTGAGTCAGCCGCGTAGCTATTGCTTGGAGGGAAATGTGTTTTCACTATTTCCTTTCGGGAAATCACAGGAAGAGGGTATTATACAGGAAAACGTGTGTTACTTGCTGATATCCTTCATCGAAAGATTAATGTCGCATGGAAGAGAAAAACAATCCGGTTGGAAATCTTGATTGTGTATTATTCAATTTTTCACTTCTGTTCTATGGCAATCGTAGTAATAACATCGAGTTCAGTACTACAGTGCCGGACAAAAGTATTGATACACCCTTTGAAAGAGAAAAACTTTTTTAAAATTGGTCCAAACGATTTCAGTTTTTTTTTTTTGAGAAGCTTTTACTGGGTGACGTGTTTTGTCGCTTAGAAAACAAATTGCAATTGGTCGGATTGGAAAATTGCAATCGCAATGGATTTCGATTTCGAAACGGGATTTTAAAATTTTCATTACAGGCTTAGATAAAAAAGTTGAAAAAGCGACCTTCACTATTTTTTTCGCTATTCCGACCAGTTGCAATTTTTTTTTTCAAAACAACAAAACGCGTCACCTAATAAACTAATCCTTCTAGCTTCTCCCAAAAACTAAAATCGTTTGGACCAATTTTAAAAATGTTATTCTGTTTTAAAGGGTGTCCTAATACTTTTGTCAAATATTGTATATATACTTTATATAATTTAATAATTAATGCATGCTTCAATTTTATACTGCTCTCTGAGTTTTTGAAAACTTTATCTACCAGAGTAATTTGATTGACTTGGAGGATTAAGGAAATAAGAATTCAGTGGTGGGAATCAGTTTGCTAATCGAAGCTGATTTTTAGTCCAGACGTTCTGTTCTATTAAGCGAATTGAATCTTTAACGACGATCTGCTAATTGGTGCGATTAATCGCGATGCGCGGAGTCGCTCTGGCTCAATCGCGTCATGCTTTAAAAATGTTCTCTCGTTTTGCTGTGCCTTCATTCACTCTTTAAACCCAAGTGAAAGATTTTATATTAAAAAAAAGTGTTCCACGTGGTAAACAGAGGCACGGGACCCTACGAAGCATCCTCCAAAAATAACGTTACAATCTAAAAAGGGGGATAATCGATTTTTATTATGAATCTTGAAAAAGCTTTCTACGAATTAATTAAATTAAACTTTGCACCGATGTAAATCAAAATTCACTCTTTTCTCAAGATTCACAAAAATTGAGGTACCAAAAGAATCCCTACAAATCACTTTTCTAAAGTTCATCCGAACCTCCGTTCACCATCATTGCTCCACAATCTCCAAAAAACAAGCCGGGTCATAAATTTATTTTATTTATTTCATTCCCTCGAGCTTCGCCAATTAATTTCCAAATTAATTCCCAAATGTGTCTATTCAACGAGAAATTACTTACACTCTCCAAACGTGTCCATAAAATAGTCAGCGTGGATGAACAATCTAAACAGTCGCACAAGAGGCCATGGTCCAGAACGAAACTGTTCAAGTTCACTCGTAGCTGGCGAAGAAACTTTTTGTGTAATAGAATCGTTTTTGGGAGCCAGAGGAGAGGTTGTTTCACTGTTAGAGCAGCGTGTGGAATTGTTCAATTTCGAAACTGGTGGCTGTGGCCTGCGTGGTGGTTCGAAGCGCGTTACGCGACGGAATCGCGCTTACGACTGACACATTAACTCATTCCCCGAGCCGCCGTCGTGCTACAGGCTTTTCCTCCACCCACGCAGCCAACCGCGTATCAATTGAGGGTACTATCACGAGGTCTAGTTCTGTAGAAGGTGTCTCGGTAGTGTCGGTTAACTCGCGAGTTCCTTCGCGAAACCACGCTCAATTGCACATCAGAAACAATCTTTAAATCACCTAGGCAACGAAGGTAGATTTGCGGGGTGTATGTTTGCGCAGATCAAATGCTGGATGGGATGTTAAAGGGTGCAGGAACACTTTTGGAAAGCTCTGTTCAATCCGGGGGGGGGGGGGGGGGGAGGCGCGAAAAATTTTAGATTGGTTTTTTGTTGTGTTGGATCAGTAGATTTTAGAAAATTGTGTAGAGCAAAGTTTCCCAATTAAATTTTCCAATGGAACCCTTCCAAAGTTACTAAAATTTAGAAACGCAGCCTTATTCTTTTTTGTTTACGCTTCAAATTTTGCAGTCAGATATACATATATTCCTCGTTGAATAATTTTTTTTTTTTTTTAAATTGCGTTATAAGATGACTTATCGTGGAACCCCAGGGTTCCGCGAAGCACCAATTGAGAAACGCTGGTGCAGAGTTTATGTAGATTTGTCTGAATGGAAGATGAGGGATCGTAGAAGGAGGTTCAGACTTTTGGAAAGTTGTATTTCATTGATTCCCTGAATACTTTTCGTTGATCTTTGGGTAGCTTAGTGGTTTAGGTGGAAAATATCTGTTGGTTTAAAAGGAAATTCACGTACTGAATTTGTAAATTTTTTTTTTAATCCCTCGTTGACACTCTGGGTGTGAGCCACCCATCAGCTGATTTTGACGCTCTGTACCTTCTATATGCATATTAAATACCTTTTTTCCAAAGCCAACTTACAAACTATTTATTTTCTCAAAATATTATATCCAAACACCAACTCTACACATTTTTAGCTTCTAATATGGAAATTTGTAAAAGTTACAATTTTTTGAAGATTTTCTTCGTTTTTTCTCGACATATGACAATCTAGATTTTTTTTACAAAAACTGTGATACAATTTTAATAAAAAACTATTGGAATACATTTTGGAGACCTTGAAATTGACCCATGACTTTTTTCAGCAGTGGTTCAAAAATTGCTCTGGATGTGAGCCACCCAGGTATGTCAAAGAATGTAACTCTGTTCAGTTCATCTATTTCAAACGAATTTTTCACATTAAAAAGTTGAATTTACATTTGTTCACAAATCTCCACTTCACTTTCACATTCGTCGATAGAAAGAACGGATAAATCTTTCCCCATGGGCGAAACGCGACCTTCTAAGTCCAGGCTAATACCGCGTCGGATGTGTGTAGGGTCAATTTCTCTATTATCTTGTTGTCAGATTTATTTATTAAACTTCTGATGACTCACGCCAAGGGGCATCCAAGACTCGCCTTTGTTCAAGCTTCCACGAATTTTTTTTCGTCTGCATCGTGAAAATATCTGTTTAATTTGATTCAATAACGAGGGTATATTAGTGTTCATTATTCTGCTCCACGCTGATGCCAGCGTAATAAATCATGCGTCCCACGGTAGATATTAATCTGCTATTATCATTGTGGTGAATAATATACAGTAGAACGATATATAACTGGAAGGCAAAATCAGCTGAATTCGATTGTTAAAGATTTATGGAAAATTTTCCATAAATCTTTAACAATCGAATTCAGCAATTGCTATTAGATGCAACTGATATTCTCCTAATTCAGTGATATTAATAAATAATACGGTAAAGTGTAGAACACCAATATTGTTAAATGCAAGTCGCTTACTTGCCCCCTTCGCAGCAAGTCGCGATTAAGGGCCCTAATTACTTGGCGCGCTTAATTAAAAAATAACACGCCACCGTTAATCGCCCGCCGCCTTTTATTGATCGCTAAAATCCGTCGGTTTAACGCGTTTAGCGAGCGCTTAATAAACGACGGTGTAATCGACATGCGATAATTGTTGCTAAAACACTCGACCTACATGGTGCTCGTTGTTCCACTTAGCTTCGCACTGCAAAATTCTCATTTGGCCCGCGATGGCGAAATTGTTTAACGATCCCTTGTAGTGAAGTTAGCAGTGTTTCGCACGTATACTTTATTCACTTTTAACGAACACGCGATGATCTCGCGGCACAAACAATATTCGTCTGCTCTTTTCTGCTGACGGGAATAAAATCCTTGCACAATTTTGCTTGGAAAAATTGTCGGCAGACAGAACAATGTAATTTACAATAGAAAAAATCAAGAGATTTTAAAATACAAGAACTGTGTGGTAGGTATTTTTATTTCGATTGAATTAAGTGGCGGGAGTCACGAATTGTCTGACATATCACGCCTCGTACTACTGTTTCCCTAACGACGGAAAGACGCCGCGGTAGAGAAGAAATTTGATCCCTACTTGTTGCCACAAATTGTCACAATCAAGCTAATTACGATAATAGTTCCTTTAAAAGAACAAAATTAGCTTCGTTGAAGATCGCAACTAAGAATAGTAATCGCGAAATTTTTCTTGCTAAATTCTAAACAATTATCTTCGTCAATGAGAACAGACAAGCAGCATAGTTCTTTTATGTGGGAATTAACTTAAAGAAATACGAAGAAAAGTATATTTAACAATTATGAATTTTAGAATTATATTTCTTTCAGAGGATAATTCAAAAGTGACGCCAAAAAGTTTCAGTACTTAATGTTCACTTGCAGAATGGAGTTCCTGTTTTCATTTTTTTTTTTTACTGTTTAAGTGGAATGGCACGAATGTACAGCAGAAGTTTGTTAAACTTTACGCACATTTATTTCGTAGCGTTCATAATTCGAGAATTTGTTACATTATATAAACATAGACATTTCGTTTTTACGCTAATAGTACCTAGCTCGATATACCTACATGTGTGTATAACTATAATACTTCTAGGCATGCAGTATTCCATTTCCCTTCCACGTTTATTCTCCTTTTTTTTATTTATTTGGTAAAGTAATATTACCCGCGAAACACGCGTACTCCAATTTTCTCACTCATGCAAACTAGCTCCTCATTCATACGTTCTTACATAGATGCGCATACATGTGCGTTCTCAAAAATCGCAGCTGTTTCAGTACGCTTTCTGACCGCATCTTTGGAGATTTAAGTGCCTTAAACTTCGAGCTTCTTTGAATGCTACTTTTGTGACGAAAGTATTAAAAATTTTAAGGTTCTTTCAATTCTTTTTTACCCCTTCCGACAAAGCAGACAAAACCACGTATCGCTGTAAAATTTGATGCATCCATCTTCATCCGAAGTATGAAAACTAGGTGATCCTAAGTGGAGGTTGCTCGGAGACATCTGAACGCGCCACAACTTTGACGAATTTTTTCTCGCCCTTGCAGTGGCAACCGAGGGTCAACATTTTACAGCGACACCTATTTTTGCGTCCTTTATCAGTAGAAATAATAATCCTACGGAATTACAAGCGTTAAACCCCGAATACTTCCAGATTTATTCTTTAAGATCGCCTTATCGATCGCCTCAGTTAGTCGGAAATGATCACTGGCTTCGTTGAGGGCTCGCGATCCTGCTAAATCTACATCGATGTGACACTGCGCGTCGCTTATCACAGAATCTCGCGCGGAATTAATCGAAGTCAAAGGGTGTGCAAGAAAACCGACGAGAAGCGAAACTACCGCTCCAAGTGTCCAACGATCGAAGTATGCTACGCGAATTCAGCCGAACGTGCGCGATTCAAGCGATTACGGTATTAATTCGGTAAGAGCTCGGTTTGGCCTACACGTTGAGAGCTCGGCGCCATCCCCACCACTCTTTCGGACGCCTGATACTCCATCCTTTGCGTGCGCGACGGGCATGAGCGTTTAGACTCGCTTCTCCTTCCATCTCGCTCTTGCCTTTGGCAAAAAAGAAGCGAGAAACGCTCTTCGGAATCGCGCCACCTCTACGTTAAATGCGCACCGCCGGTCCTGAGCTCTTAGCGAATAAATACTGCGGTTAGAAAATATCCGAATGAGGTGTCTGTTGCGTCTGGCGGTGGAATTTATTAACTAACTCGCGGCGGTAAAAGGAACTGCATATCAAATATCCTTAATCTAACCACCTACACGTAAAATATAGCAATCTTTCTAGCGTCAGAGATAGAAAACATTTGTTTCACTCTCAGAAGCTCTCACACTGTTAGTGCGACATCCATCTTTGACTTCCAACTTCGATCCCCGTCCCCCGATTTCTGTCCATCGCTTGCCAGGTGTTGAAGGAAGTGAAGAATAATAATCACGACGAGAATATCGAGAAGGAACAATAATAATTATGTTTATTACGCAGTTTACATTCATTTAGGTAGGTTGAGTCGATGAAACAAATGCTTTTGCTTGTCCCCAAACGAAAGGAGCTGGCACTCCATCCGACGGACACGGACCAGAAATTGTATTCGAAGGCTCCTTCTTTTTCCCACCGCCGCCGAGGAACACATTCGGCTGGTCCGTGAACGAGAGCATTTGCTATACTTTAAGCGTAAGACTCTTAAAACTGGTATACTTCAGTCGCATGCGCTATAGTCCACCGAGCCGTGAAATATATTAAGGTTTTCTCCGTAAAGTAAATGTACAAATATAATTCGTAGGAATTTCGAGCAATCACAAGTCTCGAACGCTCTTTTCCTCCATCGTTCACATCTCGCCCCGTCCCGTCTCCACCATTCTCATTATTGTCCAATATAGACGTAAGCTTCGTAGAAAACCCTATATTCCTCCATCCCTTCCCTCCACGCTCCTGTCATCCCCTCTCCACGGCGTTCACTCTCCGTTGAACGTCCAACGCGACGTTAATCCCGTTACAAGGTGAATTACTCGCACGTATGTTTGGTCGAATGCGGAATTCATTAATGACTACGGCCCTCGCAACTTCCTTCGTGTTAACAGGCGGCGTTCAGCGCAGGTCTCAGGCGTCTCAGCCTGGCCTCTGTGTCCCCCAGTTTCTCACAGGTTCGTCGGGCTTCCAGGACTTTGAATCCTTTTACCGCAGAATCATTCAATTCGAAATTTTCGTAGAAAACCGATCTTCGTAATAGTGCAATTAATAAGAGTAGTTTGAAATGGCCATTCCTTTAGATTGAAATTTCGTGTCTCAAGGCCTTATAGAGAACAAGCTCCGGGATGTATAAAATTCTTTCTATGATGTCCAAGCTGTGCGAAATTCCACGTTCGATAAAGCTTCATAGCTTTAAAATTCCATTATGAATCAATTTTTGCAGGGAAATTTGGTCTACAGTGGGACTTGGTACAGAACATGCTTGAATAAGGAACTTCATGGCCTGCTCACAAGAATTTTTAGCATCGGAGTGGTAATAAATTATCCTTCGTTTCAAAGTCAAAGGGATAAGACTAACGTATCAGCGCGGAACAAGCGTTTGGTCAGTTTAAAATTCAAATCAAAGCCTGGAAACCTTTGATCGTGTCTGCTCTTGCTTTTCTCGGTTTCATTTACAAGATATTCAGCTCGATACATTGCTTACCACTCGCATCCATTCCCTCTTGATATCCATTCATTAATGAATGAAGTGCATTTACCAATGAAGTCCACTCATCAATTTACGTGCGGGATGCCTGGTCGGTAAGCAATGCGTTAACAACAACAACGTTCAGTAACCGACAGCTGGGAAACGAAACTCGAATGCGTTGGAACCTAATCGCCAATTAATTTGAAAACATTGTAGGCAACTTACGTTACTATTAATACTATGAAATCGTAAAATACGTCGCTATGTTACACCTATTATTTTACTACGGCGTACAAGGAGAAAATCAGTAACAATAAGTGACACATTCGACGGTGCTATAATATATGCTGCGTATCGCCTCCGCCGTCCGTTCTCTGCTCGGTGCTTCCCCTTAAAAATGAGTACACAAGTAATAATAGTAAGGTAATTTTATCGTAAACAATTCTATAAAACGCTGTTACAAAATGTTGCATTGAGAATGCTAATACAAGAATAATAGTGTTAAAATTAAGAAGATTAGCTTCTCGCGCGCGAAACGCAGGAATCACTATAGTATCTAACGTAATCTAAAGATACAGTGGGAAAAATAGATTAGACCCCTTTCGGTACAATCTCCGATCATTCAAATTAGCTACGCGTGTAATTTCGATAAATATTTACTCGATAAATACTCGATTATCCCACATTTCTCTAGCTTAAATCACTCGGTATCCACTAAAACATTTCTCAAATAAAAAATCCGAATCTTAAAATTCCACACAATTCGATGCACTCGAATTTCTTCAAGAACAACCGCTTGTACCAAAGGGGTTAATAATGCTGAACACTGTGCACGTACTGTCGAGTATTTCATTGCCTGACCCAGCCCTCCGCACTCTGAGTGTCCATCCAAAGGTGCATTTCAAATAACAAAATTATTCCAAAGAATACATCGAAGTGGATTGACAAGCATTCCCCGAAATTCCGCCATCTTTGTGGGCGCTTCAGAGTGCAGAGGGGTTCCCAAAAAGATTCTCTTGCCGTTAAAGGGCCCGAGGCCCAAGACGTGTCTGAAGGTGCGAGAAGAACAATCGATGGTTGAGAATAAAGTACACAGAACGGTTTCACGTTTCGATCGTTCGTGACGAATAAATACGACTTAAATACTGGCAGTGGAAGATGCAAGGCAGTTGTCCGCAGAGTATAGGTACACGTTAAATAGGGAAACGTTTAGAGGGGCTTAAGTAGTTCGAACGAATCACGCCACACCGACGAAAACAATCGCTAAAATCATCGTCGACGCTCCGATTCTATAAATAATTCGCTCATACAAAAATAATTACGCGGTATCCTCTGCCCTCGGGCGCAGACTGAATTGTTCCCGAGTTACAATTAGTTACATTCGTCCCGCCATTCTTGCGACTCGCTTCCCCGCCGCGTGGTCGCGCAAATTTCTCGACCACGGCGCTCTAGTGGCTCCCCCGTCGCGCAATTTGCGCGGGCGGACCTCGAAGCAGTACGTTAGGCCGTGGAATGAATAGATTCGAGGTCCTTGGGAGTCCTTTCTCTGTGACCTTAGTGTGCTCCCAGCGATCCTTCGCCCCCCTCCAGCCTCCGTTTCCGTTGATTCAAAAGTGGGGGTCCATCGAGAACAATTTTGAAGATCCCTTGGCTAGGTACAGCTGGGATGTATGACGTCGCAGCTGAACGCTTGAAGAGGGACGAGAGACGCTGCGTGTCTTTTAAATGTACACTTTCCTCCGCTGCATTAAATTATTCCGTTGTATTACCGAGAGGCTACACATCTACGAGAAAGAAACGCTCCTTAAACGATAGGATTATTAAGATATGCAGTAACAAAATAGTAGTCATGATCAGCACGTGCGAACAAACTAGGATAGTGACGGTATTTAGCAGTCCTTCTCTCGGCATTCACCGTTCCGAGCGCCACCTCGCGAGGATCGCTCGTCGACGGCGTGAACGCAGCTGCAATGCGCTTGCGGAGAAGTTTTCTGTACAAACGTTTACTCAGAGGTCAATAGACCTAACGACCCATCGGGTTCCACGAGTCACCACGAACGTTGCGGAGAAACGAGATACTCCCTGTACACATTTTCAACGCATCCGTGATGTCGCTCGCTGGTTTCCGTTGGGCCGCGCGGCGCTTCGATTGCAATTGCATACCGTCATGCGTTTAAATGTCGCGAGCTCACAACAGACAAGGGGGACAGCTGCGGGAAGCTCGACTTGCTAGCGAAGCGCTTTATTATACCCGACATTGGCTCTTAATTTGAAATTCCGATCCCTCAGACTGACTTCTGGTGCGGTGCAAATTGAAAGCAACGGTACCAAACATGTCGACAAAGGGTGACACCATTTATAGCACGATCTTTAGAAAATAATCAGTTCGAAATATCGCGAGAGCAATGCCTGCTTCGTTTTTATAATCTCAGTCTCACGTTCCGAGCGTCAAATTTACCGTGACGGAATGAGAGAACGTCTGAGAGATCGCAGCGTCAAGGGCGAACCCTTCATCACCGATCACACCCGGTATATCCATCAGCAACATCATTCATTAGATCTATTTCACACTGAGCGAACGATTCTCTGCGTGCCGGGGATCTTGCGGTGACTGTTTTGCGTACATAATGCGAACACGTGCGTCTGCGGTCCATGTTTCTTGCACGGTTCCCTCACTTTCGTCGATCGAACGTTAAACATACGATTAATGATAATAATAATAATACCTAGTATGCGTTAAACTGTTTCCAATATCCAGAAATCGGATAATCCACGTACGCACGATGTATATATATATAGAATTCTTTTTCGATTGCGTTCGAATATATATATATATATATCACACTGAGCCGGCTGTGTGTATGTGTCTGTCTCTCTGTGTGTGCGCGCGCGTGTATATATATATAAGGTGTGTGATGTTTTGCGAGTGTGTGTCCATCTTTCGACCAGGCCCCAATCTCTCGTCGCGGGTTTCACGAGGATGCGTCTGATGACCACGAAGAACTTGTTTCTTCAGGTTTCTAATCGACGCTCGACACATCGCCCGTTCCATGTACGCGGGGGAAAGTTCGAATTGGGGCACTGCTAGGTTCTCGGGGGGGTTTCCTCTCGGTCTCGACACGGTTTCGACGCGATTTATGGAACACCTGTGGCGCTCGTCCTTCCACGATCCCTGGCTAGTAGCATTTCCTGGTGCACGTGCACTTGCGCACTAGATCGACGTCCTTGGTGTACCGCATGCCGTCGGCGCAGATCAGTCGAACCTGTAACAGTTTGGTGACTTTTAGCGATCGAATTTGTTTTTTAATTCAGTTAAAGAAGTTTCAACGAGTCCTAGTGCTTCTTTCAATGCGAATGCGTAGGACTAAAGTTCTGAATTCGAGTAGGTTGTACCTAACCTCTGCACTGATCTCGCTGTTCAAGGAATTACGTCGAGCTTGTTAACAACCGCGTAAGAAACTAATAAACAAAACGGGGGAAGCAGTATTCAACGGTCAGACGTTTCATTTCTCTGAGAATAATTACAAAAGTATGTAGGTTCAGGCGTGCTGATTCTCACGTTGTCTGACCGTGGCTAGGGATATACTACTTGCGCATCGAGAATGCTCATTGAACCCCGCGATATGTAACTCGCAAAGAGGTTAGATTTTGTGGCAGATTGACAACTATGTAGTTCTTCGCTTTTCTATCGCAAAGTTGAACAAAAGTGTCCTATTATGATAAAATCTTTCGCGATTGTGCAACAGAATAACTTTCACTGGGCATTTCTAAATGTAAGCGAGGTTCGAGTATAGAAAATATTTACAGGAAAATAGCATAGTAAGGGGTAGTTTGTTCGGTACTCTAATATATACTCTTAATTTAAACAATGAAACCGCACCTTGCGCCGTTTTGTCTTCCGTGGCAGACAGCACGAGTTGCCACAACTGCCCCAACACTTGGCAAGCTTCACAGGTCGCCTACTCCGACATCCATTTTCGCTGTAGTACTCTCTGGTGTGCTCTTTACGGCAAGTCGGTGCTGCAACAGAAACGTACACATGATTTCCATTGAAAGGCACCAAGTTTTGCTTAACTCCATTTCTTAACTCCATGAAAAGTAGAGAAACTTGATGCGTTAAGCACTAATCGTGTGCTTAGATATTAAAATAGAGAAATTTACAGAAAGTGGAGTTGATAGGTCTAATTTTTGAAGAAGCTCAATTATTGGATGGGTGCAACTGTTCCAGTAACTTACATTGAGCTTTGAGAGTTACAAGCTTAAAAGGATCTCTTTGAAAGGGAATACTAATAATACTGTAAACTGCAATGTACGAAAATTGACGTACCTTTCTCACAATACCGTCCCTGCCATCCAGTTTGGCAGCGGCACGTGTATCCATTTCCGATGGGCGATGCCACGCATTGCGAGCCTTTTTTGCACTCGTGTCCCGCGCAGGGATCGGAAATTATCGTACCAGGCACTGCCATGACGATGTCTGTGGTAGGAAATATTTGTTATTAGTGTTTCATCCCTTAAACAGTTGCCCTAACATCGAATACCTTGGTACAAGTGTTAGCGAAACAGTTTACTTATGTAGCACGTTCGTTGGGTACACACCGGAATGTTCGCGACCCATGCTTTCTTGAGGCATGGGCTCCTCGTTGCTGCCACTGTTCAGCATCCCTTCAGTTTCGACGTCTCGAGCCTCGTCGGCTTCCTCTTCGTTCGACATGCATCCAGGAGTTACACGATGCATCTTCGCGGCGTTGCTGAAGTCCACCAGCTTGTGGTTGATCCACATCTCGGAGATGCACCCTGACGAAAACGAGAACAGAATGACTGACAGAAACAACTGACTTTAACTGATCTACTGATTGCGTTACCAAGGGACCATTACTACACAACTTTGCGAACCTAAAGGGACTCCAATTTATTAGAACTAGGTGAATTTTGCTCCAGGAAGATAGAAAGTCCAGTTGACTTATTAATGCAGCTGACCACTGAAACTTTTCAGCCCCAACCAAATTTCTCAAAGTTCCTATGGATCATCTAAGTCCCCCTCCGTCCATAACGGCCGAGACTTGCTCAGATACAAACGTCCATTCTAATCCTGGTCAGACTCACCTTGGAAGCTCGTGATGTTCCTCAAGTGGAACTCCGTGAACGCGACGCTGGCGACTTCCGGCGCGACGCCGCCGACGTGCATAGGCGTAACAAGCTTCAGGTACTCCTTAGGGCCGTCGTTGATAATGCTCCTAGCAGGACCGCGGTCCACCCTCATCGTGAAGTTCTTCTTGACCGCTAGAAGCTCAGCCACGTGAGGCTTGCCGTCTGCCACCATCTCGTAACTGTACATGGTCGAGGTCGGATAATTCCCCACGTCGTATGAAACCCTGACACGGCCGTTGAAAAGCTCGATGGCGATGTGGTCGCCGTTCTGGCCGTTGTAGAGGAGCACCCCGTTCTCCTGCGTGGTCGTGAAGACGATGGTCACGTTCGCTTCGGGCCTCGTGCGTAGCGGCTCAAGCTCGACCAGCGAGCTGTTGTCCACGAAGCTCAAACTCGTCAGGTACTCGCATCGTTTACCTTCGAACAAGCCATTTAGTCAACATCCTCCAGGCACTTTTACCTCTGCCTTTCGATAGGTACTTGATTTCGCTTTGGGCAAGGAGGCTCGCTACCCAAAAAATTCTCAAACTTGGACATCTTCATTTAGGTACATGCTGGATATCGATTTTACTATGGGGACTAGAATTTTAACTCGAACCTCTTGTCGATTCGTTTTAATAAAAGGGTAGTCGTTAGTTAGTATTGATCGTTTTCAGTGAAATTCACATTGCGGAAGATTGAACGTTGGTTGATGGAATTGCCATGTGCCACTGAGTGGCATAGATTACGTTTGCTTTGGATACATTTAAAATTCTGCTTGCCCGTGACAGTTTACTGAAGCCTCATTAAGTAACTGGAGTTAATTACCGGTGTAGCCGGGGTGACACTGGCAAAGGTAGTCCGCGGCGGAAGCGGGGGCTGGTTGGAAGCATGCACCGTGCTGACAGTCATGGTGGGCGCAGGGGCTGGTCTGCGGATAGAGCATGGCTGTCGATGGTGCGACCTCGCAGTATCTCCCTGTGTATTCCGCCGCGCACTTACATTCGTAATTGTTTATGCCGTCGATGCAAGTAGCACCGTTCTGAAAAAGATAGCAGACCTCTGTCACTTCTACTCCCTCAGTCTTCTAAATCAGGAGGATAGCATAGAAAGGATGCAGCCAGTGCTCAGTAACTTTGAGCAGCTGGTTGATCTTTGATGGGTATAAAGTGTGGAGACTTCTGTTGTCCGCTTGGGGATAGATCTTTAAAGGTTTATAACTACAAAATAGAGCGGAACTGGGCATATGCTTATTAAATAAGAAATAAGTCGTCCGGCGAATGTGTCGATGAGGAACAAGTACCTGGCACATATGATCATCGCAGTCATCCAGGTTGGTGGAACAATTAAGGCCGGCGAAGCCGATTGGGCATTCGCAGCTGTAGTGGGTCCCGTGGTCGACGCATCGACCCCCGTTCTCGCAGGGGTCGTGCCCCTTTGTACAAAAGGGTATTTTTTCCTCGCAGTACTGGCCCATGAATTCCGGTGTGCAGTCGCATCTGTAAGCCTGTATGAGGTCGACGCAGGTCGCGTTATTGGTGCATCTGTTGTCCTCGCAGTCGTCGACGTTGCTCTCGCATCGGTGTCCCTTGTACCCGGGGGCGCAGTCGCAACTGTCACACACCGACTGAACGTCAATCGAGACATTGACCATGACCATTGATCGCGGTGTATCCGCCAATCGATGCCGTCCCGCACGCAACGAATTTATCGACGGAAATTTATGCTTTTAGGGTAGAATTTCAGGTTAGAACAATCTTTGCGCGAATTTTTCTTCGCGCTATGGTTCTCAGTAATGCAAATGTCAGCACTTTTCAGTAGTGCGGTGATAACTAGATTCTATTCAAAAGCATTTCAGTGTGATGAGCACGATTTGATTTTGTTGGAGTTAATTTTTTAGATAAGAAGCAATCGAATGTTAATAATTTCGTCGATAAGTAGTTGCACGTGGTTGCTACTCTTCGGGGCTCACGTGCAGGGGTCCCGTTTCAATGATTTGTACAAGAGAGCACGCTTCTCAGTCGTGCAATTCTGCCGCTACGCAAACTACGTTCTATGATCTACTTGTCAACCCTCTAAGTCGTCCAAAAATACAGTCGATATACATATCAACCTCTTCACAGTGCAAGTACATTCCCCTGTGAATTTCTAAAAAAATACTTGGCTCGATAATCGACCAAGTCCTCCGAGAAACATCGAGATTTATCCAAAATGGTTGACTCGCACTACTGTCTACGATTACTTGTCCTAAATCAGACCCCAAGTCGACGATGCAAACGCCAATTCTCTTCAAGATTGGTGCAATGCGCTACAGTAGATATTACTCTATCGTCATTGATACTGAACTCTTCGTGCACGTCTACTCAATTATCGACCAGAACTACTCACACCAACTCTGCCCCGTACGGGAGCTTAAACCACTCTACTGTAAATGCACAGGATCAAACTCGGGTCTGTAACAGGCTTCTAATCCAATCAGAAAACTCCAGCTGCTTCGCAAATAAATTTCCAGAGCAACACTAAAGATTTGTTCGATCAACCGGATCAGACTACACATGGAGCACTTCGAAAGGACCGCGTGAACCGCGCCTGTGTTGCTGAAGATCAACGAGGAGAATTTTAAGCTCAACGAGAACCTGTCGCAGACATCGACTACTACGGGCACCACTGAACGAGCAGATATCGAGCTAAAGCCCGAAAGCGAGCTGGCCAAAGGGTCTACGCCTCTGGCAGCTGGTCGGGGCGCTTTGGTACCTGAATCTTCCTTCCTCCAGTACTTTGCAAGTTCCGGCGTTCCGGCAAGGATTTCCATAGCACGCGTCAATTTTATGTTCACACCAGTCCCCATGATATCCTGGCGTGCATTTGCAACGGAACTGCCTGTCCGGGAGCGTCTCGCAAAATCCTCCGTTCTGGCATGGCGAAGTGTAGCACAGGTCGCACTTGGCCAGGACTTCGGCTGGCTGTTGGCTGGCTGCGCGGAAGAAAGGTCTACGATTAATGAGCAATTTTAGTACCCCATTGTGACGGCGGGCCAAAAAACCATGAACTAAACAGACTGCGTCACGGGCCAGTGAGAAATCAAAAATCATCTTGCACGTGCGGACTACCCAGTCCATCGGCCGGCAATAATGGGCAGCTGACGATGGATAAGAGATTCTATCGACTGCGCAACTGCGAGCTAGACAGATCTACCAGGCAAAGCAGACAACTTGGGCTGTTGCAACTGGCCATTTTTGCCACGATCGAGGTGTTCGCCGGGGGAGTACATACTTTTGCATTGGAACTCAGCCGCGAGGGTCGTCAGGACCACCTTGTCCCTCATGGACGGTGGCTCCATGCACCTGGCGATACCGGCCTCGACGAAATCCTTCTTCTTCACCCACTCCGCCAACCATCGCATGCTGCAGTCGCAGTAGAGAGGGTTGGCCCCTAGAGCGCTGTAAACACACCGTGGCTGGTGAATTATCGACGCAACGACGCTGTGTGTTCGCCTCTGCAACGCGGGGGATACTCACAGGTGGGTTATGGATTTCAGGTCCTCGAACGCACCCTCGGGGATCACCGATATGTCGTTGCCGTGCAGGGACCTGGTGCAAATCGGAATTTCAAACGATCTTAATTGGCTGTTTACTGCTGGGCGATTCTGGTTTCGGCGCTTTGATTTTCGCGGGCAGGTGGCGGGTAATTTGGGATTTCCTAGCAGCGTTATCACGCTTAGTATATATACTCTGATTGTTTGGAGGAGTTTAAACGTGTTGTGACATAATGTCGGCAAGATATCAATTTTCTTCTGAAGAGGGTGAAATATTAAATGAAATTGTCAGAAACTACCCTTTGCGATGGTGGTAATTTATTTATTTATTTATTCGAAAGTCTTAAATCAAACGTGATACGTCACACAATATGTTAATTTTGTATCTGTATATGTGACGAAATTATTGACTAATTTAGTAGGAAAAGCTTTTATTGTAAAGTGGAAAGCTGTGTATGAATAAAATTTATGAATCACACCATCGATGACGACTCTACGTTAGCGCAAGTAATGCAATGAATAAATTATAACAGTATCCTTCATTAAGAACAATCGTGTCTGAAATTGTCAGCATAAAGGAAATTAACGACGCGGTCAGCGAAATAAACGCTGACAATGAATCATCACGGATTGTTGTCACCGATAAAATGGCACGCTTTTCCTCGTTAATTTGGCCCAGATTGTTTCGCCGACATCGCGGGCCGCATTTATTTCATTATCGAACTTTAATGCACGTCCCCATGGCCGATTGTTCTTTTCCCATGCGGTTTGCATTCAGGAAGAACTGAAAAGCATACCGAAAGCAGCGGCATTTCCATTCAGAAACGGAAGTCCCGCGGAAGAAAAATGGCACCCCGTTTGTCGCCACACGGAATAATTTCCCATAATTTATTGGGAGCACTCGAAATATGGGGCAACCGAAACAGAGATGCAAATCTGCGTATTGTCTGAGAGGGAGACTAATGGTTAATCGAAACTCACATTATTCTCAACGATTTCAAGCCGGAGAGGGCGCTGTGCTGGACACATTGCAGCTTGTTGTAGCTGATAATTCTGAAACAAATGAAAGTTACACTTAAAGCCTACGTACCATAAAAAACAACTCTACTCAAATTCTACTCGAATTCTAATGCATCGTTTTTAACTTTTTAAAAATTTTCAGGGTGTCGTAAGCGAGGGTGACTTTGTGACTAATGAGGTTACTTCGTGCTTCTTCATTTCACTGTGTTATTCATACGGTAAAACATACTGTCACAAAGTCACCCCGCATTAAGGGGTGACTTTGTGACAACTTCAAATTTTATTTCTCACTTAAGGGGAGGTTCCGGTCTAAAAATCGATTTTCTTTTTTTTTTTTTTTTTCGAGTGTTCAACCTTTTAGGAATACGTGTTTAAAAGGATTTTTTGAAATTCGTAAAATTCCCGAAGTTATAGGCATTTGAGTAGCGGCAAATGCATGGGTAACACCCGGCTACTCGGCACTCGCGTAAACCTTTAAACGCGTTTTTCTCGAAACAGTGTTCTCAAAAACGGTGGAACCTGTATCTCCAAAAGTTATTATTCGATTCGACTGAAACTTTTTTCATTTTGACGAATATACTTCTGGCTCATGGACAGACCAGTAAAATTAAAAAAAATTGAAAATTTGTAATTTTTAAAGGCGTTCATAGAACGAAAAATATAAGGGAAATGTGATTTCAAACTTCAAGTGTCGTTATTTTCTCAAAAAATGTTATTTTTGTATTTTTTCTGGTCAGTCCACGAGCGAGTTTCATTCTGTTTAATAATCTGGCATTGTTTTTTATTTCAGACCACTGGTTTAGGGGCTACAAGTTCCACCGATTTGGATGAATTATTTGACGCCTCGATTTTAACGACTCCGCAGTGCCCTCTGCAATGATTAATTATAAAACAAAAATTTATTTCTATAGTTTAAGACATCCTTAATACAATGCAAAAAGTCCCATTAAATTATATATAGTAATATTCCTTTAATTAATTCCAAAAGATCACCTATTTTTTGGGGCTCCAAACCGAAATAGTCCCTTAACTATACAAGTTGGTTTGTCTTAAACTACTGTATTGGTTCAGGATTATAATATATATTTTCGTGTGATATTTCTATGATCAGATGGCAAAACCTAATATGGTCCGGTTTTCCTGATTTTACAGTATATATATTTAGTTATTTATTAAGAAATTTTAATAAAAATATTAACTGAACACGGAAATAGTAACTTAAGCAAGGAAATTAATAATAGTAACTATTTTTTACGGAAAGCTGTGAAGATTAATTTTTTATAAATCTTCATTAATTTCATCATTGAAGTATTCCAGTTCGTCGAATCCTGGAGCGTCTTCAGTAGAGTAACAAAAAGTTTGACATATCATTAATTGCTACTTCGTTTTTTTTCCTAAGAACTCAAACATTTTTGAAAAGCATATACTTTAATTTTGATCAAAACCGGACATATAACATTTAACCACAGATTAGAAAAATATCAAGAAGAGTCACAAAGTCACCCCCGCTGACGGTATTCAACAAAATCGATGAAATCGGTAAACTTATAAAGAAAAACAAATTCGAGGGATCGACTTACAGGTGCGACAGTTTGGTGAGGTTTCTGAAGGTGTCGTTCGACAACATTCCGATCTGATTGTTGCTCAGGTCCCTGAAAATGCGACGGAATGTGTTTTCAATATTTCTTCCATCCCCACGGGGACGCAAGGGGGTGTTAGGGTGAGGGGGCTGAAGTTAAACGCGTGTTTTATTTACAGTCTAGTGAGAATCCTCAGGTGGTTCAGTCTCTCCGGCTGGATCGTCTTGATGTCGTTCACGTCCAAATACAGCTCGGTGGTTTCCGGTGGAATCCCCCGCGGAATCTCTGTAAGCTGAGACCTCGAACACCTCACCACTGACCCGGCGCAATTACATTGGGGTGGACAATAATCGTCTCCCAGGCAACCCACGCTGTCGTCTGCGGTTCGTAAAGTAGAGGGTGGATCGTTAAGTCGAAATCTTTCGACCAATGATTTAAGAAAAATTCTACCCCTATCGAATATTGCCCTTTGTCATTTGTTTCCAAGAAGATTGCAATTAATTCTGATTGGGGGTGGTCGTTGTAATTCGGTTGTAATTTTTTTTAAATTTCTGGCAGTAATGCTAATATTCAGCTAGTCAATTTTAAGTAAAATATTCTGCTCTGATAGGGTGGCCTCCTCAATTATTCTCAGGAAATTACTGCCAGGGAAATGGAGATTTAGTTAACCAAAGTAAATTGCATTTAGGGGGCTGGGGTGGTTTGTGATTTTACTGATAGGCGATCTTAATTTATTCCAGGGAATTCTGATATCTGATATAGGGTTTCCTTTTAACAAAACTTAATAAGATGATCGTACTGTTGCACTTGAACTCGTGATGAGGGATGTCCTTGATGACTGCATCCTTGAGCCGCGATGGAACGTGACAGTGCCCGACCACGCCAGACATGTCGCGTTTCCTCAGCCATCCGGCGAACCACGCGAGATGACAATTACACGACAAAGGATTGCCTTGCATGTTGCTGAAAATGAGCGGCGATTTGTTGAACTGCCATTAATTACGCGCACGAAAGCACGGGATATGTCAGCGTAGAATATTAAGGAACTCGGTGGCGGGTGCATTAACACGAGAACGAAGTTGCCTGGCAAATATTCATCATAATTTCTGCAACCAGCTTACAATATTATATTAATTAATCATTCATCTCGCAATGGGAGCATATTAGCCGGGCCATTGTTAATCTTCGCGCATACAAAAGAGTGATTTTGGTGTACAGCTGCGCGTGCCATCGTGTGGCAAAGTGGAGTAATCAGATACGAGTGTTGATTACAATATCCAAGTGATTAATAATGTAAAGATCATTGCAGAAACGTCAGTGATTGTTACTTAGTGTTATTTAAGGCAACCGCGTAGCCACTATTTTTCACACATTCACTCTTCGACTCCGTTGAACCAAGAATCTCATAAATCAACTCATTAAGGGGTTACACACCCTTGACAGTTAGGAAAACTGGGTCATTTTTATGATTTTTTTTTCATGTAACGAAACGTGATATTTATAAATCAAGATATACGTCTTGTTGTGTATAAATTAAACTGCATTCTCATCAAAAAGAAATTGTATATTTTAAGAAGTGGGGCCACAGCAGCCCTTTCATATTTTCGGTACCAAAAATATCTCAGAGATTATTGGACCGATTTGAATATAATTTTGCATGAATATTCTTAACACTATAATCTTACCTTTATCGGTACCGATTTTGAAAAAAATTACTTCTTGAAAAATGGCACCTACTCAAAATGAAACATGTGATTTTCGACCTAAGCTTCATTTTCTTTTGTTAATAAAAAACAAAACAATATACTAATTGATACTAAATCGTTTTGAGAATATTCGTGCAAAATTTTGTTCAAATTGGTCCAGATATTTTTGGTATCGGAAACACTGTAATTATGAAGAGGCCTTGGAGAGAATGCAGTTTAATTTATACACAACAAGGCGTATATCTTGATTTTTAAATATGATGATTCTTTATGCGATACAAAAATTATAAAAATGATCCCTATTTTCCATCTGTCAACCCCTTAAGGGGACTAGGCAGTCGAAAAATCTATTTCTTATTGCATTTACCAAAAGTACTATCTGTTCTGAATAAAATACCGCTTGGTTTATATTAAAATTCGCAAAATTGTAGATTTGGCAGTTAAAAACTTTAAGCGCTTTTTTCTCGAATATTTTTTTCCCTTCATTTTTTCCTGATTGCGAACGAATGGAGGTTCAGCTCGACTTGGAAAAAATTACAGGATGTGTGAAACATGTGCCATTTCCGCCCAAACCTCTCATATGGTCCGTAAAAATTCGAGATTTTCATAAAAAAATTAAGAAGTCACCGGATTTTGGTGGCGCACAAACAATGATGGCGAGCTATATTTGATAGATGGTGACAAATATTTTTTGGGCCAAAAGACATAGCAAAATTGGGGATTTTTTTAAGAAACTACCGATTCGATTCATCTGAAATTTGTACCACGTGTTTATCCACCTTCAAACAAGTATCACTATTTTTTTTTATTAATTTTTAATAATAAATATAGGAGTTGCGAAGGGACTTACATGGTGCGAATGTGCGTGAGTCCGTCGAACGCGCCCTGCATAACGCAGGTAATGGCGTTCCCGTGGAGGTTCCTGCGAAAATGAAGTTCCAAAGGTATAGTCGGCGCGGCGATACCGTTTTACGAACGGCCATAAAAGTTTCTACTCACAGGGTCTTAAGATTCGTCAAGCCTGTGAACATCTTGTTGTGAACTTCCCTCAGCCTGTTCTCCGACAAGAGTCTGCGAAACGGGGGCTCGTTATATCACGGGGCAAGGACGCCGCGGCGTAAAGTTTCGAATTATTAGAAGTAAAAAAAGGAGGCGAAGAAAAAAAAAACACACAGCCGAGGAAGAGAGGGAAGGTTGCAAGCTTTAGAGTTTCTCTTTACGCCCCGATGGGAATCGGTGCTCTTACGCGTCGGTGAGCCGTTAAAACGATGGAGAAACTCACTGGGGAATTATTGTTATTTAATAGAGAGCCCATGCAGTCTGTTAAATCCTCGATAAACCGTGCTCGCAATGGAATGGAAGCGCGAAAATTGCTGGCCGACGAAATGTTGAATACCATTGGGACCAGTTTTTGGTACTGTGGGATTCTTTGGGGAATTTCTCTTTGAAGTAATCTTGCAATTATTTTCTGGAATTATATGGAATTGCAAAAAGTTGTAGTTGTTATAATTTCGTAGATTTCCCGAAGGGTGGCCCAGCGTTAATTAGATTATTTCTTTTTTTGGTACATGAATTTCTTTCTGTTATATTTTTTTTTTTCATGGTGTAATAAAAAGTTTGTATTATTATTATCTTTTACTAGGTTTTTCTTTGTCGGAATTGAAATAATGTGTCGAGACACTCGTCAGTCTTCTTTAATTATTTCATCATTTAGAGTGGACTCAAGAAATTCTAATAATTATTGTAATATGAAATGAAAATAACCGTTCTGGAATATGCACGAGGATTGGGAAATACGACTGTCTTTTACACTCGTCTATAGGAAAATGCTCGCGAGCTGCCGCTACCCTCCAGCCTATCTAATTAATCGACTCATTGTCCCGTTAATTGCCTTTGAAAATTAAATCCGATTCTAGTTCGTTAAAGCTCGTTTCAGAGTTCCGATCGAGTTAGGCACAAATAACGTGAGCAATCTCGCTGAATACACCCCTCTTCCGTTATTCCAAACTTTCTCAGCGGGAAACATTTCACTGAAAAAGAGCCGAGCAATAGTTTATCAACGAACAAAGAATATCGCCAATCATTTTCAGGCTCCCCACAGCAGGTGCACTTTTTCTCTCATCTTTTGCGTAAAAAGAGTAAATTTAATTAAAAAAATATATTGTCTCAATGAAAAGCTCAGTAACTCCTATCCTCATCAATATATTTCCAAATTCAATCCATTTGTATATTCCTCTCACCTTCGATTACTGTTCCAAAAATCAGTTTACTAAAAATAATACCCCACACGAAAGATTCAACAACTCAAAAAAAAAAAAGAAAAATTCGTCACTTCTCACCGATCTCGTTAAACCAATTTTTCCTATTAGTGCCATTTTTAGGGCTAAAACACCATTTTAACCACAACTTCGCGGTCATGGTTTATGGAGGAGAACTCGAAGCGAAAAATAATCGAAGGTGGTTCTAAGAGGGGGTGACGAACTTACAGGTCGGTGAGCTTGTGTGCCCCCTGAAAGGCGGACGCCTCGACGCGTGAGATTTTATTCTTCCTGAGATCCAAATGCTGCAGCTCGGGCAGCTTCTCGAACAGGCCGTCCGCTTTGATCTTATCCAGCTCGTTGTTGGCCAACAATCTGCCGCGGGGACAAAAGAAAATGCCATGAGGACGGGCGACGACGAGCAAGTTAGAGGGCCTGTATCGTCAGTCCGGCGTTTCGATACGGCGAGCAATTAATCGCGCGCCGGGGCGTCGATCCATTAAACGACTTCGAATAATTTATTTGGAATAATGGCCCCGACGTTCATCGTACTTCTGTCTCCCCCCCCCCCCCCCCGCCCCACGCCCTGGGGGTGGAGTAGGAGGGCCAGCTTTTAATCACATAATTATCTTGTCGGACGATTGAATTAATTTTCTCGCGCGAAGGAAACGAGGCCCCCATCTGAAGTCTATTCAATTCGATCGATTGACTCGATCGATCTTTTCTTCCCTCTGTTATTCTGAGTCGTAGGGGGCTTCAATGGAGATGAAACAATTCGCGATGGAACAGGCTGGCGATCACTGTGTGTGCTAGTGATCACAGGTTTTGTAGATTTTTTTGTGCGTTTTTATGCTATTTAATTTTCGAAGGTGATGGGCACTCTGGAATGGCACTGTGGCCTTGGTGGCCTTAGAGAATTTGAATGTTCTGGAGAAACGTGGCAATAGACCGTAGGGTATCGAGCTTTCATTCCAAAACTGAGATTTTCTTAGTGTAAATGAATCCATTCGAAATAAAAGAAAATTGTTTTTTGGGAAATTAAAGGATAGGTCCATTTGTCCTTGGCCGGACTTTTTAAGAATTTATTTTGAAGTAACGGATACAGTTTCACTGAAGAAGTTTTTTTTGGGGGAGGGGGGTGGGTGAAGGTATGTTTGAATAATACAACAAGAATTTTGTATTGAAACTTTTGGTAAAAAACAAAAGTGGTGGTCGAGGAAATTGGCGGATTTCTAATGGGGAAATTCCTGAAAAGAAATCTGAGCAGTGGAATATTAAATAAAACTAAATTGAAAAAGTTCATTTTCCCGCAAGAAAATGGCAATTTATTTACATATAAGTTAAGTAAAAATTAAATTATCGAAAAAATCCTACAATAGAAAATAGACAATCTAGTTTTATTTAATATTCCATTGTTCAAATTTCGTTTCGGACACCTGCTCATTAGAAATCACATGCTCTAAACCACCATCTTTGCTTTTATCAAAAAATTAAATAAAATTTTTCTTCGTATTGTTCAAATCAAATATGCCTTTATCACCAACAAAAAAACTGCTTCCAATAAACTTGTTTACGTTACTTCAATATAAATTCTTAAAGAAGTGGTAGCCCCTTTAATGATTTTGAATAATTCAAATTTCAATTTAGTGTCGCCCGCGACCCCAGGGTATCAGATACACTCTGAAAGTGCCACAGTGTCATTCCAGGTTTAACGTAGATAGCAAACATCTGGGGTAAAGGCACCAGTAGTTGACCATGTATCAGTAGTTGACCACTTTTCAGAAAAACATGAAAAATAAGGTTTTTAGAAGTGACGATTTTTCATGTTTTTCTGAAAAGTGGTCAACTATTGATACCTTCAGATTCACAAGGGAGGATCCCCAACCAGCAAATGAAAAAAATTATCAAACTTATAAAAAATTTTATACTCCTCAAATTCACTTTAAGAGGGTGAAATTGACCCCTAAAAATCCGTCCATTCCCCGATTTTGTATTACAACCCGCGTATCACTTTTACCAAAGAATAGTCCCAATTAAAAGAAGTAACTTTTACGTGAAAACTTTTTTCAATCCCTTACAGTTCGCGAGTTATATCACCAAATCGGAAAATAGCCGATTTTTCAGTGGTCAATTTCACCCCCTTAGAGTGAATTCAGGGCACAAAAAAAAAAATACGTAATACATAAGTTATACAAAGTTTCATTATTTTTTTAATTTACTTTTTGGACATCTTTCCTTGTAACCCGAGGTCACGTGGCCACAGGACATTTTGAGTAAGATAAACAATTCGAGGTTCCATCGCTTTGAAAACAAGGACATTACGCCTGAAGGATATCGCGACGGGGTGGGGTGGTAAGCGTGCCATCAGGTAGAAGGACTGCGACGAATCACACGGTAGTCTCGAACGTCTCTCCTGTCAGTAATTGTATGCAGCGTACATCAGTGTACGTTAGTGTCTGTATTCCCTCGTGTATGTTTCTCGAAACGGTGCAGAACGGTACTCACAGAGTGGAAGTGTAGATGGGCAACTCTTTCGGTATGGACGTTAGCTTCTGGTTGGAGCAATCGACGGTCGCCCCGTTGCAAGTGCACGGTTCTGGACACTCTCCAGGCAGGATGCACTCGCCAGCCCTCTTCGTCAAGAGCTCCTCGTCGCCTAGGGATAAACAGCCAGGTACACTCTACTTCAGGCAAGCCTGTCTGGTCTGCCTTTCCTTCTTGGGACCACAGAAACGTGTCGCTCGCGGATGAATCGGTGATTAAAGCGATTAAACTGAATCAGTGGTTTGTTAGGGAGATTGTCGTGCTTCTTGGCGGCGGTGGTCGAATTTGCTTTGAAAATCGTGTACGAGTCACTCGATTCTAAATAGTCGGAGACGGTTTAATTCACACTAGAACTACCGACAATTTATTAATGTATACATATTTCTAATAGGCAAATCAAAATGACTGGTTATTTATTAAATTCGTTATGCAAGGAGAATAATACTTTATTCAGTTTTTTTTTAAATTTTGATATTGTTAAAGAATAGGTACTTTTTCATAGGTACTTCAAAATGGTAAATTTATTACCAAATTTGAAACTAGTCATTGTGACTGGATTGATAGTTCTAGTGTTAAGAAGACCCTTCAAACCCCTTAAAAAATAGGTGATATTTAGGAATTTTTTACAAGCAGAGGTTATAACATATTCTAAAAAATATTTTTTGCATTTACGGATACACTCGTGGGGGTGCATAAAAAAATTTTGTTTCATGTTTTCGGTTTTGATGCATTTTCTAGGTGGCGCTTAGTGCAGGCGCTGCTAAAAAGAAACACTAAAACGGTAATCACAAAATTTACTCACAGGTTCGTCCAAAATAAAAAATTCCAACAGTTCTTTAAAATTTATTTCAATGGCCATCGCAGCACCCTTTGCTGGGGCAAAAAGGACCAAAACTACGATTTCGTTGCACATTTGAGTGAAGTAGTGCAAAAAGGCGGATAATTTTCCGTACAAATATGCAGATAAAAAACCGTGGTTCAAAAAATTATGTTATAGTGGAGCTGTCATAGCCAGTCCAATTACGAATCATATGCCTCAAGCTTTTTTTTTAATCGAGTTATTAGTTCTTCTGAAATCGTGGTTAACCGTTTCACAATATCGTGTTTCGAGAAAAACGTGTTCGAAGTTTGAATTAGTTATGTGACTGTAGAATCTATACCGCTACGAATTTTGGTGTGAAACTTTCACAGGGTTTCCTTGGGATGTTATACTACAAAAATATATATATAAAAAAAATTGATTTTCTGAAAAATTATAACCGAAAAGTCCTCTTAATGCTTGTCAGATTTTGTTGAGAGCTTCTTTTAGAGTTAGGTATTTAGTTTTAGTGAGATGAGTGGTAGTTTTCGGTATATTCGTGTAGCGTTGGATAACAGTGGACCTAACCCAGACGAAGTATGTATTAAATTATGGTTTTCTATATTTCTGACAAGTTGTGAACATTGGCTATAGCTTCCTCGTTACGATTTTACGAGAAATCATGGTGACCTAAATATTTTTGTTGGAAATTCCTCGATATGCCATTTTATTGTTTAAGAATATAATTCCTCTTGAATTGTGTGAAATAATGGGAATATTTCGGGTGAATGATGTTACCATGCTGACCCATGTTTCCAGCAGAATCGTTATGTGTAATTTCACCTTGTTGCTCGAGGAATTTCGAACAATATACAGCTTTCCATGTAAATACAAAGTGAGGCATATAGATTTAAAATAAATTTAATTATCATTCAAAATGTGTAATGTAATTATGAACGAGTGGACATCAAAACAGGAAAACAATACTATGCCAGTCTTGGAATTTAATTAACTGACAGATCTATTGTTGTAACAAAAACCACCAGCTTCGCATGTTGTCAGAACAAAACCAACTTGCCGGAGGCTACTGACAAATATTTCCATATTGCCTTGTGTTTGCATGATTTTACGCGATTGGCTTGCTGGTAATCACATTTTACCGTACAATCAATATCCATTACTACAACATTGTATTCTGCCTACCATTCTAAATTTTTAATTTTAAAACCAAATTCGTGGGAAAGCATCAGGTGTATCTGTTATTATATGAGTAAGTCAATTGCCATTTATTATAAATGGTATAATTATAGAAAATTGTAAATTGGTCATTATTGATTCATGCTCCTGTCCTAATCCGAAACCATCTCCCAACGTATCTTTTCAACATCCCAAATTCTACACAGAAATTCTTCTAAAATACTTCAGTCAAAAATTCTAGAAAAATATTTCTACCATTCAGAAACCAAACTTTCCCTCGATCAATCTTAACCTTTCACACGCTGTTGTAAAAAGTACAACAGTTGTGAATTATTTTTTTTCTGCCTGAGAGTGGCCAATCGATTTTGAATCTTTTCTAATTCTCTAGCTGTGCCTTCTGCACTTTATAAAAAATCCCCGCCACTTTTACTCCAGTTTTTCGGTCCGGATGTACAGGGGTTGAAGAGAAAAAGTCTTTGTTTCGTAGAAAGTGCAAGGAAATTCCGAAGTGGAACTGTTGTGTGAAAGGTGTCGCCAGAGCAATGGAAGTGAATAAAGCAATACTTATTTATAATAATAGTCTTTTACTCTTTTGAGACTCTGGGTCACATGCTACAAGACTGTAAGGAGTTGAAAAGAGAAAATTGAAGTATAAGAGGGATACTAAAGGGAGAAGAAGAAGGAGCGGAGTGGATGCGTGTGGTTCTAGAAAAAAGGAGAAGTAAAGAAGCCGAAGATGAAGGAGGAAGTCAAAACGAAAGCACAATCTTAAGTTAACAGTTTCAGAAACACAGATTTTTGGAAATTTTTTTCTCAGAAATTATAAAACTTTATTCAAAAAACTTTCTTTTTGTTTGAAAGGTAGTGCATTTAGCTATGTCTCTGAATTTTGGCGTTAAAAAGTATTTATTAATAACAAAGTTATTTACAATCTCCAAGATGTCCTGTTCGAAAGAGGGGTTTGCGGTGACCAAGATTACCCGGAAGTGGATTATCTAAAATCGAAAATTCAAAAAAAAAACTTAGTTAATATATTAAATTATCTAGTCCTTGGGCGAAGGTTTTTTTCGAAATATTGATTTAGGACAAAATAGCAAGTGTTCAAACGTAAAATGTCGATTTTTGATTGTGGCCGCAAAAAAGTTTTTTTGAATAAAGTTTCACAGTTTCTGAGAAGAAAATTCCCCAAAATCACAGCTTATTCGGCCACCTTAAAGGAAAGTCATATATCTTAACTTAAAATTTAGAATACTAAATAAAACAAAGAACAAGTAAAAATTAAAAAAAAAAAGAGTTGTAAAAAGTACAACGCGCGGGTAACCATGCTATAAAATAGGGCGCGTGTAACGAAAGATTAAACATTCAAAATCCTACTCTCACAACATCCACCTACACCACGAACCCACCTGATCCCCAGACAGTACACCATTCAAAATCCAAATTCCCTAGAAAAATCCTATTACCCACAAAGAATCTTTGCACACACAAGCTTGAAATTTCTTCAAAGCTCTTCAGACGACCTTAAAAAAAATGAAGAAGAGCCTTGATCACTCGCACGTTGATTAATCGAAGTCGGAGTGCCAGTTCGCGACCGAGCGCGGCAGGGTTACCATGTTAACGTCGTGGCTATAAATTTTTGGTAATGAACAGTAGCGGAGGCGATATCATTAAATTAAGCATTGGCAGCCTGTAGCCAGAGCGCGTTCTCCTCTCCCCTGACTCTCTCTCTCTCTCTCTCTCTTTGTCGCACGTTAATTGAGTGTTGAATGTCATGTGCTACCGAGGTGAATATGTTTATGTATGAGTACGGGCGCGCAGGTGATTTATCATCGTATTATACGCCGCGTTACAAATTGTCCGCCGTGGTACAAGTACGTAATTATATCGGTAATTTGCGTTCCGCGTTTAATAATACGGGCTACACGCGGCGTCGCGTGGCCACTTTCTCCGTAAGCTTCGTTTCCCCGCGATTCCATCGTGTCGCGAGTGTTCTTGACGCTGGCTCGCCACCTACGGCGCGGTACCGCAATGTGTCGGCTCCGAAGCCAGATATAGTCGCTGCGAGATCTATTGGCCGCTCAGGGCTGCTACCCCCACCACTGCTGGCCCTCCTCCATTGACTTGGGGCCAGGTGGGGTCTCTGGGGAGCTACAGGCGCTTCGAAGTGGCCTTCTATTGCGTGGTAGTTAGATTAGACGTTTTATTCAACTGAATAATTAATGGGACTGATGTTAATGTCGATTTAACTTTTGGGACAGTGCAAAATTGGGCTACAAAGTTGTCAGTAGAGAATCTTTTCGTACTTATCAAATTGAAGATAGAGTTTTAGCGCTTTGAAGTTTTAGAAATTGTAGCGAAAAAGGACTGGATTTTATATCTCTTGGGCAAATCACTTTCTTTTGGTTTCACACGTTGGCAGCAGAATTAAGACAGAAACTTTTCAAAGTTATTGGCTAATCAGGTTTTATTAGCTGACAAGGGAAGTTAGGCACCTCGAAAATTCAGAGTGGAGTATTTTTTGTTGGTGCCATTGCGCGATTTTAGGGGGTGAAATCACCACTCGGAAAAAATACAGTTTTCTTTTTCATGGAATATCTCGAGAACGCTGAGAGATATAAAAAAGAAGTTTGAACAAAAGTTGCATCTTTTGTTTTAAAATAATTATCGAATTAAGGGTTGGTGGTGGGTGTAATTTGGAAATTCTTTTTACTTAGTTTTTTGTAGATATAAAAAAAAGATTCAACATTTGTTTATACTTCTTTTCGAATATCTCTCACCACTCTCGAAACATTCCCCGAAAAAGAAAATTCTGCATTTTTTCGAGGGGTGATTTCACCACTTGGTAAAAAAATAAAAAAATAGGTAGTAACAGAAATGATACACGTTTGAAGATCATTTACATTGTTTCCAAGCAACCCGTCCGTCCACCAATCTCTGCCACCCATCTTTCCAAACTCGAGTGAAACTCAGAGAGGTTGAATTTCTGCGCGCCAGGGGCCAAGAGAAGACCGAACCAGCGTTCTCCACTTCTCTTAAATTCCCCTGAATACCCGGGCAAGAGTTTTGCGTAAATTTTTCTCGCTTCAGGCGAAAGTTGCGAAAAGTTTCATCGCAAGTTTTACGCGGGCCAACGTAAGTTCTCGTTTACGGAAATGCAGCGTAACGATAATACGCGGTTGCAGAGAGAAAAAGAGAGGGGGTGCGCATACCGCGACAGAAAAACGTATCCACACACCACAGTCTCTCGATTTCAACCCACAATAGTTTTATATAACACCCTGGATTAAAAAGAATTTACACGAGAGTGTACTCAAACTATTTAACTTTCAAAAAATATTTTATTCCTTTTATACGTGCAGGGTTTCATCGAACTGGTGGTAGAATATTTAAGAGGGGTGATTCTACATGGAGATATATATAATATTTTTTCTCGCTTGTAACTGTATTTAAATAGAATGGGTTTCCAATGAGTTATGGTGCTCCGTGTGGCAGATCCTTGTTCATAAACCAGAAACTCTTGCAAAACAAAATTCTACAGTGCTCGATTATTATGTATACATTAATTGAAAAATAAATGCCCAAGAAAAGCCATATACAATTTTCTTCAAAATGTTATAAGAGGTAAATAAGACAGAGAAAACAATTTGAATAAACGAAATTTTCATACAACATTAGAAAATTTCTAACAAGAGCTAATTTATTAGGACAAATTTTTTCACGATAAAATTTTGTCGCTTAGAAAGAAAAAGAAAAAAAAAAGACGGGGCACGGGAGTCGAACCGAAGACCTCTGGCATCGTAAGCCGAACACCTTACTACCGCAGCTACGACCGTTGCTTGAAAACAACGTTTGCGCAACTGAACTACTAGTATCGCGCAAAACTTTGAACTCAAATTTCTCGAAAATGAAGGCCCATTTTGATAAAACCCTTAATGGTTTTGTAACACTAGGTGTGTACTACAATGTCCACCTAGTCTCATTCCAGAACCGATTGCAGAAGGTGTGCCTTCCCCTGGTTAGCCAACCACGGCCGTCCACAACTATCGTCACATTATTAATAATCTTTTTTATAAAATACCATAAAGTGTGACATTGCGTCACGGAGCTTTACAAAACCTCTCGTAAACCGTAAAATCCACAACATATTTCCGAAATTCAGTTTACAACTCCCGCCGCCAAGAAGGTGATGGATCATCCCAGGATGTTTAATCATCCATCCATTTTGTAATTTACGTCAAGTATCTCGTTGGATGGTCCTCGTTGTTTGGGAAAAGTCAGAGGAAAACGTGAGGCGTGCTTATGGCTTTACCGACCTGTGTCCGTGTTCCGTCGACGGAGCGTCTCGCTGGCGAGAATATCGGAGGAAATCGAGTCGTGCTTACCCTTACATTTGAACTTGTCGTCCCGCATCGAATCGATCTTCCGCTTCTGCGCCCTCTTCGGCGATGCGCACTTAGCGGACGACGTCTCGACGGGGTGCGCGTGAAGGTACACGCTCAGCCATCGCAGATTGCAATCGCAGATGAACGGATTCATTGCCAAATGTCTGCGAGAGAAATCGTGGAAAGGTTTCTTTCAAGCCTCTATGTACGCGTTCCCGCGGGAGCCACTCTGTTTTTCCCCCGCGAAACTTGGGATTTCCCGCAGTTGAATAAACGGGGACTCAGGTGCTTAAAAAGTATCTGCTCCGCGGAAGTGTGAATCGTGTTCTAAATGCTCCAATGTTTAACAGAACTTAAGAGGGAAATTCTATTTCTTCGGCTAAAAACATAGCACAATTTGAAATTTTTTTTTTTTTAAGAAACTAACGATTCGATTCATCCGAAATTTGGACCATTCTTTTCTACATCTTAGAAAGAAGTTTCAATTTGTTTATTTTTATTATTTATTAATAATTAATATAGGAGTTATGGACGATGCATTTACAAAGAATTGTGAATTTTAAATTGCTATTCCTGTGTTGAAATGGACATTTTTTTAATTATTCCACCGTCGATTTATTCCACATCGAATTATTTTACCCATCAGAAAAGTGGACGGTGTATTGACCTAGAATTTCCCGTTTGTTCACCTGCGAGAGGATGGACTTCCCCGAAATTTCGAATCCACTTTTAGCTGGCCATCGCAGCGATTGACGTCCCTCAATCCCCATCCATTCGTATCTAATCGAAAGTGCTAGGCAACGATTTTTCAAATGAAACACAGCGCCGTAATTTAAACAGTTTGGAAATGTTTCCCGCGCTGAATGGACGTCAATCAGTCGGGCGGGAATTTTCCGAGGGGGAAAAAAAACATCGGGCAGAAATGCGCGGCGACACGGGCGCCCGGCATTCGGTCCGAGTGGAACGCGCGGCGTGGGCTCGAAAGCGTTAAAGCCGAGGCAATTTGTATAAATTAACGGTTCAGTGGCGGGATACACACAGCGTTTTAATGCTTCGCAGATTGGCGAAAGTTCCATTGGCCAGGGATCTGATGTTGTTATTGTACAGGGACAACAGTGTCACGCTGGTCAGATCGCGGAACAGATCGGTCCGTATGCAGGATATCTCGTTGGCGTTCAACAGTCTGAAAAGCGTTCGTTTTATCTCATGAATGTACGCCCTCTGTAATGCCATTGTCGATCGTAGAGTAGCAAAATGACGGGATCTATAAAGGAACGGGGGGACGTTGAATAGGCAGCTCGAAACTCGGAGGCATTTTATTCTCCTTTATGCCCGCCAGGAATCGGCACTGCCTCTCAGCGATATTACAAATTGACGTGATCGTTGAATTAGGTTGCTTGAATGTTTCCTGATTTTATCTCTCATTCTCTATGATCTCGTATAATTTTACGCTGCTATAATGCCACCAGTGCTCCGACGTAGTGGCGCACACGAATGAAAAGAAAACTGAATTTTATTCTTTAAATTTTGGCTGTGCTTCCAAATGGCCCCAGTGGTCGATCGACGGGAGGTTTGAGGAGAGGAGTAGGAAGGGTGTATGGACCCTAAATATAAAATTGGAGCTTCGGGTATTTATTAGTTTCTTCCGCGTCCAAAAAAAAAAAATTGTACAGAAAAATTGACAATAATTTTTTATTAATATTTTAGAAACTAATAAACATTCGAAGCTACTATTTTAGATTTAGGGTTTCCACCCCTCCCATCAAACCTCGTGTCGGTCGGCTACTGAATTTGCATTGAAAATATTTTTATCCGTTCAACGCGGCTTCCCCAAGATTAAATCCTGAGTGCGCCACTGCTGCAACGATTTCTCGTGATCTGTTTTAAGATACATACTTGGAGTGACTATGTAAAATAAATTATATATAACGGGATTATGTAAAATAACACTGTCTAACACGATTTTTAGTCTGCAATATCCGCTGGGTGATTCTTGTATAGTTTTTCGCCCTGAACACGAATCCGCAAGCAGAATTTCTCTACCGCCCTCAGTTTTTGAGAAAATCGATTTTGAAAAAACTGCAAATTTTCAACTTTGAACATCTTTTGTGTCGAAACGGTAATAGTTGTTCGGTTGCTCGTTGCGTCAAATTATTCTATGCACCCTCCCGAATACAGCGATATAAATTATTATTGCATTATAATCATTTAAATATGTTTAAACAACGATCAAATGGAAAATGACACCCGAAATGCACCCATTTTTGAAGATATCTTTCAATTTATTTCCAAAACTAAGGGTCTAGGAGAAAATCTGACCATTCCACGCGATGCAACAGACATTTTTCCATCGGAAACCATCAACAAAAGTGGTATACCACGTTTTATTTTCAATACAGAAGCGAAATAGTTTGGCAAAACGTGCGCCGTCGACAGTGGTAGTCAACGGCGGCGCGCGATCCACTGCCGCTCAGCGTAACACAATCGCTTAACGCGCCTGACTACCACTGCTGGCACCGCGCGTTTTGCCAAACTATTTAGCTTCTGTATTGAAAACAAAACGTGACTTACCACTTTTGTTGATGCTTTCCGACGGAAAAACGTCAGCTGCATCGCGTGGAATGGTCAGATTTTATCCTAGACCCTTAGTTTTGAAAATAAATTGAAAGATATCTTCAAAAATGGGTGCATTTCGGGTGTCATTTTCCATTTGATCGTTGTTTAAACATATTTAAATGATTATAATGCAATAATAATTTATATCGCTGTATTCGGGAGGGTGCATAGAATTTATTGACGCAAGGAGCAACCAAAATTTTGAAAATTTGCAGTTTTTTTCAACATCGAGTTTTTCAAAAACTGAGGGTGATGGCGACAAACGGTTTGCGGATTCGTGTTCAGGGCGATAAACTCTACAAGATTCACCTAGTGGATATTGCGGAACAGAGAAAAAGTTTCATTTTGTTGGACTGTGTAATAGAACGACGTGGATTTAGGAATTTAAGGTGTGTAATTGAGGATGTCTTTGGCAAACTGTTTCGTAGACAGAGGCGATTAGGTTGGAACTATGAAAGATCTCTGTTTGCACTCACAGTAATTGCAGGTTGGTCAATCCGTGGAACACGCCACTGGGAAGTTCGGTAATTTTGTTGCCGTATAACACTCTGTAACAAGAAAATGCCCCGTCTCATCCAAAGTCACATTTGCAAATTATTCGCAACTGTAAACGCTGATACGTACAGCGATTCCAGCGACTTCAGCCCGTGAAAAGCATCAGCCGCCACTTTTTTGATTTTATTGGTGCTGAGGTCACTGTCGACGAGTATCCAGGAATGAAACGGAAAAAAAACATTGTATTAAAACGTGTGTAACGCACGTTGGTGCGAGAAAAAACTGCCGTATACGAGTGTATGAAAAAAAGGGGCGAATCGGATTAATCGCAAATGCCACTCACATTCTGCGCAGCTTTCTATACGGGGAGAAAGCCTTCGGCGGGATTTCCGTGATGCTGTTCTGCTCCAAACGCCTGTGAATGATTGACAACAGAGAGAATAAGTTAAGAAACTTTTAGCCCCGTGATAGCAGGATTTTTCCGCGCGCACATTGCCCGAGGATACGCGTGAAAACTTCGTCAACACGAAGCGATCGATACTCTCTCTACTACGCAGTCAAAATAATTAGAGAACATTCCCAGCATTATGGAAAAATTGATTTTCGATTAATATCAGTTTTATATTCAGCCGAACTCTATTTTATACTGTAGAATATCTACTTATACTCTGGAATCGATTTTGAGAACTCTGGAGTAGTGTTTTGAGTTGAGAGAACTCGATGCTCGGGTTGCAGTTTTTTGAGCAAAGGTTTTTCGTGGTGAAATGGATATTTGGCAACTGTACGCGGAAGGTATTAGGTCGGAGCAAAAGTTCGTTCGCTTTATTGAATCAGATTTCAGAAATTCAGATGAAAAACTAAATTGCGATATTTAATTGTAGACTAAAAGTAATAAGGCTCTAAGTGGCAATTTTTAAAAAATCGAGATTACAATCAGAAACTGCTTTAACATGGATGTTTTCAGATGTTCGCCTCAGATTGCTTTGGTTTTCGGACCTGTTTTAGGGGATCGAAAAATAACAAATACGTGTTTTTTTATTTTGGCCCGTTTGCATATTTAGGGGCTCAAAGCAGCCCTCAAAGTTCATAAGCGGAGGTACAAAAGTTCCTATTGTTAGTTTAACCCTCGGTTGTCACATCTATTTTTTCGAACGTATGTAATTGTCACACTGGGTAGATTCGACCCAAGCCAATTTTTACTCAGCTACTTTTTAAAAACTATCTGTTAAATTAAGCCGCAAAAATTCTGAGATAAACTTTGAACATTGTGGAATATGTCTATAGCTTACAATTAGTGCACAAATATTGTATGTCTACTTTTGTGAAATTTTAGTTTCTATATGAAACCAATACTTCTTAACTATTTCTTTATGTTGTATAAAAATCACATTTATATCTAGTTCATAAATATGTCAAAAATAATATTTCTGTTCATTGTATGTTCCTGAATATTATATACGATTGTATGTTTCAACATGTTTTTCTCGAAAACGTTAAAAGTAGACATAGAATATTTATGCACAATATATTCTACAATGTTCAAAGTTTATCTGAGAATTTTTGCGGCTTAATTTAACAGATAATTTTTAAAAAGTAGCTGAGTGAAAATTGGCTTGTGTCGAATCTGAGAAAGTACATTGCTAAAAATTTTAAAGTAGCATCAGGTTTAAACAGTAGTCCAGTACCATTTTCAATGATACATTAAAGATGTTTTACTTCAAAGTCAAATTGTGAGACAACCGAGGGTTAAAGAATATTAATTATTCTAACATTGTGTTGAATAAAACTTGAATACACAATCTTATTATATTCTTTAAACTAGCAACAGGAACTTTTGCGTTGTCATATGCGTTGGTTTAAATTTATCTAAAATTCTAGAAATTTGTTCTTTGAAGGACGAACAAATTAATGAATTCAGTTATTTTTGAATTGTTTTCTTTAAAGTGGGGGGTGGTCATATGCGTTGGTTTATATTTATCTAAAATTCTAGAAATTTGTTCTTTGTCGGACGAACAAATTAATGAATTTCAGTTATTTTTTAATTAATTTAATTTCAGTTAATTGAGTAATTGATCTATAAATTTAATTTTTAAATTGTTTAGATAGTAATTGTTTATGTAAAGATTTAATTTAAAAATGAATGAAAGTTTGATTTAGTTATTAAATTTAATACCTCTTTGTACCTCTTCTTATGAACTTTGAGGGGAGCTTTCACCCTCTAAATATGCGTACGGGCCAAAATAAAAAAAAAACAAGTTTTTGTTATTTTTCGGTTCTCTAAAACATATTAAAAAAGGAAAGCGATCGGACATCTGAAAACCTCTCCTTATAAGTGCCATTACTGACAACGTGAATAAAACACTAAATGCCATTCGTCTAAGTGACTTACAATAAATTCTAAAGATCATGTCACCACGTGTATGTCACAACTAAGGTGTTGGTTAAAAGTTTCCCAGTGCCCATCAGATGTTGCACATGTTGCAAGTTACTCACATTCATTTACCTTGCAGCAGATATACTACCTATGGCATTTAGCGCCTACCTTACCTCATCCTCCTTGGCACTTAGAGCGTTTCATAAATTATTGAACTCGTAACACATTTCCCCACTGCATTTTCTACAGTCCCTTCACTTTTTTCATGAAAGACACTTAATTAAAATGTCAAATAATGCATCACTCAAAAAATTAACCGTGCATACCTTTATTTAAAAAATCTATTTTGGCACACAAACCCTCAATTTATTACTTTCAGTCTACAATTACAGAAAAATAGTAAAAGTGGAAGATCCTCCATAATTACAGCCCCGTCTTATTCAATTTTGATCTCGACACCGAATTGAGAAACAATTCTCCCTTGTTTTAAAGTAGCTACAGTGGAAAAACTGAAGGAACTTTTGCGCCGTCCAAATAGAATAGAATCGTGTTTACGAACAGTTCTGTGGTGTCCTCGGGAAGGTGGATGGGCACTTTCGTCAAAGAATTCTCCCTGCAGTCGACGATACCTTCGCCGCATTTGCAAGGATGCGGGCACTGCTGTTCCGCGCTGCACTCCGAGCCGGTGCGTTCCACTGGCCCCGAACACTTGAACTCGTGCTCCTGCGCGCGGGAAAAAGGGAACAGTGGTATTTTTCATCGGAGGAACGGCGCCTCGAGGCTCTACAGCGGTCGTAAAACGCGTAGAACAATGGGTGCGAGTGTCGTCTGCCACTCGGAATACGCGGGTCACCGAGTCGAGCCGAATTGCTCGCGCATTGATGAAATCATTCTTACGATCCGTTTCAGAGAATCTCCAGGGGAAACGGTAGCGGTTTAAGGGTCGCGTACAGTGATAACGAAGGGAGCTATTTGGCCAAATTAGGGGAGTAGAATCGTGTTATTTGGGGATTTGGAGATAGGGCTAGTCGCGTTTAATAAAATAGTTTTCATGGCACTGGTGTTGATACTTTACGGGAGTTTTAGTGTTAGAGGGGAACTTGAGGTTTAAAACTTCATCGAGTGGTGATAAAATGAGATGCCTCGGTTGTAATGTTGCAGATACCATGTGAGGCTCTGAAGATAGCTTAGTGCTCTGAATTTAAATAATTCCGGGCAAAGGGTAGTGTTTTGGGGGGGGGGGGGGGGTGGATTGAGATGCTGGATTGAAGGAGGTGTTCCGGTCTGGAGCCCATAAAAATAGGTGATCTTTAAGAATTAATTAAAGGAAAACTACTACATATAATTCAATCGGACTTTTTGCATTGAATTAAGGGTGACTTAAACTATAGAAATAAATTTTTTGTTTTATAATTAATCGTTGCAGACGGCACTGGGGAGTCGTTAAAGTCGAAGCGTCAAAAAATTCATCTAACTAGGGGAATGCACACCTTCTGCAATCGGTTCTGGAATGAGACTAGGTGGACATTGTAGTACACACCTAGTGTTACAAAACCATTAAGGGTTTTATCAAAATGGGCCTTCGTTTTCGAGAAATTTGAGTTCAAAGTTTCGCGCGATACTAGTAGTTCAGTTGCGCAAACGTTGTTATACAGTATTATGATTACAAATTACAAGTATAATACAAGTACAGATATAATATAAATATAATAAAACCGCAAATTACAAATAATATCATTGCAACAATATTATTATTATTATTATTATTATTATCGATGATGCATTAAATTTACTACGTCTACAATTGCGAGTGATTTTATATATTTGAAAAATATGCCGAGGACGTCGAGGCTGCAGACTGTCGAATAGCTGACGGTCATACCTGACCGTAGAGATAGTCGTATACCTGGTTGAATAACTGTTCGTAGGGGGTGGGTTTCTCTTCGAAGGGACTTCCTTGCTATTATTTGTAATTTGCGGTTTTATTATATTTATATTATATCTGTACTTGTATTATACTTGTAATTTGTAATCATAATACTGTATAACAACGTTTGCGCAACTGAACTACTAGTATCGCGCAAAACTTTTAACTCAAATTTCTCGAAAACGGAGGCCCATTTTGATAAAACCCTTAATGGTTTTGTAACACTAGGTGTGTACTACAATGTCGACCTAGTCTCATTCCAGAACCGATTGCAGAAGCTGTGCCTTCCCCTTGTAAAACGGTGGAACCTGTAGCACCTAAGCCATTGGTCTGAAGTAAAAAAAAATACCTAAATGCTTAGCCAAAAGCAATTTCAAGGAGTTTAAGATTGAGGGATTCAGGTTATCTGCGAGATTAAATTCACTTAATTCTATCTGTGAAGTATCCTTTCGAACCTGTATATCGGCGATATTTCGATCCTTGAGATGAATCGGAGAAGCGCAGCGCGTGTGTTGGCCAAGGCGCGGATGCGATTTCAAATGTTGCGCCAGCCAGGCTAAATGGCAGTCGCAAGAAAGTGGATTGTCGAGGAGCTTCAGCGTTCTTAGATGCGACAGAGAAGTCACCATCTCTTTGCCCAGCATCGTCAACTTGTTGTTGTTCAGCATTCTGCAGCAGACAGATCGAATTTATTATCACTTTTCACGTCAGTAAAATTGTCTTCTTTCCTTTAAAATTATAGATTATTTTACCATTTTATTTTTTGGTAAAATACTTCGTCTACTCACAGAATTTCTATGTCCTTGAGCTCTCGTAACGATGCCTCGTCGATACAGGTCAACACGTTGTTGTCCAGTAGTCTGATGACGAAATGAAAATTCGATGAAATTATTCGTATTTTTGAAAATTAAGTATAATTTATTTATTTATTCCACGAGTAAAGACCGTTTAGTTTACAATATACAGTTAATAAAGTTAACAAAGAAACAGTGTGAAAGAAAAGAAAAGAAAAGAAAAGTCCGTACAAAAATAAACAAACAATAAAACAAGAATAAAAATTCTCTTCGTCTAATTATTGTGGATAATTTCTGGGAATAATGACGTTTGTTTTATGCCAATATCGCGAGATAATGAAAAGAGAAGAAGTATAATATAAAAACCATAAAGAACGGTTTGGAAATTGTTAATTAAAAATAAGGGTTGGGGAAGTAATAATATAAGAATGGCCTGTCGTAAAAGTAGAATCCAGAATGTACGTTTCATTCTACTTCGAACTGTCTTTTTTACGACACCAAAGAATTCGAAATTAAAGTGGAATTAGTACTATCATCCTTTGGATGTCTGACCAACGCGGGTTATACTACTTAACCAGGAGCTATATGCTTGACCTACTCCACTAGTTCGAACTGTAATTTGCCCAGTGCCTCTATTACAACGATTCTTCGCTCTCAATCGATTTTTAAAGCACACTCACAAGTATTTCAATGACGAAATTCCTCTCAGCGTCTTTGGTCCGATCGTGGCGATCTGGTTGTGGCTGAGGTCCCTGAAATCAATCGAAAACGGACCATCAACTCCACTAAAAACTGGTTCGAAATTTGTAAAAGCTTCCAGGCTTGTACAAAAATTACATAAACGTGTTTTTTTGCAGATTTTTGTAAAATAACCTTTAATTATTTCTGTTCAGTGAGGACATAAGAAGAAATCACTCGAACCTAAGGGCATATTTCCAATATAATAATAATAATGGTATCGACTGTATTGCGTCACAAAATATAAAAGTAATTAGGTGACGAATGGTTGAGCTTCAGCATGACTGCTGTTATGAAACCTAACACTATAGACAAAATGTTATACTTAAAGCTAAATGATATACAGGGGAATCTAGGACTCGGAAGATTAAGAATTAGAAAAAAATTAAGGGAAGTGGACTAGGATAAAGGAGTGGACAGCACGATTGAAAGAAAAGCACACCGATCGAATTTCCACAGGAATATTGTTATAATACTAATAAGGGAAGCTGGGTTACCCGAACGTTCTGATTTTTTAGAAACTGTACGGATTTGTAGAGGACCTCAATAGAAGACTCAGACAATTTTTTGTTTGTGCCCATTTTCGGTTCTTCCGAGTGAAAACACCCCTTAAATGTTAAGGTGTGATTTTGTACTTTCCTGTATGCCTTGAAAACTGTACTACTTATTAATTATATAAAAATATTATTAAACTGTGTAATCAAATTACTTAAATTTTGTAATTTAAACAGGAAAACGTCCCCCACCATAAATTTTAAACAATTCGGTTACATAGTTTTATACAGCATGAAAAACATTAAATTTTCTTTAAAACAATTTTTTATGCCTATTATAATATTCAAAATATATCTACTGGAAAATAGAAAAATACTCATTAACCATTAGGGTGTGTTTTCACCCCGAAGAACCGAAAATGGGTACAAAGGAAAAATTGCCAACTACTTCTATTGAGATCCTTTCACTTCTAAAAAGATACATGGAAGATATCACTCCAATTACTAAGAATATTCGTAACAACGTGCAATCCACAAAGAAGGAGCACAAGTGCATTCATTAAAATTCCACGCTCCGACGAGCAGATAAATCACGCGCAATTTCTCTCCAGACGATGTCGAATCGTTCTTTTCGAGGGAATCCAATCGCCGCCGATGTAAATGCGTCGAATAAGAAAGGAAATTTCTTCGCGTCCCGCTTTGTCATTTATACGGGGAAACAGGTTGCCTCGATTACGTAACGGTGCACAGAGGGAACCCTCGAAGACACCAGTGGCATCGATCAATTACCCTCGCGAAGTTCCACCGTAATGGTTGGTGCGTCGACCTTTCGAACTTTTCCCTCTCGCCCGGCTAAAGGTCGGTTTCCAATGGCTGACTCGCGCCGGTGTGTGCTCCACTTTGTCGCAGTCGGTCTCGAGTTCGCTTCACATTCGGGATAAATTATTCAGTGGCCCCGTCGGGTGGCCACCGCGGGCATCTGGATACACCTCTTCGCAGAAAACTCGGGGGCCGAGTCGTCAACTCACGTGCGACCGTGTGCACGTGCGACGGTCACGTGGACAGGCTATAGATTTCTTGACGGTTTCACGGGGTCGTTACTCGAACAACGAGTGACCGTTTCCACGGCTTCACGTGACACCTCGGTGCACCGGCAGCCCTCGAAACCTCCTTTTCTCTCCTCGTTTCAGTAATTCCCAGGAATTACGAACAAATCGATTTTACTCGTAGCAATTCAAGAATCTTCTTAATATTAGGTTTTATTGTTGGCGGAAAAAAAAAGTTTGGGTCGACGGGACTCGAACCCGAGATCTGCGGGTCCTCTGCATATTGCCTAATGGGGCGCCACCTAGGGTAAACTTCATTAATCATTGACACTCCGGATTAAAAAGCCAAATATTAAGAAGTACGGGCTTAGAATGTACGTTTTTACAATTTCTTATTTTTCTTCCAATAAAACACTGCAAATTTCAGTAGTTGAATTACACGTTTTTCATCTGGCAACACCACAAAAAGGTCTTAAACGTAGCGGTGGGACAAGGGTCGAGTTTTACACGTTTTCTTAAATTTTTGATAAGAATTAAATATATTTTTCGATTTATAACTAATGGATTGAAATACAGATTTATTAAGTCTTCTAGGTTTTTGAAGCGAATGAAGTCTGTTTAAACTTAGTTCTTAACTATTTTTTTCTACATAACCTCAAATTGTCGGGTGCCAATGATTTTACTTTTATGCCCATTTTTGTTTTTTATTGAATATTTTTAAGGACTTAAGGGGTTATGCCTAGTCAGCTTTCGAAAAAGAACGCGATATTCGGGAATTTTTTGTGGAATATCTACTGTGTATTTTTTACAACTATTCGCTTATTTTAAAAATACATATATGTAGCAACTGTCAGTAATTTTGTTATAGAAAAACATAAAAAATTAACGAATAACAGCCATTCTCTCGGAAGCTGTTTTGATAAAGCCGCTGTGAGGTGAGCAAGTTCTCTGAGCCGGATCATCTGATGTTAAAAATTTAAAAACATTGTGTTAATATATAGTTGAATTCAGTAGATGAACGAAGGTTTTTTTCAAAAAGTTGATTTTTGACAAAATGGCGGCCGTTTAACGCAAAACCACGCTTTTTCGCTGTCGAATTGTTCGTTTTTCGTTAATTAAAAATAGAATTTTTGTTTCCGAAATATTTTGCTCACCGATATCAACACAGCTTCCGCGAAAATGGCTGTTATTCGTTCATTTTTTAATGTTTTTCCATAACAAAATTACTGAGAGTTGCTGCATTTATGTACTTTTAAAATAAGTGAATAGTTGTAAAAACATATACCGTAAATATTAACAAAAAATTCTCGAAAATCGCGTTCTTTTTCGAAAGTTGACAAGGCATAACTCCTTAATAGGTACACAAGTTCTTTTATTTAAATGCATAATCCATAATCATCGATAAGAACTGAAAATTAAGACCATGTAAAAACTTCACAAACAATATAAACATTCCAATTGGGATTTCCGCTTAGAGTCCCAATCACTGTACATACAGTTTACCCTATGTGCCAATCGCACCATAAAAACGCCGAATGCCTACACTATAGAAGCTCCATTCAATTCTGTTCAATTGGAATCACATAAGACTCCAATAGCAGTGCCTTCCCTAACAAGAATGTTACCACAATCGTCACCACCCCTCGATCTAGATCATCCTACCCGATTGCTCTCAGACCCGAAGCCACCCCATTTTCTCCCAACCCTACCCGATCACTTCTGATACCACAGGGAGGGTTTAAAGAAAGAGCCTAGGTCGTGAAATTAAAAAACCCAACTTGTAGGAATTGAAGAACTGTCTTCTTAATACTATGGTGTATAGAAAAAGCTCCGATTGAATTCAGATAAGACTCCAATAGTGCCTTCCCTAACAAGAACGTTACCACAAACATCGCCACTTCTCAACCTAGATCATCCTAGCTGACTGCACCCAGAGACGAACCCACCTCATCTTCCCCCAAACCTACCACTTGACTAGAATCACACATACGTCCTCATCGCGATCCGGACTACACAACTAGGATATATCCTTCCTTGGCCAACGGCGGAGCCAGTCACGACAAGTGGATCCTCCGAATCCTCTGCTCATTTAAATAGATTGCGTTCCGTCTCGCAAGTATCCGCGGGAAGCCGGTTGCGCTGTACACGAGTTAACCAGACGTTCGGCGATGATAGGTTAGGGGTCTCGGTGCACGGTTCACCGTCGGCCATCCATCGGCCACGGAGCTAGCAGCCTGTAATTATGTCCGCCGGAGAGGCCACGGCGCATCCCGACGAGATGAGGACGAGAAACAAAACTAGAAAATAGAGGGGGTCTCGGGCGGGAGGGAGACGGCGCCGGGCTCGGGAAGGAGGAACGGCAACGGTCGGTGTATTCCGAGCACTCGGGAGCGCGAACATACGGCAAGAACTGGCAGATTTAGACTCCTGCTTACCGGAGCCAATCCTGAAAGCAATTACCGAATTTCGGCCACGTAGACACGGCCACGGGGAACAAAAGGAAGACGATGCTTTTAGTGCTGCCAGTTTCATTTGGGGTCCGCTGCTGGGCGGCTTGATCATGATAAGTTCCTAATTCGAGCGGGCCAATTGGGCGGGAAACGGGATGTTTCTATCGATAGCTGGATTACAAGGGGATCTGGGTAGTCATTTCCTTTTTATACGCAGTCGTGCACATAAATTCTTTGAGCAATAAAAATGATTTTACGTAGTGAAAAAATTAAAGCTGGGGTGAATTTTTTATATTTCATTTCGCTGCGGATGAAAAGAAAATACCTACCGCGGATTTTCACTTCTGGCAATATAATAATTGAAAAGAGAAAATAGCTTGAAACCCGAAAATGGCTTCTAACTCTGACGATGTTCGTTATTTTTCTCTCATATTTACTGAGCACTGGCCCCAGCCTCCAGAACACCCTGTACAATTTTGTGTACGGAGGCAGTATGGTGCAAGGATAAATACGGCAGAGAATTTCAATAATTTCCAAGCGCGCAGTGAGACCGACAGATTAAACTCCCACCGCGGCTGCAGCCAATCCAGAAAGCAATTACCGAATTTCGACGTAGCCGCTCCTTCACTGGAACTAACAAAAGGACCTCCTGGACCTATCCTTCCTCTCTCTCCCTCGCTCGCGTCTGCTCAATTCGAAATGTTGCTGGCGACGTGCTTTGTGCTAGCGCGATAAGAGTGGGATGAAACGAAACTGGGATTGATGGTGTCGGGGATCATAAGAGCTCTGTGCTTTCGGTCGTCAAGGAATCCCCGTGTCTTGGTGACTTCCGCTTCGCCTAAGCTTTCTCTCGTCGCGCAAAATCTAGGGAAAACCTTGCACCTATGCAGAGTAGCTTGATGCTTCCTTTGACCACTATTTACGGAAAGTCGTTCGACTTGGAATTCAAGGGGCGTGTGGGCATGTGTTTCCTTAAAAATTGCCGCTGGAAATAGCGAGCTGGGTGGGTTGCTCGGCGCTGCATTCGTAACAGAATTTCGCGGGAATAATTAAGGAACTTAAGTATTCATGGTTAATTAAGAATTACGAGGCATTTGCATACAGCAACCGTGGCCGGCCGTAATAAGCAGAATTATTTACCGCACGGAAGTACGAAGAATTATGATGAATTTTTATTATATAATTCATCGTGCTACTTCCGCGTCTCCTTCGAAGGATATGTTGCAATTTAATAGTCGGTTTTACGAGTCTTCGGTGTCTGCGTATGAATTACCCTTGGTTAAGGGTTGTGCAGGGCGATTCAATAACGAATCTTACAATTTAGCTAACATCACGATCCATACCACGTGTATTAACACGTTAAATCCAAAGTTTCATTATAAATGTTCAAATCTACATTCGTGAACGAAATTCTCTTAACCAAAAAATTGCAGAAATAATTAGAAATGAGTACGAAACGAGCACAAATTTCTGCAATTACTAAATGAGTTCCTCTTGAACTGCCTCTGCAATTTAATTACAATTTCATTTCCCCTCATTATTATTGTTATTATTATTATTATTATTATTATGACTATATACCGATCCTCCATAAGAAGCAAAATTTTGTACCCGATTTTCTCGCACACTTTCGAGTAAACGACCCACTTCTGCGCCATGCCATTTCCAGAATTCCGAAGTAAATCTGCCACAGTCGGTTGATATACGTCTCGTCGGGGCGATATTTCGCAACAGCAACGAAATTCCATGCCGAGCGGTCAGCAGAGGCGTCGATACGCGCGGCTCGCGACGAAATAACGCGCTGGCCGTAAATCCTGGCGGCGGAGGAGTCGTAAGGCACTCCGGCCGATGCGTTTTCGTTGCTTAAATCACCGCGACGCCAGGTTGTCAAAGCGACGGGCAGGAACGTTTGTCCCGGTTATTATCGGCTTAAGTGTACAGGGAACAAATGTTATTGCGTCGTAAATACAAGCTTGTACCGTTGAACGAGTCGTTGCTGTTACGTGGCTGAATATCGCGTTTCAGGCGCGCGCAATATGCCTGCACGGCGGAGTGATACTAATCAGCCAGTGTGTCCGCGCCCCTTTCCATTGTGTCAAACCATTTATTACCAGCGAGTTTCGTCCTCTTACCACCTTTTCGAATGGCTCTTCGCGATGGGTTAATCACACGTCTCGTCCGCGGCGGCTGTCCACGCTGCTGGGAGAAGTTTCAGCGATCGCGAAGGCGATCCTTCCCTCGATCCAGGTGTCTCTATATATGTGTGCACCAGACGACGTGACCCAATTGGCAGTTTGAGTGGCGCAAGGTTTAAATAGTTTAAAGAAATGCCCGTTTAAATTGGTCACACCTTTCCCAGCGATTGCTTCTGCGAGGAAAGTTTTGTGCGATTTTCTAGCTTGGTTTTCCTATTCAAAGCAAATATTCGGGGACCTCAGTCAATAACTTTAGATACATTGCTGAAAATAGGCTTGTGAACGCACGCTCAAAGCGGTAGGATAGGGTGGGTGGAAATCTCTCGGCGCGGAAACACGCCCATGCCACACACTCCAAGTGCTACTTCATTTTTAATCGTCGATATATTGTGACTGGAGTGATGGTGGAAAATTTTCCTTGGACAATTTTCTGTGTTTTTGGTGGATTTTTTACTGGATTGGAGAGACTGTTTTGGATGTTGTGGATTAGAAAATATTGGCTCACAACACTTGGCTCACAAGCACTACTTGCTTTCTCGCAGGGACCCCCCCCCCCCCAGGTTTTTAAGTTGAATCCTTTACTCAGTTTATCCAAACTTTCCTTGGACGATTTTCTGTGTTTTTGGTGGATTTTTTACTGGATTGGAGAGACTGTTTTGGATGTTGTGGATTAGAAAATATTGACTCACAACACTACTTCTTTGCTGTCTCGCAGGAGCCCCCTTCGAGACAAAATCACTTCGTTAACAATAGTCCGATTTACATGAAATTTGGTATGATTTTCATCGGAAAAACATAAGAAATCCATCGGTGTCACTTCCATATCGATACGATAAAGAGTTAAGAATTATTTTACTTCTGAATCAGGTATGAATCTTTGGCCGACCGCAGCGAATCGAGGTCGGCCCCCCGTAGTCGAGGGTAAAATATTCATTACAGTATATTAAGAAGTTCTTTATTGTTCATCGTGTCGATATGAAAATGACACCAATGGATTCCTGGCGTTCTCCCGATTAAAATTATACTAAATGTCATGCAAATCGGACTACATTTACATCAACAATACAATTATAAGAAGAGTAGACTTTTTTACCACACTCTCTTATTTTAGTGAACAGGGAAAGGATTAAATATACATAAAATTGGATGGAAATGTTAGAGGGGTTAAAGCAGGGGCTCTCCAGCGTAGGGGCCCCTCACGCGCTTGCTTCCCCTGCCAATCTTTCTTTCACGCAGCGTGCTTTCCGTTGTGAAGGAGACCGCGCGACGCTACGAAGGCTACCATGCCGGGCTAGCCGGGCTAGCGTCTTCGCGGTTAACGTCGCGCTGTATCCCTGACAACGCGGATGAGAGTGGGAGAACCCCGAGCTTACGCGTAAGCGACCTTGGCGAGCCCTGGGTTAAAGAATCAAATAAAGAGAAGTGGTAAGAAGAAAGTGCGAAAGCCGGCAAAGTCGCGAACAGGAATGACCTGAAGGTCGTTTATGATTTTATGGGTTTATGATTTTTTGGAGGTATGTACGTTACGGACGGAGGTCTGCCGTGCAGATGTGCAGTTGTAGCGCTCTAGCTGGTAATCCCAAAAAGTTACTGTTAGGCACGTAGAGAAAATTACAATAGTGAACGAAAGAAAACATTCGACGGTCAATTGCTGCGGCCGCACACGAATCTACTGTTACGATGTAATTTGAAATAATGCAAAACATTTGTTCATGGAATTTCCTTCATTCTGGTCCGAATTACGTCGTTCTTGGTATTATTTTCATCGGAGAAACATAAGGAATCGATTGCCGCCGTTTTCGCAAAGATCTGATGAGAAACTCGGAAATCCTGTTCATTTCTCACTTCTTAATGTTATTCCAACCCCTTCGAGGGTCGAAAGCCATAAAATTCGGTGAGGTACCGCAAGGGGTTGACCTCGCCACAGGGTGCCAGACGGCATCTTTCTGACAGGGATCGCTCCAGAATTACGTTCTGTACTCTGTAAGTTCTCCAGAGTCTCGGGTAGTTTTCCCGGGTAGCGCTTATCCGCGAATTTTCTTCGTCCCGGGTATCTCACGGGTACCCGGGTACCCGGGTATCTCGGGTGCTCGGTCCACAGCTACAGCCCTAGTCGGAACCCTGCGCACACGTTCCCCGGGCGCCACTCAGGCGCATGCGCGAGTTTTTTTCGACTTTTCGGAAAATTTTTTTTTTTTCAAAACTTTTCCATCTTCCGCGGTCTGGGCCCTGCGCGCACGTCCCCCGGCGCCGCTCGTGCGCATGCGCGAGTTTTTTTTCGACTTTTCGGAAAAAAAAAATTTTTTCGAAACTTTTCCATCTTCCGCGGTCTGGGCCCTGCGCGCATGTCCCCCCCGGCGCCGCTCGTGCGCATGCGCGAGTTTTTGTCGACTTTTCGGAAATTTTTTTTTTTTTTCGAAACTTTTCCATCTTCCGCGGTCTGGGCCCTGCGCGCACGTCCTCCGGCGCCGCTCGTGCGCATGCGCGAGTTTTTTTCGACTTTTCGGAATTTTTTTTTTTTCGAAACTATTCCATCTTCCGCGGTCTGGGCCCTGCGCGCACGTCCCCCCGGCGCCGCTCGTGCGCATGCGCGAGTTTTTTTCGACTTTTCGGAAAATTTTGTTTTTTCAAAAATTTATTTTCTTTCGCGGTCGGAACTAGAGCTGTTGATACCCGGGAGAACGGATACCCGGGAAAAAAAAAATTCCCGAGTAGGCGCTACCCGGGTAAAATACCCGAGATACTCGAGAGTCTCGAGATCTCATAGAGTACCGTTCCATAATTGAAGCCACACTGGGCATCATGGCCTTCGGGTCGAACTCAAGATCGACGGATCCTCCGCGTACTGTAAGAATGGGCGATACAGTATCGAAATTTTCGATGTTAAATATCGATATTTGGAGTGTCGATACATAACCTACTAGTATCGAATTTCGATACTTAAATGATTATGCAATTCCATTTATTTACGAAACTTCAATTGATTAAACTAAATGAATTATTTAAAATTTAAATTATATTTATAAATAAACTGTTCATATTAAAGTATATGTAAATTTTTCGTCTTCTCAATTTTTTTCTCAAAAAATGGACTTACACCACTTTCAAAATAAATGGTCCATATCGTAAAATAAAACTACTCGTATAATAAATGTACATGTATAACAAAAAAATCTAGTATTAATTAAACTATAATAAACCTTCAGTTTCTTATTGTTTTTTATTTATTTTATGTATCGGAATGTATCGGTATGAGCTGCAACGATATTTTCATTCCGATATTTTAAGTGCATCGATATTAGGGCTGTCGATACGTATCGATACGCTGTATCGATATTTGTTAAAGTATCGCCCATCCTTAGCGTACTGGCCAGTGCCGTTACCAATTCCCCCAACACCGACTATGCGAGGTTACTTTTTTTTGAATGTACAAATAGGAAAACTAACAGGGCGCCACCTACAATGTGCCAATCGCACCACCATTCCCAAACTCCAAATGCCTACAATTGATAACTCAAGTGGTCGCAGTTTCGTCGAGGCTCACCACAATTATTCTGCGTGCCACCAATCACAGTATAGAAATGGTCCCAGCAAAAATGAAGATTCTATTCCATTCACCACACGGTAAAAATAATCTCCCAACTATTACAAGCAGAGGTACCCATTCAGGAATACAACTGGCAGGTTTCACGACGCATAGTTGTCATTTTTCCCTTGCAAACATGGGTTGAAGACGTTTCGGTGAAAAGAGTGCCCAGGGCTCGCCCCCCCCCACCCGTTTCGAGGGGGCCCTCGACTCACCCAGATGAGGGATTATCAAGCGGCCCGGTCGGCCGTGAGAACCTCGCCGAAGCTCGCAACATAATACGTCCTTTTGTAAGCTGGCTGATCCCAGCCTTATCATCAGAAACTGTAGGTTACGTGTCCGAAGGGCAGCGGTGGAGGAAGGCCTCGAAGACTTGGGGAACTTCGGAGCCTCGTCTGGCCACTTCGCAGGATGATAGATGGCCCATCTCCATTTCCCGCCTCCCTTTCTTTCCTCCTTTTGTTTCGCCTTTCGGCTTTTCGGCCTCCCTCCCCCTCTGCCACCTCCTCCCTCGGAGTCGTCGCTGTCAGTCATGACGAGGAAAGTGAGGTACTTTTTTTTCCACCGCGGCTTTTTGACTCCTCGAGTGGCTGCCATCGAGTATCCTCGACACGGAAGCCGCGTATCCCCTCTCTCGATCACGATAGAAGCTCGATGCCCTTTTCTTCTTTCTCCCTCCTCCTCCCTTCTGTGTTCGTTGCTGAGGGACGGAGGCGCGGTCGGAGTGCGGTTGATTAAGATTCAGGATCGTGAGGAACGTTCAGGGAAAAACAGACCTTCGGGTTAATCGCGTTGGATCGCATTCTTTCTCGGTACTCGATCTTCCTGCTGGAGAACTGGTCGACCGGCTCGCGATGTGGTAACTTTTGAAGGCGGTTGACTTCGGCTGTTGACCAGGATGGATGGAATCCTGTTCAAGGGGACGAGGTGGAGGTGTCTAGTTTGGAGGGATCGGTTTTTGTTCTTATACTGGTGGGCATAGGGAGAGCTTCTCTTCGTGGTAATTATTGGACGTGTCTTTAATCAGAGATAGAAGCTACTATTTTAGAGCGATGTCTGTTGCTCACGAAATTGAAATCATTCGATAGCCTAGGGCAGTGGCGCATTTAACAGGGCGGCTGATGCGCACTTGCCGTCTAGGCCCCTGCACAGAAGGCCCCGCAGAGCCCCACGACCAAAAAAAAATTATGATTAGGTATAGGTATCTAAACACTACATTTTTTTCGTACTACTACACTTGGCCTATTTTTAGTAAACTACATCTTCATTTTCTCAAAAAAAATGGGCCCCTGCCCAGAAGACTCCCCTAGGGCCCTATCTTAAAAAAATATGACTTTAACCAAACACTACCTATATATTTTGTTTCTGTACTACTACACTTAGCCCGTTTTTAGTAAACTACTTCTTCTATTAAAAAAAAATGGGTCCCTCAGAACGTTTGCTACCTGGGCCTTTTTTCTTAAATCCGCCACTGGCTTAGGGCCTTGGCTGCCATTTTGAAGCACTCAAATCAGCTGATTTTTAGGTTAGGGTAGTCTCTTAAGATTCAAAACACAGATTTGAGGTATTTTGAGCAAAAATAGATACCAACATTTAAGGGGGGCTTCTCGTGTAACAGCCCCCGAAATTTATGCATTTCTTTGCAAAGACTATTGTTAATATTGCATTAAATTCTTTTGGGATATAAGGAGGCATCTTTAAATTTGTAGAATTTTTTTTATGTCGATCCTTTTTATTATTTATTAATTATTGTGGAATCGCGTTAACCTCTTCGACGATGTTGGCGTCAGGTGTAGCACCTGTCACAGTTATCTGATTGCAAAATAGAAGAAAATTTTCTTAAAGTTAAATAATTTACGCTGTTACTGGACCTAAAATTTTAATTTTAGTTTTTACTTATAATACTGTTTCGTCGATATAAAGAATAATATGATAAATTTGTCTAAGGAAAAAACTTACTTTTTCGTTCAAACGCTATAACTCTTTCAATTTTTAATTTGTTTTCTTTAATGTGGATTAATCCCAGCGTAAAGTATCTAAGTCTAAGAAACATCTATTTTTTTTGCAATCAGATCATTGTGATAGGTGCTCACAAGATTCCACAATAATTAATAAATAATAAGAAGCATCGACATAAAACATATGTTTTCTGCAAGTTTAAAGATGCCTCATTATATCCCAAAAGAGTTTAATAATCCAATATGACCAACAGTTTTTTAAAAAAAAAATCTTAAATATTAGTTACTTTTAGGGCTGTTAGACGAGAATCCCCCCTTAATAATCAGGCACCCGAATCTTCATAAAATTAAAATAACTAATTCTAACCCCAAAGTAGTTTCCTCTAGTGTTTAAATTTAACTACAATTTTAAGATACAACACCTGTATCCACTTCGATTTCGAAAGAGAGCGTATCGTTTTTCGCGCAACATCTTTTAAGGCGCAAGGGAAAGTTAGAAAAGTATTGATTAAACTTTCCCTTTTCTTTTCGCCTTTAAAACGGCGAAACGAGGATCGAGGGGTCGCCTTTAAGGCAACAGCAAAGTTTCTAAACCCTAGAACGGAAAAGTCACGCGTGTTCGATCCAGGGGAAGATCGCAGTGCAGGTTTCACAAACCGAACTCGCGTAGTTCCGCGTTGTACACGTACGTGTGGGTGGTATGTAGGCCATCGTCTGAAAAGTTTATGCGATAACCTCTGTACTGTGTTACGGTGACGAGGGACAGCCCGTGCATCGACTTTCACAAACGTTATCCGTGTTTTAAACAAATTCGTGTGGATAGCCTTCAAACTTAACAGATTAAATAAATTGTAAAGTGAGACCTGCACTGGATAATATCTATTTTTGGCTTTCTTATATTTCATAACAATATAGCTGAAGGATTGTTCGTCTTAAAAAATGGCCCTCGAATTTTTGCAGAGCTAGTAGTCGCTTGCAAGTTCGTCCACAGAATTTTCTATCATATTTGCCTCTTGAAGGCGTGGTTGGCGTTAATAATTACGTGGAGTAGGAGGGAGGATAATTACATTCGATTCTGCAATACTTACAGGCGCTTTAAGTTCATCATGTTGCTGAAGAGGAGGTCGGGGATGTGACGTATTTGATTATTGTTAAGGCGCAGCTTCTCGACGCTTACTAAATCCTGGAAGGCGTCTCTCTCGATGGTGTGAATCTGATTATTCGATAGCCAGCTGTAAAAAATATCCGTGCATGCAGTGAGAATGGAAAATGCAATTTATTTTGCAAACAGGGAGGAACGTAATTTTCAATACTTCAATTTCGTCTGAGCTGCAGTTTACACAATGGTCATTACGATTTTTAATTTGAAAAAACGGGGTCACAGCCAGTTGTTAAATTAATTTACGTTGCATTTATACAGCCGAGAAGGAAATGGAAGCTTTATTAACAGAGCCATGAATATTGGAACCCAAGGGAAAAATACGTCTGACAAATTTCATAGAGTTCCACTAGTTTCACACACAATGCCATCTTCCCCATTGTTTGTAACAAATTTCACAGAACTTTGCCGTCTTTCCTTTCCCTGAAGGCTCTCACTGTTTCCACTCTTGACTCCATTAAATACCACTCGCGATGTGCAGGATTAATGCAACCTACAGTCTGAACAAAATCAAGTGGCCGCTCTGGGGACTCCGCCCATTACGTCATTCGATCCCCCACTTCATTCCAAAAAAACCCACATACACATAATTCCCCCAACACAATGTAAAACCACAAAAAATTAACTTTGAGCGACCAGTTGATTTTTTCGATAATTTATAGTTTCGTGACTTAACAAACAGATTTTTTGTCTACTCACAGAACATGAAGCGTGGCCATGTCCTCGAAGTCTGTCTTGAAGATCACTGAGATATTGTTCCCCTGCAGGTCCCTGGAACAAATAACAACAAATTAGTCTCGCCAGTCGCAAGTGGCACGAGTCGATGATATGAACCTACGTCGCAGAAATGCAATAACCACCCTTCTTCCTAAAATCTCATAAAAATCTCGCTCGTGTCCCTTCCCCCTCCTCCGCGCTGCTTCCGAGCACAAAAGGGAAACCCTTGTCGACAGTGCTTAACTAATTCCAGTCTCCAACCACAGCTACCCACCCCCTCCCCCTCAGCCACTCGTATTTATTTGCCGCGAATAAGTATTCCTGTTCTCGAGGCCGCGCAAATATTTGTCCGTCGCAAAAAGGGTGCGACACAAAGGGCAGCCTTCGGAAAATTTTATCGCGAGCCCCTCCCCTTCTACCCCCTCCCCACCCCCCACCCCGCCCGAAACGTTGTCGCCGTTTACGCGACTGGTCAAAGCGACCCCTTGGCAACGGCGTCACTGTGAAACGAGTTCATCCGACTGTGAGCTGGAATTCGGTCGAGCGATCGTCGAACGGTCCCCGCCATGCTCTTGTACTCATTCATTTATTGCGGAGCAAGGTGAGGGAAACTGCAGTGGACGGGAAAACCCGGCTCTGTTTGAAGAAATCTTTTGAAGCGAAGTGGCTTTAGGATGATCTTCGAGGTAACTTTTTCTCTTCGAATTACACATGCTTCCCTGACCTATGCGACTGTCTCAACCCTCTCATGGCGGGTGCGGGGTCAACAGGGGTTCATTATATTGTACAGGAAGTTCAAAAAGTGGTGGTCGCTGCTTTCACGGGTGAATATACACCTCGCATGGCGAATGCGGCATCAACGGGGATCTATTATATGTACAGGGAGTTCAAAAAGTGGTGGTCACTGTTTTCAGGGATGACTCTACACCTGGATCGGTGAGCATTTGTAAAAAAACATTAGCAATTAATGTTAATTGTATTCTTACATCGACATATTCTCTCGTTGAAATAAGAAAAAGTTTAAAAGCAATATGGGCGTTTGCGACGTGCTCTCAAATGCGTGGAAAATGGTTTCACCTAGTGGATCACTTATTCCATGCCAGAGCTTTATAATTTTTTTTATTTAAAATTAGCAAAATCGGTGTTCGTAGACTGATTCGAGAACTACAGGTCCACCCAAATGACAAGACCCCCATCGTCGAATTCGAAAATGATACGATGAAGGTCGATGCCCAACTCGAGGCTCGGCTGCCTAGTATCATTGTTCCCGTGCTGCACTCCGTAACTAGGAAGCGTGAATTTGCTCTTCCCCGTGGAGCAGGAAGCCCGAGATAGGGGTTAGCCGTCAAACACAGCCGTCTGCAGCCCCGGTCCAGCCAAGTTATTAAGGCCTTATTAAATTGGTTCCTTCTCCCCCTCCTCTTCCCCCAGTTGGAACTTTTTTGCCTGGCAAAAACCGGCAGACGTAGGAGCGAGTAACGAGGCAGGCCTACCCCGACGACTTCTCTCCGTACGAATCCTTTCTTCCTCTCTCCCCCGCCCCACTCCTTCCTCTCTATTTTTTTTGATTCTCGTTTTCCTTCCCCGAACCGACGGCGACGGCGAGGAAACGCAAATTATTTCCTCGTTTCCGTTCCCCGACGGCCCGCGTTCGACGGCGAAACGAGACGGACGAGTGTTTTTAGCGGCTCTTTTAAGCCTTGCGTGAGATTTTAATTTCACCGCGGCGGCAGCGTTTTGGATCGCATTCTCTTTCTGTTTCACTATTTGTCCCGCCATCCCCCCCCCCCCTCGGCACCCTTTGTCACTCTGCCTCTGGATATTGTCGTTGCGCTTTTGGCTGGAGGCGGTATAATTGCGCGGTAAGTGGGCAAAAGCGTCGCTCCGCGGCGAGTGGAAGAGAAAACGCAAGGCTTCCGAGGCGCTTTTGTTCCCGATTCCGCGTTTGGGCTGGCGGAATGTCAGACTGCGCGCTGGATTGCTTAAGAATCGGGTATGGGGCTAATTGTGGGCCGAATTTACGAGTGGAGACTGACTCGCGAGCTTCGTGGTTCGCGGAAATTTCAATTTCAGTAGTATAGGTCAACCATTCGGTCGTTTCGCCCGTTTGATGGATAAATCGGTATGATTGCGTTACATTCTCCCGATACACGCTTCCAGTGTGTATATTGAATGCGAGTTAAACTTATTACCGGCATATTTCAATATTATTACTCCCAGTGAATTACAAAGAATTTATTTACAAATATCGTATATTGGGTTACGAAGTTAATCAATCACGCTGAATTTTTACAGAGAAACACCAGATCGAACATTTCGTAATATCCTTAATTCAATATCTCTTTTCCAAGGTAAATATTTGCAAAAGGTCCGTCCCCAACGATTTCGATGACCGATTACAAATTAAGCCAAACCAACCACTGATCATAGTCTTTTGCAAATATCTCGAAAACTAAAGCCGGGCGACAGTAACACGTATAGGAAAAAGTTGTTCAAAATGTTAACTTTGACAACATATTTCAAGGTCATCGAAATCGGCGAGGACTGGCCCTTTTGTAAAGAACTACCATTTTTAGTTTTAAAATGCTAAAAAAATCAAAACACAATATTGTCCCCGCAGTAGCAAAAATAGCCGACCAAAAAACAGCAATGCCATCTTTCCAGGAGGAAATTCGAAATCAGTGACATTTCGAAACCTCGAAAAGCAATATTTTCCCGCCGGAAAATTAAAGAGCCATTAAAAAATTTCGCAGGCACTCATCGCCGCGTTTGGAGCACAAATTCAAGTTGCAACGATTTCAGTCGCTTATTTAGCGAGCCTGTTTCCAATATTTTTTCAATTTGAGAGAAAAATGAAAAGTTAGAAATACGAGTTATTATAGAAGTCGCGGCAGAGCTGTTTTTCGAGTGACAGATTCTTGCTGGTTCGAAGCTGGAAAGCGTTGCGAGGCGAGCAGAAAGTTGGCTTTTTTTCCGCGGCGAGTTTCAGCTCCGTGCCGCGTCCACCCTCCTCGTGGAAGCGAGAAGTCACGCGCGAGGGCAGACGCGGGGAACAAGTGTTGATCGATGTCGACGTAACTGGTGTTGGTTCGACAGATTTTTCCCGCGCTAGTGTTTACCTTACCGTGAACACGTTTTTTCATTTAACGATTATCAAGAGGATTGGCTATCAACGCGTCCCTGTCGACGAGACGCTCGGGGCCTGTATTTTAAATACTACGCCCTGTACAGTCACCATTTTTACCTGCTTTTTTTTCGACTGACACTGTCGCCTACGAAATGGCGCGATTTCGACACTTGCCACGAGCGTTTGCGACTTGATATTTGAATTTCAGAGATGGTTTGTGCTGGAATGTATTTCCCCCTTTTTTTTCTTTCGTTTGTTCCTCTGCTATTGGTACAGACTTCATCCTTTAGGTGTTTTAGTGTCTTTTTATTCTGCTCCTCTGGTACCTTCTTTTTAATATGTAGCTCATTCGTTCTTCCCTTCTGTTGCTCCTCTCTTTCCTCTTACTTCCACTTTCTCTATGCTTCTTCTGCTCCCTTCGTTTATTTCCTCGTCAACTCTTATCCCCCCAGTTTCTTCCTTTATTTTCTCTTTTCTGCTTCTTCTTTTGGCAACTTTTTTATTATTTGCTGCCCCTCGTTCTCCAGCATTTCTCCTCTCGTTTCTCTCTTTTCCCTTCTTTTATTGCCTCTCGTTTCTTCGTCTTCTGGCCCTTTCCCCAATACCCTGCCCGTACCCTTTAAGTGGCCATTGCAACGAGCATATATAAACAGATATTTCAAACACCTGTGAAGGAGAATTTCGCCGGAACGATTACTGCAACGCCTGTTTATCGAGGCTCCTAATTATTATTCCGAGAATTCGATCTGTTTCGATGTAAAGTGTGCTGAGTCTACGGAACATTTATTCACTCAGAAAATTAATCGCAAAAAATTATTCAGCTTATCTGAGCCACTGCGTCCCCCTTTATGTAAACAAAATTATCGCGACCCACACAGCAGAAGCGGCAGGAACGTCGTTTGCAGATCGAGGAACGATCGATCGGCGTTATCGAATCGGAAGCAGCCGAGCCTGGTCGCGTAATCCAGTTTACCGTCCATTCGATTAACCGTGAAGGCAAAACGAGCGCGGTTGGCAGCGACTAACGAAGCCAATACGAAGAATATGACAACGCGGTGTCATCCCTCCGCCGTGCTTCCACCCCCGACGTCATTCGGAACGCTCGAACAAGACGTCGATATTCGTCGAAAGCGCAACACGCTTTCGTATTTTTTATTTCTAAACTCCTTTTGATAATTGAAGAGGCTTTGAGGAAAACAACTCTAGGTAAGTTCCAAAATTAGTTTTTTTTTATCCGAAAATGTTCTGCGTGCCAGGGGTAATTCTAGAGTATAGAATTTTAATGCAATTTCCCTTTGTAAATAAGTTACCAAATGTGCTAAAAAAATGGTAAATAAATGAATGGTAGCTAAATTCAATTTTGCCTAGAACTAAGAGTATTTTTTATAAATGTAATTCTCTTTCAGGAATTTGGATTGCATTAATGCAAAAAATAGAAAATCTTGTGATGCATTGGGGTTATTGTATACGTAAGCATATTTAGCAATAAAAACAAATCAAATTTCGTAAATAATTTAAAGACAGGGAAGTTTTTTCTTTCTCCTGAAAAATTTGATTTTTGGCACTTGGAGTGATTTCTGCAAAGATACTTCAATTATAATAGATCTCCGCTTGTTCCCTTTTCCAGGACATCGCTGCAGGATATTACTTGAGTCTTTCCATGCTTCCATTGAATCCCCAATAACCGTTCGCCACGCATATTTTTCTTTAATATACCGTGGAAACTTTTTTAATTTTGTTATGGGAGTTATAATACAGACGCGTCCGAGCCTCGCGTACTTTAGTTTCCGCGTTCCTCTTTTTTCACGCTCTTTAATGTCATTGAGACTGCCCCTCGCTCCTTCGCCCGGCAGTTTCTAATAACCCTGAGTTACAGCCCCGCGCGGGGGCGGAGGGGATCGTGCTGGATGGCTAAAGAATTACTCTTCGCTGTCGATGAAACCAGTGATGCCAACAATGTGGAAGCTGACGCAATACTTCGAGGCAGAGGTGTGACTATCGGTGAAGTTATCGATAAATGTCGACAATATCGAAATGTTACCGATATTTCGATATATCGATAATATCGTTAAGATATCGTTAAGGTGAATAGAAGCGGCTGAGGTAGAAAACAACGCATTAATTGCATAATAATAAAGTCATTTAGAATCAATATATTTTAATTATAAGTTATTAATTAAAGAAACAAATACTTTTAATTTCTGAATGGTTTGAGCTTAAAAGAATTGCATATTTGTTTCCGAATATTCGAGAACAAAACATTTTTTTGCTTTTTCCATCTCCGGGTTTATATTCGAATCTCCGGGTTGGAATGTGTGGCACTCCGGGATTTATATGATGGCAACCCTGTTTATTATTGATGACGATATGCCCTAACCTAACTACTTGATCACTTCACACATGTAGATTCATATAAAGACATAAATTCTAATTCAAAGTATCCCAGCATTAACAATGATAAACAACCTTATCTATTTCGACAGCCAAATATCTTTTTATCATATTCTTACGTTGTATTTATTTATTTAAAACACCGATGACAAGTGGCACGTGCGCCGGTGGCGCCGCCAGTGGCGAAAACTTGAAGCCAGCTTCACCATTGGAAGAAATATCGCGGAAACTCCTGAGATCACTAAAACCAAGAATAATTAACACGCAGTCTCTTGCGCTCGCGTAATCACTCTAAAAACAGATTCAATTTCCCTCGCCGGTTTTTACACCGCTCGCCGTTAACCGGCTCAAATATTGAACTAAAAACTTCTTAACTGACCCGAGCCCGGCCGTCAAAAGACGTGTTTCAAACTTGCTAAGCATCAATGAGAATCCCAGAGTACCTTCGTTACTCGAAAAGGGCCAATTTCCTCTGACAACATTCCCACACCTCGGCCGACAAAAAGAAGACGCACCGCGTCGAAGCCTCGCAGCAGTATCCTCCCAGACGACGCAGCGCAGCTTCAGCAGCTGCCAATTCCCTCGCACCGAAAGATCTGCCGTTCGAAATTGCGGAAGTGCGAGTAACCCAGTCACGTCCGTCTCCGCGGGGCAGAAATATCCCAATAGGTGTGGTTTAAATTTACCGATCTCTAAAAACTCGTACACGACCGATTCCGCGTAGAGTGAACGACCTGCGGAGGAGGGAGGGAGGTGGGGATGGGGGGGGGGGCAAGGGAGATGGCAGATTCGTGGTCCATCGCAGCCATTCACAGCCGCCGATGGCATGGTCCGCGATGATACATACAAGTTCGGACTGGCAGAAGGGCGGAACGCTTCGAGCGACAGATTTGTGCTTCCAGGAACGCTAATGCGGCTTTCCGCGGCAGTCCCTGTCGTGTTCAATTAAAATGGCCATCTTCTCGACGAGCGATAATGGCTATCGCCCGTGACCACGGTCCCGGACCAGGGTTCCTCTGGTTATTAAATCGGGAGGGGGCTGGTCTGGAATGGGCTTTTTGTATTGGCGAGGAAACGACTTCACCTGGATATTGCAAGATCCCAGAGGTGCTTTATCGCGCGGGTAATTAATTTCTGGCGGGAGGGCACGGCGGCCGCGATAGCCGCTGAAGAAAGCTTATGGCGGATGATGGGGCGGTAATTGAAGCGAGACACTGGCCAGGTAACGCGAAGAATGTTTACGGTTTACGGGGTGGATTGTGCACCCTGGTAAGCGACACTCGGACGGCGCCTGGGACGCGTAAGTTATTAGGCGTAGCTGTGCGAACTGGATTCCTTCTGATTACGAGTGACCCGCTGGGAGAACTGATTTTCTGTCTCACCGGCAATTATCGGGGAATTTTTACGGTGCAATAAGAGCGCGGAGGGGAATAATTGGAGGGTAAGTGCGATTAATATCGCCACTAGTAATGTCTCGCGAAGTAAGTGCTGATATGTGTTGGCGATGAACTGAAGTAGTAGACAAGCATGTGTGGGAATTAAGTAGTGTCAATGCAGTTGCAGTGTCAATTGAGCAACGTCTAGCGTAGGAGAAGTATTTTAGTGAGTCTTAAGAAATTGTTGAAACGTGAAAATTTTACATCGAATTGGGAGGAAGTTAAGTTTGAAAATTCTGTGAATGATAGAATATTCATTGGGAATATCTGATTAAGGGGTCATACCACTGCGAAGTCGTGAAAAGTTGACATTTTTTAGAATTTATTTTTTAGGAAATGGAATGTTCAACGTAAATAATATTTTGTCCACTTATTAATAGAGTTATTGACAGTATAAAAAAAGATTCTGTTTTACAATTTTAACAGTTTTTTTTAAAAATATATATCGCACTGATGTGAACGCCTTGAAAAAGCGATGTAGTGCTGGTGCAGGTGATTCTGGGAGAACGACTCATGCCAAACCAAAAATTCAAAGTGTGTTGTAGTCATTATTAGTGTGGTTATCGTTGGGAGCACAATTAGTTTGACTGATAAAAAAATAACAAGATGGGGGAGGTTTGAAGTTTAAATGTTGAAATAGGGCGAATTTTACAATCATTTTGCCTTGTAAAAAGTATGAAATTGTTAATAAAAAAAGGTTTCCGAGGTCCCTGCGATACCAACTGATGTGCTGAATAACGTGTGAAAATTTCAGACTGATTGGTCAAATAGTTTTTTGCAATTACCTCCACCAGTTGAAAAAATGTCGTTTTGAGATAATCGCGTTTAAAGTTTTAAAACAACTTAAAAAAATTCGTTTAAATATTTTTTTGTATAATATAAGAATGGCTTAATAAATATCAAAAAGATTTGTTGCATTATATGTAGTATCTACGGAGAAAAAAAATTAAAAATAATCTTATTTTTCGGCCTGTGAAAGTAGAATGACCCCTTAATGACATGTTTCAGCAATTTAATTGCTTCCAACATTTTTGTTAACGAAAACAACGAAATTTCTGGAGCAACAGAGCTGATCTTCTGAGAAATAATATATAGTAATATAAATATTTTGAAATTGCCATTATAAAGCCATTTTTCAAACATAATCCCAATAAACAAATATTTGGCAAAACGCCACCAAAATATTCGCGTGCTAAAAATAATAAATACACATATAAATATAGCTTTAAAAGCTCATAAATACGCAAATTAATCAATACCCCGAGCACAGCCTGGACATCCCATCCAGTACATCCACGACACCCAAGCCATCCAGAGTCTCCCTATAAAACACCCAAGTCATTTACACAGCAGAAAGTCCTCAGAAGCATCGCCGAGATTCCAAGTCAGAAACGACTTTCGCTAAATCAAAAGCCAGAAAGTCCCCTCCGCCCCTATCATCCCTGCCCACCTTGCCCTAGCTACCCAACCAGCGAAGGCTCGAACAAAGTCGCCAGACTGGAAAGCAGAAGGAAAGACTGACTGCGATACATAATCGGGGGGAATCGCCACGGGTCGCCTGTCATGCCGCGAGTCGACGACTCCTGCTCGGTGTACCTTCCCGTTGATTCGATTTATCCGGTTACAATGACGTCCGCCAGGAAATCCAATCGCGCCCCGTGCGGCACATTTTCATCGCGTGGGCCCGCACTTTTGACAGTCGGCTCACGTGCTGGCCGACTAACGAAATTACTTTTCGCGTCGCCGGGACATCCGCGCTTAAATACGTTTCCACGGGGGCCTGGCGAGCCCGCGTCGGCTCGGCCTATCGACGGAGGAAGTCGCCGAGGGTGGCGGGCGAGGTGGAAGACCGAAGATGAAGAGGGGCCACGGCGACGTGTCCAGGAATAAGGTGTCGGTACGCGTCTATATTTGCGCCGGCTTAGATGGACCGCTGGCAGATGTAATCAAAGTTTGCAGACGACCACTCCTGAGGGGACAGGTTGGGACGGATGCGGTCATCTTTCCTGCGTCGATACGCGAGGTATTCTTGCCGATATGTGTGTCGGAGGAGGCTGCCTTTGGAGGATATTGGATTGTCTTGGGAATGGTTCTGGGCGCGTGGCAGGCTGTTTGCAGGCTTCGGGTCAGGTTAACAGGTTGACTGTCGTGTCAACGTGCGTGGCTCCTGGGAGGATTTCTTATGGGGAAATCTTTGGGAGGTAATTTGTTGCTGGAGGTTTAAGTACGGGTATTCTTGTAACCGTAAGGGTGGAAAATTTAAGGGTACATTCTCGTGTAATGTTTTGAAAAATTTAGGATTTTTTTAAAAGAAAACTGTAACACAGGGTGAAAGTATTTTTGGTATTGATTTATACATATTTCAAGGTGATAAAATACATTTTGAATCAGAATTATTTATTATATTCTTAAGGTAGTTCTTGAAGAATCTACTAAATTCAAGGATTCTTTCAAATTCCGTTCAAAACTAATTTGGAACACAAGAAACCCTTGTACAATGTTTAAAATCGATTTACCACATAGTTATCGAGAAATTGTTAATTAAAGTTGATACATTTTAACACAGTGGCATATGGCAGGGTGGAAAAAAGAGGGTTGTCGTTTCAGTTTTTCTTCTGAAACAGGAAAACTATATTCAAGAAGTGTACCAAAATTGGCACAAAAGTACATCGAAGTGTCAGGAAATGAATTTATTAATTTCTTCAAAACTGACCACATGGTTTCTTCGTAAATGCCCATAAAAAATAGGTTCACGTATCTACAAATTTTTTAGAAACTACGTAGAACAGTCAACGTGGCAACGTCGCACAATCGATGTGTTTAGACATTTAAATAGCGAACAACGATTCAAATTCATATGAACATTTTTTCTGACGTTTTAGTTATAAAAGCGACGTTGTCAGATCTGCTGCTCCAATTCTCTACGCTAACCAATTTAATATTCTATTTTCGGATTACAATTATTTATATCAACATTGAACTTTTTAAAATATATATACTTGATGTTAACAATTATTATTATTATTTCTATAGTGTCATACTACTTTATATTTATCGTTTATTACCGAACTCTAGTTTGACTAACATAGTTAGTTAGGAACTACCTTAAATTTGAAGTATCATCGAGAAATAATTTTATTAAATTTTTTTATTACAGTAATAATATTGAAACTTCAATTTTATTTGCAAGTTACTAAAAGGTCAATAACATTTTTAACATATTGTCTGATCTTTAAAGGGCCCAGGCCGACACCCTAGCCAGTCTGCCACTGCTTAGGGGTATTCACTATAGTTCCTCAGATCGTTAGGAGAGACAGTGTGCAATTTCATTGATCGAAACTGTAGAATAAAATCGAGTAAAGTGCCTACGTAAGAATATGAATAAAAACTGGCGTTGACTTTCACTCGTCAAGAAGCTCCCCGCAACAGATTTCTCACCGAAATCTGTACGTGGGTCTTCTTAATGTCAACCATCTTATCTTCATCCCTCGCACTCACTCCGCCTCTCGTCCAACATAAGAATGCTCGACGGTACTCGAGCGATCTGCCGAAATAAAAGTAGTGCCGCGTAAAAAGGCGGGCCAATGAAATTCTTCTCCACTATCGACACGAGGGGCATGCATTTGGCAGGGTGGCTGGCGAACCGTGGGTTTACGCGCCTCGACGTCGAAATGCAAATGGAATCTCTTGATTGAGTTTACCGGCGCGCCATCGACGCCCTACGGTGTGTCTTCGTAGCCTCTCGCCGGGCGCGGAGAAGAAAAAGGGTGGCTGCCGAGTCGATTTGACGTATCGACGGCTTTCCACTCCGCTTGCTACTCACGAATAATCGTGACAGGGGAAACGGAAAGAATGCCAGGCGCGCCGTCCATTTCCAACCCCCGGCCCGGCACGGTATATAGACGCGGCTCATGGCGCTCCAGTCGCAAATGGAGACAAATTTATACGGCCCCGGGCGAAAAAAAAGCCGCCGGGTTTTTCTTTTTGATAAATTGAACCGATCGATTGTTTCCCACTATCCCCCACCCCCTGGCTCGCCGATATTTTCCGCGCCTGAATGATTTGCCTTCGGGCCGCGCCGGGTCAGCGTTCAGTGATTTTTGGTAAACAATGCGGGGGGTGTTTGTTCGTGAACGATTTGCGAGTGTGTGAGAATAGGATTTGTTGCTAAGCTTAAATGAATGAAGAAGGAACGAAGAGAAAGTGATTTTGACGATTCCTTTGGAAATATGTATATCGAGTACTTTAAAGGAATGTCGGATATGAGGGACATCCGGGATGTTTGAAGTATGTATAGTCACGGTGAAGTGGAAAATTTGGGCGCAAAGGAGATTGTAAATGAAGTGGCTTTAAAGTTCCTTTGAGAGGAAAAATAATAATAATAATAATTCTGTATTGCGTCAGTAGACAATTACGAAAGTAACAAAAAGATAAAAAAACAAACGAGTATATATAAGGAAACAAGAAAGAGAAAAATAGTAGGGTTAGAAATTGTGTAGTAGGTACTAGCAAAATATAAATTAAACTTTCAGTTCTCATTCATTTTAAAATTTAATTTTAAAAGTATGTGCACTGCCCTCTGCGCGTTGATTTGGGAACTATTTTATAACCTATAGCAGTCCCATTAAAACAAAAATTCCTCTGGTATATGGTTAATCGAAATCGGTTCAGTTGCTTTGCATTTTCAAATATACGTAAACACATGGCAAGAACATTTTTATATAATGGTATAGATATGTAGAAGTAGAAGTAGAGTGCAAAAGGCGAGGTCCAGCTGTCAGCTGTTGATAACCTAACCTCTAAAAACTACCGATGTTGATGTATTCGTGCAATTAAGGATTGGAAATTAAGAAGAGTTACTTGTCCACGCCTACAGTTATTCAAATTGACCGTCGGTTTAAGAAACTGCACAGAAATTGGCTGGACAAACGACCAGCCAGATTCCAGAGCCACCGATCACGCAATTATTTAGACCTCTAAGCGACTGATAACGTGTGTATTTAATATCTGGTCGACTGGTCGTACAGCTGTTTTAATCTCTAAGCGATTGATCAGGAAACTACTTAGATCTCTAAGCAACTGATCACGAGATTTCTCAGTTACTCGAGTAACTTATCACGCAATTATTTAGATCTCTAATCACTTGATCACGCAATCATTCAGATCCCAGAGCAACTTATCCCTCGACTGTTTAAATCTCCACTGCTCGTATAACTGTTTAGGTCACTGGGCGAGAGATTATATAACCACATATTTACACTCCTGAATGTAGCTGATCAACTATTAGAATCTCTGAGGCAGTGATCGCAGAGCTATTTCGTTCGCGTAGCAAGCAATTAATTTAACAATTCAGATCCTCATAGAGCTGGGCTACAATAATTCATTACGCGTTCCAAACTCCGAGTACATATCTGATCAGTCAAGTGGTGCTCTCCACCAAGCAACTATGAAAGCAACTATTCGCTCGTGACAGCAACTGATCGTCCCAACATGCCATCAGAAATAGTAGTTTCGACCACTTGATCCCTCCCTTTGATCCGGACACTCATTTGCAGCTCCAAGCGGCTGGCTACCGAACTATTTTCATCACTAAACGGCTGTTTAAGCAACTATTCGTTAGTGACAGCAACTGATCGCCCAGCGAGTCGCTGGAATCATTGCTTAAGGCGAATTCACACGGTTCACTTTGGTCGAACGTCCTTGGGTGATTTAACAAAATTGAAAGCAAAGTGAACAGTGGAAATTACCGTTTGTTGTTTTTAAAGACGATGAGAATATTATAAAAAAATGTTGGTACCCCTCGATCTTATAATGGTGTATGATAATAATGTTCACAAATTGTTTATAATTTGCATCGACGCCATTTGTAAGTGAACCAGTTTGTTCATTTTTATTGAAATGTGTAAATATTCGCCTTTCAATTTTGTTCAATGAACTTCATTGTTCAACTAAAGTGGATAAGTGTAAATTCGCCTTTAGGGTCATCTTCGCCGGAATTATTATTTTAGAGCCATCTTATCCCTCCACTGGTCTAGCACCAGGCAACGAAGCAGACATCGCGTAGACAAAGCTCGCTTGGCGATATGGAATTGATCGCCCCCCTCTTCGCCGTATCATAACATTCAGATTTTATTACACGGCCGGAGCAAAGTGTTTGCAATACCTTTCACCTGTCAGCCGCGCGACGAAGACGCAGCTGCAACAAGGACACGGCGACTCGAGGAATGCCCGATGCGACGTGCACCGTTGCGAAACCAGGCGTCTGAATTTATCGAGCTGGCTCGCCTCCAGATGGAAGTTTCTTTTTCGCTCGTAACCGTCCTCCCGGTTGTTCTTCATTCCCGTCAGCCCAGTAAAATCAAATATTAACGATCCGTTCCGCCGCGACGGGGCAGGAGGGGCGCAGAGGGGAGCACGCGCGGCGTGGAATCGCTGCTTTAACCCTTGCGGCGTGTGTAACACGATGACACGCGCGAGGACACGGGCCCCCGGTGATGTATTATCCTTGCGTCACGTCGGCGGAAATAGCCGCCGCCGATAGAGAGACGGACGCGCGACACCGGAAACCGTGGAAAACACGCGGGGAGGCGGGGGGAGGGGGAGAAAAATGATGCACGGCCGCTCGGCCGCTGGCAGACGGTGCGCGACACTTTCGTTTCGGTTGATTAAATGAAATATGCCACCGCGATCGGGACGGGAAAGTTTGTATAATTGCTCGTCGGTCGTTGCACACAGAGAGGGAAGTATGTGCCGTGCGCTGACGGGCAGCTGGAGTTATGGAGTTGACTGGCGGGGTGGCGCTGGCGTCGTCAGTTGGGAGTAAAAATTCATATTTTGTATGTTCCGTTGGGGGAATTTAGCCAGGTTTATTTGAGTCATTAGCGACTATTCCGCGCACGTTTCCCTTGGGCCTGTCTGTGTTGCTGGGGGGACAGATGTGGTGGAGCGTTAAGGGTAGAAGGTAGAAAAACTAGCAAAGTGTAGGGTAGTGTTCGCATTGCCTCAGAGTAGTATCCCTAGGGCTTGGGGATCGCTTCATGCGTGGTTGTTCCCAGGAAGCATGTCCTCAAGACGGGAACTGGGAATCCCAGGGTTCCCCAACTGGCTCACCAGTGTTGAGCTCACCTGGGCAAGAGTCTCGATTCCGAATGGGTACCAGGGGAACTCCCCTGGCCCCTCAGAATCGTGTAAGCACTACTAAAACTCCCAGTAGTTACGTTTGAACTCTCACAACCATTAGTTGTGCCCACAAAATTACAAGAAACACTGGATTATTCACTGCACCACAGCCCTCTAGTGCTGTTCCGCCAGCCTTCATCCAACCTAAATCCTCAACAAAGCTAGACATCACCTACTTGTTGGACCACACCACATCCTCCATCATCCAGAACAGTACTCCCGTGTTAACCTCAAGTGTCCATGCTCACGGGCTCATCTTTCGCAAGAAAAGCGAACCGTCGTTACGCTGGCCAGGTCCAAGGGTGTCCGCGATCGATCCGTGTGCCGTTTTACGCGGCTCCAAGTCCACAATGCGCTGGCCCGTTAACGTCTGCCGGCAGAATTGACGCGGAGGATTGTTCCGCGGGTACATATCCGAAGCAGCAAGCAGCATTGTTCCAGCGACAGGTGATTCGTTAGTCGACGTGGCTGCCTCGGCAAAGACAAATGCTCCGTGGATTTAACGAGCGAGGCTGTTCGCCCGGCCGAATGCCGTCGGAGCGACGGAAAGCGCGGACGGCGCTCTTAGATCCGCCAGGTGAATCACAGGGACGTCCTCGTTTCGCCCGCGCTATCAGAAAATTGCTACGCGTCGCGATCAGATTTTTCCGCGGCCTCCTTTCTCCCTGTGGTTATCCCCGCCGCGGCGCGTATCGCGGTGCCCCTTTTGTCATCGCGCTCCCGACATTCCACGCCGTTTCTGGGTTAATTGCCGTGTTTACGCTGTCTGGCCTCTTCTGGCTAATCGCACGTTTCATTGTTTCATCGTGATCAGAGGTTCCATTGTCCCGCTGGTTGACTCGTCGGGTGGACGTGTATGCGCGTCCAACTGCTGGGCTCGCCGGTCGTCGTTGCGCAGGGGTTGATGAAGGGAAGAGGGTTGTTCAGATGCTCCACTCGTGCCTACTAGCTCTGGTTCCACTGAATAACCAGGGGAACTGGGTGGACAGTTGGATAAGAGGATGAAAAGCTTGAAGATATCATTTGTGTGATCTTAAAGGATTAAGTGCGTAGATACTAGAGGGCTTGAGGGATTCTTTAGGTGCACTACTTGTGAGGCACGTGGACTGGAAGGAATAAGAGGCGAGGAATGAAAAGAATCAACTGTTTTTAAGGTTCTCTTAAAACTCCCATCAACCATGAAGCACTTCAAGTTCTAACCTAGCCTCAGCATCCATATTCCTATCTGATGTAAGGCGGATAACGAAGTCGTTAACCAAGTGATGACTTACATTACCCGGCCACGTTCCTACCAATCCCACGAAGCCCATTCTCAACAGCCGCGCATCTAATAACATCAGCAACGTCTTTACTACGCGTCAAACACAAGGGAACGTAAATATCGCGATAAAAGTGTGCGCGAACGCGTAAAAGGCGAGATGCAGCCATAACGTCGCCGTTAAAGTTAACCTCAAATTTCAAGTTCCAGCCGGAATTTCGCCCCGGCGCAAGTTCTGTCATAAAGGAATCGCAATAAGCGTGCGCCGGAGCTGAAGATCGAATAGAGGCCGCTAGATTTCAGATAGACGCCGACGGAGGCTCGATTTTTCCGCATTCCTCGGCGATGTGGACCGACTCCTTATCAGAGGGAACGACGGCCCCGCCGTTGGTATGACTGGCATAAAGTTTATCGCGTTTGTTTTCTCGGGGCCGTGCCGTAAAAACGTGTCTCGTTTGCTTCGGTTTCACGGTGAAACGCGAGCCGCTAAATGCCCGACGTGCATCGCGATGCAAATGGAACGCATCGCGTTCCCCTAGCCTTGGAAACGCGCAACGAGACCAGCGACTCGAAAAAATTTACAGTCGACTTTCCACTCGGTAATTCTGTTTATTGTAAGTCGCGCACCCACCAGGCCCGGGAATTTTAAATGTTTGTGGAACGTTTGCCGCGCATGCTTCGCATTCTATGAAACATTTTATTCATTCCCCCGACCTAGGCACGAGTCAGTGGAAAACAGAACATGGTCACTGAGTAGCATTTTCTATGTTTAGAGGAATGTTTACAACATTGTTTCGCAACGTTTAGTTTACTGTCCCGTTGGAGAAACGACTGTGTTGAATTGTTTTTTTAAAGAGAATAGTTGAAAGTCGCATGCAGCGCTTGGGTAGTATATCTAGTTACGAATTCCTCCGCCAGGGGGCTAAGATAAGTTCTCCATGCTTGTCGAACATCTATCGGAGGCATTCGGCGATTGGCCCATAGGTGGCGCTCCGTTGATTTCGGAAAAGAGTAATCGGAGAATCGACGTTGGGGGAATTGGCTGCAATTACAATCACATACTTAGGAAATTCTGCATCTCTCTCTTAACACCTTTTCTAGTCTCCAAAGCTGAAAGGTACGTAATAGGATCTAGCACACTCCATAACCTCACTTTCCGAAAGATTAAAAATCCATCCTACACTCCTAGAAATTCTGCGAGCGCAGGAGTCTCAGGATCTACCGTCAGAAGAACAAAAGACAGCCTTCCATCGGGCCCCATTCGAAAACATTCCATCGAAGACAATGCACCTTCCGGTTCGCTGGCTCTCGCAAAGCGCCCGGCACACTCACGGGGCTAGCCCGCGGAAAAATCGAGGCCCTTTCACGGCTCGTAAATCTCCAGCCAGCCGGTACACGGAAAAATGGCGGGCTGATCGATGTTTAACGCGATTGGAAACGTACAATCGGCCCCGATAGACACCGTACCGCGTGTCCAGCGTTTCTCAGGCGTCGCTTCGCGCTGCCTGCGATCTTATCAGAGGGTCGCGCATTTTTTTTATCGAGTCCCCCGCGAACGCGCGGCTCGGCGCGCCCCGTGCCCGCCGGGGTCACGATTCGATAAATGTTAGGTGGCGATTTGCATAGGGGGCTTGGAAATGCCGCGACGCCCACGCCGCGCGAACGCAGAGTTTCGTCCAAGTGGCGTGTCGTAATGCGCCGAGGCTCGTATAAATTACCAATCGACGCGAGCGTTTATGAATCTATAACCTCGCCGCACGGTGGGAGAAGAGAGATGGGCATTAGACGTCTCCTTTGCGGGGGGACACGGAGAATGGAGGATGCAGATGATGGCGTTGGACGTGAGACGCGCTGGAAGACGTTGGCTGGTTAAAGATATTGCGATAGGGACTACTGAATATACGACTCAAGGTGCATCGAATGCATGAAGCGGTCGGTGGAATTTATCGAGGAAGGGAAAGGTTTTCTTTTCGATGATGACGTTGGGTGTAGGTAATAGACACAACGTTGTTGAGAGTATGTATGTATTGGGCACGAATGAGTAAACGAATGAGGAAACGGAGAATAGGCTTGGGAAGAGGAAGCTACTCTTTTGAAGATGGTAATGATGTTGTCCATATTAGATTGTATCTTAATAAAATCTGGGTGAGATCTGCCTACCGCAGAGATTTCACGAATAACAACTTTTGAGGCAACTGTTTAGCTTCAGAGAACCTCCAAGCTTGTGTCGCAGCTGAGTTCGATTCAGCTTCCCGCGTCGGTTCGTGACACATTTTCTCAGAAACCTTAGAAAAAAAAAACAGGAAAATCTGGTTGCCGCTGACGGGGATTTCCTTTCCTTTTGATGTTCGCGTTACACCGACCCGCGTTCATTAAAAACGTGTGCATTATTTCCACGAATCCGTTCACGTCGTTGGAAAAACGCGCTGCTCTCGCGTGTCCGTCGGGCGACACACGCACGAATCCACGCGGAGCTCCCTCGGGGGGATAGCGGCGACTGTTTGCCGACTCCATTATGGCAGGAAAATTGCATGGACGGGTGGGGAAGATTTCGACAACACGATTTTATATTTAATATTTAACGACGTCTACGGCGATCGTTCTTGTTTAATTGTCTTGATTACAATGCCGGGAGTGGGGGCTGCTGATTGCTTCGAAATGAAAGTGGGCATGTCTGACTCGCTCGAGGTGAATCCCCTTTAATTCTCTTTATGAAGTTCCTAGTCAGTTTTCACGGTTCATGTACCTCGATCTTTCGTGTCATTTGAGATACAGGATGGAGAAACGTTTTTGGATAAATTTTGGAGATCCTTAACTGAAAATTCTCGGGTGGGTGAAGTGATAAGTGTTTTGGAGTCGCTGTTATTAAAAATTCTGAGGTGTTCCATTAACTCTATTTCTGATGGAAAAAGGTAACTACATATTTCCAAAAATGTTGGGGGTAGTAGTTCGAGTGATCACAAGGAAATCGCCGCCTGGGTTAGTTTTGATCTGTGTATTAATTATCCTAATAGAAATTATCCTTAGAGAAGTAGCGAAGTATTTCGCCTCAAATTTCGCCTACTACACTCGGCAACGCCACCCGTGGGTCCAAAAAGACCCAGCACGGTTTTCCATTAATTAATGTGAGGCTGAGTCGAAGGCCACTATGGAGAATCCAAAGATATTACTGTCACGATAGGTGTGCCATCTGTCTAAGGGAATTGGAGGTATTCGACAGGTATAAGAAACTCATGCGGAAGTGGAAAGAAGCGAGCACGCGAGGCGAGAAACCGTAATGGAGCTATTAACTGGTGAACTTATGAAGTGGGCAAAGTTTCTACGTCTCACGCAGTGTATCTATCGACAACGGTGTATCGAGTAGTAGCTTATGGGGAGCGCGGAACGTTCTATAATTCTTCTCTGCGCTGAACGTAACAACTTTCACGTAGGTACAAATATCTCAATGAAACAGCGATAGTTGGATTATAAAGGCGCATCCACAACAGAGCTTAGGTCTCTGCTGTTATAGTGCCAATTTTTAATATCTATTTAGCTCCAATAAACTCAATTACAAACTAATAAATACACACTTCGTTTTTAATAATCTTTCCCTGCCAGCCAATTATTATTTTATAAAAAGAGTAACGCTAGTTAACAACATATAGTTTAGAGAAAAAACTCTAGTAACTATTAACCAGAGATGGGCCGAATTTTTATTTAAATAAAATTTTGAATAACGAATAAAAGTTAACAAATTACTCGCCATGTGCCGAATAAAACTAACTCAGGTTAACAAACGAATGACGTATAAGCTTTTCACCTTTTATTCGTTATTCGAAATTTTATTTAAATAAAAAGTCTCAAGCATTCTGCACTCCCAACCTCCAAATACCTAATTTAATAATCCCTTTGTCAAAGAAAATCGACGCGACAACGTTATGTAAATCCATTTACCAAGAAATACTCCAAAATGGATAGATAAAATTTAATAGAACAGCTTCTGCTAAAACGTCCATAACAGAACTCCATATCACTCGAAACTCCTGCAGCAAATTCGCGGCAAGACTATTAAATCACATTAATCACCCTCTATAACCGGAAATCAGAAAACGATACGTCAGAAATGGAGGTTGGGCACGATTCATGACGAGCCATTAAACACTATTCATCGAATTTCTGGAACAAAATTTCTGTTTTAAATATTCTACCAGCTCCAAGCGCAGCGCTGAATATTTCAATAGAAACCCACCCTCTCCGATAACTGCGGCCTCGGTATTGACGCACTTTCTCGAAGTGAAAATAAAAATAAAAATTGCCCGCGGCACTGCGCCGCTGGAGATAATCTAAAGCCGTGGAAATCAGAAGGAGATGCGTCAAGATGGCAAAGGGAGGCCCGGGGGATGAGCAGGTCTGCAGCGAGACGTTAAAGTTGCCGTTAATTAAGCGGGCCCGCGTTAACGGTAATTAGTCGACGCGCGGGGGACGGCGGGGGGCGTCGTGTCGCGGCGCCGTTTAGATTTAGACGCCTGATTTCCGAGCATGAAAGCACACTGTGCCCCGCGCCGTACAGCGGCACGCACCCTTTCAGCTTGTCCTGCGCCAGCGGTGAACGGGTACGCGCGTGTTCATCGCGCGTCACGAGCCACGAACGTCGCGCGTCCGTGATTTATCAACCGCGACGCCAGCCGCAGATCATAACGGCCCTGACAACTGCGGAAAGTCTGGCCTGGGACCAGCTACGGTTCTTCCAGCAAATCGTTCGATACCGTTCCCCGCGAATTTCAGACGCTGGGCACCCGAAATTTCCGAGAATAATATTAGTAGGTATAGGTAATCGAAATTTCATGTTGGGGAGTTTCGAAAATTCAAACCTTGCAAGTTTAGCTTTTAAAAGGTCTGACAGATTTGAACTCAGATTTCCTCGAGGACTACTTGAAAGTATTTGATCGAGACTTGAAAGCAGATATTGGGGAGCCTCGAAATTAGGGCAGGATAGGATGAATTTGGGAAACTTTGGATTTTAAAAATAGTGAAAATCGAGAGAATCTGGGTCTAGAAGGGTATTACAGATTAAAGCACAGATTTCCTTGAATAATACTGGAAATTAGATATCGAGGAGCCTCGAAATGTATAGAAGAATGGATGCATTTGGAAAGCTGTGTGGAAAGTTTTAATAAATAATAGTGAAAACCTAGAGAGTCTTGAAGGGTTTTACAGCTTTGGCAGATTTGAAATCAGATTTCCTCGAATAACATTGGAAATTAGATATTGAGGAGCCTCAATAGAGGAATGGATGCATTTGCTATGTATGTGGGAGCTTTTAAAAGCACTGAAAAATCTTGATGGCTTTTACAGCTCCGATATACTGGAACTCAGATTTTCTTCAATAATCCTTGAAATCAGATATTGGAAAGCTTCGTACTTTATAAAGGAACGGGTGCATTTGGTAAACTGTATGGAAGTTCTTAAAAATACTGAAAATCCTTAGAATTTATGTTTGAAAGAGCTTCTACAGATTCAAACTCAGATATCCCCCGCTAATACTTGAAGTTAGATATTGGGGAGCTCGGAATTTGGATAAGTTATGTAGGGGAATGTGGGGCAAGATGGTAGCGCTGAGAAGAAACGTGAAAAAAATTAAGAATATTCTTTGTGTAACATTTATCACAGCATTTTTAGAATCAATATATGAGCCGTTGTTTTTGAAAGTGGTATAAGTCCATTTATTCATACAATTGAGATATTATTTAAGGGTTTGCGTGTGAATCAATTTAAAAATATTCGCATACGTTAATTAATTCGGGTAATGTTTTTAAAATTATAAACTTGTTAAATTTTATTATGCAATAATAATCAATAAAAATATTAAAGAAAATAAATAATTTTTTAGCTACAAATTGACTTATACCATTTTCAATAATAAAGTGTTATGAAAAATATAACCAACAGCAATTTTAAATTTCTATTTTAATTGAAGTTGGCTTTTGTGAAATGTATTTTTTAATGTAAAAAGTAATAATTAAAATGAAGACATACATGTCTTCATTACGTACTTAGTTCCTTATATTATAATGAATTTATAAATATACAAGTATGAAAAGTAAATTACTTCGTTAAGATAAGTAATAATAACAAACTTATTCATATTTCAATCTTATTTCTCCGTTACACTTAGCATAGTGAAGTATTTTTTCCAAAACATAGACTTATACCATTTTCAAAAAAACATTCCTGCAATAATATTTTACAGTACAACTTTTTTTTATTAATTTGTGAGGATATTGACTGTGTGATTATAAATATAAAAGGAGGATATCTATATCTGACTAAAACTACCATTAACTCATTTTTTTTACAAAAAATGGACTTATACCACTTTCAAAAACAACGGCTCATATATTCATCTTCAAATTTAAGCAACAAAAATGAGGTCACAGGAACCAAAAACTTAATTAAACATCTTTTTCGTAAGTAACTAAATTTTCCCATCTTACCGCGAATGCGGGGCGAGATGAAACACGAAGAAACACCATAAAGAAACAAATTTGAAAGTGAAGAAATTATTCTTCCTTTTTTAATTGGCGGTATTTCCCTGGAGTTCCTTTTTTTTTTAACTTATCTCTTTTTCTGTATCTTGAGGATGGGTACAATGTCTCTTGGTGAAACATTAAAGGAAGAATAATTTAAGTTGCGACATGCTTTTACTCGAGTAGACGAATGTACTGTTTGTGAATCATTATGGAAAGAAGTTTAGGTTTTCCGATGACAAGTTTTCGATGTGCCATCTTACCCCAGTACGTATTTAATACTTCGCATGCTTTTTGTAAAAAAAAACCTTAATAATTTCTTAGCCAAAACTCTACAATGAAACAGTAACAAATAAGGAAAATTAATTTAGCGGCTTTAGTTAAAGAATATACACATATGTAAATAAACTGACACTATTACAAACTTCCTGGATAATTATATCTTTATTAGAAAAATGTAATTTCTCGTCATAACTCGTGACACACGTGATCTTTAACACTGTTTTGTACACTGTAGTGCCTTCCATTTTTTATAAACAATGCTTTCCTATCTTACTCTGCCAGCCCGTTTATCCCCAGGTTCCCCTACAATATCTTAAAAATCCTACGAATCCTGATAACCTAGATCTTGAAGAGTTTTACAGCTTCAGTAGTCTCGAAAGACCTGTTTCGCTGAACTCCCTCCCCAGAAATCTCCCTCTAATCACCCTGATTGTTCTATCAACTCTGCCATCGCCTACCCCCCGACCGCAGCCCCTCTCAATCCAAGTATTAACGATCGCGAAACGATCCTTTCTCGGCTCCCACGCCGGGGCTCGCCTGAATTATTCGATCACGAGGCGCACGGCTCTGTAAAAACTCGATAAAACCGCAGTAAAAGGAGACCACGCGAGCAGGGATTAAATTTTTCTCCCGCTAGTCGATGGTAATCTTTGCCGCGCCGCGGCACGCCGGTAAAACCCGGGGAAAACATGTACGTCTACAAGCGAAATCAGCGATTCGTTTCGCACTTCGGGGGGTCGTACCAGCGAGGGATAAAAATTTTGTCACCCCCGCGTGCGACGGTGGCGTGACCGCCGTGGCCTCGATATCCCGCTTATCTCAATTAACGTCGCCGTTAATATTTCGTCGCGGGCTTCAAGGTAAATTGAACGAAAACGTAAATTGAACATTTTCCTCGTCGCCGGCGCGGGTCCCCGGGCCGCCGTTTTACCAGGGTCCCTTTTTAAAGATGGCCTAAATGAAGATTTACAGTTTCGCCTCCCCCCACCCCGCCCCACCTTTTCCATTCACGTATCGCGGATTATATACGGCGGTCATAAATGACTTGTCGGTAATAAATTACGTTGCAGCAATAAGTAATGAGAAAATGCAAGCTCGAAAACGTCTAAAGCGCCGTAAAATAAGAGATTAAGACCGGGGCACTGGTTTCTTTCTCGCCGCTGGAGGTATTATACCCCCCCCCCCCCTCCCCCCCCCACCACCCCGTCTTCCTGCTTCTTTCACTGCATCGTTTTTCTTTATTTCGTTTCTTATATTTTTTACCTCACTTTGATCCCGTACTTCCTTCACAACCCCTCCCCCCCCCCCCCCACCTCCCGTTTTTATTAGCTCTCGTACCGCGGCTAAACTTCTCTCGGCGCGTAACACGTTAATCGGCGGCTGTTATTCATCGGCGACGGAGTTAAAGCTCGAGGCCGAGCGCGTAATGGGTTTTAGCTAAAAGCCACTTTTTTACGTAATTACGCTCCACCGTTTCCCACCTATGTCAGATACTTTGGATAAATATTTTCCACATTACGGCACTTTATTGCCAGATAACGACTCCGCGGCCACGGGGTTGAAATGTAACCCACGTTGCCGTTTCTTTTTTTTTTTTCTACACTCTTCCTTGGCTTTGCTTGCCGAGGAGGGTCGTTGCGTTTCACGTGGTCCTGGCGACTTTCATCCGAGCGACCCCGTTATTTGTGACACCGGTTCGAATTATATAAACAATTGAAGAGACCTTGTAGAAAACACTGGAAGTGACAAAATTGAAGAAAATAGTAATACTATAGTATAGGATTTGATTTTTGGCATTTACAGTGTTTTCCACAAGGACTCTTCAATTCTATATAGTTTTCGCCATTAAATGGACCCTATTTGAAGCATTGAGATCAAAAACGGGCTAACAATACACTTTACTAATCATACGAAATAGGGAAAATTATTTTTTTTTTCAATTTGAAACCCTATGGCAATATTAATTATACTTATCTTCAGTATGCTTTCGAACAGAAATGCTTTCTAATGAAGATAAGTATAATTAATTTTGCCATAGGGTTTCAAATTGAAAAAAATTAATTTTCCAGTTCGAAATGCTTTCTACTGAACTGTTGACAACCCACTTTTTAGATCGCTCAGTTCTCCGTTTACAGAGTACTAGGGTAACTACTCTCAGCAACTGCCCTCAATGCCTCATTTCACGAAGGGGGGGTGCAAAGTGCTGGAATATCTTCCACTTTGCACCGCTTTGTCTTCATCTCGCGATATCGCCATTTACTCCGATTTGAAACGAGTCTCTTAATAGTTTCTGGCTCCCACACTGTTTTCGAGTTGCATCTGTTCTTATACTCGTATAAATTTCACGAGACGCTTAACGGTTTTCATTACAATATCAGGGCAATAACTTCTAATTCCGTGAGAATAGAAGAGCACCGTTGCCCTGACTAGTAACGGGGTGCATCCCTTTTGATCTACTCGACATGCTTCGCAGACCTCCGCAGCAATTTCACAACCACATGCCCCTTTGCAACGACGACGTTCTCCATTCCTCGTTAAACCCTACCAACCCCTGTGCAACTTCTATCATCATCGTCGAGCTCGCTGGTCGATGTCATTTTCGGGCAACAAATCAAGATGAACCCCCATCGATTATGGGGCTAGGGTATCGGCGACGGTGGGGCTTTTACGCGGCCGTGCGGCGTTTTTTCGGTGGAGCTGGAGGATAAAGAGAAGCCACGAGCGCTCCCAAAGATATTCACGGGGTATCGGGGCCATTGAATCGCGGCTATCTGCGGCACGGCTCCGTTTAGTCAGGTGTGCTGCGGCGTACCGTGGGCGTTTTGGCAACCCGATGCTTCAGGTAAACCGTAGCGATACGCGGGAATGGAAAAGCCCGCGGCTCACTTTCGGCCTGATAACGCCGTCATTGATAAATTATGCGGCCGTTCGGCGAACCACCACGGATGGGAATCGATATGCTGCGGATGAGGGGCCCGTTTCTTGCCGCCCGCTCTTCCTTTCGCTACTGGGACTCTCAGTTTGTACGAAGTCATGGTGTTTTTCTTCTAAATTAGCAGTGGGGATTTTTAAATAATTTTTCTTAGAATTTTAGGGGCTTCTAAACTATGAAAATAATATTAGCAATTCTTACTACTTTAATGACAAAATAATTTTGAGGTTAGAAAGAGGTGAGCTTGGAAAAAAATTTAGGAGAATTCTTGGGGCAGCCACAGCTGTTTCTATTTTCGTTTATTTAGAATTTTAGGGGGCTTCGCGTTGCCTTCTTAACACCCCGGCTTATCGCTAATTACCGTTTCTGAGTCCAGGAAGAGATTAGGAAGAGGTGAGCTTGGAAAAAGATTTTGGAGAATTCTTGAGAGAACCACAGTTTTTTCTATTTTCTTCTTTTTAGAATTTTAGGGAGCTTCGCGTCCCATTCTAAACACTCCCACTAATTACCGCTTCTGAGTCTAGGAATTCGATTACTTATTAATGCTAACAAATCTGTTATAAGGTATAGCAACTCTTCCTACTTCAATGACAAAATAATTTTGAGGTTAGAAAGAGCTGAGCTCCTAAAAAGATTTAGGAGAATTCTTGGAAGGAGTCACAGCTTTTCCAATTTCCTTTTCCACTGTTCGTAAATTTGTACGAACCCCCTTCATTTCATCGCTAGAAATTCAATGGATTTCAGCTGTACCTGTATTCGTTCTTCTTCGTTTCACGGTAGTAATTAAAGTCAGTAGCCGCGAGAAACAGGCTGCGTTGGGTGGTTTGAGAAATCGCCGCTGCAAGGGGGCGGCGACGTCTTCAATAAATATCAACGTTTTAATTAACATAATGCGGTAGTTTAATTACGCGGCATTTATCGTAAGGAGCTGGAGCGCGCGCTTTAATTGCGCCGCGTAATTATAAAAGCGTCGCTGGTGTAACGAACGGGACGCATCGGTTGATACCGCCGAGCTGGTCGTCGATCGTAAAAGGCTCTTTATTTCTTCTTTTTCGTCTGGAGCTGCGATTTAAATCCGACTTGTTGGTTTAATTACGCGCGCCAGCCACCGCGGAGCTGCTGCTCAAGGGCGAACGGAGGCGTTCTGCACGGTCCGCTATCGGCCATTTGCAATTATGCAGACACGCACGGTCCACTTGACAATAAGATGTGCGATTCTTTCTTCCTTTTACAAGAGCCACGCCACTACAGTATCTCAGTCGCATCAAACAAAACGGCACCTTTCGTCCCACATAAAATTTAAGAGCATTTTGTAACCCGACAGTGCTGCCACCTACGAAACATTCCCACCAGAATTCCTGCACACACGGCACCGCGTTAGTTTCGTTTCTAATACAAAAGGAAGACGTTTACAGGCTTCGTGACGACCGTTTTTATTCGCCAATAATTAATAACTTAATCCCCCTGTTACGGAAGCTCGTTCCTTAAGTACGAGGACTCTAATCGCTCCTCGCCTTTACGACTAGCCCCCGCAAAATTGGCCCCTCCTCGGGGAGGTTAAGTGACCCAGAGGACTTTATACCGGAAGCAGGAAGGGAAGGCAATAAAAAAACTAGAGTTCCATTAGAGAGCAATACTACCGAGAAGTATTTCGACCTCATCTACCCGTTTCTGGCTAATGGATTCATAATCTTAATATGTCCGACCTCGCGTGTCCGCGCTCGATTCAATATTGCCTTGGCATAATCATGGCGCAATCCCCCTCTGCCACCCCCTCGGCCCCCTTGGCTCTCCCGGCCCCTGCGAGCGGCCACCCGCCACCCTCCCGCCTCTTGAAATTCTTCTCGAACTCCTGATGAAAATTATTCTAAGTAGCCGCGCCACTTCCACGCCTAATAATCGAGGCGCTCTGCCTCGCCCAGGGGCTCTCGCAGATACTTTTAAGGCAATCTAGGCGTAATGTCTAATCAAAATTCAATTAATTTCCGCGCTGCAATTTGCAGTGTAACGGCGGTGAATCCCTGGGCGTAGGAAAGAAACGAAACTCTCCGTGGGGGTTTAAAAATTTCTCTTTCTTGTCTGAATTTTTTGAATTCAAGTTTCATGGATCCTTTTTTCAAAATACGCAGGGGAAGAAGGTCTCGAATGTCGGAGTAAGATAGATTAATAATTCGAAATGAATTTGTACACTGAATAAAGTCTGTTTTATTTTTTTTTAAATGTCCAGCTTCCGTGTTTGCACATTTTTTAATTACAATTCCAACTGCTCTAATGCAAGCCGATGATTTGTAAAAAGTAGGTTTGCAGCTGTATCTAAATAGTTATCGATCCCCATTTAAGCTGGCAGCACGCGATTCTACAACCAGCATAATAATTCTATAATAGTACATTTGTCAGATCATTAAGGTAAAACTGTTTCCATGTCGAGATTACAGAAACTTGTCGTCACGAATATGATTACCGGGCCTCTGGAAATCAACGGGTCTAATGCGCTGAAGTGTAGTTGAGCGTGAACGTAAGTGCTGGCTGCAGGGATCTTTGCCGGAATTAACCCGAGAAGATTGATCCTTTCTTGATGAGCCGCGAAACTCCAGTATTTTGCCTGCCATGTGTCCAGGAAGACTGTAGTTTTCAGTTCTTTAAACCTGTTCAATCATAAACTGGCTGAAAAGTACACCGAGTGCCCCACTTTCTAGTGTCAACAGCGCTTGAAAATTACTCCTTTCCCCTGCATCTTCGTGACTTTACTATAATTATAGTATGGAGCAAGAAAGAAGTAACTTAAATTGAAATCACTTTCCTCGCAATTATTTCTATATTTAAACAAATACAAATTACCTCCAGTTCTCACTGCAGCAAATGCATTTTCCCCCCATTTTATGAGCACCGCCTAAAATTGCCTCTCAATTGTTTTTTCATATATAAAAATATGATTTTTAAATTGCAAGTATTTATAAATATAACACAACAACCCCCATGTTGATATCTCTTTTAATTCTTGAAAAGAAAATTCACAAAAGCCACTTTTCTGCTATTTAAACCAGAAACTCCCTTTAATGCAAAAATACCACGAGTAAAAAGGTAATATTTTTGTAAAATAATTTCTCCAGTTTAAAGTACCGCCAGCAAGCTTCCTGCTGATATAATTTTCGTTTCATTGAAATCTTCCCTCTTTGATATCTGTGAGGGAAATTTTTTAAAATAATTTCAGTTCTGAAACTCCCCCATCCGTGCAGTGCACACACGGGCGGAAGTGCTTCGTCGTTAAAGGGTTAAATCCTACCACAGTGCTACCATGAATAATCCATCACAGAGAATTTTCAACAAATCGATCTGCGATAAGGGAAGCACGCAGAAGAGACAGGGTTCCCTTGAACTGTCCGTGTAACAGACTGTTCGACAGACACGCTTCGAGCCACCGATAGATACAGCCTTCTTTGCAACGGGGGTGGATTAATGGCTTCATGTCGCCCCGCACGCGATAAACCCCGCAATATCGGATTGATATTAATTGGCCGCGAGGAAGCGCCATAAAGACATTACGACGGTGCACCGCGAGAGCCTGTGGGGTAATTATTGCCAGTTTAATGCCCCATCGACCGAGGATCCCGTGGAACAGCGGCAACACGGTGCGAGAGCTTGTTGTTCCCGCCGGAGAAACGGGGGAACGTAGGTGGAACGGAGGCGCGAGGAGGTGGAGAAGGTTTACAGTCGATTTTTATGCGCCCTTTTATCTTCCCTTCGACGATGGAGTTTTTTGTTGAGGGTTGCGAGCGCGCCTTAATTATAGCAACAACATTGTGGCTGAGAAAGGAACTCGTGATGGAAACACGTTCCATAATCGTCCGTAGTGAAAACTTCATTACACGTAGAATTAATAAATGAGCTGTAGTTTGCTCATCTGGGGTGCCGTTTGGGAACCTTAAGCCGGGTATCCACGTTCGTAAATTGTTTCACACGTGAATTATCTTTGACTGAGGCGCGAATGTTTATAGTATAAAACACATTTGGTAAAATTGTGCTTTTGATGGGTACGAGTCTTTAGAACAGATGATGGAGATTTGAGTCGACGAGGAAATAAATGGCACAAAGCTTAAAATGACCAACACGTGCTGGTCACCGTCCACATTTCACCCAGCGCTTTACTAACGATGCCCGTTGCACCCCGGGAAATATCAATCCTCCCAACGATAATCGCATTGGCGTGGAACCGCGTCATACAAGTTTCACGCGACAACGTCACGGGGCTCGATGCCCCTTCCGCGGGTTCGCCGGCTGGCCTTCTTTTTATCAGCGCGGTGGTTATTGTAACAGAGCCGGTGGGCAGTCCATTAGCCGTAATAATTCCATAAAATCCGGCCCACCCGTCCAGGGCGGTAAAGCGCGCTCGTTTCGAGCTTTATCACCCTCCTTCACCCTTCTGCGAAGCGTCGAAAAATTCGATTTTGCAACGTCGCATTACGGTTATCCCTCGCCGCCTGTCTTCTGGTATGTTTCACGCGACAACGGCGGCGGTCCAGCGTAATGGCTGATGATTTCGTCCCCAGTCGGTTGAGCACGACACATATCTGCGGGGATTTGCTCGGGTCAAAACAGTTTTCAGGGGGAGCACGGACGTGGTGCCACGATTACTAGGTGCAAAGCGTTTGGCGTGTTGTTTGATGGGGGCTGATTGGGGTATTACCCAGGTTGTCCCTTTGTAAGGGTTAAGGCGGGTTCACACGTATCAGATCCGTCAGGGTCAGTGTCAGTCAAGGGAAAGGATATTTCTTACCACTGACACTGAAACGGTTTTGGAACTGATATATGTAAATCCGCCTTTACTGTGAGATTTTAGAAGGGATACTGGTTGTGCTCAAGAACCCCAGCTCGACATATTGTCTCATATTGCTTACTTAATGCCGAGGATTTTAATATTCATTGCCAGTTTGCTCGCCAGCCATTTCTGCCTTAAGCCTCATTCTCATTCGTCAAGTTACTTGTTTTGAACTTGTTACATGAATTCAAGTAACTTTACCTTAAGTTTGTGTTTAGCAGTGTCAGTTGCCTTCACGTTACTTTTAAGGTTAGTTGAAGGAAGTAGATATGTTTTAATGGCGTTAAAGAAGGTGGGGTCTGCTGGATTTTGTGTAATGAACGAAATTACGAATCAGTTATTAAAAATATTTTTAAAAAAATGATTAAAAGAAAATGGTCATTACTCTACCTATTTTTAGTCCTTGTTTTATGATTATAACCTCACTTTTCAAACCCAATAGGGAGTCAGCTTACTTCAAGTGACTTCAACTTCACACTTGTACGTACGTTCACACTATCCAATGTGTATTTCAAGGAATGTAAAAGTTGAAAGACTCTCTACTTCGCTAGAAACTTGGAAAAAACTTGAAAGCATATGTTAAGTCAAGTGTATAACAGGTTCACATTGGTAAAGTAGTTTCCAGTTACCTGAATTCAAGTAACTTGACTAACCTGAACGAGATTTAAAGCTACTTTTTAGGTTATGTTTCCCACTCAATTTGTTATATACTAACTTCCATTGCTTCCTATCACATCTCTAACCTAACGATCAACTATTATTTTCCCTCGCGATAATAACGTCAGTTTAATCTATATTGGTGTAATAAAAAAGGCAGAGCAATTAATTAAAAAACGTGAACCTAGCAAAATCCTGAGAACATTAGTGTTTATGAAGCACCCAACTCCAGCACTCACTGCAATTGCAAGGTGGATTACATATCCCAAAAATCCCCCCAGGTATCCTATTAAACAATCCCTTCCCTTAATTTTTCAAGAGCACCAACAACCACCCCAAACGCTACCGCACGAAATCGCGTTGTGAGCCCAGAAATTCTCCCTTCAGCCTGATAATATTGACCGTGGTGCTTGATACTGTTTCAGTGGGAGCCCGAGGGACGCGCCATTACCAGCTTGCTGCACCGTAATAATTTAATGCTGGGAACTGGGTCAATGCCGCGGAGAGAGGCTGCTTTTGTTCCCCCGAGAACTGGCTGATTTGCATTTCCAGGAAGCCGTCCCGAGACTCGGGCTTCCGCAGGATACGCTGCATCGATTGTCACTGGCTCCTGGAGTGTCCTCGCCGGGAAGGTGGCGCGGATCTAGGCACAATAAGGACGGGAGGGAACTTCTTCCTCTTTCGCCATAGACGAGCGAGCAGAATGGTCAGAATAAGTTCCGGAGGCATCGTCTGCTCTGCCACGAGGATATTAATACCTCCTTGACAGTGAAACGCCGCCTTTGTTTGCGGCAAGTGGTTTCACGCAGGAATTCCTTAGAGCGGAGGTCCTGCGAAATGGATCGAGCGCAGAGGGACCTTTGCTTTAGGTGTTTGGGGGGCCAAGAAGGAGCGGCTTTATATATTCGGGCGGAGATAGTCGGAAGCAGCGATCGACTGGACGCTTTTTCCCTCCCAGGCTCCTCATCTTGTTCCATTAGTTTCCACGTCGGCTGGGAAGTTGTCGAGTGCTGGCCCGTTTATAAATAAGAAGCCGGTCGGCCCCGTCTTTCGCGAATTGCACGTGGCTGGTTCCCTCGCCGAACAACCGGCTCGTTGAACTCCTGAGAGGGCGGCACTCGAGCCTCCGAGAGGTCGATCACCGTCGATTATCGTGCCATGAATCTGGCTACACGCGAAACCTACTCGGTGTCTCGGGAATAGAGGGACCAGGGCACGAAGGAACCTGTTACAATTTGCGCGCTTCTATTCAACAGTTGCCCTGGTTGTCAGAAGATTCGAAACCTGGGCCTCAGTAACCGATTTCTGGAGACACCTACTTCTACCCATCGCTAATATCATCTCTCCAAAGAAGTGCCGTAGAACTTGCCCCAGTGCAGGATTGTACCACCGCGACTCTGCTTCTTTGAAACAGCCTGATAGAACCGTAAAGGTTAATTATTTTTGTTCGCTCGAGGAGAGGAACGACGCCATAAACGAGGCTCGCCGTTGAGAAGTTCGTGTGACAAAGCTGGCCGGGAAGCGAGGGTAGGCGAGCGACGTTTGAAACGGCGAGGCGACGATTCACGACGGATCCAATCGCCAGAGGATCCCGGGGATCGCAATAACGATTACGCCGACGTTGACAATTATTTATCGCGGGGACGGCGGAGCGTCTCGCCGCGGCGTGCAAATGACTAGAACAGACGCAATTTCAGCGTTCCTCTTTGCCGCGGCGGTGTCTCGTGGCCGTCATTAATTAAAGCTTCAAAGTCGTCGGCCCCCACGGCACCCTCGCCGCGGGTCGAATGCCGTGGATACTCGGAAAGATCAAGAAACAGCCCCGAGCGCGCGGGCTGGACGTTATTAACGTGACATAATGCTATAACCGGGCCTGTCGGGTCGCCGAAGACGCCCGCGGAACGGAAAAGCCACGGCCACGAGGCTCGCCCAGTATATTTAGACCGACACCCTCGCGAAAAAGCTGCGCCGGCTTCGCACGTGCGGCCGCTTCTGAGAAAATTGAATCGGCGGGTAGCTAACGAGGCCAACGGGCCGCGCCGCGCCGGTTCAAGACTCTTGGCGCTGAGTTTTTGCCAGGTAATTGGCCGAGGATGCTTGAAAATCGAAGATCGGGAGTTGCGCTTTTAAGCGCGGAGTGAAACGTTGTTCCGAGTGACTTATTTTTGCGGGGCCTCGGGGGCCCGGGACGCAGACTCTTCGAGACAGCGCGGTTGCGGTCGGTGAATTTCTGAGCCGTTTAGTGTTTAGGGGTCTGAGTTCTGAATCCTGGAGTTTTTGGAATTTCTATGTGCGCAGATGTACAACACTTTGAGATACTGATACTGATTCTGTAGTGTGCAAGTTTTGCAGGTTTCTGAGACCCAAAGTGTTCAATTTTTCAAGTTTTCAAGTCCCCAAGTATTGATTTTCTCAAGTTTCCAAGTCCCTGAATACTCAATTCATGAGATCTCCAAGTCCCAAAATACTCAATTCATGAGATCTCCAAGTCCCAAAATACTCAATTCATGAGATCTCCAGGTCCCCAAATACTCAAATCAGATCTCCAAGTACACAAATACCCAATTCATGAGATCTCCAGGTCCCCAAATACTCAATTAATGAGAGCTTCAAGCCCTCATGTGCCCCATTTCGCGACTTCCCAAGTCCCTGAGTATCAAATTTCTCAAGTTGTTAAGTCCCCAAATGTCGCATACATTAGATCTCCAAGACTCCAAATGCCCAATTTCTCGAGTTCTCAAGTCCCCAAGTATCGAACTACTCAAGCTTCCAAATCCCCAAAAGCTCAACACATCAGATCTCCAAGCGCCCAAATGCCCAATTTCTCGAGTTCTCAAATCCCCAAATATCGAATACCTCACAAGTCTCCTAGCACCCCAAATATCGAATTCCTCAAAAACCCAAATTTGTATCTACTTCCCCAAATACCAGAGGCGCATAGCATCTAAACGTCTCCAACTATCGCTCAACGCTAACTATTTCTATCCCTAAGTAACCATCATCGATCTGAGCACAGAGTAACGCTACAATAATGGCCCTGTATCAACATTTTTTGCCACACCCTGTACATACAAGTTTTATCCAAAGTTTCGTGAAGGAAGAAGCCTTCCTGGTGGTTTTACTACTCCCGAACAAGAAGTTTCTGCGATCGAGACCAGCGGGAGAAGCAGTCTGAAGAGTAACGGTGGCTGCGATAACGGAGTGACTGACTTCCGGCCTCTTTTGCATCGGGGTTGGAGGACTTTGGAGCAGTTGAAAGCTCGCGTCTAGCATATTTCGTTGGGGAAAAATAATTCCCCAACGTAAAAAGATGAAAGGCGGAGTATCCGAAAACATTAACAGCAACCACTTATTAGATAATAAGTGAAACACTTAATTGTTCGGTAGCCATACACAGTTCGTAGTTTCGCAATAAGTATTTTCGAAAGCTGATCAAATATTCTGCAATCACGGCGATCATTTAGACGCCAGTTCGGATCGACGACGGGGATTAAATCCACGTAATCCTTCGTCGCCACCGTTATGTTTGATCTTCCCTCCTTATAGCAAACCCATCGTCTGGTACGTGATCCCATCGACTACCTTGAGATCAGCCGAAAACCACGTTTCGTCACATCGTACACGCGATTACAGCGATCGTAAGGACGTGGTTTAACGAAAGCAAAGGGTGCTGGTAATTCACCCTCGTACAGCTTGCGAGCGGACACGTTTCTTTTCGCAGTTTCATTTATCAACAACATAACAGAGAATTCAATCTGATGGCCGTAAATGGCGAAGAGAAGACGGACATACCGCATGAATTAGTAAATCACTATTTCTAGGAAAAGTACAGGCGACTGTTCTTCGTTTCAAAGTTCCGAAAAAGATGGCGAAAATACTGGAAGAATGTAATAACGATAATTCACAAGGTTATGGAGGGGACATCGTAACTGAAATAACTTGAAGGCGCGAAACGTTCGTCAACGTCGGCTTACGTAGAAGTATCGACCCAGCCAGGGGCCGAGTTTATGCCCCGTTTCAACTTTATGCTCGATTAAAGTCACGCGCGCGTTCACTTCGGAACTGCAGCTGGATAACGTTTAAGTCCGTCGAGAATGGACTTGCGTCGTGAAAATGTAATATCAGGATACCTCAACAATGGGTAAACGGATATTTCGGAGCTACGGCGAGCAATCTGCCTCAGAACGCCGATCTCTCTTATGCTGAGCATGGAAATGAATTCCCCCACTGTCGTATCGTATACGTAATCACCTTAAACACTTCAATTCACTCAACCTACATATGCGTTCACGTAGTGGCCAATTTAATACCATCAATTCAGTTCGTTTCCAAACAAAAATGCTCGCGACACGTTCTAACCCATCACTACTTTTATCAAACGATGCTTAATTGCAATCCCCTAGCCATAAGATCATGAAACCTCGCCAAATTCGAATTAAAAATTGGTTTATCTTTGACCCTAGGGTAATTCATGCTTCACTAAGACTAGAGACTTTGAACTAACCAGTTCAGAAGAATGCAAGATCACTGTAATCACTTCCATTCATTAAGTCTTTATATGCATTCACTTAATTATTGGTTTAATACCATCAATTCAGTTCCTTTTCAAACAAAAATGCTTGCGACACGTTCTAACCCATCACTACTTTCTCTAAACAATGCTCAATTGCAACCACCTAGCCATTAGACCACGACACCTCGCCAAATTCGACTCAGAAGCTGATTTTTCTTTGGTAATTCATGCTTCCCTTGTAGAAACATCGAACTACCGAGTTCAGAAGTATGCAAGAAGCTTTGCCCTTGGAATGCAAGATTCTTTCCTTCAGAATTGCATCGTGTGGGAACTCGACCTGAAGTCTGACGCACTTTTAAAGCGAATCTACTGTTTACAGTAATACGCTGTTTACAGTAATAAAATCGAAATTTGGGGGTATTTGGCACGTTCGTACTGATCATTAAAATTATCTGGAGTCCCCGGTGACTCCACAGTGTCGTTCTACAGTTAACGTCGTCGAGAAACATATGCAAACATCTGAATAATATAAACGGGTCACGTAGCATCCCAGCATCGGCCTAATAACGCGAACAGCCGCAGAATCTGTCATTACTCGGAATTAACCGGATTATCCGGATCAGGTTCGATATCCGTGGTGGCCAGGTGCGCTGATACGTGTGCTCTAATGAAACGAGACGTCTCGTATCCGGTTCAAAGTGTTTCCGTATCTGGAGACGACAGTAATTAACTCATTATGGTTTATTCATCAAGTCGACTAAATAGAGTCACACAAAAATACCTACGTGCTAAGCACGTGAGTGGGAGGGCGGTCAGTCATTGGTTGGCAAATGCTAAACAGAGATTACTATTTGTAGCGCCATTTAGCGCAGCGGAAAAAATAAACTGCTCTTTTCGTTGAATGAAAATCAATTTCTTGAACCCGCAGGATCTAATTAAGTTTATTTTCAGTGAACGAAAAATCGTGCTTCGTTAATTTTCATGCACGCCATCGTTCCTCCAATTCGGATGTCTTAAACTTCGACCACTCCGAACGAAGAGAATTTAATCACGGTTTTATTTTTATATTGACCCGTGCTTGAACGAATTCGTGTCTAATTTATGAGTGTCTGGCGATAATTAACCTGAATTGGTGGTACCTATTGTGCTTTTATTTTGTTAATTCTCCACGGAGGTAAGTATTTAGTTGGAGTTTATCTGAGTGGGGCGTTGCAATCTCCAATTGTTCACGATTAACAAGGGTCAGCCGTCTTCAGACATTAATGCAAACGGGGAGGTGTGTCTATTGCTTACTAACGTCATCTAACGCTGAATACGTCCACCTTGCCGCTAAATCCGGATTACCGAGACTCTACCACGAATCCGGGCGGTCCCGACTGTTATTTACACAACGCTAGTCACTGGTTCAAGTGTCACACTGATATCTCGACCGTGCTTCTGATTCCTGGATGATGCATCCAGGCGTCTACCAAGGGTCTGATAAGCGGCCAGACCACACATCACTCTCGCGAAACCAGGGTATCTGATAATCGCCGGTTGCCACCATTTCTGAGCAAAACTCGAGTACCAATTACCACTCGCAGTGGCCTCTAAGTCCCAACAATGTGATTCCATTCTAATTCCACTAGCTAATCCTCCCAAAACACCCAACCAGAGAATGGAACCCCTAAGAAACTGAAACGAGTCCCCAGGAAGCTTTCTTAACTCCCCTAGCTACGAGTAAATGACACCTATTTGTCATCCATCACGGACGGAATAGTAAACTGGATCCAAACACGGTACGAGTTGCACGAGCTGTTAAAAGTTGATGGAAGCGACGGGACAGGTCGGGAACAGGGAGTCTAGACGGGACAGCTCGGTTGGTGAGGAGTCGGGTTCCTAAACGGAACATCTGTCGGACATTTTCCCGGCGGATACGAGGCGGAGAGAGGAGATAACGAGGCGATCGGGGCCCCTCGAATTCGACAAGCAGCGATTTTATCGACTTATGCAAATGCAGCGGAGGCGATAATTTATTCGTAGCAAGAAGTCGGTCACGGTGGCGCGTAAAGGAACATGGTAGCAGCCGTGTAGAAGCGTATTTTTGTCCCCGGCTGTTAGGGCTGAGCGGGTCGTAACAAGTCGCCCGGATGACAGGCCTGTCGGACGGGTGCAACTTTTCAAAGTCAGCCTGTCATAGCACGAAAAGACCGTGGAATAGAGAGGGGGGGAGGCCCCCAAGCCACCGTGTACCATCGTTCAGGGCGCGATATCGCTCATCGTTCCACGAATATCCCCGCGCGTCACGTCGAATTTCTTCGTCATTGTAGCGCCGGGGATTTTAATTAGATCTCTGTAATCGACACCAACGATCGATCGATACAAGCCGACGCGGCTCTTGCGAGCCCTGTCGCGGAGGGAAATCGACCGTGAGCGGAGAACGGGATCTCGATGGCAGTTTTTTTATTTTGTACTGTGGGGAATACCTAATGTTGCTTCAGCGTTAAATGGTGGACTTGTGCTTAGTTTGCGCTTCGGTCATTTCAGTTGGCGTTTTTTGAGTTGTGTGCAATTTACGTTGCGGTGATTTGAGCTATCATAGTTTGAACTGAATGCAATTTACAGTGTGTACGACAAGAACGTGGACGTGATATCTCTGTGTAAATAATTAGTTTTGGTAAATTTTTTTATATAAATCGATAGTACATCTAAAAAGCTAATACGCACTTAACTAGTAATGTGTCCAATTAAACGTCGCTTGAAGAAAAATAATTGCAGTTCCTTGAGCTATTGTAGTTTGAGCTGCACGCAGTACATACTGTAATAACTTGGGTAATGCATAGTTTGTGCTGTTCTATCCTGAGCTATCCGTAGTGTTCGATATAGCAACTTGAGCTGTCAGTTGACTGGGCTATCTTCGTTTGAGCTCTATGTATTTCGTGTTGCTACAACTTAAACTACCCATATTCCGCGTTGCAATAACTCGAGCTTCCTCGGTTTATAGTACCCAGTAGTAAACACTTTTAATATTCTACAAAAGGGGACCGAAATTTCCTTAAAAAATCTCTAGAATCAACAACCCACTTCCACCACTATTCTCACATTAAATCCGTCACTTTCTAACAAAATAAATCTCCCAGAAAACGGTAACAGTTCTCACCCAAGGAAGGCAGAATTTTTCAAAGGGCGATTAAAGGATCCAAGGAACCAAATTATTCAATTAATCCTGCGAGTTAGCCAAGTAAAATATGCAAATCGCCCCTGGATCATTTTCCACCGCCAGAATTTTAAATTTCAACGAGACCGCGGCAAGTCTGAAATTAGATTAGTCGATTATTACGCGACTTTCCGGGGTTTCATTATTGTCCTCCTGCCCTGGCTGCGATTAATTAAACACAGCAGCCACCGAAACCGCCTCCGCGATTGACGTGTGACCGAAACTTCTCTGCCTCGACGGGATACAATTAATAGGCGAAACTTTGACCGCCTTATTCGATCCGGGGGGATCACCACTCTCACTAGTTGAAAGCCGTGGAAATTTAATCCAGCACGCGAGGCAGCACGCCCTTTACACGGTTATAACTATCTGCATTCATCTGGAAGAAATAATTGAATCCCGAGAAAACGTAACCGAGAAATTCGATTCCATCCTCTCGAGGCTGAACAATACAGGTCCCTCCATCATGAAACGTCAATCGAGCAATTCCTCCTCCGACTTCATTCCGTTACCTTCTTTCCCTGCACGGAACGGGCAACTTGGAAACGAACGAGAGCACTAAATTTCCCTTGCAATATCAGATCCCCTTTCTCTAAAATTGCATCTCCCCGGACGTTTCCACCGAGACGTCAGATAAACGCACCTATATCCGCGAACTCGTTAAAGCGCCAATTTTCTTCTCGCCCGGCAATTAAGAGCCCGACAAAAGCGAAAGAAGCGCGCCGCGCTTAAAATTTCATCGAACCAAACTTCCGCTCGAATCTCCCTTCGCTGTTTTTCCAGCGCCGGCAACATAAAATAAGCAATTTCCTTTCGAGTTCATCTCCGAGAGAGAAGCACGCGTTTCCCTTTCTGTGGCAATAACTATCTGCCCCCGCGCGGGGCGCGCTTGAGATCTAAATTTAATTAGACGAAAGCACGACTAGAACACTCGATTATAAATGAGGGTGGATCGAGAGGATGAGCGTAACAAGGTGTATCTCGTTTGTTTTATCACCGCTGCGATTAGATTCGCGTCCGGCGCACGACCGCCGAGATTTTTCCAGCGAGAGGCCCGGCTATCGAGTGAAACGATCTCGTGGAAAATAAATCTCAGTCCGACCTCGGCTGGCCGCAGATTCTTTTTCCTCTGGCGTGCATAGTGCTCCGAGTGGCCGCGGTACGAGAGCTTCCTTCGTTGATTAAAAACCGCGATACAAATCGTCCGTACATGGTGAACGTGGGTGCCAGCTTATTCTCACCGACGGCATCGTCTTTCAGACCTCCTTCAACGACGACACGTGCAGCAACACCAGGGGGGTAGGTGCGGGGGGCCCCAAATGCATGCGAGCGAATAATTTGCAACGCGTCCAGGCACGCGAGCCGCGCGGAAACGCGAAATTACACGAAATTCTTTCCACCGATTTTCCATTGATCGCCCAACGCAATAATTCTTGCTGGATCGATGGAATAAATCCTGCGTTTTTCGGTCGAATGCAATGGATAGCCTGCCAGAGGGGCAAGCAGCTTGATCCCATTACAGGTAACTAAGGTATAGATTCACGGACACAGACGCAGCCTGTCCTGTACGTCAGCTTTAAAGCTGCCCATAATGGGTTCAGACGGTTGCCCGAGCTTGTAATCTGCTCCCGTCAAAGGTCGAAGGACAGAGTGGCACGCATAGGACGCGGGTCCTGAAAGGAGGCATCTGTCAGCGGGGGAAAAGCAGATTTCCGGACCTTTGGGTATGGAGAAATTTTGGCTGTTCCCTTTTAAAGTGCCTCCGCGCCGCGAAAATCCCATTGGAGTTGGGTAGCGCCGAAGGATCGGGGAAGAAAGGGCAAACGACCGAGAGCGACGGATAGTCAACGAATCGAAGGAGCTCCGCTGAATTTGCATCGAATCAGGAGGGGATTCTTCTTGAAACGAAACACGGTTAAATAAGATCCCAAGCATTCTGAGACACGCACGTGATTCACCGTTCAAAAGTAAGTGGAAATCGTAGAGCACATGTTTTCCCTACGACGCTTCGTTTCGGAGAGAACGAGCTTTCAATACGGGGTACGCCTGACGCTCGAGAATGGCGACTCATTGGCTCCACATCGCGCGCGCACCTGCACCGCTTTCGAGCTGCTTTTTCTCGAGAACGAGGGATCGTATGCAGAATGTGTATTCCACACTTTCGACGTGTTTTGTAACGGTGAATCGTATCCTGATCCTCGCCCCTTCGAATTTCTACATTTGGAGGTTATAATTTCATAGGAATTCGAGTCGAACCGTGCGCCGCATCTTTGATGAACGAAAGATGACAGGGAAGATGAAGGAACTATATCAGAAGATTTAATATGAACGCATCTGTTGAAATATTATTCAGAGGAGTCTTCGCCAGCGAAGATAATCATATGAGTGTCCGTCTCAATCTTCCAGACAACCAGGCCGAGCGCATTCGGCGAAGTTAATACCGTAGAGACCCCGGTATTTTTAGACTCCTCTCTAAACTCGATACAGCATTACCCCGGGTATAGTCCACTTTGATCTCGTTCAATTCGGCTCCGTAATCCATCTGGCCCGCGCAGACACGGAAGACGGGGCAAAACGAGCTAAGAAAGCCAGAAGTCGATTCCAGAGCGAGCTCGTCTTCCCTCCCTGTATTTAACTGTCGAGTTATCGAGGGTGAACAACGTTCGATGAGATTCCGACCTCAAAGTACCGGGGCCAGGCTTGCCAACGGCGGATGCACTCTCTAATAATTGCAACTCTCCACCGGCAGACCTTCCCCTACCCCTCACCTTCTTCGCGAGTATTTGGCTTAATTCAATTTCGTTTCTTCCGCGAGTGCTTGGCCCGACTTTTGACACGGTGGGTCTACTTAATAATGCGTTTCAAGTGGATTTATTTAATTGGCCCTGCACACTGCGTTTTGCTCGTTGGAAATATTGCGGGCCTTTATGGTAACACGATTATTTTCTGTACTATGGTTTTATCTTCATGATGAGGTTATTTTTTGTGACATTTTTTTTGGGCATTTTTTGCGACATTTTTGTGACGTTTTTTGTAACATTTTTTGCTTTTTTACTGGATCTATTCAAGTGTTACGAAATCGACATTCTCTTTAACGCCCTGTCTTCCTCACTCGCCATTCCCTAATTTTCAAACAACTTAGGTAAATTCAGGGCTTTCAGTCTTCAAAATATTCCGCCTCCCCTCGTTTAAATCGCTCTCGATTAGGTTCTCAAACGGCGTATTGAGATGGAGGGAGAGAGGCGGTTCCACCAATGCGAGCGCAGCCCAGAAAATCGTATCTAACCGGATGCCTTTTCGGATAGTTTGCTTAAATAGTGTGCTATCTGGCTTGACGCAATAAAGGCGCGCGCACGCGGGCTGGCGCGCGCTTTCCCGCCCTCTCACCGACGCTTGAATACACATGAAGCATAAAACGAACGCGAACACAGTCCGTCCGCGCGCATCAAAGGGAATCGGAATTAAACGGAGGTCGCCGAGGGCGAAACTCGATCGGGCCACTTTCGCCCCCGCACAAAGTAACATAGGTTTTATTAAAAATGTTCTGTTGTCTTTTAAGCCGTTCGCCCGTGCCTCTTTACGTTCACCTGCAGCGTACGCGTAAACAATGAGGCCCCCAGGGAGGAATCACTTTGCTCCGCAAACCATGAAATTATCATACGGCTCACCGATTTATATAACCCCGTCGAAATTTAAATCCCATAATTGGAGGCTGGCTGGGTGTGACAAGGATGAACCCGATAAAACAATGTCCCTCCCTCTCCCTTCGGCTAATCGGCGCAACGAGTAACCTTTGAATTTCCGCCATATTTCACATTAATACCAGTATTGCTTAATTAACATCGAGTGCACCTGCTTGGATACCGAACTGTTCGTGTATTTATAATTTGTTAGTGATAATGGATTGTTAAAAAAAATCAAAGACAGATATTCCGACGGTTATTTCGCTTTTAAATTTTTTTTGTGGCAGAGACTGTGACCCTGTGGTGGGAGATAGTTTCTTGCTGTAAACACAAAAACACAGTTCTGTAAGTGTATGGCATGGAGTGGGGACGGTGAAGGTGCTTTCCGATAAGAGAACTGTTATGAACCGCACAGCAGTTAACCCACAACCTTGGTGGAATCCAAATGTCTCTATCGAACCGTGCCGCCTGTCAATCAAGTTTCCTATATATTTATGTCCCAATTTTGCGTGCCTAATTGTGCTGTGAGTGAGTGTGTTTTAATCACGCCCGGATCATTGAACCCTTGCGGCATTAATCTGATCAGCGACGCGTAGTAACGTGGAGGAGGCAAGGAAACTTAGGAAACCCGGTTCGAAGAGGCTCCCGGCACGTTGGTCCGGGAGGGAACCGCGCTGCGCGATGAGAACCGCTGCGTAAGTAATGAGTGTGGATAAAAGAGATTAGACGGCTGAGTTCTCGGACCGCGGAGGCAGGGCCAAGATTTATTAACGACCTTCTCCACCCCCGTGCTCGTTCTTTCCCGCGTGTGTGACGATATTCGTCCAGCCGCCTCTCGTCCTTTTGACGTCGCGACGCACACCGGCCTCTGCGCGCGTCTCGTTTCTTTCGTTTCGCTCCCTTTTGCCTGGCCAGAGGAAATCGTTACGTTCCCGGCGTTTTTGAAGCGTTTGTGAAAGCCGACGCTGCCCGGCAATTTCGATGTAGATTCCTGAAGGGCCTTTTAACGCGAGCGGGGAAGAAGGATCAAGGACGCAACCCCTTGATAGAGTATGAAGCATTTTGATTTCCAGCACGGCTTCTTTCTCCCTCTAACGATATTTCTCCGCCTGTCCAGTGCGCGCACGTTACTATTGCCTCTTCCAGTGGCTAGGAGAGAAAATACGGTAGACCGTTTTGTAACGTCGTTTATTTGCATGGGAATTGAGAATTTAACGATTGCATGACGGCGCACAACGCGCTCGTTCGATGCAGTGCGTCACAAACATGCTCGCCTTCGCCAAAAGTGGCACGAACCCAATTGGTCACAGCGATCCGTCTTGGTCTTTAGAACGTGGGGAACCGTGCGTCCGCTGGTAGACAGTTTTAATTTTCCGCGAAGAGGTCTAATGATTACCACTTGCCTTGTGAGGACCTCTGTTTCCAGGGTTCGAAAAGGAAACGTCCACATCCGAAAATTCTGATTTTAATTAAATTTTGGGTGAACGTAGAGCATATTAGAGTTCTTTTGCTGCGGAAATTCACTCTGAAGGGGTGAAATCAGCCTTTAAAGTTATCGCGGTCTCAGGTTTTTTAATTTAACTTTATTTTTCTTTTGGTAGTGTGGTAAAGCGTGAAAGACTCAACAATTCTTATACTTCATGTTTTGTTAAAGTAACCCAAATAAACTGAAATAAAAATAAATAAAATAATCGAAATAAACAAATAAATAAAATAATACAAAAACCGTGATAACTTTAAGTGTTGATTTCTCAAACAGTGATTTTCCTTAAAAAGAAATTGCTCCTTGCACACTCCAATAAACTCTACATCCCCACTAAGTTTCATTAAAATCAGGATTCTCGGGTTGGGGACGCTTCCTTGTCAGCTAGTACCTAGTACAGAAACTTAATAACCGCCGGTGGTTCAATATTTCCACGCGCCACGAATATCCTCAACTATCAGTATCCCCTCCAAGCAGCCCAGCACTATAGAATCTCCAAGAAGCTCAGGTGCAATCTCGCACTCAACGATCCTCAAAATACCCCTCCACCGATCTTCATCGGAACATCTTCATGGCAGTCTCGCGACGCAGTGGGTTGATGAGTGGGACCGGAGCGTCTGTACCATACCCATAGGAATCTGCCAGCGGAGGAATCCCTGAATCGACTCAATTCCCCCGTGAAAGGGGCCTGAGGAGCAGCTCCTTTGCGGTCGGTTGCGTGTTCTACACGCCCGCTGTGCCCCGGCAGCGTTCTATCGCGCATGGGAATGTTTACACGCGTTACAAGCCCGGTAGGTGGAACACTGGAAGCTCATGTAAAAGTGGCACCGCGATGCGAACGGATCCGAAACGGTCCCATACACGCGAGCGCGCGCCGCGCGGAGCTGTGCACCTGCCCCGGCTAAAGGGAATCGCAATCGGGCCCAGACCGTAGGCTATCTCGTCTAACCGGTACTGCTTGGTAAAATTCCCAACTATGCACTTAGCGCGACCACGTATCGGGTGTTTCGAACGGAAAGCGAGGGGAACGGGACGAGAGGCGCTGCGGGCGTGATGCGCGCCGGGATGATTCCTCTCCAGGGTGGCAAGGAATTGATGACGGTTTTTGGGATGAGCGCGGAGGCACGAACCCTCGCAGGGTGGAAATGGGAATGAATATTTTTCAGTGAAAGGTTGGGAAAGTCGGTGGTGGATGCTCGTCACGTGCCGCGCGATAACTGGTGCTTTGTGGAGCTGCTTGCGAATGTGGGGTGCAGGTGATACCTGGCGCTGTTGCCTGCAATCTTCCAGATTTCGTGGTCGGGATAAGTCTTTGGTATCTGTCGCGTACGCGATTTCTTTAAAACTGTATCCGGGAAGACTTAAGCCGGATTAACTTTGTGTGAGTTAGGGTGTAATGTTGAAAGGAAACAGTCTGACATCAACTATAACAAGGAATGTATTTAATTGAGAATAAATAAAAAAAGACACATAATACTTTTCTTTAAAATCGTAGATACTTAAAGAAATAGTATTTCAAATATATATGTTACGGTAAAAGTATAAATCGGTACACATTTACCAGTTTGATAGGCTGGTAAGTGTGTACATTTACCAGCCTATGTACTTTTACCGTAACATATCTTTAATACTAACTCATACAAATAACGACTATTGTGAAATGAGTATTTCATTGAAATATAAGAAAATAGTATTTCAAATAATGACGCAAGAAATATTTACTCGAATATATGTAATCTTAACAAGGTAGCGAGCGACATTTGGCAGATCTGTTTGGTTTTGAAATTTGCATCTCCTATTTTTGATCCCCTATTTCCTATATTCGAATCCGTTCCCAAGCGCCGAATGCCTACAGACATTACAGACAAAGTTCCCCCCAAATTTGCCTGAAGGAAACGAATTCCGTAAGAAGCAGAAAGTTGTCTGCCCCCTCCCTAACTCGTTAATCCAACCCCTTCGCGAGATACCTATTTCCAGGGCGGGGAATAATTACATTTTAAATAAAGGATAGGGTAGTCAGCTCGCCATGTACAGCGGCGACGTTTAACCAGCAGTCGTTTATCTTTTGTGTGGCGACCCGCCGGCTCTCGATGGGATTAATTCAGGAGTTGGCAAATCGGAGAAAGAGAAATTGTGTCTGGCTGAAGAGCTGCTGGCCGCCTTATCCCGCCGCCCCCTTCCAGACCTGTTCCCGGCGTTGCATGAAAGCCAAGTTCACGGAAACTGCGTGCAGGCGGAGACGGTGGCTGGCTTGAATGGCTCCTTCCACGGCCATTCCGCCTCAAAGGAAGGCCGAGGCGAGGCAAGATTTGCGTTTGTAATTAAATATTTGCCGGCGGTTAATTGAGTCGCGCTGTGCTTTTATTCCTATTTCTGGGCTTAAATGATTCGGCGGCGGGAAGGGGGGGGGGGGGAAGGGGTCGTCGCCCGCAGACGGCCTCTACACGGTGTCCAGGAAGTCGTTGTCCGCAAAGACGCTATTAGACCCGAAAAGTTTTTCAATGAACGAGATAGCACGCGCTCCCCCATTAAGCATGGTCTCGGGACTTCGAGTATCCTCCACGTGGCCCACCTCTTTAACTTCGCTTTCCGAGCACCCACTGTTACCTTCGTTTCCACTAAACGCCCCGCGAGTTTAATTGGACCATGCCCACACTTTCCGCAACGTCGAATGGGAGTCTTAATCTTGAATATTCTTGAAGCCCCGATGTTGATCCCCGGTTGTATCTCGGTTGAAGTGGACTTAAGAGTGATCATCCGCCGAGTTAGCTAGCTGGTAGTGTATTAGAGGGTATAATTGAGCTGAAGCAAATCTGAGCACGTAGATGAGCAGCAGACGTGGGAAATAGGGTCAAGTCTCTCCTCCGCTGCTTGCCAGCTGCCGGCCAGCACGATCTTCTCGCATAAAATACCGCGCACGTAGCTCCATCGATATCGTTGAACGTATCACCCGGAGCCGGGAATCGCAGACGCGATAACGCCCGGTGGCTTGTAAAACGGCGACTGCACGCTTTACCGCGATCTCTCAATAAGCCGGGGCGTCATTATCTTGGCGCGCTGCGTGCCTCGAATGCGTGGCCGCGCCGCGACTCCTATCGCCGCGGCGATGCAACCTGAACGCGTCTTTGCGGGACGGCCCCGCGTATATACGATGCACGTGCGGCCGCATGGAAAAACGGCGGACGGTCCGCTACCGTGTAACGCGTTGCAGCTTGCGGGGATATTTATCTCGTCTCGTCCAACCTCACCACGGAACACTCGTCTGTTACAACGTAAACCTGTCCGCGGTGTAAAAATACCAGACGTATCTGCGCGCGCGCGGGGTCCTGTCGGACGTTTCCACGCGATGGGACGCTTGTACGTGAGTTTCATTACATCGAAGGTTGTGCTCGTTGTGTAATCGACACGGGGAAGTTCGAACCACCAGTTCGGTTTAAATAAGAGGCTTATTAATAACGAAAAATATGTGCCGAATATTTTTGACTATTCTGCAAATCTGCAGAGTCTCATCAAAATCGATATGTGACACACGGATCACTTAAGTGATGTCCCTTCTCAGAGTTGGTGAGGAATGTCTTAGGGTTTCCCTAAGAATAGGGTTTAATACGCGTTGGAAATAAGTATATATTTATTTTACAACGCTCGTTATTCGCGGAGCGTTTATGTCGCGCTATTTGTCTCTTTGCGGTTGCGTGTGCCACTTTGTGATATGTGGTAGTTAAAATATTTATATAATTGTAGTAGGTATAGAAATAGAATAGTGTTGACCTTGCAGAGGTTCTCGATCGCTTGTAGTAGGATCGAGCCGCGTTTAATAAATTCTCAGATGATGTCAATAAAGAGGATATCTGGTGTAATACTGATATTTATTGTATAGGTATAAGTCTGTCTCGCTCGAGTCTCAAGGACAATCTGTCTGGCCGGCGTGTCGAGCCGATGGGGCAGCGCTGCCGATTCGTGCAGCGTCGTGTTTCGTCGGTCGCCAGCGCGCACCGTTGCCACGAAAGAGGCGAATTCCTTTCGGGCTACGGTCCAAGAAGCGTGCAATGTTATTAGGACGCAACAAATAGCACGTTCTTAAAATTTACAGAACGGAATTATGTTTAATAGACATACTATTGTTGCAATAAAAAATAAAAAACTGGAAAAATAGTAGTAGAAGTAGGATAGAGCAAGCTTCAAAAACATATTCAAACTACAATAACGCAAGGTTCATAGGCTACAGACAGTGTTGCCAGATCTTCGGCATTCAGTCGTAGTCTCACAATCAGGTTTGAACCGTTGTCTCCGGCCTCAGACGGGCAGAACAAAAATATATGTTGTAGCATGCCATAAAAAGTAGAAAACTATTAAAATCTGTATCAAATTCTAACAACTATTCATAATACTTTTATTATTATTATTACTCCTTTATAAGAAGTCATTATTATAATGAATTTTAGATGCCTGTTTTTTCATTGGTCCTTTTTTCTCTCACTTTCTCCACTTCACCCCACCCCACTTCAATCCTCCACGAAATTGAAATCTCCGACAAAAGATAAGGCCTGATATGGCAACCCTGGCTACAGATGACATATTGTTTATGGTGTCCAAGCACCGTAGTCTTCGCAAGCTAAAGTGATAAGGTATTTGCAAAAGTAAAAATCGAAAAATATTTGTAAGCATGAGTAATTTCAGAGGCGACTACGCTACAGTTATCTCCAGATGTATCGAGTGACGATAGAAGCTGCTAATACCTTTTTCATTTGACCTTAGGGACAGGGGCAGAGTGTGGTTTTGGAAGTTACCATTACTATCACCTATTGATACTCTTGCTAATTTTCCCATATAGTTTTAATAATCCCGATACCCTCATTACTGGCATCACCCATAACACTTTGGGGCTACTTAACAATATCCACAGCTTCAGCATCCCCAGGTTTTCGCGTGCCACATCCCTCCGCCGAAGTTCCCAACCCTCGAGCCTCCCCAACTCTCCAAGTTACCCGCTACACCAGTATAATCGCTGCAGAAACGAAACTGTACAAGCTCCAGTCTCCAAATGCGCGTTCCATACGTTCGAACGACAGTGGTGGAGCATTAGCAGACCATAGAAAGCCCCGTATCCGCAAGAAATCTCGACCCACCCCATCGGGCGAGATTTCGGTCCAATAATCGCGACCTCTGCAGCTCCTTTGCGGACGCAGTTATTCCCTGGGAACGGTTGCCGGAATTGCTCGTGTCGTCCCCGAAATCTAGACACCACGATTAAACACAGTCACCCCCACCGCCCCGTGGCACCATCGCCCGTGTCGGTATACACGGCGTGGTACATGTCTGCACTGTCATGTCGTCCCCTCCATATTATTGTGTGTATCAACGCTACGTATGTTTATTAGATGGCGGGCGTATACCGTGCAGTATGTTGGTTCAGAGGTTCCCTCGTTACGAGGGACCTCGTTAGCAGCGAAATTTATATTGTGCTTGGCCCGCGCGCAGCGCCGAATCTTGCTGGATATTACGATAGCGATCCGGCAGTGACGCGACGTCTCGTAACCGTTGATGGCCGGCCGTATTTCCGGCTTCCGGGATAGCCATTACGTAATGGCCGATCGGTTCGAGGGTCCTGGATAACGGGCGGGGGCTAAATTTCCCTCGATTTACGGGGCCAATTTCGCGGATTTAATAGTTATTAGGGCGGGCAGTATGCGGGCGGGTAACAACAGCGCTGTAAATTAGGGGAGGGGTGGGCGTCCCAGATGAGGAATAAAAAGGAGACGAAGTTGGCCGCGCTCGCGACAATAATTAACGCCAGCTGGCTGGAAAATATTTTAGCGAATCTGGTGAATGCAACGACCTCATCAGTTCCGCGGCCGCGCTGGCCGTGTTAGCCGCGAGAACTCCGGCGAGCAAGTTTGTCGCTTCATGCATAGGAGAGCGCCCACCCCCCCCCGGAGGGTTTTTGTTTTTCTCCGCCCCGCGTAAATTTGCGACTCTTGCGCCCCGCTGATGGCCGGGATGATCTTTTCACCGTGGACTCGATAACAAACTGGAGGTGATGCCTTAGTGCCTCCTGGAAGGGAGGAATTTTCATTTAGGATGCTAATTCGGCGCTTTGTTGAAGGAAAAATGTAGGAAAAATGCGGTCTGTGCTTAAACAGAGTTAGTTGCTGCGAGACTTTGCCGCTCATTTTATAGTAGCAGCTGGAATGGTGCTTTAATAAAATTCATATTATGCCGGTCTTGATTGAGGGGGCGCAATTTGCAATCTTCCTTGGCAAGGCGGTTCAAAGGGTTCCACTGATTCTTGTTTATAAAGTTCATACTTCTAATGAGGTAATTCAGGGAGTTTATATTATCACAATTTGGTAAGAAGGGTGTAAGAAACTATTGACTGTTTCTGCAGTCAATGTGACGGGGGAGGAACTTGACTCCTTCCGGTGTACCAATTTCCAGCGAAAAGGCAATAATTATTTTTAAATCACCTGTTATATTCTCCATAAAGGTAAGTACGTAGAAATATAACGAAGATATTATATATCTACTTGTGTTAGTGTTTATATACTTCGCGAAACCTTTTTTGAGCACAGATAAATAAGACGTCGATGCACCCTTATGAACAATAGGGTGAACTTTAGTTTCTTCTGTCGAAAAATAATGTTGAGATTTCTGGCGGGTACACCCCCGAAGATTGTGCCATTGGAAGAAATAATAATGTGTGCAAAATTTGAAATCGATTGGAGAACGGGAAACCGTGCCGCATCGAATTTGAAAATGTTTTATTTTTTAACCCGTTTTTCTCCATTGTAGTATATCGTTAATATACATGTTTATATATGGTTGAATTTGTCTTTTTACGCTCAGCGTAAAAGAAACAATATAGAAACAAAATATAAGACCACTCCAAAAATAAAATCATGACTTTAAGTCTCAAAAATTAACCATAAAAAAATGTATAAATATATGAAAAAATTTCTTAGACAAAAGTTGTACTGTTTAACAAGGCAAAAAGTAATTGCAACGAAAAAAGTTTTTTTCTGAAGGTTAATTTTTGAGATTTCAAGATCACGTTTTTTTTTAAGAAATCTTATACTTTGATTCTATATTGTTACAGGGCGTAAAAAGTCAAATTCAACCATATATAAACATGTATATTAACGATATACTACAACGGAGAAAAACGAGTTACTAAAATAAAACATTTTCCAATTCGATGCGGCACGGTTTCCCGTTTTCCGATGGGCTTCAAACTTTGAACAGAGTATTTTCTCATCCAGTGGCACAATTCTAGGGGGTGTCCCGAAATAAATTTGGAAGTCGAAAAATAAGGTCCACCTTTATGGCCAGTACCTATAGGTATATATATATATAATAAAACTGAAAAATATTATATAATAGTATCTATGTTTTTTTATCAAATTCAAAGGTACGTTTGGAATATTGATCTAAATAACTTATGGGACGACCTAATATACCTACCAAACGAAACAGTTTCTATACAAGCACCCCGCATATAAGAACCCACCTCAGTTGCAGCCCTCCAAAGCTGCATGCCAAATGCAGCGCGGCAAAGTGTTGAACCCTAAGCCCAGAGCTGTCTGAAACATTCACCGTGTCCGAACCATCCAGTAGAAATGCAGAAGAAGTGGCAGACACTGGTCCGCCACATAATACCGCGACATTACGCCCGCCATTCGGTTGCGCGCGGGTTTATGAATATTTCCTGAGAGCAAGCAGCCGGCTGATTCGATAGATCCCGTCGTTGCGTCATCAGGAGATCGCTGAATAATTCCGAAGTGGGTCCCCCGGTGCATCGACGGGCCCGCGCACCGGCCACCGTGTCTCGTTATTCAAGAATACATAGGTAATGGCGGCGAGGAGGGCGAATAAGAGGGAGAAAGGCTGGACGCCCGGTGCATGCACACTAGGATTATTTGTGGCGGCCGTTACATTATCCTCATTTAGAATTCACGCTCCCCGAGCGTCTATCTGTTCCATACATCTGCCGCATATTTTGCTCCTACGAGTCGCGGGGCGTGTGCGCGCTCACACGATCCACTGCACCCGAAAGTGCTCTTATCCTCTTGTCCCAACAAAACGCTGAACCCGTGGTCAGGAGGCAGGATATCCCTTGTAACACGCTGGACATTCTTGATGGGGCACTTGTATCTCGTGTGTTCGCGTCTGTTATTGGGCATTAGATAGGGCTGGATGCATTCTAAACTCTTTTGGTCGAGTATACAGCGCAACAGCGAAACGACACTGCTGACCCCGCCATTTTCGATCGCGGAGACAAAATGGCGACGGTCACTATCGCGCTATGAGGAGTCACCACTTGGAAGATTCTTGTCCCTTTTTCTACCGTTTCATCGTGAACGGTTACGATAATTCCCCGCCACTAGATAGTAGAAGTTGGCAGCATTGCTCCCCTCGAGTTTCAAGTAACGGAAACTTCTTCTGGGCGTCTGAAGTACTCTGAAGTGGGCTGACCGCCGACGCGTAGTTTGTAACTTCGTATCACTTAAACCGCGGGTAATAACATATTTTTCCTCTGTCTAGAGTAGGTGCGTCGTATAGAGTCCTGGAGCTCTATTCCACTTGAGCTGCGAACTGTGGCGAGTTCTCCCCTCGGAATTGGTCACAACTTAGAATTTTCAGTCCATTCGATTTCGAAACATTACCATTCTACCCTGAATATAGGGTAGTAGGACACCACCCCTAATCATTTCCACCAGAAAAGTAGCCAGAGAAGGTAACGCAGATATGGTACTCCATTCCGTTTCAATTTCCGCGTTTCTCGCGAAACGACACAGTGACGCGACCCCCACCTCCCGGGCCGCGAGGTATCGATATACCCGGGCACGGCTCGAGCTGACCGCAACGGGGGTGTACGAACGAAGGAGAGGAGCCACGGGCTCTGCTTAACATTCGAGTCGACACGCTCGCTGATTGGCTATTAATTATCCGACCGACAAGAATAACGATTAACTTGGCGTATCGCGTGTTTGCTCCGCCGCCGTTCCTCCATCATCCGCTCCGCGCGGATCGATCGTGGATCGACGAAAGAGGCACCGCGTCGTAAATCAAACGCGTCTCGCTCGTAAATTCGAGCCTGGTGCAGGCCGGCTCTCGCCGCTCGATCATCGATCCATCCGACGGTTTTCAGGCTAAATAGCCAGTCAGCCGCCGGAAAAAAGGCGAGCCCTCCGTAATTGAGAAGTTGCTAATTGATTCGGTGATGGATAGCGATTTTTAAGCGGGCACCAGGCCGACGAGCGTGTCGGTGGCTCGAACTGGGCTCAGGGATTCCGGATAAGAGGGTTAATTGATTCGGGAAGGCTGCAGTTAGACGGGTTTCAGGGAGGGAGGGTTATGGACACGGTCTTCCCGTGGATCTCATCTTAGTTTCAGCTAAGTTCGTTGACAATATGTAATTTTTAACTGCGACAGTGCGATACGAAACGAAATTCCAGCTTGGAGGAAGAAATTCTACAGAGGTCAGTGGAATACATGTGGGATCGGGGCTTAAGGTTTCTCTTCTGTGTCTACTGTATCTTAGAGTGAGACTCTAAGTTTTTTACGTATTTACTATGTTGTCAGACAGAAATGAAAAATCGTAGCTCTCAATGCAAATTGGCACAAGTGGGATCACGGTTTAAGGTCTCCTTTTTGTGCCTACTGCATCTTAGATTAAGGCCCTTTAAGTGTTTTACGTATCTATCGTGTTATGAGTCACAAATGTAGGAAAGTAGCTCTCAGTGCACTTTGCCTCACACTTTGCACACGTGGGATCGGGGCTTAAGGATTTCCTTTTGTGCCTACTGTATCTTAGAGTGAGACACCTTAAGTTTCTTACGTGTCTACTATGTCGTAAGTCACAAATATAGGAATGTAGCATTCGCTGCACTTTGCATCACACTTTGCACACGTGGGATCGCGACTTAAACCTCCTCGAGTACCACAGTTCATGGCGAATTTCATATGAACCGATAAAGCACTACAATCTCTAAATTTTACATAGGTAAGCAATAAGCAAACGTTGCAAAGGATATGTGCAGAAAAGAATCTGGCCACTAAAATATTCATTAGTACGGAACCCTGCAGAGTTCTGTTTGACAAACAATTTTTTCGCCTGAAAGATCTCTTTCACTTTGCCTACAGCGCAGAACGCGGACAACGTCAAGCAATAATTTACGAGGAACACAGTAAACTTTACGCTTTAAAAGTGCGCCGTGGGGGGAGATATAAATTTACGAATCTCTGAAAGAGCGGGTGCAGAATTTCGGGATATTAACATTTCAAAAATGGCAGCGATCGTTCCCGGTTATCTTTTTCGCGATGACCAATTACGCGTATATAACGTTCCACGGGTGCAGCCGCGGTAACTTTAATTAATTTTCCACAGATTATTTTTTCTCCTGTCATTGGACGAAACCCCTCCCCTCCCCTCCCCATGCATTTTACCAACCGTCACGTTTTCCAATTACGCTGTGTCGCTGATGTGCCAAGTTTTAATCGTCAAGAATATTAAGCCGTGCGTCGCGTTAAAAACGGCACATCGGTTACGCCGCGCCGTGTAAACCGCGATTTAAGCGGGATGATTTTAATTGCGGTGCCTTTTCATGAAAACCGTGCCACCAATGCGCGAAAATCGCCTCGATATCCCCGGCGGCCGTATTTCACTGGAACCAATCGCTTTTCAACACCCTCGGCGCGGAGACGTGCAAAAAAAGCGATCCCCCGACGCTCACGCGAGATCGTCGATTATCAATTTCTTCGGTTGTCGCCATTAAAAGTTACACAAGCCGGCTACGAATTTATGGATTTCTCGAGTATCGCGTTGCACCGTTTTCTGTACAGTTACTCGCGTTGCATGCTCCTCTGTATTCCACGCACCGGGTGACCTAAAAACGCTGATCCACCGCGAAGTGGAGGGAGACTTTAAGGCGCGTTTTCAACGCTGTTTTGGCTGTTATAGTGCCAATTTCTAATTACCAAACTTCAACTTAACAATATTTATTAAATAAGGAACTGCTATGTGGTCATTACAAACTAATAAAATACATTGCCTTCTTAATTATATTTTCCTTGCCAACCAATTATTATTTTATAAAAGAGTAATGCTTCTTAACCACCTATAATTTAGGGGAAAGCTCTAGGAGCCATTAACGCTAGTAACTATTAGACTTAACTGAAAGAAGCGTTACAGCGTGTCTAACCTTCAACCCTTTGCGCTGGAACTTTCTCACGCATCAATCTACCAAAGGCATTCTCGCTCGATTCTACTCTTATTGAATACAGGACTTTGGAACTGAAAATAATACGACAAAGGAATCGCAACATCAGTAATCCATTTATACGGTATAATGCAATCAACGGATAGCGTTAAGCTTCCCTATCACCGCAAGGCTAATTTCGAGTTGAAAGGCTTAAGCCGCGTTTCCAATGCAGAAGCCTCCATTCTGTGTCCAGCTACCGGTGACAATTTTATGCGCGTCAGGAGTCCGGACAGTAATTGCAATAAAGAGGACGACGTGGACGGGGTTCAGGTTTTTCTAGCGACGCTTTGGCATTCCAATTGCAGTCGGTCAGATTTAAAGAAGCTTGAAAAGCGTGTTTCCACGCGATGCCACTCCCGCGCCCGTGTTACTCGCGGCTCCAGCGTAATTCCGTATTTACTTTGACGTTACTGGGTAAATTAACACCCCGGGCACGTTTTACGAGCAATTTGCTGCACTTACGTGCGCCCTTACGTAAGTCGCCGTAAGTACGGCAGACGCGCGCGCGATCCCTGCTCCACCGTGACGTTTCGCCGCGTACGCGCGCACCTTTTCAACGGCACTCGCCAAAGCCGCGGGAAATTACGAGCCTCCATCGCCGATGGCGGTGCATCGATTGGAAGTTTGACTGCACTTACGGAGGAGGCTGAAAGTCAATTTGACGAAGGCGTTTTTGTATAATACTTCTGTATCATGCTGGTATCGCGATTCTGTGTTAAGGGGCTATAAGAATGCAGTGAATGCAACAATAGATTTTTATGAACACGACCAAACTTCGAAACCTATATTTTTATGCATCGGAACTGTGACTTTTTACGTTTCCACCGTGGGAAAATTCGATTTATCGGGGAGGATCGATTTGAAAGCCTGCACGAGCACCAGTAGTTCAGTAATAAACGCAAATAGGATAAAACGCGAGCGAATCTGAACGGGAGTTTCGACTTTTCAGGCAGGAATTTGTTTTGTATGACAAAACAGAAATGGCAGAATATTTCTGCTCTGATTCTAGGAATATCGTTTCTATAAGCACGCCCGAGTCACAGTTACTTTTAGTAGACAGTCGAGGGTTTGGGTCTCATTTTTTTTTTGTAAAAATACAATGAAAGGTGGTTTGATTTGCCAGTAAGTTAATAATAATTAAGAGAATAGAGGAGATATGCTGAGCCACTCTATAAAGGGGCGAACCTGCGATTGCTTCTTCTAAACGTTCTCCAAGAAGGAAAGGTATTACTGGTTACAACATCCCCGTTGGAAATTGACCGCTTGAAAATTGGGTATTAAAGCCGTGTAACGTCACGTGGCCAATATGGCCTTGCGTGGAATTTCTTATTAAGTCGGCTACGAAGACCTAGAAATTTCCATCAGGCATAGTGCTCGAGGAAATTAGTGGCAAAACGAGCCCCTTGCTGTAGGAAGTCCATAACGAGGCGAAGCGTATGTACCCTGAAAAGTCTAAGGCGCGTTTTCATCAAACTGAAACGGCGTTCACGTTTGGATAAAGGAGAAATAATTCCTCGAAACTTCTTGACGTTGGTAATTAATTAAAATCTAGGTTAACCCTCAACTAATGAGGTGGTGGTGACATTTTAATATTAATAAACTTATTTAAAAAACTGAAATTCCTCCTTCTCCGAAGATGAAGCCAAAATTTTTTTTTCCGTGTAAAATTTTAAATTTGTAGAAATAAAAGTTGAAGTACCTAAATAAGTACATCTGTCAGATCACACCCCAACAGTTTAAATAAAAACAAAGTTTCCACCCCATTACTTATCACGATCGCACGTGAAACACCAATACTTCACACGCGATAATAAATAATCTGAGCCATGACAGGTGCTTTTCATCACTCCGCAGCATTTTCCCTTCTTCCCAGCACTGCTGCACAAGCCGCACGATAAAAGGAGTAGCTACGTACACATCTACATACTCTGCGGCAAACCAAAAGTGTTTGCTCATCACGAAATTGCCAGGGAGCAGGCAACGAGTAGACGCGAGCCATAGACAAACGAGCCATCAGATCATTATCCAGGCATGAAATTAACCGCGAGCGTTCCATCGATGGCCCAGCCACTTTCGTGTGCTCAGCACGCGCGCGCGCGCGCGCGCGCGAGTTACACTAGGAGCGAAAAGAAAGGAAAAAGTGCTCTCGACGATGCTCCTTTGTGCATGCTTTACTTGTGGCGGGCCACTTCACCGCACAACCAACCGGGCGCATACGACAAAGCGCCTTCCAGGTTTACGCTCGCAAAACTTGCTCGACTTGCGTTTATTACGCCCCCCCCCTCCCGTGCCCAGCGGGCATAAAAGTTGAATTACGTCTACTTCCGGGGCAGCTTCGAGGACAGTTTCGAGTACTTTGCAATTCCTCTGCGACTTAAACGTCGGCCAAAGAGAAAAATTCCATTTCCCTGCCCGATGGATGATTTAAACGGTCCGCTGCGGTGACTTCCGGGTCTCTGTGTCGACCTTCTGCCGCTTTCGTGGCACCAGATGATGGGAGACGGATTTTCGTGTCAGGTCGCATGCTATCTTTCTTCTACACGGAACATTTAGTTGGTGATTGAGAATTTACCCAAAGTGGGTTGGAAGTCGCAAGGAAGGTGGAGTGTCTAAAAATATTAGATACATGTTTTTTTAATGACGGAAATTCATTTCCAGGGGGTGAAGTTGCACTTTAACATTGGGGTTTGGAAGACTATTTAGTCGAATAACTCGAAAATGACTGGGGGCTGAGGTAAACACGTGGAATAAATTTGAGGGGTAATTAACCCCTTGCTTTAAAATGACCTGTCCGAGACGTCATGGATTTTTTTTTGTTTTTTGGGGGTATTAAGTTAGTATGTTGTTTTGCTTAACAACCTCGAAATTAAATAGTAAGGCAAGGGGTTAAACATTGGGTAAAGCTGAATAATAGTGTATACTGTTTTCCAAACTCAATCTTGAAACATCAGAAGTCACCCTACAACTTACACCCGCACCCACAAGAAATCAACATTTTTTTCATTTTCAGGTATTTTTCAAAACCTGGGGAAAATATGTAGGTTTCGTTTTGTTGGGTCTACTGACGCATTTTTAGAAAATAAATATATATAAGAAAATACTTTTTGTCCCTACAACAGCGCCATCTGTGATTTTAGAAAATTTCTGCCTAAAACATATTATTCCTCACAGAAAACCACGCACCTTTCTTCTTTATCATTTTTTTTAACTCCAGTAATTTTCGAGTTATTCGACAAAACAGTTTTGCAACCCCCAACTTTAAAGTATAATTTCACCCTCTAAATCTGAATTCCTGCCTCTAAAAAAAGATGTGTCTAATATTTTTAGGCACTCTACCTGCATGCCGAGTTTTATCAAAATCGGCGTGTAACAGTTGAGTGATGTCCTTTGTTACTTCTGTTCTCGATTGTGGAACAGCAATAAGAATGAATCGCATGCCTAGCAGCGGGGCAATCAGCAGCTTCCAGCTTAACAAAGGTGTCTACACTTTCTAATGGACGAGAACCGGAAGAGCCTTCATTCGACAAGGTACAGCTCGAAGATGCCCAGCACTTTGTAATCCCCAACTTCAATATATGCAGAAACTTTCACCGCCTGTTCCCTTCGCCAACGAATTAAAATCGAAACCCAGTGAACGAAGTCGCAAATTGTTGCGAGGAAAGAAGAATCCCCGGGGGGGTGGGCGGGGGGTTGTTTAATTACCTAGTGCCTGCTCCCGTAACGGGGATCCGTGCATGCACACCTTTCCTAGAGTCCAAGCCTGTTCGAAGCAACGATTACAAGCAGCCCAGCTTCGGGTGCCCACCCCCGTTCCCGAGCATAATGATCCCGGGGGCTTCGCTCGCTACTTATTTCATTGCAAACTTTTCCTTTCACGGTTGAATGAAGTGCCCGGAAGCAGGAAGACGGGGCGGGGGTGGATCGAGAGCCGGGAGATAAACTGAATGAGTGGAGAGAAGACGACCTCGAGACTCGTGCACTCGAGGGCCGAGACCTTCGGATAAAGGAGCTGCAGGGATGAAAAAAAAAAAGAAAGGAACAGAAGCGAGGGAGAAAAAGGGGGCGATAGGGGTAGGAGGGTAGTGAGACGAGGCTGCGAGGAATAAAGTTCCCTGTCAAGCTGGGTGTACGATGTCTCGAGAGAGTTTCCTCGCCCAACCCCCTCTCGAATCCTGCCTTCGAACTCACCCATAACCCACCCCTTCCGCCCCCACAATTCACCCCCTTCGACGAGCTACTAGTTGTTGATTGTTCCCGGTGTAATTATAACTTGGACCGGCCTCGTACTTTCTCCGATATAATTATTAATTACCGCGTCGCGGAGGGTGGACTGAAGGGGGTGGCTTGGACGCGACCTCCCCCTCGGTGGATCGTCGTGGAACGTCGACGTCGCCGCTCGCGTCTCGTGAAATCAATCGACACGCGTGGAATGGAGAGGGTGGTGGCTGAATTTCGTGCTTGTCTTCTGGGGGTGGTTCGTGTCGAGACAGCAAATCCTTTCGTCTTGGAGATCTAGATTTATGGGGGATCGATACAGATAGCGAGAGAAGAACTCGTGGGGAGCTCCTCGACGTGGAATCGCCTTTGTCTCGGAGTGAGAAATTACGACGAGAGATCTTTCGATGCTGAATGTAGATTTTTACTCAATGAATTAGGAAACAGCGGGGGTGTAGATTTTAAATAGTATCGTGGAATGTTTGCTAGGAGCGACACTACACCGCAGACGATCGTGAAATTGTCAATATGTGGACAGAGGCTCGCGAACGTGGACTTGTTGCCGCAGAATATTCTACATTCATTGGCGGCATACTTTGTGCATAATCGAAACTATAAATTACATCGTGTGTAATTATAAATGCGGATTGTAATAATCGCTGCAGGCTCGAGCGAACGTTTATGAAGCAATCGTTAATTTATATTTGATATTACATTTAATGGAAGCGCATAATACCATATTCTGCTCGTGAATTACTAACTGAAATGTTGTGACGTGTTTCATTAAGCAGAATCATTTTGTAAAAGCTATTGGCACCAATTGTAATTTATAATACAAGGACATTAGTGAAAATCTTATGGAGGAGGGAATGTGGATGTCCGATATTCTACTAAAGTAAAATTACTGTGTACATATGTAGAGTTAAACACTAGCAAGTATATTAATACATAACAAATACAGTCGATGATAAAATTATTAGAGCCACCTGCATATATAGACGATTTTATATTAAAGCCTAGTGACACTGAATTCTTATTTTTTTATGAAGCATTAGCAAAATACCCCGCGCTTCGCTTCGGGCTTAAGAGATATTAAGGGGTTGATTAGGGCAAAATGTTGAAATTGTTTTTTAGGTATCCGCGTGGGCAATATTTGTGTGTAATCGGGCGTAAGAGATATTAAGGAATCCGAGAAAATACATTTTACCCCTTTTCACCCCTTTGGGGACGGATTTTCTAAAAATCCTTCCTTAGTGAGCGCCTACGTCAAGAAAATAATATACCTTCCAAATTTCACGTTCCTAGGTTAAACGAGTCAGTCAATCAGTCAGTCAGGACTTCTTCTTATATATATATATGTTTGAAAATTGCAAATATACACTTGGCAACACTGCAGGCAATACTATATGCCACATGGATGATTTTATTTCTACACAAACACAAAAAACATATTTTTCGTACTATCGCTCTAATATAATTTGATCACCCACTGTAGGACCATACCATCATGTTCTCAAAGTTAGGACCCCCTACTCCTCACCAACGTTCTCAAACATCAAACTTCCCAACGCACAATGCCACACACTCCCCTCACGCGGACAAAAGGTCGCCAATTTTTACACCCCAAAAAAACCAACGAATCCCACCCACCCAGGCGCTTGTACCCCCAAAATATCATGCCCCCCCCCCGTCAACACCCAACTCCGTGAAAATGAAGAGAAGTGGCAAACATCCGTAGGAAGGTGCAATCGTGTCGCATGTATCGCATGGAGTCGCGCCATATTGCGCCCACTCTTCCAACGACCATTATTTATGAAGCCGCCCCCCATGTGAGCAGCAATAATCGTGCTCCGCGAACCCCCTGATCCGTCCGTACGATCATGGGGCCCCCTTAGCCCGTGTTACTACGTAACCATGCCGAATCCCTTCCGATTATCATGCCAATATTGTCCCCGGTGTGTGATCGATGCTCTTACTGTTCGCGCAGATACGAGGATCCCTTGGAGACGCGGGTGTGTCGGCAGCCGTATGTGCACCCGTCCCGGCTGTGTGTGTAAATTCGACCGCAGAATATCGCAGCATATGCTGCGTCACGCACACACTGCGCCCGTAGTCGAAATGGTTCCCCGTGTATTTGCATCCTGTGCCACCCTAATACGGAAACGCTCGCCTTCTAATCCAACGCGATGGGGTTGGGTTCACTTTTGTTGCAGCGAAATTGGGTTTGAAGGATACTAGTTGGAGCTTATGGTTCTTGGGCAGTCTTCTTGCGTCAGGGTAAGTTTGAGTGTGGTCAAGATTGGGTGCTAACTTAGGTCCATTGACACAGAAATTGAGGAAACATTTGTGTTGGATGCTTAGAGAATACTATAAGCGTATACTCTGATCCCTAGGTAACTTTCTTCTCTGGGAAGAAACTTGAGAGTGGTCAGGATAGACTACTACCCTAGACACGTTACCCTGAAGTAGACTAAATCTCCGCGTTCGGGGTTCAGAGAATACCACTTGCAATTCTTCCTTCTGGTGCAACCTTGTATGGGAATAAGCTTGACTGTGATCACAATCCAAAATACCTTTCTATACAGCTCACACTATCTCATCACAGCAATTCCCTGTGACCACAGCCACAATCAATCTCCGAATTTGATATACCCCTTTGACTACCTCATCTAGCTACAAAATCGACGTCCACCTTCATTCCCGCACTCGAAAGCACGCGACACCGAGAAACTGCATCAACATCCAAGTGTATCTGGCAACTCGAACAACAACTCTTACCCCACCTGTCCCCAACTTGTCCCTTCATCGCGATCCCCCTATTCCGCAATGCGTGTGTGCACCCCAATGCCGCGTAATCGTGTGCAGCGTGCACACCATTTTGCGGCGGGGTGTGGCGCGATGCGGTTCCTGGTGAATCATGCACCACCCTCGAGGGATCCATCTACGATTAATTCCATCACTTGACACGCTGCCTGCGCGCGTTCTCGCGCGCCCAGCAAACATTTAAGCCGGGCATTAATCCCGCGTGCCGAGTGGAAAATGAAGACGGCCCGGGCCAAATGTCCCGTGAAGCTGCTCCGGTCGTCGCGACTCGATGGGACGTGTCGTGAAATCGTTCCCCCGATCGATGACGTTGCGTCATCCTAACCTCAAAACGCGAAATTGTTGGGGGGACGCGAAGCCATAAAGGAATTGGTCGCGGCTTTAAGGGGACATGTAACGACCATTTGTGTAGCCCTTTTTTGCACTGAAATTGTTTTATTCGAATTAAATCATACACAGCCGATATACAATTACCTCCATCGAAGTTTAAACCAACATCTGTCGATACCAGTACTTTTCCCTCATTTTCAATGGCCCTTTGTATATTATTACATTTGTCCTGTTCTAGCGGAGACGCTGTATCCTCAAAGAGTAATTCCATTTCATCCCGGTTTAATTACCGTCGAAGTGAAATGGCCCCACGGTCCGTCCCGCGACGCGGGTCACGGTAAAAGAAATATTTTTTTTAAGGCCGGGCATTATTCTCCGCGGCCTATCCAATTAGCCCCGCCCCCCGAGAAAGAACTTGAACCTGTGGCGCCCGCGTTAACCTTCTTCCGGCCTAAACTCGAATTTAGTCGCGGAATTAAGTCCCGAAGTTAAACGTGCCCTGCATAAAATAATATAGACCTAATTGGGCCGTGGGGCGCTGGATTTCCGCGGTTTACCGCGTCGGAATTATTGAGCATGAGAACGGCGTAATTTGATTATACAGGCGGTTCCATTTTGAGCTACAAAGGTATACGCGTACGAGGTGTGCTTTGAATATAAACAAATCGAGGCTGCTAGAGTTTACGAAGGGAAATGAGCTTGCCTGAAATCTCCTTACCTATGTCTTATCAACGTCATATGCATCCCAAAATAGGCTCATTTGTTTCTGTTACAATAAACAATGATATATATTAAATTTTTTCTTAGAAAAAAAATAGTCAAACCTCCCGCCATGGTTTACATAATAGTAGAGAGGACAGAATGAAACGTGTCAACAATGGGTTGCTGCTATTCGAATCAAAATACCGTGATGTAATTAAAATAATTACCAGACTGGGTGGATATAAGTGTACCGCATACGCTATTAGCTATCGTTTGATAAAAGTACGCGGGATTGCTTCGATTCATACGGATGGCAGTCTCGCTCGCCTTCGGGTCGGAGGAGCTCGTGCCATCGGGTTCGCAATTACGCCCGGCGGAATGAATATTAAAGGTACGTTTCCAGGACGAACGGATCGATCACGGAATCGAGTAAACGCAATTACGCCGATTAATCATTGGACGCTGAGGCTTTGGCGTTTTAATATCGGCCAGTCAGTGTAATGAGGCCGATATTAAAGTTAATGGCGACACCTCGCGAGCCCACGGCGAGATAGATTGAAGAGTTCGAGGCATGACAGCGTGTTCCTCGGCGCTCGTTTATCAGCCAGCCTTCGCCTGCTCCTCAGCTTCAAACTAATAAATCAGCATCGGTCGCTGGGACCAGTTTCGCAATCGACTTTACTGCTCGTTTATTCCCTTTGGAATCAGATTTCCCTATTGAAGTGATAATATAATTCCGCAGACCTGTAAAACTCAATGGAGCGTTGAATTGAAGGAAATCTTGGCGCCCCGGATGAGAGATCACAAAAAGGGAAGAGGAAGAAGTGGGCATTGCGAGTAGCTTCAACACCGATATTCAACAGAGTCTGTAGTTTTCCATCTCTGAGTTCGATAGCTCTATGATCACTGAACCGGAACAGCGCCATCTCTGCCAGCCACAGGGTACTCACTCTTCGTGCGCGCAAGAGGAAGCACACCTTGGCCCGCGTATTCCATCAAGATGTGCCATTAACCCGGCAAAGGCGGTGGCACGTGGTGTTTTACGACTACCACGCAACGAGCGCGACCATTCGGCCATCGAAAACGTGAAATTACCTGGCGGCCGTAAATCACGGGCCACCCTGGGCGAGTTCGCGGCCTAATCAGTTTAAGTGATTTCGAAAGGCGTTGCTACAGTCGCGCCACCGCTGCAAACGTTAGCGCACTCTCCATGGTGGTCCGTGTGCGCGTGGGCGGACAACGCGTGCACCAAGTTACGCAGCGGTGTTTTTAGCGCGTAGGTACCTCTCCAAAGAATATCTGCCCCCTTCGCTTTGATCGATCCACTGGCAAGCCTATCTTTACGGGGATCTAGAACGTTCCATTGTTTCTGTCTTTTCCTGGCCTGTGCTTCTATTTCTGGTTCGATCTTTGCTCTTTGGTCCGTGCCTATAGGCATTCGAACACAATTGGGTCTGTTGTGATCTGGGGCTCTTTGTCTGGGACCTCTTTCCCTTTGAGGAGGAAGGTGTAGGTGTTTAGAGTTGAAAGTAGATGGAAGGACAGAAATGGAGGAAATGATGGAAGTGTGCGTTTCGTGCTGGGGCCTACTAGTGGGGGACTCATCAATAACGTTGGCTAAGGTACTTAGCAGACCCTGGCTTAGACGCGGGGATGTTAGGAGGTATAGCTGAAATACCGCAAACTTGATGTGCAGAAGGACCTAAGTAGACTCCAGTAGATCAGTGTTAAAGTATTATAGTTGCGGGACACCCAAACCCAGCACAATTATTTGGATTCTCATTTACTAATGTTCATGATTATTTTAGTCGTCGCGGTTAAGCATGGTCATGAGAATCCCTGTTGAGAAAAATTTCTTTAAACAAGGAATGGAGGGGAGGACTTATTGCCCTCCCTGTCCTCCTACCTGCCGCTTGCGAAAACACAATAATAGCGTCAAGTTTGCGTGGTGTAGCCGTACAGAACAAAACAGGTATATGTTGGAATCGGTGGCCGAGTGAGAACTTGCGAGAGAGCAGGATCGCTTGAAAAGCCATCTTGTGGCGATTGCGGAGGTATCGCTACACCTTTTCTTTCCGTGATGTCCTAACTTCTTGAACATTTCGAGTTCTAGAATGCATTCAACTGTTCTTGTCCCGGTATTTCTGTTTCATACAGTTTTTATCCTTTCCATTTTCGTTTTCCACCTTTATGCTTTCCAGTTTCTGCCTCATACCGTGCTAGCCCCCGCCACTTTCATCAATTCCCTGCCTCCAGATGCCCGCCCATTCCAGCGTCTGATACGTTAGATTATCGTGTGCTGGTTAATACGATCGGCAGCGAAACGCGCGATTACATATGCGCTGCTCTAAACAATCAATTATGCAACAGGACACACAGCTGCGCGTATTGAATTATTGCTAATGAGCGGCATGATGCGATTAATCCTGGAGCCCCCTCTCGAACTTCCTGGATCGAGATGAACCGCTCAAAAGCGTAGCTCATTGGAAATCAATGCAACTCTCCAGGCAACACAAGCCTCCAATACTTTCGCCATTCCATAACCTGAACCCATCAAATCCCACAAATCACTGCAACGAAGACACCCCGTTTTCAACTCAGAGGACTCTCCACTAAAACACTTAACCATTAATCAAATCAGAAATCTTATTCCACTATCAGAATACATCCAGCTTCTGACATCATAGTGAACAATTTAAAAAAATAAGAAACAGGAATTGTAAAATCTACATTCACCCTTTGTTACAGTTTCAACTGACTCCACCCCGAGTCTTGGGCCATTCGGTTCCCAAAGAAGGGCATTCATATTCGGCGATATCATCGATACTTTCAATCCACAGTCTGTTTTCCATAATTTCCCGGGGGATTCAATTTCTAATCCTCGATACAATCAACGCACACCCCCTCCACGTCTCTCCCCCCTCCGTTTCAGCCCTCCACGCTGGACGCATTACCATACTAATTGCGAGCAAAGTTCTAACCCGGCGATTTATCGAGCCGCCGGTGTATTGCCGATAAAACCTATGCCCAGGCCCAACCGATTACGTCCATGCGAACGTCTCGACACCCTCGACACGTCCACCGCCCCCGTTTCGGTCACGAGGGTGGTGCCGCTGCAGCGGAAACAGTTCGATGTAATGGGCGGAAGTTCGGAAGCGAATTATGCACCGCCTGTTCATTAGGCGATATCATCGGTTAGCGAAAATTGAGTGGGCCAAAAACATAGCTGCTGCTGATCGATGGCCGAATCCATTCTGTGCGACTCGATTCCCTGTCTGGATTATTATTCCTGAAAAAGAACGTAGGAGATACTGGATGTTCAATTACGCCTATATCTATCCAGTAATGGGGGCCATTTTTTTCACTGTTTGGGGGCAAGAGGAAGTCCAGCAGAGGTCCTTATGGAACACTGGGGATGAAGTTTGAATTTTTCAGAATGAAAACGTCCAACTAGGAAACTATTTCATCGGTGGGAAGGCGTTTATCGCGCACCGTGTCGAGAGGAATGATCTTCCTACACGAAGGGGTTGGATATCGACCCGCGAGAAGTAGAATCTCAGAAATACAAAAATACACTATCTCGTTACTTTGAAGCCTCGCGATGCTATCCACGGTGAAGCATCGCTATCCTGCGTGTAATCGTACACCTCCTCGTAATCCGAGCTAGGGGTGGCTACAAAAAACCGGGCCAAAGCGAAAGAAGAGTAGAACGACGTCGGGGCATGGCGTAATAAAGAATATTCGTAACTCCGACTTTGAGAAATGAAATCGTGGACGGGGCGCGATCGATCACAGCCCGGATTCGCACGGGGCATTCCTCGGAAGGGAGGCTTGCAACCCCCGACGGATGCACAATGCAAAATTCCCCAGCGAGCTGGGTCTGATCCTCGGGGGAGAAGCTCCGCGCTGGACTCGCACGCGGGGGAATTAGATTAAAAACATTAAAGCCGCCCCTCGTCCGGGGGCAGAGAACGCGGTATCTTCGCGCCACTAGTCATTTCGTGATTGCCCTCGCGTCGGATGCTCGCTGGACCGCGAAACGAAATTAGAGTTCCAATAATACGCTGGATTTAAAAGTTCTCGTTGAACAACAGATGCGCCGTTTCGACGGCTCGCCATGGGAATCACCATTAACCACTTCAGTGGGTGCTCGGGCCTCGATTGCATATGTCGATAAACGGGAATTCCGTGGACACTTTTCTTTGGTCGGTTTCATTGTTTTCTGTAACAATCGCAATGGCTTCGTGGGCGTTTCGTGGTTAAGGGCAATGCTAAGTCTACAGAACAGCGAACCCTTTCAAACTCACTAAAACTTGACGGAATCCCCAACCTGAGTTTCTTTCTGTATTATAGAGTGTACTGGCCGAGTCGTTTCAAGTTTTGCAGTCAGGTGTATGTTCCTCGTTGAACCAGGTGGAATTTTACTACCTGCTTCTTTTGTTCAAAACAAAGGCAAATTCTCGAACTTGGGGGCCATTTTTCGAGCCGACCCAATCTGATTTTGAAGTTAAAAGTGGTCTTGATGATGATTTTTCTGCAGGCTTTTTCAACGACTCTATAGACTTAGCATTCTCCTTTCTTGTGTGCTACGTGTGCGGTAGAGCCTAGAATATTTGCATTGTTTCGGGCCAGAACTCCCATGTATCAAGTTAGAAGCAGCATCACGTGCAGCAGTTCACACCCGCAAAACCGCAGCCTCACCTTCCCAAAACCAGAGTGTATTAAACATGAAATATTCCCTATAAATCATTCAAGACACCAATAACCCGAATCGTTTTATTCTGACAGGTCCGAGCACCGCGTTTTCCCCCCACGAGAGACAATTATATCGGGGGACAAAGACACATCCTCGTTCCCGCAGAAGATACATAAATCGTCTACGTTGCTAACGAGATCCTTTTGTTCGATATGTATTATCCTTCTACACGCACCTATATCCATGCAGTAATATCGACAAGGACGGAGTGACGCATCTAACGAGAAACGATCCACGTGCGCCCCCCACGGGCAAGGGATCCTTAATCTTTTTCAGGCTCCCCACGGATTCCGGGGAGACATTACGGGAGCCCCCTCTCCTTGGAATATTTTCACACTTTCGCCGTCTGGAGCCCCCTCGGAACCTTTTTCTCGCACAGCTACCCCCCGATCGCGTCTGTTTTGTAACTATTTTCCGCCACCTCGTCCGACCCCCCTCGGTTGCGTATGACTATGCAAGACCCTCGCAATAAGGGGCTCCACTTGCCGCGGTCTCGTGCCTATGGGCCCCCCTTTCACGCGATGTCGGGGCTACGGGATTAACCGTGGCGACGTGGTTAATGCATCGCAGGGGGAGTACGTGGCACCGTATCCAATTTCTAATTCTACGCTCCGCAGATTCGACGGGTGCACGCGCGTCTTTTCGATCCGTCCGATTGGACACTGTCGAGCCGTGTTTGTTTAGTTGTATTTTCTGGCGGAGGCTCTGCTGTGCATTGCGCAAACCACCATGGGGTCTCCATTAACTTTGGAACCCCTTTATTTCGTGTTGGGCGTCGCTTGGACGAGGGCCTTTAGAAGGGAAGTGGAAGAAAGAAAAATAAAAATAAATAGCGCAAAGGCGAGGTTTAGTCGTTAGACTGTTTTGCAAACTAACCTCACATTCTTAAAATTAACAATAGACTTAAGGGGGGATTCTCATCTAACAGCCCCAAAAGTAACTGACATTTAAGATTTTTTGTTGAAGAAACTGTTGGTTATATTCGATTAAACTCTGTTTGGATATTAGGAGGCATCTTTAAACTTGCAGAAAATATTTTTTTTATGTCGATCATCCTTATTATTATTTATTAATTATTGTGGAATCTTGTACACCTCTTCGACGATGTATTAGTCCACTTTAAAGAAAAAAAAGTTCTTTCCTTAGACAAATTTTTCATATTATTCTTTATATCGACGAAAAAAGTATTACAAATAAAAACTAAAATTAAAACTTTAGGTCCAGTACCAGCGTAAATTATTTAACTTTAAGAATATTTTCTTCTTTTTGCAATCAGATGACTGTGATAGGTGCTACACCTGCCGCCAACATCGTCGAAGAGGTTTACAATAATTAATAAATAATAAGAAGGATAGACATAAAAAAAATATTTTCTGCAAGTTTAAAGATGCCTCCTTATATCCCAATAAATTTCGGGGGCTGTTATAGGAGAATCCATCCTTAACCTATCGACTAGCTTGTGAGGTAGATGAGTGCTGGGACTACTGGGCCACTTAACTCTCAGTTAGCTTTGTGTTACTGCAGACAAGTGAGATACGGTGATGGAAGAAGAATTCGCAGTTCGGCCCAACGTTAGTATAGTAGCTGGATAAGGTATATGTAGTGAGGTCCTAGACTCGGTGGAGCCTTAAAGTAAACATGTTTCGAGGCTCAGCACAAATTACTACTACACCCACCTTGCTACTGTTAAGGAAGCATGGTAATGTTAGTAGGACTCCCACTTTCCATAAGGCCCAGGCCCAAAAAGTTGAGGAGCTGGTCGAAAGCAGAGATGGTTATCCCAGGGATGGACTCCCCTTCTGTTAAGTTGTTTTCTAACTACTTAGTTTTGTGTTAGGTACCAATTATGTTATTTATTTAGATTCCCTGGAATTCATCTCGGTCCCGCTCATTATTTCCAGGTCCTTAAGTTAATTTCACACGTAACACAATCAAATCATCATTCATCTACCGCAGAATCAATAGTCACAGCCACGTTGCATCACAATAGGGGTGTAGAAGTTTTCTTCACCTCCGCGACATTCGACGAAGTCCCTTACGCAAACAGGCGAAGTGAGAGCTACGAAGCCTCAGCAAACCTCGCCCTGTCGGCGTCTGGACGCGCTCTTACGCGCACAACCCTCAGTTCCCGAGCAGCGTTACGTAACGGTGCGCGTAAGAGGCCAGACAATGGGACACGTCCGACGTGTCTTTCCTGGGTAACGATTTCCTCGATAAACGAGCTGGATAATTCACGAGCGGTGCTGATTCACGGAGGGCTGCCGATATATCCCACGGGATTGAATTAGGAGGACCGATCTCGCCACTTTGCACCACCCCATCGCTCCTTCGGCCGTCCTTCGCCCGCAGGAGACACGCGCGCGGCGCTCCACCGTGAGAAGGGGCAGGTGTCGCTTTTGTCTTTCGCCCTGGAAACGATATTAAGCGTCGTTCGATGTTATCGGGCCCGGGGGCGCGTTCGTCCAATCCGGGACGCCCCATTTGTCGTCGAATTTGATCGCCCTCTCCCCGTTGATTGTCGATTCCGCCGCGAGAGAGATTGAGCACGCTGCTTAAAATGCTCCACCTCGGATTTTGCGCGTTGAAATCTCGATTCCAGGAGTGACGACATCGTTTACCTCGAGGATCACAGATTGAGAGGAACTGAATCATTAATTCCTACCGACGAACACGTCGGAACTCCGACTATGTATTACAGAATAACATTCACAATCTTCCCCGGTCCTCAAGCTAACCTCAAAATGGACCCTCCATGAATTCTTTACTGTCACTCGAATTTTTACAGCGCCATCTAGGGAACTTTCTCCGCCGCAGCCCACGTAAGCAGCCGGTAACAGTGAATCACTATACCGAATCGAACTCCATTGTCCCTCCCGTCATCTGTGAGAAGTCGAATCGTCTCGCATGCAAATGACGAACGTCTCAGGTGTCATAATTCACCGAGGCTGGCCCCGACCAAACAGCCCCCGTCCAGCTATGAAATTATTTCACCTCTGGTTACTTGGATTGCATGTCGTTGAGTGCGCGCGCATTATGCATCTGGCGCGGCGCGGTCCAGCCCCGCTAAATATTCGTATTCATGTATTCATTGAATAATTGCGGGATATATGCGTGTCTCGGCGCTGCATCCTGCCGGAGGGAGCCTACACGGCGTTCCCGCAGGAACAGGACACGCCCCGACGATCAGACACGCGGCCACGGGGGTAGGGTTACTCTCTCTGTCTGCGAGGAGGTCGACTTTCACGGGTCGTCAGACAGCGGAGCCGCCGAGGGGTCGTCCTCCTCGGGTGGTAGCACCTGTTACAGGGCGGACAAGTGTTTTTAGAGCGACATCACGCCCCTCCTTTTATTCTTCCCTTGGTCTGCCGGCTCTTTGAGCCGGAGCACGGAAAGGGTGGACGCCTCCCGTGAATGGAGTTTAACTAATTGCCAACGCTGAGCCCGCGGGGGCACCTACGGCGTGATCGGTGAACTTGCCACGAATTGGTGATAGGATCTTCGCCGTAATGTGATAAGCAGTTTTTAATTTTGGAGAGTACGTAAGGTACCTATAGATAAACAGAGCGATTCGTAGATCGCGCGCATGCGCAAATAGGGAAGTGGGGCCGCTGGGTCCCCTATGCACTCTTTATTATATCTGTCAGCGGTGTACTATCTAAAGGTGCGTTCACAGTTTAATATTTATGCGTACTTACATGGTGCGAGCGACCTACTTAGATGGAGGTTGATAAATGAAAGTTTTCATGCGTTTGCTGCGAGCAATGGGGGAGGGAATCGAATTGGACAGCTAGCAACCAAACATGTCCCAGGATTTCTGATCCCCCTTTTCGAGTGACTTCATCCAAGCGACTACGACTCGCTCTGTTTACCTGTGGGAGCAGTGGAAGTTATGGAGTATGTAAAACTAGCAGGAGTACCGGGAGTTGCTAGAAATTTTATCTGGAAGCTATGTATTCAGAATACTTTCTGGATATTAGTGATTAGAGGTCCTTGATGAGCAGAAACGTGAGCAAATCTGTAATAAGTAGCGAAGAAGTCAATTCGCATGCTACTTGAGTCGGTCACTACTTTTAGTGAACGTACTAGCTTCGTGTGACAGAAGGTGGGAAGTTGCTACTATAGGAATATAAATCAGATGTGTACAAGTATACAAAAATTGGGCGCCTAGTTAGGCGTAAGGTTGATTTGAGAACGGCAAAGATCAGGTGCTATGAATATAAATGAACAGGTTCCAGTATCCCTCTGGGGAGAAGGACGAAAGGAGACCCTCGCGCTCCTGGTTAAGGGCGAGCACGGTGCATTAAATCAGGGCTGAGGAAGTTCGCCCTTAACTAGTTATCGAGCAGCGAGGGTTGGGCCTACATTGTCCTCAGTCAGTCAGGTTCATTTGTCGTCAGGAAACAAAGGGAAAGGCCCGTTAACTTACTGGCACCGTTCTTTCACCACCGAGTACTTGGTGCCATTATTCAAATATTAAAACCCCACGAACCTTGATGCACCACGGAATGCCGGAATCGATACGGAATCTCCATAAATCCTCAACACGTATTTGCGCGGGGGGTAAGGGAGCCGCATCAGCCCTCTAAGTGTCTTATCCCAGGGCAAAGAAACTGGGGACGAATTCAGCACACTTTTTGGGCGCTGGAATTTTTGCCCTAACACTCAATTAATTAATTTCTTAATCCAAAATAGATCATTTTACTCCATACCGAGATTATTAACCCTTTGACAGCGTAATCAAATTTCAAATTCCGGTTCCAAAAATGTATATTTCTCGGGATAAACTGTCAAAGAATTAAGTACAGAAGTTTAAAATAGGGAATAACACAGTTTCAATTCCTATAAATCCTTATAAACTTTCACGAAATCCGCGTGTAACGTTCCAGCCTCATAATTCAATTCCCCGCACCCTAGAGAATATCGCTTTACACACTACTTCCATGGATCGGAGATTACTCGCTGCACCTCTGCGCGGCACTGGAGCTTGAGCGGCGATCGTGGGACGTGCGTCGATGTGACCCAGTTTCGCCAATCGGCCTGCAATCTGACGTGGGGAAAATTGCCGGTGGCCCTGTCGATTAGGGGTGCGATGGAGACCGTGCAGCCGGGTCCGTTTCCTTTCCCATTTGAATTTTCATCCGACCATGGCGGATCGCGGAAGTCGTCTCGTATGCGCGCGAGGCATCCAGCCGAATGTGTCTCGATCGATTCGACGGGAGGCCTCGTAACACAGCGGCATTAATTTCGTCGACGCCGCTTCATTATCATATAGACGAGTGTTTCGTCGAGCGTTATTGGATCTCACGCGTCACGCTGGAATGGCACACGCACGTGCGTGTACGTGCTTAGGGTAAAACGCCTGCCTGCCCGTGGCTTCCGGCCAAGGAATAACGATTGGGATCCAGCCAGGCCCGATCGACAGTGTCACGGAGTTAATGGACACGAGCTGCTTCGCGTCTTATCCCTTCACTGTGCCGGTCCCTCATCTGCAGCTGATGATGGGCTGAGGCGAGCAACTCGAGGCCTTTCAACGAGATAATTTACATTTGTCGAAGTAGTGGTAGGCCCAGGCCTATAAGAGGAGGACTGAATAAAGAGCATTGGTAGTCTGTGGAGATGAAGGTCCAGGCTGGAATGCTGAAGTACTTTCATGAAGCTAGCTTTGATGGTAGTTAAAGGGAGGAAACACATCTGTCTCAAAGATACAAAAATTTTACCAATTTTGGAGCAACTGAATCCCTTGAATCCCCCCCTTCTGGACCGTAGACAGAGGTTTTATGAGTTACTCTGCACCCACCCAGCACTGCGAGCATATCAACGTCAACTGGTAGAACCCCAAAGAGCGCGCCGCTTCAGTAGCTGCCTCTGAAACCTCTCCACGGTACCTTGCCAGGTTTAGGACCGAGCACTTACAACCTTAAAGGATTCTCCTTCGTGCAACAGCGACGTCTACCTACGCATCAATCAATTACCGAATGCGCAGCCATCGATAACGAGTTGAAAGCGCGCGTCCCCTCGAAAGGTCGCGACAGAAAAGAGCATAGACTATGAAAAACGGTCGATGAGCATCGAGGCCAGACGCGCCTCCCAGCGAGAGAGCGAGCGTCCCTTCCAAAAAGGGCATAGGTTATCAGGCGTTTCGATCAAATTTCCGTCTTGCACAGCGAACTTCCGTCCCCCTAGCGGAGCCCCAGCTAGCGGAGCAGGCTGCATTACGTGCACTTTCGATTTTCCAGGCGCAGGCCAGGCGGAATGGCCCGCTCTGGCTGGGACTTTCACGGAAAAACACAGCGCGCCGCGAGTTTCTTCAGCAAAGAAGCAAGTGCCTCGAGCACTACGGACGATCTGTAACGATAAGTTCCCAGGCCTCGCTTCGAGTGCCTCGCTTCCGGAACAATAACTCCCGCGGACCTAACTCGAACATAACCTCGGCGATGATAACGCCACGGATGGGGGATGCAGCTACGCTTACATAGTTCGCGTGATTAAGGGGATTCGAGCCCCTTCCTCGGCCCATTTCAGCCACCCAGCCGTGATAGTCCTCCGTCTTTGCGTGCTGTTGGCTACGATTTAGAGGAAACTGCAGCGAAGAATTCTACGGCAGACATCATGGAAGTTAAGTAAGAATTTAAGAACCTCTTATCGCACGCAAACACTTCCCTCAGCCAGTTCGCGTATTATAAAGTAACAGTCGTTATAGCCGCTGCATCCACTAACCGTCAGACGCAGCGGGTTGCAGCGTTCGCGGGGCGTTTAATAAAAACTTACTGTCCTGTTCCATTACCGAAACAGCGCAGGCGCACTTAACCCCCTGCCACCCGGGCTGAGCTCCTTAAAAAACGGATTCCCCGTTGGAAAATCCCCAGGCAACCTGTTCCGAAGTGCTGCTCCGGTCTGCATGGCCCAGGGATTTCACGGAGACTCGAAAACATTTCCCATTTGCGAAGCGCCGCGGCGCTATAACGCGAATGCATTTTCGCGGCACAATGGTCACCTCGCGTCCACTCCCGTATAACATCCGATTCTACGCATGGGAGATTCCATATGGTTTGGAGGGATCCTTCGACCACGAGCTTTCGTTAATGGCCCTCCCGAACTCCGGACACTCTCACGCGGGGCTGTATTGAATTTTAACAACGAGTGATGCCATAACTATGCCGAGTGTACCGGAGTCTATTACGGTATTTCGCTTCCTCAATTATGCAACGCGATGAAAACGCGTCAAAGGACGAGCCGTGGGTCCGTGGCGGTGCACGGGGCTCGGGCCGTGGGCAAGGTGGCTCGGGGGCGATGGGAGAGTTTGCCGCGTCAAACGCTGACAATTTTGCAGTCTATCGCGCGCAAGAATGCACTCGGGCGGGTGCTGCCCCCTCGACTCCATTCTGGATGAACGTCTCGGTCGTCCGGGGTGTTGCTGAGTGGAGCGTGGCGGTCTGCGCGCCGCGTTTCAAGTGAACGAAAGTGGATGGCTCCGGCCGGATGGGTCAAGTTTTAATGGAATTTTCGGGACTAATTTGGCAAGTTCCGAGTGAAAAACAGTTGCTGGGCCCGTCAAGGGGAATGCACCTCGCGCAATTAGTGCAACGCACGGGTGGGCAAGGGTGTCGCCACTTGCGAAGTTAGACCTGGTCTAGGGTTATCTAGGCTTAAGTCCGCTGTAGAATCTAAAGCTAAGTCTGCGTCGCATCTACCGTCGGTCTAAACTTTCCCTTTAGACTAACTTGACCCATGGACGCGTAGCAATCGACCCCAGTAATTCTCCGCTAATGACTTCGCTAAAAACTAAGCAGAGCCTTCAAAACACTCCCGATTGCGGGCGGAGCAGTAAATAAGATCCCAGAAGAGGCGCAGCTACATGGAACTCCACTTCTCTATTCCATTCTAATTGATGCAGACCTCCACTAGACCCGACACCGCCATAACTCACTGGTACGCGAAAGAAAAGCCCCGCTTACGCGACTGTCCAATCAACGACTTCATTCACCGTCCGTCGCTATCAAGACAGCTCGCCCGGGCTGACATATTGCCAGCCGTTTCCTCCTAGACACTTTCCGTGGCACGTTCGGAAAGGTCGCCACGGGTAATTCGCCAACAATACGGCTGGAAATAACGGCGTACATCGAGAGCTGTGCGCGTGCGCACGCGTACCAATGTTACAATGGCTTTCATAATCGGCAGAACGAATGTAACCAGATATACGGGACCGTGTTCTAGGGTATGATAGAGCTCTGCTGATAATAGGGGAAGGGGGGATCTGAACGTAGCCTGTGTGGATGGAAATAAGAATAGGTTAGACTAAACACACAGGCGAGTACGGGTTTACGTAACGCGAAAAGGGTACAGCAACAACCGCTGAGTCGAATCACCAGGGGCATTGTGTAACCCGTCTCATGGTGTACTTTCGCGAGGCGTTCCCCCCGTGCAAGGTATTACTTAATTCCCATTAGAGGGCCTCGTATTTCTAATCCGGCCGCTTCGATGTCCATTACATAGATTGGGAGGAGGATCGTGGCTGCGCCTTGCTCAGAGGGTTGAAGAAAGTGCGGAGCGTTATGGTTGATCAACGTTTTCAGGGTGGTTTGGGGTTACTTGGAATCCCAAGGAAAGTGGTGATGGGCTGTGTTACTGATGAAATTGATTGGTGAATTGATTGCAAGATGATCGATGGTAATAGAGGAGTATAAAGTAGTTCCTCAGTGCAAGAAAATTTTGAGAGCTCTGCAATGTATGGAATTGTAAGTTGAAGGGTTCTTTGATTGACAAAAGACTACTACATGATTAAGCAAAGGAAAGAACAATTTGATACGTAGCCCAACTGGGGGTCCCAAGTTTTACATTCAAAGTACTTGGAAGTATAACACCTTTGCAAGACTCTCTTTAATAACAATGACTAAAGGAAGCACCTCATAGAGCTCAACAACTACAACCCAGAACGCAGTAGAGATATGAGCCCTAAAGACCCAGCTAACTCCATCAACCACTCACTCGATGCTAGACAAACCTCCACCTTGCAGAATTATAAATAACCAACTGCACAGAAATATTCCCAACTATGCTACGCGAGCGCAAACTTCTCACTCGTTTCGCTATCGTGATCCACGTCGTTGTCGGGAATTAGTGGCTCCACGAGCGGATCAAACACAGCAAAGAGGAACAGCCCGCTGTCGAGCAACTTCGTCTGCCTGAAATTCAAAGAGAGGACAACTATCCAGCGGTGTCATAAAATAATTCACAGCCAGAGACCCGACACGTATCTGTACTCTGATCCCGACGAGCCAAGACCCTCAACCTCTACCTCTCTTTCTCCCGCTTCCCTCTCTAGAGAGACGCGTGTGTACATTCGTCAAAACTACTCCCGTCTCATAATCAAGATTCCAAACGATATATGTAGCCGGATGGAAATTGTCGGTGAAGTTCGTAGCCGCGGACGGGAACTTGAAATTCAGTTGTGTTAATTCCTGCGGATTTTCGGGCGCCCTCCGGGCTGCAGGCCGGCCCTCCCTCTGCCATTACTATGTATCACGACGCACCCACGCAACAAACATTACCGCTGTGTCCGCGTGTGCACGCTTTGCCGTGTTTTGCGCGCCTGTGCGCGTGTACAGGACCATCCACCTAAAGTCTAAACCGTCGGGCGATTTTCTGTTATTCATGGATCTTTTTGCTGGGATGCGAGCTTGGGAGATATTGTCGGCACCCCCTGGCAGTGTCAGTAGGTTTATGGGTGGTAACGAGTATTTCACATTTTATATTTAGTATAATTCTAGCAGTTGTTTTGAGCAGTTTTGTAGAGGACACTATTCCTCCTCATTTTAAGGTTAGAAAGAAGAAAGAAAGGTTAGAATTCACAGAATCCAATTTTTTTTTTCTATCATCCAAGTCAGGGTAATTTATACCTTGGTGTCCTCGAAGGTGGAAGAATCATTGATATTAGGAACTACTTGGAGTTTTCAAAATCTGACATAAAGTGGTGATTTTTGGTTCAATTTTGGGGAGGGTTCATCTGCAAGTGTCTTGGAATGAGTTTGCAGAGTTGATGATTTATATTGGTTCTTGAACATTTACTGCCGTAAGTTTAAATTTTTGCGACACTCTCACGTAGGTTTCACTCTGCTTCCGTTGGGGACGGTTTATTTGAATCGCCCCGTAGGCGAACACGGCTCTCGGCGAATCCATTAGCGGTGTCCGCTGGCTCGTTCCCCTTCAGGCAACCGATGTCGAGAGAGCCGAACACTCCGATTCCTATTTCAAAGTGCTCGAACGACAAGCGCGCGATTAGTCGTCAAACGCCCGCCGAAAATTTGGGATCAGGCAACCGGAACGCTTTTCCATCGACACCCAGGCCAAAACGGAAGAGGCGCGAGGATTAATGTTGTGAGTCGATGGCTCGACACACATGATGATCATTTTGCACGGTGTACTGTTGCATCATTTAGAGACTCCCACTTTTCTGGTACTCGATTCAAAATCAGAGGTAGTCAACTTTGAAAATTGGAACTGCGTTAATTAGTGGTGAAGGAACCTCTGAACGCGTGCTTAGCTTCACTTTCAACAATGTATTACAATCTATTACTGGACGAAACTAGTTACTCGACAGTGATGTGTTAAATTAAATTTAATAAATACAGTTCGGTATGAGGACAATCGTAACCCATTAATGGCTCGTAGGGGGCGCCACTGAGGCGCCCTAGTCGATACCTCACTCCCAACAGACTTCAAATTTAATTCCCTCAAGATGTGAACTTTTTCTGGAATAAGTACCCAACAATTTTGACTCATTTCTGGACAATGAATCTTCCTCTTGAATTATACTACGAATCCTTCACTCTCCACCCCATTTCATCGAAAATTTTGCTCGAAGGAGCATCAGCGACCTGTCAGTCCGAAATTGAATCGGTACGCCTCGTATCACCGTCCGCCAATTAAACGTCACAGGTATCCAATCTGCATTTTAAATCGCCTGTCGATTGATCTAATTTCTCGATTCTGCCCGCACGCGACGCCAGATACTTGTTCCAATCCACGTGACACGCATTATCGGTGTTTATCGTAGCGCGCGCTATGCGAACTACATAATACTAAAATGTGGGAGGGGGGAACAGTGAAATCTGACGACTGGAATAATTGAAGCGGCTGATACGCGGGATTAACGGCGAACGCGGACGAACTGGAATCGGCAGTAATTGAAATAAACTAAACGAGCAGCTGTTTATGACGGCGATAAAGTTTCACTGCGACAGTAATACTTTTATTTATGCGTGGCCCCCCTTCACCGTCGACGATGACGACGATGGGTTGTCGTCAAACGAATATTTCGCTAACTGCGAGCATCCTCGAGCAATCGTCCGAAACCCATTGCAGAGGTCGCCACTGGCGGACGGTTTACTTTACCCAGAAGTTACTGGTGTCCCGAAAGTTTGTCCTGGTGAATGTACTATTTTCGAATTGTTCACTGGAACTGTGATGTCGTGTGGAAATCGGAGGACTTACCTGGAACAGAAAGAGAAATGCTTTGTTTGAGGTTATGTACGAAAATACTAAAAAGTAAGAAAATGTTTTTAAGGAAATAAGTATAAAGAAATATTAGCCACTAGTGCTAGTCTTCTCCGACGCCGAGGAAAATGGTCATCATTAAGAAAAATGTCTCCTTAATCCTGTGCAACCCCCAAGAACTCCTCTCATCGTTCTTAATTTGCGTAAGGAAGTCTGCTTAACCTGCTTAATCCTCCAATTACAATAAATCTTCACGCTCTTCTACCTCTCGGGAAAGAATATTCCCAAATCATAGTACTTCCATTCAGCTCAAAGTAAAAAGATGTTCAATACCTTTTTAATTCCCAGTGACCATACAACATTCCTATATTTAATCTAAGGAACATAACCTCCCTAATTCATACAAAAAGATTAGAGTAACCTACGATCCTTTTCGAGTTCTGTTGCTCAACATCCAAATAAGTTTATCGAAATATATTCGTTTCACGTCGAATAATACTCTCCAATATTTTACTGTCCCAAGTGGAATCAAATGCGACGGGATTACGCGAGTCGGTGGACCGACAAGCCGCTGTCAAGCTGTCACTGCCATGCTTCATAAATACGAGCATCCAGATTTAACAAGCATCGGGTCCTTCCTACTTCGGCGATCAAACGAGGCCAGTATCGTTTTCAGGAGCAGTCGTTACTCCTAACCCAGCTAATTACATCACGCTGGAAGGTAACTCTCGACGTCGGCGGCGGTAAGCTGGCACATCGAAACACACCCCCGAAACAAACTTCCCCCGCTACATATTGATTGGCCGTGCACGGAGCAGTCAACCTGTATGAGTTTCGAGCAAACGTGTATTCGAAACGCGATTCAACAGGTCTTCGTGTGCCCCGTGTAAACATCGGTTTGTTCATGTTTCACGGCCTGCTGGCGATATTCTGTTCCAGCCTGTTAAAACGTAATCGAGGAACTGGATCGATCGCCCCTTGACTCTCTTTATCACACGCACAACAGCGCCAGAATCATCGTATCAACGGCTCCACCCCTTTCTGAGGAAGCACGGTAACAGTCAGGATACAAATAAGTGTATATTAAGCCTTTAGCTAACCTAGTAGGCTTGCCGAGCTACGCGCCGTGGAAGTGCACCTTAATACCATTAACTCGCGCTCCGCGGCCGAACGGTGCGTACAGCAGCATAGCTCTGCGTTCAGATCAACTTAAGAGTTAACAATAAGCGATGTTGAGCTGGATGGATGGACGCTCCGCGATGGACTTTCCAGTCTAAAACTCCTCCGGCCATTCTGATCGCAGGGATCCTCAGAATCCTTACTTCCTCAACTAGCAATATCTAGGGACTCTATAAACTAAGGAACACCTAAAACCAACCTTCCTCTACCTTCTAACACCAGGAATCTACATAATTCTAACCATACACCCAGATTGGCAGAGATAGTCGAGCCAGTATCAGCGGATTCTCTTATCGAAATGTGAATATACCTATGGAAGAAATAGCCATAAAATCGAATTAGCTTCTGGAAGCTGTGCAAGTAGTCCGGGGTCTAGCAGACATCTCAGGTAGCAACTCCGACCAATCGGTTTCACCGTGATCTTAATTATCTGGTCGGGTGGATCGGACGGAATTGAAGCGATTCGCGGGTGGACCTCTCTCAGGCGCCGAGGTAGGGAATGGCAGGGTAGGTTCGCACGACTCTGTCGGTCTGTTTGCTCGGCAGTTAACGAGTGCAGGAACCGTCGAGGAACCTGTACGCATTATGCGGCGAATGAGGCAGCAATCTCACCCCTGGATCTCGCCCAAGCGACACAGCAGCAGCAGCCGGCGAACAGTTGGCGGGCACGGAGTCCTTTTCAAGGCCTACGCGGGCCAGGGGCGAACTTATCGCGGTGCCGCTCCGCTAGTACGAGCCATTTGCGTTTCATGAGCTCTCAACTCGGTCGGAGTGAAGTGGAATGCAGGGTAAAAAATTTATCTCGCCGACTGGCCCGACTCCCCTGGCTGATTACGTTATACGTGTACATACACTTTCCTTCGAGCCCGCGCGACAGGGGAGCCGCGGGGATTGTTATTCTGTTGCTTCGCGCAGCGGGCTCTGGGGGTGACGGTGGCTCACTGATAAGGATGAAGGGGTAGGGTACAGGGACTGCTTCAAGGTTTGCTGGAATGGGAGAGATGTGCATGAAAAAGTACGTCGCTGGCCGGGTGCAGCGATTATGATTGAGGTCAGAGGATGGAGGAAGAATTTATGGATGATGATGCCGGTTTCAGTCCGGATGAAAAGGGATATTGTGTGGATAGTTGTTGGAGTGGGGCTAGTAGCAGGAATTGGGCTACTCAGTATTAGGAGTAGCACTAGGAATTGTGCCAGCATCAAAACTGTAACTACAATTGAGTTCTTCAACTACAAAGAACTTTGATTTCTTTGACACTTACATCATTTACCATTTCAACTCCTCAATTAGAGCTTGCACTTAGCTTGACCGACTACTTTCTCACGACCCCCAAGTCCTCCAAAACCCCTTCAATCACCACCCCAAGATGCTCCCAAAAAGTATCCCCCACTCCAACAGTTGCAAGCTCTCCATGCAGAGACCCACAAGCATCATCCAAGTATTTGACCCCTCAGGTGTATTCCTATCCGTGGCCCCTAGGCCTGGCGGACCTCTGTCAGCGTAATCCGCGGGGCACAACCGCGACTAACGAGTGGAGCATGAAGATGGTGCACGAGTATTATCTCGTGAATGGGCCGCAATCTCGGCCCTAGATCTGTTAGTGTAGGCAGCGAGTGCGCAGTCGGCATACCTCGGCAACCTTTTCGGGGTAGCATGACGAACACGAGCGGATGCGAGGCAAAAGATGGTCGTTACATGCGAGAGGCCTCGGTTGAAAAGCTCGCGCTGTGAAAGAGCCGAGCCCTCTGTCGCGTGACGCCCAACACTCGCCCGCCGTTTGTCCTCGAGTATATCTTTTTCTGCGGCAGACAGTTGGTCTATTGACTCTACGAGCATACTCCCGGCGACCTGTCATTATTTTAATAAACACGCTAAGGGTTAAGTCACTGTTTACCATCCCTCTGGCCCAGAATTTGCGGCACCCGAGATTACGGCACCAGTTCCCGCGTACCGGGTGGTATTTATTCGTGAATTATTATATTCCCGTGGAACTGAAATATGACAAATGTAACTGGTGGCCACGTTGCAGCTGACCTAGTTAGGGCAAAGCACTTAGGAGACCAGTACGACGCAAAGCTGCCCAGGGAAACGTTGGGAATCGGAAGTTCCCAGTCACCTAACCTCACTATTGAACTGCAGGTTCCTAGTTCGCCCCTTTGAACGTTCGGTCGCAAATGATTGCAATCCTCTTGTTCCAATCTCCCTAACTAACTGTAACTAAAGACCCAACAGAAAAATACGCCTTGTGGTTGAACTTTCTATATAAGACTCCACAGAGTCTTATGACCAAGGGCCACCACAACGTAGACTAATGAAGTTTGCCCCTATGTCCCACCCCGAAATCGGGCAACTTTCCAACCAACGTTAAACCTTCGTGTTTCCGTAAATGGAGATGGGATAAGTGTTTCGACAAATTGGAAAGAAGACTGGTATCCATTGTAGGACCAGCAGATCAGTGGTAACGTTGAAAGTTATCAGTCCAGCGAAATTGCAGAGCCAACATCCCACCGTTTACTTAATTTTTCCCTAATAAATCAGCGAAACGATTACCAAAGCGTTTAGCGAGCTGGGGAGCGCGCTCCCTCTGAAGCTGCCGTCCATTTGCAACGATAACGAGTGCAATTCCATTCCGTGGACAGCGTGCACGCACGCGTTAGCCCGTGAATGGATTATCATTCCCGTCGTTGGCCCCCCTACACGGGGATCGCTTTTCCTTCCTTTTCTTTTTTTCAACGATACGATACACGTAACCGATAAAACTCGCGTGGATTTTCGTGTAACGGAGAGCCACTCCGCTCAACTCCATTAAGAATCGCACGTTCCATCCGCCGTGCGAGTGTTAAATATTGATGCACGTGCGCGGGCGAACGGAGAAACTCGGATCGGAGGATGCATCCGCGCGAGAGAGTTAGTATCGTCGAGCGTCGATCGCCGGTGTTAAACTGTTAACAGTAATTACTCGGGGGAGTAATGTTTTGTGTATTGAATGTAAATCGGGTGCTTTGGGGACCCTCGCTTTGCATATTCCGTGGCGGTTGTTTTAGTACAGGTACTTGCGTGGTTCTTTCGAGGGGGGATAGTCTTTTTAGGAGTTAGGATCATGTTGAAGGGTGTTGGTCGACGAGTGAATGAATGGGTCCAACTTTTATCGATGACCTAACTTAACAAGGTTGCAAATTCGAAGCTTCAGTTACTTTTTAGTAATTTCTCAAATTCTCTTTTAAAACAGGCCAACCTTCTTTTCCACAAAAATCTAAATATTCTCGAGGGGTGCATAATCCGATATCAATAGCATTTTGATAGGTGCAGGTATAAAACATGTACAAAGCACAAATCCTTCGTCATCCCCAGTTAAAACCTCAAAAGCCCAAGTTCAAGTAACCCAACCTCAAAAACTCGGATTCATTTAGTGCACTGTCGCTTCGAACACTCCACTGAACATTGAATCTCACTCTCAGCCCCCCCAGAGTGAGTCTTGCAACTTATTACAACCAGTAGGAGAGGCAGCGAGTCCTAGACCCACCCAACGAGTGAGCAGTCAATTAGCCGTTATAATGCCATTCGACAGGAGCTCGGCGCGTTTCGATAAGCTGGAACGCGCAATATCCGCGAATCGGCGCAATTATAAAGTCGACACCGGCAATTAGACATTTTTTCTGGGGCAAATCGGCCGAACGATTACGGGGGCGTCTCTAATGAGCCCTGCCTCCGATATATATCAGGGGTGTCCATTTAGCGGCGCTAACGAGTGCAGCGTCGGACGCGATGCACACGTACGCGCTCTCCCATGAATGGGTTTCGCAATCTCGCTCAGGATCTCCTGCACACCGGGAACAGCCAAGTGAACAGTTGGCGGACGTCGGAGAGCCTGCTCCACTCGCGGCAATGCGAGCTACCGTTTGAGATTAGCATCTTTTATGCATATACATGGCCAAGAGCTTCAGGCAGCCCACACGAGCGCAGCGCCTACCCCGAGACCCCCCCTGCTTGATTCCGTAGCCCCCCATTTGAAAGTGGGATTCCGCGGACACTTCCTTTCTTTTTTGCGTCCTTGTTCCTCGTTACCACTTTCCCTCCTCCTTCCTGGTGCTCGAGTTAAACAGCCGCTCCCTTTACTCTGCCCTAGCCCCTTCAAGTCTGAGCGATTCCTGATGGCAGATCAAATGTTGCGTCCGCTGATAGGGATGAGGACTGGAGAAGAATCGCTGTCACACTATGGTGGTAGGATTCCTGAGACTTGCCGTGGACCCAGTGGCCAGTCACTGGGGGACAGGCAACGTCATGCTGCTCTTGGGTCAACTGAGAGGAACTCAAAGACAAATAAACATTGTGAAATGATATAGGGAATCTAAATTGGTGTTCCATGGGGCTCGTCAAGATTCATGGGGTGCAAGTCACGCTGTCATTTCTGTGGCAGGGCGTCCTTGATTTTATATAAAGGATTGCTCCCTGAGTTGCTCGGTCTCCAGACAGACAGCACTCGAGGACCACGTTTCATCCAGGGCACAATGGACTGGCTACTGGGGATAATTACCCAAAAACCGTTGTAGGAGAACCTTATCGCCGTCAGGATCGTTAATATCGACGATGGTGCGTTGGACGTGAAGATGTCTCTATACGCTGAACGCTTCTGGTAACTCTTGACGGTTCGTAAACGATTATCACCAGTGTCAATGGTAATCTGCGGTCTTAGTGTTAGATGCTAGTTACTGCAGGAGTAGAGTTAGGCGAGTGTTTGCGAGGACGATCTTAGCAAAGTAGATGGAATCCTTTTTTTGTGACCTGCACAGCGAAAATATTAACATTGAACGCTGCTATTCAAAATTGAATCCAACATTGGAAGTGAAACACTGGGGAATTTGTGTGTTTTTAAGACAAGTGTAATTTAGAGGCAATAGTCCTCTTATCATCAATTTCAGGATCCTTCCGTGCCTAACAGCCTTCGTGCGCTGTGGCACATTCGCATCTACAAATCACTAACAAGGTTGCACAGATCCAAAGTAACTTTACACTAGGGACCCTAACATAGCACCAAGTAGTCGTTGCGGCAACCTACTTGCGATTCAATTTGCAATGGAAAATCATGCATATATGCTTCTTACATCTAAGAAAGAACCGCCATCTTCCCAGTCCAATCAGTGAGATTAAAATAAACATTCGTGCGTCAACAGGCGGTTCCCCGAAGGTACTCCAGGGCCAGGGTACCCGTGTCCAAAAGCATAGAATTCATTCGTTCGAGGGTTCCTTCGCGAAAAGAGGGAAAAAGAGGCTGCCCGCCACACTTCCCTCCGAGGTAATTGCGCAGAACACAAGGGAAATCTCGTCGGTGTACGTGCGAAACTGACGAGGATGGAATCGCCGGTAGCAGCTGGCGGTTCTGGATCGTTGCTCCATTCATAGTTCCCCGCTCGATCGGGCAGCAGCCGCAAAGGACCGTATGTATTTACTGCACGGCCAGTGACTTTCGATTCAAGCCCCGATACGACGCCAGATTTTCCTTCGTTAATTCTACATCGACGGTCTGATAATAAATAACGGCGATCACGTGGGCAATATCGCATCGTGACATTTCCGCCAGTACGCGCGCTCACTTTGCGGCGGCTGATTATGCAGGGAAGTTTTTCGCTTGATACGCTGTTTCTCCACTGCACGGATGTTAAATTGATGAGCAGAAGAGCTGTAACAGGGTTGCGAGGGAATCTGATTTATCAATTTCTAGGCAAACTCTTAAACGAATTTGCAGCTAAACTTTGCGTAAACTGCCGACTGTTTGTACAAGTTAGTAGATCCGGGCGGAAGTGCGGAAATCGCGTGAGAGGAAATTAAAGGTAGATGCGGTATAACATGGGTTGGGAAGTAGAATTAGCGTAGACGTGTTACATTTTGTAATTCGGTTTTTATTTGTGGGTATTCAGGTCTGTACCTGCCAACAAAGATAGCATCGTCAGTAGGCGAAGGGCTACACTGTCAAGAGACTTTAGCGAATTTTCTTGGGGAGGAAGCGTGGTATGAAGTTGACACATGATGCAGTTTCTATTCAACTTTGGATGAGGAATCATTGTCTGCTAAGTGACATTATGAATTGAAACAGCGAATAGAGTGATCGGTATCGAAGTGTTTAGATGTTTTATGAGAACTTGTGGCTAATTCAGTGGGCGTTCATCAGCCAGAAGTTCACTATAGTAAGAAAGAAGCAAGAAGGGATATTCTCGACACCGCCACATTTTCTTTCCTATTACCCAACCCCATCTATTTCACTCGCGAACGACACCACTACCAAAGACGTTTCATTAACCCACCACAAAAGAGGCTACAAGGATGTTCACTTTTTCTGCCATGAATTACCAACCCGGCCCTGTAAATATCTGTCAAAATTTCTCCTCTGCCGTACGTTTCACTCGAGCTCCCTTCACCATCTGAAGGATTTCCCTCAATTAAGCCGTTTCGCTCGTTACATTTTCATCGCGTTTTCATTACACATTCCGCACGAAAAGTCGTTCCGTCCGCCGCGATTCATAGAGAGTTAAGTAGGCCGACGTGATATACTTCCGTCTCTGTCGGAAGCAGGAAATTTGTTCGGTGACCAGCGCGCGCTCGCGCGCCCCCTTTAATCGTATTCACGGATGCTCCGTCTCTCTCCGCCCCCCACGAAACTGCCTTGAATACCGGTTTCCCATTTCTCGGCATTCGCCGTCTGGAAGCCAATTTATATGCAAAATTACCCCCGCGCGCTTCTGCAACACATGTTCAAAAGGCACGGGATGACCGACGGAAAAAAGGATTATATTATCACGTCGTTCCCGGCGAAATTTGTATGCAAAAACGCGCTAACGCAATAACGCCCGTCCCACGAAAAAATGTTGCTCCTATCCGCCTCTCCCCGCCCGATAATTTGTGTATTCAGACCACTCGACAGTTCGCGAAACATCTCCATCTGCCTGGTTAATTTTCGTCGGTGAAGCATCAAAAGTAACCTATAATTTTATGATTGGAACGTCACAAATATTCCTATATTAATTATAACATGTGCAAATTATTCACTAAATTAATTCGTGGTATTTTTCAAAAGATTCCAACTCCTTTTTCAAAAACAAGTCGACATTGGGTAATAAAATTTTCTCCTACGATGCTTCCTTCGCGAGGAAATCGACTTCGAAAGTTTACTGAACATGCGCGCGCATTCGACAGTGGCACCGCCACGGGGGGTTCCTAGTTGCAAGCTCAGGTGAATTCTTTCAAGCTCGGTTTCCCCTAAAATGAACGCCAGGGCGAAAAAATATCACTCTACATTTTCGACTTAGTTTTCAACGGCGAATCCCCTCCCCTTCGGCGATTTCCTAATTTTCGATAGTACAGAATTTATGTAGCACTTTTTAATTGGCGTGGAGCAATACCATGTTTTGGATACCAGTTTCTCCGTCCACAGACTGTATATCCGATGGTTTGGTCGCGGGAACTCGGTTGATTTCGACATTTTACGCTTTTTGCGCTCGTCTAGTATGCTAATCGCCGTGTCGTATAGTATCGTTAATGGTCGAGCGGAGCGGAAACGTTAACGGAGGTTCGATCGAGAGCCGGGGGCCCATGAATCATACGCCGCGGAAAAGATAAATAAAATCGTACAAAGCCAGCGTTGCGTGTAACTTCATTATGCCGGACAAGCTTCTACGAGTCGACTGTTCATATTTCATTCCGATCGAGCGATGTGTGCCTGAAAACCCGCGCAGGATTTTTAATGACGTTCCTGTTCGGTACGAGTGTTATTTATGGGCGTGAACGGCTACCGCGCTGAAAGCTCTAGTGTTTTTCCCTTTTGCCTCCGCGCTGCAGATTGATAGTAAAAGTGTTGGAAATTTCACTGCAGATTACATTTTCGATGGAATTCTGTTCACTGCTGGCTGGACGCTATAGATTACTGGATGGTTAATGAATTTATTGTCAGAGCGAATTTTTGATGGATGGGCACCGATATTCGATTGTAATAAAAATAAAAAGTAATTGTTCGACGAAGGGAGTACTTTTTTTTACCAATGTTCAAGCCCCTTGTTGATCTTCCAAGTTTAGTTCGATATTTTATGCTCTTCTGTTCAAATGATGAAGGAAGATCTCAACTTTTTCACGTGACCAGGAGGTCAGAGAAATTGTTGTACGAAGGATCGTACAACAATTTCTCTGAAAGCTTTGAAATTCAATTCTATCGTCAAAGATAATGTTGACTTACCCTCAAAATTCCGTTTCGTTGACAAAGCTAACTCCGAGAAGTTGAAACTTCCTCGAATAATAAGAATGCAACGGAAGAACATTGACGATAGGAAATTGAATTCTTTAAAAGTGTCACATTCGTGGGTTCGGAGAAAGAAAGTGGAATCTAGAGAATTTTCAAAAATAACACATGGAATATAAGGACTGCGGGAATGTAATTTCTACTGGGTAGAAGAAGATACTATTTTGATCTCTATTTCTACTTCCACTTTAATTTCTACTGGCTAAAAAAGAAAATACAATTTCACTGAGCTACCTTAATCCAGATATTTCATCTCATACCCCGGAACCCGATATTTAATTAATTATCCAGACACGAGGTACTCCAATCACTCTAAGTGGTAATATTTATCAATGTACAGTGTACAGTACCCCAGTTCGTTTCTCGAGTGACAATCTTCATCGAGTGAAGCCTCCGAGAAACCGTTTGCACGTGGCGCGCCGTCGAATCGGCTGGCCGAGGTCTGATTAATTACAAACGCCGAGCGATTTACAGTTCCATTATAACGCTAACCGAACACTAAATGGAAACAGCGGCGCGTTGACCAACAATTGTTCTACTATTAATTGCTGGCCACATTGCACCTAGCTATCCGGAAAATCGATACACCCGTTGCTCAGCTGGCCGAGCTCAACGTCAGTATCGCTTTTTATCGATTCGTCTCGTTGCGCGAGCCACGGCGATTGATTGACAGATATTCGCAGGGGAAAAAATAGACAGGGCGCGAAAAACGTATCCTTCTTATCGAAGTGACGACTGAAACTGACGCTTCATTGAAATGAATGGGACTGGCAGCTGCAGATACGATGCAGTTGGCAAAAAATGAAGCATTTCATGGGAGTTCTAGTGAAAGAATTTTCTTTGCCACTATTTTTAATACAATTGTTATATGCTGTACTGGTCTTGTGCGGATTTAGGTTAGTTTCGAAGTTACGAAGAGTTGAGGTGTAAACTTAACCTCACTTTATCCGTGGGGTGTTCATTTCTTTAAGGACTTTTATAACTCTGAGGAAAGTATAAGAATGTTGATGGTAATATGTGTGTTTCTCGTTATTTGGGCTTATGTTCAATGTACAGCTGAAACGAGGGCCATTAGATTCGATTGCATCCAAGAGAGTTTATTTCTTGTGGGAATTCCTTACCATTCTCAATAGGGCGTGTGTGTATTGTTTATCGTGCTGACCTGGTCTGCCATGACGTGCTGAACGCCGTTCCAGAAATTTAAGCGGAAAATAGGGAAAGAATCTTGGCTATCGTCGAGCACAGCTCGGCTATTGACGGCGTTTCTTTACGATAATAGTTCCAATGGCGGTAGTTAGGAGAGTGTTTTGCCAACTGTTTCGCATTGGCAGCATTTGGGATTCATACAGTACTTTATATAATTTTTTCGGGGCTACCGACGAAATACATTTCCGAGGTTAACGGTCCGAGTTCGTCGATTTTCGTTTCCAACTGGGTCATTGCCACTGTGCTTCTGCCGACTTTCTAAACTGCAATACACCCACGGTCGATCACCGAACCACCCTGCACACAACATTCATGCGACTCCGCAGTGATCCACGGAACTCTAAAGCTTAAAGGAAGTCATGCTTCGACAGTAATGATGCTGGAAGTGTCCAACATAGAAAGAGACTGAAAACCGAGGAATCCAAACGCCACGAGAAGAAATACGTTGTATAATTCTTTACTTTCTACATTTTGAAGAAAAATAACACTCCGCCTAGTGGCGAAATGAAAATTTTAATTTCTATACCTTCCATTGGTTGGGCGAGTTCCGCGCCGTGGGATCGCACCTTAAGGCTTTGAAAAATTCCCCTTCACGTTGGTTAGGTTTCTTTCAACGATCTTTAATTGTGTTGAGAAAGTGTTGTAATAGTTTCACGAGGAACTTTAAGGTACGATTCCACGGCGCGTGGTTCGGCGAGTTCCGCGCCGTGGGATCGCACCTTTACGCCGCTCAGAGTGTTAAGTGAATATCTACGTACTCATCGAGTTTCGCGTTCCTCGACGCCTTTATATAATTCTTCCCACCATCTGAACGACCGCTGCATGGGTTGCAAACAGAAATTCAAGTAGCACTCGAGATGTTCTCCAGGCGCGGCTGGCCGTGGCGTGGCTGCGCAGGCGCGACGATCGCCCAAAGGGACGCGTGACGCGGCACAGAAGCCGATCGACCTGTTATTACGCGATCGCGTTCGTTATTTAAACCGATTCAGCCCCCCGTGCAGCGTCTGCAGCCCCCCTGGGCGACTGACTTTAATTCATCCCGAACGACAAGACGGCCAGGAAGCGGGATTAACGGTCGCGATCCCCCATTGACGCGGCACGCTACGTTCAAAGCGCTGCTCGAGCCATTTGCATAATCCGACGATTTTTACCGTTTCCGTGAATATACCGACGAGAATCGCGTCGATCCCGCCGAGATTCGCTGATTTGCATAAAGTTATTCCTTTTCTTCCCGGCGACGCTGCCACAGAGATCGCTTCGTCTCCGAGTGAACGCTCATTGAAACGCTGATGGTGGGTGGTGTTAAGACGCGTGTCAGCGATGCTATGGATGGTGGAACTGGTGGAAGGTGTTCTTAACGGACAGCCTGGTTTACATAGAAGATTCAGACAGGTCGCGATTACCGGCTTGGCTGCGGCTCCGGTGATAGTTTAGATAGGGATGGTGGACGTTGAAAGGTATGGATGGCGTGTAGATGCGGGGTTAGACCGTGGATGTAGTCACGTTGCCATTTTAGGAATGTTGTTCTGGTGGCTCAGGGATAGGTGATAGGTTCAAAAAGGTCACTGGGATAACTGAGGGTATCTGGCAGTTAATTTTGCTGAGGGACCCTGTAAACTTGGGGTCTGTTAGGCTTGGATTAGGTGTCGATGGAAAACTGGGATGGTCAAAGCTATCCCAGCTTTGAGCACAAATTCTCGAGTCTTTGAATTGAGATTGATCTTATTTAATTAAACAAGAGATTGGACAAGTGAGAGGTGTTGAGGACCTATAGCGGGCTGGTGACAAGTTCGATGTGAAGATTTGCTTAATCAAGCGTCCACTACAGACCCAGGAAGTCTCGTACTCTCGGAGAACAGAAACAGGAAGATCGCGATAGAAGTAACCACAACCTAGCAATGATCTCTAGCGTATTGATTTACTCGTGCTTATTAGAGGGTTCGTTGGGATGAATATGATTGGAAAGGTCCCGCATGAATTATGCAGACCATGGAAAAAGTTATGGAAATGGCGGATGTAGAATGACGTATCCGTTGTAAGTGTGTAATAATGTTACGCCGTAATTGCTGGCGGCGAACGGCGATTCCCCTTTGATCGATGCTCACAGAATTATTGTAATTATGTTTACCATGGATTTCGCATGAATCTGTTACAGGTCTGTTCGATAACGCACGTCAAAGGCATTCCGTAATTCAAGCAGCAATGCGTGCACTGCTGGAATCTCTGGGAACGTTGCTTGCGGTGTACGTCGAAATTGCATCTTACGATGCATTATTGTTGCCTTGATACTAGTCTCTGACGTTCAATCTTGCTGGGTGTGTTATTTTTGGATTAGGGACTATCGAATATATGTGCAATATTTTATTGGTATTGGATGTATTGACGTGATATTGAATTTCAAACTGAGGGGTGGTTCTGGAGAAACTGACGAGCATACAGAGCTGAAGGACTACAAGTTTCAGTTACTGCAAAGCTTTCAGGACTACAAGTTTCAGAGACTGAAGGTTTCAGGACGTCAAGCTTTCAGCATTGCATAGGTCTAGGAACCCGAGCTTTCAGGACTTAACACTTTCAGCACCTCAAACTTTTAGTACCCCAAGCCTTCAGGCACTCAAGCTTGGAGGACCCCACGCTTTCCGACCCTCAAGCTTTTAGGTCCCCAAAATTTGTGGTCCCAAAGCTTTGAGGTCCCCAAGCTCTCAGGTCTCCGAACTTCGAGTTCCCCAATCGTTGAGGTCCTCAATCTTTGAGGTCCCTAAGCTTTGAGGTCCTCAAGCTTCCAGGTCCCCAAGCTTTCCGAACCCCATGATTCCAGGACTTCTAGCACCCAGACCTTCAAACCCTCAAACCTAAGTCCCCAGATCTCAAATCTCAACTTGAAAAGAACTTCTATCTTAACCACCAAGCTCTGAATTTCAACCTACAACCAACCCCACCAATCATCAACTTCCCATAACAACTGCCACAAACTTCACCACAAATTCTTCCTCACGGCGACCAGACTACACAAGAGGACCCAACCCCTCTACTCCTCATCGGCCGCTATTCATCCTGCTCGCGCGATTTAAATTCCCAACCAAATAGCAGCACTCGGCAGAATCTTAAACAAGCCACCAGTTGACAAGATTTACCTCGAATCAATCTGCAGTGTGCTTAACTCCCCTCCAAGAAGCTACATAGATGCTGCAGCAGCTGTCTCGCTAGAATCCTCGCGGACTCATGAAGCAAACAGCGAGGCTGGTAATCGAATCGCGCGTGCCACGGGCGTGTCGCGTTTCGACGTATCGTCGCGTGTTCCCAGGCACCAATCAAGCCAGCATTCATCGCGTTTGTTGCCAACCTGGTGGCGTTTCTCCCCGTTCCACGCCGCGGATAAGTGCATTATCGGGCCGCGTGACGAGACGCGCGATGACGCACCAGCGAGCGCCCCGCAAAATCAGGGAATCCATGATGATTCTTGTCCGCCTTGATCAACAACAACCGCCAGTGGATGAATTCTATCAGGCGGCAATGAAATCTCCGCGTAATAACGAATTACTGTTACTGTGCACGGGGGCCTTTAACCCCCCACCGCTGGCGTTTATGATTGGATTACCCCGCGAATCACTGTCCAGTAGGCTGTGCCAGCAACGAAGAACACACCGTCTGCCTGTCCCTGGCGCTGAAGAAACCGGGAACGAGCCACTCGACCAGGGATATAAGATAAATCAGTCGGCTGCTTCTTGACTTGATTGAACTACGCTACGAGGCTTTATGCGTCTGGCTGCTTGATGAGCATTTTTAGAGGATAATGGCTTGGGATTATTGTCCGCCTGGAAAGGTGTTTGGATTGGCTTAGCGAGGATGCGCCCCGAGTACTTATGTGCCTCGAGTTCCTGGGGAATTTGTTGAAGATGTGGCAGATTGTACGCTAGGTACAATCCAGTTTTTGAAGCACGAGTTCCAGCTCAGAATAAGTACTCTATTCCTATTCAAACGATTTGATAGAGAATCTTGTGTATCAGAAATATCAGTATCTCTCAATAAACTACTTATCTGTCTGCAGAAAATGACTGTGTTTCTGCTAATAATAATATACCTTCATCATCCTCTCTAAGAAAATGGCTTTACCTCCCCAGGGAACAAAACTACCCTCCAAAAGACTTCCTGGAATTCCACTAAACACCAAAAAAATACAATCCCCTGTATCCCACCCTATTATATCCCACTTTGTCTTCGTAAGCGAAAACAATAGCTCATTTCCATAAAAATGAGCTGCCGCCCATGCTGCCACGCCACTGTGGACGACCAGGTACTGCTTTCCCGCGTGTCACCCCCGTGTCCGCCACCCTTTCGCGCCCAGGGCTGGTCGAAGTATCGGCACGATGGCATCGATATAGTTGAAACTGAATACCCTTGTCCCTGGGCCTGTCGGGCGATGTGGCGATCTCTAGAAAGCCCGCCAATAACGATATCCTTGTGTCAGGGTATCCCGCTTAGGGCAAAAAGAAGGGGAAACGCCGGCAGCGTGGTGTCAGGTTCATCTACCTGTAATTTGACCGAGCGATTAGAGATTTTGTTATTAAAAAATTCGTTGCAATCCCATAGCTCCAAAAAATATAACCAAACTTCTTAAGAATTGAAGGAACAGTGAGATTCCTTGAGAATTTTTTCAATTTCCCAGGTCCGTTGCAACGAATGATGACAACAGTACTACTTTATTAGGTAATAACTCTGAAGCAGAATTTGAATCACCAGAAATGGCAGACCTTTTATTCCGCTGTTGCGCAAGGGTTGCTACTTCATCGAAGTGTGAACTGACCAGGGTGAAAGGAATATATTCACAAAACAGTACACCCAATAGAAGTGAAGTATGTGTTAGTACTGTGTACTTTGGACAGATTAGCTAAGGGTGTACCTACATACAGATTTTATACAGTTTTCCTAAAGGGCGTGAATATTTTAAAAGTGAAGTTCGGATCGCTATTAATGCAGCCCTAGCAACTTGCCAGCGGACCTGGGTTTATTGCAGGGACACTTTCAAAATGACTTAATCCCATAAGCACCGCAAACTAAATAATTCAAGCAACCGTCCGGCTGTTTAACTCATATAAACTGTAGCAAAGTTTTTAACCTCAATCCTCAATTAGTTCAAGTTAAGTTCTTTATGGTGAGTGTACTGTAAGCTGTGTTCCGCTACACTACTTCACTGCACCTTCTTCAAACAGATACACGAGGAGGCTAGCTCCTCCACGAACACGCCCCTCGAATCTTTCTCCATCAGCATCCAAGTTCCAAGCTTTTTACCCCGTCTGCGCCTCACGATTCACAGTCTGCTGGTCCCGCAGCCCCGATTAAACAATAAGGAACGTCCGCGGGAAAAACGGCTCGTCGTTTCCAGGCGAGGGAGCAGCGCTGCCAAATGGAACCGTTCCGCTCTTAGCGTCTCGATCATACGCCTCGATCGTGCCGCTGCCCAGGAGCTTCGCGGCCGAACAAATTGGCAAGTTTTCAGGCTGTTTCGCGGGGGTGTCGAGTCACGTCACGCTGTTTTGTTAGGGCCGGCCGCCATCTGCTTGCGCGCCGCGCCCGCTGCATTCACGGTTGCCTCTTGGCCGAGGATTCCCGGCAGAATTTGGCAACGGGACGCGGGAGCGCACGTAAGCCTGAAATATACTTGCTGGTTTACGCGGTGGCACAGTTGGCGTGCGGGGCGAGGACCAGCGAAGGGAATAAGATCGTTCGATGTCCTCCGCTGGCTGGATGCTTCCTCAGGAAACGTTGCTCGATCATGAGAGCGATCCACTTTGGCTAGCTGCTTGACAAATCGCTGGTTCGTGCACTTGCATCCGAAACAGGCTCCTGGGCTTGGATATACGTGGATCGGTTTAAAGAGAATCGACCTCTCTTCGTAGGTTCATGGGGGTGCGCTTGTGTGCGGCTGAAAGAGGATTGGGAGAAGGGTGTTGTCCCACTGCAGTGGGAAGCAGTGGGCTGAAGTGATGAAGGTGATGAAGGTGAGGTTGGTGAAGGATATGGGAGGAAGAATGAAATTGGAAATAGTGCAGTTGAAGGGTGCATAGCCGAATTGCGCAATTGAAGGCAGATCAGGGTTGAGGTACTAGGTGTACTTTATAGTTGACCCAACGTCCATCTTGTGGTTGCTTCACCATCCACCTTCCGAGGATGAAAGTACCAAAGGGGTGGTGCAATAATTCACAAACCGCCCTATGGAATGACCAACGCACCCTGGATCACTCTCAGTTATTTATCTACTATCGGTTGTGCAAACATTAAACTTTGGCACCTATCAAAGAGGACCATAATCTTCCTCCGCCACCGTCAACAACTCGCAAATAAGATAAACGAAGCCAGCACGGTTAACAGAAGAAACTCCAGACCCCAAAAAGGGCCGCTGAAGAGGGATGCCAACGCAGGGGCTACAGAAGATACAGCAGCCGCGTTATCTTACTTCGCGCATCGTCTCAAACAATATAAATCAATGGGCCGTCCGGCGCGCGGCATTAGCAAACATAAAACAGACCGTCGCTGGTGCACGCGTCTCCCTGCCCCGTTTCAGGGTGGGTGGACCCTTCGAGCAGGTCGTTTTTTAGCCACGTTAAAATGCACCCTCCAGCGGGGAGAGTGTCGCCACGGCGGGCAGCCACCCTCGCCCCCGGGGCTGAACCCCCGTGACACGGGCCGGCGGATAATTCTGTTTTAGTTTCGCATTACAATACGACGCACGGGTAGCGCGGTGTCCCTGCTCGGAGGGGGGTGACTACTCGCACCTCCGCCGCCCCCGACCCGCTCGCTCCCTTTTCTACGGAGAAATTCGTTTCTTCCCTTAACTTCGTTCGCCGCTCGTCCCCTCCCCTTCTTTTTTTCCTTCGAAGACGCTCCTTAATTCCAGCGCCAGTGGAATTTGACTAATGCAATCGCGAATGCTAAGAAGCCACTCTCTTACTTCTGTTCGGGCCATTGTGCCCGAGTTATTCCCTTAGTCGCGCTTCAACGCTGGCATCCTATCCACCCGCACCCCCGAGGGGGCATAGGTAGGAAAGAAAGGCGACAATGGGGCAGAGAACGCGCGAGTGCATTTGTTAACGGTTGCGTCCTCCGCTTTCGCGAGGGATTGCTCCAGAGAGGGCTAGAGGATTTAAATGTTTGCCCCAGGCTAAGAGGGCTGGCCTACCGAGACGTGAATGGCTCTTGGTGATTTTGGGACGGTTTGCTGCCTCGGTCGCTTGTACTTCGCTCGAGAGCCTTTTTTCTTCTGGGACTGGGAAAAGGGGTTGGCGCTTAGCCTGGCAAGGATCGATGCACCATGGTGGTTAATGGGTTATTCTATTTGAGATCGATGGGCTTGTACACTGCCGTACATTAGTTGCTGGACACTTATTGGATATGGAGTAAGTTCTTAATGAATTTATCTATTGACTATTACTCTCTTCAAATGAGATGTGCCATATACAATTTTCCAGTTCCACTGAGGGTAAAGGACTGAATTACTACCACCTACCCAATTACTGTCGCCCTAAGCTGTTTTACTTAAAATAACGAATAAACCTTTTGAAATGAAATATAAAAAAAATTTAGCATACAATTGAAACTGTTATTTACACGATACAAAAAACAGCACATAATTTTTTCTTTGTTAATTTGGATAATGCAATAAAAAAATTTGAGCGGATATTAAGAGACTAAAAACTATGACTTCTTTACTAGCGAAAGAGAAAACAAGGCGTTAAAGATAATGCTGTAATTGTAATATTTAAGCTATTAACATAATAGAATATTAACGATCGGAATTCAACGATTCATTAATTTTTTTTATTTAATAATTGGGTGACAGTGATTTTTATACAAGCGTTTCAAGCATTTTGGTATTACTGTCATAGCAGTAGTTGCTCGTGTACATGAAACGCCATAACCTTAAAATGAGATAAACAGTATTAGGTTAGCTGGCAGTAATTGGGGTGTCAATAATTTAGTCAAATACATTTGAAGGGTGTCAGTGATAGATCCCGAAACATATTTCTGAAATTGATGAATTTATACATAAAAATCGAAGTTTTAAGATTCACCAAATTTTTTTCATCAAGTATTAAACAATAATAAATAACAAGATCATATACTTTGAGACTAGAAGTACAAAACTTCAAGATAATGTCAGCGTTAACGCTTAATGTGTCAGTAATTGGGCCCTTTACCCTATCATATTTAATCTGCATCACGCTCTTATTCCGGAAAGTCAAGTAAAACTACCATAAACATCCTTCCGTCTAATCATAATAAAAACAACAGCCATTGCTCCAGTGACGGGTTTAACAGGGCGGCTGATGAGCAGTTGCCGCCTGGGACCTTGCCCAGAAGGTCCCCCATTTCCAAAAAAATTATGATTAGGTATAGGTATTCAAAGACCACGTTTTGTTTTCGGTACTACTACACTTGGCCCGTTTTTAATAAACTACCGGTTCATTTTCCCGAAAAATAATGGCCCCTCAGAACGTTTGCCACCTGGGCCTTTTTTCTTAAATCCGCCACTGCATTGTCCAAAAAAATAAAAACGCCCAAAGGGAACCCCGTACCTATCTCCAATACACAACAGAGTTGAACCTTACGAAGAACGTTTCTCGCGTCCTCTCCCCGGTCAAAGATCCACGATCCAGTCACCCAGGATCACGCAACTCTTCCGAATTTCGAGCGGGGCCGGTCACGGCTCGATTGAGCGCGCACCGAAGCGATTCGCCTCGTCCATCTGCGGGCACGCGGCACCCCCCTCCAGCCCCCCAAACACGGGAACGATTCCAAGTTTTCGCTTCGATGGCGTCGCGTCTCATTCCGCCGCGACGAAACGGCTTTTTGCGCGGCCCTCCTTCCGCGGGGGTGGTTAATCCAACCCCCGCCGTGAGTCACGCGCCACCGTGGAATTTACGGGGCACCGAGATCGCTCCCGCGTTCCTCTGATCCATAGGATTATCTCCACAGACTGTTCGCCTCCCACCCCACAGTCTCTCGATTATTATACCGTCAAAATGTAGCGTCCAATCGGCGACAGACCCCCTTAATTACAAGGGGGCCTGATCGATCCAATCGATCCCACCAAATGTAGCCCGCGACTCTGCAAGGGTGCTGGCCGAGGGTGCGAGAATTGCCGAGGCAGTTTACGATACGCAGGGAACTGCTGTGCTGTTTTTGTGAATAACAGTCCCTTGTTTGCGGTTCGGAGAAGTTTAAAATTCAATTATACTCTCCTGGCAGTAGCTATTGTATCAGCAGTGGCCAGTTTGGAAAAAGTCGCTAGGAATATCACGATGTCGCTGGGGCATGATGCAACTTCCACGCACGGCTGTCGACTTCTACGTGCAATTATGCGACACGTAACGGCAATGCGAGTTGCAGAGAAAGGTGCGCGCAGCGTTTACAGAATTTATCAATATTACGCGTAAATGTGCTTTCCATAACTGTAACGATAGTCTGGAGTCTAACCCGAGTAGAATCGCGTCGTTTCGATTCACCGTTCGAACTACGAGCCGCGACTACAATGTCCCATTGTTGCACCGTCCGAAGTTGACGCGTCGTTAAAATCCCTGTAATTACACGCGTTACATGGCTCCCGTGCAATTCCCCGGCGTGATATAGTCGCGCTGCAAGAACGATTAAAATATATTACAGCGCCGACGAGTAAAAGCAGCCAGAGATACTAATTCGCGATGAAATTTTCAGTCCTCAAAATTCTGTTGAAAGCTTCAATCCCCCAAATTTCAAATCCCTCTTACATCTCGATATTTCAGGGTATCATATTTTTTTTTAAATATAATATGTTCTTGGTTTCATTCAAACTTCTTCGCCAATTTTACTTTTGGAATCCACGAAATTCGACGTTTGGAATTCACAAACGTTCAAATTTGGCGCCTAAAACTGTCAACGCTTGCAAACCTTAGCGCTAACATATTGGATGTGTTTGAGTCGCGAAGCGTTCAAATTTTATTAAATTTTCTTGATTAAGATTCCTAAGGAGTAATCATCTAGATCGAGGAGAATGAAGATCGGCTCTTCTTCGAGCTGTCGCGCCGCGATTAATCGCAATCAATCTTCGCGACTGCATCCCTTCCGCGGCATTATCTCTCTCTGGAAGCTGGCATGCGACCCCTTCGCGGCACTGCCGCATTGCTCGATCACTATACCATCGAAATACAGCGGTTCGTTAACCCACCACCGACCGCCCCCTCTTAATTACAGGCTCTGATCGATAGGGAGCGATTTTCCCGAACGCGTCCCGCAAAACTGTGTACACACGACGTCGTCAAACGCCTGCATTTAGGACGATAACGCGCCACCTATTTGCGTGTGCACGTGTTTGTACCGCGTAATCGAAGAATTCCTGGTATCGATCGCGTCGTATCGCGAAATTTCGCCTTGGGCCCACGAAGACGTGGTTCGAGGGATTGTAGAGACACCTAACCTCACTTAGCAGTCTCGTTGACAGAATACAAATCACTGGTTCACAAATTGATTTTTAACCACGACTACTGTCACTAACAATTGATGCCTATTATTCATGACAATCGTGACATATTTCTGTTCAGAAACTGTGTGCAAACTGTACAGTACACTAGAATGTGAAACACTGGGGCAAAGCTGTAAGTTCAATTTAGGTTAATTCCTGCGTCGCTCGTTCGACAGCGGCAGCCACTAATCCGTCACGTGACAAATTCCCTAGCGACAGGTCCAACCACGAGCGTCTCCCGCAATGAACCACGAATCCCCAGTTATTAGCCCACGATCAGCGTCTTTCAATGGAAATTCATCCGATAAGCCTCGATCGTTCATTAGAACCTGGGATAGCTCGCGCAGACGAGAGGCGGCGCGATGTAAACAGGCGTGATTCGTTTCCTAGGGACTAGGCCGCGATGTCGCTGTCGCTGTGGGACGGAAATAACGAGCTATCGCCGAGTAATCTGCCATGAGAACGGCCTTATTATCCAGGGGCATGGGGCGATATCAAATGTCTGCGATTACCTGCGAGAACCGGTCGGCGACGAATTAAATACTGATCGGAGCGAGCAAATACCAGCGCGCCGGCTTCGCGGACCCGTCGGTAGTAGTAATTAAATCCGATGATCGCGCACTTCTGCGTGACGTTCTCTCATTAGCAGATCATCTAACAATGTATCGGGCCGACGGTACGCGATACTATCGCGCACAAGCAAATGAGATTACGTTTGATCGGATTAACCGGGGAGCGGAGGGTACGGTCCACATTTAGCGTTCGATGTAATTTCGATGTTTGATAATGTTAATGTTGTCGCAGCGTCGGTGTGTCTCGGTGTACGCTCGGGCGTTGCGTAATCCGTGCACTCTGTGCTCTTTCCTTTGTTCCTCGACACCGGGGATGAGCGAAACTTTGGTAGATTCTAATGTTCTAGAGTAGATTTGTAGATTTCGGTAGCTTGGCGTGGTTAGAGTTATCTTCGGAGTATTTTGGGGACTAGGTGCTTCGAAATTTGGGTGAGGTAGAGTTCCAAAAATGTGTTAGGGTGAAAATTTGGGGTATAAAAAACCGGATGCACTAAAATTGTGAAGGTTTGAAATGTAGAGGGTTGAGATTCTGAAGCATTGGGATTTGAATGCATTGAAAATTTTGAGTTTTGAAATTTGAAGCGTTAAAATTTTAGATGATTGGGATTTTAAAATAGTAAGATTTTAAGGCACCGGAATTTCGATGGATTTTGATTTGGGGGATTAAAATTCGAAGTTTAAAGTGTTTCAAAGTGTTGTGGTTCAGAAATACTTCACCAACCATCATTTCCCAATATTCTCTTTCGAATACTAAATTACTACCAGGAAAATATTTACCATTTTGAATATGTATCTTTTTCCAAACTCTGCCTACTACTGAATTTCCTCGCGACACAGTCACAGCATCGATTTCTCACTAAGGAAACAATTCCTGGAAACAGCGATAGATCCGCGCGAGTCAAGCGTCGCTCCACGTGACAACGGGAATATATTTCAAGAGAAACCCCCGGGAAGGTTCTCTCTGGGGAGTACGCGATCCCAGGGCGCGTTGTATAATGCACCAGAGTGACGCATCAGTGAACTCTGCATAACTGCATACGCACCCCCGTGCCGCCATTGGGGTTGGTATACGGCGGTCGTTCATCATCGCCGCGCTCTCCCTACTGCAGCATCTCTGACACACTTGCTGGGGCTGAGTGGTCGATTGAAAAAGACAATCGGTGGGGCTGGGCTTCATTAAACGTTACGAATTTCCAGTGGCCATCGGTGGAGAGATTAAACTCCCGCCGGCTACCGAAACTCCGCGCCTCGAAGGGGCAAACGTGACTAACCGACGAAGATTAGCTTCTGTTGACCGAGGATATTTTCACTGACCTAGCGGTGACTGGGAAGTGGTTACACTTAAGTTGCTTTTGCTTCAGGTTTGAAGTCGAAGGATTTTAGGCCTGACGTATGCTGTACTTACGCCTGACATAGACGTGAATTAATTATCCTGAAATGATGCTTCGGCTCTACCAATTTCAGGCGAAATTCAGAGCCATAGTTCTTTCATTCAGAAAAATACGAAACTCTCTACGCTAACGACGTTAAATCGCGTGGCCCATCCAGGAGACATCCACTGTGACGGGAAAAAATGTAGCCCCATTCCGTTTAATCTTATTCCCCGGCACTCGCCCTCCACGGAAGAGCGACCAAGGGTTTTCACGAAGATTAGAAAAAATCTCCGCTGGACCCAGCTCAGAATCCCCCCGCGCGTGTACTTCACCCTCAAACGAAAGTTTCGCGGAAATTTCGCGACGTCTAGGGGGACTCGAGCGAGGTGTGCGTGCTAGACGCAGAAAAAAAGGGGGAGAAATAGGTGCGACTGCAGGGTCCACGTAATCCCGTGACTGATTGTAGGTAATTACGCCACTCTGGCTGGCAGTGCGCCGCCGCGCAAATACCGTGCCGCGAGGGGTGCTATCTCGAGCGGAAATAAAATTTCAGAGTCCTTTGACGCACCCCAACAATCTCGTTCTCTTTCAGCTTCTTTGCCCGCGGCCTACCCTGTTATCATTCCCGCGCTCCCTCCCGCCCACCCTCATCGCGCGGGGGGAGGATCTTTCTTTTGCAATCGGTCGCGCGCACTTGGCGACATCGTTAGTGGATTAAAACGATCGACCACCGTCGTTGATAAAAGGGGACCTGGGGTTTTTAAGTAGATGCTGGGAGATGGTGTATTTCTCTGTTGTTTGATGATTGTTAATTTCAACCTTCAAATGCCCTTTCAAGTCACTAAGGGTGTTTTTAGCGATCGCTTCTGCCGAGAAAGTTTCGCTTAACGACTTTGGGACAATACTTCCGATGTCTTCTGGAGTTTCCAAGAATAAATATCATTTCTGAACCTCCGCCTCAGTTTCGAAGCCTCCAGTTTGACAACCGCTAGTATCATCCTTCTTAGACTCTAATGCTCACTCTGACATCGCCAGGTTTTACCTCCTAATCAGTTAATAAACACAACCCTCCTAAGACCCCGCCAGCGCGCCGTTAGGCTAGTTATCAGATTATCAGTATCGCTATTCAGCGACCACGTCGATCTTGATTCCACCCTCCACCTTTGACTGGGCCGCGTGTACGCGATGCCATCGGAAAGATCCAGCGTGCAGACAAGCGGTTGGATAGGCAGATGGATAGATAAGGAAGGGATACACGGTTCAAGGAGGGACAGAGAGCTAGAAGTGGGACGGAGGGAGTGTGCTCGAGGGTGTATTCAGGGGCTGAGGCGTTGACGTGATGCACCGTTCCCTGTCTCACCGATGATTGGACACATTCCATTCGCCTCGTCGTCGATGTTGAGCACGCCCGCGTCGTCATTGTTTCGCGACAAATTAGTTTGTCAAAAGCAACGGGTCCGACGGAGAGACGGTGGAAAAAAATCAGTCGGAGAGGGGGAGCGGGGGAGGTTCGGCGCGGAGTCAACGACCAACCGAGTCATTTCGGCTTGGAATTCAGCTAGGCTGAAATTGAGGGAGCAAGATGAATTGAGTGGAAGCGCGGCAGAAACGCTAACCCCAGCCAGCCTTGGTTATTTCTGGACGCGATTGGACTCTTTTTTCCAATAGCACGGGTTCAACGAACAACACGGAAGCAGGCGCGCGTAGGCGAATTTGATTTTCCGCTGGTCAATGCGTCACTGGGTGTTTTCTATATGTCGCGCAGCCGGGAATATAGGGCGCGCGCTCGAATGGGATGTTTTCAGCAGGCGGAATGTGAATGGCTCCGACAGGATGAGAAAAATGATTGTGGCGATTAAGATTGATGAGATGGTCGAATTGGGTGGGTGATATTCGGTACGGGTGAGTGGATGAGGTACTACTATACATGTAGAAGTAGGTAGTGCTGGAGTTTGATTTTGTAGGAGTTTGATAGCGTTGGAATTCGGTGATATTCGAGTTTGGTCGCGAAGGAGTTTAATGGGGTTTAAGTTCTGTGGCGTTGGATTTTGATAGGATTGTACTTTAATAACGTTGGAGTTCAACAGCTGTGGAATGCGGCAGCACTGAAGTTCCGTAGCGCCCAAATGCCGATGCCTCAGATTTCCACAATGTTAGGATTCAGTGGCCTCAGAATTCAGTATTGCAAACACACGCATTGACAAATTTGCCCACACACCTACATTCAGAGGCGTCAAATTTAAACCGCGTCCAAATTTAGAGGCGCCAAAATTCCTCGGCGCCAAACGCGTATCAAAGTACCGCATACTCAGGACTCGTGTCGCCCCGTTAATAATCATGGGGTCTCGGAATAGTCGTGCGCGTTGCTTTACATGCAAATCAGACAATTGCGACGGATATGTACGGCGTCGAGTCCAGAGCGCGGCGTTAGTCTCGGCTATGGGCATCGGTAATTTAATTAGATTACGCCTGCATGGTTCATCGTGCTTCACGCTTATCCGCCACCCTCTGTAGGGTGACACGTTACGCAGCTGGATTGATAGCCAGATAGGTGGCCGTTAAAGGGTAGAGCGGTAGGGCGGTTGGACGCGAGAGAAAAATACGGTCGAGTCGGTCATGAAACGCAGTGAATTTTTATGTCAAGTATTCCAGCACACGTGCTCGAATTTCGTGCGCGTGGCACCTTGATATATCGCCCCTAGTCGCGCGCAAGCGTGAAAAATTTCCACCGCATTGTAATTGAAAACGTGTAAAAACGCAGCGGTTGAATCGAAACAAAACTGTACGGACGGCGACGATCTCGTAGTGGTCTTCTTTCTGGTTGGTATTCCCGCGTGGCGATGTCAAAAACAAAGTTTGAACGCGGCCTCCGGGCCGATAGAATTCGCGCGGGTTGTAATTCTGGATGGTAAATTGAGTTCTATGTTTAGGTTGACTCGGCGATTTATGTGAGAAGCTGACAGCACAGATGAAAATAAAGATGGGAGGAATGGGTACGATGAATAAGAGCATAGTAGCAGGGGAAATTGCCTCCTCTTGTGAAGTGTCGCGAGTGTATTATAGTGTACAAATTGGATCGCGGCAGGATGAGTGACTGTTGACGTGTAAATTTGGGAGCGTAAAGATTCGGCTGCTTAGAGATTTGGCGGACTAGAAAATCGGTAGCTTAGAGGGCTGACAGCTTAGCGATTCGGTAGTTTAGATGTTCGGTAACTTAGGAATTCGGAATGTTAGAGATTCGGTAGCATTGGGATTCGGTAGATTTGAGATTTGGTAGCTTAGAGATTCGGGAGCTTAGAAGTACGACAGTTTAGAAATTCGGTAGCTTTGGGATTCTGTAGCTTAGAGATTTGGCAGCTTAGAAATTTGGTAGTTTAAAGATTTGGTAGTTTAGAGGTTCGACAGCTTAGGAATTCGGTAGTTTAGAAATTCGGTAGCTTAGAGATTTGTCGGCATAGAAATTCGGTAGTTTAGAGATTCGGAAGCTTAGAGGTTCGAACGCTTAGGAATTCGGTAGCTTTGAGATTCAGTAGCATAGTGATTCGGTAGCTTAGTGATTCGGTAGTTTTGAGATTCGACAGCTTCGGAATTCGGTAGCTTAGAAATTCGGAAGCTTAGAGGTTCGAAAGCTTAGAAACTCGGTAGCTTTGAGATTCGGTAGCTTTGAGATTCGGTAGCTTTGAGATTCGGTAGCTTTGAGATTTTGTAACTCTGAGATTCGGTAGCTTTGAGATTCGGTAGCTTTACAATTCGGTAGCTTACTGAGTCTGTAGCTTATAGATTCGGTAGCTCAGAAATTCAATATCGTCGAAATTTAATACCTCGCAAATTGGGTACCTGACTTCCCACTTCCAAGCTACACCGCGCATTAAAAATGCTGCACGCTTAATCAACTCACCCCCACTCTCATCTTCCAACCACAACACGCAGCGGCTTATGAATTTTGACAGCCAAATAACGCGACAGATGGAAACATCCTTGCTCGCCCCCCCCCCCCTACCATCGCCCCCTCCGTTTCCCCTCGATTCCCCGCCGTGATATCTACATCCTGCTCGACGGGCCCGCTTCCGCGACACGTTTTACGACAAAATACGATTTGCATTCTGCGAGTTCGTAGCGTAGTCGGCTGAAGATGAAAGAGAAGCGTTCGCGTAGGAGGACAAAATCGAACGGGAAGACGTTGCCACGACATAAGGGCGGGGGGCGAAGAAGGGGGATGTACCGGAAAGAGTGGAGGACGAGAAAGAAGACGAAGAAAACGAAAGCACGACCGGCATGCGTGTAGTTACATTTCCATTCGAAATACGGCTACGTACTTACGGGTTTGCGAATGTGGAACGCCATAAGTAATTCAGCGTGCCAGCATTCTGCAGCGTGGAACGTGCGTCGCGACGCGATACCAGAGGGAGGGGGAGTGGAGGCGGGCGAAAGAGGGTGCAGTCAATGGGAACCGTTTTACATTCCGCACCGCTTCCGTCCACGGAACGTCTCCGATTTTTCTTATGAAGTAGACTGACGCATATACCGAATGCCCTCTCTTGCACGGTTTAAGTGCCTATTCCGAAAGCGTCCACTGGAGGGGGGATTGATCAGCTGGAGGCTCCTGGGGTCGTAAAAGTCGCCCACAAATTCAACCAAAGCGATCGTTAAAATTAAAACGAAGATCAGGGTGTTCTGTCCTCTGTACCAATCTAGTAGCTATATTTACATATTACACTGCTCTCGTTGCAGCCCCCACGGTCCTACCTCCACCCCCTCCTAGCGCAACAATTTCAGATCCGTGTAAGGCTTCCAGATATTTGGAACATCCTCTGAAAAAGCTTCATCGAGAGCGTTACAAGCGTGTACCGGCGTACCACGGTCAGAAATCACGATGAGTAATCGCCCAATATTCCCCGGCGAACCCTTCAGACCCTGGCGAGGGAAGAGGGGACCGCAACAGCGCGCTGCCAAGACTCGCCGCGCATAAATCGTACGATAATTTAATCGAATCGTCTCCTTAATTCGCCGATAGTTGCTATCATGGTCGCCCGGAGAGCGTGCCTTCGCCGATCGGGTTTGCGGGCGGGATGAAAAAAGCCGGAGGAAAAATTCGCCGGGTGATTTATTCGTCGCGGGCCGTCCGTCGAGCGGAAGTGCCGCGGGATTTACGGGCGGGGCAGTTCCGTCTAGATTTTATCGTTTATCAATAACGCCCGAATAAAAGTAATACCGGGGGGCCCCGCGCCACGACAAATGGATATTTCGTGAAGTGTGTTACGGAGTCGCGCAGCGAAATAAATGCGGCCGTTTCTGCTACGCTCCTTGCGAATGCTTCATGTAAGGATAAAAAGCGCAACCCCCACCTCCTTCCCTTTTGTATCGTTCCAGACGCTGCATCGATTCTTCGGGTCTCGAGGAGGAGAGATATATCAGCAGGGAACGATTCCGCCTCTTATTATCGGATATCGTTATTATTCGTCTGGGGTTATTATTCCCCTTTGTTGGGTCGTTGGATGCTTCGGCACTATTGGGATATTACCAGACGGTGATTTAGTGATTTTTCGTTGTCGGGCCTTGTGAATTTTAAACGCATGAGGTCGTCTTCGCACGGGACCACTATGGTAGGTTCAGTCAGCTGAAGTTCGTATTAAGCCTCCACCGCACGGGACAATTTTGTAAAGTTACTGGATTTTCAGATAATTGAACCTGAAGCTCTGTCTAGCCCCTATCAACACGGGAGATATTTATGAAGTCATCCTGCAAATTAATTAAGCGCATTCCACACCAACTGTTAAGCCCCAGAAGAAGGCAACAGTGTTAAAAAAAATGTATCTGAAGAAGAATCCCAGGGAATCCGACTAAATGAAAACGATTGAAGATAAATATAGGGACTACTTATATTATTATAGTTACCGCTAATTAATGTAGGTGTACCTTTTTCGCTAGCCGGAAGACCACGCCAGTTAACGAAGAAATATAAGCCCCGCGTAAAAGTTTATCGGCATATCCATAAAGCAGCCCGTAATCGACCGTTTATAGAGCGTCACTCCGTGGTCGTAATTTGCATAGCCCCAGCGGAAGTAGACGTTCTCAATAATCCAGCTTCGGAACGTAATTAAGGGTGGGCGGGGGCTGTGGCGGGCGATGTGCCACGAAATACCAGGCTTCTAATCCCGCGGAGTGCATGTTTGCGATAAATTAATATCCCGAGGAGCAGCATCGAGGATTTTTCGATTCATTACGACTCATTTCGGTAAGTACAGCACGGGCCACGGAGGAGATCGTCGAGGAACTTTCCGTCTACGAAGACTTTATTAACGAAATGCGCCAGATGTTTCTGCTAAGTAACTAGCTGTTCCATCCCAGGGTCCCGGAATCTTAACCAGCAACCTCGGCTCGGAGAGCGATCCCAAACAGCGAATTGGAGTGTCACACGACGCCTCGATCGCCCTGAATGTTAATGTTCCATCTTTGTGCCCAGTGAAAGGATTTTAATTTCCGCCTCTATAGAGGCGCGCGAAGATTTCCTCGTACGAAGCCCAATAGCGATAGTCATCCGATGAGAAAAATACTGCCAACACAATGGGGAGGGACGTACACCCACTGCGCCTATCAGCTTGCATTCAGAAGACGGGACTTAATTAGATCCGTCAAGGAGATAGCGATACTGCCTCGCCGATGAGTGTAAAGCCGCGTTCGTACGTGGAGAATGTGCAGGCTTTGATGGGGGATGGGTTAGTCTCCAATGCAAGACGATTGTGATGAGTTCAAAGTGGCGCGTCTTATTCTCACGACAATGAAGCAATCGTAGGCGAAATCTCAAATTAAGCCACCATCCCGCGGGACGATTGAGCGAACCCGATTGAACTTAGACTCTTCTACACGGAACATTTTCGATTAAACTGTGAATCTCATAAAAAGCATTTTTCACGAGTTAAAGCCATTTCACGCGTGTCAATTTTCATAGGGCCTTTGAGCACGTTGCAGATTAAGCCTCCATCACATGGGACGATTGAGTAAACCCGATTTAACCCCTTCTACACGGCATAGGTTCAACTGGTCATGCTCGGAATTCAGCCCCCACTGCACGTGTGAATCTCGTACGAGGCAATTTTTACGAGTTAAAGCCATTTCACGCGTGTCAATTTTCATAGGGTTTTTAGCTACGTTTCAAATTAAGCCTCTATCCCACGAAACAGTCCTTAAACAAAATGGTGATGATTACTTTTGCTCGTGACAGGCTAAAACAGCTCAAAGGAGGTGATTAAGCCCCTTTCACGCGTGCTGAACTCACTCTTCTGCAACGAGGCAACCGTAACCGAGGCATCAACTATTCCACTCTCGTTTTCACCGTTCCCAGGCCGCGCAGTCCACAGCCCACCATTGCAAATTGAAATACTGTCTCAGATGGAGCGCGCGATTGGCTGGAACGACATTGTCGAAGCCCTTTCCGCGATCAGTTACGCGCACGGCCACATTCCGCGAACGACGCGGCTCCATTAAAACGATGCTAAAAACGATCCCGCGAGCAAAACGGGGGGCGGGGCACGGGGCACGATTATCGACAGAACGATCTCGTCGTTATAGATTCGCCATCTCGACGCGCAATGTCGTAGCTTTATGATCCGTATAATGCGCTACAATGGGAATTAATGTCCCCGGCGTAGCCCGATAAAATCACCTCGCGCGCGCGCGCGCGCGTACGGTCCAGCGACCAGGAGTATTTCATGTATATTCATTCAGGAGTACGTTGCGTCGTCGCAACAGTGAAATCAGCCCCGTGATTTATGGCACCTCGGTTCCCCGCGGCATCTGGACGCGACGTAACTTCGCGGGACTGTAGAAATACGCAATAAAAAAGGAACGGAAAGAAATTTAAATGTTCCGTTGCACGTTTTACGACGCCGACCCCGCGTGTCACGCTCGAGAATTATTGTAAACTTTAATCTGATCCGCGGGGAAACGGCTCGTTGGACGGCTTTAAGGATATTGTTACTAATCCCGGATAATTATCGCGCGATATCGCCGCGCGGGGGCGACGTGTGCCGCGTTTTTTAAGGCGCGAGAACACGTGATCTACGTATTAGTAGGGTAATTTTAATTTAACTTCTGTGCGCCGCGAGGAGAACGGAAAGGACAGAGTCCCAGCGATTATCATTTAGCCTGATCAATGCATGAAATAATTAAACTAATAGCGGGATAATTGACGCTCCAAGTGATTGATGTTTCGATCCGTGTATGATGAATGGGTTTGTCGGCGTTTGAAGGAGCTGGCGCGCTTTAATAAGCGACGTTTCGAAATGATTAATGCGCTCGTAAATGTTTGAAATGCTTGGCGTAGGTACTGATGAACGGATTCATCGGCGGGCTGATTAAGGCTTGAAGTATTTGATTTGATGATTAAATCTGTCGTGTTTAAAATAGTGAATGCTGTACAGGTCATAGTATTCGAAGCTTGAATGCAGCGATATGCTGATTATCCCTCATTGTGGTTAAAAGACTACGGCGCTGATTAGCGTTCAGCGTTTTCAATACTTCCCACCCTGTTTGCAAATTGAAGCGTTAATTATTACGATAAATACCTATTCGTTTAAGTCAAGAATATCACTTAATCAATTACCAAAGTCGAGGCCCCTGAAAATACCGATTCCTGCAAACCTTCAAAGCTGCTAAAATACTGACAAGCAAATTCTAATTAACTTGGTGTCTCGAACAAATTCACACACTTCCCATTTGTTTAAATTTTTTCAAAATTACTGCCAGCTATACCAAGTAAAAGTACCTCGCACACTAAAAGTGTCTAGACTGAAACTTCCCTCAGTACAAACCACAAGCTACACCTACCAAACAAGACCCATGTTTATGTCACTTCAAATTCCTTGACCCACAGATTAGCATCTCACCCACGCGACCCACCCTTGAAAAATTCGCGACCATCCCCTCTGCTCGGTGCTCGCGAAGACACATCGTGAATTCATGAACACCTGGCCAGGCAGCAGCGACAATGAAACGACAGTGCCAGGGAAGAGCAGCGCGCGTTTCGAGCTATAGATCAAGATCGTTGAATTATTTAAGGGCGCGGGGGGACATCGATCATCGCGGTCACGCGATACCTCGGTTTATCGTGCTTAACCCCCCGGCCGAAAGGGGGCGAGCAGCTTGACCCCGGCATCGAGCCGTCGACCTCGATAATCCCGCGACTTTCCTTCGTCCAAGTAATTACAGAAATCAGTGGGAGGCTGCGCAGGGGCCGCGAAAGACGATGCCTCGCGCTTTCCTTCGCGTTTTCTCCGATGCATTCGGCGCTCGACCTCCTTCGGGGCACCCTGCCCCCTCCACCGAGCACGACCGACTTTCGCGAATTAGCGCGTTAAGCACGAAGCGTGGCCGTTGGAAAAATTCCACCCCCAAGGAACGCGGCCGGGGCTTGCATTCATTTGCCGTTTTCGCGTGGCAGCTCATTTCCTCCTTGGACTAATGAAGTGGACCCTTCAGCGGGGACTCGTTGGCCACGTAACGCGACCCTCTATGGGCAAATTTATTCCTAAGATCCTGGGCGTTGCGCTGACACGCCTCTTAAAACTGAGAGGGAGGGATAGGTACTTTTCTTTTTGGGGATCTGCATTGGGTGGAGATAGTTGAGGTGGGTTAACGGTGACCTTGGTTTGTGGGTACCTTTGGTTGGTCCATTTTGTTGGTCGCATTGTAGGTTCGTGAGATACTGTTGATGGGCACCCTTCGTGAGGAAAATATATTTTGACGGCTAGTAAAGTAGAAGATGTACGAATGCAGTGGAATCTTCAGTGGGGCCCAAATGCGATGGAGTAAACTTGGGGAAATACTTCGAACCAGAGCGCTACAGCAGAGCTCGGAGGTAGAGCGCGGAACAGTGGAGCAGTAGAGTTTTGCGCGGGGCAAAACGGAAAATTTATAGGTACTGTTCCACTGCTCCACATATTTTTTTATTATTCGAATTTTATTTATTTTTTAAAAGCAGATGAATTGCATTGTTTCAACTACTAATTCTCAATTTGTCGTCATTGGAAACGTATTATATCGTAGGATCGTGAAGCCCGGTGCTAGCACGGGCGCCCGCGGCGAAAAGGCAAACAGATACCGGCGTTGTCTAAAAACTGCGAAATTGATCGCCAAAGCTGCCACGTGCAAACGTTTTACTCGGAGTTGGAATGGAGCTAGAGCAAGTATTTTAATTTCGGAGCGGAGCAATTAAAAAATTGGTCTGCTCCGATCCGCTGCTTCGAGCAACGGAAATCTGTTTGCAAAAAACAAATAGGTAACTACTTAAATCCACTGTATTGAGAATTCTCTGTAGCCAGAAGAGTAGCAGAAAGAACTCTTTTGGTTCCTTAAACATTCAAAATTTAACAAAATGACCTCCACTTAGAATTATAATTATTCTTTCAAATATTTGCAATAAACCAACCTGTGAATTGACAAATTCCTGAATAACACTACTCACAGTTAGTGACATGAGAAATAATACGTTCTGGTGATTATGAATGTGGTACAGGTAAAAAATTTAAACAAATTCAATTTATCACTTATTTTATAATGTAAGGTAGTGTGAGGGGTCGTCCTTAAATTATGTAAGGCTTTGAGGGGGGGGGGCGCGAATTTCTTATGTTTACTTTCAAAGGGGGGGGGGGAGTGAGGTAGTGTCATACGTAATATTTGTTGAACCTAATTTTCAATTTGAAACCTTTATAAAGATATTAATACCTGAAAAATATTACGTAAGTAGGGGGGGGGGGGGGAGGAGAGTTGGAATATAAAATCGTAGGAAATCTTATACTTAGAGAGGGTGCGGGTGAGAAATCGCCAAAATAACCATTACGTAATTTAAGGACGGCCCCTAACACAAAGTAAGTAACAAAATTCAATTTTTTTAGATTTTTGACTTTCACCACTTTCATAATCACCGCTATATATATTAAACTAGCTTAAAGCACTCGGCGTTGCCCGGGTAAAACTTTGATTCTCACAGAGTTTCAAGAGGGTGAAATAAGGGGGAAGGTTTCATGATAGTCCATATTTTCCGCTCGGTTCTAGAGAGTAATTATGCAAAATTTTGTCCAGATCGGTTAAAAGAATCGGGATAAAAAGTATCCTATATGCTATTCCTGGTCCCAGACTACGTGTATACAAAATTTCAGAAAGATCCGTTCCGTAGTTGCGACGTGATTGAGTAACAAACATCCAAACATCCAAACATACTTTCGCATTTATTATATTAATAGGATGCATCATTAAACAATGATTATAAATAGCAGTGTCAACGTGTGAAACGCAGCTATCTGACAGATGTTAAAAACCCAGCAATAAAGAGAAAAGATGCCCGACGATACCGGAAAACACAGTGCTCCCCAGCACTGAGCAAGAAGACAAGAAGAAGCAATCTCCAACAAAGAAGATGAAAAGAAGAAACCGCCACACCGCTAAAAATACGGCGCCATTAGTTTCCTCCGTCAATTTCTCCCCCAATAAAGGATTAAATCCACATTTCCGACAGTGAAACGACGCAATCACACTCCGAATTGACGAATATATCGCGGTTCCTCGACGATTCCGATGAAACGAACTTGGCCCCGCGCCAGGAGCAATTAATTAATCGAACCGTGGTGGCGAAGCGTTTCCCGCCGAACGGCAAAGATATCGAAGATCGTTTTCATCCGGTGCAAAATACCAGCGCTCTTTGGAGCCATTCGTCCGAATGGAAAGTAAAATTTCACGGTTCCCTGTCGCGAGCGCTCCAGACAGGACGCGCGAATGCTTCTTATAAATCGAGCGAAATCCGATTAGGCTTTCTCTGGACCGCTCCTTCTTCGCGGAATCGGCCCTGTCGATTCTGCTTTTTGTTCGTGGCTTCATCTTTACGTCCGCGTCTCGCGTTGGCGTATCTTAGCGCCAGAGCAATGCGACTCCACCGGTTCATTCTTTGGCTCGTGGGTGTGTGGCTCCGGGAATCGCGAACGTTGAGTTGTCCGCACAAGCATACAGAAGTTCTTAAAACTAGATGAAGATCTGAGCGTAGATTAGCAACTGGCTGGGCACTGATTTAGGTCCAAAGTTCCTCTTGTTTGGATCTAGAGACAGGTGCAGGATTAGCCACCGTTGGATTCAAGTTTATTGTTAGATCTAGCAGAGACGGTGGCTGCCTTCGGGATTTGCATTGGTTCGAATTGGATTCATGTTTAGAATTAAGCTTAAGTTGGAGTTGAGATCTTTTGTGTTACCAATCACGAAGAAATTAAAAAGAAAGAAATATTTTTCTTGCGAGAGTCCTAGGAACTAACTAGGGGAAGGCACACCTTCGGCAATCGGTTCTGGAATGAGACTAGGTGGACATTGTAGTACACACCTAGTGTTACAAAACCATTAAGGGTTTTATCAAAATGGGCCTTCGTTTTCGAGAAATTTGAGTTCAAAGTTTTGCGCGATACTAGTAGTTCAGTTGCGCAAACGTTGTTATACAGTATTATGATTACAAATTACAAGTATAATACAAGTACAGATATAATATAAATATAATAAAACCGCAAATTACAAATAATATCATTCCAACAATATTAATATTATTATTATTATCGATGATGCATTAAATTTACTACGTCTACAATTGCGAGTGATTTTATATATTTGAAAAATATGCCGAAGACGTCAAGACTGCAGACTGTCGAATAGCTGTCGTATACCTGGTCGAATAACTGTTCGTAGGGGGTGGGTTTCTCTTCGAAGGGACTTCCTTGCTATTATATGTAATTTGCGGTTTTATTATATTTATATTATATTTGTACTTGTATTATACATGTAATTTGTAATCATAATACTGTATAACAACGTTTGCGCAACTGAACTACTAGTACCGCGCAAAACTTTGAACTCAAATTTCTCGAAAACGAAGGGCCATTTTGATAAAACCCTTAACGGTTTTGTAACACTAGGTGTGTACTACAATGTCCACCTAGTCTCATTCCAGAACCGATTGCAGAAGGTGTGCCTTCCCCTTGTAAGATAAATTATTCTAGCACTTACAGTGTAAGCAGCGTGGACTTTTTATTTTTATTTTTTGCCACTTGCATCGTTTACCATTTCAACTACCGAGTTCGTCTTGGTTAGATATATGTTTAGGCAAAAGATGTGCAAAACTTCAAAAAATATCCCAACGGTTTCTAAGTTTTGTCAGCTGTGTACCAACTCTCCCAGAAGCGTCCGAAAGGATTCGGGTAAAATAGAAACGACGTCGAAAGCAGTGGAGCGGCGTAGAAATTAAAATGGAAAAGAAAAAGGGGGATTGATAGAGACTCGGTTCTCCGTAGGTTTTTCCATAGCCCGGCCGCTCAGGGGGAGATGAACGTCGAACTCTCTGGGTCCAGTTCTCAATTTGCATTCCAGACAAATCCAATTTCGCGCGGACAAAACTGACGCGCCGCCAGAGAATGGCGGCGGCCGCTCCATTTTCCCTCTTACGACGACGCTGTCAGTAATTGTTCCAGTCACGCTGGCTACGTGATTATTGGAGCAAGTATAAAGTATCGAGCCGCTCGAACAAAAGGGATGGAGACGCGATGAAAAGTCTCGCCGGCTGCGTGGCGAGACGAAGGTGTCTCGAGAGCGAAATATGCCACGGAAAACTGGCTCCCATAATGCAAACTATTTACTTCCATTTAACCGAATCACCAAAGCTACTATTTCCAAAGAAAAACATGTGCGATATACCGGGTGTCCCACAAGTTTTCGAACAAACTTAGCGTGTTCTGCGGCTAAAAATGGAACAAAAATGTTATATAAACATACGTTAATAAATGGTTTATTAAAAAGTTATGAGAGAAGTATGAAATGTTTTGCAAAATTAAAACCTGTGAGACACTCTTTATAAGCAGAATCATATTTCATTAAATATAATCGAAAGATGTCACTGTTTGTGTAAACTAAATTCGAAATAAAATACTGCCAGGTATAACCAGCGAAGTGCAAATAAAATATCGATTTTTCACCCCTTTTGCGTCACTGTTACACAAAAACTTCGAGTGGTGGATTTGTGTATCCGCCAGTACGAGGCGCAAGATTCAATACTAATTTGCAACCATAAAGGGAACGTGTCGATGGCCGTTACGTAGGTGTGAACAAACTGACCGCGGCTTGTTTACAAACGGGCTTGTAAATTGCTTTAACGAACCACTCAGCTGGCGCGAGAAACGGGCCGCTGATAGCCGCGGATAAACCGCCAGTTTCGGTTGCGTTACTTGAGAACATTAGAATCTGCACATCCGTTTTCACACAGCGGATGTTAAGTAAATGTAAACTCGCGTATTTTTCGATGCATTGCTATGCGCTGATTGGGTTCCACGCGAGAGTTACATAGAATTATTGTTATTATTTCTCCCACGCGAATTTAAGACGCATGGGATTGATGCACAAAGAAACTTCGTAACAAAACAAATAAAAAATGTGGGATGAATTTTTTCCGTACGACTCACTGGTTCCAAGAAAAATGGCTCCGAAAGTTGGTGCAAGTAAATTGTCCCTGCATGCATACGTTTTTAAAGTGAATTTTTTTCTAAAAGAAAGCTTTGTGCGCGAAAAATTTATTCCACAAGTTTTAATCATTTTTGAACGTAGAATATCCTGACATTTATTTGAATTACAATTTTTGAATCTGTGATTTACATTTGGCAGTTTGCTGTTCAGAAGCTTCGTTCTTATATTGTTCGCTGATTCCTTGAATAACGTGATCTTTTTTTAAATCCCTGGTCAACGAAGAATTCGCAGTTAATTCAAGTCGTAATTAATTTGTATTTTCGCGAGCGGCTCGTTGCGCCGATAATTCAGCATCGTCGATTGAATGACGTTCAATATTCCCCGCCACTTGCAATCGCTTATAGTCCGATGTTATTTTCATTGTTTTGTCAAATATTGACCACGCTGCTTCCGTGCAATATATTTGCCGACTGTCAAATAAGAGCAATCAATGTTTAACCAACGTATGTGCAATCGGCTGCAGTTCGATCGTATTGATACCAGAATTCGTTAATATTCCCCTTCTGTTTACTCGAGTAGAGATAAAAGCAATTGATCACCATCCCTCTGATTAGATCCATATTCATCACTTTCGGATCAGAATAAAACCGAAAACTGTCCAACTTCCATCCCCGTCAAACTAAACAACAAATACCGTTACAATCGCATTCTATGCCAGCCAATTATGAATTCAGTCCAGCCTGTTAATTCCGCAGCATAATCATGTTACCATTGGGTCAAATGACTAACTTACATCTGCATTAGTTCGGCATGTATTCTAACTAGTTACCTCCACATCATTACTTCCGTACCAATAATAGATTAAAATCAATTCGCCGCAGGTTAAATCCACGTAACCCCCGAAACTTCGGCTCGCAGTGCCACTTCCCGTGGCCGAGGCCTCCCCACCCCGACGCGCATTACTACCCTCCACGCTGCATCGATGCGAAACAAGCGGAAAAAGTCTAGTAGGTATGTGCAAGACAGGCGCGCCCGTTATTTGCGAGGGGCGCGCGGAATTGCGCGCTCAAGTGTAATTAAAATCCAATCAGCGCTCGGCGTTTATCAGGGGTCCAGTTTAAATATTTTATGCGACGCGTATCGACGCATCAAAAGTGTACTTAACGCAAATCGACGCACGCTTATCAATTCCGCATTATACCGTGGAAACGCGCTCGCTGATTTCCAAAACGCAACCCTCCCCCGGCCCTGTGTCATGGGGTCCCGTTGCAACGAGCTGAGCCGAGCGTGACGTATCGATCTACCGCCCTTCCTCTCCCCCTCTCACCACGGGATAAAAGCAATTAACGTTTCGCCGCATTCGTTCCTTCACGCGCCACCGAGCGGAATTATACGGAAAGCGGTGCGTGCCGGCCGCCGATTTTGTTTTTAGCTCGATCGACGAGCCGTGCGATATTTTATCGTATCAGGAAGAAAAGCGGCGAGATAACCGGTCCGCCGTGTAACTACGCTGTCCATTAATTACCGCGACGGAGAAGCTGTCAGCACGCGTGCACCTTCATTAGCGGCGGCGACAAAACGCCGCGGAGCAAATTTTACGATGTCGTTTACGGCCGAGCGGACGATGTCACGGTGCGCGAGATTCATTGGGAACGTCACTCCGCGCTGGGGATTCATCTTAAAAATTCGTTGACAGGTGGGTTTTGTTGACAGTCGACGGCGTGACTTCGGCGGAGCTTCACTGGTGCTAGGGGTTCAGGTCCGCGTAAGGGGCGACGAAATGTGGATGAGGATGGGCTGCTACTTGGTTTTGTGGATTAAGGGGACTACTTAGGCAGTCGAAAAATCGTTTTTTATTACATTCCCTGAAAGTACTATCTTTTCTGAATAAAATGCCGTTTGGTTTATACTAAAATTCGCAAAATTGTTGATTTGGCAGCTAAAAAGGTCAAGCGGTAACTTATACCGTCGCCTTTGCGCAGAAACTTTAAACGCGTTTTTCTCGAATCTTTTTTTCTCTTGGTTTTGCCGTATTTGCGAATGAACGGAGGTTCAAATCGACTTGAAAAAATTATAGGATGTATAACACATGCCCCATTTCCCGCGCAACCTATTATATGATCCGTAAAAATTCGAGATTTTCATCAAAAAATTAAAAAGTCGCGGATTTTTAGGTCATGTTTGTGCGCTATTAAAAATCCGGGACTTTTAATTTTTTTATGAAAATCTCAAATTTTTACGGACCATATAATAGGTTGTGCGGGAAATGGCACATGTTTTATACATTTTGTAATTTTTTCTAGTCGATCTGCACCTCCGTTCATTCGCAAATGCGGCAAAACTAAGAGAAAAAAAGATTCGAGAAAAACACGTTTAAAGTTTCTACGCAAGGGCGACGGTATAAGTTACCGCTTAACCTTTTTAGCTGCCAAATCAACAATTTTGCGAATTTTAATATAAACCGAACGGCATTTTATTCAGAAAAGATAATACTTTCAGAAAATGCAATTAAAAAATAGATTTTTCGACTGCCTAGTCTCCTTAATGTAGGTGATATTTTAGTTTATAGTATTTGTGGCGAGGGGTCATCGATTTGGTTTAAATTTTGAGTATGGCTGGTGGGCAATGTGTAGAATAATGTGTTAAACGCGGGGGTGTTGGTTAGTGTTGGTTAGTGTTGGTTAGTGTTGGTTAGTGTTGGTTAGTGTTGGTTAGTGTTGGTTAGTGTTGGTTAGTGTTTTTTTACTGGAGCGTTGGGAAATGGCGCTCGAAGTGTTGCCTCTTTCAGGGCTTTGATGTGCAGACATACATTACAGCTCGAAAGTATTTGGTCTCTTGTTACGTCGATGGCTTACTGCACAAATATTGTTTGTCCACTTTTAGCGTTTTCGAGAAAAATTGTTTTACAAATGCATGGCTACTTTATAATTAAAGAAATACACAATTTCACAAAAATTGGACTGTACGTTTAATAATTGAGAAAATGGAGTACATGTTGACATAGTTGGTTATTGCTTGCCTTTACCAAATTACTATTCATTTGTGTTATTATAAGTGTAATTTTGCTACTTTAATACATATATACAGAGAGTGGCCAAATTATTACACTCAAATAATTTTCGTCAATTTTTGTGATTAAAAAATCTTAAATTGGTAACTAAAGGTTCTGAAAGGAAACTTTCTTGGCTTTTCAAAACACTCATGAAAATTTGTTTACGATCATGAGTTCGCAAGTTATAGGTGTTCAAAGTGAAAAGCACCTTTTTTGCTTTGATCGCGAATAACTCGGTCAATAAAAATCATACAACAAAACCAAAAAATCGAAATTAAAGAGAAATGTTCGCTCTATAAGAGCTTTTCATTGGATTTACCGGGAAAAAATATTTTGGCCACGTGGATGGCCAAATTATTATATTATACACAAACAGAAAAGCTACATCCAAACAAAGAAGGTATCTTTCACTTTGAACACCTATAACTTGCCAACTCATGATCGTAGACAAATTTTCACGAGTGTTTTGGAAAGCTAAGAAAGTTTCCTTTCAGAACCTTTAGTTGCCAAATTAAGATTTATTTTAATCGTATTAAATTCATTTTAAAATGATCCCAAAAATTGACGAAAATGTTTTGAGTATAATAATTTGGCCAACATCTGCACATATGATTATTATTTTTGCTTCTTATGTGTTTGAACTGTTCAGATTCTAATAACTTATATTCAATTTTTTGCTTCAAAATTGTTTAATGATATTTCAATGTTGATAATGTCACGTTTCATGATTGATTGTATTGTTGGTAATTATTTGGTTACCGAGAATACGTTTGAAACACCAAAATCAGCGATTGTACATATCTCAGAAAGAGGAAGCTGTCAATAATAATCGAATTGCAGTTAGGAAACAAATTTTCAGATAAGAAACTAGAATGAGGCAATTGCTGTGAGCTAAGAAAGATCCAAGTTGATCTACAGATATATAAGTAGAAAAACGTATTATTTTCTTTTTTATCAAAGACAATGGAAAGTGAAATGAAAAGTGTAATAAAATTGCAGTGGTAGCTCAACTGCAGTCCCCTGGAATTTGACTAATTTTCCAATTACATTTACTATTAGTTACTTCAATCTTCCTTTTTCTTACACATAAAATGTAATTCTTCTACATCCATGTGTAGCTATCTAGAAAGCAGAGATGAGCAAAAAATTATTTTAAATAAAAATTTCGTACACAAATTTTTATTTAAAATAAGTTCACAAATTTTTATTCAAAATAATTGTTTGCCCATCTCTGCTAGAAAGAAGGAAACTTGGTATGTGATCTTCAGTACTGTAAAAGCTTCCTCCCCTATGAATACTAAAACCATTTCTGCATGCTTCCAAGATTCTAAGTTACTACTATGTTTATGCCTACCTATGTATAGTTACTACGATCCTTGTCGACTAGGTTTATGTAGAGCTCTATCGTTGTTAAGTCTGATCACTGCTAAGTGTCACTTACAGTGCCACAAACGGTGTCTGCTTGCAAATCTTGATGTACTATTGCGTAAATCTACCCTATTCGTCACTGATAGAGATCTGGGTAAAGCTAGATGACAAGTAGACTTAACTGATCGCTATAATTCTTGCTGGCCAGACTCCAGCACTGCTTATCCTCGTTAAATCAGACGTTTGTTGAGTGCCACACTGTTACGAATACCCCAAACTGCACATTTTAATGAACTATCAAGTGAATCCCACCTATAAACCGCCACTATATAAAAACAAGGTTACACTGTCCACTTCAGTTTCCATAAATCAGCCTTGCCACGTTTAGAAGTGCCTAACTAGATTCCTTAATGAGGCTCTGCCCTTTAAACAGGAACCTCCAGAAATTGAAATAGAAAGACTATAAACAGCGCAACAGTTCTGTGGCTAAGTCATCTTGAAAGTATTCCCAATGATGGTGCTCGGAAGCCCACCGAACTCTCAACGTGGAGAAAGAACAGAAAGGAACAGAAGCTAACAACAAGTATGACTTTTGCCCAACTGTTAGCGCAAACTCCCTTCTTCAGCCCCTCGTTCCAGATTGCAGTTCTTCAACATCAACGTGTACGCGTGGAGAAATTCAGCCCGGCTCCTCCAACCGAGAATTTTGTAGCAGAAAGAGCCACGCTGATCCACCTTCTGCTCACGTACGTCTCGCTCAATAATTGATACCTTTCCCGAAAAATATCCATGAAAGATGCATACCCGCCCCCGCAGAAGCTTTCACTCGGCCACATAACTCGGCGGGGCAGGATTTCCCCAAGCTTTCGTTGCTACTTTATAACAGTACAACTCCACTCCACGCTGGTTTAAGTGACTCCGATACAACCTTCGTCTGGTGTTCAATTAAATTGCGATGCGAGGCACCGCATATCGATCCATCCCCACGGAAATCTCGGCGCCCCACTGTCAGCTCATCTGACGCTACCTTTCCGTGATTAATTGGACAATTTTGGCGACACGCTCCTGGAGCCCGAGCCCCCTCCGAGCAATTAAGACCGCCTTCACGGCTCGTTCTCGTAAAACGCAGCCTCCGCCATGACCTAGGCGACTTTTCTGACCCATTTAATCTGCGAGGGCGCGCGTGGAGGGGTTCGACTGGTTCGGGACGGAGGCCTGGCATCGAAAGGGAGCTCGAGAGCCAGCTCGTCCAGTTTAAACGCGTCGTAAGTACCCCGGGATCGTAAAACGGGAGAATATCTCGAAGGAGCAGTTCGATCCCGGCCTCCCCGTGCTCTAAGTAAATGCGCGATGAATAAATAAGACGGAACGTTCCGCAGCTGTCCAGAGAGGGGGAGCCGGGGAGGGTGGGTATCTCTCTGCGGAGCAGCCCCTGGGGAGTCGATAATCGAATGGCATCTGACGCTAGTGGGACAATAACTAGACGGGTCTACCTACGGTAGAGCTGCATCGAAACTTGATCAACTCGATGGAGAATCCATCTTGGGGTGGATGGTGCGGGGGGTCGTGTCTGAGCGCTGATAAGGCTCGCTGTATTGAGCTGTTGCGAGGGCATCCCGATTCGATCGGCTGATGACGGTGATTCTGTTGATGTATGGGCAGGGCAGAGCGCTGGTGTTTTGTGTATCTTTGGTGGTGGGTTTGAATTTCAATTGGGTTAGGTTTGAACTTGGGTGTTAATTCTTGGTGGGGGGTAATGGGGTGTTACGTGGAAGATGTAAATATTGGGGGTCTGGGTTGGAGGGGTACTGGGAACAAATGAAATTTTATGACTTGATGCGTTTCGTCTGCTCATTTAGTTATACATATGTATGTTGCCCGAAGTCTTTCAAGCTTACGCCTTAAACCTCGTTCTCATTAGTCAAGTCACTTGATTTCTAGCTTGTGTTCAGTAGTGTCAGTTGTGTTCAAGTTATTTTTGAGGTTACTTGAAGCAAGGAGGTATCTAAAGTGGCGTCAAAGGAGGTGGTCCCCTTCGTTATTCTATAAAGTATCATAATTCTGATACAATTCTAAGAATTTAGAAATCTTGTCATTACTCCACCTATTCTTATTAGTAAGGACTGCCATCCGTAAAATCATTAATCTAGGACAGAGAGCATTAAAACCCCGGACATTTCCACTTGAAACCCGGACACTTTTAACTATTTCGTATATGAGACAGTGAGAGCAGTAACGGACTAACCCACATTTTTTTCGAAATTGAGTTAGTAGCAATAACGTATTCCAATAGGCTTTACTGATCATATAAAATAGGAAAAAAAATTTTTAATGTGAGTTGTTCCGTTGTCGCTCTCCATGCCTCATATTAGGTACAATATCTCAAGACAAAATTTTCTGTAAATTATAGACTGTAACCGCAATCAAGAAATAAAGATAAAATATTAATGACTTTTTGAGCGAGCAGCATCGAAAAACCCGGATCACTACAGAAAATCCTCCCGGACGTCCCCGGGCGCCCTAAAAAAGAAGTCAAATCCGGGGAAACCCGGACGGTTGGCAGCCCTACATATTAGTCATTGTTTTATGATTATAACCTCACTTTTCAAAAACAATAGGCAGGCAGCTTACTTCAAGTGACTACAAGTTCACACTTGTACGTACGTTCACACTATTCAAGCTGCATTTCAAGGCAAGTAAAAGTTGATTATGATTATAACCTCACTTTTCGAAAACAATAGGCAGACAGCTTACTTCAAGTGACTGCAAGTTCACACTTGTACGTACGTTCACACTATTCAAGCTGTATTTCAAGGCAAATAAAAGTTGCTTGAAACTTGAAAGGGTATTTCAAGTCAAGTGAATAACAAGTTCACATTGGTAAAGTAAAGTTTCAAGTCACTTCACTAATCTAATTCTGAATCATGTTTATATGAACATTTTTCATAGCTTTTGTGTCCCCCATTCACCGTTGAAGTGGGTCCCACGTCTTAAGATACACCCTGTACAGTGCTCATCAATGTATAAGCAGAGCAGAGGTGAATTATTCAGGCAGCAGTCAAAAGACTGTAGGTACTTTAAACCCTCAATAAATTACCATTCGCCAACACTAAACTACCAACCCCTCCCCTAAACAAGTTCTTGTAAATACCTACTGAATTCAGAAAGAAGAAACCCACCACCTGCCCAAAGTACCTCATTCGATCCCAATCCCCAAGCACAACGAGTCACCCCAAACCACCACACTTTGCCCCATCCTCAACAATCAACCGCCAAATTCCCGCGCCTCCTTCGACCCCCGCGATACACTTTCCTCGTGCGTTAACGCGAGTTCACCGCGCACAATGGCCCGGCATAATCACGGCGAGGAGCAACAATGAGCATTAAATCATTAAGCCTGCCGGACACGCGTCCGCGACAATAGAAATTCCCCAGGACGCGGTCATTATCCCAGCCGCGTGGGTCCTGGCGCAGTCTTGTTTATCCTGGTGATGGTACGCTTCGGGATTCAGGGGGGGGGGGGCGGCGGCGGCCCCCGTCAACTCATGTACGCGATATCGGGCCCTTCGACTTGGCGACACCACCGTTTCCTCGTCATTAACCCGAGCCGCGCGGCTACGGGAGTCGAAGCTCCCGCGACGCCCACCACGGGCGCCCACGACGTTTCGCGTTTCCCTACCTCAGCTCCGACGGTCGCTGACGCCGGGGGGCTTTACATCGGTAAGCGCAATTACCGTCGATCGGCTGACGATGCCACCAGACGCGAAATTAAATCCATTGTGAGCCAGAGATCGCGGCGCCGACACTCTCCACGTCTGCCATTCGCATTCGATCGCGAACGCTGCGCGCCACCGCACAGTGGAAACGAGCTTCTGCCGCGTACGAAGAGGAAACGATTCAGTTTCTTCGTATATTTGCTGGTGTGCTCGATGGGATCCCATTTTTTTCATGCCGGTGTTGTTTTAACTTGGAGGCGAAAGAGACAGCCAGCTTAGGGCCCCGTAACTCAGAAGGCCCTCGAAAAATTGGAAAATTAAAAAAAATAGGGTTGTAAAAACTAGAAAAAGAATTTAACTGGGCCCACCAATTGTGACGGAAAGAAAATAGCGAATACACCAAAATTTAGATTTTAAATGAGGTCCTTTTTTCTGGAATGGACCCCATGGTTAAACTTATTTATTTATTGTTTTAATACTTATTCATTTCGTAACAATATTTATTTGGTAACTTACGGAAAAAATATTGAATGAATACATAAAAAGTGGTTAAAAATACTTGACATGGGGCCCTTTTCGTGGATTGGAATTTGTGAATATGGCGTAACGACTTATTTAAAATATCATAATCATATCGAGCCGAGGAGGCAGATGAAGATGATGCAATGCCCTTTTTCTATTTTTGAGCGAAATGAATTCACCAATGATGTCATCCAAACATAAACTATTTAAAATTTCATGTTTAGGCTAACAAGAAGAGGACAGGGCGTGGTAGACATCGATTTTGATGAGCTTTGACACGATGGAACTATATCGAAAATAAGTAAATAGGTGTCCGAGCGTTTAATCCAATAGACCTTAATAATAGAGATATATATATGTAAATTAAACATTTCATGATGCCCGTGGAGTTTTAGTGGGTAAAAGTCACATACTACCCTGGCGCCCCCGAGGATTCCCCTCTGGAGCCGTCGGGGTGTCTGAAGATTTCCCCACGTTAAAAAAAATGTTAATTATACTTATAAATTTTTTTTTTCAACATAGATTCATCGTGCCAAAGGCCATGAAATTCGACGTCTACCACACCCTGTTCTCCCCTTCTAAGTCATTGACAATGAGTGTTTTCACTTTGATGAGGATTTTTGGAATACCCAACATTTAACAAATGTTACTTTCTCCTCTCCTCTGTTAATCGCCATAAAAGCACCCCTCGAGTCCGTGCTCTACCTAAAACTCTTCCCCCACAAAAACTGCAAAACAATAAACATTACTACCTAGCTTTCCCTTGTGTCCAAACGCGGAACATCCTCACCGTCTTCCCATCGTGCACTTAGCGTGAATAAATTATTGTTAAGGGCCAATAATCGTATTCCTATTGGAGTGCAATAGGATTCGATCTTGGGGCAGCCTAGGATTCTTCGGACACAGCGAGGGTGGGTTCATTGATCCTCGATGCTGAAGAGCTCCCGGGTTGTGTAAGATGCTTCGTGGTGCGAGGAATCAGGAGTTCGAGATGGAAGTAAAAAGATACCGCGTTACGCAGCACAGCGCTACGTGACAGTTTTAATCCCGCGAAATAATCTCGCACGGGCCCCGAGATGAGTCTTCTTGAAGGTGTTCCTAGTTTGTCGGGGATTAGCGAGCTTTGAAGATACTTGGGGGAAGCGTTTCCAATTTAGTTACAGCGCGGTGGAGGGTCGCGGGACAACGATCTGGTAATCTTTGAAATCGCGGAGTTTCCAGGTGTTCTGGGGCTCCCTTGGGAGGAAAGTGGAGTGGAAAATTGAACAGTGAAATTTGAAGTAGTCATCTGGTACTTTCGGATAAAGTGAAACAGTAACAACATTTAAAAGAAGCACATTGTAGAATGAATCAGTAATAACACGTCTGCCGACCATTGTATCGCTCTGTACGTTAATATAAGCTACTGTACAATAATTTTGTTAGAAATGTTACACCTGGTGTGTGTATTCGAGTTTGCCAACGGTGAGGTCTGCAACAGGAGTTGTTCCTCTTTTGTTTTTGGCCGTGGCATCGTTGCTGTCGTTCTTTCTGTTTTTTACATAAACAAGTACTCTTAGATTCTTGACTATCGAGCATGGCAGGTTAATTTATTCAATAACCCAACAAATTTTAATCCCACGAATCGAAAATACACTCCCCCCAGGTAATGCTCCTATTTTAACAAGTGTTATTCAACTTCCTACTGCTTTGAAGAGGATTAACGCACGACCATGTCGATTGCAACGTAATTTGCAGAGATGCAAATGGGATAATTGCTCATTATCGTTTAAATTTACGAATTCCAAATTTATGAAGCGTCTACAAATGTAGGAATAAAACACTGCAGCGGAATCATCGACATTCCAATCAAGCGCACCGAACGTCCTCTCTACCTTCGTGAATTATTTCAATCCCACCTTCCACGTCTACCAACAACCAACGATTCTCCAAACACCCCATAAAACTTCAAGCAAAGTCAACCACTGCTCCCTTAATCACTGCTCGCGTTCAGCAGTTCGTAGCGCATCCCTCAACATCACTCGAATCTCGACATCACTCCCCATTCGTATCGTTTCAAGACGCCGCGAGATTCCAGCCCCATAATGGCCCGGCGAGGGAGGGCGCGTGTCGAAAAATGTAGTTGTCAGCCGTGCGATACATTTCCCCGAGTATATAATCCCCGAAGAGACCGACGAGCGGAGAAAAAGAAACGGAAGAAGCAGACGCAGAGTGGGAGAGGGAAGCAGAAAAGAAGAGAGCCCTGGCGTCTGGCCATCTCAGGAAAAAAGAGAATGCTAGGGGTTTGGGCGGTCGATCATCGGGGGCAACTGGAAATATTTTGACGGCGGGAAGAAGGTTGGCAGCTAAATAAAATTCCCCAGATAATTGTCCTCCCGTTCATGAGGAACAGGGCCATTAATTCGTCTCTGTTGCTGCGGCGTCTCCGCATCCTGGGGCCCCGTGAGTCTTCCTTCGAACCTCCACCCCTCCCCTGCACCATCCGCTCCTCGTTTTTTTTCTCTGTGTTGCCTTCCTCTGTCTTCCTCCGCGCAACCATTCGTCGCGAATCCTCCTTTTTTTGCGCGTCTTTATACGCGTGCCTTCTCAAGACGCAGAGAGGGCCGACTCGGGACCGCGAGGGGGCCGAGGTATTTATACAACCGCCCACGCGGTCGCACTTATGCCCCCGCCTTCATTCAGCTCTTCATTCGAAACGATAATCGAGTGTACACGGGACGGGGATATTCGTGGCCGGGGCCGATCGTTGATCGTCGGTAGCGCGACGAGAGGACTCTGTCGCGACGACGCAGCCGCTGCGCCTCTATCTGACGTTCCCTTTATTACTTCCGGTCGGGGGAAGGGGCAGCGTCCAGCGCGCAAGCTGTCGCCGTTAATTATTTCGCGAAGCTTCCGTTTCGGGGACGCGAGTGAAAAGGGGGTGAGGTTTTACTGGGTTCTGTGAGGCACACGGTGGCTTGAGATAATTCAGAAAATTTGTGGTAGGTTTTCGGAAATGCTCAGCTTCGGCTTTTTTGGGGAATGGAAATTGTGGTTAATTGATTTTTACGCTTTGAGCATTGTTAGAATGAGGGAACACTGTGTAATCCATTAAAGAGGTGGTTGTAGCTTCGTTTAAGGGGTTACGTCACACGGAGACGCTCAACACAGCACCAAATTAGACGATTTTTTTATGGTGCTATGAGGTTGAAAAAAATAGGTATAACTTTTTTTTTATATACTACAAGGCATTTAGAATAAAGCCCTAAAACGGTTTTTTCATTTGTAATCTGATTTCGTCAAGAACAAATTCCAATACTTACAATTGATTTTCGGGCCTCGATGATGACCTAACCCTTTAAAATTAAAATCACTGTACGTTGACATATATAATTTGTGGTAAATGTAGCTCGACAGGCGAAATGTAAAATGAAATATCCTCTCTTATGATCATGCACTTATCTTGTGTAGATTAAACAATTTTTTCTCTGCATATTGCAGGAATTTCGTCAATTATTGGTGCAATTAATTTTATTCTTACAATTTTAAATATAAAAAATATTTTAATAAATTATGATCAATTGAAAAAAAGGGAAAAAGTCTTTATTACCACAATTTTACTTTTATTATTATTACCTGTACTAGCAAGTGCAATTATAATATTATTATCAGACTGAAATTCAGACCGTGTACCACATGAGTGTGGTATTGTGTCTAACATAGTATTCATGATAGATATGGTGTTTGAAAAGCATTCACGTGTACTAAAAACGGAACTTTGCAACAACTGTTTCATATCTACTATCATTTCCAAGATACAGTGGAAAATAGGAAAGCAAATATTAATCTTTAAGGATGTATCGGACCTATCTTCAAAGTGGTACCAAGTTGATGAAAATTTGTGAGATTATTCTTTTTAATCTTCTTGATATGCTCCAAAAATTTTAAACGAATTCACTAAACAGTTGCTGAGTTATAATGATTTTAATTTTAACTGATTTTACACGTACTCTTATGGAAAGAGACGATCTTGACGGGTAAACCATCTGAAAAAATGTTGAAGAAATAGTGCCAATGTTTTCAATTTTTTTGTACATGCAGTATATGGGTAGATGAAAATATCTGCCGAGTTTCAATTGTTTTCACTACACAGTTTTAAAGAAATAAATTATGACTTAAGAAAATTGTGAATTTAGGACATTTTCACTGCGAAAAGTTTAGCAAATAATGCTTGAAAAAGCATTTGTAAAGTGAAAAATACCCTTCTAGGAGTAAAAATAAGACTCCAACTATCGTTCGAGTTCCTCACATCTAGATTTACTATGCGCAAGTAGGGTAACGCATACGGATGTTGACCCCTATACAATGATTGACCCTCGTCCCCAAAAAAATAGGAAATATAATATAATGCTTTTTTATATAATAAAATATATCTATATTTCGGTGGCCCAGATATTTTTGTTCCGAATACAATTATATTTTATTATAGAAACAAAACATTATATTATATTTCCTACTTCTTGGGGAAGAGGGTCAATCATCTGTATGCGTTACCCTATCTCAAATTTCATATACTTTTGTCTAATATTTTACGTCCGATACACCCTTAAGAGATGTTCTCACCCTGAAGAACCAATAAGCCGCAGAAAAAAAATTGCCCGATACTTCTATCGAAGTTCCCTACAAACCTGCAAAGTTTGAAACCAATCGGAATTTTCGGGTCACCCAAGTTCCCTTGCAAGTCAGAATTAATTTTCCCAGTTAAGTTATCACTAATATAAACGCTACCAACTCCACACATCAAACATAAAGACCAAACTAAAAAAAAACCTCTCCAACTCCGCCATAATAATATACAATCTCACACAAATAAAATCCAACAATTTTCAAACTTACTGAACAGTAAAAGCACCTGCCTCAACCTCCTTGCTCCCCCACTACCATCGCCCACGGGGTTGCCCACCGTCGTCACGAAACAAACACTCCCAAGCACATGTACACAAACGCACGCGCGAAATCAAACATGTCATCGCATCACCGAGCTATGCGACCCGACTGCCAAAGCGTGAGCAGCCAGGCATAAGCAGCCCCCCCCCCCCCCACTCAGAACCTCTTCACTGATAACAACAACGTTGTCTAGGTCGTCCCCACCGCGCTATCAATGTAAACCTTCGAAAATGCCCCCACCAAGCCGCTGCTTCCCGTTCCTACACAGCGTGGTCAATCTTCCCAGCCACGGCAATTCACATAAAACGGGCGCACAAATAAAACGCGGGGAGGTTCGGAGGGGGGAAAAATAAATTTCCAGAGCGTGCCATCGACAAAAACGTGATATGTCGCCCGTGGGATAGCCCAGGATCGAGAAACCGCCAGCGTTCGACTTTTATTGGACGCGAGACGATCTACTGGCCGGGTAACCCGGCTGAATTGTCGTCCGTGGAGAATACCCCGAGGGGGGTGGTAGGTCGGACAGGGAGGGGGGCGGGTTTTGTCTCCCGGCTTCGCCCGGTAAAACCACTGTCGTCGGCGTAATTAAAAATCTAGCTGGCAAACAGGCGCGGAGCCCGATCGACTCCGACGAATCGGTGTTCCCGATCGAACCGACGGGCAAACAATGCTTTCGAAATGGAACGCTGCAATTAAGCCTGGATATTGCAGCGGCACGAGAGACGGGGAATTAGTTGAGTATCGGCGGCACGACTTAGGGATGCTCCAGCGATACGGCTTGTTTCGCTTTGGTTTTTTGTCGCGTTGCGGCGGGCTTCTTCAGGGGCTCCTTGTGCCCTGAGTAACGCGGGGGGAAGAGATGTTGAAATCATCTTTTGTTTTTTGAGGGATGTGCTTTTATTTGCACGCCAGGTTGTTACGTTTGTTATTGGAGCTTTTGCAGATTTTTTTAATTCTTGATGGTATTATTTAGTTCAACACAGTGCGGTAAAATAATTCCAATTTGTGCCCTGTATATCAAGGATTTTGATAAAATTGAAATATGATGTGGATTATGAGAAATTGGAGAAGGGGGTGGTTGAGTCATCAGTTTGCTGGTTTCACGTTGGTTTGAAAAATACGGGAGGTCAAACTTTGCAATTTTATCTGCTTTGAAAATGAATTTGTATCCCCACAAATATTAATGGCTCGGAAATTGTTATTTTTTGTTTCCACCCAGGATTGGTTTCCCTGGATAAATCTGTTTGTAGCTTCTCATAAATAAATTCAATTACCTCGTGGTGTTGTAGGTATAGATTAAGCAGTCACAAGTCGAAGATTAAATTCCTTTTTAATGCATTTATTTCTCAACATGATAATTACGAATCAGCCCAGACGTGTTCCCAAACGGAAATGCCCCATCGAGAATCCACTTAAATCTGCATACGACGGCGTTACAAAATTCATGATATTTGAACTTAGCAGACCCCCAATTCTCATCAAAGTGGAGTTCCACATTTACCAAGCCGGTGCTTTTCACGATTTTCCGAACTCCTGTTTTCCAACCGCCGCGGTCGGAGGGACAAAAATACACACACTCGCTCAAACACGATCACTAATTCACGGGGCAGAGAATGCGTCCATTAAACATCTACCGTGTTATCCCGACAGAGGTCCAGCCTCCCTATAGAAACCCCTTTCGTCCTCTCCCATCATCAAATTTCATACCACACTTTGTAAACCCGCTCCTCCTATCCCCGTTTAAACCCCAGAAATCCGGCCATGGCGTCGTTTTTCCGTCTGATAAATCCTTAATAACTCCAAGCGCGAAACGACTAACCAAGAAGTTCCAGGCAGCTCCTTGGTAATGGTTGAAAAACAACCGTCGAGGGAGTTTTAATTGCGTTAATCATCCTCCACGTATTTACGCCGGAGCCTCGTTACGGCAGTGTCCTCCTCTGTTTTCGTTGCTCACGGCCCACTAAATCTCGAATCAACCACTTTGTTTTCGCAGCAGAGTGGTAAATCTTCCGAAGCAGGGGGTCGTCTAGCGACGCAGACTTCTTTTCTGGGGGGCTGAGGATTGGGAGACAACTGTGTGTCGGTAATGACGCGTTAAACTAGCTGCGTTACATGTTTCAGCAATGCGAGCACCATGCGCAGTTATAGTAGGTATAGCAGTGAGCTAAGCAAGCTTGCAGTTTCTTCAATCTCGAAAATATACAGCAAACAATGTACCCTTGAGTCTTACAGCAGCGTTTAATGCATCATCCACTGTTTCAAGCCATCCCACAGGTTTACAACCCCCACGAACGCGCGTGCACAGGTAGAGAGCCGGAGGAGCAAAGGAATCAATGAGGATTTCGCGACGAGAGCGGAGGGGTCTGGCGTTTAATACGCGTAATTTGTTATAATCCACTTAAAACGGCCGGCGTGCGTACTTTTGTTCTGTTTTCCGCGTGCAATCGCGTTAGCCCCGCGACAGGGGGATGGCGTTTCAGCGGGCTCGCGTTTATTCGCGGGGTTATTCCGCATCCGCGCGTCCCTGTGGCTTACAAGCGGATAAATGCTGTCATTCAGCCCTCTCTTCAATGTAATTCACCGGCGCCGTGATCCACTTGGCCACCGTCTTTGCAACCCTGATGTCTCAAACGGCTATTCAGGGTATGATTCACGCCTGTCCCGTTCGCGCTGCGGAGGGAGTGAAGCTTTCAAGAAATTTACACCGGTCGGACGCAACGGGAACCGCGGTTTTGTTTCCCAGCGATGTGACCGCTATCGCGCCACCTTTCCGCAGGGAAAGATTTCACAGTTAAGGTAAAAGGCCCAGTACTTAAACAAGGCCCAATAATTAAAAATTCAGAAGAAATTTTATTAATAATAACAGTTTTACTAATTTGCAACATTTAAACTGTTCGAAATATAATTGCAAAATGTATTAGCTTTATATAGATACAATGATAAGCTTACATAACTAAATGGTTATATCATTGTAAAAATATTATTGTACAGTAAAGCTTCAACAGTTTCAATCTCTCTTCTTACCCAATGGGCTCAAGCAAGCGAGAGAATATTTTTGTTAAGGTTGTAATTAATTATTATTTTATAATTTTTTAAATAGTACAATTGTTTTGGATTTATTATATATTGAATAATTGAAAATTAATTGGATTTCTTAATAATTTTTTGTTTTTAATATTGAAATTGTTGCGTTTATCCACTAGTACACGATAACATGACACGGACCAGTTATTAAACGCGTTAATGGTTATTTAAACACTGGTACAGACGGCAGTATTCAGTGAAGTTTTAAAATTATTAACATTTATTGTACAAAAAGTATTTTTTGTATCCTATATATTTACGTTAATAATAACTAGACAAATATATAATACTGTTTAAGAATTATTAGGATAATTAATCTTAAAATCGTCATAATATTAACATAATCTAAAATTTTGTAATATACTTTTAATCATTTTTTCATGCCGAAGATTTAACACAAATTTATTATAAATAAAATGTTTTTATTACCCCAAATAATTACCACATTGATTTCTTTTCATTAACTGATAGAAATAGTTAAATTAAATATATATTCAATAATTGGGGCACTGATAATATTAATGACTGGGACACGCTATGAATTTCATTTAATTACTGGGTCATATGAACAGTTTCATGTTTTAATTAATTTAAAACTTTTCCTTTAACAAATGTAGATTCTTGTTACATTATCTGAAAGTAGAAATTTTACGCGTTCGAATAATTATATTTAGTTATAATTTTATACTATTTAAATATAAAAGAAATTGCAATTATCTCAACTGCTTCCTTAACTGTTTCACCACTGGGCCATTTATCTTAGAATTCGAAATTATTCTGCTGATATACAAATAATTCGAATATCAGCAGAATGCGAAATTATTTGAATTATTAGAAAATCAGTAGAAATCGAAGTTATTCGAATTATTCGAATATCAGTAGAATTCGAAATTATTCGAATTATCCGACTATCAGTAGAATTCGAAATTATTCGAATTATTCGAATATCAGTAGAATTCGAATTATTCGAATATCAGTAGAATTCGAATTATTCGAATATTAGCAGAATTCGAATTATTCGAATATCAGTAGAATTCGAATTGAGATTCGAATAAATAATTCGCATTCGAAATTATTCGATTTATTCAGATAGTTCGACTATTCGAATATTTTCAGCTGTAGTTCAAACGAAACCCACCACCAAAGATCAACGCGCCGTTCGACCACCCCGGCGACAACAAGCTATGCTCTGAACATCCACCAAACCGACATCCATGCCAGCCACGCGTTCACCCCAAAGGTAGCCAAGCTGTGTGTCGGTGGATCGACGTCACCGGTTCGACCGTCAGCATCGATCCGTTTGCGTTCACGCCATCGTCACCTGGGCCGCTCTAATCACGCGCCCCCCTACCGAAGGCCTATGTCGGGGTGCGGGAAGTTCGCGCAGAGGGCATACTTTGCATACCGAGAGGCAGCCAGTCCATTTGATGTGGTCAGAGGCCGAAACCTTGGCTAGCTACGGCGCAGCCTGCCAGGAGGGTGAGCGGGTGGGCGGGCTTCAATTCAGCCTTACTGGTATCTTACAGGCCTACCCCCGGCAGGATATTGCAGGCTGTAGGATGTTTGACTTGCCAAGTAAACCGCCGTCAACCGTTCCCTCGCCCCGTGGCCCGGCTTCCTCGTCGTTTCTCGTGTTCCTCTCCGATATCCACGTTCTGCAGTTCCTGCCAGGCGCGTTCTAATAAGGGATATTATACTGTCGGCAGCGGCGAGGGTGAGCCGCCTCCTCGCTGACTCGATGGAAGGGGCAGAGGGGGCCACGAGAGAAACGGGAGAGGGACAACTTTGTCTTGGCGCTGGCTGGCGCTACGCTAAATTGCGGCTTACCCACCCTAATTAATTTCGGCAGATTTATATCTCCCGGACCGACACGCCGCGGGGCTAGGTGCGCCCCGTCACTCCGTTGTCGCGCAGATGTGAACCCTGTGTTCTACGTACGTTTTCTGCTAGGAGCGGTTCTGGCGCTGAGGAGTTGGAGAGGTTCTGCAGCGAAAATTGTGGGGATGTGGGACTATGATGAAGTGGATGTCTACCTCTAGCCGGGGTTCGATGGTGTTTGGAGGGTAATATCAGTGCTGGAGGCATGGGGACCTTAGAATTGACGGATTTGAATACACTGGGGTACCTTTTGGAAGTGTTTCAAAAGACAATTGTTGGAAATAAGGATTTCTAATGTTAATCATGACTCCATCTTAGATAATGTTTGTAGCAGGCGACTGTGACCAAGCGGAGATTAGACAGCAGAGCTCTCTGCTCCTCAGAGTGATCAACTCACATACACTGGACACCCAGGTTCAACACCGAAACTCATTCACAGCTTCCCCAGCATCTTAACCATCACCCAAGCAAATTCTACTTCAGCCGCAAACACCCATCACAGGAAATACACCCGATCTAAAAAAAACATTAGCCTGACAGGGGCAACTCGTCCGAGCGATGCAAAGGGAACAGACAAACAGAGGTGACAGGTGGAGGAGAAGGTGACGAAAGACACCAGACAGCCAACAGTCCCATCGTCGCATGGGGGACGCTCGGAGAGCTGTCTGGAGCACGTTCCAGCCAGCATCGAGATGTCTGGAGGCGCGCGCAGAGGGCAAGAATCTGGAAACATTGTCAGACAACTGTGCACGGGTATATGGGATGTGGCGTTGTATCGAGGTATGCTCGGGATATAATATTCCCCGTGGTCTGCCCTTCCCTCCACCCCACCCGTCTACACCCCCGGGGATGGCGAGTGTTTTCACAGCAAACATCGCGAAGAAGCGCCTCGGTGTAACAGCGCTAAGACGGGCGAAGAGGCTGCACGTTTGATTTCCCTGTCCCCCCACGGTTCCCTTGCTCTTTCCAAGCGGTTGCTCGGAAACAACCGGAGACATTTTCCAAACGAAAACGGTGCATGTGTGCGTGTCAACGCGACTCCCAAGTCTCGTGTATGTACATTGGCTTAACTCGATTCGCGTTAATTGATGGCTTCTAACGAACCCACGCCCCCCCCCCCCCCGTGACACGTTCAACTCCAGCAGCGGTGATAGCCGCATTGCAGCTGCAGCAATTTGCCACGGTGGAAAATCCTCCGCGGATGGCTCGATCCCACAGGCGGATTTCTCGGCGCGCTTGAATATGAATAAACTAAAACGCAACTTCCCATTTCTCGCCCTCGCCCCTTTCACTCCGCCTGCCGTCCGCCGGAGCAGACCCGCTTCGGAGAATTCGTTTCTTTCCGCGGGCTCCCGTCTCGCGGCTGCACGACTGGGGTGGAACTCGTTACGCTAGTTACGCGCTCGCGGGGCGAGGATAATAATTAAAGGAGAGGAGTCGACGATGACGCCGAGAACTTCTTAACGGGGGGAGAATTCCACGGGCCGACGGGTCTTTTATCGTTTCTGGGATCGACGGGGGTTCGACGACGCCTAGCCTCCCTCTACCTTCGCGTTCCACTCTGACAAATCGATTGTTGCGAAGGCGGCAGTTGCGCTGCTCCAGTTTGATCGAAGGTAATTTTTAGTAACAGAGAATCTCGCGAAGGACGTATAATTCAACCCACCCCTTCGTGATTCAGAGGCACTCCAGAGATCGAACCTACCCTATCTAACCATCGCTGTCCCTATATTCGCATTGCGAAGCCATCCTCCTTTCGGTCACTCGTGTTAGGGGCTCCCACTTATCAAGTCACAGTCCCAACTAACCGCCACATTTACTCCTCCGCCTCTCCAGGAACTGTGAAAAAACCGCCACGCTCCTTCCTTCACCGTGTTCAATCTCCCAGCCAAACGAAAGCAATTTCGAATGCCTGTTAAGATGAAAAGCTCGGGGCGAAAGGTGGACGAATACTGAAAGGGGACGCTGGGACGAGTCGATTATCCAGCGGGATCGGGGCTAATTCCGCGGGTTAACGGTTCGCTCCTTCTTCCTTCCGCCCGCGATCCGCGCGTGTACGCGTTCCGTGCGACTCGGCGCGGGCGAACGGAACGCGCCGGGGACCCGTTCCCTTTATCGTCGCCCCTTTTTTCCTCCCTTTCTGGCGAACGAGCCGCATGCAGGACACTGATTGCAATAAATTGCCATGCGTTCGCTCGCGTGCCGCGGCGCGACGGGGGGGTTGGGCCACCCCTCCGCGGGCAGGTCGATGGCGGGCCTCCTGCGCCGGATTCAATTTACCGAAATTATCCTTTTCTTGTTCGGCAAGTAATTTCGTGGAACGACGGATCGATAATTGCCGTGACTCCTCTGCGGTGGGGTACGCAGGTTTTGGATAAATGAACCGCTGATTGCGGTGAGTTCATTAACCTCTGGGTTAGGACTGGGGTGTGTAGGAAATTGCTACACCTGCTTTGGACTGGTGGGTCGAGTTTGCAGCGTGCTTGAGAAAGGTGTGCCATTGTTCGGTGCTTTGTAAAAGCGAAATTGTCCTTCGCGGAACCATAGTTAGCAGGTAGTTAGAAAAGGAGTAAACACGTTCGTGGCGACACCAGCGCCACTTTCAGGCTTCATAGCCAATCGAATCTGCAGCCTATCTTCCGAGTCATTCTGTTTTCTAAATATAATGTGCATGCAAGGGCGTCCGAAGACTTTGTTCCAGGGGGGGGGGGGGGGTCAACTTTGGGATGATGGTAAACAAAAATATACTCCTCTTGCTTTTTTAAACCGATTTTATAGCGCCAATTTAATTAAAAATTTAAAACCGAGATTTAAAAATATTCCCATTTTTAGCATAAACTTAATAAAGATCAGTTATGAAACATAAGCGATTTTTTCAAAAGCCAGGGCAGGGGCAACTGCCCCCTCTTCCCTATTGAAATTGTATCACAGTTTTTATAAAAAAAATCTGGATAACCATGTATCGAGAAAAAACGAAGAAAATCTTCAAAAATGTGTAACCTTTGCAAATTTCAATATTAGAACCTAAAAATCTACAGAGTTGTTGTTCAGATATCATATTTTGAGAAAACAAATAGTTTATAAGTCGGCTTTGTTGAAAAGGTATTTATTTTGCATATAGAAGGTACAGAGCGTCAAAATCAGTTTATGGGTGTCTCGCACCCAGAGTGGCAACGAAGGGTTAAATCAGTTTCCGTGCAACCAACGAACCTTTACATTGCATTAAACATAGTTTATTATAGTTTATTTTAAAATGCTGTTTTTTACCCCAACCAACTACCGATTGGAGTTTTCTGCAAATTCCTCGAAAATCTAGCTCCAACCAACTATCGATCAGAGTGTTTTCAATATCTCGAAAACTAAAGCCGAACGAGGATTACATATATAGGAAAAAGTTGCTAAATCCCCATGACCATCCATTTCTAAAAACATATTTTTTTATTCTAAAATCCTCATGGAGGACGCTAAACAAACCTAGCCGCAACCAACTACCGGTCATAGTTTTTTTAGAATATCTCGAAAACTAAAGCCTAACTGGCTATGTGTATCGAAAAAAGTTGTTCAGAATGTTGACCTAGACCACATGCTGCATAATTATCAAATATAGGGAGTCACTCTACTGATAGTCAATACTGTAGGAGCTGATTCTACAGGCAAAAATAAGAATAAAATCAAGAGTGTCGAAATTGCGATAAAGGCTTCGTTTTCGAGAAATTCAACTTTGAATTTCAGGTAAATACGCGTGCACCAATGGCGCCAGAGGGGCACGCGGAGATAAGTGGAACGCACCAGCTGTCTGTAGGAACCCTCCAGACGTTCGGACCTCGCGCATTTAGCCGAAATTCAAAGTCAATTTTCTCGAAAAGGAAGCCTTTACCCACAATTTCGTCACTCTTGATTTTTGTCTTATTTTCGCCTGTAGAACCAACCCTAGAGTATTGACTACCAGTAGAGCAACGCTCCGTACAATCCCTCACCTAAATGGTACAACTAATGAGAAGGTGTTTGTTGTGTATTGAAGACGGGCCTAAATAATTGGCATCACACTGCGCCATCTTTCGCGCGAGTAGGTAGTTGGGAGAGTCGGGTCCGTGTGGCGCTGCCACTTCGCGTCAGTCCCCGTCACCAAACACGTGTAGATTTTTAGGTTAATTTTGTATCGCGATTATTATAATCAGTTTCTGTTCAATAAACTGTTACCAATATTAATTAAGTGCAAGTGTATAAACAAAAGACATAACAGTGTTAAAACTTTAACGTATTGTGAGTTTCTAAAAGTGTCTAATCTACGTCTTCAACCAGCTTCCGAGTCCTCGCGCCTACACCGCGACACGGGGGCGTTAACCGGAACAATGTAGCGCAAACAGATTAGCCCGCGATGAATTCCAGCGGGGCCGTTAGTATTTATACAAAGTAGTCCATGTCTTGGCTGTTTGACGAGCGAACGGGGGAGGGTGTTTGAACGAGAACGCGCGGCGCCGTATTTACTTTACTCTTCGCCTTGTCACTGGCCATTTCTCTTCGCCAGCAATTACACCGACGATTTGTGTTTCCCCGCTTAACATATTTGTTAATGTCACGCCGCGGCCCATGGGGCCGTCGCGCGAAGCCCTTCTCCATCTTTTTCTCCCATTTCGGAGGTGCGCCCCCCTCCCGCGGAACAAAACGTCTCGTCGGCCCCGAACTCAGCCGGGGAGTTACTTGTTGAATCTTGGAAAGAGTCCACGGGCAAAGAAGCGGGCGGCATAAATCGCGCCAGTTTGATAAGGGATCTATAGCGACTGCGTGTTTTTCGAGCAAATACCACCGACGCGGGTACCCAGGCCGGCGCGCCGTCGAGAAAACACGATTCTAATCGCATTATGATTTGGTACAACGGGCTCGCCACTTCCCGATGCGTGTAACTGGCGTTAAATCGTTAAGCGGCTTACGCAACGCCGCCTGACAGTTCTAAGGAACGTTATCTGCCCGAATAACGCGAAACGTGCAAGGCTCCCTAGCTGAGTGCTGCCTCGATTTTGGGGACGTTTCTGGGAGCGCCTGATCGGACGGAAGTACGCGGCGTCTCGAATTTCAAACTGGTTCTCGAATGGGGTGGGTGGAGAGCGGAGAAGTGGCTCGGTGGTTATGAAACTGGATAGACTGATACGACACGCGAGCGTCTTTTTCTGGTCGCCAGGCATGGTCACGAAGCGTAATCACGCGAGGAGATAACGTCGAGTGTCACACAGCCATTTTCCGCGAAACGATCGTCGTATCGACGTGTCCACTCGAGTAACGCGTTACTCTCAATTAACCATGCGTTAGTTCCGCCTAATAAACCCCGTGCCACTCGGCAGACCTCCAGGATGGATGAATGACGATGCACTCGTGGATTGTTCATCGAGGACCACCTACCTGCGTAGCTTTCACGGGGAAATGGACGTTTGATCGTAGTGACAGAAGAGAAACCTTTTAGACATCCGAAGGGGTGAAAGGCTGGAAAGATGTAAGAAACCAAGTGTCGTAATATTGAGATGACCAGTGGAAAACAGACAAATGTCACGATAGGAAAAGTAATTTTCTCAGGAAATTTAGTACCAAACTGTAATTATTTTAACTTGTAATTGACGTAGATAAATGGCAACTACTAGCAAACCTTGGCTCCGAGATTCATGTTCTTTGACACCTTTTATTACATCTCACTTTGCCCATCAATTTCTTTTCAGAGTTTCAGTATTTTAGAAGAACTAAGGCTCTGAAAGTTAGAAAGACGGAAATTTCAAAGCGGTACCATTAATCTGGAAGGGTAGAAGACTCGGAGATTCTAAGAAATTGCGAGTTTGCAGAAGTAAGCACGTGGAGGGCCCACAATTTTGAATGCTTAAAAAAGCATCGATAGTGAAAATAATAGTAACGAAGCAGTAAAGAATGGCCCCCATTGCCATAAAGAAATTAAGAGGAAAATTTGAAAAGTGCCTAATAAAATGCCAGCCACGGCCATTACATCCATTCCCGTTACGTGTCTGTTTACAAACAGCGTGACGCCATTATCGTCGCGCCGCAGAATTACTGCCGCCGCACATCGTCATTAACGGATCCCATAATTGGAAATTTTTTACGCCCGACGGCGCGCACCGCGAGAATCTGCGGGATCGGGACAGTCCGCGGCGGCAATCGGCATTCAATCAGAATTACAATTTGTTCGAACGAGCACGAATTGCAGTTGGTCCCCGTTTGCCTAAAATCCCGAATTCCACACCTAATTTTCCACGTCCCATCGGTCGGGCAGCGCGTTCAATTTTATAGAACCGACGCAATTAAGTCCTCTGCCAGCACGTGAATCGGAAGTGGCCGCGCGGAACGCCCCCGCTGCTGCGGCACGCTGCGTAACAGGATACAGTATGATCGCGGTGAAATGAAATTTAATTTCGCGGGCCCGATTGTTCAAGCACCCGTTGCAATCCTGTCCTAAGTCCATTGTGCTTCGAATTCCTGGGGAAATAAGATTCGACGCTCGTGAACGAGGAACGCTTTTACACGCGTGTCATGGGGCGATCACACGTACGCGTGTAACCTTGCGAGTGGAGAATCGCCCCCACCCACAGCGGAGAAAATAAAACGAAAAATTCCACAGATGGCCCTCCCTTTTCCACGCTATTTGGCGGAAATAGGTATCCCTTTAACGCCCCATTCTCGAATCAACGTTCGTCGTTTCGCTGCGGAAACTCCACAGGTACTGTCAATTTTCTAGGGGGAACGATTTCTGTTGAAGATGCAAATTTCAGTGGATGTTCACGTGCGAGGAGCTTTAACATTTATCTGTAATTCTGTTACAAGGATTAAACTTAGAGCTGTAAATATTTGAATAGTCGCACTATTCGGATAATTCAAATAATTTATTCAAATATTACGGAGTATTCCAATATTGGAATAATTCTGAGTATTCGAATACTTCAAATTATTCGAATAATATTCGAATATTCGAATACTTATAATTATGTGAATAATATTCGAATATTCGAATACCTACTCATAAGTATGTGAATAATATTCGAATCAAATTATTCGAATGGTATTCGAATATTCGAATTAAGTATTCGAATTAAGTATTCGAATATTCGAATTAAGTATTCGCATAATGTATTCGAATATTCGAATTAAGTATTCGAATAACAAATTCGAATATTCGAATAACAATTTCGAATTCTACTGATATTGGAATACTTAGATTTAGAATAATCGAATATTCGTATTAAGTATTCGAATACCAAATTCGAATTCTACTAGTATTCGAATACATAGATTTAGAATATTTGAATTCGTAACAACCCTAGTTTAAACTCTGCAAGCCGTAAAGCTCCTTCGAATGAAGACCGAAGCAAATGAAGGAAATTATATTCGACTCGATATTTCTATGTACTACAGTTATTCTACTCAATCATCGTCATACCAATACCATACAGTAATACCAAATAATCTATTCATCTCAAGATATCCTTCTATACTTGCTGCCTTTCAGTCCAGACTTCCCAAGAACCCCTCTTGAATAAGGATCTCGAACAACCCTAGAAGTCGAAACTTGGCACAAGTCGTGTTCCGCCATATTCCTCGCGATTCCGCGGTGCCCGTTATTCCGCGCGGCCATCCTCGGCCAAAATCAAATTCCGTTCTCGATTTCCACCCCCCTTAGCCACTGGACCGAGCACGGAATCGCAACGCTGGAGAAAAAGGCGGCAGACGGTGCCCCCTACCCTGTTCCCGGGGGCGGTGGTGGTGGAAAAATAAATTGCACGCCCGACGGGAAGAGTTCACGACAGAATATTGATTCTTCCATAGTCGGGAGGCGGCGTCGCAGAAAGAAAAGACAACTTTTAACCGATACACACGTGTACACACACCTGTGCAACGGCGGCCGGCTTCCCAACGCGTCTGGGATTCACGTCGCGTCGACGGATGATACCGTTCACGGGACCGGAAGTCGATTCGATTCTGGCGGAGGAAAAGCTGCCCTCCTTGCGGAACTCTCGCACGAGCGACGACAGGATCGCGAGATAAGCATCGATTCCGATTCTCCCGCGAAATGAGGCTACATTAGATCGGCTGGAAATATTTCCCGGCGGAGGGGCAGAATTTCATGGGGACGTGCAGCCATTATGGGGGATCGTATCGGTGTGAACACTGTCCACTGAGAGGATCGAACGATGGAGGACCGTGGCTGTAGAGGAACATTTGAAGGAGTAGATTGGACAGTTGGTTTACTTCGTCGAATTTGAGGAGTCGTGGGGAGGGGGGCTTGGATAGGGCGCGAAGGGGGTGGTTGACGTCTGCGCGAACTCTAACACAATTATATGATGATAGTAAAGCGGAATATATATTGGAATTTCTTCATTTGATTGCGGGTGCTTGAATTCTTAATGGGCACCAAATGGGGTTTGGGGGATTCTTAATGGACACCAATATTGAGTTTCCACGAATCTGAATTCGATCACTTAGATTCCTTTTACTGTTACTTGAAAGAGAGTACACTTCTCCCTGCATTGGGAAAAAATAGCCCAAAATGGCTGACAGGTTACTCAGGACTTGAGTGGACCTTCGTAACTATACATTAGTGTGGCTCTTATTTATACGTGTCGACTTTTTTTTGTACTTCTTTGCTCTCACCCCCTAGAACGTTGCCAGTTGATAAAAAAATTGTCAATGAAAAAGGTTATTGCAATCGAACAACACGAAAGGGTGTCGACGAGACCTTGAAGTTTGGAAATTATCAATAATTTGGATTTAAAGAATTTCTCAAAAATGGTAAACTCTATTGAATTTTTGTTCAAATAATATTAAAAGAGCTTTCAATTTTCTACAATTACTGTATATATAATTTTTTCGTGCTTCCAACCATTTTTTAGATAATAGCGTTTAAATATAGAGAGGTCCGCACTGCGCACCTATAGACAATACGTCACGCCGTGCAAGTCGGACGCGCGAGGTGCGGACTTCTCTATATTCAAACGCTATTATCTAAAAACATGGTTAGAAGCACGAAAAACTTATATATACAGTAATTGTAGAAAATTGAATGCTCTTTTAATATTATTTAAACAAAATTTCGATAGGGCTTACCATTTTTGAGAAATTCTTCAAATTCAAACGATTGATGAATTCTAAACTTTAAGGCCTGGTCGGCACCATTTCCTGTTATCCGATTGCAATAATCTTTTTCGGAGACTATTTTTTTTATGAAATAGAACCATATTAGGGGGTGAGAGCAAAAGAAATCGCAGGTTGAAAATAAAGGCCACCCTAATAAATATTCATATGCATCTTTGACTTCCATTCAAACTATAACCTCTTCACGTCCACAACAATTTTGAAAATATATCCTCGGTCGATTAAGATGTAAGCCCCCCTACGGTTACATAATTACACCTGCCTCCATGGATGAATTGTAGACTGTTTCCCCTAATCCCATAAATTTTGATGACGCTTCAAGGAGCCGGCCTGTGCACACGAATTTCCCGTTGGCCTGGCATCGAAGTTCGATGGAAAAGCCACTCCTTTCGACAACTCCTCGTGGAACACTACACAGAGTATTTCCATTCCTCTGTGATCTCGCGGATATGTTAAATTGATCGTGGACAATAAGAGAGGAAGGTACGCGTGGTGGTTTCTTGCGGTGGTGTTCCCAGACCGGATTCCTGAAAAAGGTTGTCGCGTCAGAGTTAAAGGGCTGGCCGTTGGGCTGTGCAGGCTCCCCCGCCGCGACGACTTCTACAGGGACATTAATTTTCGACTCGGGACATTCGCCGCCCCCTCCCCTCTACGTGCATGTTTATTCAATTCCTACCGAGTGTTTCTTCTTCCCCGGACCTCCTTGGAAGAGACTGCACCACGTCATAATGGAGATTTCTTTCTCCCTCCGCCGTCCACGTTCTCCCTTCGGTCGCTCCCCGCCCCACTATCACAGCCCCCGATCCTTCGACGCGTCTTTTCCTCCATTCTGGTCTCGCTTAAGAGCCCAGACGGGGTTGATTTGTTTTCCCCTTTAATGAAATACGCGGAGCGCAGAGGAGGACCAAATTTTATTTCCCCACCCAACGTGCACCTTAATCCCCTTCCCGTTTTCTCATTTTTGCCGGGGGACGAAAAATACGGAAGGAAAGCCTTTGGTCCCGACAGGATCCGAACCGTGGCCATTTTCCTCCCAACTGAACGCGCCAGCAGTTGCAACGAGGCGAGCCCATATTACGTTACCCCTTCTTTTGGACATTTTTCTTCCCCAAGATTACGTATATTTGTGGTGGCTGCGTCCAGGCTTGAAGTCACTTGGAAACGTCCAAGACATGGACACAACCGTCGATTATACTTTCGCGCTTGAAGACATTAACTTAAAAACCCGCAGGACACTTCATCCTCAATTTGTCCCAGAGTGAAACGAATCCTACTGTCCCGTAAATATCCAAGCAGCCCTGTCGTCGTTCTCCTTGCCCCTTAAACAAGTCCAAGGATCGAAACGATCTTGCCTGGTGACCAAAGAAGTCTCGGGAAAGCAAATCCCGTTGAAGGGTTCGTCATTCACCAGCAGGAAGCAGGATCGACCAGCCCCGGAACGTCCCTGAGTCGGAAGCTGAGCCGGAGGACATCAGGTTCCCGTCTGATGGTCCCCATTTGATCAGGGGTGGATCGTGATTCCTTGGCCGGCGGTTTTATCGAGCGTGAAGGTTTTCCAAAGGGGAGAGCGGTTACCGTGGCTAACGGGCGTGGGGAAGAAAATGCAAAGGAAACGCGGCGAGGAGGCAGAAGAACGAGTTGAGGGAGTGTGGGGAGCTGGGAACGGTCGAATACATTAGGAGAGATCGTATCGTGGAGTACAGGCCGTTACCTGTGTTCGTCCCGGACCAAATTGGAGGCTTGCTGGCCGAGGTCTCCTCGGGATACGTCCTGATCCCTGGCGACCCTTCGCGGGAGACGTTCGCGGAGTGACAAATGGTCCAGCCGTGGCCGTTATTTCGTGTTCCCCGGCCGTCCTTTTTTCCTTCCTCCTCCTTCCTCGCCGGGCGGGGAGGAATAAACGAGGACGCGGAAGTGGTTCCCCCTGGGCAGAGGATCGCTGGGTATCGGGGTGGTTATTACGCGATTCGCAGCCTTCAGAAATCAGGCGGTAGTAGTTGCTAATTACTAGGTTCTCCGGTTGTTATTCCCGTGGGTGTTAAAGTTGTTAAAGATTGTTAAAGATCGCAGAAGAACCTACAGAAACTCGGTGCTTCCTCGGCTAAGAGGTTCTGAAATATCTTCTTATCTCCCGGAATCCTTATTCGCTTCCCTATCCTCTCAACCTACATCCACGACTCCCTAAGAGGATCTCGAAAGGAGCACAACATTGCACGATATCGGACTTGAGAAGTTAGGAAAATTTCAAGAATCTTGCAACTTATTTTGAAACATAAATGAAAGTTCAACAGTGGACCCAGTTAAGGACTCTCCAAGGAATTCGAAGTCCTTCAACTCATGGGATAGTTCAGAATTTGAACCAATTAACAATCGGGTCACATTGCAAAATACTCGTTGCAACGCCAGGATTGTCGGTCTCCTCTGTATTCGATGTTCAAAATGTATTTAAAATCGTGGGTCGTTCGACCAATTTGCCGCCAAATAGCCGTTAACTCTGAGCCGCCCGTTGTGAATTGCACTGCTGCGTCGATGCACGCACGCGGGCGGATCTTAATGCGTCGCGGGGGACGGACGTTTCAGCCCAATTAACATTCGTATAACCAGTGGAAACCGAAGCTAATTACCCGGGGAGCTTGAAATAGTAATGGCTTCGAGGCGAAAACTTGCTTAACTATCCTCCACCGCTATTACCGCAGGAGAAGTGGAATCTCCCGTTTTGAGGGAGAAATGGCGAATATTTATAATTTTTACCCTCTCTGAACCGCGAACTGTTACATCATGGTAAACGAGCTTCTACGCTGTAGCAGTGTTATTCTTAACTGCCGCAATAATCGAGTTAATCTCAGAAATGGCGGATGCACGTATTTATGGGTATGTAGGTGGAGATGACTTGTGATATTCCTTGCGAAAGCTTGATCATTTCTCATGAGGCTTTGACTACTGAATCTATACTGTGAAGGTTTAAACTTGCAGCGATACCTCCAACTCCGCCGCAAGATGGCACTTCGACCAATCCCGCTCTCTCGTCAGTGCTCCCTCAACTACCGATTCCTATATATGTATACCTGTTTCGTTCTACCTCTTAACATCCCCACTAGCAGCAGGTCCACATGCAAGTCTATGACTATTCCACAACCCCCAGCAAAACCTTAAACCACCTCAAAAATATATTCAAGATCCAACAATTCGAAAATTCTTCAAAGAAACTAGAAGGTACACACAGAAGAGCTAATGAAAAGCTCCCCTACACCGTAGCCTCTAAAACACCTACTCCATGTGGTTTAACACATGTGGCCATAGGAAATCCTCCACCCAGCTCAGCTCCAACAAAAATCCAGCTATCAGTATAGCCCAGATAGAGTATCGGTACCTTTTCTAAGTCAGTCACAGAGGAGTGTATCCCAAGTGCACCTAGCAGAAAGAGCTGGTTCCCTCGGGGCAGCAGCGTTTTTGTGGGAGCGATTTAATTGAGTGGGCCGCACATGTGCGCGGAGGATCAACGTGCTTCAGGGGTCCCATGGCGGGATAGGTATTCAAGGCTGCGCCCTTGCGAGCCCGGTGGATCGCCTCGAGTGACTTCTTCCGTTCTCACGGAGCCGCGATTGTCCGTGGCGTTAACGGGCGGCTCTTTACTATCGCGTTAAAGATAAGCGCTTATTACCGCCCGCCGCGGGCAGCTATTTACAGACAACTGTTGGCGGCGGTGCGCGAGCTCTTTCAGCGGCGATTAACCCGCCGGTATGAGGGCGCATTTTTCTCGAACGCCATCTTTGCGCCCAGCCGCGGGAGGAATTAAGCGCCCTCCATCTTCGTCGCGAGCCTGGACTCGAGGTCTTAAGTGGAGTGTGGAGTCTAGACGCGTGCTTGCTGCTCAAGGTACTTGCACTTGCTTCTTTATACGCTGCTCTGGATTACGTGAAAATTCTTGGGGTTGGTGGTGCAGTACAGGTTCGCCGCAAGGGGAAGAATTACACGTGTGCAGTTTAATGGTAGGTGGTTGTCTACGAGCTTTTTAGGGAGAGGTAGTGTACGAATGGATCTATACTTTATATTACACTTAGCAAAAGATCTGTATCTACATGATCCCTGGGGCTAAACTGGAGCAAACTGCAGTCGATGTTTTTTAGTGAAAATTCAAATCAAAATCTAAGTCAGTTGTATACTACAATAGCTTTGAGTCAAATCTGGAAGTCACTTGGAATTTAAGCCACAGGGTGCAAAAAAGTCCTACGACTAAATTGCCCCTCTCCCCTTTGCACTGTTTTGTCCCTTGTTCCCTTCTTTATCTATCTCCTGCGCATCAAAGGCTGTGCAATAATATTCCAAGTCCAAGCTCCCATCCTTACAACCATAACCTACAACAGCAATCTTGCCTTGAAATTCAATCTGAACCCTAACACCCCTTAAATCGCACAAACTAACACTTCCACCATCCAAAATTCCCTGCAAGCACACCAACACCTCGCACCTCCCCAAACTGCGTTCCGCCAGGATCAAAGTAGCAATTCTCCGGCATTGTGCCGCTCCGTGCGGGAGGCTCGAAATAGTAAATCACGAATCGTCAGCAGAGGGAGGGAAGCCTGGCGGCACGAGGGCAGGAAGAAGCACGCCGATTATTTATAGCTGCAGAGGTCCCCGTTCGATAGAAAATCCCGGCGCGGCGAAGTCACGGCCGAGTGCATGAAGGAAAGCGGAGCGGACAAGGAGCGGAAAGCCTGATCCGAGCCGACGGGACCTCTGCTGACGAGGGGGGTGAAAGCAGCTTCGAGTTTAAAGGCTGAGCTCGGGGATCTGGATGTCACCCCGCGCGAAAACGTACAGGAGAGGATTAGAGGAAGATGCTGGATAGATGGAAACAGGGGGGGGGGGGAGGACAGGCGACGGGAGAACAAGCGGACAGTGAACCCTTTCTTATCCCCGCGGAACGAAGCTTCAAAGGAATCTCGGCTGTTTTGCGAAACGCACTTAACTTTCCACCCACAAGCAGACACGTCGCGACATACCGCCGCCCCCTTCCCCCCCCCCCCCTCTCATACACTCGGCAAGGGAATCCGTCTGCGGTTCGTCTCGCCTTGGTCGTTGATCTTCTCGAGGCCCGGTGTCAGGTTTTTCGTTCGCGGGCTATGCGATGACGCTTACCAATCGGAGAGATCCCTTCGGTTTTTATTACACCAACGGATCAGGCGCGGATTTTGGCGAAGTGGCGAGTCCTTTCTGGCAGAACTGATGGATAAGAAGTCCACTTACCTGGAACAGAAAGAAAGTGTCCGGATTAGTGTCTGTCCCTGGCGAGCACGCGTTAGTGGTATTAGGGGGAAACGTTGCATCTGGCGTTCTGAAGGTGTATAGGAAGAGAATAAATACTGGGTATTCCTGCTCGTGCTCGGCATTCCTGACTCGGGGGCAAAGTCTTCTGGGGTATCGGGGAATGCTCGGCCAACAAGACGATTTCGCCGAGTATATTGTCTCGAAACATCCGCTCCGAAACTGATACCCACCCGGTGCCGGCGCTGCTGACAACCGCGCAGGTTGTTTCCTGATCGTTCGCAGGCTTGTTTTGTCATTTAATCCCCAGCCGTTTTCGTTCCGCGTATCGAGCGGAGGCTGCGCCAGGCTTACGTACGATTTGAAAGCAAACAATCGATGTTTGGCCGTACGGGGAACGGGCGATTTAATACAAGCTCGGAACAACCTGCTCCGTCTCTCTGCCAGAGTACACATAAGCTGATGCAGCCTCGCTCGAAAAATAAATCGTCGGGTTACGCGAATTGCTGGGCTGCCGATTGGAATGAATCACAGAGGAGGTGTTACTTCCTATTGAATCGAACAGTGGCGATTCAAGGTCCCGGTGATACAATTCCTATTTTGCAAAATTGTTTAATAGCTGTTTTAATAAAGTGGGTGGATGTTTGATGGTACCTTTAGGCTTTCAACAACTACAGTATCCTAGTTGTAGAATACTATTGAGTACGAATACTGGACTTACTAGGGGACTTCTACCTCTGCCGTATTAATTTAAATAGACGTAGCTGGGAAAAAGGTGGTTCTGAGAAAAATTTGAAATCAAATGACTTGATTTAAACGAAAGTTGTAGATACTCCCTGGGTTTTGACTTAACACGGAAATACTGGTGTATCAGTGATGGGGTGTTAGTAGTAAACCAACTTATTATAAATAAATTTCTACCATCCCATCTCTAGTGCTCCACTACTATTCTATTCCCTAGCTATTCTATCTATCCCTAGTATTCTATTGCTTATACGTCCCACCCCAACACAGCAGCGCACTGTTAACAACACCCTTTTACCACCATACACCTGAAAAGGCGATATTACAGCACCTCCATCATTAGCTTCGAGTGACGCGTCAGCCATGCGGCTGCCGCCACGTAGCGCTATCTTTTCGCGGAAAATGCTCGGATCGAATGCGACAGGACAGAACAATGGACGGAACGCGAGGCCCGCACACAGAGGTAGAACACGGTCCAACGATCGACTTTGCGGAAACTGTCAGACGTAGTCTGGCTGCGCGTAGCGAACCGCGCGACGACGTGTACACGCCGGGAACACGGAAATAATCGGACGCGTAAGCCTATTATCGGGCCAGACTGGAGTCAACAATAATTAGAGGGAAAGCGGAGTTTCGCGGGACTGTTCGTTTGACGAGCAACGGACTTAAAATCGATCGCAAACAAAGGTGTACACGACGGGGCAGCCTCTTGTATACACTGGTCTCTAGCCGTGCGTATGTCGGAGTTTACGTGCCGGCTACCTAATCCATCCTCTCCTCTATTTGCTCCCCCCCTTCTATTTTCGATGCACCCTCGGGAGCGCGAGGCTAGCCGGTTCCACTGCAACCCGCTGGATTCCGCTTTCCGCCTCTTTTCTACTTTCCCCTGCGCGCCCGCCATGGGGTAATTAATATTTGCTGAGATGGGATTCCAACGCGGCTGGCTGCCGAGAGGATAGGTTAGGCGCTTTGACGGGATAACGAGGAGGATCTCGCGTTGCAGGCGTGAAATGTAAAAAGTAGCAGAGAATGTAATCTTTGAATTTACTCTTCCTGAACCCGAGTGTACGGGGTTCCTCGTTCCAAGATCTTTAAAGTTACGGGAGGTACAGCATCAGTGGATCTTCTGGATGGATGTGTATTTTGTTTATTAGAACCAGCGCAAAGTGACTCGAAAGCGTTCGATTTCCAATAAACGATTGAGACACCTCGTCTCAGGGCGCAGGGGTTTCCAGTCTGATCCCAATTGCATCGCGCCTCGAGATTCCCCTCGCATTCCCTCTTGTGTTTCCTTGAGAAACGGCGAATGCAGCGCGCGCTCGGGACTTTGATACACCTAGAACGTTCACGGGAATACCTACTTTGTTCAGATTATTGGGCAAAGCGGATCTACGCGCATTTACGTGGCGCAATGGGGCAGGCGGTCGTCGAGTGGGCCGTTATCGACAAGCGACGGCCAGATTCGATCCTATCGGGACACGGCTATCGCGTGCAACAACGCTCACGCTTCCTTTGATGCGAGCCATCGCACCGTCCGGCCCTTTCCGCGCGCCGTGGGACCGTTTGTTCGCAGCTTGGCCTCGATTTCTCGAATGGTACACGATACTTGGACTGTATGGGGAGGAAAATTGGAACTGTATCTCACTTGGGGCTTTTCTTCCCGCGGAAATCTGGAGTCGGATTAACTCCGACTTTAGAAGCTGGATGATGGCCGGTGTGAAAATTCTATAGGCTTTCTTTCGGAGTAGGTACCTACATAATATGTGTTCGTACCGGTTCGATGGAGTATATAGTTGGTTCAGTTCTTGCACGTGGGAGTAATTGACACACCAGGAGTTCCACGGGGATCTCTACCTTTAAATTGGTTCATACACAGTATTTCCCAGGTCTCCTTATTTTGCAGATATTGTATTTACTATATGAGGTCGATTTGTGCCAAGTTATGCAGGAAGCTACCAACCCTCGACGATTTGAAATTGAGTAGTAGTTTGAAGATTTTAATTTTTAAAGAAAAGTAGCTTCATTTCTTGATATTGTTTTGCAATGTTTTTTAATGCGTTATTTAATAGAGAGTAGTATAATTGATAACATTTAAAATTTTCTGTAGTATATTTGTTTTTTAAGCTTAAAATGGAATTATGGGTTAATAATTTGGGTAAAATGGGTTGGTAATTTTTTCAAAATAAAGATCACAAAATTATTATGGGATCCGTACTATTTTTATCTAATTTTTTTGTCATTTTGAGAGTTGGTAGGTTTCTGCATAAGGCCCATTTGAGAATACAGAATTGTCGCGAAAGAAGGTGACGGTTCGAGGTAGAATAAGAGAGACTGCGAATGAGCGAGAGGGGCATTGACAACCAGTCTCTCTTGCTCATTCGCCGCGGCAACAGAATATGTGGAGGGGATAGCGATCACCTTCTTTCGAGACACTAGGGATGTCCACTTAAAAAAACATCGGATGTTTTTTTCGATGTAATGCATCGCAACTACGCACCGATGTTTTACGATGCATCGATTAGTAAACATCGATGTTTTCTTAACATCGAATACTTTTGCGTTTTGAATTAATTAACAGGTCATAACTAGTAAAATAAAATAAAAAATGGACAAAACAATTTAGAATCAAATCTATTTATTATCATTACCACAACAGTATTTTATTTAAATGTTCCAGTGTTCTTTTTGTAGGCTTAGTAAAAATAATACTTAGTTTGCTCAATCGTATACCCTTCAGCAAAGAACTAGATTAGAACACCTGCTGTATTTCCATAAAATTTAATATTTGGCACACATGGAATACTATTTACTGCTTTTATTTTAGAATACCAAATTTAAGTAAAATTTCTTAGAGTTCCTCAATAAATTTCCATCTTTTTTACAATTATTGCACACACTATATGTGTCCTAATATTCACGAACTGTGTATATCACAACCGATCCACCAAAGATGACCATCAGTATAATCGTTGTACTCAGACCAATCGATTCGTCCACCACAATAAAACGACTTCAACGAAACCATCCCCCAAATTCGCGGTTATAGTACGCCCAAACTTCTTTCGACCCAACCTGCAACAGTGGAACCCGACGCAGCCCACTCCGCGCTATCGATCGAGCGGCTAGTTCGAGTTATCGCGTAATTGCCGGTCGAGGAGCCCGCCCTGGATCGAGAGGGGCACGCCAGAGACGGGGAGGCGTTCTCGATCCTCTAATTATCTGCAATTACCGTCGCCTAATCAATTACGGTAACGCAATCTGCTTGCATAGCTACTGTCCACCGTACGGCCGCGATAATTGCGCCGGCTCTGGCCGCACGCGTTTTCGATCCTCTTTGTCCAAGATCGCTCTCCCTACCTGGCCGCTTCACGCACGGAGATAAACGCGCCGCTACATCGATTACACTGTATATTGCGAGCTTCCTCTGGATCTTTCTTTTTCATTTCGCTGGCGCAGCTTCGCAGAGGAGGATGCTCGCGCGGGGATGAAGGAGGGTACATAAGTATTCGGCCTTTATGGGCGGTGGCGAGCGGGGTCGCTGTCGTACGTCGTATGACCGTCGATTTTACGAGCAGAGTCGCGCCAGAACCGAGTATTTTGTTTAAACAGACCGCGCTGCGGCGCAGATAAGCCAGCCGCCGGATGTTCCAGCCAGCGATTCGGTTTAACGCCCCGTTGAAGGGTGCAGTTACCCGGGAAAGAGGACGGGGGGTCGCCGATAACGCTGGACGCTTCTGCCGGGTTCGACTGGGCAGGGCTTTTTTTCCCGAGGACGAACAAGTGGCGGGAAATATATTTGCGAGCGATAGGGAGGGAAAGTGCACTGACGATCGAGTGGATCGCTGCGAGCGGAGTGCTTGAGGCTGTTGTGCGACTGGCTGCGAGGATGACGATGATGGTAAGGGTCCGGGGCTTCTGGGCATCATAGAAAAAGTAAGAGTGTACTGTGACGGTTTTCGATCCAATTGAGAAATTTGCTAATTTAAAATTGATCGGAGAGGATTTTTTCTATAATTAATATGACGTGGCGGGAAGAGAGAAACCGAGTCAGTCTATTTCTCATAAAAAATGAGCTCCTTATACATATTAATTTGGATCTTTCAGAGCAATTAAACCTTGAACATATTATAATAATGCAAAATGCACAAAAAAATATACAATAAAAAATATGATGCCATTTTAAGGTAGTTTTATTTTGTACCACTTTCCTCTAAAAAGTACTATATTTTTTCACAATGTACTATATTTTTTATCGCATTTGACCCTAAAGTACTAAATTTTCCCGGAAAAAAGTAGGCAAACCCACAGGGCCCACTTGCCATCGGGTCAACTGACACCCTGGCCAGTCCGCCACTAAAACTTTGACTCACTCTGTACATATCTACTATCAGAGGAGCTAGCATTCACTAAAATACTATCCTACGCCTTGCAGGGCAGTCATAGAAACCTTGAAACCGATCGACTTCGAAGTGCGCCGTGGTCTGGGCCTGGTACCTCAGCGGAACAACACGAGTCGAACAAATCGCGGGGGGCATTATTTCAAAACGTCGATATCCCGAGTCGATCGAACGGAAGTACACCGTCAGGGATCGCAACATGGTGCCGAAAACTATACTGCAGTTATATAGACATAAATTCCAAGGCACCGGGGTTCCTTGGGCGGTAAAACACCGAGTCAACCCCATAAATCCGCGGCACGGCTAACGCGAGCGTGTATACACGCGGTCCCTCCGTTCCCCTCTCTCACTCTTTCGCTCTCTGTCTCCCCCTGCCTCGCGAGGGCTCGTTATTTCAGCGTGTACACGCGTGTGCGCGGACATGGGGAACAGAGAGAGGCATGAAATGGATCTTGACCGTTGCACGGGCTCGATAAGCCGCGTATCAATCATTACTTTAACCGTGTAATTGAACGAGAAAGGGGGAAGGGACGACGAGGGGGAGAGAGGAAGACACCGAGCCGGAAAGGAGGACCTAGAAAGTCACGGTAACGAGCTTTTTCTCTGGTCGCGTGGGAGCCATTCGAATGGGCGTAGCTATAAATATATACGGGGTGTTTCGATGATATTCGGCACATGAACGATACAGGGTGTTTAAAAATTGAGAAATTACCGAATACGGATTCGACGATTGGAAATGTAAACGTTTCGATTTAGTTATGGGTACGGTTTTTATTTCTGATGAATGTAATCATCAGCTGAAGCCATTATTGGAGGAAATGTCAGTGGAACATTGGATTTGTGGAGGAATTTATTTTGTAATCGGATGTCGAGAAATTTGGATTTGAAGTGTGCCGTTACATACCTACACTTTTTCGATGAAATAATGGTGGCCTCTATTCGATTACTGGTGGGACAAAGGTTAGAGGAATTGTTAGTCTTGTTACTCCTTAGTTGCATTCTTTGTTCTATTTAGACCTAATACAGTAGTAATTTTGTTATCCTAATAAAAGAAGAACAGGAGTAAAGGCACTCGCTAAGTAGGAGCAAATAGTGTGAATAGTAAATCATGGTAGTCCACTTACACCACCATACCTATCAAATAATGTTAATACTGAGTTAATACTTTGAGCGACAAGGTGCTCCACAGCTAATTTCAACTAATAATTTCCTCATAGTAGTCTTCAACAACTCTCTGAAGCCTTTTTTCCTCAACCCAAGACCCACGTCGTCATCCAAATTCGTCACCAATATCAATCCCAAGTCATCCCTTCGCGTCACCAGGACCTTCACATCTCATCCCACCTAAAAATGTCCCTAAAGGAGCCCTCCATATCCACACAGAGCCATTTTCCTCCAACCTGGAGTACAAAGGCACTCGTCCGGCGTACTTTCGACTCACCTCGTATAAGAGCTCGAGCACACCTATCGTTCCCAGTTTACAGAGCGCAATATACTGGCCGGAGAGGCCGAGCAAACGGGCTCGCAACTTATAAGTATAAAGCAATTACGGCGGTATTGTGCTCGTTCGACTCAGGATCCTGTGGCGTCGGCTCTGATCGATAGAGACCGGGCTATTAATTATCCGAGATTGGTTCTCGGCCCGATGCACGTCGGGACTAAGTGACTCCCTGGCACCGAGAAAACGCCATTGTTTTATCGGTCGACCCTCGCGGTACGAATGAAAAAAAAAAGAAATCAGCTCGCGGGACGTACTCGGAACAAGCACGAACTGGGGAACTGGCCTGAGACGTGGTTCAAAGTCGTGATCCAGTTCGTTCGATTTGATTGTCTTTCTATTACCACGGATCTACGATAAAAATCATACCGCCACGCTCCATCTAACGACCATCCAGTCCGTTTCACTTCCGCTCCATTCGGGCTTATCAGACTGGAACAATCGGAGGCGTTTAATTAATAAGGACACGCTGCGCTATGCTGGTTCACACGGTTGCCTCGCGAACCCCCTTCACCAGCACTGACAGGGGGATCCACGAGGCTCGGCTCACTGATTTGCTTCGAATTTTGCATATAATTAACGCGCGACATGCAGGATCATGTGCTGAACGCAACGGACGCGTTACCTAAAAGCTTGCCAGAAAATCGAGTTCATGTACCTAATTCCAAGCATATGAATAACTGTGTTTACCGATTTCTCATTATTCCTATTATTAGCTATTTAAATCGATCTCGTACTCCCGTATAGATCCATGCTTCAGTTAAATCGGCCAGCCTAACCTAATAGTCCATTTGCGAGATTTTTCGCCGCCTGCTGGCGCTGCGGTCGCGCACGAAGAGTGCCAATACGGCTGGAATTATTCCGACATTGTAGCAACGAACGCTGTTAACGACGTTCGCTCCTCCAGACATGCAACGTGACGCGATTCCTGATAGGTTGAGCACAGGATAGCAGGACACTAATCTCGGATGCTTCAAGGAAGAGAAGAGGAATCGTGTTCTTCGTTACTCCGGCGAAGAGCAACGTGACACGTCTCTCTGTCGTTCTGGCGAAGTCGAGGCGACAGCATTCCTCGATATTCTAATGAAAAGCAACGTGACGGTGCCCTCTGATTCCGCATAAGAGGGTGGCAGAGCCACCCAGAGGCCTGAAACAGTTTCAACCTGCCTTAACTCTCAAATGCAAATTCTTAACGAGACACCAGATCCGTGCAAAACTTCCTTCTCAAATATTTCCCAATTCTACAACAAACAAGTGACTGTTCTCCTAGTCTACTAATTAACAACAGACATCAGCAGACAAACAACTCCACCCCAATTTACTCGCCCAAACGTTACCTCCGCGCTCCTTCATCCCCCTCCCTCCCACAAAAAGAAAACAGAATTCTCTCGACCTGGCACGTGTTTCCCAACGAATAGGATCGACGTATCCGCGAGGAGCGCTCGTTCCAGTGCAATTATTAAAGCCCTCGATACACTGAGGGGTGGCCTTTTCAGAGGGCACCCCCAATTTCGGGCCGCGGCCCGATCAGAATTCACGGCGCATTGGCGGCCGCTGAACCGTTTGTCCCGTTGCCTTTTCAATCTTTCGTAATGAAGAGGCTCGACGATAGTAAAAAAAGAACCAAGACAGACGAGCGGGAAATCGAGGAGGAGCTGGAGGGTACAGAAACGAAGGAAGGGAGGAGGGGAGGCATTTTATCGTTACGATACGCCGACGAAACGACATTATGCCGAGCGTAATATCGTTACGGGGTTGAATCGTAATCCGACGTGTAATTGGTAAGGCGAAACGTTTTTGCGCTGATTATCCTGCCCCTCTTCTCTCTCCTGGCTCTGTCAATTTATTTTTAATTATTTCCTGCCAACTGCAGCAGAGGATCGACGACCTGTCTCTGCTACAACAAACTCTCGTCCGATGCACACGCTCATTTTGTCGCTCAAACACCGTGCACGATGGTCGCTGTAATCGTCATTGTTGGCCGGACTCGCAGTCAACTGTATGGGGAATATGGGAATTGACCTCGACGCGTGGGTGGATGGGAAGGATAATCGATGATGGATCATCAGTTTTTGAGAGGTGCCACAGTTCTGTTGTGGGAAGAGGAATCCATCTTTCCGAAGAGGGATGTTTAGAACTCGGTAAGATGTTTATTTTGCTGGTAGCTAATTTTGCTTGCGGCCGTAACTGGAGAGGCGGTAGGCAGTCAGTCTTTTCGCTGGGAGTTCATGCGGGTTTGCACGCGTGGGACATGAATGAGCCACGAGAACGCTCGATCCACTCTAATTTCAATCTCCGTGAAGCGTCCGGCGGAACCAGCTGAATTTCCCTCCGTGAAATGTACATCTTTGAGGAGGCCCGGTAGAAAAGGCAAGAGACTCTTTCGGCCGTTTCTCGCTTTCCACATTTATGAAGCTCATCGTATCCTGTTGACCCGCTTATCACTGTCCGCCCTAACGAACTGCTTTCAGCCTCAACTCTTTCGCTGCCTTTACGTCTTTACATCCTTCCCTACTTCGTCCGTTCATATTTAGAACTTTCTGAAGCCCTGACCCACATGCCGCCCTCCTCGCTCCCATGTTTAACGACATTGTGTCAGGGAGGAACGCGATGGGAGGGTAGACTCGTCCTTCTTAAACGCTCAAATAGTCGAGATGGGGGCCTAGGTTGTTTGTCTTCTTCGAAGCTATAAAGTACGGAAAGGCAGTGACTTTTAAACAATACCAGCACCTCCACTTAAATAGGATTCATGCCCACCATGCGATACCCCAATCGAGAAGATTCACATTGACCTGTTAAAATGAGACACTGATGAGGAGTTTTTGGCTACAATTATTTAGTTGTGCAACTCCAACTGTGTCCCTCAGCAAACTAAAGACTAATTTCTATTTTCCTTGCGCTCTTAATATATTGAACTTAATTTTCCAGTTTCCTTCAGTGCTTCACACAAAAGTTCATCCCATAATTGCAGCCAGTCAAGCTCAGCTCCATGTATTCCCAGAGGCCAGCCGCGAGGTGCAACGGCAGTAAAAGTGAAAAAGAGCGCTTCCTTGCAGGATCCGGCGTGCCGGAGTTCAGTTCCAGGATTCTCGACGAGACGCAATTTGCGAGAGGCCTGTCCACAACCGCAAGAACGCAAACAGGAGACAAGGGAACACGGCAAAGGAACGAGGACGACGCGCGCCTTGTACCAGCTGAAATGGACCATTGTTCTGGTCGATGGTTCGACGACCACCTCCACTACCAAATAAAACGATCGAGACGAGGAGATCTACGGGCCCCGGCCGCACCAGGTCGACCATGTAGGCCGCGGCTGACCTATTCGAACCGAATGGAATCTTTTTGTGAGCGGAGAAAAATATGGCCGATTCCCGAGCGCGACGTCCGCTACAGCCTCCAAGCCAATTATTTCGTATTCCACGATCCACCTTTTTCTATTTGCCCCGCTCTGCTTCCTTCCTTTTCGTCTCGTTTTTCGTACACGTTGGTGCTGAGGCATCGATGAAGCGTCGAAACTGGGAGGAGCCCGCTCCTGCTCACCAAAACCGAGACTCTGCCTCCGAATTCCACGCTACAACGTCCGGGGATTTTGATGTTTAACGGTGGAGCTCCGATATAATTTTACTTGTTGCTGCGATTTTTGTCAATACTTTGTATGTCCTTGAACTGTTTGTGGATCCAATAGTGCTATTCAGTGGATTGGAGAATATTGAATTTGCCGATGCATAATCCCGAACTTCTACTGAGTTTTTTTTTTATTTAAGGCTCCTGTTTAATTAAACCAGTAACGAATTATTCCAATTAGAGTCGAGAAACTTGGGGAACTTTTAATCTCGTTTTCCCATTTTTCATGGATTTGAGAGTTGGGAGAGCGGACGAGGAAAAGCCGGGGATTTTTTTATTTGAAATTCGATTTGAGATTGCAGCCCTTGATCACCGCGACCAACAATGAGAATCGTCCACTGGAATGAAAAGATCGAGGGACTGTCTTCCGATAAAATCTTTTTGTGCGTGGACAGAAATATGGCCGAGCGGTGCCGTCCCTCTTTAACTCGATTCCCAGCTGCCAATAGAAAAGGATCATTTCATACAGCTCTCGAAATTACCAAGCCCTAGGGTATAACAGAAATTTATACTCCTCCATTCCTGCGAGCAATTTCCTTTGCAAAAATCACACTTTGAGCGCCATTTCTACTCCCAAAATTACCCAAACGTCACAATTCCAAAATAAAGTGACAAAATATATTCGAACAAGGCATTCAGTCTCTTCCGTCATTACTGCAAATTGCAAATGGTAAAGAAGCATTATTCCGCGACGATAACAGTTCTCCAAAACAAACGACGAATTAATTAAAAGGGGGCCCAGGCTTAGCAAAGCTTTCCCACTTTGTTAGTGCTGATTATTCTTTGTCATCGGGCACAACGAGTTCTTTGCACTCCAATTACAAGCAACGGGTATAGTCTTCGATCAGCGACCGTTCAATTATAATGAACGGGTCTTTTGACGACCGTGACTCTCCCAGCCGATTCGCTTCTTCTCCCCTCCCGCCCCCTGAGGACCTCTTCGTATTCGAATCGAAAGGGAGCCCCTCGCGTCTTCGCTGAGGAAGGAAACTATCCGTGAAAATCGCTGGGTGCGCGAGGTATTTCAAGAAAACGGCAGTCCTCCAAGTGGAACTCTAACGATTCATCTTTGTCGCCTATTGGACCGACTCCATTATCCCGATACTTGCCCCGTTTACTTTTAATTAGCTTCATTAGTTAATTAGCACACGTTGCGCCATCGTATTTCCCGTGATTCAGAAAAGTTTGTTTCGACGAGTTGGTAATTTTCGGCCGCGCGGCGACGACACGAGGACGACAATGAATTCGGTGGGAAACTGTTCGAAACGGGGAGGGTGGATTGGAACGCTGGATTCGCGGCGCTCGTTAATTATGAAGAAGCTAATTATTCGTCGTCGCGGCACGTAATAAGCTTTTACACTTTAATTACGTTTGGCCGCGTTGATCGCGACTATCCGACTGCGACGGATCGACCCCTTGGTGACGATTCTCGCGAACAGTTTCGACGGCGATGACAATCGCTGTAATGCGGGAATTTCTGATGTAGAAGAATCTCGCTTTTGTGCGGTGGAACCTCCAGAATCCCAATGTTCTCTCATTCGATTATTCATGTTAGAATACTACATTTTTCCATGATTAAATAATGTCGAAATTGGTCACATGAGTTTCACTGCACCCCAGCGTCATATTTCAGTTACCATTTTCGTATTTTTGAGTCTTTTAACCTTTGAGTGATAACTGTCCATTCGTAATACTCATACAATCATGATATAATAATCTTTTTCTAGAAATGTAAATTTTGGTATGTTGAAATTTGTATTTGAAAAAATACTCGTGGATGAAAGCGAGTTTTTATTAAAATTCACAAATTTTAAAATTTTATTATTAAGGTCTAAAAATTTTGTTAGTGGATGTTTCTACTGTATTTTAATGGGAAAGCAGGAGTGCTCTAATGGTAGGACTTTTGCACAATGGAAACATTCTTTTTTTTACTAATATGAAGGCAATCCCGACAGCACGCAGAAACGGAATTTTCAATGGACATTAATTTCGGCAGTTCTGAAAAGCTGTTTTGAAGCATGAAGATACCCCCTGCTCAGATAACAGAATAGAACAATTGAATAACGAATGCACCTATTATATAGTTAATGGAAGCTATGTCCCCTAAAATTTCCCAAAATCTTATTGTATCGACTAACAAGGGGAAGGCACACCTTCTGCAATCGGTTCTGGAATGAGACTAGGTGGACATTGTAGTACACACCTAGTGTTACAAAACCGTTAAGGGTTTTATCAAAATGGCCCTTCGTTTTCGAGAAATTTGAGTTCAAAGTTTTGCGCGATACTAGTAGTTCAGTTGCGCAAACGTTGTTATACAGTATTATGATTACAAATTACAAGTATAATACAAGTACAAATATAATATAAATATAATAAAACCGCAAATTACATATAATAGCAAGGAAGTCCCTTCGAAGAGAAACTCACCCCCTACGAACAGTTATTCGACCAGGTATACGACTATCCCTACGGTCAGGTATGACCGTCAGCTATTCGACAGTCTGCAGTCTCGACGTCTTCGGCATATTTTTCAAATATATAAAATCACTCGCAATTGTAGACGTAGTAAATTTAATGCATCATCGATAATAATAATAATATTAATATTGTTGCAATGATATTATTTGTAATTTGCGGTTTTATTATATTTATATTATATCTGTACTTGTATTATACTTGTAATTTGTAATCATAATACTGTATAACAACGTTTGCGCAACTGAACTACTAGTATCGCGTAAAACTTTGAACTCAAATTTCTCAAAAACGAAGGCCCATTTTGATAAAACCCTTAATGGTTTTGTAACACTAGGTGTGTACTACAATGTCCACCTAGTCTCATTCCAGAACCGATCGCAGAAGGTGTGCCTTCCCCTAGTAAGCTTCGAATTTCAACTATAATAATTATCCCTAATTTAATAATACTCCCTGCTACCTTCCTGCTAAAAAATATCACCATAAACTTTCCGCTATCCGCGAATACAGAGATTCAGAAATATTCTCGATGGCGCGAAGCATGATCGTCCGTGGAAGCTTTCGGTACGTGACAACGGTGCAATTACGGGGAAACAGGAATCAGTCGACAGAGAGGGAAGTAAAAAATACGAAGGGAACGACAAGGAAAAATGAGGATTCGATGCAAACGGGAAACGCCAAGCGCCAAAGTGGAGGCCGATCGTGCAAGTTATTCCCTGATTTTAAATTCACCGCCACGCTCACCGTTTACATCCGTAACACGTGCTCCCGTGCCGATGGGTATTCGTGCCTCCGACCGCGGCTGCATAGCCGCATAAATGCGCTGTACACGTACGCGACTGCATTTTCCGTTTTCCGGGAAGAAAATTTTTTGAGGCCGCTGATAGCCGGCCGTCTCGCGTTCGACGAGGACGAAAATAGAAACGACGATCCGCTGTGTACTTAGCCTTTTCAGCTGAGATTTGCAAGCCTCTGTAAACGACTCAGCCATCCCCCGCACTGCCATCTTCTCCATTTTACGTGAACCGAATGACCAAAACTTGGGGGACGTTGAACCTCGGGATAATAACACGAGGGATTTCTTTTCAAACACCAAATCGTGAATGACTTTTATATTGCTGCAACAGGATGCACCAAATTCGTGGAATTACAAGAGATCTCCGGTTGTTGGAGTTGGATTAGCTAATATTTGAGGTGACGTGTGGATGGAGCGCTGAAAACTGAATCGGAAAGGTGGAAAGAACTTTTTTTGTAGGAAGCTTCGGGTTTGAGAAAATCGATTTCGAATGCGTAGCCTGTGTGTTTGGCTACACGATTTTTTAGGCAACACTTTTCAAACATGTTATCAACACCGCTTTTAAAAGCATTTTAAAAACATTAATTTTGTTACTTTTATATTTTTTAGTTACTGTAAAAATGTAGTTTAATAAATGGAAAAAAGTTTTGTACCATTACTATATTTCTTTTCCTCGCAATAAATTCCCGAAAATCGGAATAACTCCTCAGAACCCATGCTCTGACCCAACTTCAAAGTACAGTTTCCGGAAAACGAAACCAGGTACCTACGGAAAAGTTTCATACATTTTCAACGCATTTTTTTATGCTTCATCGATAACCAGTCTCACGGAAACAATAAACCCAGTGTCATCGCGACAGCGCGCGCCGTTAACACTTTTCTGCGTGGCTCGCCTTGCATCCAGCACTTTCAGCGACTTCTCTGGAAAACACTCTCCCCCTCCCGCGCGTTGTCAGCGATTCCCGTTTTTTCCACGGTCGCCGAGAAACTTATGCCGCCTCCCTTCGAGCTGCGAAGCGTATCGGTAAACGCGCGCGATTTTCTGGAATCAGCAGCGTCGATGGCCACGAGGAGCGAAGTGGGGCGAAGGGAAAACGGAACGTTCGCGGCGAGATATTGACGACCACGTTTCTGCAAGTCGCCTTTTAAAAAAGACCCAGCAATCCGATGTAAAAATGGAGTCAGGGGAAATAGAAAGCAAAGTCCTTGAGATACATTAGAAACTGAAAATTCACCGTGGCGTGGAACAAAAGAATCGAGGGGAAAACCCGGAGGATCTGATTCAGGATCTTGAGGCACGCTTCACGAAAATAAATTTGGTGAGGGGGTTGAAAATGAGCGCGCCGCGAAAAATAAATCGAGCACCGAAGGAATTGTGAATTCCTTTCGAAACAGTGGAATCGACCCCTCGATCGAGTTCGACCGTCGGTAAAGTAATAGTGGTCATTTGTCGAGGGGGTGGCGGTGATTGGTCCTTCCATTACGCGTCGATCTGTCCTGGCCACCCGATTTTTTCGTACCTCTTACATGCCTATCTCATATGGATCGGTCTATAGACAAAGCTCGCCAATTACACTACACCAACCCGCAGAAAAGGGAAAAATAGGGAACTCGAGAAATTATAGGGGTGGGTGAAAGCCGATTCATCTTCTCAAGGCACCTTCCCCTTGTTCTTAAAAACCTCGTCGATTTTTGTGGGTGGATGTTGCAAAGGAATTGTCTTACGAGGTTTGAAGAATTTTATATTAGGTATTAGTGATTTTTTAATTAAGTGAGTCTCTTTTTTGGAGGGGAATGTTAACAATTTTATAAGGGAGCTTCTATTTAGATGGAAATTAAAACGAAATTCTTGATTGCCCTGATTCTATTTAAGGGAGAATGCCACCTCCGAGGTCAAAATTTGTCAACCCTTTCTTTTTGCATTTTCTGATAGCCCGAGATTAATGCTGGAGTAGTTTCAGACTGATAAGTCAATGCGTGTGTTCATAATATCACTTTAAATATGAATTTCAACTCTGACGCCGATTTCCCGGAAACACCCTTTTGGAAGCGGCGTGCAGGATTACTAAAAAAACTAAGGTACCCACAGTCTCGAAATTTTTACACCAGTTTAAACACATATGGGGCTGTGGTATGAACCACGAACAAGCCTGTTGAAATTCTTGTTCCTTTTTTTTTCCATATTCTATCAAAAAAGTGCTTCTTTTCCGTTATTTGAAAGTCAAAGTATCTAAAATGGAGTCAAAATAATTTTGCTCCTAAGACTAGTAGTTCATATCAGAACTACTGTGATACTGATTGCGTAGACACAATTGGATTTATCACAGAGTCCATCATTTTAGCAAGAGAGTGTCCACCACACCAGTGTGTCCTTGATTAGGCCTTCAATCGAAATGCCTAATTTTATTTTCATTTTTCAAAAACTTTAAGCTGTTAAGTATGTCATTTCTTTTCACGTGCAATTATTAGTTTAGTTGCCGAAGCTTTTCAAACATACGTCACATTTAACCGCCTCAGGGGTGTCATTCCCCCTAAGGCTATGTAAAAGGAAAAGTATGATCCTCACTTTGGCAGCCACAGGTGCGACATTTGTAAAAACGATATCAAAATGCCACTATTTATAAAAGGGGCTTTGGAAGTGTACCACACAGTAGATGAAACCCTCTATTTTCTCGTTTTCGAGGAAACTCATTTCTTCCCCGCGGAAGTAACTTATTCAAATAATACCATAGGCGACTTTGAGTAATGGGTGCATTCGTCTAAAATGTATGGGTAATGAGACACTTCGAAAAGTGGGAGGATTATTGGAGAAGGCAGGCAAAGAAGAAAAGAAGAACTAATGTGAAACGTTCCTAGAGGTACCAACGCGGATTCTTCTTGAATGGAAAGATATATAAATCATTTTTTGAAGCGCTTCAAGGGGGACAAACGAATTTGTCCACGGGCTTGTTACTCTTTTAGAACGCGGCCATTATATGATAATCCCTCGTTCCGACTCTCTATTATTCATGCCTGCTCTTTCTTTAAATTTACGTCCATGACGCACCGGTCAACTCGTAATTGTACATTACCTTACATCGCACATTAATCCATTTTAAACGTCGATGCACCTAAATTCAAGTTCCAGCATTCTACCCCCCCCCCCCTACCCTCCAACCGATTTTACCAAAATTTTCCTTTCATCGAAACGGAAGTAAAAGTATCCCCTCCAACAAAAGGGCTCGTTGAAAATTACTGAAAGCCAGTTCCTTGGATCGGTTTCCAATTTTATTTGAAAGCCGCCCAATTCTGCAGGCTCTCTAAACGAATGTCCAGGTCTCGAAGAAGCACAGTTGCATTCCGCGTGATCGATGGATCGAATTTGGAAGGCACACACGATAGCCGCGGAACAAGTGCGCGAAACGTGACGCGCACGTTTCCTTGCGCCCCACCCACGCGGCACGCGCACGTGTTATGACTTGTTCGGGATCGATCGGGCCCGTTCGCGACGTAGCTGGCCGCGTGCACCACTGGCCGCGCTCGTAAGTCAATCCAGCAACGAGCGTTAAATAACTGAGAACGGGAGCGCGGGGCGGGGGGAGTGCGCGTCGGAGGGCTGACGTCTCGAGAAATTGCGATTCGGCGAAAGTGAATTGCACGACGGCCCTGTTGTTTGGTTAAATAAGCTCGCGCCGAGCTGTTTGCTCGGCAAGATCTCGCTGCCCTCGGTGCCGGGTGATCCATCGTGGACCATTTTTAACCCTACCTGCGACACGCAGGATCCTTCCTCGCCGTCTTGTTCCGCCCATTACACCGGGTGTTCGTGCAAAACAGCACATAAATCCTATTACGAACTATTAGGTCCGTGTATAAGTAGCTTTGGTTATGTTTGAAAGGCTTGCAGAGATTCTTTAGCTCTGGTAGAAGAAAAGAATGTGGCGTAAAGTTTGTTGGATTACATTCTCAAATGACCTGATCATCATTTTTGTGATTGCTGATGTACGATACCGATTCGATATGTATAGTTGGAAAGAAAGAAATCTATATTACTTAATTTAGTATATCCGAAATTAGGAATACGACCTAGTACAACTGAGCCAAGTTAGGAAGAAGGTTAACAACCTTCAATGATCTAAAATTGAGTTTTAGTTTGAAGGTTTTATTTATTTAAGAAAAGTAGCTTTATTTCTATTGGGTATATTTTATTTCTTGTTATTGTTGTACTGTGTTTTTTAATGGATTATTTAATAGCAAGTAGTATAATTAATATTGTAGGGATTTGGTACGGATAACATATTGACCCGCTTGGTGATAAATAATATGACTGTTTATTGGAATGTCGATGTGGTTCGCTCGATCGCTCTCGTTAGCCCCTCCACGTCGGTCTCGAAAGGCTCGTCGCTAGGGCGAGGAAAGGTCACGATTCGCGACCGTTTGTTTTGACGCGCTACCTACGTTTTCTGGAACTTGCTGCAACACGTTCCGCTCGCCACACTACTTTCAAATTTCTGTTGTTTTTGTCTTTTAAGCTTAAGATACAACTATGGCCGGGCAATATTAATAATTGTATATGGATTGATAATTTTTTGCAAAATGAAGATCACAGAGTTATGGGATCCGTACTGTGATCAACACTTTGTTTTAAAATGACGTCTAAGAGACGTCAATGAATTTTGGGTGCCAAACTTGAATATGACATCTACATAGGATTTATAGCGTCAAACAAAATTGAATAGATAGGTACGTTTTGGTCAGCATCCTCGGAATTAAATTGCATGACAAGGAGGGGTTCTCTAATTTTTTATCATTTTGAGAGGTGGTAGGTTTCTGCATAACTTGTCCTAACTATGATTACACCTAATCAGTACTGCATTATTCCCAACAGGAAATCCATAAAAATTGCACAAATGATCAATCGATGCGCGACACTCCTAAAAATAAAAATAGCACAGTGACAGCGAGCTCAGAACCGAACGGCTTGCAAACTCCCACGATCAGGACATGGGCAGATTGGAGCGCTGTCCCATAAACCAGCAGTCCTCGGCAAACAGGGATCGCGAGCGCGCGCCGACGAAGGGGCGACTTTTCCTCGCGATGAAAATTGAAAGATCCCCCCCCCCCCATGGACCGGCGGAGGAATGGAGAAAAACGATCGACGAGCATCGAGAGCCTCGCCATTACTCGTGTTTCCACGAAGGGACGCTGCAACAGACAGAGAAGACCACCCCTCTCCTTATCACTCCCATCCGTCTCTTGTATCGTTTCCTCTGCATCGTCGCGTTAAAAAGAGGCCACCCTTGGCACCGGGCCTGTTTTCTCAGGAGGGAACAATTTGAAAGGCAATTTGTGCGTCCGTAAGAACGATCGCGATTACCGGTAGACCGGGACTAATGATGATGGCGGACGGGGGACTCCTTCTTCTCTCCGTTCACGGCCATCGAACAGAAGACACGGGGAAATTTTCGTCCGACGGTCCGTGGTCCCTGGACGGGCGGAGAAAGGGGGAAACGAGGACCTCTTCTTCGTCGTTTTCTCTCGTCCGTTGCCTACTGGACGGGTAAGTGGGACTGGACTGGCTGCGCTTGTTGCTAGAGGCTTTCGTTTTGGGGCACGATCGTCAGAGGGGCAAGGGGCTGGGGATCGTGGAAGAAATAAATGATCCAGGTCTGGATGGTGGAAGATGGATTCGTGGCCGAGTGAAGCGAGCGTCGAGGATTTTGGCGCCTCGGCATTGGCTAATACCGGAGGTCTTATACGCTACCATACTCTAGGACCTATATTATGACGATTTTTGTCAATTTAGTGAGACAGAATGTGGCTGGGGTGCTGAGCACCGTTTCAGGGACGATTGGAGAGCTGAGCTTCCAGCAGATTTTCTTCAGAGAGAACTTTAGAACTACTGCGAAGGGCAGATTTTATTCGATACCCCTTGGGCCCTCTGAATTCTCTTAAGCTTGAAAGATGAAAAGATGGAGAACTTGGTGACAAGTTCGCAAGGAGAAGGATACCGTTTTATTCAACTGAAGTTAGCCGAGGGAGCTCTTTTGATAGTCATTTACGACAGACTCTGCTTCCCAATATTCTTAAGCACCACTGGGTATCTTTAAATAGACCTCTGCTTCATGAAGAACAGACTATCTATACACCCAGGATTCAGAGTTCCCTGAGATACTTCTAAACTTAGCATCCGTGCAGTTCCATAACGAGGAACCGACGTCATCAATCGACAGCCTTCAACTCCCTCGTTAAAATCGAGTCCCATACGTTTAACACCTGCTCTGGAGCAACAGGCCCACGATTGGCCGTTACGCTGCTGGTGCAGAGAGCCCATTACGAGCGTGTCCAATGCATTAACAATTACCTCCGATTACCAGTCAGTCGTGCCCCTTGGTGGACATGCAAACACGACACCTAATCGCGAAAACAATTAGAACCCGCGGAGCAACGTGGGCTCGTTAGGCGAGCGAGAAGAAGCATGGGTCGCGCCATTAATCCCCGCGACAACGACGTTCGTCGTTGGTCGATTTGCAACGATCCTAAAAGGAGGACAAAGCCTTTGGTAGCGACTGGCAAGCTCGATATTCCTGTCAATGCACACTGTTCTGTGGCCACAGGTCGGACACTGGGCGCAAGGATCTCCATTTTCCTTTTTTTTTCTCGTGGCGCCGCTTCCGGCCGTCTGCCTAACTAGCCAATTAAATGAAGAACGGCCATCGTTGGCACAAGACGCTAACTATCCACGGTACCACGCAATTACCGTGAAAAGGTGTGCTGCTAAAAGATTCATGGTTGCTCCCGGAGCACGCTGCTCCTCCACCCTCCCACTATTTTCGTACTGCAATAATTTCGCTCCTCGCGTTCGGGGGCGAAGCAAGGCATTTTTGGACGCCGGCTCGCATACTCCTCGGCTTTCGTGGGTGATATCGATCGTTGAGTACATCGCACTGTGTTTGGACAAAGTTTTTGCAGATTGTTAGTCAAAAGAATAAATGTCGTTAAAATTGACAGCCAGTCCTTGACACAGATCAGAGAACTATTGTGTTCCGTGAGATAATTGATGAGTAAAAACTGTGAGTGCTTTCAATTTCGAAACCTGGAAACTGTTCAATTTCCATCTGCTCTATGTGCAACCATTTCGAATAACGTTTCACCGACCGTGATCATATATCACCCTTCTAATCATAAATTCCTGCGTCAAAAAAGCTCGCGCCGTAAAACTGTCCTGCGCCGCGGAGGCTGGCGGCCCACATTTCCCGGAGAAATATATTCGCGAACGTCACGCGTCGCGCGCGTCGGAATAAATGACGAAATAAAAATTCCCCCTGAATCGCGGATCAATTTAAAATCAGACGACACGGGCGACGCGCGGAGACGGCGAATCACGACGTTTGGGATCTGTGAATCTCTGCTTCCGGCCGTCGGGGGTCGTCGACAGCGCAGAATGCTCGCGTTGAAAAATGTCCAACGTCGCGGGGCGCTATTTCACTCGTCGCCTATCACGAACCCGGCTCTTCCCAGAATCGCGTGAAACATTCATCGGAAACTTTCGTCCCTGGCGCGGTGGGGAGAGCCGCCTAGCGGGCAGCTCCAAAGGAATTCCACTAGGAAACTTATTCGAGAAATAATTTGTCCACCTGATCCGATGCGACGTGCCCGAAAGGACCGCCACTAAATCGTTATCGCGGTTCCGACGGAATATCTTACTCTCTAGGCATAAATCGTACGTTTCCAGGAACAGCCTTCCCTTTCGCTGATGATATCGCGAACGGGATGCTCTTTTGTAAGCCGGAGCCTCTGTAAATGTTAATGCGGAGCGCCTGTTGACTGCGGAACTATAGGGAATATTCCGTGACGGGTGGCACAACTGGGAAGTGAATTCAGTTGCTCTAATTCTTCGTGAAAGAAGGAATAAAATATGTGGTAAGTATAATAATTTGTCGCGTGGGGCTTTGTCTTTGAGTAGATCGAGTGTGAAGATGGTTAAGTGTATACATATATGCGAATGACTGATCGCAGTGCGCGCCATCTAGATCACGCTACTTGTTGCGGGACCGATTGGACGTTAAGTCTTCATTGTGTATTTGTTCCAGGGATTGTAATGACGCATTGTGAGTGGATTGAAAGGAGAAGAAGTAGGTACTTAATTCTAGAACGAAACTGAAGATCTTTCTGAGGATGTTCTGAAGACGTTGAATGATACAGGCTGCTTCAAATGTGCAGTAGCTTCAACCCACAACAGTGTTTTCTTTTTGAAGAAAATGAGAGTAGTCCTACCATCAGGACAGTAGACTTTTTCATAGTGTTAGTAGCTTTAAATATTTATTTATCATTTCCATGGTTTCTTCTGTTATTACCATCTTTGTTAAACGTTACTTGCTTCTGAACGCTCAATGTATCCAATCTGTATTTAAATAAAGACTTAGACCACTAACTAATTAGAATCTTTACACAAAACACACAGCTAAATCCTATAAGCGATTAAACGAGATTACGCCGCCCGCACGTGTGTCTAACAAAGAAGCCAGAAAACTGGTCGCAGCCTATATTGCTTCGTGTTCTACACCGTATCACGTAGTATGCACTGCGTTACTAGTAGTTAGCGAACTTGTTTAACAAGTAGGGCAACTTGGAGTCAAAGGGCTGGTAACTAGGGTTTCATTGAACGCATCGTGCATTCGATAGTCAGGTAAACTCGGTGGCAAACTCGAGTAATTGATAATCAATTTTCACATTATTACGTTACAATTCATTGCGTTCAGCTAACTTTACGCCATTCACAAAATTCTCCAGATGTGTTTAGCTTTACCGCAAACTTCCTGTAACGCAGTTAATTTTACCTGAAACGATACGTTCCAGTAACTAAGTACTCATGAAACCTAACCTCAAAATATTTTTTCTTCTAACAAAAAAGGTTGTCTACGTTTATAAAGATTCCAACGATGCAGTTCATGCTACTTTCATATTAACTCAAGCCAGGCAGATTTCGGTGTTCAATCAACGGTCACCGACGCGACGTGACGGCCGTTTTTATCGCGTGTAGAGTTCGGTAAGCGCGCGTGGGTCGACGAATTACGAAAGTACAGAGCTCGCGAAGGAAATATTTCTTGGATCCACCGTCGCCTCGTTGTGGTGGCCACGAATAAACGTGCACGCGTGCGACGTGGTCGTTTTATTTTTAAGCGACATCCAGACATCCGTGCGTGCGCCGGCGGGCACTCAGAATTTTAATTAGAGGAATTAAGCGAGCCGTTATGGGCCTTAAATTTCAATGAATACGAGAAAACGGGCGTTTGTTACTCGTGGACCTTCACCGGACGCTAATTGTGTTTACGATCGTTCACGGCCAAGAAAATGTGTCGTGTTGGTCCTTTTGCGAATTTTACGTATCATTTATTCCACTTTTCCATCTTGTCTTTGAAACGACGGAAAATTGGCAGTGTGGAGTGAAATGGGCGTAGCTATGCAAATTCTTGCGTGTTAAAAATGTCATGAGTAGATATTCAGACAGTTGGTATTAAGAAGGATGTGTTTTATGAATCAGTGGTAACAAAAATTAATACAGACTAAAACGATTCGCAGGTGTTATTTAGTGTCAACACTAAAAACATTCCAGGATTAACCATTATATGCTTGCCCCTAATTGCAAATTTTAAGGAATCAAATTTATCCTAAATTTCTTTGCAACCCTTTCTACAGCCTACTCATAAAGAATCCTTTTCAGGACCCCCGTCGTTAACACTATAACATGTACTTACCACAGGAAATGTATCACTTTGCCCATGAAGTAACTGTTTTAATTTCCACCGGAAGGCAGTTATTCGCCCCCAATACCCACCACAATCGTACCCGTTCTTAACCACGCTTCAAGGCAGTTAAAACGCCGCGAAATCGTAAATAATCAGATTTATCCGGCAGTAAAATTACGCTGGCGGCGTTGCTTAGCTTTTTACAGCGACTGTAAATCGCGAGGAAAAATCTTTTAAAACGCGGTTAACGTTGACTCGTCCTTTTTGTCTACCCCTCTCCCGCGTCAAATTTTTACGACCCGGGACACAACGGAGTTCCATGCCCGCCGCCGTAAAACATCTTAAACCCTTATCCTTTTAATCTCGTTCGTTATACAACCGGTCGCTAATACAACCCTCCCCGCCCTCGTCCTTCTCTCATCCCTCTTTTTACCTCGAGGCGTCTCATGTCGCGCTATCGCGTAATGTAATCTCAGGTCCAGCCATTCACAGATTCCGCGCCCGATAGCAGTTCGAAACTTTTGTCGGGGGTGTGCCCCGCCAGGAAATCGCACGCCACTTTTTGCTCCACGTTTTCCCCCCTTTCGTCCTTTCATTCGCGCTCGGCCCGCTGGAGGAGCAACGTGACACCGACCGGTTCATTCCTCCAAGCGACACGAAAACACCTCGATAGATATATTCAGAATTGAACCTTCGATTATCGCTTCCACTGGCGGTGGCGTCTTTTCACGCCGTGCTGTGTACACTTGTAGGTACTCCCGTCGATATATTTTGAAAAGCATCGAAATTATCCATCAAATGCCCTCGAATATTTTTTCAGCGGGAGTTGAACGAAACCCTGCGCCACGCAAAGTGTTAATTACCCCGCATGGGACCACATCGTGTGGTACCTGCAGTTTCCCAGCGTGGATGCTTGCGGCGAGTTACAATGTTTTCCTTCGATTGTGTGGCGCTGAAGGAAGATATTTCAGCCCGCCTGTAGGTTCGCGTGTTTTCGTCGTTTAATTATGAACGTCAAAGGCGCAATTCGCTGATCAAAGTCGCCGCAGCACATCACAGCGAGATGAGATGTGTACAAATTTTGCCGGTCTGTTTGCACGGGCAAACAAAGCCCGTCGTATCAGTTCACTATTAATGGCAGACACCTTTGGACGGAGGCACCGACCAAAGCAACCGCGGCGGGACCGCGTGGCACGTCATGTCAGAGCGCTCCGTGAACCCAACAATAACCATTAAGAAGATTGATCAGCCCTGCAGCTCGTCTTGGCCCCAGTATGCAGGCATAAAAAGCTCATCGCCCAGGTAGCTACCGTAATCGCGCCTGAAAACCTGTCGGGGCATTAATTAAAGAGCTTCGTCACGCGCTTCTATTAGTGCTGTAACGATTACACGCTGTTTTTAGCCGCGATATCCGTTTCACACTTTGCTAGACGTGGCTACGGGGTCGCCTATGCGCTTTCGGTAATTAGATATTGGGATTTCGAGAGGCTTTGATGGGTGTACTGAGAATTTTTATATTTTTGAGTGGGGTGGGTATGCTGTTGTAGGCTTCTACTAACAATCAGCTTGATGATTGAACGGTGCAATTTTGTAACTGGGAATATTGGACACCATAATGACTATTTAGAGTCCGTTCCACTTAGGCTCAAATCGGCCGCAACGCCTGTGATTTTCATTACATATCGTGACCGCGCGGGCGATTTCGGCGTAAGTGGAATTCGCCCTTAGAAGATGAGGATCTTTGGCTAAGGATGAAGTTCTAGTAACAACCTCCTAGTGACCTAGCCAAAGTAAGCTTTACAAATATGGAAATCATCACCACCGCAACTCCCATAAAATTTCTCAGTCTTTACTATTGCATGTCCATCTATAGAACAATCTTCAAGCAAAACTCTCCTACAAACAAAGACCAATTCACAGTGTCCCAGACACTCGAACAATAACCTATAAAAAGTGTCTTAACAACAATCGCCAAAAAGAGAAGAATAGATCGCCAGTTGAGAATTGAATCTCTGCAACAAATCACTGCAAACATGTCCCAGCATCAATATATAAGCCCATCACACTAGCCAACAACAAAAAGATCCTTTACAAACTAAATAATGACTCGACCGTCAACACCACTCCACGCATCAATAAGTGTCGTTTTCACGTGACAGTAAATCCGAAATCGTGACTTTTACGGCCATGACACTAAACGTCATGATACTTGTCGTGAAAACTAGATGTCGCGATGTCGTAACCATGTCGTAACATTGATTCACGCTGTTATACAGTGTCAGAGCAGCGAAAGTCATGACTTTGACTGTCACGTGAAAACGTACCTTTTTATAATCAGAGTTCTGCTGACTTCGGAGCGTAGCTGGCGCCCTCTAGCTAGCCATTACCTCACGAACAACTCGCCCAATTTTAATCACACTCAGCCAAGAACCTGGCTGGACCGAATGGCCCTTTCATCGCCAAGTCGATTATACTCCGTCCGAAAATTCATGTCCAGAGTTGAGCGCGTGGGCGTCCGTTCGTCGAGGGCAATAACACTACCGAAAGAGCGAATATCCCGGAGCTGCCGGCTGACTAATTAGATTAAACAGCAACTGGAGCGTGTTGAGGGCGCCTCGTGGAATGCGTTTACGAGGCGTGCAGGTGCAAAACCGCGGCTAGCGTGCAGCCCGCGACAGCCAAAGGCGAAATTCTGTTTGGGACTCGGAGCGGGATCGAATGGACCGGCTGGCGGATGAATTGGTGTGAACACTGGCCCCAGTGAACCTTATTTGCACGCGGTGGGGGAAATACATAGTTCGCCAAGGCTGCCGGTAGTCGCGCAATCCGCAGCGTCACTGGCTGTCTTTCTCTCGCTCCTTTATCGCTGTCCACTTGGAACTGCGTCCCTTCGCGAATGATAATTATTTAGCAGTTATCGGATAATTAATCACCCGCTGACGGAACTGCTTTGCGCGAGGCATTGGCAGAGTGAAAGGGATCGATCAGACTGTTTCGATAGACCACTCGGGTTTGCTAGAGAATTGAATGAGACTTCGAGGTGGGTTGCCAGGTGAAACATTACTGAAGAATTCAAGACAATATGCTGTGCAGTATAGCTTCGAGCGGACTACTAGTTACACTCAAGTCCCTCAGCACTTTTAAGACAACTCGGGTACCCCGGGATCGCCAGTTCCAATCCAAGCACGTGCTTCTAGTGGTTGAAACGCTCATGAAGCAAGCCCCAGGACTTGAGGGATGTGGCACGCGCAATCAATAAGTATTGCGCAGTTTGTAGTCCGACCTGTGTGAGAACTCCTACCTTCTTCCCTATAATTTAAAAATTCAGCATTCGCCGCACGTGGAGTAACGCCACGGCAACGCGACAGCTTCATCCAATCACCCCGAAAGAGCGGATGGGGGTTCCAATTAACATTCCCAAAAAGCCAGGCGTGATCGCTGGAAAAATCGCGAAACGAGAGCCTGCGGGGGCTGGAGCGCCCCACGATCAACCCTCAACCCTTCCCACCGTCTAATATAATCGCACTCCGCGTTTCGCTGACGGTGGGATGGGGGCGCATGAAAAAAAATCTGCGTGACAAAGAGCGAGAAGAGCGGCGAAAATGAGCGGAGAAAATTGCAAAGTTCGCGGGGCGCCTTCGTGTCACGTAAATCCATCCATACGCGGGGGTGGACAACGACCGGGAGTGGTCAGCCACCCTCGGGGCTCTTCGTGCGCCAAGGGTGTGGGGTCCACGAAGGGTGATCCATACGAAACTTTTCAATGGAGCCTCATCACAATGGGATGGCGGTTTACATTTATTAGACCCGCGGCGAAAAGCTTAGTTTGCATTTGAAGCCCCACCCTGCCACCCTCCCAACCAGGCAGCCCTCATTCCTGATGCGCTCGCACGGAACACCAGAAGGTTGAATATCTTCGCGCGCAGGGGGACGGATCTCGCCTACCTTCGGAAACAAAGTTTACCCCGGCTTCGTTAGATGGTTCCCTTTCTGCCTGCGATGCCGCCCCGCTGAATTATCGAGCGATTATCTAATTATAGAGCGATTTATGCACGGCCACAGACCAGCCATAGGCGTGTACTTGCATAATGTTTATTGTTCTATTGTGAATCGGCCGGTTATTGATTCGCGCGCTCTACTGTAGAAGCAACTAAGTTTACTTTGGCGGATCAGGAGGTCTGGGGTGGCGTATGCTCGCGATGGATCTGTGAGAATTCGAGATAGACAGGGTTTAAGGGGATTAGAACGCGACTCGTTGGCACGGGAGAACCGGGAGGTTCTTCGATTGTGGATGACGAGGGAACTCGATGCAGAAAATGTTCACGGAAGATTGCAGGGGTGTCAAGTTCTTTACTACGAACTTTACTTGACAGGAGGAAATACTGTCAAAGTCTCGTCCCCATTAGCACGCAAAAAAACTCGTGTTATTGGCCACTACTGCAACAATTTCCGTGGGAAAGGTTAGGTCCTGGTTAGGTACATCAAACGATTCCTTTTGAGCTTTCACCCTTTCATGGCGCACCATACGTAGAAACAACGGGAACAGATTTTTCTCCGATTCTTTTGTTGCCCGTTAACAACTGCCACGACTGCAAAGTACAATCCCCAAGCAGATAGCCAGTTTCCATTAACGGGAGCATAGATATGCTCCTCGTATTTAAAAACACGTCGGATCTATTATGCTCTTCCTCGAGCTTCGTGAGCGAAAAGCGCTGAAAGCAAATATTCATCGAATCCGTTTATAGTGGGAGTGCATTTAGCGGCGGCAGGTCGGCGGAACAAACGGATCCAGGTCCAGCAAGTGAACGCGGAATACCTCGTATCAACGTGAAACTGGAAAATTTCCTGGTCTCTGGACGCGATAGCGAGTGTTTCCCAGCGCGATACTATACAGCGCGTGGGGTTGGTAGCGTCGCTGAGAGACAGGCTCTGTCAGCTCGCGATATTTCAAGCGACCGCCCTCCCGCAACCCCCTCCCGTTTACCAATAGTCACCAAGTGTTCGTTCTAAGAACAATTACGCGGCCACCAACTGGAGCGTCGCTGCGAATGAACTGCGTCGTTTCGCGGCTGCAGTTTTGGACAGCGCGAATATTAGCATGCTAATTCAATGGCGACGAGAAAATCGTGTTTTGAGTTGCAGGCGAAATTTCGTTGTCTGGGGTGGTCTGAGTTGTTTCGCGCCACGGGGTTAATGAAATTGAGGCGGTACCGTTCAGGAAATGAAAATTGAGATGACTGTGCACAGTGTACACTGGGGTGCAGCATCTCACGTGTGGGTTTTATACGAGGTGGCGCGTGAAAGATGGTATACACGTGCGCAGCCTGATTCAATATTATAAAATGAGTCGAAAACGTGGAATAAAATTTTCCGCAACAAGCTTCGTTTTCGAGATAATTGGCTTTGAAATTGTAGTCGCGGCGTATCGTTCCAAATCATGTTGGTCAAATTAGACGCGCTGGAGTTTGAGTTACATTTGTTTCAACTATAATAGCTGGCGTTGTACTGTACAGACGCGCAGGAGTCGTGAATTCTGGATTTACCGCCAACCGGCCGCGCGCGCCCGCCGAGCACCATTTTCAACATCGATTTTCTCGGGAGCGGTGGGTCATACGAAAAAACTTCATTCCATGTTTTGAACGCATTTTTGCTCGCTGAATCCGTCCATCACCGTGGGCAACGGGTAATTCCGTCGGTGACAGTAGAAAATCCTAGTTTTTCGCGTCTCGGAAAGCGGGAAGGGGCTCAGAGCCGGCAGAAAACGGTTTATCGAGCAAAAAAAGCCCACTCAAAGTCGTCGCTGTTTGGAATTTTTTGCTTTTTGAGGATGCCGGACGGCGGGAATCCCCTGGCCACTATAATCTCCAATAAATAACAGAGACGTTTCGAAGGAAGCTACAATCGGGCAACGGGCAAACACGAAACGGCAGATTTCGATGGAAACGCGACGAGAATAGGCACACAACGTCACGACTTGACCATTGTACGGGCGGGGGAGATGAGGGGAGCAACGTTCGTCATAGTCGTCATTGTCACCATTGTCATCGTTGTCATCGTTCCCCGTATCCGTCGGCTGGTAGCGTGGTGCGCGAACGACCGTGCTGCAACGAAGGGTTCAACGGAATAACGATCGACCGTTCTCTGTCTACCAGCGTGTGTATGTATAATATAAGCATTGAAACGGCGGCGTTTTTCAATTTTGCAAGTTTCTAACGTCTATGGCGGGACAATGGGGGCTGGCCGTCGAGCAATTTTTGCATTGTGCCAGACAGATGAAAGCGGAACTGAGAGGGAAAAGTCCCTGGAACAAAACTTGCTGGCAAAAACGGACGCCATATTTTCTTTTTCCATTTTTTGTATATAGATTTCCCCCTTTTTGTTGTTGTGTAGGAAGGGATCCCTCGTTTAAAGTGCGCCACGCTTCCGCGGAAAGTCGAGCCATGCCGCCCGCGAAATGCAAATGCTAATGCACGTTCGCTGCATCGGGATAAATTCGCGGGCAAGTGGCAAGCAGGCGCACAGTAGTTGGCGGTTTGCGTGAATCCTAATCGCGGCTCTAAATATTCATTCGGCGACGCGACTCGATTGAGCATCGCCGGGGTTTTATTAACCGGAGGGGGGATAAATTGCGGTGTGCTGGATGAGTTAGTGAGATCGTGATACTGGAATTTCTGGCGCTTTGGGCATTTTAAATTTTTGGACTTTGAACTGCGGTTGAGTTTGTGCTTTATCGAGTTTGTAAGTTTCTTGGGGTTTGAGGTTTGTATTTGATACGTTTCTGAGATATAGGGTTATTGAAGACTCATGTTTGTAATTTTTAAACATTTTGGATTTCTAAGATTGGGAATTCTAATGGATTGGAATGCATGAGTCCTTGAGTCCTTCGATTGTTAATTTTGAAATTCTTAGGGTCCAAGGTTAGTGAGTGCTTAAGTTTTAGAACCTCAATGTGGCGAGCGGAACACGTCGCAGCAAGTTCCAGGAAACGAGCGCGTCAAAACAAACGGTCGCGAATCGCGACCTTTCCTCGTCCTAGCGACGAGTCTTTCGAGACCGAGGTGGAGGGGCTAAGCGTGGCCACGGCAGTGAGTCTCACGAGAGCGATTGAGTGAACTATATCGACATTCCAATATACAGTCGTATTATTTATCACCAAGCGCATCATTATTTTATCCGTACCAGAAACCCTACACTCAATGAGTCTGGGACCCTGAAGTTTGTAACTTTTAATTATCTAGCTTTCAACTTACAGAATTCCTAGATTCATGAGATCTATTCTTCTTGAAATCCAGAGTTTACAAAATTCTTAAGTTTCTAGCATGTAAATTTGAAAAATTTCTAAGTGATTAAGTCCTAAATTTTGGAATTCCCAAGTTATTGAGTTCCTCACCTTGAAATTCCTAAGTCCCCAAATTTCAAGCTATATATACAAATCCCTTATGTTCCTAAATAACATCCAAAATTTCGAACCCCTAAGATTATAAGTTTCTAAGCTCTCAAAATCCAATCTTGCTACAATCGCGTTTCACATCCCAAACTCACCAACTTCCTGCACCCCGAAATTCTAAATCCATTGAATTCCCAAGCTCCCGACATGAAGAGCTCTGAAATTCCTAAGTGCATAAGTCACAACACAACGCTGCTTTCTAAATTCCCCAGTCGCGGTTGCGCGATCCCTTAGCGCGAAGACAGCTCCCCGAGCAAAAATCACTCACACCTGGCGGATTAATACCTTAATAACCGGGTGATAACGCGACAAACGCGGCCGATCAATCAACACCCATTAAGTCGCTTAAACACAACCTTTCCATTAACTTGGCTCATTCGTCAGCGCGTCCGCGACGAATGGGCATACATCAAAGCCTCCGTACACAATGGGTCCCGGATATACGCGCGCCTCGCGGGACCCCGCGACCCGTACACGAAGCCTTCACTCGAGACACCCACGCTGTCGCGAGGAACATCACGAGGATGGAAATCCTCTCGCGTGCTCATCAGTCCTCCTCTTAAGACTGTCGCCGTGCCTCTCGCCGTCAGAAACCGCGAATCACGCGGCGCGCCCCCTCAGGCTATACTGCAGCGACGAAAGAACAATACGCTCGTCGCCCAATCAACAAATCCATCGAAATCCCGACAGGCCATTTACACGGGCAGCATAACACTACCGACACTGGACAGTGGAACGTGCTGTGAATTTAATTAAAGCCGCCGTTAATCATAGGAATGACTACCACTGATGCCGCTGTGTCAATATCTAGCCCATGTGCCAAAATAGATCCGCCTGGGAACCGATTGAATCGCTATCGTCGCGGATCTCCGACTCCATCCGCGACAATTTGCATGGAAATAACGAACCGCTCGTTGAGGGTAGGTCGTCGACGCGAGGATGTCGGGGCTATTTTTCAGTTCGTTGTGCCAGAAGTCGAGGGATCATGGCGGAAGCCCGCCTCCTTATTAGCAATTGTCGCGGGGTGGTTCGCGCATCCCCGCGTTCCCGCTCTTTTTTCCAGCCAGCGGAGAGGAAAGAGCGTCGAGGGCCTTGGCATCATCCTCCCCCGCGCGCGCCGACCTGCGTCCCTTTCGCTCCTACGGGTTCTGTTTCCGCGACGGCTGAATGCGGGGAACAGAACGGAACCAGTGTCCTGGAACAACGGCGGCTGGCTGACGCGGAGGAACGGGGCTTGGGCGGGGGCAGACAGACGGAGAGCGAAGGAAATGATGGAAAGACGGAGCGTAGATGCTGCGTGCAAGGCGGAAGAGTATTGGAGGCAAATGGGAGAGAGGAGAGCGGGTGGCTGGAGGCTGGAAGCCTGGAGTATTTTTCGATCAGTGTTCAGGGACTAATTGGAGGGATCCTGGGACTGGTCTGGGTGCTCTTCGACTTTGGTCAAGCTTTTTATATTTTTTGTAGGTGTAGGTGGCCAAGTTTTCTGAGTGAGGTAGACATGGAGTACGTCTAACTGCTTTGGTGACGAGGGAGTTAGTGTGTTTGTGGGTTTATGAGCTTGGTTGATGTTGGGGTATTCAAGATTCTGAATTCCTGTGGAGTGGCTGACATGTGGAGGATTCTGTTCTTGTCAGATCACAGTGTTTAAGAATAGGATTGACTGTTAGGACCTTGGTCGAGTTTGTTGTATCTTTGTTGGAGTATCTGCGGAATACTGTTGCTTTAATATTTTGTATATAAAAGAAGAAGCCCTGAATGACTGACTGACTGACTCATCAACTCCCAGCTCACACTGTTTAACCTCGGAACGTGAGATTTGAAAGATGCATGGTTGTTATGACGTAGGCACCCGATAATCTTCTATATATATAAAATCCTAATCCATCATCACGATTTCTCTGGAACCACCGATTGTATGACCATGAAATTTGGTAGGTAGTTTCTACTTAGCCCCTAAGTGCTCGTCAAGAAATCTTTTTAAAATTCCCTTCACCGAAAAAAGATATACAACCTGGGCAACGCTGGGAACTTTAACCTACTGAGGCTACATATGTTAGGTTGAAATTGGGGTACCCTAGTGCCCGAACACCTAGCACCTCTACGGTCCAAAATCTGTTAATTTTTCCCTTCTTAAGTGACTAATTTATGAATTGAAACTTGATACTTTGAAAAACTGTGCACAATGCCCGGCCAGAATTCTGTACATCTACCATTCCAGCTCTGCAACTTCCCTTCGCACCACGTTTCACGCGTTTCCACATCGATGTTCTATTATCGACGACAAAGCCACGTTCCGGTAACGTATAAACAATTCAACACAAACCTATACACTCCCTTCAATGCCCTTTATCAATTTGCACCCCATAACCTCGCAGATCCTCCAGTTACCCGTCCGCGACACCCTTGCCAGTGGATCCGCCGCTCGCTGGTGTACTTAGCTGCCATCCTGGCGGCTCGTCGCACACGCTCGTGCGACAGGCAAGTTACATTTCCCATAGCCTGTCAAAAATTCCTGGCAAATTCACGATCAAAGAAACAATTTCCAGGGGAGCGTGTTCCCAAGGACAAAGCCGCGGCACAAAGACCCTCCCCCGATAGGTGATCGCTACTCGATATCCCGCGGTAACTCGATTCCAGGAGCTTTTCATATTTATAGGAGCGTGCGGGAGAGACAAACAGAGAGAGAGAGAGAGAGAGAGAGAGAGAGAGAGAGAGAGAGAGGGAGAGGGAGAGGGAGAGGGAGAGGGAGAGGGAGAGGGAGAGGGAGAGGGAGAGGGAGAGGGAGAGGGAGAGGGAGAGGGAGAGGGAGAGGGAGAGGGAGAGGGAGAGGGAGAGGGAGAGGGAGAGGGAGAGGGAGAGGGAGAGGGAGAGGGAGAGGGAGAGGGAGAGGGAGAGGGAGAGGAGAGGGAGAGGGAGAGGGAGAGGGAGAGGGAGAGGGAGAGGGAGAGGGAGAGGGAGAGGGAGAGGGAGAGGGAGAGGGAGAGGGGAGAGGGAGAGGGAGAGGGAGAGGGAGAGGGAGAGGGAGAGGGAGAGGGAGAGGGAGAGGGAGAGGGAGAGGGAGAGGGAGAGGGAGAGGGAGAGGGAGAGAGAGAGAGAGAGAGAGAGAGAGAGAGAGAGAGAGAGAGAGAGAGAGAGAGAGAGAGGACAGCATGACGAATAATTTTTCCAGGACAGCAGAGCACGTAAACGAGAGAGCCGCTGGTGTACGCGTACAAACTGTAATACGCACCAGTGTGTCTTCCGACATTCAACCCCCCTCCCCCTCTCCGCCACCCCTCTGCGGCATCGTTCGAACGTTACCAGGTACGAAATTATTGTACGATACACAAAGGATAACGCAGTCTCAATGATAGCCGCCACTCCCCGCGTCGAAAGGGTTAGCAGAGCATACTGAAGTACCCATCCCCGCATATCGTCCAGGAAAAGGAGGGGGAGGGGGGCGGGCACGGTTTGCAGCGTGTTTGCAGTGTTCAGAATGGACGGAGGACCCCCATTGTCCCAGAGAGCTTGTTTCTATGCAGATGAGATATACAAGGACCGACGGATGGACAGACGGACGGAGAGATTCTCTTTTCTTCGTTCCTCCACGCGCCATCCTCCCTTTGTAACCCCTTTCGTGCCCCCTCCTCTCTCTCGCTCCCCCTCCCCCGTCCGTGGGTCGTTCCATGAAGGCACACGAGGGGGAAAGAAGCGTTTATTACCGCGCGACCGCCATAAAGAATTAAGGCGGACCGTGTTGAAGAGGATACAGGTGTTTACGGGGGTGGTTTCGTAACTTCGTTTCTCGGGGACGTTTAATCACGCGGGGGGGAGGGGGGTAATTTGTGACCCAGGGCGTGCGGGATTCTGTCCCGCTGTGGAACGCGTCCGGATGATCCCAGATTCCTGGGCTGACCGATGGGCTCTGTTAATGAATCGACTGCCAAGGTGCTTTCGGTGAAAGCGGGGCGGAGCTGAAGTGGGACAAACAGCGTCGAGGCGAGGGACAGGGAATAAGCTTTCCGGGCTAAGATCGTCGCTTTGTCGACCGCCGATCCCTTATCGAAAGTCGTCGATGGTTCGTGCGCTGCGGTCGGGAACTTCCACCCAGATCCCCGAGTTTCCGTGACTAACAGGACACTGGGTTATTAGAGCTGTATCTAGTAATCTTACAGAACGTTTTGGGGAAACCCGGCACTGGCCGGCCATCCTGTTTCGTATTGGGTGATCTGATTGGCGATAAGGCGAACGTTTACACTGACCTACATCTTGGTCGAGGGGAGCCGCACCGTAAACCGAGAGTATCGGACGAACCGCGTAAAACATGGTACGAAACGGGGTTCGGGAAGATGGGGAGGCAGATATCATTAGGAACTGGGCCCCCCGGGCACTGTCAGGAATTTAGGGACTCGTGTCCATCAGCGTCTCAATCTTTATCGCCCAGCCAGCATCTACCCAGAGGCTGCAGGCGAAGCAATCTACCCTAGCCAATTATTGCACTCGAGAAACTGAATCTCATCAAACGATTGCAGCCAACTCACCCATAATCTGCATGCCATCCTCTGCAGCCCCTGCACACGAAACCCTGGCTTCTCAGTCGTCCAATCTAACTCTCGCGAGATCTTGTTTCAGATACCGCGGCACCCTCCAATGCATGACAAAAATTCGCAATACCTGCGCGCGTACGCCGCGTATCCTTAAATTCCGGATATCCGGATCCTTTGTGGGATAAAGGTACGGTTGTCCGAGGATATCGGGCGGGACGTGGAGGCAGGCGGAGAAACTCGAATTTCCCGGCGAATTCTACTTTTATCGTGCCCGTATCCCTGGGCCACTTGGAAGAAGCCGAAGCTTTTATCTTCCGCGTATTCCCGCGGGGTTAGACGAAAATTTTGTAAACCACGCTGGCGGTATCCACGGAGGGGAGTGCGCGTAAAAGGAGAAACAGGAGGCAGAGGGGCGGATATGAATAGGTGAGCACGTTAGATTCTGTCTGAGCCGCAGCTGGGGGAAACCAGTTGCAGTGGATTCCGCGGCGTTAACCGATAACAACTTTATCTGCCCTTTCCTCTTTTCGCCGCAGACAGGCAATTCACCTTCCCACCGCCCGTGCTTGCCGGACTTCATTCGCGCGCCGGTCGGCTTTCTACTGTTCCCCGGAACTGTGGGCCGCGCGCGCCTCGCTTTTACCCCCATCGCGGGGATTCGATGATGAGATTTGTGCGGTGGAAGCTTCTGCGTGCCACGTTTCGGGGAAGATGATTGGAGGCGTTCGTCGTTTAAGGATCTCCGTACTCGACAAGCCTGGCATACCTTGAAGGTGGGAAAGCTTCCGTACTTTATACAGCAAGCATGTACAAATGGGTACCTGAAATTGCTGTTTCCTCGAACTGAACGAAGCAGATTACTCTAAGCGATCCTCAAGCACCAGCTGTCTAAAGTACCTAACCCAATTAAGAAGGGAAACTCTATTTCAACTTGGTCCTATAATTTTCCACAAGAACCACCCCGTCAGCCGACGATTAACCCCCTCCCGCTACGTGGAGGCAAAAAGCCACAGGAACAATGGAAAAATGAGGAATACCGCAGCCCAGAGGATCCCAGGGGTGACGATCCTCTCCATCCAGCGACTCGAAACTCTCTCGCCTGACTCTAACGTTATCCCGCCGCGTTCGCTGGAGGCTGCTTCCGGAGTTCCCAGTGGCAGCCCGATCTATCTACAGGGGGAGGATTTTGTTAGAAATTCTGAAGCATCTAAGGGGGGAGGCAGGAAAGTTTCGCCGATGAACCTCGACGACCCGCGGCGTTCTTCTCCAACGCAGCGCCATATTGGCCGCGCGTCCAGTGCCCCCTAGCCCGGCTGATTCACAGGTAGGTGACCGTTGCAGCTTTCTAGAAACTTCAGCGTGTTAACCACCCCCCCCCCCCCCCACCCTCTATCGTCTACTCCGGTAATTAATCGAAGAAACTCGGATCGTAAACAACGAGGCATCCATTAAGATCCCATTCATTAGACCGGAAGTGGCCGGTCCGGCCGCCTGTTTCCGTCTTATCTTCGTGAAAACTGCACTCAGGTGGCTGAAGGACCCCGCGGGAGGATCCCCGGCGAGGAAACAAGACGAGGAGGGCCGGCGGGAGACTTTCAATAATTCTTCGGAATAACTTTGAAGCGCCGGAGACGGACTAGCGAGTTTCAAGGAAGTTTCGCTCCTCCCTTTTTCTCTGCCTGCCCCTCCGCTCGAGGGGGTAAGTTTCAGCCACCCTGCCTGCCCCCCTGGCCAGCCTTCTCTTATCTTTTATGCATTATTGGCGCGGCTGAAAACCACCCCTTCCCTCCCGTCGTCGCTGAACCCCTTCCCACGGGCCCCGCTATTCTCTCATATTTCGGAACCAATATTATGCTAATGCGCGCCGCGCCCGTCACGGGAAATACGGATGTAAGGGTCCACGGGGCCCGTGTATCGCGCACTTTTGAATAATTCTGCCGGGGAGGGGGCGAGCTACACGGGGGAAACGAGAAATATTAGAAACAGTTAAGTGGACGATGTGCGACAGGCCTGACAGCTATTGAAAATGATGTCGGGACGTGGCGAGGCCGCTGGATTGTATTTTCAGTGGTCCGACGAGTTATTTCGCCGCGCTGAAGTGGTCCCTGAAGTTACGCCCACTGGTGGCTAAGCATGAACTCTGTATATTTAATTATGGTGCTTGAATGAAAGATCGTCTGACGATTGGGAGATTCAGGAGCTTTGAAAATATTATGTGCCAGCGTTCCGACTCAAATTACAACTGCCATGGTGCCTACTTTCTCGGCTGACTATCCTCGAGTTTACACGTTCGCGGAGTTAAAAAAGAGAAGAAGAACGGAAAATTGAGGTGTCCGTGCCAAGAGCGGAGCGCCTGACAGCTTCCTTTCGTCACGTACGTGACGCCGCCCGGGGAAAAATGAATCCTCCAGCACGCGAGGTTAGATAGACTGAAATATCTTCCTGACGGACGCTGAATATCTAAATAAGCGGAGCGAGGACGCCGCCGCGACGCGTTATCGTTTAATCGAAGCTGAATCGGGGCTGTCCGCGCTGCGAGCTTGACATTAGGAGGAAATTGTGATTTATGCCGGCGGGGTCTCAAGGAGAACGACTTTCTGCTGGACCCAATCTCAACTGCTACGAGTTCAGAGGTGTTGCTAGGTGTTTATGGCTCCTCGATGTCGACGGTCGCCGTTTTTTATGAGTTCGTCAACCGACACGTTTCATCAAACGTTTTTGGCTTCAAGTGGGCCTCGTCAAAATCCTTCTATCGTCATTCGTGACAGGAGGATGTCGACTGACAGAATTCACGTGATGGATATGTTTATTGTACTTACGAAACTGAAGGGGGATACTAGGTTAGTGAAGATGGTAGTGGACTCACCTGAAACAGATGGAAGAACAGCACTGATAAGTCTCATGCAGAAAATGCTTTTACTTATATGTTATAGTAACTCAATCGTTAGTCCCGTCAGATATCTAGATGAAAACGGATAAAACCACATTGAAAAAAATTAATTTTTCCTATTTTATATGAGTACTAGAGCCTATACATTATTGCTACTAACTCAATTTCGTAACAAATTTGGGTTAGTCTATTTTTTTTCTCAATGTCTCAAATGTATTTCACCCTTACAAGAGAACATATCGAAGCGACAATCGCCGATTTTGTTCCGACTTTGGTAGAAAGTAGTTCTCACAAATATATTTGACACGTATTTTTATTATCGGCTGACATACATGTTGAAGGGGTGAAAACAGCCCTCAATGTTGAGGGTGAGAAACAGGTTTGGTTGAATACCTTGGGAACTACTAGAGCTAGGAGAACCGTGTAAATGGTAAAATGGTGTATTTTCTAACCCTTTAGTGCCAAAAGCATCATATATGATATATTCCTTTTTTTTTTGCTGTTGTGCCATGTGCATTCGCAATTCGCTGTCTGCAACAGTTTAGGTAGTACATGTTTAGCGTATTCACTGAAGAAAGCTGGACCTACCTGAACCGTGTATTCATTGGTGTTATGAATTTTAACCACTGAAAAAATATATATAGATTCAGGCCATTTTTAACGATAAAAAGAAAACGGGGTATTTTTCCTTCAACGGGCTCTAGGTGTGGGCACTAAAAGGCTAATAAAATATGCAGCTATGCAAAAAATGAATAAAAAATGCTCTTTTTTAGTGTATTATTTAAACAAGCGGAATTGTTTGGAATCTGTTGTCATCAGATTCTCACTTCGATATGTTCCCTTGTTATTCCAGCTCAACTCTAAACAAAGAAAACCTTGCAAAAACCAAAACCTATACCTAAATTTCTGTTCAAAACTACTAATATCCACGCCACCTACAATGTTCGTACACAAAACTTGTGAATTCCCGCATTCTACGCGACATACACTGCCGTTCAAAAGTATTAGGACGCCTCCTGTATTTGCAGAAAATGTGATAAACATTTGCTACAGTCTCAATACGTTCCACTGGTTTTAATTTAAAGTACCAAATAAAGTAAATTTTGTTAGAATCCTTCAATAAATTCGCAACGTTCCTCACAATTATTTCCCACAGAGTAGGTATCCTGATACTTATGAACGGCAGTGTACGTCGCAATCCACTCTTCCGTTACACCACACAGTTTCCAATAATCGCGTGATTACTTCAAGTCAGTGCACTTCGTCAACAAGCAGCTAGCTCACCATGGCGCGTACACCCTCGCCGCCAAGCAGCCAAACTTTTGGCGCAGAGGGTACGCGCTGACTGGAGCCTCGCCCGATTTCAATTGTTCCATTTTGCACGGCCCACCCCATTCGCCGCCGACTTTTTCCCCGGTCCAGCCGTCCGGGCCTCTTTTTTTCCACCGCAGATAGGTTGCATCGTGTAGGCGCGTTTCCACCGCCCGTCGCGGCTTTCAACCCTTGTTTTCCCCGGCGGTGTGTCCCGTGAAACCTCCGAGGCCACCGCTATCGACTGGCCGTCTCCTCTCGTTTAGCGCAATCCGGCCGAATTGTGATTAAAAGCGCGCCCGCTCTACGCCCCGCGTTGCCCTCGCGATAATCGAGCGTGCGCGCGAGGGAGACACACGCGCCTAGGATCGGGCACTCGTTTCCACGGGGATTGCCGCCGCCCATCGGCGGCTTGGTTTAATCGTCCTCGAAACGACGTCTGGTATCGAGCTTAAGACGTTTATCGTGAAAGGGAGCCGAGGGCCCCCAGGCGGCGCTAACTTGTGGCCAGAGTTTGATTGAAATCTAGCTTGCCCAGGAAAATCGCTGAATGGATGCCCCAAGGGATCGTTGTTCGGCAACGTTTCCTACCCTCGGTCTCAGACGGCTAGGTGTAGTGAATTTTGGCGATGTTTCTGGGCTTTTAGGATTATTGTTCCTGGGTTTACTCTAGCCCGATGGCAGTTCGGCGGTTCGTTCAGACGCTGTGACGGTTGTTGGTCCGCTAGTGGCGGCTGCTGAACTGATAGCGGATTCCAGGCAAAGATGTCCGTAGGTGTACTTTAGGATTCGGGAGTTTAATTGTGCTTCTAAGCTGGGCGAAGTAAATGCGGGCTGTCACCGGGAGTTTGTTAGACATAGACAATATTTTAGGGTTACTGCAAGCATTGGGAGGCAATCGCTACTGTTAAAATTGCTGACACGTTGTTCACAGGAAGTCTATCGGTACAAGGTTATGTCTCGGGTGATTGTTTATTGGATAAACAGGGCAGGAGCCTAATTTATACAGTGTAGACTTTTTAACTTTTGCTTTATTATTTTTAGGTGCGTGTAGCTATAACACTTATACAAGACTACCGGTCTTTATGCATAATCTTCTATATTCGTATGTCACAATTAGTTACGCTGGATGGCGTTATTAGGGATGTAGTGCAAAATCACTAACCGTGATTTATCACAGTGATCGCAGAATCACGATCATGGTCGTGATTTAACTTCATTCACGAGCGTGATCGTGATTTTTTTAATTTGAGTGAATTTGCTTACTGTTATCATAATTTTTAATCTTGATTGAATTATTTTTCATAAACTACTTTAATACAACTTGTGTAACAGTCAAAGCGTATTAATTTATCGAATAACACATTCATCAATAGTCAATATATGCACACACTGATTTGATTGGCTAAAGTATTCACATTTACATTATACTTTCTAACTGAAGTGAAGAAATATTCGTTAATTTAAATAGATCAAGAACGATTACATTCGTACAAAATATACAACTGAGATTCTATAAGACAATGAGAACTTGAGAATGGTTTGACAGAAATTGGAAAGTGGGGTTATGTGACGCGTGAAAACAACAGTTATGCTCTCCACCAATCAGACGCGATCACGAAAATCACGGATCACTGTGAAAAATCACCGTGATTGCGAACGAACGTGATCGGATTTACTCGTGATTCACGAATAACGGTTCTAGCCAACACTAGGCGTTATTTTCTCTATCTAAGCTGCCTGAATAATGTACACAAATAGTTAACCTAAAATTAGTGACACTTCATCTTCTTTCTACCTTACGACTTTCAAAAGCAAACTTATTTACACGACACGATTAATTTATCAAATGTAAGTGAAAAAGAAGCTCGGACGCGTTACTGATTCCCCCAACGCCGACTCCCCAAAGGTCCCTAAATTGCGGACTCTACTTACGGAGCGCCACCTATGTACCAATCGCACCATAGGCCGTTCCCAAACGCCGAATGCCTACGCAAACTACTCTTAGATAATTTAAGCTGCAGAGAGACTACATCTCCCTAACCACACAAGTGCACCCCAAATTCAATAAAAAATCCGTGTCTCCGATTTTATTTTACAAATTTTATTCCATTATATGTACAAAGACAATTTCTGAGCGAAAGGATTCGCAGAGAGTCTCCTCTGGATGCTTGTTCTCCGCGCCCATTCGGGAATCGTGAATTCATTAAAACGGCGAAACTTCAGAAAACTGGAAAGATCAACTTCCGACGGGCCGAGTTTAGTGTACGCCGCGATATATCGTGCTGACGGCGATAGAAGATCGCCAAGACTTTGGCCGTGCGTCATTGTTAAGCGGGGACTTCCGGCTGCGAAGTAAGCCAGCGCTGAAATTCTCGCGGAAACTTTCCGCCCGGAAGAAATATATCGTTAAAGTTTCGTCAACCTGAAAAACTCATCGGCAACTTCCTTCTGGGGAATCGAGTTATGGAGAAGGAAGGGACGTCACCGAAATCACGGCAACGGAAGTTTACTTGCCGTTTAGGCGCACGTGACGGCGGAGCTTGGGCGCGTGCGCGATGCGGTACTCACGTTCGGTGAAGATCAGTATGCAGGATCTAATCTCTATAATAACCGAAATAACAGCTAAAGAGAAATGGTTATTCAAAATAATGAAGGATGTCGATATTCATTGATGTATGATGAACTACACCAAGTCCCTACATCCAAATTAGGTGATATTGTTATGACTGTTTTGCTGCTTTTACTATTACTATTATCTTACTTCAACTTTAGTTTAGTTTTAATTTAGTTTTAGTCGTCATTCTAATGTTTCTAATCTTCTGTCATATTATACAGAGGTAGAAGCATAATAGCATAAATAAATAAATACACGGACAAGATTAATATATTCTTCAATAGCCATGCGATACGTTAGTTTCCAACACTGACCAAGTAAATTCTACTCTGTTCCCTACGAGATCCACCATGTTCCTCAACCCTTTCGCGTCAACTGCCCATTACAGGGTTATTGAAATAGTTTCGCTATGGCCCTTGGTGTCCCTGGCACTAAAATTAAAAGCTGGAAGACAGCCATTGTCACTCACGGTTCCAAACGGGGAAACGGAAAGGCCAATCGAAGAGGCTGCAGTCGGTCCATTTATCGTGAGGAACGACTTCGATATTGGACGCGGGAGCAGCGAGCTCTCCTTTAATTATTCCGCCGAGTCGGAGGAACGAGCTTCTGTCGTCGACACCTCGACTTCATGAAAGCGAGTTCGGCTTGGCTACGTAGAAAGAAGGGTGCCGCGAAACCAAAAACGTGGCGGCCAGCCGATTAATTAGATCGGCGGAATTGATCGACGAAGGAAGAAGGGGGGGAGGGGCAATTATTCGCGGCCCTCCAATTAAGAGGGGCGCGTCTGGAGCTGTGAAACGGCGGCGAATTAAACTGAACTAATTGTGCCTGCAGCTAATTAAAACAACGCCGTCGTAAAGTTACTCGAACCCCCTCTGCGAAAAGCTTCGAGGCGCCTAGAAAATACGTAACGTTAAGAAACACTGAGGGCAAACGTTCCATTGAGCTGTCGGGGCTCATCGAAACGTGCGAGGGAGCCTTGACGAACGCGTGACGAATATTAACACTCTCCGCACGAGAAGCTTTCGAGTATTTCCTGCGTGAAATTTCAACTTACCTAATTATAGTTAAAATAAATTCTCCATATAATATCCAATATTGAAACGAAGTCTAGGAAAGCTCCAAGAGCACGTGAACAGGCAATTATCGCGGCCATCTTGGGATGGTGGGGGCGAGGAGCGACGGTGCTCAAAAACAAATTCATATTTCACAGCGGAAGCATCGACGGTGTTCGGCCATGGAGGAGGGCAGATAAAAGTGAAATACGCGGGCCCGCTATTGAAACACGACATCCGCATCTCGCGGTAAAGATAAACGAGCGGAGGAGCTGAGACAAAGAGTCCTGAGGCTGTTCGTCATTCGACGACCTCCTTTGTCTCGTGTGATTACAATAGATCAGCATCGACGACCGCTTATCCCGTTCGAATCCACTTTCCTGGATGAACTATTAATCCTTTGGGAGCGCGTATCTCGTTCTCTGAACTCGGGGGACCGGCTGATCGTCTTTTCTCGTCGTGCAAACGCGTTAACTGCCGGAGGGCAGATAATTCAAAGTAGATGTGCTCTTCGGTGAACAGACACGCTATTCTTTCAATTATCTCCGTCTGAAACGATCTAATTTATTAGTGTATCCCAGACGAAGTTGAAGCGATCGTTCAAGATTGAAAACATCCAGGGCTGGCTGGAAATTCCGCGAAAGAATATGCTGCCACGTTTGGGACGAGAGCACGACGCGACGCGACGTTGGGGATTCAATTTCGTATGAGCGATGATTTATTTTCGTCCTCCGAGGATTTATCTACCGGAAGCCTGTTGTATTTTGCAACGTCATCTTCCATTAGGTCTGCAATCTGCAGCAGCCATACCTGGCAGGATTAGGCTGGTCCTATCTAATCGCGTTTAAGGGGTGCGCATCAATCATTTCGCAACAAGTTGTCACGGGTGTATCGTTAAAAAGCCGGACAAAAGGTGAACATCCAGCGGTGGCTAATCTACTTTCCATTGGGGGCTTCTGAATTCACCTGGCATTCTCAGACAGTTGCATAAAGTTCTTACTTCTACAGCCTCAACATGTAACTCTTAAACGAGCAATTTGGGAATCGCACACACGTGTAGACCAACTTCCTGACATAATTAAATCTTCCAAGAAATACGGTTCACCGCGTCGAGTGCCTGATCGATACACTGAGCTATCCTCCCACGTTTCTCTATAAAAGGTGCAGCCCTTCTCCTATCCACGAGCTCGTCTAACGCACAAACTCCAGCCACCCCCGAAAGACAGGCCTCCCCGACAATCATAACGCCCATAACTCGTCACTGCCAGACAACTACATCATCAAACATTGTGCGGATAAATATTGATCCAGAGATCCAGAGTTCGCCTAACAAAAGACGACCAAGCACGTCAACACGAAAATCCCATTTACCGTTAAGACAGGGTGGGGTTCCGATCATTGCTCTCGAGGCCCCCGCGCCAAACAAATCCTAACCCCATCCCTCTGCGAGTCGGGCAGAAAACAAGCGAGGGCCAACGGTCTCTTCCTCGAGCCGCGTGGAAACGAGCAGGATTCGGAACGGGGCCGTGTCTCGAACGGCCCTTAGACCCGCTCCACGCTTGTCCAGCTTGTACGCGGACACGGGCGGGGGCGCACAATGGACAGGACGAGGCCCGTGCACACGCGCGCAACTGTCCAAACACAGGCATGAGCGTAATATACGCGGCATCGCGTTATCCCTACGCGTCTGTCCATTATTGCGATAGCAGCCTGCGTCAATATTGGCCCAAAGGGTTTCACCGTGATTGTCTTTACGCACACAGGCGACGGCGCGGGCTGGTTCGGCTCCGTGCACGTGAACCCCGTACCGCGCGCCGCCGCCGATTCCGCCTGGGCCGTCACGTGATCGCCCCGACGGTTCCGTATTGCACGGCGCCGCACCGATCGTCCTAAACAGTTTGCACCTGTCTCGCTGGTCCATGGGGAGGGAATGAGCATACGAATCGCTGATAAGTCGACGGGGATAATCGTTCCGTGGCCGCTTGACAATCGCCTGGGACATGGTAGCTCGGGCATATCCCATGGGACGTTAAATGCAGCGACCTGGGCGGTTGGGACGGTTCGATCGTTGCTGGGGTCAGCGTCTTTGGAGCGTCTATCGCTCGAAACCGCGGGGGGTTTTAATAGTTTGTAGTGTTGGGTGGTGGAATCGATTCTGTCCACTGTAGAGGCCTTTGCACTGGTAACTGGTAGACGTGGGAGTGGTAGTTTCGCGGGGTTAGAGTTTGGTGGGATTTCAATCGTTGATTCTGAAGTGGTGGTCTCCAAGTGACCATTGGTATCGACACGTAACGATTAATTATTCATTGATTAAGATCCTTCAGAATGGGATGTGAATGGTGGCTCCGGTGTCCTGTTTCAAAAGTAGTATTGAGGAAACGGAGGCCAGAGTGGAGAACGCCGGGGGGTGGTGCATGCGGAGCTGCAGTCCCTCATAACGTATGCAGTGCAGCACTTTATGCGCCAGGTGCCGGTAGTTATATCGTGCTCCTCTCTCTCCCTCTTTCTTTCCGCCTCCCGACGCCACTGTATACACAACAGAAGCAGTCCTTTAGTCGCAGACGCTGGGCCCCCGCGTTTTCTTTCCACGGAATACGTCGTTAGACGCTCCCCCAAAAATAAACGTGCTTGCCGGGGGAACAGGTGCGAAACCTCGCCGACGCCGAAGACGCTCGGATACGCGGAGAATTTTTAACGAGGAACGCGTGTTGCTTGTCTGCCGCGTGAAATATTAGGGGGGGACTGAAAATAGTGAAGGGGTTCTGCGCGTCCGACGTGCCAGCCTCGGAGGATTTCTGCACACGATAAATATTCATTGTTCGCTGTCGAGATCCTCTTCTCCATTGTTTGATCATTTCGGGTTCTGATGAAGCAGTGCCGAGGAAAGTTGACTTCTCCGATGCGAGTGACAAAGAATACCGTTGCGCATTCTGTTTGGTGGCTCTCGAGTGCAAAGGATTGGACGACACCACTGATGCCACCGGTGTGACACTACGCTAACGCGACTGGTGATCACCTGAAAAGTCGGGGTGTCGGTTTGGAAGCCTTCCAGTGATTTTAAGTGATCGAAACTGTTATAGGTCACTGGGCCAGGTGACTGTGTGAGTTCCAGTTAACTGTAGAATCTTGTTTCATCGAAATCTGGAACGCTGAAAGCTTTTCTTTGGTAGGAAGGCTGGAGTCTCCAGAGATCTGGGGTCTATTGAGGACGATTGACGTTAATATGAGTGTATTGGGGGAATGAAAATAGGGAAAGAGATTATTTAGAAGCACTGAGGGCACTGTAAAAGGGACTTTCCTTAGGTTTCACCACGTGAATCGATACTTTTACGCTCAACAGGTCTTCGAATAGGTGCGTCGGTGTGAAAGGAGCATTGAATGGGATTTAAAAGAGTATTGAATACCGACCAGGTGCGGACCTATTTTCTAGGGACAGAAATGGACTGTTAGGTGGGAAATCATTAACGGAGCCAAACAGGAGACACATGCTATTCCTATGCGCGGTCGTATGCCCGCAGTAGTGCACTTTTAGTTGAAATCCCTGGGATAACGGTGTGGCTAGTGCGAAAATACAAATCTCGATCCGTCTATCAACGTAGATGGTTAACACGATACAAGTTTTGAACAGTTACTGCAGCAGTAAATGCATAATTAATTCAATTGTTACTTCCAATTTGTAGGAACCTGGGCAACATCTACTTATTGGACTACTTAATCCCGTTTAATTAGAAAATGCATTAAGAATGGATGCTAATGTATAAAATAATAAAATGAAAATGTATTATTGAAGAGAAGGCAGATTTTGGTCCGCGGACGAGTTTTTGGTCGTTTCTCTGAGAAATGGTGATCAGATTTAAGTGGCCAGGTGTGTAATGCAGTTTTTGCCAAGTTTGCCATGCAAAGTTTGAATATTCCATTGAAATATTTCATACGCATCAGTGATGCCAAGTCAAACTAACGCTGTTGACGACGATGACAAGTGAAACGTGGAAGAATCATTTCAAATACCATCTGCTTTGCACTGTTTCAATCAGTCATCGTGGAGTTCTGGTACATCTGGTAATTGAAACCGGGAGTATAATCGAAGCTCGATGAATCAAGGTACCACCGTGCTAATTAACAGAAGCCGTTAACACACCAGCTAATGCTACCAATCAATACACCTGGTTATCTGTGCAAACACACCGAATTATCAGTGTCAATTATTAACTAGCAGGCTACACCAGTTGACGCGGATAATTAGCATTAAACTTGTAACATGTTCGCGATCTAACTTTCTTTATTCCCTCCTCATCGACATATGTAATTTCGTTTAACAATCTGTCACCTATTCTCCGACCAATCATTAAAACCTTAGAAGATTCTAGCCCTAGGCTCCAGCACATCGAGTTCGAGTTCAATCATCGAGTTCAATCATTCTTTAATCTTTCAAGAGAACGCCAGGTAGCTAACTAGGACGATCCCATCGACACTAATTCCTACAACTGGGATCAAAGCTTCCACTCATCCTCTGTTTTAAGGGACTTTAATCACCGCTTCTAAAATTGATGACCACTTAGTAAACACAGTAGCACTTGGCTGTAACCCCGTTCAGAATGGCGTTTCGATTGGAAATTGGAGGGTAATCTCAAATCATAGATCCTGTTCCTAGTAGCCCGACCTTAAGTGGAACGAAGACATTAATGTGTGTTTTGATTCTCCTAAAGCCTGTGATTCTCATCGCCCTCGGATTCCAATCTACCCCCAATTGTTTCTATATGAAAATTCCGCCAAAGTGCAATGCGTACCGTGGAGCATCGAACAGCAAACGATCCTCGAAAATTTATTCACGGCGGCGAGAAACTTTGACGCGTTCGCCAGACGATCGTGTCGAATTTCAAAGCGTCCGGCCGCGTCAGTAAATATTATTCCCGCCGACGGTGGATCATTAAACAACATTCGCCCGGCGTTTGGAATAAAATCTTGCCGCGGCGTGCAACAGGTGAGCCGCGATATTTCACGTTTCGGAAGTAATCTCGCGTTTGCCGCGCGATTGTGCAGGCATAAAATGCCAGACAATGGCGTCGAAATTAGAATCGCGGGGCTCGGTGAGAGCGTTTCGCGGTAAACGCTCGCGCGTACGATTAATGGGGCATTCAGCGCAATTTGCCGCGATTGTGTGGCCCAGCATTTGTACTTTTCCAGCGTTCCAAGATGCGACGAGATTGGAGGATCAAACTGGTCGCAAGCAGGTGCAGAAAAGGGGGGCTTCGAACTGATTTATGGAACTCGGGACAATAGCGCCGCCATCTTGGACAGCTTGACCACCTCGTCGAAACAGAGGAAATAAACAAAGTCAATAGTACCTCCAAAACCCTAAAGCAGTGAAACTATCGCGCTACAAAAATGAAGGAATCCATAGACATAACCTCCGATTTGCTTACACCCCTTTTCCACTATTTGCTAATGGTGGAAACTAGATCACCGCCGAAAACTCGTGGTCACGTGGCCGCCGCCAGTGTCGCTGACCCTTTCCATCGCCGTGCCTCGCCTGTTCAACGGAGATCTCGTTTCAATCGACTGGTTTTTTCGCACGAGTCGCCGATGCAACGATAATACAGCCTGTTCCTCTCCTCCGACGGTCATTACGTTTCTTCTGCGCCGGCTCTCTATTAAATGCTGGGTATAAAATTGTAGGTTATGGCCGGACCATTACTCAAACGTCTAGAAGGGCGGGTGGAGGGCAGAGGAGGAACGGGGGCCCCGTGGATCGCTGAATGAAATGAGTTTCGGCCAGCATTAAGGTCGTGTAAGTACCAATCCCGTTCTTCCAGTTCCTGCAGGCCTGGTTCTGGCCTTACGCGGGCGCGCGGTCGCACGCACACACGCTGGCGCACGAAACTCAACAAAATCGGCCGGCGGGTTATAAATTGCCAGCGGCGCTCGGCCATTCAGTAAAATACTCAAGGTCTCCGGAGCCCTTGGCTTGCACGGTGCATCGCGACCGAAAGCTGCACCCTCGGCTGCAGTGCCAATTAGTGGCCGTGCTACAGACTCTGCGGCCGATGACAATTAGGGGGGATAAATTGGAACGATTGATTATGCGTCTGGGAGGCAGGTTCTCGGCCGGTGTTTTAAGGATTCTTCGTCTTCCGCTCGGTTCGTCTCGTTTGGGAGATCGCTGGGCGATTGTGTACGATGAGGATCGAGATACGAGGCTACCCAAACTGACTGGCTACCCCCGTTCAACATTAGAGACGGCCCACTCGGTGGCGAAGATACTCAAAGGACTCGCTTAAGGGCAGTCTTGGAATTCCCTCGAGGGGCCAGCGACAAAGACATCCAAATACGTCCGAATCAGGGATGCCCATGATTCCGGCACTCCACGTGACATGGAGCACCCATCGAGGCGCCGAGTGACATCGTGGAGGGGTCAAGTTGACCTTCGAAACGCCAAATTCCTCGCCCCAAGAGGCTCTGGGTCAGCAGTTACACCCTCGCTTTCATGATCCCGGCGTGTCTTTGTCAAGCCACGTTAACAGTCCACACCCGATGTCCTATCGAGACTTCCATCTGCACGTGGAAACGACGGAGCGTGACGGTGTCTCGGCCGCCCGGAGAATTAACATCCATAATTAATGGCGAGAATTAGACGCGGAAAGGGTAGCGGGGGGATAGTGGCCGGACAAAAGCTGCGGACCCAGGTGAATTACAACGCCTCGGAGGTAGCCGCGACGCGTTCCTGCCCCTCGCACAATGGATCAGGGTTCGAATTAACGACGGCTAGGGGCCACAAAGCGCATGGAAAGGAGGCTGGTACGCGTGTTGATTCCGGAAACGAGTCCCTCGGCTGCGTCTAATGGACGCGACGCGGCCGTCCACATTAGCTAGAAACAATCGCATTGTTTTTCTCACAATGCCGCCGCGGCGCGTACGTGCTACGATGGCGGGGGCATCGTCTGCTGGCGGCATTCTGCGGACCAGACTTTCAAACAGAGGCCTGGAAAATGGTGTGCGCCTGCTCGAGGAATGCCCGTGGAGCCCTGCAGACGCTAACCGTCGAATGGAGACACTATTGTCGGGCTGCTGAATGATCCTCCGGTAGAGATTCGATGGAGACAGGGAAACTTTCGGTATTAGGGTGACGTCTAACTCTTTTGGGGTCGAAGACACTTTCCAATCTCGAGGATGTGTGATACCCGTGATTTCTTATTTAATTATATTTTGCAATTTGTGGGCATGTTCTAATAAACGAATCTAACGAATATTGTTGTTCTTTAATTGACGGATAGTTTTATAATGTACGTGTTCAGAATAAAGCCGGGAATCCACCTGGAAGCTAAGCTAAGCTATGCTATATTTAGCTTATCTTTTGGTGAAAACAGTTCCATAAGAATGTATTGAAGCTAATTTTTTTAAAACGTGGCATGGCATAGCATAGCATCGCGTAGGATAGCTTAGCTTCTAGGTGGATCCCCGGCTTAATACAACAGCTGACAGCTGGGCCTCGCTTTTTGCAATTATATAATTTTTAACACTACAAGAGAAAAATCTCTTTCTTGTTTTCTTATATACATTTATATTATTATTATTTCTGATGGACCACAGATAAAATGAGACACTGAGACCAAAAACGGGCTAACCCACATTGAAAAATAAATAATTTTTCCTATTTTATATGATTAGTACAGCGTATTGGAATACATTCTTGCTACTAACTCAATTTTGTAAAAATTGTGGGTTTGTCCGTTTTTGCTCTCAATGCCTCAAATAGAGAAATACTTCAAACCAGCTTTGTTAATAAAATCAACTGTTGCACGATCAGACAACCTTAAAAGGTAGGTTAAAATGCCAGTTCATTTGGAAAGTTCTATAAGTGGTGCGTCAATAATCAGACAAACAAGGGCCACATGAATCGTCCACGAACTTTTTGAAATCACCTCGGTATTGAATTTCGGATTTTATTCAGTGGCATCCTCCATTCAGTCGAAGATTCTATTTAAACGGGCCAACGTTGCACATTTGATTGAACTTTTTTTATGCAAAAAACTGATGACGCGCCGCTCGCGACGAATCGATTGAAACGGAAGATATGAAACAGCAGAGGGACACAGAACGCCATTGTCTTCCTCCGTCAGAGCTTTTTTTCGCTACGATTCGCCGGCGACCGTGTAACTCTATTCGAAATTGTTTTAGTTATCGCTTTCCAGCCCCATTTTACATACACCCGAGCTTAAAGGTATTAAAGCCGACTGGCGAACTTAATATCACTGAAGCTTCTGTCATCGCGTCATTTTTGTCCGCGCTTTTTCAATTAGCCAGCATAAATACCACTTTATCCATTTCCAAGAAAGGAATCCACAATTAGGTATTCATCAATTTTATAGTGGCGAAAGGTAACTCGCATCCCGATAAAAAAGCTGTTATCCCACTTTACAAACCTTCGTATGCAAAATGTGTATTTTAGGAAGATGAAGCGCCTTTAAAAATATCAGAGAAAAGTCACGTTCAGAAGCATAAAATCAAAAGTAAACTTTGCGGTGTTCCACATGCGGAAGCGCCGGTTTTAAATTTGGATACTTTTGATTTCATTCCCGTTACTGCGTCGCTTGGAAAAGCACATATTTTGTAGAGGAAGTTTTAACGTACGGGCTGATATTTTTTACCACAGATAAGAACCTTCGGCAACAGATTTCTTTCTGGGCTAACAGCGAGGGTGTTCGGTGCAAAGCAACGCCATTGACGGCTCACAGATTTGTCAAGAGCCGTTTTTAGAAACTGTGTTAAGTGATCACAATGGGACGTGAAGTGTTTGGGGGCACATATGTGCTAAGTGGCGATTGTTTTGACTGCCTGTCTGTCGACGAGGGCCGCGCGGCACGTGGTGGTAAAAAATTGAGAGCGTTCGAAAACTGCTCTCGACAACGCGTCGTGTTACACAGCCACACATGACTAACTACGAGCCAACCGCTAACTACAATTCCGCTCGCTAAGATAAACACGGAACGAGATTTTTTTCGGCGAGACGGGAGCTACAGAGGAAATCATGTCGGCTGTCTTCCGTGTCACCAGTCAAAGGGGCACTCTACGCCAATGCTTTGCTACAAAAGGCACCTTATTGCTGGTGTGTTTCAATTCACATTTCACGGGTGAAATTTCTTTTCCCCGCCGGAACGTTACGGGAATATTTATTATTTAACCTTCTTTGTGAGAATACTGGCGAGATACCCTAGGCTCGAGCTCCGCTGTGACGACGAAATACACTTTGCCAGTGGTTTCAAAAGGTGTTACACACTAAAGCTGAATTTATCAATTTATTCTTGCGTGATCTACAAGGCGCTGTTTTCATGCTGATGAATACAGTCTTCCATCAACAAAGATTGAAAATTAGTTATACAAGATCGACTGCTTTTGAGGAAATAGACCACTGATTCCAAACCTGTGGGTCGAGACTCCCAAGTGGATCGTGAAGTGTTTTCTGAGAGTTCGCCACGGTTTTTGGGTCATTTTTCTTTAATATTATTAAGTTAGAATTATATTCTGAAATACCTATTTTTAATGTGTCTTCTTTACCTTATTAAATTTACCTTATCTTATATGAGGGAGGGGTGTCGCAGGTTATTTGAGTATTATAAAAGGGGATCGCGACTCAAAAAAGGTTTGGTGATAGCGAAAGTAAAAATTATAATTACCTTACCCCCTCTATGAGCAAACAACTCAGGGTTCTTCATGAATTAAAACTTCGAAATAGAAGGCAAACACGGATTACGCAGAGGTGAATAATATTTATATAATTTCTTACAATTAATAAAAGTCCACATAACCAACACTACGTTTGAAATCTTGAAGATAACCTCCAAAATAATCTCTCACAACGATATATCTTGCCACAAATCATTGGGTACATATATATATTCTTCGTTTAATAACAAAAAGGGGTTCGCTTTCAACGAGAAGGGAGAAAGGAATTTTGGGTACGCGTCTGTTCTTTCCTTCCCCGATTGGAAGCCGCCCCATCGTTTCGCGCGGGATATTTATTTATGGACCCATTCCCCGACGACAAAAATCGAACGCCCGTTTTGCATAGCGATGACGAGACGCAGTTGTCACGCGAGATGACGGTACTTTCGGAGGTGGCTGGCAGATTTTTAATTAAAAAACGAATTTCAGCGTACGAGGGACTGGTACCTATCGTGATGCCCGACCACGCGACGTTGACGTTATTCCGCGTACAGCGGGAATATCCAAATCGAAAGCAAGCGACTGCAGTCATTAAATGCGCAATGGTCTGCTGAAACGAAGCCGAAGTGTTTTCCAATATATCCCAACAATAGGATTTTAAATATCAAAGTCGATTAAATTCTTTAATGCGATACCTTAACCCTTTCGCTGTGTATTTAAACTTTGGAACGATTCTTGAAAAGTGGAAGGAATAAAAAAGTTTTTAATTTACTACTTACTGTTACCGATAGAATTGCCTCAGAGAAATTAACACTGGGCCAGATATATCGTAGAACATTGCTGATATGAATATGACAGTACAAGAGGATACATTTTTTAACGCGTATGTTGCCAAGACTATGCTCGGTCACTTCTCGATCGATCGCTTGTTATACGATCGAGCCGCGTTTAATCAATTCTCGAGTGCTATCAATAAAGAGGATTGTTCTGGTATAATACTGATTTTTCTTGTATATAAATATAGGTACCTATAGGTCTGTCTTGATCGAGTCTCAGAGACAATGTGTCTGGCCATCGTGTCGAGCCGATCGCGCAGCGCTGCCGAATCGTGCAGCGTCGTGTTTCATCGGTCGTCAGTGCGCACCGTTGCCACGAAAGAGGCGCATTCCTTTCGGGCTACGTTTCCAAGAAGCGTGCGATGTTGTTGGGACGCAACAGCGTGGACAAAGTCGAAATCCTCCCCTTTCACTCTAAATTCTACTATATTACTGAATTTACATGTACAATGCTATAATAAATAATAAACACGAATAGTAAATTATTACTATTATTAAATAATAATACCTAAAAATAAAGTTTCATTTGGAAACTAAACACTCCAATTTTTCAACATAACAGTCGAACAGACGACACGTGAAACTTCCGGCCATCACCGACCAACAGTGCTACGTAATTTTTGTCGGGAATGTACAGGCCTGCAGAGGTTCACCGAGAAGGAAAATTTCTAGCCAGTCAAAACACAGACAGCCAGTTGAAATTAATTGGTACCAACGAACCGACAAGTACCCCGAGGGTGGTGAGCAAGTCGCTTTTAAGCGATGTTCGAAATGAATCGGATCGATGAAACGGAAGCAACGAGTCGGTATAATCGACTCCAACTATTCACCGTCGAGTGCTGTTTTCTCAACTCGTAATTACACCGTATCGGCCCCGCTAAATCTCCCCCTCTCTCGGAAACGGCGATATTTCTGGCGTTTCGTCGTCGCGGAATTACTTATCAAATTCCGCGGACGTTTGAAATGTAGGTTCGCCGTCTGCAGGAAGCAGCATCCATCGGACGCCCGGCGTGCAAATAGCAGCCAGCGTTAATTGAGTTTTACTTTGCCAAACACGACTTGACGCGAGTTTCCACGATATTATGACGGGCGTTAATGGCGGCCAGCGTCGCATTATTGCGCGCACCATCGTCTATTTGCCGTCGCATCACGAAGATCGTTCGATACCGAAGCGTTTCCGCTGACGATCCGCGGCCGTTCCTTCGACGACAGGTGTGGAAACAAGATTCGAGGAGGTAGGATGAAGAATGGGGCGCAACAAGTTGATATTTTTCGCGTAGCTGGTGTGCGCTGCTCCCGCGATCGACGCATTTTACTCCATGAACTTCAAGTTAATGTCAGATGTGTCATCTGAATTGAGTTAACGCGAGCGAAATCGGGGGAGATACTGAACTCCAGGTGACTAAATTGAAGTACCATTAGATCGACCTCTTCGATCTCTCTCACCATAAGGAATCCCAAACCCACCCAGGAAACTAACGATTTCTCTAAAAGAACCACTAACATCACCCGTGAACGATAAGATAAAGACACTTTAAGGAGTTAGACCACCTTGGCCAAGTCAAGAAATATCGCATCTTTGGGAATTTATTTCTAAGTGACAAAAACACTTTTATCGATAAAAAATTTTCAACGAAGATAGAGACATCCTTGAATAATATATACAATTTTTTTTCAAATATCAAAACATTCCGAAAATTTTAAATGCGTTTCTCTCAAAACCACGTTTTCCGAAACGGTGTGCGCTGTAATTTGAGTAAAAATCTATGAATTTTTATACAATTTTCCACAGATATTCTTAAATGTATTCTCTATCCTTCGACCGTCAATTTTTTCGATTCTTTGAAAAATAACAAAATAGCTACACTTTGAAGCAAAAAGGCCAAGGTGGTCTAACCCCTTAAGAACATCCTCTGCTTTCAATTCTTACCAATCAGGGGTGGGCTGATATCCAAAATGATGGATACCCGAATATGTTTACGTGTCGACAAACTTTCGGGATCTCAATAAAAAATTCCTTCCTGACCCGACACGAGTCCGAAATATCCCGGTGTACTTGTTATATTAAAAATTTAAAAACACCGGTGAATTTAAAAATTTACCGGTAAATCCCAGCATTTACCGCTACGGTGCGGTAAAACTTTTACCGTAAAAATCCGAAATATCTGGTAAAATACCTATTTGAACTTCAGGTACGATTCTAGGTTAGATTGACATTTTTTAACACATTTCTCGTTTTGGGTTGAAAATGTTTCCTGCAACATTTCGAAATTTTACCGTCCCGTAGCCATAAATGCCAGGATTTACTGATAAATTCTAAGATTCACCGGTCCTCGAAGTTTTACAGTAACACATCGGCGAATGTTCGCCGCGCAACGTCTTCACAGTCCCAGAGGAACCGTTGAGCTTCGATATCGTCGTTTAGCCCCGATCGATCAAAGGAATCGCGATTTACGACGTGTCGAAATTGCACGTTGTTCCGTCCAGCGATTTACGGGTACGTCAGCGGGCCACGAACAAGAGTATCCAGATCAGGGCCCCCCTCCCGAGGGCATCGGGGTGACTTGCCGCTTATTACCGTGCCAAGGCAATTTATCGTGCACCTGTCAGCGATCGCGATCTCTTTGAAGGTCCCATCTTGACTGCGGAGGAAGCCACCCTCTCGTCGTCGGGATCCACTTCAAAGGGAGAAACTTTCGGACTGATCCCCCGTCCACGATTGTCCCAAGGAAAGGGTGGGCCGTTTATTAAAGGCCGATTCTCAGCCGCGGGGATGTTCTTCACCGACACCGATCCCTTAATGGAACACAGAGGCTGCGCTAATTAACGACTAAAGAGGGGACAATGAACGATAGGGGAAGAACAGCGCCTGGTAACTGGGATCTTTCGATCAACGGTGACCAGATTATAAGGGGGGCGTTTCTCCGCGATGTCGGAGGTTCTCGAGGAGTCCGCAGGTGTGCGCGAGTCGCTGGGTCGCTTTGATCTCGGTGAAATGCAACGATGTCTTCTGTGTTTGCAGCGTGTTTAGAGGTGGATCTGAAGAGACGTCGCTTGAGGGGGGGCGCTTCAAAGCGTGAAACGTCGAGGTGCTGTTCGTGGTATCGATGACGCGCAGCTGACGGTCATGCGTGGGTGTTCTGGACGGGGCCCTTTGAGCGGTGGGGGCAGTTGGCGCATGAGAAGGGAGAGCGAAGTCTTTGCACAGGCTTTGGAAGTCTGGGCGCTAAAGACGAGAATGGTCTTTGATTCCGGTTTCAAAATTCGTCGAGTATATACGACTCGGGTACTGTATTCTGCGGACGGCGGTGAAAATAGCTGAGTATGAAACTGTTCTGGGCGAAATTATTAAGGGGCCTCCCCAGTTGGACGCTCCGAAAATAAGGCAAATATTGGGGAATTTTTTAAAAGAACAGTACTCAGTATTTTTATTCCAAACTTTGTACGTTTATTAATTGATATTCAAAGAATGTGCTCGAATTTTTGTATGCGATAATAATAATAGTTTTGCTGAAAGTTACAGTTGCGAACTAGAACGAAGTCATTATTTGCTAAATTCGAGTCCTGCAACACAGAAAACTAACGAATTCTTTTCCTACAAATGAAAACTTTCTTCGTCTGTTCATCAATATTTTTTATTTATTCTAAGTAATTCATACGATAACCACATTCGTTTAGATTAAGAACAGACAGCAACAAACATTTTTTTCAAACCTCTCTTACTACCACCACTGTAACATTGAAAAAATCATTATAATAGCATAAAAAAATTGAACACATTCTTCGAAAGTCAATTAATGAACATGCAAAGTTTGGAATGATAATATCCAATAGTTTTGTTTTTAAAAATTCCTGAAAATTTGCCTTATTTTCAGAGCGTCAAACTAGGGATACTCCTTAAGACACTTGATTTTTTTAATATTAAAAAAATCGAATTAGAATAGTCAATCTTCATCTGGATCGTACCCACCTTCGAAATAGCAGTTCCGAAGTGTCCCGCTCGCGCATAATCCGATCGCAAATGCAACGGGCGCCCTTCTGTGATAAAGAAAAATAGTGAAACGTTCCTTCCATTTCCCCCTTCCTTCCCGTTCTAGCCAGACTCCGCTCACTTTCCATATTTCACTGAAACCACCCCTGGCTGTTCTCTATGGAAGCCAGCTCCAAGGCCGTTGGACGAGTCGCGGGACGGAATTCGTCGGACAGTTTCACTTCCTACCCCTCTCTTTTGAATATTATATTCGCGTAATACTTTGACTGGCGACATCGCCGCAGGAATATCGGCATTACTCGCGGAAACAGGACAAGAAGCAGCACGGTGCCGCATGAAACGGAAAGCGATACCGCTTGGGCGTAGAGGGTGGCCGGCAGAAGGAGAAAGTAAAGTGGTTCTTGCAATAAGGGTGAGAACGAGCATGTGCGGTCGCGGGCACATGGAATGTACAGGGTAGACTCGTGTAATCTGAGCACTTGAGATTATTCCCTTGACATTTCAAAGGAACACAACGCTGGAAACAATTGGAAGATCTCTTGTCCGAAGAATAAATTAGATAAATATTAGAAGGATATTTCTTTGTATAGTATCATTAATGTCGGAGAATTTCTACTGAAGATTCTGTTTGAAGTTGGTCGATTTACAGTGGATTGGAAGCGAATTAACATTTGTGCCGGTAATTATGAAAGTGGTGTAACTCAAAAGTCTAAAAAAATTGAACTCATCACTTACTTTCGGCTTACTTTTTGAGTCCCGATCCCCTTTCATAATATTTAAATAACCTGCGAAACCCCCTCCCACATAAGTTAAGGTAAAGAAAACAAATTAAAAATAGGTATTTCAGAATACAATTCTAACTAAATAATATTAAAAAAAAATTCCCCAAAATTCGTGGCGACCTCTAGAAAACACTTCGCGACTCACAGGTTGGGAATCACTGAAATAAGTGATAAATTCAATTTGTTTTTAAATTTTTTACTTACACCGCTTTCATAATCCCCGGCCTATTTATGTAAAACGTAGTCTAAAACCAAATAACCACACAAAATACAATGTCGTTTCACCCGAGACACCCTATATACATTGAAACACTCTTTGATCATTTTCTCTAACATTGACATGGGATTTCGCATATAATCTATACAGTAACCCACAAGAATCCTTCGAATCCTCCGTCGAAAACCAAAACTACCCCACGCCCCAATTACACCCCACATGCCCTCGCCACAAAATGTACAACCATCCCGTAGAATAAGAGGACCAGTCCATACGTTTCCATCATTTTCACTGTCGCACTTTCTCCTCGTCCCCCGTCCCCTTCTTCCCCCAACCTCCGTTCCTTTTTCATTTCCAGAGAGTCTGCAGCCCGCGTATCTCTTATAACCCAGCTCGTCCGCGGCTTTATTGCGCCCGTGATCTTTTCCTTTATTAAGGGGAGGCGAGAGACGGTATTTATGGATGCAATTATCGAGCGCGCAGCAGCGATTCGAGGGGTCGCGTGCAGCTTGATCCGCGCTTTTCTTGGCACGGCGAAAGGAGCCTAGCCACGGGTTGGCGTCGAATTTGGTTCTTGCCACGGACGCCTATCAAACGGTACGTTCTTGCGCCGTTCGGCGATCCAGAGGGACGCCGGGGACAGCAGAAAAAGGTAATTGCGTGTAATGCAACTTCGCGGATGCGCGTAGCCGCGTGGGTGGAAAGGAGATACGTGCGTCCCGGCGCGGATTGTTCATTGTCCGGGGATCCACGCGTGAAATTAACGGCGCTTGCGAGGAATGCCGCAAAACAGGGAAGCGGGAGCGTCTGAGGAAAAGGATAACTGGGATCGAGATGGCGGGGAGATTTAGCGCGGTTGGCTACTGGAGGGAAGATCACTCTGTTTCTTCGAAAGCAGGAATCTTGGAAGTTTCAAATTCGTAATGTAGTTCAAATTCGTTGTGGTGGATGTATACAGATGTGCGAAATACAGTGTTGGAGAGTAGTGTCTGCCTGGAATTATGGCTTGCTTTGTCGTGCTGTTGGGTTGTCCCTTGGGAGTGGAGGAAAGGGAAGAGACATGGAGCAAGAGTTGAGTACGTGCGTCTGCGATGAAGTAACATTTGAAACCGCGTTGAAACATGTGCAATATGCTGCGTGGGACATGGCGAACGCAGGGTTTCGTGGAAAGAGGCGTTTTTGGAGGTTATGGCACGCTGAAGGGACATGTTGAGAGGTTTCTGGAGTGCTTGTTGCACATGTGAGACTGCGGCTTAGGAGACCACTGATGCGGGGGTACAGAAGCTCGTGTAGTATCGACTTTTCATGCAGTAATTTATGCATTCCTTCCATCTTTACATAACAGTTTATGGAGGCTTAGTTTGCGGAGAACTTCCAACCCTTCTTTCAAGAATTCTTTCGACCGGCAATGTAAGGAGAAACGAACAGGAGGCTATAGGCAACTGTGTAGAGACAACAGTTCAACAATCTTCTGTATCAATAAATTAGAATGTAACTTCCTGTCTGCTGCAAGTTAATGACTTTTCTAACTTTCTTTCATGGATACATGTAATTGATGCTCTATGCAAGTGACTGCATAGATCTGCTAAACTGCTGTTTAAACCTGTGTTGTAGAGGATTTGAAAGATTTGAAGAGGGAATAAACTTGAAGACGATTTTGTGTCATTGAATTATTTTATAGATTCCTCTGCAAAAGGTGGAAAAATCGAATACCAACGGTCAAGGTAATGCAAAAACGCAAATAAAAAATTTAGTAATTTTATTCTTTAACTAAAAGCTGTCCACATTGTTCCCAGAGTCGATAATATTTCAATCGTTGATCGAACTTTGAGAAGCCCCATTCTACTTCAACTCTCATTATTTAAATCTCCAGAGCTGCAAGTGAATTTTAAGCAGCCCCACACAAACTTGGAAATCATTCAATTCCCTCACATAAATATAATAAGAATCTCTTAAATGTTAATCAAAATTTGCAAAGTCCACCATATACATAAACTCCACCCTCCAAAATTCTAAACGTACCGCATACACCAGTAATCTTACATAAAAAATTACAACCCTTCACAGAGACAATGAATTCCTTCGCCAAAACCTGCCGAAAGTCTCTGACAACCCTATTCCCGCTCGAGGATCTGAGTTCCCGCAAGAATTTTAAATAAATTAAAAAAAGAGGGGCAATAACCCCGAGGACATCCAGCAACCCGTCGTAAAAGCCAGTGCAGGCAGAAAATTTCGTGGCAGCGGGTATCTCGTCGAGCTGTTCCGTCGCGGGAACAACTGGTGCGTGGCAGGAAACGAGGGGGGCCCTAAGGAACACCGACGTCAAATCATTTTACCGCGTTTTACGCGCGCCGATAAAAAGAGGATGGCAGGGACACGACGTAATATTCGGCCGGTGCACTCGACAACGAGTGAGGGAATTCTGAGGGAATTTCCTCCGCGCACGGTTCAGGAACAGAGAATCCTGGAAGTGGCAAGACCTGGCAACCGCATCACGAACCTCTGCGCCGAGGAAGGAGAACAGCGGAGACGATGGAGCCGGGCAACTGTTGCGAATCGTCGCCACGCTATTTTTATTGCGAGTCCGTGGGAGTTTTCGAGAAACACGCGCGCACAAAACGTCCAACGACTCGCCACAAGTGCACAATGGGATCCTGAAGGTTCCTGGATGCCCTTCTTCCCCTCCAAATCGTGGACCAACTTCGCCAGATTGAAAATGAGGAAAAGCAAACTAAAAGAATTTTGGAATTCTGGTTTCATGGTCACGCCGCTGTATATAAACGTTGATGAATATTCTCCGCGGTATTTTATCTTTGATAACAAATTCTGAATACTTTACAGCCACGCCACTGCCCGTGTGTGGAATATTTTCATCGTTATTCAGTGTAGAATTATAACGAACACAGTTTATAAAATAAATATCGGTTAATTTACCTTGCAAACTGGTAACGCGGTTATCTCAACACAGCAAGAATTTATTATAGATCAAAATTACAGAGGACAATGAGGGTATATACCCTTAATGAAAGGAGTTCGACGGAATTGTGGATTAAGAATCTTTTAACAGCCAATTAAACTGTTACAGAAATTCAGTGGTGGTTTAACCAATAAGCAAAATAAGCACGTGCTTAGAATATCAGGAGAAATAGGGGCTCACCGCACGGAGGCACCATAGAAATTTTTTAATTTTAAAATCTAACTTTTATTAGAAACACTTTTTAGTAAAATTATTGAAAATGCCTAAGAAATCGTACATTGCGTTGAAGTGATCACCCTGTATAAGGGAGCCTCAAAATCTTTTAAATGCTCAGAGCCTCTGAAGGTCTTAATTCGGCCCTGCCGATATCTATAAAGTATAAAAACACTATTAGAATAATATATATATACCATAGTTCGTGTGTGGTGTGTCATTTGTTTTTGTTTCTCGCGCTCCTGAATTTTAGTTGATTATTCTGCACGCGGCGCTGTTGCTGTTTTCTGTTTGTTCTTCCGTTCGCCGGCCCTCCGCCTGACTTCACTTCGTAGACTTCGCGGTTGTGTGTTGCGAGCGTCATTGCATGCGAAGTCGTGTCCGCCACGTGCAGCTTTTGATTTATATCGAAGACTTAGTTTAATTTTTCGTCCTTTCCTTTGTGTGTTTTTACGGACAATTACATGAAGTGAAGTGTATATATACTCTGCAGTGGTAGTTTTATTCGCAATAAACACTTTAGTGCGTTTTGCTACACTCTGAAGAAAGTTGTAAGTTCTGTTGCAAGCTCGCACTTGCAGAAGAAAATTTGTGCCTCTCCTTCGACGTCTAGTATCCCCCTGAAAAGGCTTGTCGATCAGGCTCGTACCGTTATTGGGACCACAGTGTATGCCTAGCGAGTCCCTTCTCGTATGACTGACATGTACGACGCCGCGCTGGCTGCACGCAAAAAGCTTACACGATATGGTTCAAAGGTCGTGAGACCGTCGACCTTTGGCATTGCCAGTCGCTAACCATCAACGAGATCGAACGGTAGTTCGTCCAGGCGGCGGGTCAGAGGCGAACTCGGTGGAAAGGAAAGGTAAGGAAATGCAATTAAGTGTATGTCTAGGTACCCCTCTACCACTGTGTAGAGGAATTTCAGCGTCGGGGGGGTTATCGAGCCATCTGCTGTGGCAACTTTCTCGAAATTCCCACGATCCACGCGCGATCGAACTCTCTGTACGCCATTTGCATCCCCCCTTGCGAATTTTCCTCCTTTGCGCTGTACGGTAGAAAAGCGTGCACTTAACTAGGAAGATTCTGTGATTAATTAATGGCAAGCTCCAGTTGCGCATAAAGGGTTGTTAAATGGGTGGCAGTTTCGAGTATGGAGATGTTGATTTTTGAGAGAACAATGTGCTAAATAGTTGCAGTATTTTTTTTTTTTAGTTTCGAGAGGAAGGAATGGCCCTTTCCTTGCATGAGGGGCAGGAAATGGATGTCGGTTCAGAACGGTAGGAAGACTCTATAGCCGTTCGCGGTTACTGGACAACAGAACGTTGAGCCGAGGAACGGTTAAAATTTCATGAAGCGCACTTCGCCGTTGCATTGATGAAACGTCGCGACCTTTGCTGTCACTTTTTTTTCTACGTCCTCCCTCTGGCGACCCATTAATTTTCTATCGCTGACTGAGGAGTTGAAAATGATTTGTCATTCCCTGCGGTTTCTTCGCCTGCAGAGGTGTACTTGCGTGAGCTAAACCCACCCCCGTTGAAGAACACTTATTGCGACCTCGTTTCCTGCCACTTCAAAGCTGATTAATCACAATTGTCGTCGCTAAATCCTCCTTTCTTCGTATTCTAGAAGATACACAGGGTGGATTCACCCTATTATAAATTAACACTGGAATACCAAATTACGGCTGAAGCTTGTCCCGAAGTCTCCTTTCAAGCTTTGTAAAGATAGATCTTCCATTAAAACGTCTAGACATTAAACTATGTCAAGGTGGGCATGATACACTCTTCCGTTTCATTATTCAACTGTTAAATGCTAGATAAACAGGTCATATAAATATTTTAAGTAAACGCCAGCACATCGCGGCTTGTCACCTTCGCGTATATTTTGTACAGCGGCAACGACCTAGTCGTCCTCGACGACCCTTGAGCTTTCCGCAGTTCCTTCCACGGCACTCTTATCCCCTTCCACAATTAAATATCAGGAATAATGAAAGAGAAAGAAAAAAGTAGTGTAAAGACGAGGTTCAGTCGTAAAACTGTTTTGCAACCTAACCTTATATAATCCTGTTCCAAAATTCTAGGAACAGACTATTCCAGAACTTGAGGGTTTTGTAAAACTTCGAAACATAATTTCTTAAATAAAACTTCTGGTTAAACTTAAAATCGAAAAGTGGTGCACCCGACTCCCCGACTTGGAATCCAACAGTACGGAACACTCAGCTTCCAGTTTCTGTCCAGAATTTTGGCTCAACTATACACACACAGTGGTTCAGCACGAAATTGATAAGAAATAAGGACACCGTCACTCTAAATTCCATTTGAAAAGGCTGAAAAAGTCTCCCTACAGCCGTCACTGTAAATGTTACAAAAAATGGCACAATAACCGAAGCTACGAAAGTACCATTCGACTGGTGCAAATAAAATGATAACGAACGTTTGTAGGGAAAAATTCGAGGAATGTCGAGGTGTCTCGTCTGGTTCGGGCATTCGATAATCCGTCATTATGAAAATATTTCGTGGGTCTTCAAAGAGACGACCCAGACTGGTCGAGAGGTGTCTGCCGATTTAATGAAAACCGTCGAACAAACGAATAAAATTTTCATCCCGCCGCGGATGGGCCGAGATATGAAAAATTCGCGAGGCGACCGCGTCGAGTGGGGCCGAACGAATGAAAACAATTTGAGCCGATGAGGAGCGTATTATTCTACTGGGAAGAGCTACAATTTCGCGGCTTCAAGAGAGGCAGTGTGCGCCAGAGTGCAGGCGAAAATGTGGCGTGGAACAGGTGAACAGGTGAATAATAAAACCTCGATTACGGAGCCATCGGGGGCTTGGCGTGAAAATTTTCTGCCAGTAGCTGCTGTGGCCTTTTTGTGAGTGGTCAAACAAAACGGAGGATAAAGCTATAGCAACGCTTCTGTTCTATAAATTGAGAAGAATGAACGTGGTACCATGAAAGAGCTTGTGAGTAATTCTATTATGCATTGTAGTGATTTAAAATAAATATTTCTCGAGCTTCAACTGTCTTTATTCAACCCTATCACACTTATTCAAGCTATAAAGTAGATACTAAGCTATTCTAGTTGAAACTGAGGTTAAGGTAACTATTACCCCGGGTCCTTTTTTGATCCAATCATGTTCCCTTTTCTTTGAAATCTCTTCTAACTGAAAAAAATACAATGCGGTAGTTACTAACGAGTATCCGCCTCGTTCACTGGCACCCTGCTAAATGTATACTTAAAGTAAAAGCGGTGGCAGGGTTAAGAACTGCACTAGTTCCCAAGAAGGAAAGGAACAGGAAAAACCGCTCTGTATCAAGGATCATTATCGTTAGCCGCGAGACCAACACACAAAACGTAGCCAGAGGGGGGGTTCGATCCCCTTTTAACGGGGGATGAAGCTAGTTAACCGATTAAAAGGGTTGGCGCTCCGCGTCTTCGAGCCGTCACGCTGGCAGACGTAAATCCTAATTATTATTTAAACCCCTCTATTCCACGGGCTGACCGAAAGTTCCTCGATGACCGGAGGCTTTGCACCCCGGGCGAAGGGGGTGGCTTTCAGCTCGCGGTGAAAGACCTTGGTCGTTTACATCGAGTCGCCTGTGCGGCCGTTTTCAACTTTCCGGGCATGTGGCCAACCGAGATACCCTCCCGAGAGTCCCGAGGTCCTCTCGTCCTTGAGCGTGCACAGAGGGGCGAGGATCACACCCTCATCGAGCCACCTCAGCCTCTCACGAGCGAGACCCTCTGGCCCACGTACACATCGAGGCATGTTCGGCGGCGTATAACTAATGGCGTGGCCACGGGGTTCGCTCTTCAGCCTGCTTTTTGACCTGCCAAGTGCCGAATGACACCGCACGCAGCGCGATTAATAGCTTCTGTAATTGTGTCAGGCGTCCTGAGCGACTAAAGGCGCGGTCTGGTGGCGATCGACGTGGCAGAATTGAAGGGGCTGGCGTCAGGTTGATTTTTCGAGGAGTGGAAAGTGTTGTGGTTGTTTCTATTTAGGGGAGAGGTGAATATTGATTCTGAGTGAATAAATGGATGAATATAGATGGTGTTTCCTGTGGGAAGGGTCACAGAGAGGAGGTGGAAGATTTTAGTAGACTACTTTTGGGGGTAGCTAGCTGTGTCAGTTAGAGCACAGTCAGGTGTTTGAGAGTAGTGTTATGGAAGATAAGATATTCCAACTCTATTATACAACGCATTTATCTCGCTATAACATTTTTGTACCTGCCAGTTCAAACTCCTACTTAACATGTTTCACCGCGAGATCGCTTCACCCCGAATTTGTGTATCGCATTTCCCTCGTTAGTTAGGAGCCAGCCATTTTTCGGCCGCCTGGCCGCGCCAGGCGTGCCGAGTTTTCGCGAGAATCTAATAACGGAAGCTGCTCATCGCGCGTTAACGATGTAAATTTAAAAGCCGACGAGGATATTTCACAGTCGTCGGGCCGCGGTGAATGGAGAGCGCCCCGCAACGTCGACATCCCTCGCGCTCCACGAATTCTATTTACATTTAATCTTCAGGCCGCGTTAATTCAGCATCCGCGGGAATTCGGGAAAAATCTGCCACTACGCCCCGTAAAAACTAATATTAGACGCCGGAGGGAGTTGGGAACACGCAACCAGCAAGTCACAGCCAACCAAATACAACTACATTCTCTATTACGAAGCTAAAGAAATCTTACGATCTAAAAAAGGTACCTTTGCCTCCCTTGCTTTGGGTAACAAAAAGACGAGACATGTTTTAAACTGAGATTTGGTAATCACTCACTGTTCAACCAGAAGAAAGTATGATTATAGTCGAAGCAGATTCGCGGTGCTTCATCCTCCTCAGCCATTTTCCTGTTGACATCTGCAGGGCGTCGAAAAATTATGAGACGGGGCAAAATGGACAAAGTCTTCGTGCCAGACGAAGTGGGAATGTCTCGTACCTTTTTGCAATGTAAAGCTTCGTGGTTTGGATGCAGGTAAATAGTTGAAGTGGCTAAGGTAGATGCACTCACACGCGAATATTATCAAGATCGATGTAGGAAGAGGTTATCAATTTTATTTTGACCAGATTAAAGGAATTTGTATGACTTAACATTGGAAAGAAAGAGATTATTCATAGCAAACCAGTGGATACTAACGATTGTATGTAATTTAAACAATGTGGACGATAATATGTTTAGTTAAAGTTAATAATTATTGCCTATCCCGATATAGCAACAACGCGTCGTTAGGCATGCCGAGAGAGGTTCTATCGCTATCACAGCCACAATAATACTAAATGCTCTAAGCGAACTTCGATAAGGTCGCTGGCGGTTGCTCGGAGTTTCAGAATTTCAAAACAATCTGTAGGTAGGATTAGCGGGGGACACGGTTGGCAATGGAAATTCAGACGCAATGTTTACGTCCTTACTTACAAGATTTAAGACAGTGTAACGTAATAGAACCGACTGCAATAAATACACCAATTTGTTAACATTTTCTCCTTTCTCTGCTTTCCCAAGAATTCCTCGATTTCATGCAGCCTGAAAAATGTGCATAACTCTGCTCGCCCTATAACTCCGGAATTCCCGTAACACTCGTATAGTCGTTCCTGTGGTGGTCAAAGAGAAATTAGCAGGGCTTGAAGTAAAGTGGACCCTACGTAGGGATATCGTTCGCTCTTGCATGTATAATTAGTAGAAACTCGGGTCAAAGAGCTTTCACCCTGACCCCACCAATTCTCAGCGAATCGCCAAGGGAAGATGGAGCCTTGGTAATTTTATTTCGGGTAATGGACAAAGGACACGTCCAAATTGCTTTCTGAGCAAGTCTGAATGATCTCGATCACACTGTCATATCTATAACAATACCGCAAAATTTGATGTATGAAACATGAGACAAACAGTGGGGGAGGACCTCTGACATTAAAACTGAGCACAAGTAAAAAAGAAATACCTATATAGGTATCTTTCAGATTGTAATGTCCAATAACATACCTAACATACCTATAAGGGAGAAAATGATCGATTTAGACTTTAACCCTGACCTACACCAAGTCTAGCCAACCCCTAACCCGGACACCCTAGCGACCTCAATTACACGCGTGGAAGAAAAGCGCGGGAAAATACGAACATAGTAGCTCGGGCGCGAATGAAGCAAGGGCCACGGTCTCCTTGGTCATCAGCCTTCCTGAGGCGTGAAAAAAAAGGTGTGAACTAGTCCAGAAAAAAGGGGAACGTGGTTATAGATGCTCACAAAAAGTGCCGTCGAAGTTGTAGGCGCTTAGAGGAAAAAAGAGGAGGGTAGTGACCCGCGGTCTTCTTTGGCATCTGTGCTCTTCCATCCGTGGCAAAAAGAGGAGCAAACAAGTGGTACTAGGAGAAATACGGACGACGGCTTGAGCGCGTCTGCAAGAGAGAGACTGGCGATGTCGTGGTCACCTGCGAGAAGGACGGGCGAAATAGTGCGTGCGAGAGAGACGGACGTTGTTGTTTACGCGTCGAAGAAAAAGGGGAGCCCGAGGCTGCAGCCTCAGGCGAAACTGGTTTTTTATCTGTGCTCGACGGAGCGCGAGGAAAAAGAAAGGTGTGAAAGACTAGGCCTAGCGAAATGGGGGAACGCTGCCGCGTGCGAGTGGAAGAGAGACGGCAGAGCCTGCAGGTGCGTGCGCGAAGGACAAACGGAGTTGTACGCTAGAGGCGAAAAAAGGGAGAGGGATATCGGATTTCATCGATGCTCGCTGGAGCGAGGATAGAAAGAGCAAGCAACTGGTACTAGGAAAGGACGCGCGAAGCCTTCGACGCTTAAAAGAAAGGCGAACGGAACTTTGCTGCGGTTGGGATCTTCGTAACATTGTAACCTGCTGCGTAATGATACTGATCGCGACATAACCTCCCGCGCGATCACCTAGGCGGCCGCCATGCCACCCAACAAGCGACGTTTATACGAAATTTAAAACTATCAAGCTAATTCTACCTGTGATGGTTATTGGTCCAGCAAGAAGCAGGGAGCTTTATCTACTCTTTAGATAGCTCAATAAAGGTTAACGATCGCGAGAATGCTAACAGGAACACGACAATCTGAACTCCGTTGACTCGAGTAATGGAAATGTGTTTTGGCGCGCAAAATGGGGGCGACACCTTCGACTCCCTTACCCCGCGATTTTTTAAACGCTCGCGGAGCAAGTTCGCGCCGATAACGTTAATGCAAGTAACTTGTACGCGGCGGGATAAAAAAAAATGGAGAAAGAAAAGAGGCCGACGCAATAGATAATAATTATTGTACGGTCGCGAAGGAAACGGAAGCTCGCGTGAGCGCGTGAGAAACGGATAAGCCAGGCCATGCTTTCTCTCTCTCTCTGACGATGCATGCACGTAGTTGGCGCAATGAGCCGTGATAATGTTTATTTCCGTCGGCGTAGAAACGTTGTCGCGTTCGTTTCAAACGCAAATCCCCCGGCACCCCTATCGTATCTCGATCGTGGCCGAATTTCTAAACGAAATCCTCCCTCCCCACTGGCTTCCCCGAAAGCACGGGTTGGTTGAGGGAAAGAGAAAAAGAAACGCGACACGCCAGCGTTCCTCGCCAAACTGCCCCAACCTGTGCCCCCTCTTTCTGTAGTTTTTTTTTATTCCACTCTCTCTCTCTCTCTCTCTCTCTCTCTCTCTCTCTCTCTCTCTCTCTGACCGCGTTTCACGAACGATTCGTAGCGCACGAAGCGAGTATCAGGCCGAACCAGGCTGGCATTATTCATAGATCAGATGTAGATTCGTACATTTATAATGCACGAGCGTGACAGCTAATCAGCCACCTAAGGTAACGTCATAAAACGTCCAGATAGCGCTGGAAAATGCACGGCTCGCGGCCACGTCCGTATTGCGCGCGGTATTCGTATCGCTGTCGGGATATTTTTATGGATTGGTTTTCAAGGATCAACGGAAATCTGAGTGCTTCGTGGAGAACGATATTAAGTTCTTCAACGACGTGATGTTACGTTCATAAACCTTTCTCTCGTCCTTGCTTATGTATACAGTGGGTGATTAAATTAATAGAGCCATAGTAAGAAAAATATGTCTCTTATGTTTATGTAGAAATAAAATTATCCAAGCATTAATACTTCATAAAAAAATAATAAGAATTCAGGTACCTATAATAATTTCATCAGCCACGCAGTCTCTCCTCCAGTAGCGAATTTAAGGAAAAAGGCCCAGATGGCAAACGATCTGAGGGACCCATTTGTCGGGAAAATGAGGATATAGTTTACTAAAAACAGGCTAAGTGTAGTAGTGCAGAAAAAAGTGTTTGGAGAAAATCACAATTTTATTTTGAAGGTGCGGTTCTGGGGGCCTACTGGGCAGGGGCCCATGGCGGTAACTGCTCATCGGCCGCCCGTTAAATCCGCCACTGCTCGCCCCACTTCCATTCATCTAAAAAGAACCGTCGAGTATCAATAGGAGCAATACAATTCCCCCACTAAGCACTCTAATAAAAGTACAGGAACGTGACAAACTTATTTCCCCCGTCGCAGAAGCGATTCACCTCTCACCAACCCAAGAAACATTCAGAAGAATATATCGAAAGGGGAAAATGGTAGGAATATCTGGTCCCGATAAATACCTCGATCCAGCTGAAGAGACGATAAACGCTTCCCAGATAAGCGTGGTTCTCTCCCGATGTCGCCTGAAATCGCGGCGCCACCGAGTCCCAGGGAAATGAGCGACGCGTTCCCTTAAAGAGACGGGAAAGTCACCGTTTGCGATTCAAACGAAGTGCAAAAATCGCCGGGTAGGGAGGTATGCGCCGGTTGAAATACACCCTCGCGTAATGGAAATACTTTGTGCCGGTTCGTGTCGCGGGCGATGCTGATGGTATGCGGAGCCCAGTGGAAAAGAAGCCAGTGGAAGGCTTCCTTTTGCTTTTTCCCTTGGATCTCCCCCCCCCCCCCCCCCCCACGCCTCCTGTCCCCCCGAACGGAAACCACAAGCACGAGTACGGGGGTGGTTACGGGCTACGAACACCTTCTGCCATCGGGTATTCCGATCTGCCGGCGTCTCGAGACTTTCTGGTAATGATTACCGCAACGAAACGCAAAAGGAGGAGCACAATAACGGCCTCCTGCAACGTGTTACTGCATCGCGATGTCCCCGCTGCCTCGTACTTTTCGCATCGGGAGTCGTACCCGGGGTGGAATTTCATAAGACTAATTTGTTGACTGGAGATCGAGTGAAAGGAGGCGAGGGTGCAGGGATGAAAAGCATTGCCCTGAAAGTTTCCACGAGATTGAATCAGCGATACGAGATCGTTGACGCTATTTATGAGAAACTAATTAACCGGATGGCGTGAGAAAATATTGCCCGAGGAATAGAGGAAAGGATACCGTTCAGTTATTGCGTTTTCCAGGGAAGGGAATCGAGTTGTTTCGTTATGTAACCAGTGCTGGAGGACAGATGATGCTGGTTCAATTTAGCGCTGTAAAGATTCGAATAGTCGAACTATTTGAATAATTCAAATAATTTCGAATAAGAATAATTTATTCAAATAAGTCCAATATTTGAATAGTACAGGGTGTCACGTCCCGCGACGTGGAGTCTACTATTATCTAACCCTTTAAATCGAATATATTTACTATTTCGTACTTTGGTGTATTGTAATCACCTAGTATACAAGTGTTGCCGATAAGGCATTGTAATCCGTAATCTACAAGAAGAAATCAAGTCAAGAATCAACGGACGGCAACAGTGAGCAGGAGGACCAGCATGAAGGAGGTAGCCGCACAGCTACTAGCCGCACACCAGCTAGCCAGTCGTGCGCACACAAAGGGGACCAGTGGACGCCAGCTGATGGGTCAGAGGCCCCTTCCGCCAGCGGAGTCGACACCTTCGCGAAGCTGCGCTCCTGATCATCGCCACAAATTTGCCCTCCCTATTATATCCCGTAAATCGAGCTCCAATACGGAACCGATGTATTTTAACTTCAATCCCTAGTATGTGGGCTGTACGAAACCAATCGTACAGAGCACATCGAAAACCCAGTAGCGTAAACTTCTAAAAAGGAATTAAAATAAGAATTTAACTATCGACGCTACTGAGGGTTTCGTATAACTGCAGAAATACGTCTTAAGTAAAGCAGAAGACACCGAAATAGGCGCGCAATAGCTCAAATTCTGCAGTAAACAAAACTCTCGGATAGCCCGCTGGAAAGAATTCTTCAGGTGGATCCCACGGCAGATGATTGGGCGATTTCATCTCCCACCGTCTTAATTGTCATGTGACAAACCTGGAGAAGGAGTGACCAATTGCCCTATAAAAAGGGATCGGACCACCCGCGGAGATTATTACCATGTTATAAAAGTTATCATGTTCAGTTATTATATTAATTCCTCATCAATCACACGTTAAAGACTACAAGAATCTTTTGAATCGAGAAAAAACAAAACAGTAATAAAAGTTGAAGTGCAGACATCGTAACGGTAAATAAAATTGATTTTTGTTACATTAAATCAGTGAGTGAAGTGTTCTACCTCAAATTCCAATCCTCTTTGATTTGACGTTTGTCTTTTGCTAAAATGAAATAAATTACGAAAATGTACACTGATAATTCACGGGTTGCGTTGAATGATGGTATTACCTATGAGCAGAACGTTGCCCGCGGTTTTACCAGAAATCAAGCGTAAACCTTGAGAGACGCGATTTGTAAAATATTAATAAATTCTAATGAAATATTTGCAATTACATCGAGCTTGCCTTCCCCGATGGTGCTGTTGAAGAGCAGAACGTTGCCCGCGGTAGCACCTGGTGCGGAAGGTGGAGATTGATGCATCGGTCAATTAATAATTGCTGTTTAAAATACCAAAGGACAAATGCCAAGGAATCATCGTGCGGGGCGACGAGTGCAGCTACGAAAACTGAATTGTTATTATCGTGAAGCGCCGGCGACCGGCGACGAGCTTCTTGGTATCGCTACACCTCCGATCGTCAGGCAAGAGATCGAACCCCCTGCATTTGGGCGAACCCTGGTTGTTGGCGAGTGGACCACCCCGAAGCCCGACCAGGCCCAGGAGATATCAGGGGTTTCATCAGGTCCCATCTATTGGAAGTTAATCCCAATCTCATAATAAGAAAGGTAGGGTACTTCACAGAATAATAATATTGAATATCAAAAACGTTGTCTCGACTATCCCAGAGCGTAAATCCCTGGATTAGCTCAAAAGCGGTTAAATACGTAACCTCCCTAAAAATCGCGGCCCCGAATAGGAAGTAGGGACGTAACACAGGGTATTCGAATAATTTGGAGTAGTCGAGTATTCGAAGAATTCAAAGTGTTCGAATTTCAGATCGTACCGAATACGAATAAATGTTTGAAAAACAAATAATTGTACAGGCCAATATGAAGGGGGATAAAGAGTGATAAAATATTTCATGCTCAGATTCCTATTCGGTAGAATCCGAAATTCGAATACTCCGAATTATTCGAATACCTACTCTTAATTATTCGAATAATCGAATTCTATTGATATTCGAATATTCGAATCTCAAATTCGAATTCTACTGGTATTTGAATATTTGAATTTTAGTGGTATTCGAATCTCAAATTCGCATTCTACTGGTATTCGAATACTTAGAATATTCGAATATTCGTAACAACTTCAACAAACCTCCTTATATTGAATATTGTATTGGTCATCCAAGTCAGATTCCCCTCCTTTTCGAACGTTTTACTTGAAATTCAGAAATCTCAAATTTCGCCCATTAAACTCGAACTCACACATACCAGTTCCTAGACGGTTCAGTGCAGTCATTGTCAGTAGTCTTCTTGTGTCAGAGTAAACTGTGCCGTTCCAAAGTAGGGAAACCATATTTCACCACTGATACTGACCTTATTGATCTATCACGGAACTGATATCTGTGAATCCGCTTTAAAACTAATCGAACCAAAATGAACTCTGTACAAGTGTACGCATTATTAAGCTTCCATGACGAGCGAATTCATTCCACCCATTGCAGGGGTACATACTTTTAAATGCCGAGTTTACTCGTCTTCCCCAGTTGGAGGGTTAACGTGGGCCATCCATTTCTCTTGACAGTACCCGAACACAGCCGAAATAATTGATCTTAACCTCGTGTAGCTTCCCCAAAACTGGTCGGAATTCGTTTCCCCCTCAGCGACCAGTGCCAGCAAACTCGGCGGTTTGCACGCAACGCGCGTAAAAAGCGTCTGGAGGATCCGTGCACGTGCCCGTGCATCGACGCTGGGAAAACAGAAGGTCCAAACAAGCCTAGATCCGCTGTCATCTTCGACAATCACGGGGCTAGCGCGCGTACGTGCAGCTCGGCAAATTTGCCCGAGCGAGTGTATCTCGGTCGGTGCGCGTGCTGCAAGTTGTGCAAACAGCCGGGCAAATAGCGTGGACGCGTGCTGCAGCTATGGAAAGAAAGTAAAACGCTGGACACACGATCCTGCCCTTCTGTCTCCCTCTCTCTCTCTGCTCGTTTGCTTTGACCACATTTCCAGCCGGGCGCAGCACGTATCTTCTAATTAGTCGCAAACAGGGAAACGCTCGGTTGTCCAGTCCCAGTGGCTGTGATTTCGCGCTGGTCCGCAGCCTTTCGGTTGGACAGTCGGTCAAAGTGGAAGATCCATGCTGGGACACTGACCAACTTCGACAGAACGAATAGCAGGTGTTCAGTGGAAGCGCTTCGCATAGGAAACAGTTGCGGGCGGTGTGCGTGGCACCATGGCAGTGAAAAAGCTTGTTAAATACTACTATGGACTCTGGAGGCCTCAGTGAAGATAAGAAAGTAGGGTTGGTGCCCGAGAATCGACCCCAGAACCACTTCCAAACACCCCAAGTCCCGCGTCGAGGGAAGCTACTGTTAGTTTTATTTATACGGAGGGGTTTCCTCGATTCCCCGAGACACCTGCTTCCTGGCCACCTGAAGTTCCGTTTTATCCTGCGGAGAAGCCAGGATTCCACTGTGAGTGGCATCGACGATACAAACAGTGAGCGGGGACAGAGAGGCGCCGCGGAACGTTTCGCGTGGATACAGAGGGACGCAACGGGGTGGGTGATTTGCTTAATGGCGGGATATTACGGTATTCGAAAGATTATCCCCGACGACACTTTGTCGTAACGTTCTCATTATGCGCAATTACTTTCACACGCTTCCCCGTCGGCTGCGGCGCGAATTAAGTATTCATGACGCGTACGTCATCGGTAATCGGCCCCTCCGCTTCCAAAGAAATTTCCCCGCAGCTCGAGTTTCCGCGCTGGCCGCGGCTAATTGCCGTCGTATACGGCTGCTGATAACGCCGATAGACTGGCCCCCCGCCATGTTTGGTCGCGTAATTTGCAGGCGACGACGGCGACACGCGATTTTATCCACGGACGAGTAAGGCGGGCCCCGAGCGCGGAGGCAGGGAGCGAGACGGAGTGGCGGTAGCCGAAGGAGGCGGAATTGAAGAGAAAGAGTGCTCAAAGAGAAGAGAAGCTGAAGGAGCGGGAAGAATAGTGTGGAAAATAGAAACACAAGGGGCGCCCTAAGGTAGCAAGAAAATGGAATAGAAAGGGCTGTCCACAGAAAACGCAGAGTTAAGAGGAAGAAGTTGGAACGATTGTGTGTAGTAGAGAGTGCAGTAGACCTGGAAACTAAATACAGACGGGGAAGAAAAGACTGGGGAAAAGGGGGAGGGTGAAAGAAAGGGTAGGAGCTGCGGTTGTGGGACCACGAATGCCTCATTCCTGGTATCGACGCAATTTACTTCCTATTACCGAGGCTCGCCAGTTTAAGGAGCAGCGCAACGCTGAAAATACCCCCGATGAATAATTCATCGGCAAAAAATTCAGCATGGCACCGCGGAGAGTGGCGAAAAAAAGGAAAAGCGGTTACGTAACGCGGAAACAATACCACGCGTGTCGAAGACCGACGAATTTCGGGATATCCGGCGGCGCACGGGGCAGGGTGGTTTCGTGACGAGCTGCGATAGTCGATGAGCAGGAAGGGTGGAAATCACCCACGTTTTCGCGAACGAGCCGCGCAAAGTTGCAACCCCGATGAATGCTCAGCGAGCAGAACGAGTCGCTTCGACAAATTGCGTAGGCGCGCGCGCGCGCGCGAGCTCGCGTGACTAGACGGCGTTTACGCATCGAACGCAACCCTGTCATTTTTTTCTCCCTTTCTCCCGGCGATCCCCGCGTCCACGCCATCAACTACCCTCTTCGCCGTCCACTTCTTCTTTGTGGGCTCCTAACGGGCGGCTTATGATTTCCTGTAATCACTATTCCTCGTTCTCTTTGTTCTTTCTTTGCTCTCCCGCCCCCTACTGTGCTTTTTGCTTTTTTTCTCGCTGGGGGAATTTGCTCCCTCTTCCTCTATATCCCCTTCTGTGCTCTATACTCCCTGTATGCCATTCTGTTACTCGATGTCCTTCCACGGCATGCCCCTCTATATCCTTTTATCCTGTAGTGTGTCCCACTATAACCTTCTACATCTCTCCATGTCCCCACATCCTTCTAGATTCCTCTACGTCCTTCGATATCCTTCCACGGTTCTCTACCTCCGCATCCTTCCAGGTCCCTTTACTTGCCACAACCCATCCCATCTCCCCCAGTAAGGATAACCCAACTACAGGTTCAAAGGATGGACCTCTCGGTGAGTACCAAAAGACCATCAAGGCAAGGAGACGGGATACCATTACATATACCAAAGTACACCGCTGCAAGTTCATCCTGGGCACAATTAAGGGATCGCAGGCCCATCCCTCTGTCGCGTACCATCCCCGTGCGCGAACAGGGGGCAAGAAAACGCGATAACCGCGATTAGGCGGCGAGCATCGGTAATCAGCGACCCGATGAATCCTTCATTTCTATTCATTAGAGGAAGCAGTCGTGTGTGCTTCGCCCAGGAGCGTACTGGCCCACGTAACGCATTGTGCCGGCTCGCGAGGGTAAAGCCGCCTCATTAATAAGTCAATGCTCATAATGCACGTGGGCTAAGTGGAGCATTAAGCGCGTGTGGGCCGCCATGGCGGAGCGTTTGCGAAAGAACGGGGTTCATATATCTCCAGCGGCCGGTTTCCCGCCTTCCAGCCGATCATTTCCTTCCACTGGATTACGAATCCCGCGGTTGAACGGATTCTGCCAAGCATCCACCACTTGGCTCACGAAACTGTGACAGGACATCCCGTTTGCACCGTCTCTAATGCCTTCATAATTCTAAATACGTTTCATCTTTTCCAATACCCCTTTTCTGATATAGGTATCCAAGGACAGAGGGTCCCCAGGCAGAGGCTGGTCTCCCCGGAACAGCTTCGACGTCTTCCAACGCATATAGCTCCGAGAAACAGCAGACGCCGTCACATTCCACCGGCAGACGCGACGGAACGAGGTGCACGATGGCGCAGCGTGGCCAGTTCAATCCAGGAACGTAATACACCGAAATAATTTAACGGTGCCCCGGCTATTGGACGTAAAAAAGTCTCCAGACTGGCCTGGCGCGGCTATAAAACGCAGCACGCGCCCTTCCCCCTCGCTGAGCAAAGGTTTAAGTATTACCTCTGTACGCCGGGGCGGATATAAGCCATCGGTTACACGCACGAATACTCTGCGACGCTGCTCGATGTACTTCGGATTTAAATGGTCCGGCCGTATCCTGTATTCACGATGGATTTATTATTGAGAAGCACGGATTACTTTCAAGAGATACCAGCGAACAGACGGGGGGGGGGGGGGGGAGAATGGCGTGGGTATCGCGGCACGCTTTATTTACGAGCAGAAAAATGCAGACACGAAGTATGGCCATCGAGCATCGCCCTCCCCCCTCTCCACGTTCGCCTATCCCATTTCTCTTTTGCCGCGGACTTCCCCCTTCCGCGTCGTTCCCTCGTTCTTCATTTGCCTAAAAGACCCCTTTGTCCACTCGTCTTCGTCCTGCTTCACTTGCAATAGCTTGGACGCTCCTGTGTCCTACGGTGTGCCCTCTTGTTCCATCGTCGACGGTCAACGATCAGGCAGATCATGAGGGGAAGGTGATGGAGGCTTGGTTTCAAGGGCCCAGGATTTCGATAAGGAACGCTCAAACGTAAGGACGCAAGGTTAATCTGGGTGAAATGGTTCGGGGCACGGTGGAATCCCGATAAACCTAGGATTGCTTAATTCGACGTCTGCTTGAAACGATCCTGCTTAATGGGGTGGTTTTAGATGTTAGGTTTCATCTGGAAGTTGCTGTTTGCGTCATTCTGAATGTGAGTGCGAATGAATGTGTTTGAATGTGGTATTCGATTTTTTGGTGGTCGAGGCTCTGTTACGTTACTTTTGAAGTTCAAAATTTTAACCTTAGCCTTGAGTTGACTTAAGGACGGGTTGATTATTTATTAATTGACATCAGGAGGATTTTGGAAACGACTTGATATACATAGGGGACTCTATAATCTGTATATCTTAAATTATTCCAGTGAACCTTGTACTTTGAACCAGGCGATATCACACACTGACTGAAGGTTTAAAAATACCTTCTAATTCCTACTTTTCCCTATAGTATCCAAGTCCCAATCTCAGAAGATCCCCGAAAGTGACCAACACTTGGCACTAGGCAACCCCACAATTAGTCCAAGCTGAGTATAAGATGTCTATCGCTCACAGTATTCAGATTCCAAGCTGGGAAGATGTCCGAAGTGTTCAGAGAGCCCTTAGCTCCACGATAAATACCCATGACTCTCCATATCCAGCTTCGTCTTGCCCACCAGCATCGAGGTAGGTACATCAGAATCTTCAACGCTGCCACCTCCAGCTGAAGCGCGACAGGCTCGACCTAACCCAGGCCGCTATCTAGATTCCTTCAACAGGACGTGAAAGTAGGCGCATCAGGAAACAAAAGGAGCATTATTCGAGACAAGCCAGAGACGTCTCAGACAGTGTGAAATACGTGGAGGCTACGGCTGGTGATAGATGGCCTCGAGTACCATTAACACCGTGTTAGAATGGCGGGACAGCAGAAAGAAGACGTGGCGAGGCGAAAAATCTGGATGTCCCTATTGTTGCCTCTCCGTTACACGTGAAACATCGACTCTCGCCACGATAACGACCAGCGAACGCGCGCTAATCGATAACGAGGCGAACTGAAAGTGCACCGCTATCGAAAAACCTGCCCGCCCTATCACACGAAATTCTTAGAATGCCCGGGTAAAAATGGCCACCCAACAGAGACACTGATACCTAGGAATTTCTTTGACACGTGACACTGCCGAAGGAGATTCATTGCTACCAAGTTGGCACGAAATTTCACGGCGAATACCGTGAATTCCGCGCGAGATTCCAGAGTTGCAACTGTGCTCGAAAACTTGCAAAGTATGGTATTGTCGTCGGGGTTTTGCGATACACCTAGGGGATCCGCGTTTCTACCGCTATACCCGGAATTCGGGAATAACGTCGGAACAGCGAGCTGGGAGAGTAAATTTCGGCGACTGCGTAATTTTTCCCAACGCCGCCAGCTGGATCAACGGTGGCTATGGTAAAGCAAAAAACGTTATCGCGGCCAGAGGGCCATTACAGGGGCTGGGAAAAAGAGGATAACAGCCCGGCGGAGATTAATGGTTAAGCGTCGTCAGAGCACGTCAAAGTCAGAAACACGTATTCGGGACCTGGTTCGTAACCAGGCCATCCCACTGGCCAGTAACGCCAATTTTTGCCGTCCGTTCGGCATCGCTGGGCGTAAATGCAAATTTTTTCTTGGACACCGGAACCGTGTCACACACTTTCCCGCGCACTCCCGCGGGAAGCAATTTTTGCACGACGGAATATCTGTCTCGAATTGACTGTTTGGTGCCCCCAGAAAATACGTATTTACTGTCAAAACGAAATAGCGAGCTGGCTCTGAAATTTAGCCAGGAACCGCTGCTCCAGGGAATATGCGCTGGAGCGCGCCGTAATTTATGCCGCTGAAAGTCGAAACAGCGTCTACCGATGAAAGTTCCACGGAGTCCGTCGTGCCTGTGCAGCTCGAGAGTAGCCACTGCCAATAAAAAGAGAATAGTGGGGGCCGGTTGATTGGTTTCCAAACCGACCAATTATCTGCAGGCCAGCGATAAATAATCCTCGGTTCATACTCCACCCTATTCCATCTTTTCCAGAGTCGTTCTCGGTCGACGGGGCCCCGAAGATCGCCGCTTCTTTATCATCCTCCTACGAGGAGGCAGCAGAGCTGAGCCAACAGAGGGGCCTCGTGTAACCATTTGTAATGGGACGAAAGAAATAAAAGGGACAGGTTGTCGGGGAGCTTAAAATGAGTAGATTTCGGTGGTAAAGCCATTAGGAGACTGTGTTGTGACAAGTCCCTTGAATCGACTTCGTTTGTGCCCCTGTTGGCGCCAAAGTGCGACAAACTGTGGACTTATGGAAATTTCTGGATAACGGTTGACTTGACAGGACTATCGGACAGAGTGTCATTCAGTCGTGTCTCTTTATACATTAACTTGAGATAATCTGCAGTGGTGCATGGCGTGTTAATCTGAATCTTCATGTGGCCATAACTCTCACAGTTTTGGAATATAATTTAAAGTTGGTACTGACTTGGTATAATACTAATGATGAATCGAATCCACCATAATTCTACAGAAGGCTCCACCGCAATCTATAAGTCGACATCTATCCCAACTCAGTTAACGAAACTTATCTCCTGTGGTGGTCCTAAACAGAGTTGTCCAAGAAGTGCAAACGTCGCCCATCTCTGCTCAACCAAACGTTACTGAGATTCCATCAGAGAGACAAGAACCTGGACCAGAGCACACCGATAAATCCCCAAGATCCTGGAAACAGATTTCGTCGCGTCCACGACCACACCTGCACCCTCCCCGCGCCCAGGCAGAGCACACGGCTGGCCGATGCACTTCCGTTTCTTTCCGTAGGAGGCGCCTAGGCCCCCATAAATCCGTCCCCACCAACAGACTCTATAAATATTTGGACCCTCTGCCGTCTCTATATCCACTCGGCGTGTCGGGGTGTAAGGCGCGAGAGGCGGAGGAACCGTTGAATATCCGAGGAACACTCTAACCCTCTCTCTGGGCTTAATTAAGCCGTCAGAACTAGCGCGCAACATCCGAGCACGTGGCCATGTCAGATTTCGGGTGTAGCAGCCGGAATCGTGCAGCCAGCCAGGGCCGTTAAATCGAGAAGCATCTGTTTCCGGATTCACCGCCCGTGCCACTGCCCGTCTTCCTCGGTTGTCGTTTCAAATTTCCCTTCAGCCCTTTTTCCACCGTCCCTGCTGCGCATATGACAATGAGCAACGAAGGCGTCTCCACCTCCCAGAATTAATTAAATCGTTAGAGTCGTGGACACACGGTTGCCCTTGTTGCCATCAGATTACAGGTAAACACTAGGGTGAACGTGCACCGTGGAAAGATGGAGTTTCGGAGATCAAGCTTGTCAATCCTGCCTTTGTGGCCTGCTGCCCGTCTCAACTGCGGGAAATTCACGATGGGGAGGCACTGTGGCTTGGTGGTGGCTCGTTGGAGGCTTTTTCGTCGATAGGGGCTCATCTGATGTGGGTGGGTTTGAAGCAATAGGGGAATAGAGGTATACTGGGTAGTTGAGGTGTTTCACTGTAGAAACTGTTAACACTTTCACTGACGCGGGCGTGGTTCCACGCCGAGGGATGTGCATACTGAGTTTTTACGTTGATACTGCAGGCCAAAAAGAGAAATTAGGCGGTGGTACTCGAACCCAAGATCCGTGGGTCCTCTGTGCACTGGTCAGTCCTGTTACCAATTCCCCCAACGGTGACTCTCTGATGTCACTTCCATCAAAGCTCTCCAAATACCGAGCTAACGAGGGGCGCCACCTGTGACAATCGCACTATAGGTCGTTTCCAACCGCCGAATGCCTACAATACTTCTTGAAAATCGAAAGTGTTTACTTTGAAAACAAGCAATGCAAGGAATTCACTTTTTACGGTTTATGCAAAGCTTGCGTAACTCAAGGTGTTCCGATGAAGACCCAGAACACTTGGCTACCTATATCCCACTGTGTCACTGTCCTCACCCATACCGTTCTTACTTCCAGAGTCATTCAACTTTCAGAGAAACTGGGTCAATTTACCTAGGACTGCTTTGACTAGGCTATATAATTTTCCCCGTCACGGACGCCACCGACTCAAAAGATGCGGCACTGGATATTCGACGGGGGATTCCTTTGCCCCATCGGATCATTTTGAATGGAAGTTATGCATGGCCAGGCGCAAAAACACTCCTACGGTTTATAAAATCGTCGTCGCGGCCCCCGGTGCATAAAACTCTGGTTCGAAAAGTTTGTCCATTACATGGTCGGCTCGACAGAAATTTTAATCAAACTTTCAAATGAGGTTTCGCGAGAACTTCTTACATAAGCTATCGAAAACGTGTTACTGCCGCCGCGACATGACGTTCTATCCCTCTCCCCTTGTGCATTATACGATCGCGGCATTATTATGTTATAAAATCACCTCGAGCCGCGCAATGTGACTCCGCGGCTGCCCGAACCAGTTACCTCTTATCAACGATCGCGAGGAGCAGCAGAAAATGTGGTTCTTCGTTCGTTCGGTATTTGAAATTACATAAAGAAGTTGACTCGCGTAGATCGGAGAGGGAAGCTGGAGCCAGTGGCGAGTTACGTAAATGCATATTGGAGCAGGTATAATAGTTACAGGATCCCGCGGTAAATCAAACTCAAAATTTCCGCTCCCCGTGGGAAATGCTAATATCCAAACTACCGTGAAACCTCGTTAATCCGGATTCCCGTGTAACTAGAACTCTCCTATTCAAATTAATCCTCTGTAACTGATTACTGAGTTTTATTGTACCCGCGACAAGGCGATACATCAAAGCGGAGAAGCTACACGGGGTATGTTAACTTCCTCTAGAACCGCAATTATCTACGAGCTCTGTGAGCCAAAATTCTCTAGGTGGTTGATAGAAAAAGTACTCCAACGAAACACCGCGTTGCAACTACCCGAACACCACCAAGACAGCCGCCCATCAAAGCTCCATGTCTTGTCGAATTAGAGTTTAGAGATTCGAGCATCAGAACTGGCATTGCCCAATAAGACACACTGGTGAGCGGTTAAGCCGATTATTACGTCGCATTGTAATTAAATGTGCGAAATTTAACTTCCCTCATCCCGCTTGTACCTCGTCCATCATCCCCATGCCGCGATTGGAGCTGCACAGAGCTTCGTCCGTTCGAATTTCGGAAGCGCTTCCGTCGGCGAACGAAAAACCATGACGGCAGTGGTGAGGCGGGTGAAGTCGGCGGCGTGTAGCTCGGAACCGATAAAAATTTCAGCGTACGTCGCCCCTCGTTGGGGGCTCGTTTCGCTCTCTAACGTGGCGCGTCTTCGCCGCTTTCACGGGGCGGCACAGAAATTACCGGCTGTTTGTTGTCCGCCGTTAAATAAATAATACGCGGGTCGTTAGGTTCCCAGAGGAAGGTGCTCGCCCCCGGGAGGCCAATCGATGCCATTCCGCGGCGAGCTTTTCGTCACGGGGACACGCAACGCCGTCCCCCTCGTCAGCGACGTCCCCGGGGTGGAGGCGACGGAGGACGGGATGAATGGGAAAACTTGAGGAAAGAGAATCGATCTTGAGACGGCGGGACGGAATTCTGACGACGTGTAACGAGGCGTCGAGTTCGCGATGAGTTTGTCGCTGTTTCGCAGTTTGAAGGACTGGACGGCATCGACGGAGCGGGGACTTGAGGAGATAGTGGTGGTGGTGGTGGGAGAGTGAAAAGGCAAACGGTGGAGGAAGATTGCAAAGATTATTTTGGGGGTTGATGTGGAGGGTCTGGTAGTAGTGATGTTCTGGTTGATGTGGGTGGTATGATTGGTGTAGTTGGTATGGGTGGGTTGAGGCTACTTCAACTGTCAGATACTGGGGACGAAAAGACACTGTCTAATTCCGTGGAACAACACAGTGGATCCTCAGTTTCCTGCTCCCCGAGTTGGAATAAGAAATCCGGCGATGAGGATTCACTAAGATTCAGCTGCCAGCTGACGAGATTTCTCGTCCAGACGGGGCTCCAAGTAAAAAGTTATCTAGGCTCGTCCGCGGAACTTCCCCGAAATCGTCCAATTACCGCAGAACGTATTAGGCTAATTAAAACGTCTGAGGAGCATCAGGCGTGCAGGGAACGCGGAAGAGTCGCGGCTGAGGGAAGGAAACCGCGGCCGCGGTGTAATCGACTCAAAGGGAGATATCGTGTCGCCACTTTGTCGCGATTAAGTGCTCCACTTTCGGACCACTTCGCGTATTACCGTAATTGATTAATGGTTTCGAGTGCGAAGCTTCAAGTTCAAAGTTGCGCAACGAGGAACGGAGCAAAATAAACGATACACCGATGATTAACGAGAGAAGTGGAACAGGCCCTCGAAGCAGCCCGTTCATTCTAATCAGAAGGGAGCTCCACTTGTTCCGAAGACCTCTATCCTTGATTAGCGCAGCAGCTCGTTAACGGGCGAGCCGACAAGCGTTCCCTGCCGAATCAATTAACAGAAGGACCCCGAATTGGCAACGCGCCTGGCAATTATCGCGTCCCGGCGCGCATTGTGCGTGTCTCGGGCGCGGGCCGCCGCGACGCGCCCGTAATTTCGCTGCGTGGACAGCGAAGTTTGCGGCCTGATTGGCCATTGGGCGCTGAAATAGCGCTAATTTGACAATAGTAAGTGGACGGGGAATCCTCCTCCCTGGCGTACGAGCCCCAAGCGAGTGGATGACAGTAAAGGAACGCGCCAAAGGAGCTTGGGAACTTAAAAGAATTCGGAGTTACGTTCACCTAGGCGGCGCCACTGTCGTGGCGCCCCAGCCATGAAATCTCCGTTCCCCCGTGGAGGAACGCGAATTGTTTCCGGGTCGGAACGTTTGGAATTGTCGCCAGGATTGGAAGCGAGTGAACTTTAAACGCAGTTAACGGGGGGATTATACTGCAATAGCGAGTAAATGAAAAAGTTAGCGTGGTAATTGCAGCTCGGCTGACGAATTCGGTAGCGGGGAATTGCTCCAGCGCCCTGATCGAATTCAACAAACGTTCCTGCTCGCGGAATAGTCCACCGGGGAAACTTTTGTTTTTCCAAGCTGTCGCGTGGCTACTGGCTAGCGCGTCAACTATTTTAACGAACCTCGGAATCAGCCTTGTAAATCTCCTTTCTTCGAGCGAGAAGTTCTCGTTAGGTTGGACAAATTGTGGGCAGTGGCACGAATTACCATCCTCCTTCACGAATTTCATCGCAAGGGCTGCGAAGGAAGCTGTGATTAACTTCGCCTCGCTTCAAACTTCATTGCACGCTTCCGACTTATAGTCGCGCAGAGTCATGTTCCTCCTGGTCTCGTCTCGAAATACAAAACTGAAGCTCACATGTTCCGTTTTTATTAAGTACAATTACGTCGACTGGGCGGACGGTCGCACTGTATAGTCCACGACTCGCCACCATTTCCCACTTTCTGCTCCTTATTATCATTAATAACGCAGCGGGGGAACGCCATTAATTCACGCGCGACGCTCCTACAACCCACTCAGCGTAACCTTGACTTCCCGTCGGCCATAAATAATCGGTCAGCGTGTCGCTTGATAAACCAATTCGCGGCGATAACCCCCGCCAGTGTCAGGTTCACGTGGCCCCGTCCCTCTCAGCTTTCCCGCACAGCTAACGAGCCAGACGATCCAGACAAATTTTCGCGCACACCGTGACCCAGGGCCCGAGGAAATGTGGCGATACGTGGCCGCGGTTCCCTTACACGGACCACTGAACTGACAGCGACCAATTAATAATAACGAGAGGACGTTTCAGGATTACGAGGAAATTATCGCTTTTAACCATGCTGTGCTGAGCACCGCCGAACATATCATCGGCCAGGCCATTAATCCATACCCTCTCCTCGCTCCATTGCAATTTCGTACGGCGGACGCGCTCGGCTCACGCGCGCGCAACACACGACACCGGACACGCACCCCCGCTGATTTAATTAGACAAATCGCTCTGTCTTCTGGAACGGGGGACCTTTCACCAGCTCGTCTGGCCAGCGGCATTAAATTCCAAGAGTACTCTTGATCAACTTAATGAGTCCAGGCTACTAATTGATGTTGCATATAGCAGGGAAGTGTAATTTTGGGTGAGGTCACTTTGGTGGTCGGTTCTAAGAAGATTATGCGGGAAGGGGGATCCTGTGTTAATAAGGAAATCGCATGATAGAATTGAAGTCTCGCTTTGATTCATTGAAAGGTAGTCAAGAGGTAGTTGAAGATCAGAGGAATTTGGTGTAAAGTGCTTCGAAACAGAAAAAGGAAAATGAAAATCGCCTCTCATCTTCACCGAAGCTGTTTTAACAATAAATATAAGCTAGTATCAGTGCATTCATTTTAAATCTCCCAAGCCAACTGCTCCCTAGACTTCCCCCCTTAATAAACTACTAAACTCCAGAAGCTTGAAACATAGTACCATAAAACAGTCCACCTAGCAAACGATATCCCAGAAGAAGGTGCACGAAAGTGGATTCACTGAGGGCTTTTGACCACATCCACCCGCACGAGCAGCCCCCTCGCCCAACCCGTGGCGGGTTACGCGTGGAACATCCGCGATTCCGTCGCGACCAGCGCATTCATTTCGCCCCGCGCTTTTATTTGCGAACGCGGCAGAAACAAACGGACCAGCGCCGAGGCCAGGTGAATAATTAGTGCGCTGAAAATGAAAGTCGTCCGACGATATTTGCTGCCGGCCTGATCACCCATCCCCTCGCTCTTCCGCCCTTCTGTCGCTCATTCCCCCTCCGCTGACCCGCGAGCTCACAATTTCGGCTTTATCGCAATTTCATTGGCCCCTTTTCATTGGCGGAGCGTGGATAATCTGGTTAAACGGCGACCGTAGGTACTCTGGCGCCCAGCGATCGATCGAGATTCACCATTCGATATCTGTCGGATGTTCTCTCCCCTGCTCCCACTTCATCCACCACTTGCCTCTCTATCCACGCATATCTGTGTTCATTATACCGACGGAATTCCGACGCTGCGTATTAGGCGAGCAGGAGATCGTTCAGTTTTGTAATCGTATGAACGGCGATCGCCGGGAAACGCGGCCTCCTAATCAAGTGAAACGATAATGAAACTATCTCGATAACGCCCGCGCAACGGCCACCCGGGGCGAACGGCCCCCGTCGATTTGAATTGGGAACATTTTTTAACAGGCTTCGCCGTGGCAACGGGGTCGCGAGGGCGCAAGTTTGCGGCAATTTTGCCGCGCGGTATTTTAATTTAATTTTAATAATTCCTTCCCATTCCTTTTAAATAATGGGGACACACTGGGATATTCTTCCCCGGCTGGGTCTTTGCGCCCAAGTTTCATGCATCTTTCATGACGATCCGCCGGCGGGGGCAGGAAGAGCGCGGAGGAGGAAGTTAACAATGGCCACCGTGACGCTCACGTTGCCTCGCGACGATAAGAAGTGTATTTTCCGCCCCAAATCGCGAGCAAGTCTTTAATCATATCATCCTGCCGACCAGGCAGAAGAAGCATCCGCGATGGATGATTTGTTGCGCTCCTTGATCCACCTTCGTGGCTCTCAGCCGCCGATGAAGACTTTTAATGAATCTGCGAGTGGGAGAATATCTCATTGTGGACGAACAGGATTCGTTAAATTGAATCTATTAATAGGAAAATTGACTGAAGTGCACACGTAAAAAACCACAAAATTAGGGTCACCTGTTACTTAATGTGACTATTTCTTTCTTGGGGTTTCCCGGGACATTTTTTTTAGGGACCACCTCTATTCGGTTACACTGTTCCCAAAGTTAATAGAATTTTAATAGTAACCTTGTGGCTTCGGTTTCATATTAATTATTTTGTAACTTTAAAGAAGAAATACAGAATCGGGGACTATTACCGGAAATGGGAGACAAATGGTCACCTTACTGATACTGCATCCTTATCAGAAGATCCTCACAGGATATCTAATAAACAGTCGTTTGAAAATTCATGAAAGAAGAGGATCTATACTTTACTCTGTTCACTAGGATGCCCTGCAAAGAAGTTTCTAACGTTTACCGAATCACGGTTCAACAATTTTCTAAACGTCTAAGTGAATAACAGTAGGGGAGACCGGGGCTAGTCGACTAATGAGGTTAGTTGACTAATTCCCCATAACTATTATATTATAGAATAGATGGTGCTTTGATTAGCCATTTTAAAACATATGAATGACTAGCTCGCCATTCCATGTGTCGCCGTGGTAAAAACTCGCGTGTTGTATCGGTGGGAATAAAAAATCTAAAAACATCGACGGTAAGTAAATATTTCAGTTTTGACTATTTATGTATTTTTGTCCACTAAGTACAGCCGGATATTTTTGTCATGAATATATTGTGTAAGTGTGGTGCATTGACTATGATTTACGGTATTGTATTTTATCCGGTGTTTGGAAGTTTGCACGTACGACACCTAATATGTTAGCAATGTCGGATGGGGTTACTTGACTAAGCATATGTGGGGTTATTTGACTATTAGTCAAATAACCCCGGAAATTATTTTTTTCCCTGTTTTATCCAGTTTTGCTCTTATTAACGTATGAAAAGTCACCTTCAGTTGATAAAAATGTAAATCAACTTAATGAGCATCCTCCTGAAAACATGGAAAATGCAAACATATTGAGTCCTGAGCAGGTAAGGCCATTTCCAAAAGCAGCTGCGCGACAGAACACTAGAAAGGCTAGAAAAAAACGACACACAGCTATTTTAACGGACACACCTATAAAAGAAGCATTACAGCAAGAAAAAGAAATCATTCAAAATAAAAACGTCCACGTAAAACTAAAATGATTGAGAAGAAAGATAGGAAAAAGAATAAAGCCAAAAACGGTCGAAAATTTCTTTTCCGAAAAGAATGTCCTGCACCATCCACGTCATTCAAGAAAAATTTATCGTTTTCAGAGTCAGAAGATGATGCTAAATGCTTATGCAATGAACTTTATACTGATAGCATTCGTGGTGAGAACTGGGTGCAGTGCACACGTTGCAGCAGATGGGCTCACGAAAAATGCAGCAGCTCTAATATAGACTATTATGTGTGCATTAACTGTGACTCAGATGATGATTTGTAGGCCTAATTTGACCTAATTTTGAGCAAATAAATGTTTAATTTCTGTTAATACCGCTATGTTTTCTTACAAACGTCATTATAAATGTCAAGTCAACTAGCCCCATCATATATGTCAACTAGCCCCGCAACCGGGGTTTGTTGACTTACTGGACTCACTCTTGTAAATATAATAAAAACTATAACTTAGGCTCAATTAAATCGAATTTAAAAATTAAACCTGTATACCCAAGTAAATTTGTGAACTTTTGGTATACCGTAAGTCAACAAAATGCCAATGGTTGATTTATAAAAAATAGATATGTAAAAAATTAGCCAACTAACCCCGGTCTCCCCTACTCGAGGCAGTAAACGTTCTAGCAGATCTCGAAACAATGTATCCAGCAATAATCGATACAACGAACGCGTTCTAAACAGCGACTTTCACGACCCGCGACTCGGAGCCACGGAACAAAGGAGCTACGTTTCCCTTTCACTGCCACGTCTGTTTAATTCATCTCCCGCTAACATTTGCCGATGGTTAATTGAAATCGGCAGGATCGGGGACCCGTGGCGCGCTGAACAATACCCACGTCGCGAAACAGAATGTTACGTCAACGGGGAAAGGGGAATCCGAGGTGACTTTTACGCTGTCGCGCGTTTAAGGTTAGGTTTCAAAACAATCGATCGAAGCATGCCTTTGCGCTATAGTATTCTATGTATAATTTCATTCTTCTGCGCGAAAAGGTTAAGTAGGCTAAGTAGACTGCAGTGTAGAGCGGCAAATTTTGGGCGAAAGAAATTGAAAAAATTAAAACGTGCCGTCTGATTCCACCTTTACGCGCGGCGGATCGCCTAACCTTCGCTGCTGGAACTTGCTGCGACGCGCTCCGCTCGCCACACTAAATTATCAAACTCATATGTAAGTTTTCATATTTTAAAATATATATTAAAATAAAATTCATAATTTTAATATTATCTCAACGCTTTAAAATGAAAATATTTTATGATATTTCACGGAAAGGGCGGCAGACGCTTGTTAGCCTAAGGTCATCAAATGAAAATAATAATAATAATAATAAATTTCACACCGTGCACCTCGTTTTTATGGGTACGTTACTCACACAAGATGTGACATGTAACGCTGTTCCTGTAACACCCTGTACCTTATTTCGAAGCGATTGCAACAATACTTGGCATCGAAGTCTTGACTTGTAGGAAACGAGTCCATAAACAAAAAATTTTGTTACCTTGCGATCCCACCCTTCAATCTCGTAGATTCTAAATTTGATGGCGTAGATTGAAAGGAGCTTCCAAGTATCGAGGGGCACTACAGGGATTAACGAGCAAGTTGGATGGTTTTCATCCACGTTGTTCCTGGTCCTAGAGTGTTTTTCCAGCGGTCTGGTGCGCGCTCACCGCGCACGACCGCGTACATTTGCGTTGCGGTTTCGTCGACCACGGGCCACGAATGCCTTCCGAACGCTTCGACGCGATGGAACACGGTGGCAGGCGGGGGTAGCGGTTATCGAAGCTCGAGACGGGACGATAATGTGTCTCTATCTGGCCGCAGACTTCGCCTGTCACCGTGCAGCAAGAGTATCTTGTCCTACGCTCCATTACACGATGAATGGAATATTTACATGCAACGTAATTGACGTGCAGTCGCGGACTTGCCTGCTCGATCACGCGACTTGACGTATTCCTTGCGGTGATTTGTGCGGCTGCGGAATGAGAGATGACGACGGTGAACGTTGGGATGGTTTGTTCTTTGCTACTACTGCTGCTGCTGGGATGAGTTTGGATTTTGTGGGGTTAGAGGTTTAGCACGAACTGCTAAACCTCTAGGAATCTTGAGTGTGATATGCCCCAGTTCGGGAGGAAGCAACATTTGTAGAACAACAATAGGTTTGGAGGATGTTGTATAGAGCCTAAGGCATATAGCTGATCTATTGTATGAAATTCTAGGTCCAGAGTGCATTGGTTTTGCACTGTTTTCATTGCATTCAGTTCTAGTTGTAGAGGTCTAGGGGTCTAGAAGAGTAATTTAATTTTGCAAAGACTCGGGGTTAGACTACCCCAGATGAATTTTACAGAGCCCTAGGGCTACATCACCCTGAACCTGAAATATCCTCATTTTACGAGGTCCAAGGTTTAGAATATCTCACTTCTATAGAATCCTCGGCATACAGCATTCCTAACCTATACAATTCTAAGTCCACGGTAACTTTGTACTAACACATCCTGGCCCCATACAGTTCCAAGTCCACATTACCCTAAATTCCCCTATTTTACAGAATTCTAGTCCTGTAATTAGTCCCAAGAACCAACTTCTATTTTTCCTCAACTGTATTGTACCGCTACTTACATGCCACAAAGTCGTTTCGTGAAGCAACAGATCTAGACACTTACCTGAAACAGACAAAAAGGACACAATTAGAAATCTGCCCCGAAGCCACAGGAATGATTGAAGCCCCGTACCGTTCTCACGCCACGGCTCGCTTTCGCCGAAAACACATTCGTCATCATCAAGGGTACGCGCCCCGCTCCCAAAACGGCCGGCCCTTGGTTCGAACAGAAAAACAAGCCCAGCCGTTTCATTTGCATTTCGCCACGCAACAGAGAGCCACACGGGCTTAATTAAGCGGCGCGCGGAGTGAGGCGATGAAGACACGCTCGTACATCCGTTATCTTTTCGAGTGCCTCCACCCACGACCGGGGTACAACTCGTCTATTGTTCCTACGGGGCTAAACGGGCCATTATCATTATTCATAAACGACGTGGGTTTGTTCGGTTACCAGGCTGGGGAGGTAACCTGAGCCTGTACGTGCATTCGTAAACGCGGCCACGAAAGCGCTCTGATTTCTGCCGCAATCCCCGAGAAGCCGTGTTTCACACCGCCATTTTGAGGTCGCGCAAGCCACAAGGTTAGAAAAATGGCACTAACCAAAGATTCCAAGTCACCTATCAAAAGTATTACAAATAACACAAGGTGGACTGAAAGTTGGGCACCTGAAATGATCTGCAGCCTTTTAGGCATGGGTCCTGAAGACCTGAAGCTGCTTCTGAAGACCTTAGAAATGAAGTATATCCTCAATTTCGACTATGTGAGCTAGACTACTCTACCGCAATAGTGGGTTAGAAGCTATGAATCAAGAAATACAGGATGACAGACACACCCTTCCTACTAGGTTATTCACGAACAGAACTCCTTGACGAGGAAACTTCCACTGACCATTCTCGTGAATTCCAAGGATTCCGTGCACCCGCGTTGCCGAATTTTCTGATTCGCCACAGATTTCCCGGCCAACCGTCCACCCGGTCTGAAAATCCATTCCCTCAGCGATCACCTATCCCCGATCCTGACAACCATCCAGCCCCGATATCCGTTCCCATCGACGTCAACGACGACCACGGAACGCGGGCATCGATCCCACGGGTTCGTCAAGTTCGATTACTCGTTACTGCAGAATCCGTCTCTCTCGTCCGCCCAATTAAAATTCATTTACCAGGCCAGCCATTACAACCTGCCCTCCCGACGATCCTTTATTTTTATTCGCGTCTGAAGGGGCTCGTTACACTGTCCTAACCGGGTGGCAATTAATCACGAACGTTTTAATAATCCGCGAGTATCGAACGACGTCCACAGGGCGACCCGTGGAGCATCCTCCCCCTTTAATAATCGTCACCGAATTTTCCCTCACGCCGCCACCCCACCCGGCTCGAGTCCGAAGCCAAGGGGGTGGGTCACGCGGATAATTGTCTGTCGAAGCGCGTTTCACAGGTAACCGACTCGCTGTCTTTCCTATCGTAAACACATTTAACGGACAGATCGGTCTGGAGACGGGAGAGCGTGGCTGCAGACCAGCTCGTCGGTGTCACGTCGGGCGGATTAAAGCGCGGCAAATTTGAAATGATAATGCGTGTGCTCGATTCTCGCGTTGGAGAGTCTCGCGTCGACTTCGGACGGAGATATGGTGTCGATAATGTCGATTGATCTGCGTGAAATTTGAATTTCCCTTTGGCTATATCGTCTGGAGCTGGTTTCAAAGCTGACGCGAGATTGGCGTTGGATTACGTTTGTACTAGGGCTACTTCACGCGAGACATTCTCCTACGGTTGTTACTTTCTTTTTACCATTCCGGGAACCTACCTGTTTGGTAGTAATTGCGTTTGGAACAAAGCTTACGTTAAGTTAGGCAAGTTCGAGTGAAATCTGGGTCGGGCTTCGCTTAGAATCGACGTAAATTCGTGTCAATTCGTGTTATACCGTGGTAGACATCGATTAAGCTCGGAGGAAAGCTTCATTACGCTACGCTAGGTCTATCTTACGCCACCATTACGTTCTCAGACAAAGGCGAGCAGCGATTAGACGCGGAGCACGCCTCGGGTGCTACCAAGCTTAGGGGAGGTCAGTGGTAGGTCCACATTCTAACCCGCGCGTCGAAAATGTGCGAAAAAGAGGCGAAAGCTGGTACAAGCTTGCGAGGCGTTAGTGAGACGCTGCGGCAGGTTGCGCGAATAGGGAAGCTCGGTGACATTAATTATCTAATTATATCTCGGGGAAACAGCGGGAAGGAACGCGTTCCCCGTTGTTGCGCGGGTGTTACGAACGCCTGTTGTTTTGACGGGCCATATATTTTTCGGCCCTTTCGGGAGCTGGGCCAAGTGTTTAGAATGCCCTAAGTATAGCCTTCCTCCTCCTGGCTTGTGTATATTCTGGAGTCGCGGCGGTGATGAAGTATTCCAGAGAATAAGTCAACTGTGTACCGAGTCCTGCGTCCACGAGGAATACTGATTAAATTGTTTCATAACGCTGACAAAGCTTCTTTAACGATGCTGAGAAACGAAAAATTATATCTCGGAGGAATACTATTGCCATTGTTATTTACTACGCGCTTCGAGTGTCTTCTCTAATAACGTCGAAGGCACCCGATCGCTACTAAATCGGTATGCCGGTTTCTGATTGGTGGTGCCGATTTTCGGAAATTATATTACTGCCGAATTATATTACTTGACGACTTGTATTAATGAAAAAGTAAAGACACTATATAATAAAGAAATGCTGCACAATGATTTTGGATTCTTTTGTAGCCGAGGGCCATTTTCCCTTGGAAATTATTCCCGGGAGAACTTAATTTAAATGAATGTTAATAAGGAAATCAAGAATACACCATCTGTCTGCAATGTGTCCAAGTCATACTGCATAATAATTATTAATTTTCCAACTTCCCTCGATTACAAGCTACCAACTCACTAACCCTGAGGGTTCGACTGTGGAAGTTTCCCTGTTGACCCTGTCGCTTGTAAATTACGACACTGTTTGTCCCCTGTTACACCGTGTCCCCACCAAAATGGAGGATATCAGCGTCTCCCAGTTATCGGTGTGCGATAAACTTCGAGTTTGACGATGTTTTCGACATGAACGTCACCATTTATAGCGTCTTTCTCGCCAGTTGGAGCTATAACAATAAGTCTATTTCCCCTTTGATGGAAGACTCTTCCGAGACCCACACAACTTTCACCAACTCCCCTCATTTGAAGCAGTGAAGTACCCAGGCGCCTTCCTCCCACAAAAATCCACGAAGAAGACAACAACGCTCTAGGCCGAAACGAACTAAATACCACAATATTCTACTCAACCTGTAACCGATAGAAACTACCAGGAATGAAGTACAGAGGCGCGCAAGAGACAAGGAGAAGCTCGCGTGTCCGCTTAACTGCGGCGCAGATAACTCGAAATCGTAAACGTATCCAGGAAAGGGAACGCAGGTCTATTAAAATTCCAGCCATTCGAGTGGGCCCACGGATAAGGCGGCGGGATTTATCGACAGGACTTAATTAAATCGACGAAAGCTCGGGAACACCTTCGTGGCTCGCGTGTTATATTCCCGCGCAGATCCCTCTCAGTAATTGCGATGCTTAAGGGTCTATCCTGGCCGAACGCGAGTCCATGAAGCTATCAGCCGCTGGTAATTCGCCGATTAATTCGAATCGTCAGTCGTAAGGCCTGGGATCGCGTTCCACAGTTAACGGTAATTAGGCGGTCTGATTGCCCCCTCACCAAACGTCTATCGACTTTTCGACCGTTGCCAGGATCGCGTAACGTCTTCCACGCGGGACGATGGATGGTTATTCGGGGCCACTGCCGACGATTAGCGATCGCCTGCCGGCACGGGAGTTCTGGGTAACGAGCACGGGCGGCGCACGGCGCGGGCGCGAGGTGCGCGCGCTTGGGGCCTCGGAAGACTGACAATGAGAAGGGATGGGTTATGGTCGCTGGGATTCAAATTGGAGTGCAACTTTTGAACGGAATTCGTTTTTACTGAGCATAGTGACTTAGGTACATTAGTAAAAGCAGCAAGGGCTGTGGTCCTTAAGGCTCTTAAGGGTCCTCTGAGTGTTTCAGTGGCAAGTTAGTTTCTTATCTTTTTAAGTTGATTTACATTATATAAAATAAGAAAGGTTTCAAATGTGAAGCGTGTAAAAAGTACCTATGTCGGATGTGTTGTAAAAGAAAGTACATGTGACCAAATAAATACAGCTCTGTACCAAATAGCAAAAGTCTCGGCGACGCACTATACTAAGAATCGGAAATTTATGAGATAAATGACAGTACACAGGGAAGTGTAATAGTAACATAGTATTAGGAGAATTTCTTATTGAAATTATATTTTGGAGGTACTGAGTGCGTCCTAATTTATTGAGGAGCGAGCCCGCGGAGGTTTGCTTCGTTACAGATGCTTCCATTTCGCAATTCCATAGTGGGGAATATATTTTTCTCAGGCCAGAACGGTAATGACGTCGGGGGAAGCAAGTGAACTGGAGAAAGAGGCGTCGCCTCAGAGATTCCAGTTTGATTTACGTCCCCGCGAGGGAAAGCCCGGGATAAAACGGTGATAGAAACGCGTGGATACGCGCGTCTGTCAAAAACCGCATAGAAATAGGGACATTTTCGCATTTCTATCCCGTCGCGACCGCAAACTTTACGAGTCTATTCGACTTTCGACGAGAGACACGCCTCCCTATCTCTGAACGTCTCGCGGCTAAAAGTGACACAGATAAATGCGCTAGTCTCGAGGAAAGGAGCGTCTCCCTGTTTTCTTCCGGTACCATCGTGTTCCCGCGATGGGAGGAACCGATGGGGCGAGGGGAGGGTGCGATACAGCGAGTTTGTACGACGTGCAAACAGCGAAGGACAGCGTAAGTGAATACGGGAAAAGGAAAGGAGTAAAATTCGATGAATTTTCAAGCGAAGAGAGATTAATAGACTGTGACTCCAGTATGCATTAATAACCTTGTTGCATGGACAGTTGGAAGTGTGCCAAGTGTTGCAGAAGGTTGCGAATATTTTTTTATGTGGATGGGGGAAGCTTTTTAAGCAAGGAAGAAACGAGCTATTCTGGAGATCACTGGTGTCGCGTGGTATCGGCAGCTCGATCGCGGGTCGATGGATCCAACGTGGACGTGATCCCCCAGGTCGCGTAAGAAGTTGCAAGGGATCTTCTAAGGGTGGCGTAATCGCGTTTGTTTGTAATTCTAAGCCCCGAAGCCCTGGCACAATACCGCACGCGGTCGTTTCGATCGTGAAACTTGCACCGTGTCTTCACGCTCCGCCTGCACAATCCACGAACATCTCTTCTCCATTCGTTTTGTGGGGAGCTTGTTGCGGAGATACTTGCCCAGATTGCAGAAACATGAGAAACGTAACAATATAAATCATTTTTATGCGGTCGAAATTATTCGCGTCTCGTTGGGAGAAAAGAAGAGTGTTGGTCACTTTATTTTTATAAAAGCTTCACTCATATTTTTATAAAAGCTCTACAAAAATTTTTTAAGCTACAAAATTATGACCGTGAGCAAGAGTATTTAATTCTGATTCCTCCAAAAATAATTCTTCTACTGATGAAACCCAGATACTCTAATTTAATTGTAATATTCATTAGTGAAAGATTGATAACTAGTCGTAGCCCTCTGGCGGTGGCGTCAGGGAAGCACTGTCACGTGATTCCATAATGGAGGCATCTTTATAATTCCCATATTTATTGTAATTTGTCGCGTATACGTTGATTGATGTCCAAAGAATTGAAAAAAACGCCGATAAAAATTTGCTAAATGACTGGAATAAATTAATCTAACCTTGAGTTCACCTACAGTTGATGGAACGACGCCAAAAGGATTTCTAAAATCGATGCTTTGGTGGTTAAGTTGATGAAACTTTCTAGTTAGCAATTTCTGCCTCTTCCCTCCCCCCCCCCCACGTTTCACAAGCGCCGCCCCACCGTTTGGATTTAAATCGCCGCGAGAGTCGAATCGGGGAAGCCCCACGCTGCAGAAGCACCCCATGTTTCGTTTTATCTTAGACTAAGCCGTCTTATGCGGTTTACAGGATAAAACGAAACGTATCCAGGGAACACGCCAAACCGTTTTCTCCGCGAACGTGACAGCGCGCTCTCGATACCATTGCTTTTCCCATTAACGGTTTAAACGCGGCGCAAGGACTTCGCCCGAAGAACGGCCCGGATTCCTCGGCGGTGTTTAAAGCTGAGCTATCTACAGGAACGTGTTACCTACCAGCGAGACGGAGGAAAGGGAACAGATAGATTCTAAACGTTGCTTCCACGAGATAAGTGTTCAAACTTGGGATTCCAAAGAGGAGACGGTCCGCAGCCTGCGTCAGAAACTTCTACATTACTTTCTATATCGTCCAACGATCTACCAACGATCCCCATCAAGCATTCATCCTGTTTCGCCCATCGCCGGCACAATAAAGTGCAGTACAACTGCCGACGTAATTAATTACGCCTCGTTAATCATTCCCCCTTCAATTATTCCCGAAACAAACACGTTCCCCGCCGGGGAGCTGCGCATTCTTGGAACACTCTCGCGGAATCCCCGCAAACTTTCAAGAAATTTAGCAAGAATTCGTAACTCCGACTGGAAAGAAACAATTAATCCCGCCTCGTGCAGCTACACGTTACACAAAAGCCTGCAGGCAGAACGAAACGCCACGTTATGCAGCTTTCGCCAGTTTGAGTTCGGTCTGAAGACGCTATCATTGATTATGAACGAGATACTTACCAAACCTCACGCTAGATGTTATGTAGATATCGATAGTGATAGCAGAATTAAAGAAAATAGACCAAAGATAGCGTGACACACAGTGGCGGATTTAAAGAAAAAGTGGCATGAAAATTGTATCAAATAAAAAGAATGTAGTGTTTGGATAAAATCATAATTTTTTTTGGAAGATGGGGGCCCTTTTTGGCAGGGACTCAGGCGGCAACTGCTCATCGGTCGCCCCTTAAATCGGTCACTGCTGAGAAACGAAATAATTGAATAAGGGAAAACTTTTCATTCATGTTTCGGCGAGGAAATATTCCCCTTTCGGATGTACCAGTGATTAAGGGTTGTGCTATTTGAAATTGTGAGTGAAGTGACGGAGAAATATCGATGGCGTAATCGTTAGCAGGCATTCCTAACTTGTTCACCAGCGAATGGAAGCGGCGAGGTCTGCTTAGCAGCGGTTTAGGGCTGAAAATCCATTAATTGGGAAACGTTTGTCGCGCGGTGGGCGTTTATCATTCGAAACGCCAGGCCATTTGTTATTTACATATAATTCGTGGCTCGACGTTACGCGGCTCGACAGGCCGCCGTCGCAATTAACGCGCGATCAATTATTTTTCGATGGGTCTGGTCCGCGGCCGCCGCCGCTGGCGCCCCCTGGCCAAGGCTGCCAACTGCGATCGCCTATTCGAGCAATAACGGTCGCGCGGGATATGGACCGTGAATTTTTCGGCAATGTAAATCATCGCGGTGACAACTCTATCGGAATTTTCGGGAGAACCAAACGAATTTAGTTTTACGATGAAAAGAGACGTCGAATCAATCTTCGATAGCAAGCGCGCTGGTCGCGAAAGCCTTTAACGAGCGGCGTCCGTGTACCACCGAAACCAAAGAAGTTGCTTAAGCCACAGACGTATTCCTTTGAGCCTCCCGTTCCCAGGATCCAAAGGAGATCCTTATTTTTTTAAACGAAACTCCCGCTGCAACAGCGCGCCCAGGAAGTTGCGCGGTAGAAGACAAACAAATGGAGGGTTGGAAGAACTTCCGAGCTTCGTTAAAATATTACATCCCTATTTTCCCTTCGTCTGAACTTCAGATTCATCAGGCACACCGGTGCTGATTGCCGGGGCAAGAAGCCCCGAGAAAAAATCCTTCCTGTGGAAAACCAGAAGCTCCGAAATTCACGGACAGGCGAAACTCTCGAGTAACCCGAAGGGATCTTCGATCAGCGCACGAAGAGAGCGCCCAAATCCCGGAACGAAGGTCTCCGGAGGTCCCGGCGTCCCTCAAAGACCGTGCATTACCAAAAGATAACCAAGTTCGAGGCCAGGAAAGCGTAGCAGTCGAAGCTTTTAACCAGCCCGCCTTGGGAGTCAGGCTCCATCCAGGCTGCTCCTAATTCCACTGGAGCCTTTGCTGCCGTCGGAATCCGCGTCTAGCAATCCCAGTTAATCTTTTTATCGTCGTCATTAACGGCGGTAGGTACGGGGCCAGCCGGGATGTGGCAAGAAAGAGGAAAAGGGGGTGGAAGAAAGACGAGGTTGTGGGGGTGGCTTACTGTAAAGCGCGAGCCCTGTTACCGAGATTAGGAGGAATTTTAAAGTGGCGAGTGGCTAGAGCCAGACGCCTGGGTCGAGTAGGGCGAGAGGGGGGGGGGGGGGGGTATGCGCAGGAAGACGCCACCAGACGATGGGGCCTCAGGTCCCGAGACTACCAGCGGACCGCTTAGACGCCACTCGAGGCGTGTCGGGGCTACCGACCGGGGTGGGACAGGTGCACCGACCATCCGGAGACGTCTGCGAGTGAGTGCGGGAAGGGAGGAGGGCAGCAGGGAACGGAAGATTAGCCGTAATTCGTCGAGGGACCAGGCAAAGGCCAAGGGATCCTCGTGTTTTCGGGAAACAGAGATAGGGTGCTCGTTCGATCCTGCGAGTCTCGAGTGCTCAGGACGTGTTTCGAGCACCGTGATGCTGGAAACTGTCGATGACTCGGAAGATTCGAGTTCGCCGACGGTGGATGTCTGGCGAGCCTCGGAACGACGAGAAATTGCCGCGCTTACTGGGATTCCGCTTGTTATGGGCTGCGCGCGAGAAAGGGGGTCTTTTGGTACTTTCAAGGGGGCATTGGGCGGAGGTGCTCTTCCTAGTCCTAGGACCTAGACAAGGGAAAGATTAATTTGTCTTGAAATTCTGTCCTGGGCTATGTTCGACATGGAGTTTCAGATCTCGGGTCTGACTTCAAGAAAGTAGAAGGACTACTACTACTATTACATTCACGCATTCAAGTTGTGTAGAATGCTTATTCTTTGCGGTTAGATTGAAGAAACTGGACATCAGTTGGGTATACAGGGTGTTTGTAAAAATGTAGGACATTTTCTCAGGATTGTTTCTACTCGCCGAAATAATAAAAAAATTGGTATTCGGATATAACGAAGCCCAGGTGTGTTTCCACAGATCCATATATTCATTATCATTTCGCCTTTGTTTTTTAAGGTGAGAAGCAAAGGATATGAATGAAAATATAGTATAGTAGGTCGACTGACAAACGCGCCTGTCAGCTAGTTGCCATTTAAGGTCTAAACGCAATTATTAGTTCCATGACGACACAGTGCCGGCGTGCCAGAGGTGAGAAGAAGAGATCCTCTACGCCCCTCTTCTTCTTACCACTGGCACGCCGGTACAGTGTCGTCACGGAACTGATAAGTTTCCAGAACTGCCACAGGCATTCTGGTCCGGCGTTTAATGGAATATAAAAATGAAATATGCAAAACTAAGCCATTATCGGATACATGCCACCTTTTTTTTTTTAATATTTTGGTGAGTAGAACCGATCCTCAAAAAATCCCCTTTATAAACTCCCCGTAAAAACTCAAGGTGACAGAGATAAAAGCACAGAAGCAATGCAGTAGTTTTCGCAATTAATTATACTTCTCTGTTTATGTGAACAAGCCTATGATTGACTGACAGCTTAGATGACATGTATGCACGGATTTCAACCTGCATATTGCGTTACAAGATAGGTACTCATATAGCGAGTGATGAAGTTATTACGACGGAAAGATTGCTTGGTTTGTGCCCCCCTTTCTCTGTCCCCAATATTTCTACCCACATGAATTTGTCTTCATAGTAAAACATGGGCAGCCCCAACAAAAATCAACAGGCTTTGACGTGTTGTCTTTCGCAAAATTCCCTGCACCTCACATGCAAATGAAGTAATTAAACGACAGTGCCTTCAAAGACACTCGTTTGGTGTAATTAATCTAGGACCCACCCCTGTGTCACTTTGCTTCATCAGCATATACAACGAAAGTTCATGGAATCCCAAGTAATTTAGAATAAGTATGTAGAACCTGGAATTCTTCATTTCACCAGTTTCGCCCACAGAACGTCCCCTCGGTCATTCTTCTGGACCCACTTACGCAACCGCGCGCAGCCTCAGCTTTCGTCGCGAGAATTCTGCCTGATCTTTTATGCAAATGCTCCCTCGCGACGCGTGCTGTTACGACTCATTAAACAGTCGGAATGGAAATAGCCGGGCATTTACTTATCAAGGGTATTCGCCTTCCTCGTTTACGCAAACGAGAAGGAGGAAAATGGCGAGGGGGGAGCAGAAAATAACTGCTTATCGAGCCCTGTTTCCCTCGTTCTAACGACATCAGGACGTTTACTTATCAATCGATTCGGGCCCCGACGAATAATCTACAGCGTCGCTGGCGACAATTAACAAGCCATAATCGAGTAACGCGTTTCCAACGAGCGTTGCCTCGAGGAGACTTCCTCCTTTCGTAAATTCCGCGAGGTTCTACCTCCGGGCTTCCAAGAGACCCGAGAAAGCGGTGTCCTTCGAACTCCAGTCACGTGTCCGCTGTAATTTACAACGTAACCCGTTAAAAACAACTTTTACCCGAATACTTCACGGCACTACTGCACCACGGAGCAATAAAAAGTTCGGTTGTAACGTGGGGGGACTTCTCCGCACGCTTCTTTATTATTCCTCTGTATCTCGCTGTGTAATTGGAGATGTGTGGCCGTTTCTTGCGTAAGGGGGGACAGTACATAGCTGAACAATTTCTTCAGCTCCAGTTTCAACGTTAAGCTTCTTTACAAATAGTGACTTTCTTATTACTCCCCCACGGAGCAGCCTAACCAACACATGCCACCCAGTAGGATAGCAATGCATACCCAACTTCCAAAACCATGAACCTAAATACAGTATTGTCTGAAACTAAGTTGAGCGCTATCCCCTCTACTTCTTCTGTTGTTACCGCGGCGAATGAGACACACACTCTCTCTCTCATTCCATGCGATAGGACAATAAAGATAAACCGAAAAGACTCTTGAAACTCGAAGCAGAATTTGTGCCCACAGCTACTTCCAAATAACCCACGTTCAGCATTCAGAAGGCGTTTGAAGCTCAAAAAACGACCATCCCAACGCCACCTACATTCACACCCAGCCGCAAGCCCACCCCAAGTGCCATCCTGAAACCAGCACCAAGAGTTCGCCATCTCACCTCCGACCTATGGCGAAAGGAGGGACAGTGCAACCTGCACGTAGCCCCAGAAGCCACAAGTGAATTATCGATCAGGACAAGGATCGCCCTGCGTGGCAAGCAGAGCGCAAGGAAAGGGGGCTGAGGGCACGGACGACGCGTCGGAGGAGCAGGATCCTCCGGTCTCATCGCGATCTCGCGATCGTGAGGTTGCATTAACAGTACCTTACGTTCGCCAAGCTCGAGCCAAGCTGTTCCCCGTCGAGTGTTGACCCTGCTGCGCCCGTGGAACCGCGCGCGCCTGTGTGCGCCGGGGTCCTTTGTATCCGCCTCCGCCTTCGAACGCAACCCGTCCGCATCTTCCTTGCGGATTCACGTGTTCGCGAAACAGCCGGAGAGAGGCAGGGCATAAATATATAGCCGGCGTTATTGTGCGCGCCTCCCCCGACGTCCCTGAGTCGGCGTTTCCTCGCCCGTAACGCGTCGGAACGCCGCCACGCGAGCGCTGCCCCCATCGAGGATCGTGTTCCCGGGCGAAGGTGGGAGGGGGGAGGGGGGGGGGGGTGACGTGGGGCGCGTTTTTTTGGGGGTGGATCTAGCGCGAGCCACGAGGATGAATGGAGCAAGGGGCGAGCTACCTGTGATACACACGGATTTTGCACGTACACCTCGCGTTATCGAGCTTCCTCGGCTGGGATGGGGTGGTTTATGGGCGAAGGTGGTTGAAAGAGTTAGATAAGTAGAGTGGTTGTTAAGTTCCACGGAGGAAGAAATGCGAAGAGATGCTGGGAAATGTAACTGTAGTCCTCGACGATACTTCTCATGTGCAATGAGATTTGTTTATATTTCTCTTTTTTGGAGACGCCTCGGCGACGGGTTATCGTAAGTGGTGCAAGCGAAGTGGAGCTGATGGTTCACGGTACGAGTCGAAAGTGTGGGATAAAGTTTTCCCTTGGAGCTCTTTGTTTCGAGATAAGCGACCTTTTCAGTGAAGCCTGGGTAGTTTCGCACTATACTCACACTTGATCCGCAAATTCTTCTTTACTTCTGGCACGTTTTGAGTTAATTAATCACCCTCCCATTGGTTGCACTGTCTACCTTCATTTTTCTTAAAGTATTCCTCAGAAATATTAAGTATATACATGGGAATCCGATGTTAACAAGCGTCCAATTATATTCGGTAAAGAAATTGAAACGGAGTGGAGGTGGTAGGTATCCAAAGTCTCTGTAAAATTGTTGGATATAAAAGCTGGAAAAATTGGCGGCACAGAGGATTGAAAGCGACCACGAGGCCCCATTGCAAGAGAAAATCAATCGAGGGACGCGACGGCATGTAGGTACGAAGACGAATGGCGGGATGGCAGGGGGATGTGCAGCGAAACGTGCACGGTGGATGCACAGGACGGGGAACGGAGGAATAGCAGGCAGCCTGGCAGGGTCGAAGGTCATTCACGTGTTGCCGTTCTTTGCCTCCTCGGCTGGCCGAGGCACCTCTCTGCAAAACACACCTGCCCCGACACTGCGGTCGAACACTTTAACCACGGCTCGAGACCTTGTTCTCTTATACGGGCTGTTAGCTGAGTCGTTGCCAGCCTCGAGACACCAACTCGCCTTTGAGTTTCAGGAACACGCGCTTTGATGCTTCACTCTTCCATCCTTTTTTCCCTTTGGACCTGCCGGTGGTTGAGTAACCCCTCCGACTCTCGAGGAAACTCTGATAGTTTCGCTTCCATTTCCCACCACTATTCCCACCACCGAGCGCTTTGTGGGCGGTTCGGAATTAAACAGAGCACAAGATTTGGGTCTTTGATCGCGATGCATTGGGGAGAGAAGCGGGAACTTGGCTCCTCGTTTCTTCCCTCAAACATCAGCGAGTGGTTAATGCGCTATACTCTTTACAACTGCTAGGAGGCTGGCCAGCGCAAAAGTCGTCCCTCGCTGCGAACAAAGTACGATCGCCTGCGTTCAGGGGACACTATCTTAACACGATAGCGGCAGGCGAGCATCCGGTCGTTCGTCGTAGCTGGATGTCCTCGGGGCTCTGAAACGGTGGCGCGTTTTCAAAAAGGCCCCGGGGCTGCGTGTCGCGACGTGGGCGTCTACAAGGGACCCGATATCTTCGAGACCGCGGCCGGAATGCGTCCGCTGCAGAACTGTTGTTTCGTACGCATTATCTGCGCCATTACGACACAACTTATTCCGACCGCCGTACACGCAGCCTTCCCCTCTGGCTGCCATCCCACGAGCGAGACAGTGCAGAAACAACGCGTAGTAAGTGGAACATCGCTCGTATTGATTTTCTTGCTGCTAATAGCGCAACGTCCTCAAGAAACCGTATATATGTAGTTGGCCGATGGGGTGCGCTGTGCTGGTAACCAGGTATGAAAAAGGGGAGGAATAGGCTGGGGGAGGGTTGACCGATAAGACGAGGTGGGGTGACTTTGTGTCACTGTTGCCTAGAAATTAGGAACTTTCCCTTGACTCTTTCGTTAAAGGGGTGTTTTGACTTACAGTCGGTGAGGATGTATTTTCTGGGGATTACAGTGTTAGGAAGGAATTCCCTCCATGGGAATATTCTCAGGAGACACTTCGAAGTTTGCACGAAGGAGTGCCACCTTTAATGGAGAACCGTGAGAAATTCTTTCCTTGTGGCTTTATCTGCAGTAACCTCGTCCGTCATTTCACAATTTTTTCTTTAAAGTTTCTGTCTGTTTCCTCCACTTTCAAGAATGTATCATGATAATGTGTAACATAACCTCAAAACCGCTGCGTCCCACGTGGCCATCGCCAGAAGTTTCCCTCCAACCTCACGATTTGGAAAAGAAAATACAGAAATACTTTCATATTCTTACGGAGCTAGCTCGAGTCTCATTCCACAGCCTTCTAAACCAGCATCCTTCAAATGTTCCCGTTCCCAGCAATCACGGAACACCTCGAACAATACCGATCGATCGCGAAATTCCCCGTCCGCATCGGATCCATCGATCAATTCCTCCGGAATAACAGTGCGCGGCGAGTTTCGCGGGGCGTTCGGTGAATTTTATGCCCGCGAAATACCTATGATCCTTTCGTGTGCACGCGCCATAATGGGATTTCCCGGGAGATGCAGCGAGTGCACGGGAACAGTCAAACGAGATTACGAGCAGATCGTGCCGCTAGATGTTCCGGAAGGTTAGAGTCTCGCTTCCAACGAGATAAACAGGCACTAAGTGCAAGCCGCTTAGGTTACAACGGGCGCCTTTCTACGGTGGATAGATCAGAAACGGGAGATCTGCACGCGCGCGAAACCACGGCCGTGAAATCTCGTCGCGCGGACTGAGATCTTGTTCGACACGAAACAGGTGAAAGCTGACGCGCAGAACCGTCTGTCCGGTCCCAATTCGGCACACGCGACTCTATATTCTAATACATCGTAACACAATCTTGGCACCTGGTCCTCTGCTTATTTCAAGTATTAAAGTTCACTGTGTTTATCAAAATATGCTGGCCTGACACTTGGGTTTCAAGATTTCGTCAACTGCCACCCAGGCTACCTCCCACAAGATTTCGTCATAAAGATAGTACAAGTACCATTAGTTACCAAGGAGGAAGAAGAGCTGCTACAGCAGAGACGCGAAAGAATGCCAAAGCTACCGAAATCGTCTGTTAGAAGCTACGCTATTTGCCAAGTCCCGCGTCAGAAAATTAGCAACTCCAGTCCGAGGCCTCTGTTGGGTCTAGCTTCCTCGGCAGTTTGCGCAAATTAATCATCTGAAAGTGGCACAGCTCGCGGAAGCGCGGAAAATTAATGCAAATTGTCGTCCTGAACCGCGTCTACCGCAGCGCAAACATCAGTCTTCCCGCGTTTCCGCCTCGAGAAAGACCATCACGGATCCATCCTCAGGGCCCTTCTGGCATTCGATTCGTGGATCCGCGTCAAAGCGGCGCGGCCGGTAATAACGCATTCAGAGACATGCACGTCATTGTCAAACTTTCGTATTTATTAAGAGCCGAGGGGAGGTGGATGCGGGCTACAGGAACTTTCTATCGTGCCCAAGACCTTCTGTATTCAGCGTGTCGCATCTCGTTCCGCGCACTTCGACGCGAGTTCCCTTCCTTCCGCCAACTTGGCCACGGCGAAATTACACAACACCGCGGCACAGAGGTGACACAGCTTCTCAGCGTGCACCCACAGAGACGTGAGGACGCAGCGTGAGCAGTTGCGAGATCTCCTCGATCGCCATGCGCCGAACTCCGCGAGGACTTCCACGAGCCACTTTGTTGGGACGTGACGCTGCTAGGCTCGGATCAAACGGGCCACCTGCTTCCTCCTCACTTGGCGTGGTAGGGGGCGCGCGAGTAAATTGCGAGGCGACTGTAGCTGTCGCTGATGGCGGGCCCTGAGCCTGAAAATTGGGGACTGACGAGGTGTTTGAGGATTGATTCTTCATTCAGAGTTATTGCTAGGATTGAAACTTGTGGGTGTACTCTGTGGGAGTACTCTGGTTGAGGGAAGAACTCTGTGATGATCTCAGTGGGGACTGGTGGAGGTTGAAGGGGAAAGCTGGTAGATGGAGCTTATCAGAGAGACTTTCAGTGGTATGAGTTTGTACTCAATGAGGAATTGGGAAGTTTGGAAAGATACATAACCTCTAATTATTCTAAACTTTTAGGATCCCTTATGGGGAAAAGTGTGTACCCACCCCGTCCACTTCGATCTTGGCTCCATTACCCAAGAAAAGCTGGAACGAGTTTGGAGAACGGCTTTAGCATTCCAGACCGAGCCCATCCCAGGAACCACGTAACGAACGCTCAAGTTTGGTCAGCGTTAAGCGGCCCGCGTACGAAGGAACGCGCGGAACGGCTGTAAAAACAAAAGCCAGATGATCCGGCGAGAAAGGGAAGGAAGGAGCAGGGAGGCGAAAGGCGAAGAGAGACAGCTCGTGGAAGTGGGTCCCTATCTGCGTAGGCGTTGCACACATCCAACGACCCGGAACCTCCGCGAATCTCTCCCTTCTATCTGGTTCCCTGGCCCGTTCCTCGGCCAGCCTCTTCTCATAGGAGCTCGCACGTGGAACCAGGCTGCATTTACGTGCCTACTTATCTCGTTAGAGCCGCGTCTCCACCCTCCCACGCCAGCCAGCCTCTCGCGATTCCCGACCTCGTAATCTCACGGCGGAGATTCCCCGCGACCGTCGAAAAAATCCACGGAACTCGAGGGGGCGAGGCGGTCCGCGCCGCGCCGCCTCCGAGAGGTGAAGGCTGCCCAGGATCCGCGGGGATCGAAGTTCCTGGGCCCCTCGAGTGGGTGGCACACACGGCTTTCCATTGAGAACTGTGTCCTCGGGATTGGGTCGGCAAGGAGGAGAAGTTTGGCGGCGACAGGGGATGGAGGAAGAACGTTGAAGGATATGCAACTTGTTGAAGCGCGGCGGGGAGCGAAAATGGGGCTGAGTGTAACGTAATTCTGTGACAGCTCCGGGGCTCCGTTTTCCCTTTTTTTGATAAATTCCTTGCAGGTGCTTATTTTATAATTCCCGAGTGAGCCATTCTACTCGGTAAGAAATTTCGAGAGATTTTAAAAATAATATTGTTTCTGTGATGTGTTTAGTGTTCGAAGGATAAGTGGGGCTTCAAGTTTTAATTAAGTACAAATAATCCCCTGTTATCTTGATTAAATAGCCCGCCCTAGAAATTACCCTCGACTCCGCGTGGATGACAAATGTACAGTGTCGACTGCATTCTTCGAAGTCTTGGGAAAAGTTGAATGAAAGTGGACGTATCATTTAAAAGTTCTTACCCCTTCTTAACTTCCCTCTGCTCCCAACTTTCCCTCCTAAGCATTGAAACGCTCCTTCGACCAGTTTGCCGTAAAGAAATGGCGTCATATCGTTAAAGTATCGTTTCGCTTTAAAGCATTTTACGCGGCCTCTCTGAGAGGGGTTATTACGAAGTTTTGTAAGCGATAAGTCTTGCGGAAGTGTCTAGCCGCATGTGGTGTAGCCCGCAATCTTCTTCCGAGCCGGGGATCTCCCGCTGTAATCTCAATTAGGAGCCCTAACGAGTTTACGGGAAGCCAGCGATATTAAATCGGCAATAATTACCCAATTTTGCCGCGCTAGGATTACGAAAACGCCGCGACAACTCTGCGAATACGCTACAGATTTGCTTTCGTAAATCCCTTCGCGCCATCTTGCCCAGAAAAACGTCCCCGCGGTATTGAAAAACTCTCGCCTCTAAAAAGATAGCCTCGAGGGAAGTTGAATGGTCAGTGTCGTATTCTCTTTTTTAAATTGAATAGCTTCGGATAGAACGAAGAATCTTTAAATCAGAATCGTGTATCGGGTCAACCACACCTCAATCATCGATCCCAGTGAACTTTTGTGGGTTGCGTTGGATGGAAAAATGAAATCCCTGTATTCCACAAACACGGAGGATAAAATTATGAAAGTGAAGGGAGAGTGGTAGAAAATAGACAAATTTATGTTTCTTTCGACATCTAAAATTTTAATGAGAGATTATTTATTAAATACCAGGGAATTATAAAAGCGTAATTACTTACAGAAAACATAACGGAAAAGCGGCAGATTGGAAGTTGTTGGCTTTAAATAATCATAACTTCGTAATGAATGCATGAAATGCAAAAATTCGAACGCTATTTTATACATAAAAGTCGGCAAATTAACGCCACAGATTCAGGAAAATGTGTTTATAATTATTTCGATGTTATTAACAACTTCTATTAAAATGTTTCACCCAATACATAATCCATTTCTTTACAACTTTCCCATCATATTTACTGTACATAATTACGCTTTTATAATTCCTTGAGATTTACAGAATTATCTCTTATTAAAATTTCAGCTCCCAAAATTGTCCATTCGCTACCATCCTCGTTCCCATGACTCTGAACCGGAGCCAGCTTCTGTCTACGTGCAAATGAGCAGATGATATGCTGATCTTGGTGACGAAACACTGTCACAGAGTAACATATTGTCGCGCGGCGTGGCAGAAACTCATCGTCGAAAGCTGATGGCACAATTGCCCTTTGAAGCTCGGCGAAATGGCTATCGCGGCCAGGGGGCTCAATGTATAATAAGGAGTGTAATTGAGGTAATGGACTAATTGCACGATTCGCCGATGCCTTCGGCGCAGCGGTGGGCATCGTTAATGCGATTCCCAAACGGCTTTTGACCTTAGGACGGCTCGCCCAGCCGCTTGAGAATCAATTTAACGTCACACCGCGCCCCGTCCGCGTTTAAACTACATTTTTTATTGCGCTTTCTTAAATTAGACCCTCGTTCAGCCGCGCTGGGGTGCGCTCGCGTGGGCAACTTCCTGCCTTTACGTAATTGTCCCCATATTTGGGCGCTGTTGTTACAGCTTTGAAATCTAGACAGCGACAGCACTCTCTAAAAGAATTGCTCTAAAGTTCAAACACTAGCTGCCGAGAAACAATTACGATCAGATCTCAATTACCATTTTGTCCTTTTCCAACTCTAGACATCTACCACTTGTCCTCAATTCCACTCCATCAAGCACAAAAAAGAAACGATTCAACTTGTAATTACAAACAGTTACAAAGGCCTCACACTATCAACATTGTCGCGCCTGTGTCAGACCACTCAACTCACGCGAATCCCATTTCAGGTACAACACACAAGCCTCTCTTTATCACGCCCGCGAAAGAGTATTAAGAATTCTGAATTTAGCCGCGCGCATTGTCGCGGCCAGTCCTTTTTCAGCCACGACGAATGGGACGTCGCGACGCCACGGCGGCTGCATGCGAGTCGCAGTTCCGCCAACGGCTGACCGCGGCGAGATTTTTATGCGCGTCAAAGCGTCGACGCGGGGCCGTGAGTTATCGCGCCACGGCCGAAATTAATTTCGCCGCCGAGAGAAAGGAAGAGCACGCGAGAAACGGGCGTTGAACGCGACACCGCCGGCTTCCGGCCCCCCTCTCAACCCTGCCCATTTCTTTCCTTCTTTTTTTTTTGGAATTTTTACTCGTATGCACCTGCGGACACTGGCTGCTACATTTTAGCTGTGAAATAATGCGATTCGTTTCTGAACTTCCACGATGAGAGGCAAGGGGAAACATGATTCTTGTAACAGTAAATTTCTAGAATTCCTTCTGGCTCTGAGGATGAAGAAGACTCTGTTCGAGAATCGGTAGTTCCGATCTCTGCCACACCCCAACTCACCGCAGCACCTCCTGGAATGCGTAACGCCACGACCGATCCACGATCGATCTGCCAATCATCGGCGCTCCGCGACCGTCGATCGGCCAATCATCTGCGCTCCGCGACCGACGATCAGCCAATCAGCGCATCGCGTGACACTGTTTCAGCCGGTTGTAGAATACGCGTAGCCAATCACAATTTAACTCATCTGTGGCTCAACCAATCCGATTTCCCCACGTCGGTCGATCGTCGAGAATGTTCGAGACGACCCGTACAGGAAGTCGGATTGTCCAACGGTTTTCAGCTTGTTCTCTCAGAGTATGTGCGTAGACGCGTCGGTTTTTCGCAAACGTTTAACACGTAACTATTGAACCTTCTCACCAATCTCTGTCTGTAGTGCTCACGATTCTCATCGAGAATCTCAGTGCTCAAAATTCTCATCGAGAATTTCAGTGCTCACCTCATTGCAGGTTCTTTTCTCATCTCTCGCGTAATCGATCGTGGATCGGGGTGCGACCGCGTGGTCACGGTGCGGAAAAGTCTCAACGAGAACTCTCACGTGTACAGCACAACGTGCTTTCGCTCAACGCTCATCATTTTACCGAAGTGTGACTCACTCCGCGAGTGTACAAATAAACTGACCACGGGACATTGCTCAACTCAAAACTGTGCTTTACTTCAAACATAACCTCCCCGGCATACTCACGCTCATCGCGTTATCTCTTTCGCGAACAGACTCGAAACACTGTTTTGGCTAAAATCTTGTATATGTATAGTGCTGTGTTAAGTGCATAGGTTAGACTAGAAATTTTTTTAGAAAATCTGGTTCTGATGCCTCGGTAATTTGACGGTTTCCTGTTTACCTACGCGTGCATATGTCCGGGGCCTGGAAGAGGTGAAACTTTGAACTCAATTTTCTCGCAAAGTATTTAGTATAGAGTCTTGCGCGTTTGATATGTTATTGTACACAGTGTGTCCTACGTGTATGGAGGATTTGTTCCAAAGTGGAGATACAGATTTGCAGGTCCGATTTCAGAGCAACTCGATTTTCCACTGATCGCAAGACCTCCCCTTATTGCTTTGCATTCGTTCCCCATTCTTTCCAAGTTCGCAATCCCGGAAGATGGCCAAGAGATGTCCATCCGATAGGAGGCGGAAGAGGCGGTTGAGATCCGGAAGGTTTAAGGAACGGTTGCAACTGCTGTTGCCGTTCCTACTGTTGGAGGAAGGCCTTGTAACCTGGGCCAGTTCCATTCTCCTCAGCAATTGAAGAGTCTCGGCTATCAGGGTCCATTGAAATCTTAAGCGCGGCGTCAGATTAGCCGGGGCTTAATTATTTCGAGGGATTCCGTTAATCCGCCGTTCCGTTTCACTCGGAATATCTGATAAGCGGCGGAGAGACTGAAAGCCTCGGCACTGTCTCCGCCCGTGTCCCGAGGACTTGATTATTTCAGCCCTGGCAAATTTTCCTCGTCGACGCCGCCTTGCTAAATGCCGTGTGTCCTCGACACTGTTGCCCCAGCTAACGGATTTGTTGCGAAAGTTCGCCGTGCACATGGCTGTTCCGCGGACAATGAAACCGCTGGGAAGCTGAGCGTGTTTGCGCAGTTACTAAGTGGATGGAGTACTTACGATGCATTCCCTTTTTCGATTATGAACAGGTGGAAATGCGGGGTGCAATTGTAGAAACACAGTATTTGGGATGGGTAACTGACTCAAGGTTTGGACTCTACTGACGAGATTTGACCTAGCTCTGCGTCTTTTCTGGACAATTGGTAGTGGAAGTTGCTGTACTGAATATGCAATATCTGCTTAAGGAGGAAGAAATGTACTCTCCAGTCGGGATGTGGCCACGTTGATCTTTCGTCGGTGAAGAAGTTGAGTTAGATTATGTTAAGCTAACGAAGGCTTGAGGTGAGATGAGGCATTGTAGCTTTGAGGTAGACCTAGGTTAGGACTGATAGCTTTGAGGTAGAAATTGGTTAAGTTTGAACTAGCTTTGAGTTAACCTCTACAGGGAGGTGTCTCCTACTTCCCACGGGGATCTTTTCAGTTGCACCTACCGTACACCAATCCCATTTCCTGAAGTACCTATATTTCCACCAGTTTCGACTAAACCTCTGGCCCACGAGTGGCAAAGTGAAACGGGGTCAAAGAAATTCGCCAGGTGACGAGTGCATCGCGATGTTGTGCTCAAGATGCACGCGAGGGACAGTGGTGCTGTTGCACTTGCGCTCGTACGCTTGAGGGTGTTAGGCGGTTCGTGTCGCGAGGAGAAAACGAGACGCGGCTTTGCCATTAGCCGACACCCGTCGTGCAACGCGGCCATCTCTCTCTCTCTCTCTCTCTCTCTCTCTCTCTCTCTCTCTCTCCACGTCCCATCTCCTCTGGCTGCTGCACGCTAATTGGCAAACATCGGCCGGCCGCGCTTATCGCGATCGGCCAGCGATTTTTGCAAATTACGACGCTCGTCCGACGCCGCGCGAAACCAGCCAGCCAGACCCGCTCGCAGATCTCCGATAGCGTGTACGCTGATATCGAAACGATCCGTTGTCCTCTTCAATGCACGCGACACGCCTCTCTTCCCTCCCTCTTCGTCCTTTTTCCACCGTACCAACTTGCTGTTCTTTAACATTGTTACTCCGTCGCCCTCTCCAAGCCTTTGTCGTGTGGAACTTGGACCTCGCAAGATGGTGGCTGCTGAACTTTTTAGTAAGTTCCCGAGCAATGCTTCATGAAACAGTCATCCTTTCGTTGATGCATGGGGCGACCATGTGACTGTGAGCCTCAAAAGTAGTTTTCCCGTTTTTCGTTGCACAAAAGAGTGTTCAAGGGGGCATGTATGCACAGCGACCCAGAAATTTCTTCATGAAGGACTCTTGTATGGACTCATATAGATCTTGGAAAACTGGAGAAACTGGACAAAAGTAGGGTGTCAAATTTTAAAGAGACAGATAAGCGGAGGCGCAATGCTGCAGTTTTTGAAATTAATTATTCCTTTGCGTTTATGTGAACAAGTTTGCCAGTGACTGTGTATATTCAAAGGGGGAAATGCTACGACTGCCGCGAGATTCTTTCCCCAAATTTGAAATCTCCCTAAAAGTGTTTTATATTTGCTCCTAATAAAAGACAACTAAAATCCACCAAACTGACCTTGCTCAAAAAACCTTTAGTAACCCTCTGTGCTTAACCAGACGAAGCCAAGAGACTTGCATTAAATTTGCAACGAATCCTCCACTAAAACAGTGTGTGAAAAAACGCGAAATGTTTCAACGAATCCTGACAGGGACGTATCTCAAAAATCGCGTGATTCAAGAGTACAGAAATTCAAATGAGAAACGAGGGAGGACCGGCCGCAACCCCCGCAAACGTTGGTTTTCGAGGGTGCGCCTCGTAATTTGCCCGCGCATCGATTTCGAGGCGGGACACAGCGAATTATGCACGCGGCGGTGACTCCAAAAGCGAAAAATCGCTGGTAACCGCGCGAGCCGCGTCGATGGCGATATTTTTCCTTTCTTTTTTAGTTGGCCCCCGGTACAGGCGGGCTGGCGAAAAATTATCGTTGATATCGGATCGGCGGGCACGCGATAGCAGTCGCGACACGGAAATCGGTTTCCGCACGGCCAATTAGATGCACGGCCGCGATAAGTCGCGATTGGAAACGCTCGTGGTAATTAGATTTTTCGTGGAAGGTCGCTGTCCTGCCATTCACGCAATAATTACGCGATATTGACGCGGCTGGGGTCACCACCGCGGCCATCTTTGACGCACCGTGCACCGACGCTGGCGTAACAATTCAATTCTTTGACATTCGAATTCAATCCTTTCGCCCGGAGATAGGTACAGATATCAGCGGGGGAAATATCACTGTTATCGCTCGTTATCGACACCGGATTATGAGATCTCTCGAAATAGTGTGAAATATCGTGATTGCAACGCTGCTGAATATAATAACCGCCGATGACTGAAGATTACAGGTTCTACACACCGAAATCCACGAAGTATGGTGACTCACGAATATGGTGACCAAAAGTGGTTCACGAGGGCCTTGTAGTAGACCAAGCACTAACTTACCTGAAACACACAGAAAACACAGATTATTGGAAACTGTTCCGACAGTGAATGTTCAGTTTCGAAAGAAATGCAATTACTGAACTTCTCTTCAAGTCCTCAAATATCTGCAGTAGGGTGGCCCTTATTTTCAATCTGCGATTTATTTTGCTCTCACCCCCTAATATGGTTTCATTTCATAAAATATTAGTCCCTGAAAAAGATTATTGCAATCGGACAACAGGAAAGGGTGCCGACTAGGCCTTAAAGTTTACAATTCATCAATAGTTTGGATTTAAAGAATTTCTAAAATATGGTAAGCCCTATCGAAATTTTGTTCAAACAATATTAAAAGAGCATTCAATTCTCTACAGTTAATGTATATATAATTTTCTCGTGCTTCCAACCATTTTTCAGATAATAGCGTTTGTATATAGAGAGGTCGGTAGTTCGCGCGTTACACCTGTACGGCGTGACGTATTGTCTATACGCGCGTAGCGCTGACCTCTCTATATTCAAACTTTAGTATCTAAAAAATGGTTGGAAGCTCGAGAAAATTATATATACAGTAATTATAGGAAATTGAATGCTCTTTTAATATTATTTTAACAAAATTGCGATGGGACATACCGTTTTTGAGAAATTCTTTAAATCCAAACTATTGATGAATTCTAAAATTTAAGGCCTGGTCGGCACCCTTTCCGGATGTTCGATTGCAATAATCTTTTTCAGGGACTATTTTTTATCAAATGGCATCGTTCTAGGGGGTGAGAGCACAGAAACTCAAAAAAAAATTTCGACCCGTATACATAAGGGCCACCCTGATCTGCAGGCATAGGATCCTCAAACCCCCAACCCCCACTTTGATTCACGTTCCTACTCAAAAAGGGAACAGCGCACTCTCCCCGAGCAATTTGCAATCACAGAAGATCCTCGATCTTTGTACACCAATCACTCACAAAAGCTCAGCACACATCGATACTCCTACACACAAAAACAGACCACGATTCCTAAATCCAGGCTGTAAAAACACCTCTAAAACCGCCGAACTAAAACACCCCCACAAATCTTGAATTTCAGCAGCATGAAAGGATTTGCATCCCATCCTGCACCCAATCTACGTCACTGTCCTAGCAGGAGGGGGTGGAAATTCGCGGAAACGCGAGGAACGAGTGAAATTAAAGCACGCCCCACGTCCTCCCCTCCCCCGCGCATTATGTATTATAAATGGCGAGACCGCCAGCGCGTCAGTGACTGCAAGGGACTTTAATAAAAAACGCATTACACGCGTCAGGTGATTTTATCCAGAGTTTCGTTTCGCCTTCGGTGCACGTAAGCCAGCGCGTACACACCGAGGAGAGAGAGAGAGCAGGGTGAGAGAGGGGGTGGTGGAAGAGGGCCCCGGGATATTGCGAACCCGCGATGCACGGAGAGGGTGTCCCCTTCAATTCCGCGCGTCTACGGGGGCTAACAGATATCGCCGGCGTCCTGTAAATAGAGAACATCCTCGCGAGCCATATTTACTCGACGTGGAATCGTCGTTTTCCCACGAAATTGCTGGCCGTTTCTCTGTTGCCTCGCCCCTCGGATTTTTATTCTTCCGTCGACGCTCGGAAGTCGACCCAGTGGCGGCGCGAGGCTGTCGAATGAGCAAAAGAAAGCCGACAAGCACGACAGCCGTTTCGGAAGGCTCGGCGGGCACGGATGATTCCGCGCCGAGTCAGCTTTCAATTTTTATCTTTTTCGGCGGGGATGCTGGCGGACGGCTCTGAATGAAGACGCGTCGATGGCGGGTCTTTCAGGCACTTCCGGGATGAAGCCGGGTGTCGAGTGGCGGGGAAAAGCGCGGCGTCCGTGTAGCGTCTCCTCTCGAGGAGTTCCCAAGTCCGAGTTCATCATATCGGAACTCGACGGTACGTGCAAGATATACATACGCCGCCGGTTTCCAATGGCCTCTCTATCGGCGTCTACCTCCCCTGTTCTTCACGGGAGCCATCGAGCGGCAGAAACCGCGCGACATCAAAGCTGCGGGAGGGAACCACCGAGGCGGAGGGATTTAAATCGAAATTCATATGGGATTAATTTCGCGCTCCCGGCAGTGTTATGATGGGAGTGCTCCTGTTTCCTTCGGTGCGACGATGGAAGTGGCCGTTTGTTGATTGGAGGTTGGTGGGAAGAAGACTGAAGCGTCAGGAAAGCTTCTAAAATTTCTGGAATAATGGAGAGGTCAGAATTCAAGAGATTTGTTAAAGCTTGGAGACATTGAGGCCCTTGGAGCCGTTGGAAAGGTTCCCGAGACCCCAAAATCTTTCAAGACGAAACTGTAAACAATCTCCAAAGGAAATCGAATTTTCTCAGCGGACGAATTGCCCAAAATCTCGGAAGAAGGGGGATGTTTGCCCCGTTGCTATCTGTCTCCATCCATCGAGCCATCGTCACCCAGCAACCGCCAGCAAAATCTCAAGAAATCGCGGTTACCACGGGCCAACGGTAACCCCATTTCCCATCGTTCGTCCCCTCGACGTTATCCCACTTCGCTCAGCCAAGAATACGACGATATACACGCCATTCGGCCAGCAAATTGTGCCCGAACAAAGAAGCAGCTCCAAGGATGCGAATAACCAAGCAGGAGGGCAGACGACTCTGTAATATACGGTATTCCTTGACACCAGGGCCTGGGGATATTAAATAAAGAATCCCCCCACAGTCTCGCGGGATGCCTCCGGGCAACGTTTCGCCCATTACCGATCGTCCCTTCGAGTATATTCGACGGGAGAGACGGGGCGCGGCTATATCTGCCGATATTATGGCTCCATTCATGCCAACTTACCGAATATCGTAACAACGTATTACGAGTGGGGAGACAGCAGTAGGTGTCGAGAGTAGAACGTAGGAGGACGGACAAGGAGGAAATGAAGGAAGTGTGCGTTTCAACGTGGGCCTCCTAGTGGACTCATCGGTAAAGGCGGAAGCACACATTCAGCATTGAATGGCTAAACATATTTTTAATGCAAATTCAATAAAATTCATTAGGTGATTATAAAAATTTATTTAACGAATAAAATCTTTGCGGGTGCCAGAGCCCATGCCTCTCCCCGCTGGGTGCGCGACTGATCTCCACAGTTGTGTTTATTCGGGAAATGACGATCGTTTCGAATCATGATCAGGAGCTACGAACATTCATACAGAAGTTCACGCAAACATTTGCTCATCGTCGAATAGCGGATATTTGCCTACACCGCTAGATCCACACATGTAGTTGCCAGCCGAGTGCCGAACATTCGTTATTTGTCATCCGCTGAATGCCGAATGTATGGTTCCGCCTTAAGGCTTCAGCTAGCAAACCCTGCCTTAAGGCGAATTTACACGGTTCAGTTTGGTCGAACAATGCGGTTGATTCAACAAAATCTCGGGTAGTTGAAGACTCCTTCCTCCTCCCCCGCTTTAGCCAACCCTCGTCGAACGTCTTTATCTCCTCGAGGGGGTCGCGGATATTGCGCGATTTTAATTACGTTTCAGTTTACCTTGGAAAACCCTCAGAAAAAATTAGACCTGGCAGGAAAAATTAGTGTATTCAGCACACAAGGTGTCCCGCGGGGAAACTGATTATTGTAAAATCTTTGCCAGGTGATTTTGAAGCGGGAATATCGTATGCGCTGTGGGTGTGCCTTCAATTTTGATCGAGATAAGCACTAATTTGTTCTGATACTGGACTACTTGCAGACTCGAGTTTTTTTAGTAGACCCAATCCAGAAGAATGTTAGAAGAAGAACTTAATCTATTGCAGTCGTGAAACAGAGATCTATCCTTACGAAATTGCTGAGCTGCGACTGAGGAACGTCGAGGGAATCAGGAGCTTCACTGGAGCACCACAACTGAATCGAAGAATTCAGGAAGAATTCCATCAACGTCAATAGCAGACGAAACTCTACACATCACACGTCAATTTTGATCTCTAGATTCCACCAAATGAAGCCACACTCTAGGAAACCAGGAACAACTTAGATGTATCACCGTTGGGTCACTCCGCGGCGTTTCATCCAGCATCGCTGTCGTGAGCTCTTCAAGGCTCCCCCCTGTTTTCTTTCAATTACCATCCCTTGTTTAATAGAGAGGCTGAATCTGGGCTTGCTTTCTGTCTAAACAGCCCAGCCGCCGATGGCCCCGCCTTATCGGCACTCTTTCGCGGGGCGAGAACGGGGTGCAAGCCGAGGCGCAAAAGGGAAAGACGGTAGACGGCGACAATGCGGAGCCTGGCGAAATTGCTCGAGATCTTGAATGCCAACTGGAGCTGAGTTAACGTCGAAAAGCTTCTGAGTGACTTGCTCGGGGTTTAATCACCGGCAGAAACTTCGGTAATGGGGACTGTAAAGTGCTGGCGAACGGGGCTAATGCTTCTGCCGCCGTCGGTCTATTGCCCCTTTGCAGGGCAGAAGTTGGACAAACGCGTGCATGCGTTTACAACCCCGTAAAAACTGCACCGTGCGTGGGTGTCGGGATCGTCATTCGTCAGCTGGGTCTGTTGGTCTGCTGGGAACTGGGTGAAAGTGAACTGAGTTGTCCAGGATACTTCTGAGACTGAAACCTCTGCGTAATGTGTATGCATGTAGTTCCTCGAGTAGGATGGACGAACCAGGGAAACAGAGACTAAGTGGTGAGGATAGGTGGATCATGTAGCCTAGAGTGGTCATATAGTCTTGATGCGACTGTAGGAATTCATCAGGATTTGCTGAGGACTTCTTGTAGTAGTGACTTCTTCTTGAACTATGTTCCTAGGTCACCATGCCTACATCATGGGCCTAGCTGCCCAAATTCTCAACAAAGATTTCAAGTTCCCGCGAAGGTAATTTCTGTGACGAAATCGTTGTCTAATATAAATGAGCTTTTACTTTATCGACTTCCCTGGAGGGCAACCTGTGATCCTCCTGTTCAGTGGGCAGCGTGGATCACGCGTTCTTGGTTCAATTGCTCGCTCATCAAGGGGTCCAGCGTCACCAATTAGAGCCGATCGATTTCTCAGGCGATAATTTCCGGGGGCGTGTAAATTAATTAGCCGGCTAGCTGCTGCTCATCGTAAGCCCGGCGACGTAAATCACCCGCTGCATTATGGGCCACGATTTATTAATACAATTTGCCAGCGCGTAAAAGGCGCCAGGCGCCAATTATCGGCCGGCCGAGTCCTCGGCGCTCGCGACAACGTAGTTGCGACGCGTTACGTCGTAAAATCGCGCGAGTTGCATGTGGCACGTGGTGCGAGCCATCCAGACGCCTGACAAAAACGTCGGCAACGGGGGTCATTAAGGGGACCCGCAAAAAAGAACGACCCCGTGTTCCGTGATTTTTCGGCGAGTCCCTCCACGAAATTATGACAGGTGAGAGATTAATCGGTCCCCGGGTGCACGTTCAATTAGGTGTCGACGCATGGAATTCAGCTTTTTCGACACTTTGAATGGTACACCGAATGAATATGGGTCGCTGGGTAATACCGCCATTTTAAAGCTCGCTGGTGTACAAGGTGACCGCAGTACTCAGAATAAACCACTTGAATATTCGATTGCTTGATTCCTAACCAATAAACCTACGGGTGACGCAAACCTAACCCATATTTACCACAAATATTAACCCATCTGCCAACGATTAACTCACTAATAATCTTAATTCCTGTTGTCAAAGTATCTACTAACTTGTCAGAGTAAATATTTCCCTCACAGACCCTCGAATTTCGAAGTCCATTGCATCCTCAATAATATTCACTTCTATGTGTTCTTAAGACCATCGAAATATGATCCAACGCCTGGGCGACGGTGCTGCACCCTGGCGCGGCGTTCGGAACACCGCTACTGAAGAAAACTGAAGGATGGAATCGCGGAGGACGGCGTGGCTCGCGGGCCAACCGGGGGACTAATTTCGAGAAAGGAGTTTTAATCTCGGGAGCCACCCCTCCGCCAGTCTATATGCATTATAATTATGCTCGGGTGGCTTCGTTTTAGGGAACGCCTCGCGGACCCTTCGCTGCTCCAGGCAGCCGGGTTACTCCACGTATAATTGGTATTTATGCCGGTGGCCGGGCGTTGCGCGGCGTGATTTGTGGCTGAAACTCCGTTAATGAGACGCACGTGTCTGTTAATTAACAGGGACCTGCTGCGCCCACGGACCCGTCGATCGACTGGATTAGCCGCTCGCTTTTTTACCCCCTCGGTCTGGGAACCGTAGACGAGGGAACGCGCAGAGAACCGGGCCGCCCAGATCGCGCGACGAATTCCTGCGACCGATTTTTTTCAATCACCAGCCTCCTACGTCTCGTTAATCTTCCCGAATAACCGTGTTGGCTTCCTGGTGTCCACGGAACGCGGCACCCTGCCGTTGGGGGGAAACGAAGGCTAGATATTGGAGTTCCTTCGTGGCACGTGGAGGGGACAGCCGAGACGCTGGTGGATGACGAAGATAGTGCTCCATCGAGCAGTGGATTTTTACTCATAGTGACGTCTGAGGATGTCAGTCATTGGGGTGTTGGTGTTTCGCTGATGTATTCCCAGTGGTAGGGAGCGCGAGATTCCAGTTGATCTATGCTTGGTTTAACTGAACAGGATAGCCTGCTTTTAAGGTATCCTACTTGAGGAAATGAGAAACTAGAGAGCTTCTGAATCACATTATGAATTAACTCCTCTACGCAGTACATTGTGCGCAACCCAGTAATGCAAATGCTACGGATCACCTTTCCAAATCCACCCCTTTATCCTGTTGCAGCGCAACAGGATACCCAGAAACTCGAAGATTTCATCTCTGAAACTATCCGGCAACAGCCCCTCGCGCAGCGCTCTCTGCCTATACTTCGCCCCAAAATCCAACCAAGGATCCGCGTGGCCCCCTGGGACACCTCCGTACAAGAAAATATAGGTTGTAACCTGACGGTCCATCGCGGCGGAGTTAATAAAGAAATATACAAGGTGACCAGCCTCCGCATTTAATATCAATTTGCCGTCCCACCAGCTCCTTTCCATCCCTCGATGGCTCTGTCCCTCCGCGAGGGTGCCACCGGAGGGTGAAGACCGCTAGGAAACGACTGCTGGATGACGAAAGAGGGTACGGCGGAACGGAGAGGACGAGCGACGATAAGAAAATAAGGGTGAGCTAGGGGCGAGCAGGGAGAGGGAAAATGGCTGGGTATCGTGGCGGGGGGTGGTGAAACAGGCTACTAGCCAAGAATTTCGTGGGTAGAAGCCTGCCCAAGGGGCTGAAAAGAAAGTCAGGGTGGAAAGGCTGCGCGGTACTTCCTTCCTTCCTTCCTTCGCCCAGGGACAGAGTAATTGTTAAAACGCGTTCCGAAAGATGAGAGCTGCTGATTACTTTTCCACCCCTGTCGCGAGGTGCGCTCGCGACGATGCTTTTTTTTGCACCCCACCCGGTCGCCGCCCTTCTAGCGAATGCCCCGAGATGCGACGGAGACCCGCGGTCCCGTGGAAATCTAGCAAATTGACGGGAACCGTTTTTGTCTCGCGCCAAAGGAATTAAGTCGGGTAATGCGAAGTACTTAGGGCTCCCTTTACAACTCGCCGCGTTTCTGCGCTATCGTCGCGTTTGTGTGCTATTCCACGGTGAAAGTGTACTTGGAATAAGGATCTGGGACGATGCTCGCTGATAAATTCTTTAGTGTTGTGGGCGAGTTCGGTACCAGCGTGCAGCTGGGGGTCTGTCTTTTTAGTGGGTACAACAAACAGCGGAATGAAGATTGGGATTTCGAATGTCTGACTGGGACGTTTCAGAGAATTGTTTGTTGCTTGTTTCAGGGAAAGATAAAAGGTTTGGCGCCACGAGGTTTTAGAAGGGAGTACATAGTAAGGTATTAAGGGAAATTCTGGGTGACTGTCTTTGATGAAGCATTGCAGGACTGAATATACTGATTATCAGAGACTCGGTAGATTAGTGTACCGTGTAGAGACTATATGCGAACCAGAATTTTGGGGTTGGGATGATTTTTCAATCAGTATGATTTGTATTTGTTTGAGTTACCGTAAACTGGGAGAATATTGGCAGTTAAATACCCTGTATTAAAGAAGGAAATGGACAAAAATTGCATGCATTTTCACACTTGTAGTAGGATCACAAAAGATGCAATAGGAAAAATGCAAATTTAAGAATGGTAATTTTTATATTATATAACAAAATGTTACGGAAACCTGCCAATGTTCCCCCAGTTTACAGTACATCTACATTAGATTTACGTTAGTCTGGACTACTCTATTTATTGGGTCTTCTATATTGTGTCTTAAGGAGGGATTCTCGTCTAACAACCCTAAAAGTAACAGATATTTAAGATTTTTTTTGCAAAAACTGTTCGTCATATTGGTTTAAACTCTTTTGGGATATAAAGATACAATTTTAAACTTGCAGAAAATATTTTTTTTATGTCGATCCTCCTCATTATTTATTAATTATTGTGGAATCTTGTCCACCTCTTCGAAGATGCAACTCCTGTTGGCGAGATGTGTAGTACCCATCACAGTCATCTGATTACAAAAAAAAATAAGAGTTTCTTAAAGTTAGATAATTTACGTTGGTGTGGGTCCACTTTAAAGAAACAAAATGAAAAATTGGAAGAGTTATAGCGTTTGAAAGGAAAAGAAAGTTTTTTCCTTAGACAAATTTTTCATATTATTCTTTATATCGACGAAAAAAGTATTATAAACAGAAACTAAAATGAAAATTTTAGGTCCAGTACCAGCGTAAATTATTTAACTTTAAGAAAATTTTCTTCTTTTTGGAATCAGATGACTGTGACAGGTGCTACATCTGACGCCAACATCGTCGAAGAGATTCAACAATAATTAATAAATAATAAGAAGGATATTTTCTGCGAGTTTAAAGATGTCTCCTTATACCTCAAAAGAGTTTAATGCTATATTAACAATAGTTTTTTAAAAAGAAATTCATCACTTTCGGGGGCTGTTACTCAAAAATCTCCCCTTAAAGAGATATAGTGACGAATCTTATCATTCCTACATACCCGTTAAAACCCTAATCTCCAAAAAGTAGGCTCTATACAACCCCCGATTCTTAACCCTCAGGCAAGCCATTCAAGGGTCCATCTCACTTTGCCCTCTGCCACAGTTCCGCCACCACTGTTTCCCTCCTACGCAGACTACCTGTTACAACCCCAGTACCAGTGCTCGAATTGCATCGAGTACCACCATCGAAATCTCCCAATCAGACCGTGTCCCCCGACCCCGCGAAGCAGCCGCCCAAACACGGAAATCCTTTCGATTAACAACCAGGCAGGATCGACCAGAGCCCGAAATTAATTCCGCGCGGCGCCCCCGAAGCAGCGCGAACATGAATTATGTCCGTCGGCGAAGAAGCGCCCAGCTGTCACCGTCGCCTCCCGGGTAATTGCATTATTTGCATTTAAAACGGCCAGCGGCAGGAAAAGAGCGGTGAAAACGCGGAAAAGGCGCGCCTCCGCCCGTCCTTTGACCACTCCATCTTCGAGACCTAGACGCTTGCCACCCGTGGCATCCCTTTGTGGCCGTGTCTGCGCTCTTATTAAGGCCGACAGGCCGGCCGCGCAATTGCGAACCTCGGCTCCGGCCTCATCAAAGTCTCCCCTCCAACTCGCCCCACTGGCAAGTGTTTTGAAAACGAGTCGAAAACCCTTTGACGCGCCGCGGATCGATGGCGCGCGAGGGTTGCGGCTGATATATAGAGCATCATTCGTTCTGGCGAAGTACATGCGAAGATGTTGGTCGAAATACTCGCTACGGTACTCGCGTTGCTCGGACGGGACTCGTGAGTGACAATCGAGGGAGTGGGGGGATATGCGAATGGATAAAGGGATGGGAGTGAGTGGAGAACAAAGTGAAGGGTGGAAGATGAATTGGAGATGTGCGAAGTGTAGATATGGGAAAGTTTTGGTCCTCCAAGAATGTTTTTGAATAAAGCAAGGGGAAATGTGAGTTGAGCATTCAAAAGGAATTGTACAATCCTGGAATCAGATCGACGGGATCTTAATATTAACCGTCCGACCTGAGCGAATCGAGGAAACGGAGAGCGTCGTTGGACGACGGAACGAACACGGTGTATTATGCTGGAAAAATGTTTCTCTTGGCCCAGAAAGCTTGGCGAGCAGCGGGGTATCTTTCGAACCGCTGCACCGCTGCCGTTTTGTTTCCATAACCGCACGGAATAACACTCGGTTGCTTGTCTTTGAAGGACTTCCCGCAGCCAGATCTGAAGAAGAAACTTTGTTCCGTTCCCGTTAAACGTAGTTCGCCAGACGGCGGCCCTGTTTTTTCGCTGCCTCGTGAATCCCCCGACCGGGAAGAATCAAAACGCGTTTCTTTTCAGACTTTTGCGAGCTACCGCGCTGGTCGAGGCAAGATTAACGACGGCGCAACTGTTCCGCCGGAGAAGAGTAACCATGAGCGGCACGTAGAAACGGCTGGATGGAGAAATAACGGATGCACAAAGGGCGGGCAGCTTTGGTTCGCACCAACTTCGGCCGGAATTATGAACATGGTCCGTCCGACGTCGACAATCCTCTGCACTTTCGATCCCCACGACTCCGTGATCCTTCCAACCGGCCACATTCAGGGGGTTTCTGACGTAATTGATTTTGCGACCGTTGTCCTCCGAGGCAGAAACGAGCAGCCTTAATGGGCAGCCGGCGACGCGTCGTCCTGTCTTTTACGGGATCTCGTATCCCTACATCGCCGCCATTACGGCTGGAGGCGAGCATACCCTTGGAATGGCACGCTAAAGAAAAGACGTCTGAAAGCTGTTGGGGCTTTTTGGCGACCCTCGGTAAGACCCAGGTGAAATTGGAGTGAAGATTCTGACGACCTTTTTGGAGTGAATTTTGATACTCTAAGGGAGATGGGTGAGAGAATTTCCCAATGTTTCCATGTTTGCTCCGCGGACGTTGATTAGTTAGGTGTTAAATTGAACTAAGATTGAGGTTCACACCGCAATTATTATCAGAAACAGGTTTGAAGAGAAGTTCGGTTTGAATGGAATTCCAGCGAACCATAGTGCATAGTGCTTAAACGATTTAAACGTGATCAAACGGAGTCAAATCGAATGAAACCGAGCTAAATTCAAGTAAACCCAACGAGAACCAACTGGGACGCAATACACTCAAGCACCGTCACATAAACCCCAATCAAACGCAACTAATCCAAAGGCTTCCAATGCCGAACGCTCCACCAAGTCGTAGTTCTCGCCGACATTAAGCATCGAGTACCTTTCAGCAGCCACATAGCGCTTACTACCAGCTATCTACGCGCACAAGTTCGCCCGTCGAACGGGCCTCTAAACGACAAGATCTACTGGATGGAAAGTGGTCGCGGTCCGCCACGAAGACGCGCCAGAAAACTATATTTCACGCTTGTCCCCGACGCCGTTACGGCACGAGCACTGCCGTAAGAGATGCAGCGCGGCGGCGAGACATGCGTCTCGTATCGGGTTATGGACCTGTAAATACACGGGACGTGTTTACACGGCCATAACCGCGGCCGTCTTGTAAATAAGTTAACCCCGGCCTCTGGCCGGTTTTACGAGGACAGCGACAAAGTACCGGTATAACGCGGGCCCCGTGTACCCTCCGTCTTAGCCAATCACACGGATCCTCGCGGCAGAGTGAATTCGAACCGATGCGCGCCCTCCCTTAACGCGAGACACGGTAAATCACGGTTAGCTGGACCCGCGATTCGGGGGTGAAACTACACAGCGGATGGCGCAAGTCTTCCGTGAACTGGGGAAAACACGGTGAGCATGGCGAGTGATTCACTTTGGCTGGTGTCTACTTCCGTTTTGTGATGATGGAAAGTTGCTGTTGGTGGACGTGAGACGTGGGTGAGACTAGTTTACGGGGTTCATGACGGCTATCGACTTGGTATGGTGTCTTTTGGTGACGGGGGTTGTTTTTGTATTGCTATAGGGTGTATTTGATTTTGTGTTAGTTGTAGGTGAGAAAGGATTACTTCATTGTCCTCGTAGTGATGATTAGTTTCATCTTTCGTAATGCAGAATGGGGGAAAATTTGGTGTATAATGCGGGATGCTATGAAGGAACCACTGTATGCCATGACTAGAATTAGAGGAACGAAATAATGGTAATGGGTGGTGAAGACGACACAAATCCTAACCTGTAGACCTAACCCACAAGAGAGGGAGATGGAAGACGAGAAACTGGTTTTCTGAAGACACCTGCCCAGTCGCTGTATAAACTGAAATAGTCAGATGTAGACGTCCAGAATCGCCGTTCCTTGACGAAAATGGATCCTGGCGCTGTATCGAGACGAGGAATGTAATCTCTAAGGCCGGATAACAGGCGCGATGGAGTTGGGAGTGTACTAGTACTATGCAGGGTAGGTGGATTGGCGTTTGAAGGATCGAGGAGGAAAAGAAGAGCTACTACAGCCGATGGACCTTGCCTTATACGCATGGAGATCGAGAGGAATAAACTGGAAGGAACTTAGGACTTGCGAGAAAGAGTTTGAAGGATTAGACCTCTGGCGGTGCTGACGAACACTTACAGTCGCGAACCCATGGTGGGCCTGGGAAGTGACACAGATCTGCCAAAACGGAATCTTGTTGAAATGAATTATAGATTAACAGTCTAACAATAAGTATTAAAATCTGATTTCCAAAAAGTCCAAAATCGAGTCATTTTTCTTTAACTTCTCCCTAAATATCAACAAACGAATATTCCCTACATAAATTCTCACAGACTATTCTCTTCTATTTCTAGAACTTCGAACGTTGTCAACGAACCTTTCTGCTTCAACCTCCCTCGCAACTTCACCCCTAATAAAAAAAAAACAGAAGAATCCATTTCAGATGTTCGAACTCCATGCCACCCAGAAATTATTCACCCAGAATTTGCATGCCTGTTATCCTCCAGGGGGTCCGTGTCCCGACACCGCCGTATGCCATCCGAAATTCCGCTATCTTATGGTAAGTGGCAACATCTCGAAGACGCATAATTGAGAGAGGGACACGGAAACCGGCAGATATCTCGACCGCCCCGGGCCAATTTCCATTCGAGTTATTAGTTCTGGGTTCGATGCGTTTTGCGCGATTACCAACCGCCCACATTGCACCCTATACGTCTGTATTAGGAGTAGAGATTCACCTCGATATCGTGGCACTGTGCGGTGCACGGAACCGGTATCTGAACAAGCAAGTGGCTCGATTCGCACCCGAACTTGAGCTGTTTTGGAAATTGTTGATCAGTCTCGAGCGATCGTTCCATTGGCTGAATCGCTGCAGGCTTGCGCGAGCGTGCAGCGGGTTGGGTTGAATGGGTTTGGTCTACGGTTATGCTTCCGACGAGACAAAGTAAGGAGATTCCGAGCTTCAAAGATTGATGAAACTCACGGACCAGGAATAGTCTACGAGTTCACGTCTCGTAAAAGGTTAGAAGATTTATAGATTATGCAGGACGGGGTAATAACTGGGCTACCAGTGGGGTAGGTATTGGAGACGTCTGCTGATCGATTGGACGAATAGTTTGAATGAAACTGGAGCAATCATTGTCAGTGGATGGTGGGACGGTTGGAAGTGAATTGTACTTGAGAATAATAGAAGTCACTGAACCATCAAGGGTGCACTGACTTGTGAAGGGTGGGATACTAGCAGCTAACAATGAAGTGGACGATAGAGCACTACGGTGGACAGTAGTTAAAGAATCAATAACCCGGGAAGTGACATTCGATATCAATTTTACAGGCAGTGGTACTGCCGAACAGGATCCCACTGTAGAGGATAATGCAGCCTGAGAGTCACCCCCGTGACATTAATCAACGTCGTTCCTCCTAATTGATGTCGTTCGAAGGAACTGAAGACGAGACCAATGATGTAACGTAATTACACGCTTACAAATGAGATGCAAGTGTACCGATCCCTACAGAAATACTCTGAGAATTAAACAGCGATCAATCTTCCCTCTAAGTGAGCGCCGCAGAGACACCCGCCCCCTACAGGACAAGAAGGCGGTTCGAGGGATCGAGGTGAAAAAACAATTCCACCTTCTTGCAGCCCCCGTTCCATCGACCAGGTTCCCGACATTAACAACTATGAAACGAGCCCGCCTGACGTTCACTTCCGACGACGCGACGTATCTGCTTATTTATCGTGCGCGTAATGGGGGTGGTAGCCACCCCCGGCCGCGAACAAAGCGGCAAGAGGCGAAGAAACGAATTGGCAACCGGCTGACGGCCCCGTGGAGGGTGACTTTCGCTATTCCGGTGACTAAGAAGACGGGGGTGGGCGCGCGGAGGAGTACAGGGACTGCGGAGGGGATGGAAAGGAGAGCGAAGTCGGCGGTTAGGATGATGGCAGAGCGATCGTTGTACTATCTCCGGTGAACAAAGCCCAGCTAACCCCGCGTTCCGGAAGCCTAGCGCTGAAGGGGGCGGAAAACACCCCGAGACACTCGCTTCCGGTTCATCCGTTCGACGTGTTTAGTCACCCCCGTGACGGGGGATCGATCCCTCTGGGTCGAAATTGCGCTTCGATCTCGAGGACATCGCGGGGGAGACACTTTTGCAGCTTTTCAGTTTTTCTTCAAGAGGAATTTCAAGGGGATGAAAGTGGCTTGGGCGTTGCTCTCTGTGGCGGACCAGTGATGAAAAAAAATTACATCAGCATTAACGGGTTGAGTTAAAGAGGAAGTTGCTGGCTACAATATTGCTGAAACTACCCTTAAATATTTGCTAGTGTAACTATAAATAACACCAATGTTTGATGAAGAATTCCTCCTTCACCCAACACCAGACCCACCCTCATAACTTCAAGTGTCTTCCGCCTGCATTAATTCATAATCGCAGGTCCCAGTGCAAGAGCACCCCAGACAGCGACCAATCCCGACAGTCTCCATAAATCAGTATCAGCCACCTCAGCCGTCCACCCCGAAGCAGACGTGAGTCTATCCTCATCGTTTCCACCCCAACTCTTCCGTCTCCCGAAAAAAGTTACTGGGTAATCCTGGGAAGCTGCTCGCCGACTCACCCACCCCTTTCTAAGGGGCTGTCCCAGAAGCTCGCTGCATTTCGCGATAGGATCACGGTTCATCTCGATTCGGGGGAATCGCGGAGTCACTATAACGATTATCCTTCCGGCACGCGGTCGTCAACGCTTTTTGCCGCGCCGAAACGAATCGTTCGACCTGGCGTTCGCCCCCACGGAGAATGAAAAACGGCGTTCCCCGATCACGCCATTTTTCTCCGCGACGCCACCGTGTCCCTGACAAAAACGGAAATAATCAGCGGCAGAGCGCACGAAGACCCCGCCGGACTTCATTTTTCGTGCCCACCGGGTGGCCAATGGAAATCGACTACCCCTGGCCGAGAGTCCACTGTCTCCCCATCCTCCTCTACTTTTCTTTTTGCACCTCTGTTCCCCTTTGTTGTCCCGCTGATTCATAGAATCCGCGGACTTGCAGCTATCCCTGACTACGTTCGATTCGCGGCAGGCTTGGGTGAGGTGGACGTTAGGTCCACTCGTGGTTAGCTTCTGAATCTGAGTTGAGCTTCAACTCGATTTGAATCTTTGTTGGACGTAGAGCAAGTCTGCTTACGTCTGGTTTGGGAGGAGCTTCCGTCAGAGTTGGGTCTAGGACATGCGTAATTCAATTTTGTGTTGGATCTGGGTTAGGTGTGATTCGTACATACAGTGTCTTTCATAAGTATTAGAACACCGAGTGTACTTCCACAAAATGTGATATTTGATACAGAATACTTTCCGCTCCTTTTAATTTAAAATACCAAATAGAATGAAAATTTGTGAGAGTCCTCCAATAAGTTTGCAACGTTTTTCATAATTATTCCACACAGAGTAGGTGTCTTAAGATTTATAAACGACAGTGTAGTCCACAGACACTAGATGTCTCAGTCACACCATCGGATAAGGATAATTGTTAACCAATAGCGGAGGGACAACGACAATCTTTCGCTCTCGAATTCCGACCAATTCACCATTAACCGTCTGTTCCGTCTCTGAAGCGATAGACAATGCCTAGTGACAGCATAATGGCGACGTGATCATGTAATAGGCGGCGATGAGGAGCGCAACGGGGGAGCCGTGTATCGTTCACGCGAACCGAGGAAGTCTGTACTTAATCGGGGACAATGACGTCTGAGCAGATCGTCCCGCATTCTTCGTTGAAACGCTAACCTCCGGGCAACGCCGACAATGCTACCGTCAGAATGGATCGCAGGAAGACGATTTACCAGCTTCCCCGCAGACGTAGCCACGGGCGGTTCCTTCGAGGACACGTGTAAGCACGTGGATCGCGTTAAAAGCTCCCTCGTCCGCGCTTCGAGGACGAATTCCACGTAGACTTGAAAGCACTCGCTGATGTCTCTTGGCAAATATTGATAGGGCGCGAATTGTCTGGAATGGGGACAGTGTCTATTGAGGGAACATAGTCCAAGATGCTTCTGCGCGAAGGCTAGAGTTTATGAGATGAATCGGGGCTCTGCTGTTTTCTTCTTGAAAGTGGAGGGAATGATCCACAGAAGTGCAAATTGTGGGTATATGAGGGAGGTCTGGTGGTTTTGGAACTTTGAGTTTTTAAGAAGTTAATGAGTTGGATTCAAAGAGCATGAGGTAGTGTACTCTGTTCATGATGGTACTTGGAAGCTTCTGCTAGCCCTCAGTGACGAGAAATGTGAGTACTGGTTTCTCTAAAATGAGCATTGCTTTCAATCTAGGCCTCTGTTCTTAAATTTCAGGATTCAGCTCTGAAATTTTGGAGATTGTACTCCCTGCCACGAACGTCTGTTGGATCTAGTCTTCCCACAATTGAATATTCCTACAGAATATAGTGTGCAGACCTGAGCATGCCCTAGTTCTAGTTTGAGACCCAAGAGGACATCAAATTTGTGTACTCCCACAATCATAATTACTATTGGGAGCTGGAAAGATGTCGTTCTACCCACAAACTGAAATATTATACGGGTAAGGGAAATCATTCGTTCGCTTCACAGCCGCTAAGAACCTAAAAGTAGGATTTCTAGAAGGGAATTGGGTGAAGCATTTCTCACTATGACATTTCAGCTTGTGAGTAGTGTGACTTCTTTCCAGCTCCCACTAGCACTTCACCCCTCCACCAGATACTTCTCTATAAAACAGCAAATACTGTACCCAAAATCAAGGTACCTCTGTCATCGATCCTCTTCAAGCTCACCATTCAATCCCTGCCCATTATCTTAAACACTGAATACTATTCCTTGCTAGTCCAGGGCAAACAAACCAATTTCCATCGATCACGTAACATATCATTGAAACTCCACTTTCACGTGTTCCTATCAAGTATTCCATGCAAGGAAACAGGAAACGCGCTGACGCGTTTTACGCGTTTCCACCGTGGATGAGCGTAGTTGTAAGGAGCGCCTACGGTCCATGAAAGGGAACTTTTTACGGGCTGCGTCGCGTGTGTACACGCCAGGTTTCGACTTTTCAGGGGCGTCGTTCGACGGCATCGAAAATCCATAAACGACAGAGTTCGCAGGAACGCCGACGGCGTTCCGTCGTCTGCACGGGCCGTCGGTGCTTTCCAGCGAGGAGGATCGACGCCGCTCGTCCCCGTCGAACATCGCGAAATATTGTTTTTGAAGAATATTCTTCGGACTGTCGGCGCTCGCCCTTATTGCTTCTCGCTCCGCTGGCCTGGAATACGATTGTTTTATTATACGATCTTCGCCGCGGACTTGGCGAACTTCTGCCCCCTCCACCTCCGATGTCCCTGCTCCACCACCCCGTCATTCTGTTTCGCGTATCATCCTTTTACTGCCGCCCAGGAACGTGGACCGGCGAACTTTGATCGTATCCGCAGCACACTCGGTGGGAATCTTGATAAACAAGATCTTCCGACGACCACTCGACCACCCGATTCTTTATGAACCTCTGCGCTACTCTCCCAAAACGATGGCTGAATGGTCCACGATTTCGATGCAACGAACCCTTAGGAATCCTGAATCGAAGCATCGATATTCCAGTGGTGTGCGTTCCTGTTCTGTTCTGTTTCGTTGAAATCCACTGAGGTGTCCCCTGCAGGAGACAGTTTGCGCCCAGAGGGCAGCACTGGTTGCGCGCTCTGTACCCCGAAACTAGTTCAGAAGCATCCCTACTGGATTCAAATATTTATTACGCAGAACCGTCGATTATACTGAACCCATCCCACTTTGTGGTATAACGAATTTTGCCGTGGCGAAATTATGCAGCGAGCCGGGGAGAGTTTGTTGTCGAAAGGCACGTGACTTTGTCCAGCAGCTTCGTAACGAGTTTGGGTTACCACGGACAGGAGGAATGATCGTCGAAGCCGCAAGGAGATTGCAGATTAGCAAGAAATTTCGCTCGCCGTTCGACGGACAATTCGTTTGATGCCTCCAACCGCTTCCTAGGGATATTGCGGACGAGATGCGGTCACCACCGTCGAGCTTATAACCGGGACATGACCGCAGCACGGGTAAACGGCGGTAAAACGTATTTCAATCAAAGTTCCGAACGGCTAATCCCGAACGATTCTGCCAGGTTCGCGGGCGGAGGGATCGAGGCTTGAACCTGGCCACAATATGGCGCGATGAATGGCCCCGAAAATCTGGCAGAGCGCTGTCAGATGGGGCTAATCTTTGGGCTCGAGCAGAGCATTGTTGGAAAATGTGATTCTTGTATATCTGATATTTTATGGGACATTTTTGGACGGAGGGCTAGAAGATAGTGAGATCAAAGAAGAGAATTGGAGGTCGTGTTTGACAAATATTTACAGGAAACTGGACAGAAAATTTAACTTTTTTAATTGGTGAATATCCTCAGAATGAGGGAAAATTTGCCTGTGTCTTGGTTTAAAAGATGGGTATAGTTTTGTGGTTCATCTATCGAAAGAAGGCTGTGGAAATATTATCCAATTCCTCGTTTGATGGAAAATAAATCTTGTAACGTACCTTCTTCACATCAAACTCAACATCACACACCACTGTATCCTTTTTAAAATAGAACGAGAGGTATGTACACCCCAAAAACTCTGCTTGGAAGCGGAGAATCGAGTCCACAGGCCGCCGAGCCGACTTCCAATACACCACCGTCCAGCCAATGACATTTCTCGCCGATAATACACTCCGGTATTAAAGTCAGTCCCCGTGCTTATAAAGTTCCTTTGATCCCGTCGACGCAATCACCAGGAACCTCGCGGGAGAAATATAATACAGAAATCGTCCATGGGAAATCACGTAATGCACTGGTTCAAAGCGACGAAGGAGTCAGCTGCAGAAGGAGAGCGAGCAGAAAGAAATGAGAGGGACTGGTCCTAGGTAGAACGGGCAGGATTCGATTCCAGGATTTACGACGCGAGCCGTTTCGACTGCGGGGCCCCCAGTGAAACAGGGCCGTCGGGAGAGCGGAGGGAACTCGAAGGACCGCGACGACGACGAATGGAATTGCATCTAATGATGCCTGAGAACCGAAGCAATCCGAAGGAACGGGCTGCTGACAAGCGTAATTCCTCTCCCCCGTTCGAGGACCACGGCCGATTTCGATTCGCGCGACCTGCTCGGTGACCAGAGGACGCGACCCTCTTTCCGACGGCCAACGGAGAGGAACTTTGTTACTTGTTGCGCGATCGAACTTTCACCTTTGTTTCGAGAACTCTGACTTCTTCCGGGGGGAGAACCCTGGACCACTTTACTGCAGGAATTTGGCAGCTTCTAAAGCCCCGTTCACATCAGTCAAGTCGTATTTCAAGGCAAGTAAAATTGATAGAATCTCTTCTACTTCACTCGAAGCTTGAAAGAAACCTGAGAGGACATTTCAAGTCAAGTGAATATAACAAGTTCACATTGGTAATGTGTAGTTTGAAGTTACTTGAAGTCAAGATAATGCTATTTTTATTTTCTTTTAGGTTACATAGTTCCCCAAAGAATGACACTTCAAGTCGTAAAAACTTACTTGAAGTCAAGTAACTTGACTAATCTGAACGAGACTTAAGGGGACGTTGGAGGTCTGGAGTATTTTCGAAGGCTTATTCCGTATTTAGTTATTCAGTAATGAAGTCCGTGGAATTTTGAGGTTAGATTGTGCAGGCGAAAAAACGAACCCCGGGCGATGGGACTCGAACCTGCGATCAGCGGGTCCACTGCGTACTGGCCAGGCGTGTTACCAATTCACCCAACGCCGAATCTCCGAGGTTACTCTTTTCCGAACTCTACATATAAGTACTGTGAGGGATATCCAATTAAGAATAATCTATACTTTTAGAGCGTAAGAGAAAAACACGTGTGAACTGTTTGAACAAATATTAAACAAAATCTTAGAAACCAATAAATATTTACATTAAAATAATAATTAAATATAAAACATTAATAACCCACTTCATTGAGTTCATAAATTACAAATTCGCGCCCAATCATACAGACATACAACATACGAAGACAAAACCCTACATAGCCAAGCGAACGTGGCGCCACCTATGTGCCAATCGCGCCATAGGCTGTTCCCAACCGACGAATGCCTACAAATAGGAGCTATCGTGTAAAATTTTTATTTCCCCGGGTTTTTTGCGCGACAAAGACAGCCGCGGCCCTAAAACCTCGCGCCCCTCGACATTTCAAAGATCAATGAAATTCAAGATCCGATTCAGCGAGTTCCTTCGCTGGCCGCGGATTATTCCGAAAACGCCGTGTTTCGCTTGTAACGGCCGTGGCCGTCCGATTTCTTCGCCGATCGAGAAGCCATCCCCCTCGTGCGGCCGTTCACGATCATGGCGCGGCCACATTAATAATTTATGTTGTCCAACGATGGGACGTCGGGCCCGCGACACGATCAGAAATCGTGAGCGCAGATACGATCGGCTTCTCCTCGCGGAAACGCAAAAGAAACTCTACGGCATCTAGTCACGCTCACCTCCCCCACCTTCCCCTCCTCCTCCGTTCCCCTCTCGCGCTTCACCCCGTCCAATGCGCCGCTCTCGACGGGGGCTAATAAAGAATTAAGGACACGTGCAAGCCCCACGAGGAGGACGGAGTCGGTTTCCGTGTAAGAGGGAAGGGAGGAGGAAGCTCGACGTGCAAACTCGCGAAATATTTTCCCGCGGCGAGGAACTTGGTTCGAAGTGGGTCGATCCACTGCGAGCGCTGCAAGGTGTCGATTTTCATCGGCGTGATTTGTACGGGGCACAGGAGCGGAGCTCGCTGTTCATAGCGTCTGAATTTTAGAACAGACTTTACAGAGGAAGAGAAAGTCGGAGTGCAGGCAGAAGTGCGTTATTTCTTCACCCTTAACGTCTCACAGACTTCTCTTTAATAATTTCACATTGTCAAGCCTAAATTTATTTTTTATCATGTACTGAAGTTATTAGTGACTTTATTACATATTTGAGAATATACTTTTCCGTGTTTTGTTCAAAACCTCCGAAAGTTGGCTTCGTGACACGATTCCTTAGTAGATCAAAATATTGGTTGAATGCTTTTTTCAAATATTAAAGAAATATTTTTTTAGTCACTCTTTTTAATATGAAAAAATTTAGATTCTCAATATTATATACACATACAGAAAATGTAAAATAAATGTTTATAAAACATGAACTACTTAAAAATTCATGAAATAATATAGGAATATTTATAAAACGTAAAGTAAATATTCAGGAAATATGAAACAAATATTCAGAATTCTAAAATAAATATTCAAAGTCGACTGTAACGAAGGAAAATATAGGAAAAATAATTTTGCAAGAATTTCCCAGATTCCTCAATCGGTGAAACGCTTAATTCTCCGAAAACAAACATTCTGTAATGCAATTTAAAAAGAAAGCAACAAGGGAATCGCAGCACTTAAATCATCGCTCCAAAATCCACCCCCTAAATCTGAAATCCACCACGATGCATCCACAAGAATCGCACCCCGCGATGCACCCACGCTCGATTTTTCCACCACCCCGTCGGTTCACGGTGCACCCCAAAAACGATCAAAGAAACGCGCTCGTCGAGGACCAGCGGAAACAGGGACAACGATACCGCTGTTGCGAGGCCGTGCGGGGTTGGTCGGGGGCGCGCGATCGTAATTGAATCTCGCTTTCCAACGGATAAGCGAAGCCGCAAACACGATCGGGCCAGTGGCACGCCGTTATTAACGCGGCTGCCAGCCGAGGGAAACAGAGGACACTAATTATACGTCGGTAGAGAAAGAGAGCAGCGCTGACAGTGCGCGGGGGTCGCGTGGAAAAGTGAACGGGGGGTTCGGTAGCGGCGCAAGGGTGAGGCCCGTGGGCGGTGACGTTAATTACGAGCGCTCGAACGTTGTCGTCGCCCGCGTGCATTTCAAAAAGTAAAGTGCGCCCCCTCCGAGCCCCGCGGGTCGGCGTGGTCACTGGGCCGAAAACGCGCTGCTCTTTCGCGCGTGCATAGAAATCGAACACGATTACCCCGTTTCGCGAACCGTTGCACCCCCTCGTCGTCGGCTGTATAAATACGCCGGCGGGATCGGAGCGACCGCGAGCGCGCTCACGGTATTCCGGCCACGAATTCCTGGCGAGGACTGTCGTTTGACCCCTTCGGCTGACCGAAGGTTTGATCGCTGTGCCGCGTTTCCCGTATTTCTGCCACCTTCTTTCCTCGCGACTCAGATAGACACTGAAGAAGATTGTTAATGTGAAATGAGTTCACCAAGTCTGAAGGGAATCCTTGGGAACTTCGTAGAATAGCGTGAGCAGGGCTAGAGGAGGGTGCAGCCGAGATCAAAGCCCTCGAAGTACATTTTCTACGATCATGTTTCAATCTTCCTGTCGAAACAACGAGTTCTGAAGGGACCCGAAGTGAAACGAAACGGAGAAACACTTCGACCCCGGCCGGGGACAAAGTGGTGGCATAATTGGACGGGGGTGGGTGGTGTCGATCCAAGATTCAAGGTCCGCAGGAGGTAAACACGGGCGGCCACACACGGCATGCGTGAACGAGGGAGTTCGAGGACCAGCAGGAATTAAATTCACGTCCGCAGGAGTATTTGTCGAGTGGCTTGGACACATTCGTCGAGCGATGGTGGCCCTCCGCAACCGTCGCCCGCTCGCAAGCGCGTGGTTCCTCCGGACTCTAGCTAACGCGAAAATCGACTTTGCTTTCCGGGAGAAGAGGCCTCCCCGTCGCCTTCGGGCAAATTCGCTTTCTGCCTTTACACTGGCAGAATATTAAGCGGTTCCGCGGGGGTGGCTGGCCCGCTATGAAAATTGGGGGTATAGGGCGGCGCGAAGTGGCCGTTATCAGTCAGAACCGTCAGCGGCACTGGGCTGCCTCCAAATCGTCCAAATAAATTCCCGTCACGGCTACTGGCTTACGTGGTCCCTCGAATAATCGGTTATTTTGTCCCACCCTCGTGGCATCCGTTCGAAAAGATTTACGAATATTATTTCGAGCGGCACCCCTGGTTCCGAGCACTGGCGTTCATCCCGGACTCCCTTTTCTCCGAATTTCCATCGCACCTGCGCCTGCCGCGCGGAAATTTCCGTCGCCCACCCTCCTGGACAGGAGCACCATCACGTTGGGAGGCGAGTTTGGCAGCGGGGATGCAGTAATTGAACTATTATTTACTTTCAGAAGGTAATCGGCTGCGAGGCTTGGCAGGAGGCTGCAGCTGAGTGTGCCACCGATCATGGGCTCGCGAGAAACAGAGATATGGCGTGATTATTTAAGAAATTTCTGTTATCAATATATTTAGCTATTTCCCCGCTCGGGTTTAAATATAGCGGCCCATCACGTGGGCTCTGATGGATGCGCGAGAGGTGCGTGTGCGGCGCTGTAGCCAAAGAAGTTTCTGAGAAAGTAGTTGCTAATCCGCGCACGTGGAGATAGAGTGATTTTCTGTATTATAAGTATTAGGGTAGATGTCCCTATCGGTGTGCCTTTATATTTAAATAAGCCGTACAAAAAACTCGCATAAATAAATAAGGAAAGAATTTTTTTTAATTAAGTTCAACTATTTAGGTGTGTGTTACAAACGAGAAGATTGCATTTTTACAATTAAAGCATAGTAAAAAAATTTCCAAAATTGTACCTACATGAAGATTTTGATGATTCGCTAGTGTTGATTGTATCATAGAAGCTTCTAATTTTATGAAAAAATAGCAAAATGAGCACTTTTGAAACGTTCCCGAATTTTTTAAAGTGAATCCAGTAATCGGGACAGGATTTTAACGCTTGTACGTATTATATAATTGCACCCTCAGTGCTCGCTCTGTAACTGTTAAACATAACCTTATTTTTCTTTCTCAGAAAGAAATGGAACGCTAGGAATTCTGGGAAGCGTTATTCAAAACAGCTACAGAAGTTGGAATACGGTAATACGAACAAAGCAGTTTCCAGAGTACAGAAATTGGGACAAAAACATGTATTTTTATTTCAATTAAAAAAATATAAAAAATTAACAGTTTTAACTCGAAAAATTCATTAGTACCAGGAAAGTTTAAAAACTAATATAAATATTCACCAAACGAAATTAAAGTAGGAGAATTCAGTATTTTATATTAAACCAAAGTTTATTTTCTGTTTTTCACTTCAAAGATACCATCAAATATAAAATTTGCATATAACTGAAATATGCACTTTCCAATAATTTTTTGAAATGGAACTAAGAAACAGTCCCGCGAGGGATTATTTTTTAAACAACAGCTGTGAGAATTAAAATTTCGAGACACCTGAATGGATTTAATTCGTCTCGATGGGGGGACGGAAAAGTTTGACGACGCGGTGATTCTTCGACCGTTCTTGGAAAACAATGCAGCTATTGTAAAGATTTTCAGGAGCCCGGAGGCGCAGGGTGCCTACTTGGGGCCGTTTATTGCAGATCGCGCGGGTTGGCATTCATTAGCGTTTTTGGCAGACGGCCGTTGGCGCCCTACCAGCGGCCGTTTACTATTTCGCCAGTTGACGCGTGAAGAAAGTTCCCGTGCTAGTTTAATTGCCAGCCACGGCGAAAGTTCCCGGGGATAACGTGGAAAAAATTGCTGACAAACTGCGCAACTTCCCGGTGAACGGCATCGTGTAACGCCAACTTATTTACGGGTTCGCGAAGAAGATTTAATAAAACACGGCTCCTCCCCTTTTTACGCGAAATTTCAATCCCCACACCCGGTAGCCCCCGCAGCGGGCCAGTTGCGTGAATACTTTTTACGGTTAATGGCGCCCGAAGAGCCCATAAATTTTTCCTTTTCTGTTAAACCGTCCGACTTGGAGAACTTCGCGGAAGGATACTGATTCTCCTTGGAAAAACTTGAGGATGCTGCATGTTTTCTTGAGTGCGCTATTAGCCATAACGCGAAACGCCGTTTGCAATGTTATACAATGATACCTTGGCAAAAAACGAATAAGAAAGGTGAAATGAGGTTTTTCTATCCGAGATTTCATTTTCAAGAAAAACGAGTTTGAATATCGTTGCGAGAGTGTGCAGGTGGCGAAGAAGGGCCGATAGTTCTGAGCATGCCTGCCTCGTTAAATGCGCCCGCTGCCCTGGGAATATTCATACTCAATTTCATCGAAAAGGAAGCGTCGTGCGCAAAGAATGTATTCCACATTTTCGATTCACTTTTGAACAGAGAATCTAAAACCCGGGAATTCTTTCACACTTCGCGTTGCGCAATATCGTCGGGGTTAATACGAGTATAAACTGTCCTGACACTAAATCTGGGTTAAGTGTGGGTCAAACCTCTGTTAATCCTATTCCAGTCTATGTCAGGCTTACGTCAAGTTTCATTTAACTCTGCACACATAAAGACACTTATCATACACATATAGTCGTAGGTGGAGAAAATTCCGGGTGGTAAATTGCCCGAAGTGGTACACAGAATTACTTCTTTAGGGGTTGCATAGCTTTGACAGGTTGAAACATAGGGTAATTTTTATGATTTTTTCATATAAAACACGTTGTATTTAAAAATCAGGGCACACTCCTTTTTGTTTGTCAATTAAGCTGAATTTTCTTCTAAACGAAATTTGATTTCTTAAGAAATTATGCCATAGCAGCACCTGCGCCTAGTGTTCCTTCTCGAGAATTTCTGTTTTTCTCGACAAACATAAGTCTAGGAAATCGCGAACGTATGAACACACCTACAATTTATAATAAATCTTATTAGTAACATTAGAATCTATATGAATTACAATAGAAAATCTCAGTAGAGAAGATTCGACATTGTTGACTGGTGAAGGTGCTCTTAAATTCTTAATTAACAATTTAGAAAAATTGAATGCCTACTGAATTAAGTAATGAGTTTCTTGTGGCTATTAAAGAAGAAATATCGAATAAAAGAGACAAAACTATTGTATCTTTTATAAAATGTTTTCATAGGTAATCCAGAATCTCTTCAAAAAGATTCAAAATACGCGTTTTTTCATTTAATATCCAAGACGGATATTTGGGGTATCAAAAATATCTCAGAGATCACAGAAACGATTTGAATAAAATTTTGCACGGATATTCTCAAGACTCTAATCTGATACCTGTCGAAGCCGATTTTGAAAAAAACTATTTTTTGAAAAATGGCAGCTATTCAAATTCAAGCATGTAATTTTCGACCCAAGTTTCATCTTGTTTTGTTAACCTTGAAAACCTTATTTCCCGAGCTGCCAAAGGTATGTAACCCTTAAAAAGGATCAACGCAACAGGGGTTTAGCCTTCTAAGACTTAATACATAATAAAAAACTTTCCAAAAGCTGTTAACACGAACCAATTTAAAAGCTACCTAAATGCTTCGTAAATCCCTAAAAACAAAGTTTCGGTCACTTTATCCCAAATCATAGTTCCAACCACTCCCGCTTCCCTCTTTCGACCCGGCCAATTTTTCACCTCCGAATTTTCCAAGAGTGTACCAAGGGAGCCTCCACCAAAAATTCCCCCCCACCCTCTACAAGCTACTTAACCACGCGTAACGAACCAATCGCCGCACCAAGTGCGCAAAACCTGCGTCCCGAAGCAGCCGCCCGAAATTCTCGCATCTCGGCGGTCTCCGGTGGCGAAACTAATTGCTTCGAAGGTCCCGCGCCACACTTGGGAAAGGAAGGTAGGAGTACGCGCGTCGAAGTAACGTCGTTGCGACGCTTTAATGCGCTCGGGTATCGTGCAAAAAAGAGCTCCCCGGTGGAGAGATAGCAGGCCGCAGTGGCAAGGGGGTGCGGCGCGCCGCAGGGCAGGTGCTAATTGTCCCGACTGCCCCAGTGGAAAACGAACGAGCCGGGAAACGAAACGGGAAATCGTTGAGCGTGCGGTCCTGGGCCGGCAGCCTGGCGTGTCGCATGATTTGCGGAGGCTTTTATTGCCCCTGGTGAGAAACGTAGATGCTGCTCGACGATACGAGGTGTGCTTTCGCGACCAAAGAGGGGGGGGGGGGAGGCAGCGGGGGGTGGTTGAGGGAGAGAAAAAGGGGTAATCGATCCGTGCGCCCCTTCCCCCGCGCCGTGTTTCTGCATTCACGCAGCCAAGCATCCGTATCCGAGGGGGTTAGCCGAGCACGGTTCGATGACTCCTCTCGGCGATGAAATCAATCATGTTCGCGACCTGTGGTTTACCCTCGTCGCGGAATTAGGACTTCCGGGGCCCTCGACCGTCTGTCGCGTTACGGATCGATCAAGCTTTTCGGGATGTTTATATTTTATCCGGAGGAGCAACTCGCGTTGCGATGCTAATTCGGGCGGAGGAAAAGAATGGAGCCGCGCGCGTTCGCTCGCGCGGCATCGTTAATCAAGGGGACGCTAATTAACGCGATTGAGTGGCGCGATAAAACCTGCGAAAATTTCGCCCGGCGAACAGGAAACATTTCACGGTTAATCCTGTTGCAGCGGATTCTCACGAGGCCCCGCTCGCAAATCACAATTACCGCGGCGCGCATAAATTCCCGAATCAGCCGGGATAGAGGGGAGGGCCCGCGCAGAGATCCATGGGATCGATACGTCACGATTACGTCGTCTTTCTGTCGCGCGGATCGCTCGATTCTCGTGTCGTCGGATCGTAAAGTGTTCGCGGGGCGGAGTGCTACGGGCAGCGCGCACGAAACGCGACGGACGACTCGACGGTTCCAAGAACAACCCCTGGTGTAATGGGTCCTTTGTGCTGCGACGCTTGGTTAAGAAGTATGACATAATACTGCGTTAATTGAACTTCGACGATTGCTGGTTTCTCATGAAATATTACTCTTTGTGAGTGAAACCTGGCAATTATTCCTTCTACTGAAGTTGATCTAAACTAAGGATCTGTGTGTATTACGTATAGAGATCATAGATCAGTGTTTTCCAACCTTTTCTGAGCCGGGATCCCCTTTTATACCACTCATGCAAAGTAAATTTTTTATAAGGCAGAGAAAACACCTTAGAAATAGGTATTTCAGAATGTAATTCTAACTTAATAATATTAAAAAAAATAATAAAAAATTGTTGCGACCCCCCAGAATACACCATAAAAATAGGTATTTCAGAATATAACTCTAACTTAATAATAAGTATTACAAATGGGTATTTCAGAATATAATTCTAACTTAATAATAAGTATTAAAAATGGGTATTTCAGAATATAATTCTAACTTAATAATAATTATTACAAATGGGTATTTCAGAATATAATTCTAACTTAATAACATTAAAAAAAGAAAAAAACTGGTGACCCCAAAAATACACCTTAAAACACCTTAGAAATAGGTATTTCAGAATATAATTCCAACTTAATAATATGTATTAAAAATGGGTATTTTAGAATACATAACTAACTGAATAATATTATAAAAAAAAAACCAAAAAACTGTGGCGACCCCCAGAAAACATATTAAAAATTGGTATTTCAGGATATAATTATAACTTAATAATATCAAAAAAAAAAATCATGGCGCTCCCGCAGAAAACACTTCACGACCCACAGGTTGGGAATCCCTACCACAGATCCTAGGTCCGCAACGAGGAACCCAAGAATTACCCAAATTTCTTTACCAACTTGAATTCCTTAGTAATGAAATGGTATTTTGGCAACGCCACTTTCCGCCCAGCCAGAGTTATTGCTATTACGAATTCATTTCTCTCGATTGGCCAGCGAGCGCGTTCCTCCTCCGCGCCAGTGTTCAGCTTCTTGGGCAATAATGAGACAAAACGGCCGTGAGAAATGCGGTCGCGTAGCTGTTGGATGGCGCCCAAAGACGATGAGTTATCGGGAATCCGAGACGGTAAATTCGGTGGGCGAATACCGGTGGGAAACTGGGCGCCGCAATTGATTTTCCCACGGTGGCAGGAAAAGGGACAATACGCTATGCCAAATTCGTTACCGTGGAACGTCCCTCGCGCGTCTCCTTCGCGGGTGGACGCGGGAAACGCAGTGCCGCGCGCGGCATTAGAGACTTTTACCCGGGGATTTTTATGCCCGTGTTAATGACACGGCTTAACGAGCTGTAATGTGCACGGGCGAGCTTAAAGGACGTGGTTATGGCTGAGAAAGTCCTCGGGCACAGTCGTTTGGTCAGTGCGATTGCCGAGCTAACGACGTTTCCTCGCTGTTTGCGATTGTTCCTCGACTCTCGATAGTACTCCGCGGCTTCTCGAAAGAAGACCTTGTGCTCCGCGGCTAATCACGATGGGGTTAATCTGGGGACTCTCTGTGGTAATGTGGTCTCTAGAACATGCTTGCGTTGGAGCTGAATTCGCGATGAAGTAGTGAGTTAGAAAGGTGGAGAAAAAGAGCTCGCATCGTGCAATAATTAAATATTATTCAGGAGCGAAGGAAGCTGAAGTTCCGAGGGGTTTGCGGAACTATAACCTCCATTACGTTTTCCTCTTGCGCCACCTGCTGCGCTAAATAAACTAAAATCCTCCAAGAAAAACTGTACCAGGGAGAAGGATTCTGAAAACTTGCCTGCACCATCAGAACCAAGATACAAAACTGTGGCCCCAATTCCGCAAGAAAAATACCAAAATTTCATTGCAGTTGCTCAGGGAAAAATACAAAAGTTCCGCGGGTGATGTTTCCGGGAGCAATCTACTGGATGACTGTACGTTCTGCCTTCACTCTGAGTTCTTCCAGTCAAAGTTTCAGCCTTTCAGCCATCAGTCATCGCGGTGAAGCGAACTTCACAAAAGAGATATACAGACTTCAGAAACGTAGACAATTTCGACTGGGGAAATTCTTCTAGTAATTCTTCTAGTAAAAATTCTTCGAGCTCGAAATACTGGAACGACGCAGGATCCCCAGCGGAAACTCAGAAAGTCCCTTCTCGGGGGGCAAGCATTTAAGCAGACGGTAAGGGTGCGTCAGAGAAGCACCAGGGAAGAAGCAATCAGACGGCAATATTATAAGTCCCCGATCCAGCAGCGGCGAGACACGAGGCAACGCCGAATCTTCCCCAAACAGAGCCACTTCCCGTCAATAACGCAATTCTCGTTAAACGAGCCTTCAAAAGAGACGGCCCGATATTATACGTCGCGAGCGTCTCCGTCGTCTCGCCCTATTTCCTCCGTCCTAACAATCTCATTGATCCAACGATCTTATTACGGGCCGATTGCCCGTGATCGTGAGGCGCGTTCAACAGGAGACAGGCCGCTGGGATCGATGCAGGACGCTCGTGGAATCTATTTATCTCTGACGAGGAATTCAGAAAATCCGATTAGCGATAAAAAGCTCGTTTTCCAGCCGCCACCGGAAGGGGGACGGACGACGTCTGCTTTCCGCCCGTGGGAAGGCAACCGGGGGAGGAGACTAGATGGTAGACGGTGCCGTGGACGAGCTACGACACCAGCGACGACGTTGTCCAAACGAATGTTTGGTAACCGAACGTCACCCGGGATGATGGATGACACGCTAATCGTTCGTATTTACGCGCCGCTCCGCCGCGACGCCTTTTTATTCCCTCGTCCATCTTGCGCCGGGATGAACTTAGAATAGACCGGAGCAACGGTGGAAAAATTTAGTTAAGTCGACTGACGGCTTTGCAGGGACGGGGGAAGCCCTTCTGCCTGGTGCGTTGTCGGTGGTCGTTTGGGTTTGAACAGATTCGTGGAGTGGCGATGAATGGGGTGGTAGGTTAGTGTGAGGTTAATGCTCGGGGAGTGAGGGCTTTCTGGTATACAATACCTTCGGTGGGAGAGGTTTGTTGAATGGGATGCTTCGGGTTTGCTGCTGTTGGATAGTGTTTGGATCTGTTTGGCGGAGTTTACGACCTAGGAACACTGATTTTTTTCTATCTAAGGTTGCTCGATACCGTTTCAATTCGACTCAATCACGTGACATACCGAAATCCAGGAGATACAGCGTTGATTGAATATGTGATGCACTTACCTGGAACAAAAAGAAAGGGGGTTATTAGACACTGTTCTGCCACTGTATCTGAGGAACGGATACTACAGGCGAGAAGTTTGGAAGCACTGTATGAATTGGGTGGAAGCAGGTATTTTATTATTATTATTTATTTACACGGGACTAAGCCCAGTATATTATTATTATTAAATGACTTTATTGCACCATTACAATTAATATGACAATGGCGAGGTTCAACAATAACTGCTATTCTACAACCTAACCTAAAGAGACGTTAGGAGATAAGAAACAGAAAGGAAGTAAAGATGAAATAACTACAGGGGAAACCGTGAGATGATGAAAGAACGAACACTGAGTTTAAAGGAAGCAAACGACGACACAGAACGTATATTAGGAGGAATGGAGTTATAATAATAGAAGGATTTGCAGGAGAAGGACTCAGTGAACTTACAAGAACGATGGTGAGGCACAGACAAATCAAAATATATATATACATAAGGAAGTGTAATACAATAGTGTACAGAACGGGAAAAACAAAAGCAAGAACAGAAATGCCTGAAAGCAATAACCCCCAAAACGTTTATAGCATAAAAACATGTAACATAACCTAGAAATAAGGTCGCTCAGATGGAGATTCGTTCTATAAAATTTGACATTAAACAACGGAGTGTAGCGCAGAAGCCTAGCTAAAATCCAAAAATTAATTAACTCCAGTATTTGGGGATAATTAATATGACCATTCAGAATTTTGTACAAGAAGGATTTTATGTTCAAACAAACAATGGAGGTAATCCCTTTGCGTGATAAGATATTAAAATGTATGGGAATCAGAAATGTGTTCAATTTGAATTAGAAAAATATTTACGAACCTTGCACAGTACAATACATGAAAATTAAATCAAACCAGGGACCAATTTATCAATCAAGCATGAAAAATGTGAAGCTCCACTATACATTTACATAAAAAATGACGCACTATTTATCTCAACATCCGTCATTAAATATTCAAAACCTGGGGTACTCCTAAACCGAAACCACATTCTCCCAACGCATGTTCCCAACCCTCTCCAAGAACCACCCCACCCCGAAACATGTAGTTACAAGGAACATCGAGGAGAAAAGCGATCACCGCGTTCGAGGAAGCAGCGTGCAACATGCGTGGCTAACGAAGAACAAGAAAATCCCGGGGCATCAGCGAGATTGACAGGAGGGTTCGGCTGGTTGCCGAGTATCGCGTTACATCGTCGCGTCCAGGAAGGTTTCCAGGCCCGGGCGAGCATCCGTCAATGGAAGAAAAATGATTCCTGGCCCCCGGTCTGGCATTAATCGAGCGGCGACTTAAGCAGTGCCCGCGACGCGACATTAATCATTCAAAAAATCTCGCTCGTTACTTTGCCCCGCGTCCTCTGCGCGAGACTGCCCGAGTATCCAGTATCCAGTCCGAGAAAAATGTGAAACGATCAAAGTACCAGGCGCTCGGCACCAAGGAAAAGGGGATCGCAAATGGACCATGCGGCAAGCCTCCCGGAATTATCCAACTTCTGGGACCAATCAGCCGCGACCGGCCGACAAAACCTTGACGAATCGCGGCCAGAGCTATGTTTCTCCACCCTCGAAAAAGTGGAGGACCCTCGTCGAACCTCGCGATCGACGATGCGTGGCAGCCTCGCGCTCGATCCTTTGATCGATCGCCCTCGTATTTATTTATATTCCGCCGAACGGGCCGCACCACCTGGTGCCATTAGCTGTTTCGCATTCGCCGCGCGGACGGCTCCGGGGGAAAATATGAAATCTCCCCCCCCCCCCCCCCCCTACCGGAGCCAGCCACTCTATCAATTTTTCCTGGCACGGAGGAAATCTTCGACAGCGCTGGCCGATCGACTGTCACGTTCGGAAAGGTGAACGAGAAATTCGATCCGAGCGCCGTTGGCGAGATGCCTTTCCGCCGCGTCTCCGCGAACTTGGATTTAATTATTACACGCGGCACCTGCAACTTTTGCCCGTGGCGGGAATGTGATACTTCTTTGGGAGTAAAAAATGTGATTCGGAGTGGTTGAACTAGGTATGCGCAAGTTTTTTGGTGGTTGTATTTTGGGGGGATGTTTCAGGTTTCTGATTTTTTTTATAATAATCGTTAGTGAACGGGAGAATTTTTTAATTTATTATTGCAAAGTTAGCATCGTGGGGATTGACAGGGTCGAATTAAGACTTTTGGGGCCCGGGGCTATCAATACCTCGAAGGGCCCCATTGGTCGATTTTTTTCTTAATAAGACATACAATAAAATAAGTAAATCTTAAAAAATTGGAAAATTATAACTCACAAATAAATAATATTAAAAGACAAACATCGAAAAGATATTTGAAAATAAACTTTTAGTGTGATTTCTAATTTTTTGAAAAGGGACGCAGTAAACCAATTTTCATTCAATTATTTTTTTACATAAATGGATGGCTAAGCCTTCTGGAAATTGAGGCCCGGAGCTACAGCCCCCCCCCCCCCCTTAATCCTGCATCGGGGCTCGGTGTAGAAGGTGTTGGATACTAAATTTGAAATAGGTTTTCTGTATTCTAGGTACTCTAGATTCTCAAGGTATACAGTGTGCAACTTTGAACAACACATCACACTGTTACTACGTAGCACCTCCTATGCAATATCCTCATATCCTTATCCCCAATGAAACTTGCTCCACATGCGTCGCAAAATTCCGCAAACCTTCCCCTAAAGAATCTGCATTTCGAGGCAGAAAGTAAATCACGCGCAATCCAGCGTTTCTATCGGGCTTTACAGTAATCAACTCTGTAAACGGTAACCAGGCGGCTGTCGACAGCCACTCGACTTTGTTTCAACCATAGCCGCTGGCAGATCTGAAAGGAACTCATTTGCCAGCTACCTCTCGCGAAATAAGATTTCCGGCAGCCCTCGTAACACCGTACAAAGCTTCAATTAACATTCAAATCCCCGCTGTCGAGGTTTAACTCGGGCTTCTTGACAAATTCCAACAACCAGCCCGTATTTAATTTATTGAAGTTGGTGCGGCCAACAATCTTCCCACGCGGGAGGCCCCGTTTCCAACGCTTGGCGTCGAACTCGAACTCCGGGAGCCTGGTTCATTCTTTTCCAGCGGCTTCGATAATTTTACCGAAGCGTCCCCCGAGGACCGGCGAGCCTCGGCGAGCAGCACACTCGTGGATCTTCAGCGCAAGAAAGCGGCTCGAAAGGCGGAGAACGGGGGAAACGAAGGGGAAAGGGAAACCGACCGAGTCGGCGTAACAATTAATTTACTTCGCTTACGCTCGGGTAATTGAACAGTTGTCGATAGCTCGGAGGAAGTCGATATCGAGGAGGGAAGGAAAAGAAAGAGGAGCGCGACAACCGGCAGATATAAGAAGCGAGAAAACGGAGTTAATTAAACCGGCGGGCAGGGGGCTGGCAGCCGAGGCGGAAATTAAAAATGTAAATCTGCGTGATTGGAAACCGCGGAGGGCGGTGGCCTGGCTTCATTTCGATTTGCAAGTCTCGATTTTTATTATGATCGGCTCGGGGCACCCCTCGTACGCGACCGGACTCGAAAGACGCTGGTTCATGTTTGAACCGAGGTGGTGATTGGATCTGCGGCTTGATTGGGATTCGTAATGAATATTTCTCAGGTGATGGGGAAAGAAGATTGCGTGATTAGCGCCTGGTTTGGGAATTTTCAGGCGAGCAATGCTGGGGGATTGCTTCCCATGCGGTGACGTTCCCTGGTTGACGATATTTTTCTACTTTGGCTCGGCTGACCTATTTCTGGTCTACGCTACTTGTTGCATGCCGAACGCTCGCCTAAATTCTTGGTAAACTGACACTAACGGCGGGCCACTTTCTGTTTGGAAAGTTATTCTCAAATTACACCAAACGTGGCTTGGACTGGTGATATGAACGTGATATCTCGACTATCGTTAAATTTATCAGGTGTACCTTGTGGAGGCATCACTACCTTGTGAGTGAGATACTTGACACATACTCTTAGAAAATCTTTCACGAAAATACGTTATAAATTCAATAAAAATTAAGATGCCCTTCACAGTCTGTAAATGAGTGAATCCTTACCTCGTTATGGCCATGATTATGGGCCCATTATGCGTAGAATAAACATCCAAACGCTGGAGTATAGAACGATTGTAATGGATAATTTTGTTTAAAATTATTAATGGTATAGTTTTTAATCAGATTAGGGTATATCCGGGAGACACGGTCGGGCCGGAGAATTGTTGGTCGAGTCGCTATATTTCAAACTCTATAAGACTTCTAGACTCGCGGAAAACACATTCAGTCAACTGTTGTATTCCTAACGAATCAATTGTTCTGAACCTGAACACGCTTTTGCGTATATAGAGTCTGTGAATTATAGCGACTCGCCTCCGACCGCGTCTCCCGGATTTACTCTAATTAATTTTAATGTTTCTAGTCGGTCTATTAGACGTGCTGTAAGTATTCTTCACAAACAGACCCTTCTTCTACACTCTTTTCTACATTCCTTCCATAGGATCTGCAATCTGGAAAATTTGTATCAGGACGAGACTGATTTTTTCTATGGACATCTTTCCTCATTTAAATCCAGCGTTTATAGAGCGATATTAACTACTATCAATAGGACAATAGGACTTGATACTTATTATTATTTCTGGGTGAAAAAGAGATCTTCTGGCGATGGGATTCGAACCCAAGGACTCTGCGGGTCGTGTGCGTCCTGGCCAGCCGCGTTACCAATTCCCCCAACGCGACTCTCCGGGATTACTCTTTTCTGAACTCTACATATATTCAAACGAACGTGGCGCCACCTATGTGCCAATCGCACCATAGGCCGTTCCCAAACGCCGAATGCCTACATATCATTTTTCTCATTTTATAGTTTCTCTGTCACTTTCTGTTTTGTTTCAGTGGTAATGCTTGATTCTCTGCTCTGCGTCATTTTCTCTTCTTTCTCTTATTAAATGGGTCTCACCCGGTCATTGTAAATAAACAAATACGTAATAATTTACACAATTACATTACCTCGAACAGTTACAATTTCTAAGCAAAGAAACAACTTACATTAAAACCACCTTAAGGATGAACTTCAGTAACATACAAAATAATCGAAAATCTTTGAAAATTGGAGGCATGAATTTTAGAAAAATTGATTCGATAGTTTTTAAATTATTTAACTTTCAATTTAACATGTATTCTTATAGGAAACGCAATATTGAGAAGTATAACTGCAAAACTAAACTAAAAATATGAATAAATAAATAAATTATGACTAAAAGTTCCCGACAATACCACTGCAGCAAATCCCGAACACATCGGTCAATTACCATTCCTCTCATTAAGAAATCACCAGGAACAATCTAAACGTTAAGACCACTGCACAAACCAAATCCTCAGCAGCAAAGTGAGCGGCTAAACCGTGAACTTTGCCCCATATTCCGAGATTAACACCCAACTTCCAAAACTGGTTTCTCTGTACCCACCCGTCGAACTGAAATATTAGCCAACGAAACATCAAACAGATACTGTACAGCACAATCCAAGACCCGTGTCTCGGAACATTCGAGGCCAGTTTCTCAGCTCCCCGACGCTTATCGGTGTGTCCCGATCGCCGCGATCGGGCGTTAACAAAGGCTGTTAAACAATCCCTAGCTGATAATTCGCCGCGTGGAACGAGTGCTTTACGTTTCGCGGTGAATTTACGGGGCGCGTCGGGTTCGTTAATCGATCCAGGGTGGAGGGGAGTGGCAAAAATCACCGCTGCCTTTCTAAAACCAGCGTTACACGCTGTAATTCCAGGGGGCACCGCCAGAAGAGATACCGCGAAACGCTGCGTCGCGCGAATATATATTTACACGCGTAATGCCCGGCGATAAGCGTGCCATCGCGCCGCGTAATGAAAAATTATACCGTCACGTGACCCGCGAAGTATGTAATTCCCGTTCGCGCATCCAGCCAGGGGAAAAACGCGCGGCTAGATTGGCACGGTTTCGCCCGATTTACGAGCGAGCCGCTCTGCCCCCGCTAATTACGCCAATCGACCTGGGAGGAAAAAGAGTCTAACCGTTCTTGCCCGGTGGTAAACAATTTTCTGTTACGTGCAAACTCGCTTTTCGTTTCCGCTCGCTGGAGAATATAGTTTACCACGAACTCTGCCTAGGGAATTTTTTAGAGCTTTCAGTAAGAGCGTTGCAGACAAAGGGCGCTTTCTGCGTGGTTCTTGCGCAAAGGGTGACGTTTTTTATTGAATTTTTTAAGAGACATCTCTACTTTGTGAGGCAATTGTCAAGTGGCGGAAAGTTTGAAAGGAGAGGTGAGGGGGATGATATATTAGACAGTGGAATATCAAAGACCAAAACTTTCTGAAAACTCCCCAGGTTGCATTTGTTTTCAAAAGAGTCCTTAATAAGCACTTTAGTGAGAGCTACAAAGTGTTTTATTTATGTGATTGTTGCTCGAAGGGGTGGTGTTTTTACTGAATTTTTTAACAGACATCTCTACTTTGTGAGGAAATGGTTGAGTGGCAAAAATATTGAGGGGTGCGAGGGGAGTTGTATCAAAGAGTCGATCGCTCTGAAATATCAAATATACACTGAATTAGTATTGAACCTTCTTGAAGAGCCCACAGATTGCAATTGTTTTCAGTGGGACCCCTAGCAACCCCTTTAATGAAAGTTACACGAACTTTCCCAGATGCTTTCCTACGAGTTGCTGCCCCAGGTTCTTCGAACGAAACTAACCGTCAGCACCGTGGGAATTGCGATTCTCATTGGTTGCTCCACATTGTTTGCTTTTAATTTGAACTGCGTTGTTTGGTAACAGCCTGACATGCTCTCGTGTAAAGGGCTGCACCACGATAAGCTTCTCGTGCTGGACGTCGAGGAAGTACGAGATTTTTCTTACCTGAAACGAGAATAGTGTGAAAGGATCTCTTACCAGCTTGATTAGTCGTCGCTGACCTTTGAAAGGAATTCCATGCAATCTAGAATCAACGCTGGTAGCGATCCTGTTGAGATCGCAGAGATACGAGGAATTTAATTTTAAGTCTGACTGAACTTGCGCTCGACACTATGCACACATATCGTCGATACTGTTTTGGAACAGTTGCACTTAGGTTCGCCTTAATCTTAATAAAATGGTCGTAGAAATTTCCCACGGACAGGTTTCTCAAAATGCAAAAAAGCTTAAGGGGTCTCCCTAACTTGACGAACAAAAAATGATGCGAACTTTGGGAATTTTTTAAAACAAAACCATTAAATATATTTACTTACAGCTTTGTGGCTTTATTTGTCAATCTTTAGGGAATATGAAAAAAAATTGTATGCAAAAATAGTGGTTATATGCGGAGTTATAGTGCTTCAAATAGAGCGCTATACAAAAATCACATGCGCACGGTTAACTTAACATCAGCCGTTGTAGTTGCCTGAAATAGAAAATTTAACAATTTGTCCTAATCTGTACGAGTGTGGGTACCGCTCGAACTACATTAAATGAGAAATACTGAAAAGTAAAAAAAAAATGGCAACATCTTACTGACATTGATTTCTGCAAAAAATTCGCTGATCTTTTAAGTCGCAAAAGTCTAATTTTGCAAAAACCGTCTAACTTTTAGTAACAACAAGAATGGGACATCTGCTGAAGATATATACCAAGTTTGAAGTAAATCGGGTGATTGGTTTTTGAGATATCATGCTAACCAATTCGCAAAACATGGTTTTGAGAAAACCACGTTTAAAGTTTTAAGTGCCATTTTTTTTATTAATTTTTGTTAAGATGTTGCCTAAATATGTACAAATATAGGCATAAAGTTTTCAATTTATATAATTTGAGGGTTTCTCTTAAAAAAATCCCAAATATCGCGCTCCTTTTCAGGCCGTCAAAGTAGGGAGACCTCTTAAAAATATTGTAATTGTTCCACAGAAGTATTCATTACGCAATTACTTGGAAATTAGTATTACAGGTAATTATTACTCAAATGCTTATTTATTCCTGCTTGGTACTCGACTTGTAGCTACTCCCTACCCCAATCTTCAGAATTTAATATTTACTGTTTAACACCCACCAGTGCTTTATCGAAAAGAGTCACAACTAGAGCTCGCAAACTATCGTAGCACGCTGCCAACACCCACTATCCCGACTCTCCGCGAACAATGACCATTCCTCAAACCAATTTCCAAAGAGCCTGTCGAAGTATCGAAAAGCGTTCTGTCCATAGCCCGGCCGGTGCATTTATCAGCCTCAGCGTGACGCGAAAGTGACTCAGGCAAAGCTTCAATTTAACCCGACAAAAATCCCTTTTGCTCGCGCTTTATTACCGCCATTATTCATAGGGCACGGGCAACAACCAGATACGATCTAACACCTACTCGATCACGGTTCACCGCGGCGTCCCGCGATCGACAGGATCGATATCACTTAGCCGCGTCCGTCCAGGCCAGCGATTTTCATCTTCGATCCGATCGTTCCCCTAACAAATTGCTCCATCGTGCGTCCCCCAGTAATTCACGGTACCTGTTACTCGCCGACGTCGCGAGGCTTATCGTAGATTGCGCGAAACTGCTCCGGGATCGGGCATAATCGTTCCCACAAACCTCTTAATGACCCTGCGGAGAGACCGGGCGACGAGAAAATCCATCGGTCGTCGCGGATTTTTCGAATCGCCGATGGCCGAGCGTGACGCGGGTTCCAACGAGCGAGAAGTCATCGAGGTGTCGATAGAAGGAACGATTTACGGGCCATGCACGGGGAACGCGATCTAATTCGATCGATGGTGAAACTGTCGATCGCGTGTGCCGCGCGAGAAATTGCCGATTGACCTCGCTGGAACGTGCTATTCCGCGTTGCCCGGTATCGATGTCTGCAAGGGGGTAATAATCCGCTTAAGACCTCGTGAAAATTCGCTCCGTGCCAATATGCCGGCCCTGCGACTTCCTCTCGACAGCGACGTATGGCGTGCGATGGTTTCATAATGGATTGTAGCTTTTACAGGACTACTTTGACGACGAGGAAGCTCTTGAGACTTGGGGAAGTAAGAAACACTAATTTGATATATTTCTGTAGGGTTATTGTACGGGTAAAATAATGCTATGCTTGGTGTTAAATAATATAATTGTTTATTGAAAGTTCGTTGTGGTTCTGTCGCTTGCTCGCGCGAGACTAACTGCCTGGGCCCAGTGATGCCAGATTCGGGACGGGAGCGCTCGAGAATTTCCCCCACCTCGCATGCACACTACGCCGTAGCTGCGTGCCCGCGAGCTCGGCGCATGCACACACGCAGCTCCGGCCTAGTGTGCATGCGAGGTGGGGGAAATTCTCGAGCGCTCCCGTCCCGAATCTGGCATCACTGCCTGGGCCACGCTTAGCCCCTCTCCACTTCGGTCTCGAAAGGCTCGTCGCTAGGGCGAGGAAAGGTCGCGATTCACGACCGTTTGTTTTGACGCGCTACGTTTTCTGGAACTTGCCGCGACGCGTTCCGCTCGCCACAATTTCCATCAGAATTGTAGTGTGAACGTGTCGATCCCTTTATTACGAATATTTAAGGGTGGCTTTTTACATAAACCCCCATTCTGTCTTCAACTTCCTCATTAGTCGGCGCTTCCTAGATATCATAAAAAAAATTGTGCGCTTTGGGGCCATTGTGAGTCAATGAAAATGACAACCAGCTTTTGCATGAAATGCGAGAAACCAATATATCGCGCTCATAAGGTGAGCATGTGTCCCTGTTGTGAGGAATAAAAAACGTTTAATTTTTTTTATTATTGTTTTCTGATCTCTTAAGCCCAAACAAGTAAAATTTGTGTCCCTATATGAATAAAAATATATTTTGTCGAAAATATTGGTGTTTTATTTTAACCCTTCGTGGTCACACGCTGTGTATCGCACCCCAAGAACAATCTTCAAGTTCAAATGTCTCGCCTTTACGACTTCCATAGGGGATTTATCACAATAGAAATATCGCTTTTTCCACAACCATCGAAAATCGCTGTTTTTGAATTACAAATTTCATCATATCAAAATTTACATTTATAGAGAAAAGTTAAAAGATTCAAAAATACGAAAATGGTAACTTTGTCACTAACTGGTAATTTGTGATTATAAGAGAGTGAGACCACAAAGGGTTAAGGTCGTATTTTTGACAAATGTTAGTCACAACTTCACTCACAGGGTAGTTTAGTAACCTAGGATTAACCCTCTGGGTCAGTTGTTTCTTTTTCTTAGAGCAGGAGAGCAGTACCTAATTTTTTCGATTTCCGAAGTTCTCCCTGCTATCGTTACGCTCGGGTGCAAAAAGTAGGGTTAAACACGTCCAATCACCTTCATCAGAAGAAACACCCAGTAGCAGTCCTCACCGCCCCACGTGCCTTAACAATTCGAATTTCCCGTGGAAGTTACTTCAACCTGCACCGCAGCAATCAGTGCGTTCCCCGACGTTGGGCTTCTACGTAAGGGGTCGTTGTGTGCAATGGCGCATTGGAGCAGTGTCTGGGAGCGTTATTGTTTCAGCGTTCAATCTCCGCGAGGAGCGACCCCAGCCGCGCGCAACCAGCCCAAGATCACCGTCCGCGTCCCGCAATCAATAGTAAATCGCGCGAGATCGCCGGCCGCAGTCCGCCGCAGAGAATTCCTTCGCAAAGGGCTCGCCGTCGAAATAATAACAGAGCTCGTCTGTCGCCAAAAGGTCCCTCTCCCAGCAGGCCCTTGGGCTCGCGCAACGGCATTCCAGGAACCCCTCGTCCTGAGTCCTCCCCATCCAGGAGGGTCCCTCTCCCACGGCTGGCTTCACGCAACAGCAAGACGATTCTCGCGGCGTGGTGCGCTCATGCGTTTTCTGCTTTATGTCGCTCGAGTGTGCGGGGAAAGGAGGATGGCTGGGAGGCGGAGGGAAGGGTGGCTCGATACACGCACGGGAATTTAGGAGAGAGCGCGTCTGAGAGTCACCTTTCGCCTGGGTCAAAATTGAAGGGCGCTCAGGGAGGGGGATTCTTTTGGCGGGGGTTTGGTCGAGTTTCTCTTGGAGTGGTGCGCGTTTGCGGGATTGTGATACAAATTTTAGTGCGGAAATTTGGAAGATGCACCTCCTTGAAGTTCCTTAGTGTACTGCAGAGTTATCATCAAGGACGCAAGGTTCGGTTTTGCAAACTTAGGTCTTTGAGAATTCTATTGAAATCGAGGAAGGGAACTGAGTGGAGGGGGAATCCCTTCAGGAGTTCCACTTTAATTCCCTTGCACCACCAAAATCACTTCGCAGAGTGAGAATTACAATCCACACCGTAGGATTTTAATTTCCGATTTTTAGGAATTCATGGACTCAGTCGAAGGCGGAGAGTGAATCGACGCCGATGTAACGGCCGTCGATGCGCACGCACACAGCTGCACGCAGTACTTAAGTCGAGCTCTCGGTCCGATACGCCACACCCGCGCGCAATCGAGACGAGTCGGCTCGAGGCAGACCCAAGCGCGCGTTAATTCCGCTCGCATAAATTCTGGGATTAAGAGCATACGTTATACTTAGGGAAATGCGAGTTTCGTGCTTTTCGCTTCTCCTCGCCTGACTCCCCCTACCCCATCGTTCCTTCCTCTTTCACAGGCTCAACCCCTTCGTCCCCCTTTTTCCTTCTTCACACTGGCTCCCCAGCGTTCTTTTACCCCTTTCGTGAGCTCCGCATCTTACCGCCGTGCGTCCGCGCCGTTTCCCCTTCCTCCGTGCAAATTGTAACGCGCTGCAGGAACGAACGAGCCACGGCGTTATTCCGCTGATTGTCGGAGGTGCTAACGCTGCTGTTTAGGTTCTCCGATGTAAATCAGTTCTCGTGTACTTTGACATGTTTGTTGTTACTGGCAAAAGCCGAGAAACGGGGTTCTTGGGTGCCGCGCCTTTGATTGGGCTTAGCTAGAAACTGGGGACTTGGAAGAATCCTATTTATGTAACAAGCAACATTCTTTTGCCACTCACCATATTTTTTTAAACACATAGTGAGGAAAGCGGTAAACAATTCTTGTTAAATTCTTGTATATATTTTCATTGTATTTTTAAGATTTTTGCTTATTTTCTATCTATGTAGGTACCATTTTTCTTTCTTCCTTTAAGAATGACTAAAAATACATTTTTGTGTTTCTGCTTATACATATATGCATTAGTCCTTTACTGTTTTTCTCTCTTCTCTGTGTAGCAAACGGTTTCCCGTATATAAATAAATAAATAAACGTCATTCAACTGTCACACCCCGATTTTTATGAAACTCGGCATACAAGACACAGGTAGAGTAGGTACTTAGAAATATTAGACACATATTTTTTTAGCAGAGGAAATTCGTGTTTGGGGGTTGGAAAACTATTTAGTCGAATAACTCGGAAATGACTGGGAATAAAAAAAAATGATGAACAAGAAAATTACATGATTTTTTATGACGAGTAATATGGCATAAATAGAACTTCTGCAAAATCGGAGATAGCGCCGCTGTAGTGGAAAAAGTACCAAGTATAAAAATTGACGTGTAAGAGTTGGGTGATGTTCCTTGTAAAAACGGGGATCCACCTGCAAGCTAAGCTAAGCTGTACTATCCTATGCTATGCTATGTTATGCTAGGCTATGCCCGGCTGTGGTATAAAATATAAAAAAAACATAGCACAGCTTAGCTTAGCTTTTGGCAGAAACGGTTCCATAAGGATGCATTAAAGCTATTTTTTAAAACTCAGCACATCATAGCATAGCTTAGCTTAGTTTGCAGGTGGATTCCCGGTTTGAGTGACTCGCTGCACAAATATGTGGGAACTACTCTTTCACAATTACGTTTGGGAGCTGCACGATGACATATCGCGTCATTCTATCGAGTAGCACTCAACCGCGACAGCATACACCCCAACGGACGGAGGAATCGCAGTGAAAGATGGTCACTCTGTCGCCAATGAAAAATGGTTCATACTCGGTGGCCGATTCGTTAAGGCTGGCCAGGGTTTCGGCGATTCGGACAATGGAAAGTGGACGGTGGTTAATGACACGAGGCAGCACGCGACGCGTTAAATGTCGTCGAGCACCGCTCCTAATGGCGACGATCGCGAACTTGAAACAGTTTCCTTGTAAATGCCTTAATGCAGTGGCGCTTAAATGAAAACGCCACGGACCTCTGCGGCGATTTCAATGCGAGACTTCTGCGCGCGAAATTTATAGCTCGGCATGGAGCTCGCGGAGCTTCTTTGGAAGAAGGGCCCTCATGATGCATCGAACCCAGCAACAGCTCGGTAAGGGACGCTCGTAAATTCGGTGGTGAAACTGCTCGATTTGACACGCCAGATTACCACGAATTCCGCCGAGCGACGCCGCGTCCTGTCCGCGACGAATCGCCTTTGAGACGCATTAAGACCAGCAGTCGTTCGATGCGTCGGGGTACCATTTCCATTGACCACGAAACAAACGTCGCTTGCAAGAGCGGATCGTGGGATTTGAGACAGAAAGGGGGGGTTGTAGGCGGCAGGATCGACCGAAAAACGTCCACTTTACGACTTTGGGTGAAGAGGAAACGTGTGACGTCGTTCTGTATCTTGAAATCCAATGACCATCTTTTAATTTAAATGTCAAAATGGTAGTATGGTCGATAATGGTAGAATTTGGGGAGAAAGGAGAACTCACGAAGAAGTCTAAAATATCAATGACTTACTGTACAAATATTCTATGTTCATTTTCAGCGTTTTCGAGGAAAGCAGAATTAAAAATGCAAGGGTACTTTTACTTAAAGAAACACACAATTTCACAAACAGTGGACATACAATATTTGAAGAGGCCTTGTAGAAGACACTGTAAATGCCAAAAATCAAATTCTATACCTACTATAGTATGATTATTGGTATGTAGAATATTATTCGATCAAATTTTTTTTAAATTTTGGCACTTACAGTGTTATCTACAAGGAATCGTCATTTGTGCAGTAAGTTAGCGAAGTGTTCGCCTTAAAACTGGATATCATTTGGTGCAGATATCTGGTACTGGATATCATTGAATCCCATTTTGACGAATTGTGCACGAAATATTCCCAGTGGAAGCAAGATTTGAGTTTTCGAGATTTGAAGAATTGATTGAAATCAGTATATCAAAGTCAACTGTAAATTGCTCAATTTCAATCCCAAATACTCCCACATTAAGCATCCATGCCAAAAAAAATAAACAAGTAAACATCAAAAACCATGAACACATAACCACCACAAGTGAAACAAAAATGCTAATTTAACTCCCAAAATCAAAATCGACTATTTGAGTACTAATCAATCAAATTCAACTCTTCTCATCAGACATCAAAATTAAAACTCCCTTTAGTCGACCCACGCTACACCACCGAGGATCTTAAAAATCCCAGCCATTCTACAGCCTCTGATTCACCCACCCCGTAATACACCACGAATGCAAAAAGTCAGCAGCCAGACTGTAACCAAAGGAAGACTGGCAAGAATCCTCCTAGACGGTGGCAGCGCCGGAAACCGTGGGATAGAGGTCCGAGAGGATACGTCGACTGGCATCAGCGCCGATAAATCTCCGCAGCGGCAATAAACGTCGCGGGCCAATAGTTAATGGCGAATCGTTGATTATGTCGCCGATTCGGCGATAATCCACGGCCGCGGCGCGACGTATATCGTCGCGAATTTTTCCCTCGGGCCACCACTGTCCCGTTAATCATTTTCCCCGGCTGGCCCGATGATCGCCGCCGCGAAGTAACGATCCAGCGCGTTAAATCATCGCCCCGATTACAGGCTCGCAGCTGGAATTCCATCTGAAACAATAAGTATCCGCCGGTCGGGGCGAATTCTCGCGTCTCGACGAGTCGTGCTTACGCAAGTCGACCGTGCACACGCTTTAATTGCAAGCGCTCCTCTCCGTCCCTACACCGCTCTTCGTGCCAGACCTGCTGATTCCAGCTCGATCAACCCGCCCCTCGCTTGTACTCAATTATCGATACGACCGTTGCAATTACGCGCGATACTGATAATAATACCGTGGCCCCCGCCGTGTATCGGTTCCTTGGAAATTACACGCCGCTTTTCGAGAACGAACCACGCGCAGCGTTTCCGCAAGTGCGCTGTCTCGCCGCGTAGTACCGGCGCGGCGCTGGCGTAACGATCTATAGATCGAGGATTGCGGGCGACGGAGTTAACGGGTTTGCAGTGATTCTGGGGTTTCTTCGACGGGGGGTAGTCGGCAGGGTGGGCGTGAACTTTTGCGAGGCCGAATTACAAAATTGTGTGAGGCCAGAAAACCGCGTTTATGTATACTTTTAAATTTAATAACCCGCCTTGAGTGGCAATCGGTTTTTAAGATCGATGATCGAGAAACGCCATTTGATATTGCATCTGATTGACGTATGCACTTTCGGAGTACGGTTACTTACTCTTCTAATTTGTTTTAACTGAGTTAAGGGGAATTGGTTTATTGATGACTGCGAATTATAGATAAACAGAAATAGAGCTAAAAGTGAGTGTATCTCTTTTAGCCACGTAAGAGATGCTAATTAATTTCCCACCGCTGAAAGACAATGAAAACTCGCAGTTGAAAAACACTTCTTTCATTATAAGAATAGACTTCCCATGCTCCTGAAAATGATGCTGCATCGCCATTCTGAGCATTTAAATATTCAAGACTTCTTCTAAAATAAGAGTCAATCTTTAGACAATCACTTTATCCTTTATTGCCTATATCCCGATTCCATTAAATATCAGTTTAGAGGAGAGCAGAGAAATAAGATATGTGGACTCACTCGTTTATAAGTAATGAGAAAATACCAAAATTGGCTTCGCCCCAATCTATCACGATCTAACCTCGTCGCCAAAAGTTGGAAATGCTAAACATCACGTCGAGTGATTCACGAGAAATTATTCGCGCTTGTGACGCTTAATTATTTAAAACACCCAGCCTGGCGCACGGAGAAATCACGTTGCAAGCGTGGAAAATTAACGAAGCCGAGTGTCGTCCGCGGAAAAATTAACAACGTCGAGGATCCACAGTGGCCGACCCTGGGCCGCGGAGACGGAACAATTAATGCTGGCTGGAAATTATAATTGACGCTGTATCCCGTACACTGTGCAACTTTTTAATTAGGCATCGCCGCTTAGCCTTCGATGAACAGCGCGCAACTAAAAAATCTCCAGCGTCGAGTTTCCCTCTGTTTTCAGCAGCAAACAAAATTCCGAGCGTTTGCAACAATTTTCAGCCTCCAGGTCGTTGTCGAGGTTCTGGATAAATTGTGCACGAGAGAAAAAGTCAATTGAGCGTGCGGTATATGTCCCAAAAGTATTCGAACTCTATTTGCGCAAATGGCATCAGTGGTATAAACAATATATCACTTTTTCTACTGACGCCTCTTTTGTAACTGTTGTGTATTGAAATACGCACGGAGATCGTTAGCGTCTGACTGCGCCATCTCACGCGCGAATAGGTTTGGTTAGGAGAGTCGCGCTCTATGATACCACGACGTCGAGTGAGTGTCTGTCGCCACGCGTATATTTTAGGTTAACTTTGTATTAAAATGTTATCTTTCGTTATGTATCGATCAATAAGTAATACTTAAAAGAAGTAATGTGTAAAGAGTGTAAAAGACATAACAATAACGTGTGTCATTTGTTATAACGCTATAATTACCAGTAACCATTATCGAACGAAGAGATGTTCACAGAGATTCACAGAGATGTTCGATTTATTGTGAAGAACTTATAGGGAGCGAATATTATCAGGTATACTAATGTGTAGATATAAGTGGAACACGCGGTTTAAGAACTCGACTATTTGGGTGGATGAAGTAGTGGAATAGTTCGCGATTTTGTTGATAAATTAATTAATCATATGGTGTATATTATCTTGGTGTGATGAAAAGTTTGTTAAGAAATTGTTTAGCTTTAAAAGGTGTCGTAGAACTTGATGACACGCTATATCCTTGCGATTATTTTATTTCTCCCAAATTGAAATTGAAATCAAAGTTAAAAGAAAAGCAATTCGACACGATTTTGGATATTCAACATTATTTCTCTGGAAGGGATGTGGGTATAAGTTTGAATAGCTGACAATGGAATTTATTAATGACTGCTACAGAATTCTTCTTTGGTCTTAAATTCGGAAACTATCGGGACACATCGTGTACATTATCGCTGGCTCGCCCGGAGCGTGACTCCGCGAAACGCTCGAGAGGTCGATGTGTCGATCGTTACAGATCGTTCCAGTTTCGAAAAGGCACCGATCCGCTCGCAGAAACTCAACCTTTAGGAGTGGCAATCGGAGATCGCAAGTTGATAAGGAACGGGGGGTCGTGGGAGTACAATATGGGCGCTTTCTCTACCTCGAAACCTGACGATTCCAGTCGTATTCCTTGGGACTTCCTCGGTAATCTTTTATACAAACGATGCGCAGATGCCCGTGCAATACGTTTGCAGAGAAAATAGTTTGGAATTCCAGTGGATGACAGTGCTGGATGCAAAATTCAAGAGATAGGAAGCAGCATTATAATCAGAGACAAAAACCTTGGAAATACAGAATGGAAGATTCCTCTGTGTAACATCCTTAGGATTCAAGTTACACTCCTCGAAGTTTCCTCTGAAAAATTGTAGTGAAATCATTCTTTAATCCTCTGCAACATCTAACTGCGAAATACATCAGAATTGAATTGGAGGACACTCGTGGATCCAAAATCGAAAAGTTGGCAGGGCACTAACTGGAGGAGCTTCACCTGCCGCCATTACGGTTCTCGAAAGCCACCCAAGCTCTAGTAAAATCTCCCCAAAACTTAAAATTCTTTTACTATTAATACTAATTAAAACTATAATATTATTCCAAGAATCATTGACATCCATCAGCGTCCACGTTTACCCCCGATTGCGTCTAAAGGGACATCCAGACGCTGATACATGTTGCAGTGAAACACTGATGCATGCATCATGATGCAGGTTTCATGACTCTTGCATCTTGCTCACGCTCCTAGCTGATAAGCAAGATGCCAGTTCCGCTTCTGATGCTAAAACACGGAAACCGATCTATAGACGTAGCAACATGTATCATGAAATCTGCATCATGATGCATGTATTAACGTTTCTCTGCAACATGCATCAGCGTCTGGAGGACCCTTAAAGAACGCTCTTCTCAACCTCTCTTTGGAGCAGCGCGTCCATCAACCTTTCGACGAGCCCTTCACACTACGTCTCAACGGATAAGCGTGGCCCACGGGTTCGAGAAGTTCGCTCGTCGCCGGAACTTTGGACAAGGACCCGCAGACCAGATCGGAGACGCTTGTTTCGAGACAGCCAGAGGTGTCGAATGCCTTCGATCTGAGGGAAGGTGGCGTCATGGCAGCCCGCGGAGGGGACGAAGACAGAACTCGAGGGAGATTGGAGGTCACAGATAGAGTTCTGATCGACGAGAGCAGATATCCGGACGGGCTTCTCAATTAGGGATCGGAAGTGGCTCCAGGGCTAACTCCACGCTCTTTGTTCTCCCTTATCCTCTGGATCCGTCGCTTCCGGCTTGGCGTCCAAAGCTATCGCGTGTCAACCACGCGTACATCTTCGGACCGGGGAAAATTGGCCCCACTGTCCGGTGGAATAAAGGGCCCTGGGCTCGGGTTCGGGGCTTGTTAAGAACCCTTCGCGTTGCTAACATTGATGACGACCTGACCCTGTGATATTTCATAAGACAGGCGACGGGGATACTACCGCGCGCCATTGCCGGAGGGCATCGTGACGCTGGCACATCCCTCGCCGACCATTCGACGGTTGGTGATTTGTTGGAAGTCGAGTGGAATTCTGTATATGTCTGCTATCATGTACTTTTCAAGATCTGATAGATTGAGGAAGCTGATACCTTGGTAACTTGTTAAAGTTTCCGGATATACCTACGGTGCACACCTGGGAGCTAAGGTGTCGGTCTAGTGGGAACTCAATAGTGTCTTATTCTACTGTCACACCCATCAGGAGAATGGAAACTGAAAGCAGAAGTGATTGTAAGCTTTGAATCCGCTTCTTCTTCGTTCTGCAGCCCTAGCAGTGCCTCGTACCCACTTTTCCCTACAGTCACGCGCGTTTTAAGCGACAGATACGAATTTTACCTCGGCCCAGAAGTGCAGACGTCCGCATATGGCGTGACGGACAACTTTTTCTTATCCTCCCATTACCACCCTTACCGGTGTCCCCGATTCTGCCGTCTCATTGCACGGTCCACAGGCTGTACGTCAAGATTTCCTTGTAACCCCGTGTCTAGATGCTGCCCATTTACAGCAAGGATGCTCCTAGCTACGTCTGCCGGCAGTTTACGATAACGAGCGTCGTGTCAGTGGCTGAGACGTCCTGTACGTCTATTCGCCGCCCTCCCCGAATACAATAATTGAGGACTGGACGCTGACGATGCGTAGAAGTAGCCGAGACACAAGTTTCCGGACGACCTGGTAGATCTATGAGGAGGATTCTCGAAACAATGATGACTATTTAGTTACATGTTCAACCCCAACTCTGTCTACTAACAATTCTAACTTGCTGAAGAGTTGTAGTGGAGGTATAGTAGGTGGCAGTGCCGCACCCAGAGGGGGTACCACGGGTCCCTGGTAACCTCCCCCCCCCCCCCCCCAGGAAGGGGCTTTGTGGTGCAGCAGAATTTTACTAAATTTCTACTAATTTCTACTAGTGGTGCAGTACAGATGTACTGGAGTTGTACTACAGTTCTACTAGGACCTAGGTGATGGAACAGAATAGCTCTAGAGTTCCACTAAGTGGTGTAGAGGATTTGTACAAGACTTCTACTAGATCAGACAGCAGAATTCCACTACAGCTATACTATACAGTGAATAAAGTGCCACCGCTACCTACAGTTCTTCTACTTGATACAACAGAACTGTCCTAGAGTTGTCCCATATGGTATAGCACGATCCTCCTAGACATTGTACCACAGTCTTGCTACATCTTAAACCCAGACCCAACTTCAAGCCCCACCGTCCCTTTCCTCCCAATCCGCAACAAGCACCCAAAGAACGCACCACCACACCAGGTCTCCTTTCAGAAACAGGTTCACCCGACTTTATCGCGGCCTAATAGATCCCCCGGGCAGAAACAAGACCAAGACACGTCCCACGGCCCGAACGAGTCGCGGAGACACCGCGGAGGCACCGGATAATCCGATGGCGGACGGATAAGGGGGAGCAGTTCCGCCGTGAATCTCGCTACCGGCCGCGCAGATTTATTGGCCCGGCCGGCTCGTGCACGCATAATGCCCCGTCTAAAAAGCCGTCGGGGACGGTTGTTGAGACCGTCACAGCCACGGCGCACGCACATCCACCGTGTAATTTCACGGGGATGCGCACCTGCAGCGCGGCGTTAACGAGAGTCCGTGAGACTTTCGTGCTTCCTCTCCCCACCATGCGACTAACGAAGTGCCTTCTGCAACGGTTACCTCGCGAGCTTGGCCCGCCGGCGGGAGGATTTAAACAGTCCAGCCCGCGAGACGCTTCGAGCCTCGCCCCCACGTCGAAGAATATACTCGGGAGAAAGGGGAGAGCGGGGGAAAGAGAGAACGAGAAGGGGGCGAGGAAGAAGTCGAGGGTGAAAGTAACGCGGAGTAACGAGGCGTCCAATTATCAACTCGTCGTGACGCGCGGTGACTCCCTCGGCCTGGGAGCATCCACCAGAGACACATTTTTCCTGGCCTGGGACGCGGGTCTATACAAGGTGTCCTGAGAAGTTGCCGTCGTGATCTGAAGCTGGGCATAGGTCTGTGGAATGGACGGGAAAGACCGGGGATCGTTTTGTTTGACGGCGTAGTGTGTTAAAGGAAGATGAATGAGTTTTGTTACTGATGGGTGGTGCGGGGGGGTAATAGCTTGACGATGGGCGGTGAGATGCGATAATGAACTCAACCTTGTTATATGTTACAAAATTTTAATAATGTGGTAAATGAATGAAATTTAATAAAATGATTCTATTATTCCTGTATCGAGTGTAGGAAATTCTATATGCTCCTGTTAATTCCCCTCGGCATTTTCTCTCATTCCATTCAAAATCCCGTATTTAAAAATTAACTTCGTCCACATTTCGAACTACATTATTCCCCCATCTGTATAACTCATATTACTAGTCTCCTCCAAAGAATTCCTAACGACGAACTAATTTAATAAGTTTCTCCAGATAGCAGGTTAGTATCCAAATAATCCACTCTAATCAGCATGAACTCAGCGCAGTCTGCTAATCTGCCTCCTTCATCGCGAAAAAAAAAATGGATTCCTAGAGAACCATTCTCGATACACCTTTGTCTGCGCCGACCTCCGACAGCATATTTCCAGCACACCCTGTAAAGGTGTCCTACAGCCCCCTTTCCACCCCCGTCACGGCTGAGCTCGCTCGCCCCGTGCCTCGCCGTGAAACGACGCGAGTTTTATTCAGTTTTCAGGGAATCCAGGAGTCCCGTCTGCGAGCCGCGCTAACGATTCCGCCAGAAAAGTTCCCAGCGTCGAGGAGGCGAAGAGGACGGTATGGGAATTAAATAATACCGCGGTGCAGACGGGCCCGTTCCCCTCTGAACCACCAAACGCGAAAGAATTTATTGTTGAACCCCGATTGGCTGTTCCGGATGTACACCTCTTCGATCGTGAATGCATTTGTTTAGGGAATGTCGTTCCGAGTGGATACAGTCGCAACGAGGCATTTGCGGTATTGTTTTTCACTAGGTTTTGCATGTGTTGAAGTTTATAACACGAGGGTAATAGTGAGGGGTTGGAGTTGTCAGGAGATAAGGGTAGAAATGTCTCAGGTGTCAGATGGGACTTTTCTAGTGGTGATTAGGAGTTTGAATCAGGAATTGGAGAATAGAGTTGACTATCGGAGATCGGTGTAGATGCTTGTGGTTCAAGTGGATTTCCCTTTGTTATAGGTTTAAGAGGGGTTGTGTGTAATAACAGAAGATGATACCACTTTCACGTAGAATTATAAGTGTACTAGTGGTTAAGGTCTGAGCTTCGTGCTCCATAAGACCAGAGACAAATCCTACGGTGAAAATCCAGACGCGGCTCTGACATCCCAGGACCACATAAGAAAACCCTTAAATTACCTAAAAGACACTTTTACCACAAAATGTGTCTACCAAATTCGTCGCTAACGACCTAGCAGTACATATGATGTAAAGCCCGCAACTAGAAGAAAAACACCGAATCACGCACCCAAATGGAACACTTGAGGAGTCTATCGATCAAGATCCGGCAAACCAATAGACAGCCCGCGAAAGCTGCCTTCAGCTCCAAAAAGACCAGAGCCCCGGCTGCAGCGTTGCACCGGCAAATTAGGTATCCCCGAGCAAAACAACTCCGCCATCCCACTTCCCCCAAAGCAACATTCTCGGCAGTTAATCAGCCCAGCCGTCGATTGCAACACGCAAATCTGGCCCGCTAATCGTTTTCTTCCCCCCGACACGCTAGGAAACGAGTTATCATTCCAAGAACAAGCGTTCCAATCAGCGAACCCGCGCGAAGCCACATCTAGAAACACCGCGCGGGAAAAGATAGAGCAATCACGCCGCCATGCTCCGAAAATTCCGCCATTTCCCCGCGTTCACCAATTCCATTCGCCTCCCCCCCCGCCCCCCTTTCATGGCCCCGTAATCACCTGTGTAATTCCGATCCGCGATCGAGTATCTCCGGTTTCTGGGGGGCAATTTGGCGGGCAATTAGAGATCGATCCTGCAGTCGGCGCAGGTGCCAGTTAATTGATCCCTAATTGCCGCGATAAGTTGGCCGACTTTGCGGGAAACCGATCGACACCGTTCCCCGTCGCGGACGTGAGCAAAACTCCAACTCCTTCAAGGGAAGAAGTAGAAGAAGAAGAAGAGAAAAAGACGGGAAAAATGAGGGCGAGGAACGTGGGGGAGAGACTTGGAAAGTGGCCTGATCAACCACCGCGGGATCTTCCCGCGATCAGCCAGGCGAACTGCGAAGTTTCGCTGGCTCGTTAGTGTCGCATACAGGCTGGCCAACTTCTCTATTTACCCGCGAAATCCCCGACGTCTGGAGTACACTCGCCAGCAGCCAGCGTATGTCGATGCTCGCTCGGCTGTTACGCACATTTTCCCGATTAAACATTCTTCCAACGGGCCAGAAATGTATTCTTTTATTCCACCTACTTGCACTTCCACCAGAAAATTGGCAAAAGGTTACGGATAGCCAAGGAAAATACATTGATTAAAAAAACATGTAGACGACTGTTGTTTAATAAAGCGAGCAACACTTGCACTACCTAATATCAAACATGAGGTAGTTGAAGCTACGTAGATATCGCCTACGACGGTAAACCAGATATCGCCTACACACTTGTACAGTAAAAGTTCGCGAAGAAGGTTTTAGAATAATTAAGTCCCAGCTGGAGCGTTTGCATTATTCAGATAACCGCCACTGCAGCGTTTCTTTGTAAGCTTTTACCATCCACCAACAGCGCGGAAGCATCGATATCCCCTGCCAGGGCGTAACTACGAGATGCAACCTTCTCGAAACAACCACCCTCGTAATCCTCCCCCGTTCCAAGCGATCCTCGGCTTGCTGCCTTTAGTCGGGCGCGCGGAACCGATGACCGTGCATTCCCATGCGTTCCGTAATATCTTGAAATACGGCCGCGATAAAGAAACTGGATCAAAATCCTCGCCTTTCATCCTCGTAAATTCCCCGGATGACACAAAGCTCCAGGCGACCGTGGAGGCCCGCGGAAGCTGGGAAACCGTCGACAGAATGGAACAGCGCCGGAGAAAGGAGGATGGAGTGGCGATGCTTTCGAATCTGCCGCGTCTTCCTCCGTCACGCATCTGTTGCATCCTGGATATTAATTACGGGATAATTCTTTTCGAATGGATGCGCCATCCAGATTAACGTCCCGCCGTGTTCCCGTCACGGGTGTCGGCGGACCGTCGCTGGAAGTACAGGTGGAAACACGAAGATCTCCTCGAGTGGCTTTGTCGGAGGCCACGCATTTTTACCCCGTCCCGGGGGAGGATTAATTTAATGCGACTTGCAGTTCAGGGAGCGAAGGCGCGTCCATTGTTCTTCGGGGGCTCAACTACGAGCAATTTATGAAACTTATTCGTTTGCATTCCGTGTTGGCTTCTCGTCCAACTGGCGGAGAAGTTGCTCGTTGACTTGAACGCGTTCATCCCCCCAGCCCTGCCGCGGCGAACACTGTACCAGGGAAATGGTAAAAGTTCCGTGAGTAATCGCGGTGTTTAGCGAGTATCGACGCTGTTACTGTGGCTGTTGGGATTCGTTAAGCGAGTGGCATTCTTAAACGGGGGATTCCTGGATGATTTGGGGCTTGGTTAGGATTGGACTAGGTCCAGCTCAAATTTAAGGTAGACTAGGTAGACGTAGGCTGAAATACGGTATGCCTGAATAGCTTTTGGTGATGGTCTTTTAGAAAAAAAGAGAATGCAGAAGCGTGCTCTACAATACACTACTACTGCGCACTACAAAATCAATGTTTTCTTCCAAAATGAACAGCCTCTATCACCTCCCTCATTCAAAGAAAAAGATCACCTCTTCGAATTCTCACCCTGAGAACTTCCACAAACAAGCTCTCCATCTTCCATCCTCCATGTCGTCCGACGTTCAACTGGAAGCCTCCGTTAAGGGGAAAGAAAGAACGAGGGGTACCGGGAAAAATGAAAGCGTACCGCGAGGACAGTCCCGAGGAAGCGACGTTGTAGAACATACTTGATCGTTCGCGAACGAAGCAAGAGAAACTTGTCCCGTGTACGTTACCCTTCCGTTGTAGCGGCCCCGACACGATGCAGCCCGCGATGTCCGCTAACAAGCGAATTGTTTCGAGCGATTATACCTTGAGAAAGTGGCTGCCTTGTTCGTCGCTGGCCATGCAAACGGAGGGGGTTGCAAAAGTGTCCTCTTCCGACGTGGTCTCTATCCTAAGGCTAATTACGCGGGCTCGCCCGTCTTCAATTACAACGCCAGCCCTTCTTCCGCAGCTTTATATCATCAGCAATAATTACGGCACGAGGAAGGGCCGCCGAGGATCCACGAAAGAGGAAGTAAGTAATTCCAAACGAACGATCATTTCTATTGTCTCCCCCGCGCTGACCCCGAGCAGGAACACCCGCCGGCCCTGAATTTTTAGTCGCCTGATTGCGATCTGAGGATCGCGCACGTAGGTAATTTGAAGAGGTGAGATCGTTAGGGGTGTAATTTGCGCGTTACGTTACCGTGGGAGGGGGGATAAAGAGGGACCAGGGCACAGGAGGCCTTCATTGCGTACGTTGCAGGCAGTTTTGATGAGTATCGTGTATTCGAGCAGATGATATCGTTAACATAAGCCTCCTCGAGGGTGTTGCATAGTTGGGTTGACTTGGAAACACGTTGGCAAGCTTGAAGCGTGCGCGGGAAATTTGAACGGAGTTCAACTCTGCGCAGTTGGATGCGCGCTGTGGAGGAGAGGAGCTCTCTGTTCTTCGAGCTGGGGAGGTTTTTCTGGCTTGACAGATGCGAATAGTCGCGAGCAACGGGGAGTAGGAAAATGGAGGGATTAAAGAAGCGTTTAATTTCTTTGCCGGAGGTGGAACGACCGCCAACAAGTGGATAGAAACAGCCCCAAGGAGTTAACCTCTTGCTGCCTCGGACACGCTTGAGAGGATGCCAGCGGGGCTTTCTTGCGAGCTCGCAAGAAACTGGGCGGAATTGCCAGCGTTTTACAAAGGCCCGCAAACTTTTCGCGTCTGGGACACTTTGTTCTTTAACGCCAGCGCTTTCTCGCTGCTCCCCGACAATGCAAACCAATCTTGCGGTGTACAATACCCCGCCGCGGTTCCGAGTTCCTTTCTGAACCAGACGGAGCTGTCAGATTTCGGGGACAACGATTTTCTTTTACAAACAGCGCAGCCACGCGCCGCAGAGTTTTAAATTGAAATAAAATTACCTCTTCGACCATGAAGCGGGGCTGTTCCACCAAGGAATTCGTCCAATTTAGCAGAGTCTCGAGCACCATTGAAACACCTGTTCTTATTGCGCCCCCCCGGGGCGTCCGCCATAATTCCTCCCTTCACGGCGACGCGTTGCCCGATTAATTCGAGGATCCTCGGTCGCAAAGTTTCTTTGAAGTCTTTAAGGAGCCACGTATTATTCTTTTCGAACAATGTTTCCTTCGCGAAACAAAAAGTTTCCTTTGGCTACCTCGTTGCCCCGAGTTCGAGAGAAGGAACCGACACGGGATCGCGGAGCCTTTGGTTGGCGAGGTGAGGACTTTTCCGCCAGGAAACGCGTCCGAGACCGTTGTTACAGGTGTGCCCGTTCGAATTACACGGCTAACTTTAAGTGAAAAGTTTTTTCCCCGAGGCGGCGCGGGCCAGGGCCGCGCGTATTTCGCGGACAACCCTTTGTCGGGTCGACCTCGGCGTCCACGCCTCGTCGTGTACCGGTTTACTTTATGCAAAACGGGCCGCGGGATCCCCAGGAATGCCTAAAGTTTCTAAAGAACGAGGAGCAGGAAGGAAGGAGCACGGTGTTCCTCGACAAAGTGGCTCCTTCGCTGTTTGCAACGGAACGCGAGGGAAATTCTGGCAAAGGGAAACATTCTGTCATCAATTCAATTTATTATTGTGGATTCGCTAATGAAAAGCCAGAGGAAAGTACGAAAGAAGCGGTGAAAATTGTACCTTTGTGGATGAAGAAATCTTAAAGTGTGTTGAGAACTTGATTATTCATTTTGAGGTTATGTAGCTCCTGCATAGTAGGCTATCAACCTATACAAAATGAAGCAGAAAGGTCAACAAGGTAATTGCAACCTTCACTTCCAGATCTCTCTAAATTGTGCTAAATCGGTAGAGGCAACAAATTGTTTATTTATAAAGCCATAATCGAACCTATCTGGACATATGGACTGCAAAACTGCGGCATGACTGCTAAATCGAACATCAAGAAAATATATAGAAGCCTCCAGTTTATTATATTAAGATTTATTCTAAATACCCTCTGGTCCATCAGAAATGACGGTATGACAAGAACACTACAAACACCCACCGTGAAAGAGGAAATTACACGATACACCAGAGCCAGGGCCGGCGGAACCCATTATGCAATTTATGCCCCGTATAAGGGCGCCAGCCGAAGGAGATGCTAAAAAAACTATATCGCACGTTTAATAATAAAGGAATCCAACTCCCACATAAACAAAATGTAAATGTAATTCTTTTTTATCATACTTCGTAAAGACAAAACATATTAAATAGAAGACGGGTGCAAAAATTTGGGGGCGTCAAAAATTTTCTCGCAGCGCACCAAAACGGGATACATAAATGATCACATAAACTCTCTCGCAAAAAACTGTTACTCAGTCCTCCCCAGAAGGCTCAAAAGGAAACACCGTCCAGATTTATTACTACAAACCACTAATACACCAACCACGCATACACACACATGAGCTACAACACTAACAATATACTCCAAAGATTGTTTATAAATGTATAGAAATCATCATGTTATATTAAATAATCCCTCTAAAAAAAACTGTAATTAATTGTATGTAACAATTAGGAACATTTAATAAAGGATTTTAAAAAAATTGTGCTAAATATTGGGGACGAGTAGACTACAGTAGCTGCCGAGAACTTTGGCTACTCAACGCCGCTTCCCCCTCCACCTAAGAATCTCCCAAGCACAAAAGCCACGCCCAAAATCTCATAACACCCGAAGGCTTTTCTTCCACTCACATTACAAACATATGATCCAGAACCTTGAACTTAACAAATTATCAATTATCAATTCTTTACCCCTTTCCCTTGGAATGATAAAGACGTTCGATGAAATGGAAATCTCTCACTGTGATCTTAAGTCCACGACACCTCCCACCTCCATTAAGCTCCGCCTAAAATAACTGATTTCCTCCCCCGCCGCCCAGTATCGACAAACAGTAACGTATTCGAGGGAAAGTGCTGGTTCCGCTGTAAATACCGCTGTAAGGCAGTGGAAATCGCGTTGGAAGGGGTCACCCGGCGGCGTAATCCTGTAATCGTGCAGCGACCTTTCGCGAAACAGCGGCTCTCGTGACGTTCGTTCATTCGCAGAACGAAAGTATAAATTCTACTTTCGATGCTATATCGCATGAGGAGCCCGCGTGGTGGGTGGAACGAATGGGATCGCAATGGGAAACAGCGTAAAGGAGGGGACCTCACGTCATAAGATTTCCGTCCGGGAAACAAACAGCCGCTATTACCAACGGCACGAGAGGCAGCGTTAAGCGGTCGCCTAATGATCTGTCGGGACACAATGTAAATCTGCTGGTTCGTTTGACTTCGGGGCTTAGGAGGCCGCGGTTTCAACGCGCAACTGCTAACAGGATTTTGATCGTACTTTCGGCATCGGTGACTGCAGACTGGAGACGCTCGAGGAACTTTGGTAATTTGAGCGACAGTGGTGTCAAACAACAGGATAGTTAGATACGTATAGGACGTAAAAGAAGTGCCACAAATCTTGAATTTAAAAGTCAAATTACTCTGTGCCCCACGTGTTCCACTCGATAAGAGGATGAAGAAGCTTCAAAGGAAGCAAGTGTCGTAAACGAACACTTCCCCCACAAAATATTCTTAAAGTTTCGACTAATCTCCCCCCCCCCCCCCCCCAGCAAAGGTGACAAGCGATAAAGGTGCTTAGATTCGATCCCAGAAGCTGCGACCGTCGCTGCTTTCACACCCAGCACAGATTAAACTTCTGAATACGACAGAGCTACAGTTCAGCCTTTCCACGTGAGTCATCAAATCGTAGACAAATAAAACGTCCAAACTTCCAGTTACCGTTCGCGTCCCCCTGTCCATCTATCACAGTCATCAAGGTCGGGAGGAAAAAGGAAAGAGTGAACGCCGGTGGACAAGGACTGAAAAGGAACAAAAGGGGATTACGATCCAGTCGCGCAAGAGTCACTCTTCAGCGCAGCGGTCGGAATCCTGCCGCGGGTTGCCTTTTAAAAATACCAACCAATCGGAAGTCCAGCGTTCGACGAGTCGTTTCACGAGGATCCCCCCGTAGGAGGACGATAATTCCTCGAGAAAAACTTCATGATGCTGCAGAAAGGTGAGCCGAGGTCGAACAGCCGAGTCCATTCAGCTGGCCACGGGGAACGTGAGGGGGGGGGGGGGGACTTCGCGCCGTAAATCCCGCCGCGTAAATGAGTTTCGCCTCGTAAAACCGAAGGAATCCGAAGAACGGTAGGCTGGCTGATAGCTCGTGGACAAACTGTTACGCGCGCGCTTCCCTCTGACTTCAACTTCGCGAAGCTTTTGGCCGGCACGGCGTTAACCTCGCGTCACGAGCGTCGAATAATGCGAAATCGGTACGTGGGCTGTCACGTGGGCTGTCTTCCGCCACTTGAAACAGATTGCTCCCATTTTCGGACCGATATCCGAGTAATACGTCTCGCGAGTGAGTGATAGTGGGAAATGAAGCTTCTGGAGAAACTCGAAGTGCTTTGAGAGAACGTGTTCGTATTGTACGAGTTGACTTTTAAGAGTAGCAAGTGTTTGCACAGATACGAGATTTGAGGATTGACTTTTCTCTGTACATGCCCGTCGTGGCTGCCAGAAGGATAGATTTACGTCTGCGATGGAAGCTCGGGAGTAAACTGCACAGGCAAATTCCACGGCCAGAAATTAGCCCAGGAATTAGGTTAGGTTCCCACGGATCCGATGCAAATTATTCATCCCGCCAGGGGCTATCGACGCTCAATTTGCACGGTGTTTGAGCAGCCTTGAGATTCAATTCTTCGCCACGGGAACCCGGCATTTGAATTCGTGAGTGGCTCGCAGGATCGGTGATTAGGAATCCCGGTTGTTTGGACAAGCAGCCGCTTCTCTGAAGCTTCTTTGTCTCGAGACGAAGCAACTGCTATATACTTAAAACATCGTTGCGCTGTAAACAACTCTGCACTATATGCGCACGCAAATTTTTATATAAATTCGGAGATATTATAAGTGAGGAATATTATTCTGAAGAAATATTTGCCAAAGGTATCAAGATATCAAATTGAAACGCAACAAATGTTATCCCATTACTGGGGTTTCACTTTCTAAGTTCAAAGAGGCAGTTTCCAATCCACTGCGATCCCAATTGATGGAGACTTCATCTGGACCTTGAAAACTCGGAAATGTGAAAAAGTCCATTCCCTCGCCCTTTCACGTCGAGTTCCCCGTTGCTCAAAGCACGCGCACCGTCGAGTAAACTCGTCTTAATTCCACGCCGATACAGCGGCCGTTTCCCCCTTCGGAGAAAAAATCATAAGAAAAGAAGGGAAGAGGGGATTTGAGTCCATCTCTCCCATGTATATCATGTATATATATTATATATATGCGTTTATATAAAAGGTACGAGAGCCCAGAAAGCCGTACGCATGGTAGAAGAGCACCCGTAATCCGATACTTCCGGCCGACTAAAGGCTTTAACGGATAAAAAGTGACCAGCAAAAGGTTACCTCGAAACGTTTTCAACGCGCTACCAAGGTACGCGGGACCACGATAATGCGCCTCCCATTGCCATTTAACGGCAACGAACCCGAAATGGACCGATCGTTAAGACTTCCTCCCTTTCCACCCTTTCAGCCCCCCGCCCCCCGTCACTTTTCTTTTCACCGCGGTACCCTCTGTGTAACCTGCGTCTTGACTTCCTCAGTCTGCTACGTGATCCCGGATTGTTTGACCTCGTGCGTTTCCTTCGTGTCGTATCAGGGATCGCCAGGTTTCCCGTCAGTCGTGTAATTTTATGATATGTACCACGCGGAGGGAGGCTCGCCGCCCAACCCCCCACGCAGCTAATCGTAACTAGGTGGATAGAATGTTCTTGGAGTTTGCTCCTCTGACGAATTTGTTGCGCGTTCAACGGTATTAAACTGATGAAGTTACGGTTCAATGGATGCTTCCCTCGGGTTAGTTCGGTGATATGGGAGGCTTGAGAAGCCAGGTGATTCTGTCGGGACGTATCTTAATTTTTTAAGCCCTTTGTGAACTACTATCTGTGCTCTTGTTGAATTATAAGCGTCAGTAAGCCCTATTCTAACTGGTCAATAATGCCCCATTCATTAGTGTGAAGTCGAAATTCAGAGCATTCCTCTTCGCAACTGCAAATTCGTTTCCTCCAAGTTGAAACGTGTCAAAGGTATCGAAATTCAGTAGCCAACTGCTGGTCAGAATAACGGAGTCGGGTAGGCGCCATAGCTGCATCTCAAAATGAAGGAACGCTGACGGTAGCAGACGCGTTTTCGGAATTGCTTAAACGCGCGTGTAATTGAATCCCCATGCTTGCCGAAATTGGACGTGCCGCATAAATTCGTAATAGGCTGGCCCGGCGTTCTCCGCTTATTAGCGGGAAAGGGCATCGAAATTACGCCAAGTGCTTTCCTATTATCGATGATAGTCAGCGAGAGAAGAGCGGCAACTCGCCCGACCACCGTGCGGGCTTAATTATTCCCCGCTCAAGTTTTCGTGCGCGCGAAATTACGGTAATGACGGTGGGGATATGTAATGATACAACGTCGTACGTCGGTCGCTTTTGTGCCATTAACCTCGTTCCCGGCGTTCCAGCGGTCGTAATGGCCACCGCGCGCGCAAAACGAGAATCACGGGGGTTAATAAATTCGAACTGCGTGTTTACTCGGAGGGGGACGCCTCTGTGTGGTCGGCGGCGAAGATCTGTTCGTTCAAATGGGGGACCTTTCTTTCAGAAACGTGGCGAAGTAAGCGGGAAGTACATTAGAAGCTCTTTTGAAGGTAAGAAGCTTCCAGGCTTAGACACATAAGCGCTGATTGTTACTAGAAGATTGCTGGTTCTTTTGTGGGTGACTCTATTTTTCATCCAAAACGAGCGATCAGGTTGCGATTCGATCTTAAGCCGGAGGTTGGTTAAGTCTGGAGTACAGGTGTAGACACAGCTGTTCCTATAGAAAAAACTGTTTAGGTTCCCTCACAGCTTCTTTAATTCGTCTGTCAATCTCCCTCTGATAGAAGCTTCGACATCCCTGACCCTCATGGAGCAGCATTACCAGCAACGACGGGCATATCGCCGCTACGTATCTCCACTTAATTACCCTGTCCAAGAGAAAATCGACCAGTTTTCCATCTCGCCGCCAGTGGACCGTGGCCATCAACCAGTAATCGCTCCGCTCGAAGAAAACAGAGGATGTCAGACTCGCTCCCCTTCGAGGGGGGCTTCTGGTTGGTTTCCAGTTAATCGCCTGAGCGGCTGAACCGTAGGAGCTGGCGCTAGATCACGATGGAGATCGCTCGAGAGGAACGTCGAAGCTCGAAAAATCTCTTGACGGGAGAAAAGGTCCAGAAGACAGAGACGAGGGGAAGGCCGTGGACGAGGTCTCAACGGAGTCAGGCGACCCATTGAAGGCTGCTCATTGTGCTGGAATCAAGACCCCGTAGGACAGGGAGCCGCGACATCGCTGAAAGAGAGAGTTCAGCGGCTGCTGGGGCGGGTTATAAGCCGAAAACAATGGCGACGGGGAGTTTCTTGCACCCTCCGTGCGTCAAGCTGTACATCCTGTAAGGCGCTTACCGCAGCACTCGACGATTGTTACACATGGGGAGGCAGGACGGTTAACTTGATCCTGATCCCAGGCGCCGCGACGCGATACACGGATCCGCCGCGATCGCGCCCTAGGGGTGGGGCGCGTTTAAACACCGTGTATATCTGTGAATTTATCGCGCTGGATAACCGGGGGGCGGACCCCCGCCGGTGTTATTGATTTTCATGAAAGGTGGAGGCTCAGAGGTGAATGCTGATGGAATATTAGGGGCGCTGAAGAATGTAGAACAGTTGGGGGCGTGGAAACCTCGTCACGTTCTCCTCTTTTTCATTTAGAGGCTCGCTATGGGCAAGTGGACAGTGCCTACCACCTGTGGCACTGGGAGCGGGCAACCCAGTTCGCCCAATTCTCTGGCTCCACTACCAACAACACTTACACCTGAAAATCACCCAGGATCCCTGATCCTTGACAAGCGTATCTACTACTCACGGATTTCCCTACGCTTCAACTAAAAATTCCCTAGAAGATTCAACATCCCTCTACCCAAAACTACAATGCACCTTCCACCCCCAAACGATACCTTCAACCACCCCACGAAACTCTCCCATTCGGAAGCACCTCGAGGCCCAGGGTCGCCGAGGAGTCTCAGCTTCAAAAACCAGCTACACCGCAGCACAATAAGCGCGGAGGATCGACGACGACGGGCGCGTTGAACGCGATTCGCCACCCGAGCTAAATTGCGTCTTTCGCGCTAATTACGCGAGAAGCTGTGTCGCACCCCGCCGACAGGGCCCCCCTCCGTTCATGTTTATTCAGACGGTTTCAGTTGTCAGGCGGAATTTCATCCCCTGGCAAGTCGGGGCGCGGGATTATAAAGTCAAACCTCGCGCACGCTCCAAGAGGAGCGCCAAGTCATGGGGCGCTAACGTCCCCTCCCCCCCCCGGTCCCCCTTTTCTGGCGTCGAATTTCAGCGCGCGATGCAACGAGTTTTGGAATTCGTGGCGCGTAAGCGGGCACACCCTGGGTAATTAATAGCCGCGCGGGCGAGAGTTTGATTACCTTTTCGACCTTATCCACCCCCTCCTCCTACGCGCGCTGTCCCATCCCAGCGTTCTTCTAGCGGGAGGGGGAACAATTTCGTTCACGTTGGCAGTCTTGCTGCACGCGCCAAGAAATTAGCTAAGAAACTCCCCGCGATCGGGGCTAGACGAACACCATCCAGAGACAATGGACCCGGGAGGTTTTGTTAATCCTAGCTGGAAACTCGCGGAATCCACTTACTGTCTGGCTGCCTTCTACCATCCTGCACGATGACTCTGTACGCCTGGCGTCGGTCTGCGCGGCTTTTTCGTGGAGACTGAGAGAGTTTTTTTTGGGTGGAAGAGTTTTAGCGCCTTTTGTAGGGAAGTGCCTTGTTTCGGGGTACTAGTTCCACCTTCTAGGGAGCTTTTGTGCAAAGCTGAAGCTACTGGAGCTGCAAGTTTTATACTCTTCTGTGTTTCGGTTGGATTTTGTTTTTTGGAGTCTGCGGGTTTGAGGCAATGGGAGGACCCTATATCGGTGTTTGATTGATCTTGATAACTGGTGACCTCCCTGAGGATCAGCAAGTAGAAATTTAATGAAATTTGAGAAGTTATTTGACCCTGTTAGTCTTCCAAACTTTCACTGCGTGGCTGTTTTTACAAACTGAGGTTACAGAAGCAATACTTTGTTACCTTTTAATACATACGCCCTAAATACATATGGCGTGTAACGAGGAATTAGGTCCTCCACACCCTCCGCTCTCCGCTGCCTAAAATTTCCGGGCACTCCCAGCGACATGGGGAACATAATCAAGAGAAATGATTTCGAGGAAGAATGAACTGCCACTGACATTCCCTTTGATCCCCCTGCCCGGGAAAGAGTCCACGTGACATTTGCAAACTTGGACTTAAAACTGTACAACTCTGTACAACTGTACCTTTTCTCCATTCAACAGGATTCCATCAGCGACAAGAACACCAGACTCCACAGGTTATATGCTCATCAGTTTCTCTACCGAACAATCCCAGCAGTGGGATTGTTCGTGAACAATATATAGCGTGAACAATCACGCGCAGGAATAGAGATAAGAAGCCTCGTTAATTCGTTTCTTCCTGCGGACTTCCAACAGTTTCAAGCATCCGCATCGTGAAACAGTGGGTCAGGGAAGGCAGGAAGCGGTTCGCCGTCGCAGATAGCGGAGCCAGTTTAATCCGTCCACGGCAGCTTCCGTATTCGTGGCTATAAGAAAAACGAGGAGCACAGTGTCTCCCCAGGGCGAGTCACATCTGCACCAACATTTCTGCTTCTCTTGGAAGCCCGCGCACCGATATCTGGCCAACAGCAGCTTAGCGCGGCCTGCAGGCTCGGTTCTAGCAGATGCGTCGAGGCAAATCGCGTTGCGAACAGCCGACCAGCCTCGATTGGGGTCAATTAATTTCGGGTTAACGCTGTCCGAAGAATCGTTACTGCCTTAACTGGGGCCGTCTAGGGAACACCAGCAGGGTTGCTGAGTGGATTCGAAGGCAATTACGGGGGCTGCTCGATGAGCAAAGACGAAAACGCGAGGATGAAATTCGACTGTGTAGGTGGACCCAGAGAAATTGCTAGAGTGGATCTAATTGCGAGTATCGTGAATATCGGAATCTTTTATGGGAAGGATCACTGCCTAACGTTAGATAAGCTACTGGGTAGTTGAAAACCTAAGTGAATTAGTAGTCATGAAAGGGAGTTACTTTTCGAGGGGAACAATCGAGAAAGATGGGGAAGATGTAGTTAGGGAACAGAATAATACCATGATTCGGTTACTAATCAAATTCACGGGAGACTTAGATCAAAGATCTCACAGATGAGAACCAATACTGTAGCCCTGCGAGAACCTGCCCCTTCATCCGCCTCATCATAGATAACATCGCGGCATCTCCTCGTGACTACAAATGAATTGTTTGCAATTGGAGCACCAGGTCCATTGAAATCTCGATCAATCATCGTATCCACTTTCAACTTCCTCGCGCAGCGTTTGATCGATGGACCTCCTTTCTGAAGGCGCTGATCCCTGGAGCAACGCGTACAGATTCCGGAAGAAAAATGCAGTGCCCCGGACAATTCTTGCAGAAGTACATCACCAGCGTTAGCCAAGTCTCTCTCGCTTTTCGAAAAGGGCAAAACAATTGAGCGAGCCACATAAGCCCCAACTTCGCCTGCAATTCCGCCAGCGGAACAGTAGCAATTGGACCGCGGAATCCCCGGAATTTCTATTAATCATCCATCCCAAGTTCCACGTCGAAAGGGAGCGAGCCGCGGAGCAGAAACTGCTTCACGCTCTTGCCTCGTCAGCCCGCGAAAGCTGCTCGGGCAGAAAACAACAATTTCCAAGGAACAAGAGAGCCGTGCCACCGACTACCGACGTGTCACCGAAGGGTGAAAATCCTCGAGTCTCCTCTGGGGAAAAGCTTGACACCGTTTCGACGGAATTGAAGGCGGACGCGCGCAATCTTCATCGCTCTGGACGCGTTTAAGCGCACTTTCAGCCACGTGAAAACTCCGGGGGACGCACGTGGGTTTCGGACAATGTTCGACCCCCCCTTCGGACCCTCTGTAATATTAGACGAGATGGAATGGGAGAGCTGCCCGGATCTCTTTTGACAAATATGCTGGATCGTCCCACAGTCCGCTTCATCTATAATGTAATTCGAGATGGTAACTACTCGCGGGAAGATTATATTATGACCAGGCCCCCGATGACACTACAGAGACACCCTCCCCGCCCTGTCTCTAGCCGGCCGTCGTTACTCACCAGGCAGTGATTCATTAGAGAGACCGAAAGAAATTAAACGGCTGGTCGCCGACGTTCGCGTGATTTTTGACGTATCGAAATTATTGGTCCCGTAGTGGAATGCCTCTGATGAGGGGCTCATCGTCCGTGGGAGACTTTTGCTGGTGACGTCAGCGAGGTTGGGTGAAGATCGTTGTGTGATGTGGATGATAAATTATGGAATATGAGGGTTTAGAATTTACGAAGAGAGCGAGTATTATTAGAGAAGTGATAGGGTAAGTCCGGGTGAGTCGGTGCAGTTGCTATATTGCAGATTCTACACGTAAGAGAGCATTAAGCCGGGAATCCACCGAGAAACTAAGCTAAGCTATGCTATGCTATGCTATGTTTTAGCTTAGCTTTTGGTGGAAACGGTTCCATAAGAATGTATTGAAGCTAATTTTTTTAAAACGTAGCATGGCATAGCATATCATCGCATACCATAGCTTCTAGGTGGATTCCCGGCTTTAAGGTGCGGAACAGTTGCTTATCTAGGAAACCAAATAGTTGAATGAACACCGTCATTTGGTTTGCTTCTGCGTGCTAATAAAAAATAAATAATAATAAATAAGTTTGCTTTCTTTTTTTATATTTTTTCATGAATAATTGTGTGGATCATCTCTTTCAAAGACGCGAACCATCTCTTCCAACGAAGAAGACCACCTCTCCCGGCACCTCGGTTTTGATGGTGCTTCAGTTTTGATGCCGATTTTCAGCAAATATTGTCTTAAACCAAATATCCACCAGTTTTTTTTTTAATCAGAATAAAATTCTGAACATATCTGGTTCGAACATGTCTGGGGGAAATAGCTTCGAGCAGACAACTGACTTCCTCGCGCCTATAACCGGAACGACGGGGGAAATTGCTGCTCGGTTCGAAATCAGAAATGCAAAGCGTGGACCGTAGTGAAGGTCGAGTCTGACGCATTGACTTGTTGTAGCTCATTGTCAGTAATGAACAACGGTTAACGAGGCTGAATCGACAGTAACGACTCAAGATTTTTTCAGCGAAAAGCCGAATCGCGATTGCGGCGCTGCTGAGCGTTTCACGCGGCCGAGACAATCACCCGAGGGAGGAGGACTGTCGATGAGGAGTAGCAGCGGCGTGTAATAAAGTCGGGAGGCGAAGGAACGTAATCTCGAGCGTCCATAAAGCGGCGAAGGAGCAGGAGAAAATGCTCCTCGGTCGGAGAGAAACGCGGACCGAGGGGCGCGGCCGCGGCGTTAATAATCATGCACAGCGTCGAGTGTTGCAACTACCGGGCTGCATCGCTTATGCACTTGTCCGCTCGGCGCACTCGCGAAAAACGAACAATCGAATTACGGGGCTCGTTCATATGGAAATGGAACAGCGGGAGAGGGCGTCGGGGTGGGGGGACGGCGACGAGAAATTTTTGATGGCACACGCCACGGAAATATGCCCGTCACTGGTCATTCCCCGCTCGTATTTCTTCCTCGACCAGCCTCGACTTTACATTCGACACTGCGCGTCCCCGTGTCCCGTAAATCTTGCTAATGAATTTGGAAATTAGTCGTAAAAATACGCTCCGGAGGCTGCTTGTCTGCGGTCACGCAAAGGGGAGAGTTTTGAAAGATGACCGATGTTTTTAGTGACCTTTGCAGACGTTCTGGGTGGCACTCGAATAGCTTTGGCAATGTTGATTTAGGAATTTAAGGGAACCTTGGTTTCGGAGTAATGGTTCGCTTCCTGGGAGATATGGAAACTGAGTTGCTGAGGGGTGATCTATGGTGGTTAATGTAAATTACATCAGGGATACTAGAGACTTTTTGAGCAGAGGAAAGAATTCTTTATGGACACGGTAGTTCTTGTACTGCTAGTAGAGACACGTTGACAGCTGAAAACATTCCTCTCTAAATTGATAACCATATTCAAATACGCTCCGTCCGTTGGAGACCAAAAGGTTACGTTGCCTCTATGCCGTCAGTGCTCATCTTTTACATAAAGACTCTGTTTTACGAAACAGGATATCATATTTCGATACCGAGGTCTTTTCCATTGAAATGGGAAGTGAAGAGTCGGTAGAAAGACGGTAGAACCTGAATGTACAGGGAAAGACACACTGAAATGTACGACCGAGGCGAAATCGTCGATTAAGTGGATTTTAAGAGAAAGCGTGTGGGTTGAATATTCGACATACCGATACTGGAGAAATTGCTGTGCAAGTGGAATGTTGGTGCGTTTTACTCACCTGAAACAGAGAAAAAGTATCGATTAGTACGAGAAAACGCTAAATACACGAAATATTATAATTAAAGCGTACTTGAATTTCCCCCAAATTTGCAAGAAAATTCCATGCTAAAGACTTGAAACACAGCTGCTAGCACTTCGGACCACTCTGACAGACCCCCCACAAACCCTCAAAAACGCGGGAGATAAGCTGACAAGGCGTAAAAGTGAGAACGAGGAAAGTGTCTTCAAGCAGCCAATTGATTTCAACCTGGCTGCACCAAGCAGATCCCTAAACCTTCCCGCGCGCAGCTAGCCGAAGTAACGACCCAGAAGCTACCGCAAAATCCAAGCGCCTTAACTTTCCGAGCATACCAATAACCACCCCTAGTTGAAGCGAAAAACTGCCCACCCGGATTCAGCACACAGAAAGTCCCGCGTCTACTTTCCGCAGCCTAGAACTTTCCACAAGCCGCAAACCCACAGAGTCCCCCAGCAATCGAGTCCACCGTGAAAGGGGTTGACGCTGCGTCTGACAGTAGTAACGATCAGAATCTAGCGCGAAATTTCAATCCGGTTGCTCCTTTTTCCCAGGCATCCGGAGGCAATGTAATTTCCCGTCCAGCCACGACGTTCCACTCCTTATCTCCACTTTAATTACTTCGTTTTATTCGGAAAGGAGGGTTCCATAATGAGAAGTCGGCGCGCCGAGTCTAACCCTCTGTCATAGCCGTTCGTCTGCCGTCGGTGCGAGAGGGGTTGGCGGAAGCTTCCGTGTCCAGGATCGTCCTACCCCGTTCGCTCCCTCCGCCAGGGGGAGACGTTGGTCCCGCGACAAAGACCATCGTCCAGCTTTAATTAGCCCGAAAACGCGGCGATCCACTTATTGAGGAAGCGGGCAAGAGGCCTGTCCAGGTCTGGTTCGGGCGGGTTCGGTCATTTGTGGAGCGTCTTTCTTCGCTTTTATTAACCCTCTTGCCTCCTCTTACCTTCCGCCCCTTCTTTCTCGAGGTTCGTGCGGCTCCTCCAATATCACGATATTGCACTCCGCCGCCTGCAGTGTCGCTATAACCAGGGGCCGCGACGGTGTAGGTGGTTGCTCATCTAGCTCTACCCTGTTCGATTTATTCCCCTTTCTCGGGGCCCGCTCCTTCGGCGGACACGCTCGTGCTGCTTTATTTCCACCTGCTCGCCGTGTTCACAATACGCGGCAATAACCGAGAAATCGACGGTTAGCTCGATACCAACATCGCCGCGTGTCCGCCCACCCGAAGTCGTGACGAAGCTGCGCCTCGACGACTCTTTGTCCCCCCCCCCCCCTCTCCCTCCCCCTTAGCCGGGTCACTGTGCCCCTTTTTTCCGTGGCCCTTTCACACCGCGGCGTTCCCCTGCGATCCTATCGATCGGCCGATCTAAATCAAACCGTTCGTTATGGACAGTTGTCGCCCGTGAATGGTGTCTCTCGTCCATCGAATCGCGGCGCACTCCTCGTTGCCTCTTTTCCCGTGGGACGGCTGGTGAAATTGGACGCTGCTCGTCTTGAGGCTCGATTCTCAGCGGCGGATACAGTGGGCAACGCGTTAGGCCGCGCCCACACGTGCGCGACGCGATACGCCTCGGGTGTGCTTAAACGCCGCACACCGGGAGTGCTGCGTTTCGAAATTGGGTTGCTTCTTCCGTGTTCCTTGGGAGGATAGTTGTTGAATCTGGGAGTAATAGTTGCTTGACGGGGTTCGATTCTGAGGATTAAGGGGAATAGGCAGGCAAATTGCTCTAAAACCAAGTATTTTTTACGAATTAATTACAAGTAGGTGAATACAAATTCTCACTAGTGCTTTTGGATAATGTTTATTAGTACCAGAAAGTGAAGAGAAATATTCTTGTTGATAATATATACAGTTATATTACGGTGTTACAGTCGTCCGATGTGTAGGCGTTTTTTCTTCTGTTGTTTTAAATTTTTTTTTTGTTGTTTTAAAATTCAAATTTTTACGGCGTGTGCAAAATATATTCGTTCCTGCACTGAACCTCAGCTTTAAGTATAACAACTCTAGTTTCCGAGGTAAAAAAAAGAACAGCCAGCTGTGCACTCCGAAAATTGATATTTATTGTAAAAATCGCCTTCTTCTAGTTGCCATTTTAATAATTTTTGTTCAATTCTTTTTTCCGAGGTTCAGAAAGAAATTAGGAGAAACATATTCCAAGGAAACTGTTTTATCTTTATTTTTAAGCTCGATAACAGTGCAAAACCAAAGACACTTTTTCTAAAACACTATATAATCAACCTCGTATGGCGCCATTTGTAAAATAGATATGTATAAAAAAAAAATTTTTTTTACTCTACGTGATAGTAGGTAATAAACATTGTGTAAAAAGAAAACTCTGTGCTTGCTTTAATATCCTTATAATTAATTCGCAAAGAATACTTGATTTTTAAGCGGTTTGACTGCCTAGTTTCCTTAAGCCGCGCTCCCACGTGACGCTGAGGGACTCGTACTTAACGCACGTGAAAAGAGTACCTTATCGAAAATAACGTACCTACTTGAAACAAGCATTCTAAATTCGCTCCATCGAAAGTGCAAGGTAGACAAGTCTCACTGTCGTCAGACAGTAATCGGGCGTTGAAGTGGGGAAATGCCTTAAATTCCCCCTCGAAACCTCACGTTTTCAGAATACTAAAAACGGTGGTCGTGACTAACTGCTTCCCCTCGAGAATGTTTGCAGCCGCGAGGGATAAATATTAGCGCGCCTATTATTCCTTGCAATTATTCCCCATGAACAAAAGTCCTTCGACGATAATTTCCCCTAACACACGGCCGCCCTTAATCGTTATCGCATACGAGCTCGCAAGCCAACCCCTTCGCAGAGACCTACGTATGTACGTGTATACATCGCCGGAGTGCGTGTAACGAGGAGCTGGCAAACAGTTTTCTCGTGTACCTCCAAACTTGCTGTTTGAGGACCGGACCCCCCTCCCGACCGCTTGAAACGGCTCATTCTATTAGCCAGGAACTCCAGTTTCTGAACTCCATTTCGCGCCATGGTGTGTTTTTCCAACGCGCAAGAAAAAAGGGTTCAGAATTCGACGGAAAGCGAATCTAAGTTTATTTGTTTATTATCATTTATAAGGGAGGACCATTTTATACAAAGGGAGGACCATTTTATTCTGGTGGCAAGGCCCCCTTAGACTAGCGATTAAATATTTTCCGCCACTATGTTTTAAAAGCAGATATTGTAATATCAAGGAAATAGAGTCCACAGTGTTTATTAGCCAGAGTGGTAGTCTTGGTAACGGGGTCAGTATGACCAAAGCGTTCCTGATTTTCAAAGGTGGCTAAGGGAATTTTAATTCCAGCAAGTTATTCGATCACTATCTAGGAACCCTGGTTACCGTGGTACATATTTCCCCATAATCTAAATTTTCATGTCATCTAAGCCAGGTGTTATTCTACCATCCTCGCTCCACGGTTCGCTACCAGCTCTGTGATACTGATCATACTGTTAGCTTCCTCTTACCATCACAGAGTCTGAATGCCTTATATCTAGGAGCATTTTCCTCGCTAAACAACCGAATTCGTCAACTGCTAGACAACACCGGCTTTCTCGCAAAGAATAACGCAACGGGAATCTACAGCCAGGAATCTCAGTTTCGCGCCACGTCCCGCGAGCCTTTTGTTTCACTCGCTTGCCGCTTTTAGGCAACAAGACTACACGCCCTTAGCACACTCGGCTGCGATAATGCGAATTTCGAATGGTACTCCTGAGAGTGAGGAGATTTCTAGCACTGCGCGATCCCTCGATATTGCCCGAGCGTTTTCTTACTCCTCCCCTCTCCACGGCGTTCTCCCTCGGTTCCTCCAGACAATTTAGATCCTTTTTAAACGCTCCGCCGCGTGCACGTGTGCACGGCCACGGGCACACAGACACGGTCCACTTTCAATACGGACAAAGAGGTACGTGACGCGGCTGGATACGCACAATCAGCCCGCAGTGATTGAAGCATTCAACGCGTGGGCACGCACTCTACGCGCGCTTACGCTCCCGCCCGCCCGCGCGCGCGCGAGCACCGCTGTCGCATTTCTCACGCTCCCTTTGGCATCTACTTCTGACACGTGAAATAAACCCAACGTGGAGTGATCTATTCGCTGACTGCCGCGTTTCCCGTTCACTCGCAGTCGTTCAAATATGTAGCGTCAGAAATAAGAATGCTGCTCGGGTTAACGATGTACTTATTACTCCGCATCATTCCTACTGACAGTAATACACTTCAGAAGGCTGCGAATGTAAGGGTTCTCTTATTGCAGGTGTTCTAAAGAAAAGTTGCACATACTGAACGGTGTTACTGCTGATCCCCGTGGCAGCCAATGGATTTGACACTATGGGACACTAACAGGGAACATCGCCTAACTGTTACGCGCCGATTTTGATGAGATTTACATGTAGATTATAGTTCTCGGAAATATATTTAACATGTAACTTATTTTATCGGCATACGTCCATCTCTAGAGGGTAAAATCAACCCGCAAAGTTGGGGTTGCAAAGCAAGTTTGCCCCAATAATCTTTTAGACAAAAATGATGTATTTTTTATAACAAATTCAGCCACGTAATCAGATTCAGTGAAAATTACTACTTTTTAGAATATTGTTTAAACACATTGACGCATTGCGAATCTGATTACATGGCTGAATTTATAAAAAAATACATCATTTTCGTCTGAAAGATTTTTCTTCAGGCATCAAAAAAGTTCTGGAGCTCTTATTTTTAAAAAAATTTTTGTTAGAACTTATGTGTCTCGTTTCAGAAAATATCTGTTCCTGTGGAATTTTTATTGAAAGAAATGTTATCCTTAGGAACTTCTTTAAAAAGTGTTCTCATGGAACAGATATTTTAGAACCCATATAATAAAAGTTCCATGGAAACAGTTATATTAGAACATTTATTAGAAATGGTTCCATAAAATAAAGGAAAGTACTAAACTATTAGGTACTAGATTTATTTAACGATATAGTATCATATTCTTCGTGTTTATTTAATAAAAGGTATGAAAATCATAATATAAATAATTAATAGTTTCATAAGTATTGAGCAGAAAAGAGAACTTGTCAAGAATAATATTTAAATAATATTTTTTTATAACTTACATAAACCAAAATACACAAAAATTGTATTATATCTGCGTGGAATTTATATATGTAGGTAAATATTACAAATAAATAACACATTCAGAATATTTAACTGTAATAATTATTTATTATTGTTGTAGTACTATTCATCGAATAGTATTCAGTATTTGTTACAATGATTGAGAACACTTTTAATATTGATAAACAAAATATCTGTTCCTGTTATAGAGTAATTTTGATTTTTATATTTTATAAGTTCCATTCCAACTAGAATTTTTATTTTCAAGAACTTATACTTTATCAGTTCTCATGGGAACATATAATGTGAGAACATTTTTAAAAAAGTTCCACAGTCCATGTTTCAAAAAGAACCTATTGAAAAGTTCCAGAACTCTTTCGAACCCTGGAGAGCTGATTTCACCCCCTAGATATGGACGTTTGCCGATAAAAAAAGTACGTGTGAAATATTTTTTCGAGAATTATAATCTACCTAAACCTCATAAAAATCGGCACGCAAGAGTCGGGTGATGTTCCTTGGAAGTATATAATTTTAAATCTGGGTATTCATTAATACTTTAACTGTCGCAAGGTTTTGGAAATCCGAACAATATGTCAGGAACGTTATCAATAAAACGTAGAAAGCGAGCTGCTGAAGATGCTTTTGACAAAATTTCCACAGGTGGTAACACACCGACGCCACTCATTGTCAGTGTTAAGAAATGACCAGACGTTTCCAATTTCAGACGTAAATGTCGATCTACTCAGCGAAGCTCCTCGAAATTTGGGTCACTCTGGCAGTGCAGATCGCGATGCACAGGTTTCAGACATTGCCCCGCGCGTGGCACAACAAGGGTGGATGAATCGATAAGGATAGAGGCGATGAACGCGTCAGGGGCTGCTTCTAGTGCGAGGAGTTTCGGCGTGACGATTGAGACGTCTCCGCGTCGTCGTTTCGACGCCCTAGCCCCGCCGGCCCGAATAATAACAATGTTCCCTGCATACTTGATTCGCGTGCGTGGCCGCAAGAGGCAACGATAGGCACTGACACGTGCGTGCCGGCCGCGCGGCCAAGAACGATGGTGGAAATAAGGAAGTCGTATAACCCGCGAGGGGGCGGCCACCCCAAAGGACGATCTAATTTATTTTCGAAATCAGGGAAGCTATTAGCGTTTCTTCGCGCCATGTATACACGTCCAGATAGGCGGCCCGCCGCGCGCATAAATCTGGAATTTTTATCCGATACGCGGGGTAAAATGCTTCCCGTGTACCTTTATCGCCGGGTGTACCTCGCGGCCGCGTACAATTGATACGCGTGTACGGGACTACCGCGGATTAGGATCTGTGATTAATTGAGATTCACTGCTTCCTCCAGTTGTAGTTGAGGGGGCTGGAGGTAACCTTTCGTAGCAACGTGTGCCTTTCCGGTGGCAATCGACTGGCTGGACTAGCGTCGCCAGTGAATTCTTTGACCAGGGGAATAATTTCAGGCACGGTTCAAACTCCACGGAAGGAGGGTGCAGAGGGAAGGAGTTAGCAGAAGGAAATCAAGTCTGCGAACTCCTGAGCCCGTCAGTCGCGTCTCCGTTAATCACTTTCCACCCCCGCTGTGGGGATGACCGCGACTATCAGAGGCTAGATAGCCCTTTGCCAGCCTCGGGGAGCCGGCTAAAAGCGATCGCGTGGCTCGGAGAGAAAGGACGAGATCTAATCTCTCAGAAGCAACGCATCGAATATGCAAGATTGGGGCTCTCCCCGTCGAATATGAAGGGACAGAGGCGGCTGGAGGTAGACAGAGCAGCGGGGTAGTCGGGGAGGGAGGGAAAGGCTTCGAGTAGAAAAGGCTTTTCCCGGAGGTTAGCGTCGCAATCTCCATCGCTCGATTGGTGTTTCCACTCGAGTGGCGGGCACACCATCACCGTGATAAGAAATGCAAGTCCCCCCCAGCTGGTCGTCGTCTAGCTGCGACGAGAGCGCACGGGAGGACGCCCGCTGGTCGACCGTGGCGGGGTGAGTGCTTTCCGCGAGATTGCCAGTGCCGGCCAAGTCGAATTAAAAATTCGGGAGGGTGAACGGCGGGGGCGGTGCCCGTCGCGTAGCCCTCTTCCTAATCCTCCTTAGCCCGGCTCTCGATAATAGTTTCGAGTGGTCGCTGACCATTACCGGGGGACACCCCCCCCCCCCTGCAGCGCGGCAAATGAGCATTCCTCGGCGTAATTGAAGCACGCGGGGATACGGCGTAAGAATCGACCATGAGGGAGGAACAGCGGGCCGGGGGGGAGGAAAACGGAGGGATCCCCAAAGCACTCTTGCCCTGTCTGAGTGGCCGACAGATAGGGAAGCAGGGAATGAGGGCCAGGCCATTGCGTAGCAGGAAGTGCTAGCCACTCTTGGACCTCGCGAGCTCCGTGTCTCCGAGCTCCGGCCTCGAGGATTCTGGAGTCAGCCATTGGTTAACACGCCCTTACGGGCGAGACGGAGGAGAGTTCTCACGGGTATCGGTTTTTGGGCGATGGTTGTTGCAGGGATGATGGTGCACCGGTGATCAGATATTGGATCGTTGGCTCCGAGGGTTGTATTTACTTGCTCATGAATGGGAGTTCAGAGATTTTTCAGATAGCGAATGATGTGGAGATAATTCTAGCGGTGTAGGAGGCGAGGATGCGTTGTTGGTGTAGGTGTTGGGTGATGTTTACAGATTTGCGGTGGAGAGGATGAGAGTTAGCACCCTGGCTCGTTTTGAGGGGTTTCTAGTTTTCTGGTTTAATAAGAGGGTTTGTGTCTTACTAGTAGATGACTCGGGTATAAATTTTGGAAAGTGCATTGCGGAACGATTCTTCCCCGTGTGGACTACGGTTATAGGATGATGATGTATCGTGCAGACGCAGAAAACAATCGGAAGGAACACGAGACCCAGGAGCCTGCGGAGAGTAACCTGATCGCCTCGTGATGCACGTTTGCATTCTACTTTAACGAGGCGCGTGGATGCTGCAACGACAGCCCCATCGTCGGAGGCGGTAAAGAATGAAAAGATGCATCGACGCGCTGGCGTCTGAACAGGCTGATGACAGCGGTAGCGAGAGGATGATTAAAGAGCGAAGGACTCGCGGAGCTACTTGCGTTCTGGAAATAGCGGCCTCGAAATCTGACAAAATAATGAACTTCCACTTTTGGGATGTCATCGTTCAGTCATCGTCAATTTCTAGCTACTAATCTAAACTCGGAATTGGATTACGGAATACTGAGACTATGGAACCGAATGCCTCGATAATCAAAAACCTGGGGATCTTAATAGTTATGGAACTGGGTTCATACAGTATTGAATTTCTAGAACATCGAATCCCTTTTTGTCGAATCGCAAGTGCGCCCAATCTGTGGTGCATCAAATTGTAAGTTCTCAGAATTTCTAGTGCATCTAATCCTCAGAATTCTTAGAAACCGAATCCCTAGTGCACCGAGTTCCTAGTGTATCAGAAATCTTATACACCAAGTTTATGATATCAAATTTCCAGCATACGGAACACCTAACTTCTCCAGAACCCAGTTCCTGAATTCAGAACCTCCAATTTCGCCCATAAGATCGCCACCATCGCGAGACCCCTGAAATCTCTCAGAATCTCAAAGGAGGAAGGAGTCTGACCCGATGTTTCAGAGTCTGAAACCGTAAAGAGGTACCGAAAGCAAAGAAAAAGGTTGTCGAAGGGAAACGAGGACTGTCCTCGAAGCAAATAATGGTCCAAGTCGAACACGTGAACGTGTTCACTGTGCATCGGAACGGCTCCCTAGACCTCACACGCCGAAGAGGATCGACCCAGACGATCGTAATTCACGCGAGGAGTGGATCGTTTTGCAGAAACAAACAACGTGACTCTCGGTATGTTCACCGTTTGCAGCGACACGGTGGAACAGGTTTTGTTTGACCTGCCAGTCCTCCTGACGCGTCCTTTATCCAAGCGCGCGGACATTAGCTGTCTGTCATGCATCTTTACAGTCTCCTGAAGAGTATTTCATTACTTAATAACCATCTCAAAGGAACCCTACGTTGTTCCCGTCGGGAAGGGGTCTACCGGTCAACCGGGGTTCATTGAATGGGCGAACAAAACAGGGAGCGGGATTAATGATCACCCGGTGTTTGATGACGTCGAACTTGCGGGAAGCCTCTACTTCTCGCCAATTATGTGCAGGTCCAAATGAACCGAAATCAATTCGAGTTACTAATTCAGAAGTCTTCTATAGCTCTATAGTTAGCTAAAGTTGTAAATCAAAGTCCATCAAATCTAAGGCAAACTTGCCAAATTATTTAATCTTCTATAGAGCAAACTTCTTTAAATTTCCATTGCCAATATTACTATCCCTATAATTGTTACACTGCAAAAGATTCCACCGCGATGGCTACCGGTCTAACAGGATCAGAGTGCACGAAAAAGAATAAAAAGTCACCAGGTACCTGACGAACCCTCTACGATGCAAGTAGGTATACCTTGTCGTTGGGCATGAGTTAGCCCCTGGCCGGCCCGATCTTTTAATCCTGATTTACGGGCGCTGATGAGGCGGAAACGGCGATCGCCAAGGAACTTGGTAATTCCATCGGTGACCAGACGTGTCAAGTGGGCAGCTCGTTTCGAGGGGGATACGCGCGGCGTCGCGGCGCACGTGCACCCCGCGGATGCAGATGGATCGAAGGCGTAACGACGTCGTTAACGGCGGCAAACCGCGAAGACAGCCGCTTCTTAACGAGTCTATATCTCTGCGGCAATAACACTGGCCAGCCTGGCGAGATGGCATCATATTCGACCAGAAAATACGGAGTCGTACGTCACCCGAGGATATATTGGACGGTAGCTGACGGCCAGACAGAGAATTGTTCGTATCTAGGAAGCGGCACTCAATTAGGCGGAATGCTCGGAACGCTTGAGAGCGTTGGATTACTTTGATGTTTTGGAGGGTAAACACAATATTTTCGGTACACTCCGTGCAGAAGAATGGGGTAATTTTTTCTTTGAGATTTGCGATATAGAGTATTTGGAGGGCTGAGTGTCTATGTATGTACCGAATATAGGGAGTACCGAATTACTAAGTACCTACTGCTTTTCTGGGGAGTCAATTTTCTAATGTAACGAATTTCTAGTGCACCGAATTTCTAGCGCATCGAATTCCTAGTGCATCGAATTCCTAGCGCATCGAATTCCCAGTGCACCGAATTCCTATAGCACTGAATTCTTAACCCATCAAATTTATAGCGCTTCAAATTTATAGCGAAACGAATTCCTAGCGCAGAGAATTTCTAATGCTTCGAGTTCTTAGTGGACCGAATTTTTAATGCTTCGAGTTCCTAGCGCATCAAATTCCTGGCGAATCGAATTCCCAGCGCATCAAAATCCTACCACATTGAGTTCCTAGCGCATCGAATTCCTAACCCATCAAATTTCTAGCTCTTCGAATTCCTAGTGCAGCGAATTCCTAATACTTCGAGTTCTTAGTGCACCGAATTTCTAATCCTTCGCGTTCCTAGCGCATCAAATTCCTGGCGCATCGAATTCCCAGCGCATCAAAATCCTACCACATTGAATTCCTAGCGCATCGAATTCCTAACCCATCAAATTTCTAGCTCTTCGAATTCCTAGTGCAGCGAATTCCTAATGCTTCAAGTTCTTATTGCACCGAATTCCTAATGTTTCGAGTACCTAGTGCACCGAGTTTCTAGTCCACCGAATTCCTAGCGCATTGAACTTCTAACGCATCGAATTCCCAGCGCATCGAAATCCTAGCGCATCGAAATCCTAAACCCATCAAATTTCTAGCGCTTCGAATTCCTAGCGCATCGAATTCCAAGCGCATCGAAATCCTAGCGCATTGAATTCTTAACGCATCGAATTACTAACCCATCAAATTTCTAGCGCTTCGAATTCCTAGCGCAGTGAATTCCTAATGCTTCGAGTTCTTAGTGCACTGAATTTCTAATGCATCGAATTGCTAGCGCATGAAATTCCTGGCCCATCGACTTTCCAGCGCATCGAAATCCTAGTGCATCAAATTCCTGGCGCATCGAATACCTGACCCACCAAATACAAAGTGCAACGAGTTCCTAGTGCACGAAATTTCTATAGCATCGGATTCCTAATGCATCGACTTCTTACTCTATCGAATACCTAGAATACCGACACCGTAAATTAGCTCCACTGAATATTTCACCAGCATTGCACACCACAGTAAGAATTTTCAATTAAATTCAAAAGCGGAATCAGGTCATACCTTGCCTCCCATAACCGCCAACGTTAAGTTCCAGCCCCCCGAGCAGTTTGAAACATTCAGCGACGCTGATCCTCGCGGATCGGCTCAGAGATAACGTATAATCTCCTCGGACATGCGAGCGATAATTAAGTTTGCAAATATGACCCGACGTAGGAGGATGCTCGCGCAGGCAGAGATCGGAACGCGAGATTAGTCGTTAAAGTCCCGTCTTGAAATATTTAAAGTTTCGTACACGCGTCGTCCCGCGAGATCCCCTCGACACCGTTTTTCGATCTACGCGACGGGCAAGAACGCCCCGAAGCCTCGATAATTTAGTTTGCAATGAAACTCTAAGCCCCGCTCGCACGCCGTTTCTTGCGTGCAAGAAACTTCGCCCCCTGACGCCAGAGAGTATGGATTAAATGTCACACTGGCGGTGTTACGTTGATCTTATCGATGAGCCGGATGAAAACGGAATTTTCCAACGCCTCAACGTCAAACTGAAACGTGTCACAACATTCTCCAAACCCTTTAATCCTGATAAACCGCCCGCGTATCGCCTTACCATTCGTCCAATTTTCTAAACCTCACACAGGTACCTCCCACCTTCAAGCTACCACGCATTAAACAATAAAAGTATCAAAAAATCCGAATAAACCTCGCAATAATTCCGAACCAAATTGGAAACACTATACCGCAACGCTATGATCATTCGCACATATCAACGACCCGCTGGTGCAGCGTTGCGAAATCTGATTTCTCTTTCGAAACCGCGCGGCCGATACAGGAGCGACGCGATATCACGTTCCGCGGATTTGCATAAATTCCAGCAGCCGTTAATTGTCTCCGAAACGGCGTCAAATCGAAGCCCTTTGTATCAACGTGTCGCCCATTCCGTGCCCCCCGGGGGCTCGGATAGGTGGGCTAAATTCAGGGGCATTTAGGTGAATCCGAGGGTGCGAAATACACCAAAGCAGGAGGGGAGGGATATTCGTCTGACGTTTACGCGTCTACCCTCTCAAAGCGGGCCCCGTTCGTCGTCAGCTGACTTCAAAGCGACTTCGAGATTAATTATTACTATAACCTCGCGTGTTCCGCCGTCCCACGTACGTTTCTATGAGCGTGACGCGCATGGAGCAGCGTCGACGGCGGCGCTAGAAACGGGGAAAAAGAGAGAAACGGCCGTTTCAAAGGCGACCCGACTCATTAGCTGACAGCGTCCTTCTCGCCGTTTCCCCGAGCATCTCCACGCACGTTTCCTCTATTACACCGATCAGCCAGCTTCGTCGATAACGCTTCTCACGGAGGACAGATTCGATTTATTCGGCAAACTGCTTGCTCTCCCATCCGCTGACTCGATTTCGTCACACTGGGTCCCGTTGCTACCCTTCGTGGGCTACGAAAGCTTCAACAACTAACAATAATTTCTTAATCCGAATCTTCAGCGACACTTGCGGATGTTTCTGACGATAATCATACCTCCATTTCTTTTTTTTTATTTCACTGCATTCGGAGTCAATCCAAGAAACGGGAAAATACGGGCAATTTTTCTGTTAGAGGTGATTATATGGTCATTCAGAAAGTTGCAGAGTAAAATCGCGTAGAAACTATCGGTCGTTGCACAGTTTCAGTTTCCCCCAGCTCGATTGCGCGCGAAGCTTATTTCCGTCTTAACGAGACGACTTCAACCTCCCTACGAAACGTGTACTTTATCGTGGCACGCTGGCGAGCTCCATTTTCTAAATATGACAATGATATTACACTGGCCGGGCTGCGCACATGCCGTAGGACTCGCCTCCCCCCCGTACTACACCGACCATGTAATTTCCTCGAGATTACACGGTATTTTAGCATACCGAGCCGATGACGATACGATACGATGGCTTGGCTCGATATCTTCGCTAATGTCCCGACTAATGCTTTGCCACCGACGCCGCTGGCGTTATGGCGCTCGAACGCTTCGAAACGTGTTTGCGTTTATGGGAGAAACCAAGGGAGCGTGGGAGAAACTGAGTTCGTTAGAATTTTATAATGTTTTAAGGGCTGCAGATGTTTTAAAATTTGTTTCGCTGTATATCTAGTTCTTTGCTTGAGAAAGGTAGCGATTGTGTTCGCAGGAAAGACAGAGGGGCAAGGGAGGGTGTCAGAAAAAGGACATTTCTACTTAGGTATTGTTAAAGTCCTCGGCAATTTGGACAACTTTTGCTTGAAGCAATTTGTAAAATAATGCGAGCATAACAAGCTACAGAGGAATATACGACTCGGCATATTGGTCCGCAGTGTGCGTCTGACTATGGGCCATCCGTTTCCCCTTAAGGGGATATGTACTCTTGTAATCCGGCCGAAAAATTGAACAATCTTTATGAATTTTTTATTCAATGAATAACAAATATAATCGGGAAAAACTTTTTACAGAATATTTACCCACTTAAAGAGTATACGAAACAATTTTTGTTATTTTTTAATTTTTTTTTTATGCCAAACATTGTGCTCCAATATGAAATTCGGCTCACACACTTATCTAAAACGAAAATTCCGAAGAGATTCTTAATCTGTACGAGTGCCGCTATCGCAGGGAGCACAATTAGCCAGTTACATCAGAATTTAACAAAATGGCGAAAATCAACATATTTTTGTAACTTTAAAGCGGTAAAAAGAGTATGAGAACTTTCATTAAAAAAACTCGATCGTGCTCCCTGCGATAGCCAATGGTTTGTAGGATAATCTCAAAAAGTTGCAGACCGATTGATCGGGTAGTTTTTTTTTATATCTGACCCGCGAATCGAAAAATAGTCATCCTGAGAAAAATGCGTTTGAAATTTTCAGCGATCACCGAGCGCGATGCAACGAGCTCGGTTCACAGGTTTATGAATGTCGAAATACTTGGAATATTGCTCCCAACCTTTAACAGTATATTCTAACAACTAAATATTCTCGTAAAATGCAAAAAAAAAAAAGTATTTCGAGTCCTGATTCCCAGAGAATTATTATTATTATTACTATTACCGGGAATCCCTGTAGTACACACTTAATATCTAAGGTCGGGGCCATATATATTGGCCGGTGAGTTGCGTGAGGCGTATTCTCCCACCACACATTTTGCTTGCCTCGGTGCTCCTTTTCTCAACGTTTTCTGACGCGCTCTCGTTCCATCTCGCTCTCGCCTTCGCAGAACAAGAGTGAGCCAGAAATGGTGGGGATAGTGCCAAGCTTCTGGGGTGTAGATCAAACCAAGCTGTCAGCGTAGAAATACACACATCAGAATAGGTGTGCGTTAGCTACGAAAAAATTCAGGAGCTTTATTGGTTAGAACATTGATACTTTCTCGATAGCTTCATCTCGTATTGGTCTACGCATAGCTTCGTAACGCACACAACTATTACGCTAAGGACAAATAACAGCCAAACGGCTAGGTTCAGGTGGAGCCGAGCAGCGTTCCTGTTACCCCACCATGCCCTGCGAGGGCCACGAAACTCCAACTGACAAATCCACGATCGTCAGATGGTGGTGGCTGATTTCTCCTCGATCGCTGTTCGCGAAAACGAATTCACCGGCCAATATATCTGGCCCCGACCTTAGTAGTTTGCTTCCCCCACTTCTATTCAGTGCACTTTGGACATTGTTTGAAGTGATAGCTGCTGAGAACAAGGGGCCATTATAGAAAGGTAGAGGACCTACAAACTTAATTCCTCAATAGGTATGCAGTTTCTTCTGTCACAGCGTTCAAAAGAGCAGGTATACCTACCTAAATGTTTTATAAAATATTAACGAGACGTCCTAAAATCATAATAAACCTCCAGCTATGTGACGGAAAGGATAAGGAAGGCAGAGAAAGGGAAAAATCAGAATCGAACGTATCGTATCTCGCTGAAACTTAAACACACACCTGCGCCGATCGAAAGCCACATGTACCCCCGCGCAACGGCATCCTGAATCACTCCCACGGTCACATCGCCCGGAACAAGACACGACCATCCGACGCATTCCAGAATCCGTGCACGAGGCGCGCCGTCGCGCTGGCGAAACTTCGTTAAGGAAGAAAGTCGCGCCGTGAACAAAATGCCCGCCGATCCCAGCGATCGATTTAACGAAGGTACTTGTCCGCCGATAAAATCAGCCCAGCCGAATCGTCAGATAAATTTATCAATGGGCTAGGTGGCAACGCGGAGGCGGGCTGCGAAGTATCGGCGTAAAGTATGCGAATAACGCGTCGCGTAAAATCGATGACGAGAGCACGGGGAAGGGGACAGAGAAAGACAGCGTGCCAGGGAAGGCGGAACAAAGTAATACACAAATGTACCTACACTCCGCTTCCGGGAGTCCACTCGAATCCCCGGCGCGATTCCTTCGAAGCCGAGCCGAGACGCACGCACACGCGCCGAGTCGCCCCCTCGGGTCCCATCCTCCCCGTCGAAGACTCACTTTCTCGCGGCACCGTTTCCCTCCGCCGAAGGCGCTCGCTCGCGTCTCGAAGCGACATCAAACGGTCCCAGCGCACGCACCGATGCGTGGTGATCTTGTTCTTTTAATCGCAGCAATTAAAAAATAATCACCCGTAACGCGCCGCCAGCAATTAGGCGCTCGCCTCCTATCGCGTACCTCGTAATTCCTCTCTCCTTCTCCCCTCCCTTCGTTGCCCGCGACCCTCGCGCGTTCCTACCCTCCACCCCCGTTTCCACACCCTCCGCGACATACACCACTTTCCCTCCCTTTTTTCCGTCTCTCATGCGAACACGTCGAAAACCCGAGCGCCACCCTTTAACCCCCCCCCTTCCCCCCTTCACGCGTCTCCCCGCCCCTCTTCCTCGTTCCCTTGACTTTCCTCCTTTCGCCCAGCTAACCGTTCTTCGACGAGCTGCCTTTTGACAGTGTCGGTGGTCGCGCGACGTGCGCACGCGTGTGCACATCCGTAAATGCCGTCGTCTCGGTCGCATTTCAACCCTCCTTTGTTCCCTTCTTCCACGGAGTCGCGAGCAAACTAATTACAAAAATGTTAGGCGTACGCCGAGCGTACGCGCTGGCTGTGGGCGGGGAGCGACTAACCCTCGTGAAATAAATAGCTTCTGGCGTTAAGTGTGTTTTGGACGAGGGCGGGGAGGGGGACGGCTTCTTCTGCTCCCGCGCGATACCGTTCTTATTTAGTGCCGTGTTTCGCCTTGAGCCCCCGCGTCCGCTCGTCCTCCGTGCTAATATCGGGGGACGCGCTTCGGTGTGCTAAATGTCTGAGAGGTACGCACTCTTTTGTGTCTGCTCGCTTCGAGTTTAATGGATGGAGCGGCCTCTCGAAGATAATAAAAAGTTTTGCCTCCGTGAATCTCGATTATCTCCCAGATTAAGTATGCTTCAGGACGGTAAGCGAGTAGCGAATTTCGGCATCACTACCTACCCTCCGTAGATGCATTTATTTTCGCTTAATTTAGACGATGGTCGCGTTTCATAAGTTGACAACGGCGGAATGGTGGAGCAGGGACGCGGGGACTTCCCCAGAAATGTATCGGTATGAATGTAGGCGATCATGGGGGGGGGGGGGGGTGAATTACGCACATGGTGCCCTTGTAACTTAAGCCGCGCGCGCGATGAAACGAAGCTGAAGCCCGTTCTCGTTTATCCGATGCGCCGGTTTGACACTGATTGTGACCATAAATCATGGCCGCGTGCCGTGCAGTTTTGTAATAATGCCCGCTGGTCCGCCGAGACGTCGTCAAATATGCTGTTTCGGCGCGGCACCGAGGTTTTATCTAAATTGTACGCCGCGTCCCCAGGGGCCGCCACCGTCGCTGATTACTTTGCGGCAATTACTCGCGATTCTTGCGTTAAATTTTCGTTAACAACATCGCCGCCGACACTGGACAATCATCCAACCGAGCAATCCTCATTTTTCAAACAGAATATCTTCTGTGGACCTCGAAATCGTCAACTAACAATCACAAAGAGGATCAAATTTCAACCTAACCTAAAATAAATAAACTAAAGTTCTGTTCCGATTGCTCCCACGGCCATCCAGCGCCGTACATAGTCGCCCGAGAGTCCGTTCTGACACCTCCAATCCAAGATACCGCGAGTGGACTCTCAGCACCCAATAGCCCCATTCTAAACACTACGATTCCCTGCGCGTGGACGCGTGAACCCCGTGCGTCAGCGTCCCGAAGCCGCCCGTCACGGCGAAGATTATCTGCGCCGTTGAAAGCTCATTACCGGGCCGTAAATAGCCCGCGGAAGATCTGGCCAAGTTGAGGTCCAGCCTCGAGCGAGTACACAAGCGACTCCGGCCGAGAAAACGGGGCACAAGGGCGTGGCGGGGTCCAAGGATCGCGTGTGAATGGAAATTCCCCCGCGCGGGTCGCCTAATGCGCCGCGGTGAATGGAATCCGTAACTCATTTGGCGGCTGACGTGAGTTACGAGGCCGTGGCTCAATGGTGTATCGGCCTGGTAGCTTTTTCACGGCGTATCGGGCGTCGGAGCGAGGCACCAATGGCGGGCGGAACGCGGCCAAGCGGGCCGCTCGAGGCTCCGGCAGACGTCGACGCGTGTCTGGGGCCTCGTTACACGGCTAATTAACGCGACAAATTGCCCGACGAGGAATAAATGCGTGCACGGTTAATCACTCGACTCGTAGGTACGCCCTTTGCCAGAAAGACGAGGCACGAGGCGTCGCGACGAGAGGCCGTCGACTCCTCCGCCTTGACATTCTCGCGTCGAAATAGGCCCCGGGCGCAGGAAGCAAGGGTTATTATGGTTTTTACGACGGAGAGAGCCAATTTTCCGCCACTACCCCGGCTGCGTTTAAATTGGAAACGGGAAGTCGTTAAGCTGAGCCATTGTGCGCCGCGATCCGCGGCCTAATGAGCTGTTCGACGGGCTACCTTTGATTTGGGCCCCGTGGATTCTCACACGCTGTGAGCTCGTGACACTGATTAATCATTATTAGCGGGGGACCGGGCCCCGGCTGCTAATTGCCAGTCGCGTCGGCGAAGAGAAGGCTGAAAGTTACATCCGAAAGCTCTAGACCTGCATTCTCCGGGTTCGGTGAAAATCTTCGCGAGTTCCACGGCGAAAACAGTGTTTTTCGCCGCCGAGCGCGAGACTCGATGGCTAATCGGGTTGCCGAGTCGGGGGAAAACAGTAGTCAGTCGTAGGCAAACTGGTCTAGAGCGGGGCGACAGAGGCGGGAGCAGCTGCACACCATTGCTAAACTTTGCTCCAACCTTATTACGACTCCTCTTAACGAATTTAACCGTCAGACCGTAACTTGACGTTTGAGTTTCGTCCTCGCGCGACAACGAGCACGACTGCCTCGACGCCGCTGCCGGCCCTCCCGCCGAATAAACTTCCGGTTTATGCTGACGTACGGCGGCTGCTAAGTGCGCCGATATCCTTCGATTTCTATGAAACTGCTGCCAGCTACGGAATCCCCCCGCGGCACGTCAGAGGAGACACTGAGTGCGCTTCTTCGATTCCCTCCGCGAAAGCATTCCCAGAGAAACGTTTGACAGTAATTCGACCAGTTTCGAAGCAGCGTCTCGAGTGCCCCGTTATTTACTTCCGAGAGGAGACTCATTTGTTCCAAGAGGAACGGTGTTTGTCCCCGTGATGGAGATTCGACCAGCCTTTCCTCCAATTTTCAGCGCAACTCTGCGGCTCTCTAGCTCAGCTACGCGTGCACTCGACACCGCCAGATTAAGTAGCCTCCTATAGTGTTTACCAAGAGTCCACTTGCAACGAGTGCGAGCTAGTTTGAAGTCTCAGTTTACTAGCGCACAGTTTCGGCCCAGATCGGGCCCGGTTTCCGTGATCCAAGGACGCAAGGAGCAGTCGCCTCATAAACCACCTCTCACGGATTCAATTCCTCCGAGTGGCCAACCGACAAAAGAGCGGGCAACGAGCTACAAAACCGAGCCGTGTATCTCCAACCGTCCGTGCAGATTAGCATCGACAACCATACGGCGATAAATCTCCGTTTGGGCAACGCCGGATCACACCGAAGGCAATTACGTCGCCTCGTATCCGCTGCGCAACGGCGTGCAGGTGGCGCGGCGGTCGGGCAACCGGGCCCTTTTAATGGCCAGGTCTTAAGTAATAAACTTAATCGCGGCCGTATTGTGTCTGTTGGGCAATTTCAAGCTCCACGTAAGGGAAGAAAATTGCCGCGAATAGACGCTGCAAAATGTGGATACGACCGTCGTCCACTTTCTCCGCCATCTTGGCAGTGTTCCTCGAATACGAGCAGACAAAGGTTAATCAAACAGCGCAATCTACACGCGATGTTCCTAGGAACTGTGTACAGTGACTTGTAGTAACGGTATCGCTTGAGAAACGATAAAAGAGAAACAGTTTCAAACCGATCCACCGACCGATCGAGAGGACAGCTTGACGTTTATTCGATGCCGCCTTGTTCCCCCCCGGAAATATGCACGAAACTCAGCCGAAAGGAGAGCATTATGCCACGGAACGGCGACGATGTCGAGCGTTTTTCCGATAAACACGCGGCGCTGGGGCCATGTGTACACGTCGCGGGAAATGATTCGCCGCATGAATCTTACGTGTGCAGCGCTTCTATCCCATTTAGTTGGTACGCTGAGGGCTGATTTAGTGACACACGCGACAGGACCCCCCCTTTCCCACATGGCGCGGGCGAAACTCGTTTATTGGTTTTGCGCGAAATGCCCGGGAAATAATAGCGAATCCGCGCTGTCAATATTCGATATCCGCGACTGGATTTAAAGGGGAATCGCTGCGATTCGGTGTTGAAACGAGGTCGAACTGGGTCGAAAGAGGGATTTCGCGGTTGCGTCGAGGCTCCACGATTGCAACTAGCCGGGCACTAGTGTTTGGTGAATTAATCGAAGGTTCATCGCGGCTTGCCCGAAGAAACCAGCAACCAGATCCTGCCAGGCAATCGTGTTCTCTAACTGTACAAGGTGGGGGAGACCTACGCGTTGATATAAAAGTGAAAGCGTGAAGAAGCGCGACTCACGATCCGCGCGCCCTCTAAGTGCAGGTAAGTACAGAGCCCGTCGCGGGGAATAGGAATGGACGGGCGATCCACCAAAGCGTAGAAAGTATAAAATCCGAGCAGCACCGCCGTTGGGTATAGTTATTTGTTCAAAGGCGAGAGAGCGTGGCAGCGTTTCTCAGCCGTAATCGCGCACCAGAGAGAACACACCTCTCCCTGCTCCGCCTTAATTTATTGCCGTTGCACCGCTTCGAACTCCATTTATACTATATCATTACACTTTCCGGCGTCTTCCCCTCCGCGTCCCAGACGCGCAATTAACGATCCCGCCTTAAGTATGCAGCGCGAACCCCGCGTGAGAAGCATCATCCTTTACAGGGCGTCCCTTAACTCACCCGGCTGATGCATCGAACATTCCGCGGACCAGGCCGCGAATCCTTCTGAGAAGCGTAGGAATTGGCTTTATGGAGCTCATCCACCTCTTTTCCCACCTATTGTTCACTCCTGAACAACTGTGACACTAGGCATAGCTGGCAAACTTTATTTATCACACAGTCTAGAAGCTAACCTCTAGGAATACTTAGAGGTGGGATAGCAGATCGTACGGGCCGCTTGTGTCCCATGTTACTAGCGTTTCTATCTAGTGGCGATCACCTGTATAGTAGCAATCATCCCCGACTACTCTATTCGAATTCCCTCTTGACTGAGCCAGTGTATCGAGCAGCGCAGCCATACCCTATTAGAGCTCAGTGCCATCGAACCGTTCTGCCAGCGAGACGCGCACCGTTCCCCACGCTTCTGCGTGCACCCCTCTGAACCGAGGAAACGCAGACGCGGTTCGCCTTATCGGCACCCGCGCGTCCGGGATATCATTTCCTCCGGAAAATTACCATCCCTTGTGAGCGGGACGATCTTTCGCTAGCGGGATGACAGGAACGCCTCTTATTGCTACGTCTGATGATGGGACGTCAAGAGACCTTGCGTTTCCATCGCAACGTCGATGCCTGGCTACGCCGAAGACGTTTAATCACGCTGCTGGGAAATGTGATGCTCTAGAGGGGGCGAAAAACTTGTCTGGGATGTTAATACCGGCATCGATCCGAGGAATTCCACCCCTCGCGGAGCGGAGGGTGAGGCCGCAGCGATTTCTTTTCGCGTCGTGGTTTATGGTGATACGCAAAGTTGCTGGGGATGAACTGCCGCGTTGATTTGTCGAGATTGTGGGCTTGGGCTATGTTTTTCTTAGTGGGATTAGGGAGACGGTGGTTGGGGATTATAGCTGCGGAGAGGAAAAGTCGCGCTGTAGTCACGTTGAATAGTTGGATAGAGAATGTGGATCCGAAGAGTAACACGTGAACATGATTGATGATTACAAAAATGAAGTCTAAGATTGATGTTTCTCTTCATTGGAAATCTATAGAAAATTAAGGAAAGGGTGTACCTGATGATCCTCAATCGAATTAAAGAGGGTACCGTAAACTGGGGGAACATTGCCAGTTAATTAACTTGTATTAAAGTAGAAAATGGATAAAAATTTCATGCCTTTTCACACTTATAGTACTATCACAAAAGATGCAATGTTATAATAGGATACTTAAAGCATATATATGGTTCCTTTGACACTTTCTGTCCCCTCAACGAGTAGAACACAGCAGAATAAAACAATTTGACCTGGAAAAACTGAGTTAAGCACAATTTTGCGGTCCAGTTTTTTAACCGATCTCCACCGATCCAGAGGTGTCGTTGCAAGGCTATTACTAGTCTCGCATTTTTTGTTTGTTTTGGTTTGCGTTCAGCGTGTCTGGATTGGCGCGAACCTTGAACGTGCCTTATATGGGCTTTGCCACATTTGGGCACCTCGGGCGGTCTCGCCAGGATTCGGCCATCTACGGGAGAACTGGAGGGGGCGAGCACTTGACGAGCGCAAGGCGAGCAGGAGGCGAGCGTGAGACGAGCTCGCGCAGCATTATTACTTTGTAATAGTCGAAGTCACCACTACCAGAGTTGGGCAAAATGTAATCTAATTACAAATTACAAATTACGATTAAAATGTATTTGTGTAAGTGATTACACATTATTTTCTGTAATCCTTAATTTAGTAGTTGACCACAATTTTTGTGTAATTCATTAGACATTATTTTCTGTAATCGTTAATTTAGGTAGTTGACCACAATTTTGTAAACTACCTAAATTAACGATTACAGAAAATAATGTGTAACCAATTACACAATTGCATTTGAATCGTAATTTGCAATTTGTAATTAGATTACATTTTGCCCAGTTCTGACCACGACACATGGCAGAATTATATTTAACGAAGTCGCGACAACACGTGGCATAGCTGTATTCAATCGTATTTAAATAAACTATATTTGAACGGCTAAAATTTGCCGATCAATCTAATTTGGCGTGCGCTATAGTGGTTATGACATATAATTCTTATACACTCTATACATATTATATAACAAAATGATAGAAAAACCTGCCGATGTTCCTCCACTTTACAGTACATCGACTTTCATTTTCATTTATCAGACAACGTTTCTTCAATTTTCCTCGAAGAAGACACACTTACAGAGCCGCGACAGCGTTAAACACAGACTACTCTTTTCATCACCGCGTTAAGGACGGAGTATTCCATCCCCCCCTCCCAATATTTGCTTAGTTCCAAGGAGCAGGTCCATAAAGGCGATCTCCTAATTGTTTCGACCAGCGTGTTCCCCTTCTTCCCTGACTCCATTATTTCCGAGCCCCGCCCCTCTCTCTCCTCAGGGAAACAATAACGAACGAAATCGGTGCTGATACAGCCCCGGAACGGAAGTGAATTCCGACTGGTGTATCTCCGCGACGATGGGGGAAAAAAGGCTGCAAAGGGGAATGCTCAGAAGAAAGACCGTCATAACTTAATCCAGGCTTACGAGTGAGTTTCTCCAGAGCTGCAGGAATCCTCCGCGCTGGCCTGCCTCTTAATCGATCTCGCGGGGAGGCGTCTCGAATGTCCAGCGCGTCGATTCCGCCTCTGGCCGGGGGATTATACAATTTTTCCGTGGGTGAGCGTCAGAATGCGCGCAATAAACGCACGGGCCGGGCAATTAATTAGAGGGGCCGGCGCGGCTCGATCAAACAGCCGCGAATAGAGTCTTCAAGGTAGTGGAGGAAGAGGTCGATAATGGCCCCAGTGGACGATTGGAATTGTGGTATAATTATGGTGATGAGTTCTGAATTAATAACGACCAGGTTTCTCTTTGCCGTGTTCGAAATATGAAATGGAAACGAAAGGTCCGTTTTGCTCGCGGAGCAGCTACAGTAGGAACGAGAGCAACTGGCCGCTCAAGGCCCGGGCCCCCACCTCTCGGCCATTAATCTCGAACTATCAGAGAACGCCCATCCGCTGCTTGATGCCGGAGAAAAAAGCAGGTGCAAAGGGATCGATAGTGGCCGTCACAAGCTCAGCCATCGATTTGATGCAAATTTATAGCGCCTCGCCGCGCTCGAGAGGGCGGTCGAGGGTTGGCGCGTTAAGATTTCATCGACCGGCGATTATGATATTTTTTTACGGGGTGTGGGACGTCGACGCTTGTTTTTCACGGGGCTGAGGACCCGGCGAGCGATGATGCGCGGGTGTTGAGCGCGAATAAGATTTATGTGGGCAGCGGACGAGAAGGGAAATAAGTGCGCCGCGCGACGACGAGATATTAGAGGATCGAACGGGATGACAGCCAGGACAAGGAGGGCGGAGAATGAAAGGGAAGTGGGTCGTCCAAGAGGCGAGCAAACAAAATACACGCGCGTATATATCTTTGGCGTCTGTCAAAACAAGCGGCCTTAGCCATGGCGATGGAGGGCTGTGACTATCAGCATGTCCTCCGCGTCTTCGCCTTCCCATGCTTCCTTTCGGCGTACCCGCTGCTCGACTGACAGAGGCCACTGATATTCGAACGATAGCATTGCAGAGGCTCCTCCACGCTTGGTCACCGAGGTGCCTGTGTGTATGTATTTCGAAGTTTGAAAGAAATCGGAATTCTATCGACTGGAATGTCCTGTAGGCTCGCTTGCCTCTTACCGGAGTGGGTGTCCAGTTGGGAAATAGTCAGATGTAATCTTTTCAATGAAAAGTGCTCGTCCTACGAAAATGGCACTGAAAAACTTGCGACTAAAGTGGAATTTACTGTTAAAGATCGGTTGCCTCTCTATAAGTCACGTCACGATGTACAAGGTGTTTATAAAGTGGCGGATCTTGATTTGGAAGAAAATGAAACCTCTGCGATTTATATTTGGTTGACCAGGATTCGATAAATATTGCGCGTTAAATATGAAATTATCGAATTTCCAAGCTTTCAAAATTCTTTTAGAAACGATCACGCGTTAATGACGGATATTTCTGTGAAATGCTAAAGATATTCAGAATGGCGGCTTCAGGTGGGTCGCCCTGTACATTACTCCGCAATAAAAGGAGCTATTACGCGAAGGAAGCTTTCTTGCCCTCTGACAAAAGGCACCCAAGGGCCGAGTACAAAGGGAACGCGTAATCGGCAGTCGTTCAGGGGTCAGAATTCCGCGCGATTGATCTCGGGACCATCGCCCCGTGGTGCGTGCGATCCGTCAGTCTGACCGAATTCACACGGTGACCCCCAGGTGAGGTGTCGCGACGCTCTCGACGCGATCCGCGCGAATAATAAAACCGTCCGCCGGGCCCCTTTTCGCCCGGAATCTCGCGCACACAACAGGCGGTCCGCATTGTCCGAAAAATGTAGAGCGCGGCAGGGAGGAAGCGGAAAGCGAGGCAATATAAATGTTAATGGACTGTGGGCTAAAGGAAAAACAGTTTAAAGAGGGAGGATCGAAGACGTGGCGGATTCTGTGGTAGAGCCACGGGGAAACTGCATGGAAATGTCTGCCCTTACGATTCTGTTACCGGGCACCCTCACCCTTTCTTCCTTCCCATTGACAACGCCATCGGTGGATTATTTCATGAAAAAAATGTGTTACTGATGATTCAATTGAAAATAAATTAATTCGCTCAAAGTGTTGGGTACTCTTTTATTGTGAATTAACCTGAGAATGATGAGGAGAGAAATTGCAGACCTTGCAGCAAGAGCGGTGCAACTCCACCTTTACCAGTTTCAAGTAAACTGGAAAAAAACTGTTTATAAAATTATTGCTATGACATAACATTAAAAGGAGAACACTAATTGAATAATATACATTTTCACACAATAAGTAGTAGTTATTGCGTTGATAAGTTTTTATTCCTATTTTTGGCGAATTTTTCAAGTCTGGAGCTGCACCAGTCTTGCACCAAAGAGTACAAAAATCGATTGCTTTTTGATAACTATGCACAATAAGGAATACATTTTATTGTTTCATTGTTGCTTTATTAATCAAATTTGGAAGAAATACGTTGAAATTTGTTGTAGACATAAAAAAATAACATTATTCTTGCGTCTGCTCGTCATCATGATCTGAGGAAATATCCTCATCCGCAGTCAACACACATTTGAGAGTCTTCTAAAAAGGCTGTTTATAAGGTGAGACGTAGTTGCGCGTTCACAAAACAGTAACGGGTGCACATTGCACAAAACAGTAACGGGTGCAGGTTCAAAACTTGCAATAAATCTCTCATTTGTTATCGGATTTTCATCAAACTTGCGCCAAACGGTGTAGATTTTTTTTACGAATATTATACGTCATAACTCAAAAACTGTCAATAGTGGAGTTGCATCCCTCTTACTGCAAGTTCAATTTAGTGTAAAAGTTAAGGGTGTGATGGAACTAGCTACCTCAGCGTTCAATAGACATCTCAAAACTTCCAGATATAAGTCCCCAAATAAAGTAACCACCTCCAGCTATATACATACATTCTCAATCCATCGAATATTCCACTGTTTAGCTTTCCATCCCCAGCAGAAATCACATCCCATACACTGCCGCAGTAAAGCTGCTGCCGAGCAAATCGGGGAACGAAGAACAGCCTCCGCGTAAACCGTGTTCCCGAGCGGGGCATGCAACGCAACGGCGTAATAAATTTCGGCCACCGAAGCTACATTTTCGCCGCACTTGCGTGGCCGTCCCTCAAGAAAAAGAATACCTTCCGCCTCTGTCCCCCTTTCCCGCCGCTTTTTCCCCCCCAAAAAGCTTCTCCCCTCTCGCCCGGTTCTCCTCCCCCCCCGACCGACACTTACGATCTTTTGAAAGCGGCCTCCACCCCCGCACGCACCTTTTCATTTGCATGCAGCGCGTGATTCATGCGCGTCGAGGCGGACACGCAGTCTCGCCCCCCGGGGTGGAGGACACGACGATCCGAAAGTCCAGGGGCGTTCCGCGGTGAAAACCGCGATATTCTACATCATCCTTCCAGCCTCCCGTCCCCCTGCACCCGTTATTTACGTCCCCGTGGCTCGCCTCGCCGAGATTCCCGGATACTCCTTGAGGAGCGTGGAACACGGCCTCTAGGAGCGCCGAAGTTACGATCAAAGGGGCCACGGGGATTTATTTCTGGACGGGGACGCCTGTCGTTCGACGAGCAAACAGACATTCCGCGGGGATGATTCATTGTCATGGATTTTTCAGTGATTCCATCCAGCCCAGATCCCTGGCCGGGTGTCTTGGAAGGGTTGTAGAACCTTTGCTGACTGTGTGCATACACTCTGTCCCTTCGAAGTCTGTTACACTCCGCAGCGAGGTTGAAGGAGCGTGCTCCTTTGAGCCGAGGATTGCTGAAATGGCCAGGAAGAAGTTGCGCGGCAGTTTGCCGTGTATCCTCGATATAAATCAGAATTAGGGCAAAGGGGCCGCCGCACGGTCGATTTAGTCGAAGGACGTCGATCCGTGAGCATCAGGGAGCCGGCTGTCAGCGGACAAATCTCCGTTTAGCGGGGCCATTGTCAGAGGATTATGCGCCCATGGAGAGATCCCGGGCGCCGTGTTGCACACGGAACCGCGGCGACCGTTTCAGAGTCGTCAGATTTCGGATTTTCAATTGGGAGGGCAGGGAGACCTGTTGAAGCCAGGCCGCGACGGTTGGAACGGCACATTTTACGAGATTATCGGCCCGGGGGCTAATCCTGGCGAACGTTAACGACAGCCGAAGTATTCCCTCGGAAAATGTTTCCGCTCAATTACCCCCCGGCCGCGTTAAATTTCGGGCGCTCGCGTTATCGTCGACTGGGATTCCCGTTCAGCGCACGAACGCTCGCGTGGCTTGCGCTTTCACTGTCAAGCGGGCGTATCGATCGGGAGACGATCAATCATTTGTTTCGCGAATTTTAATATTTGAAATTAGGGTCCCTTGGAAGGGGTGTGTTGGAGACTTACAAGGAAACTTTCCCAATCCGAAAATTCTTTCATGTGAGTGTAGGGCATATTGGAGTATTGAAGGAGCAATGCTTTTTTTTTAAATATAACTTTATTTCTGTTTTGGTAGTGTGATAGAGCGTAAAGAATGGAATAATTCTTATATTTAAAGGTTTGTTCTATCACAAAGTAACGCTTAACTTTAAGGGCTGTATTATTATTATTAAGCGTCTTTCTTGCACAATACAAATATAAAAATATGAAGGAAAGAGAAAGAAATAAAAAGAGAATATATAGCGCCCAGGCGAGGTTCAGTCGTGAGACTGTTTTGCAACCTAACCTTACATACCACGCTAGAGTGAATTTCCGCTTAAAAAAAATATTTAAACGATTTTATTTAATTTGATCAAAAATGTACTAAAAACTAACAAATAATTATTTTCTCGTACTAGAATTACGATGGTGATATGTAAATTTAAATAAAATCGTGGGGCAGGATATTTCATTGCTTTTCATCAATCATTTCAACGCGTGATTCTGTATTAAATTGATTCATATCATGTAATGCAATATCCTGCCCCACAATTTTATTTAAAATGGCATATCGCCATCGCAATTGTAGTACAAGAAAAGAATTAAATAATTTTTTTTTATATATTTTTATTATTACTTACTTTTAGTGTTTGAGTTTTGCAACTAAAAATCACTTCTAAAATTGAACTGTATTTGTACGTGACAGATCATTTCTCGATAAATTGTGTATTTACGCAAATCGCAATGCTACTGGACAACGCATCGACTTTTTGTCGTTTCCCAGAAAAACGCGAGAGGCTGATTTCAAATCGATTGGATTTGAAGTTATGGGTTAAAAGTTTTTCAGTCCTTCGAGGGTGAGTTTTTTTAAAAGTATTTTGTATTGTCATCATAACTACGTACGCCTGCAAAGTTTCAAGTGTATTGGATTTGTGGAAGTGGGTTAAAATTGTGTAACAAGATTTAAGCCAAGCAAATAAACAAACAAACAGACAGAGCAGTGAACCTAAATAAAATCGTTTAAAAATTGTTGCTTGCATCAAATTATAATTTTCGAATTGGAAACGTTTCCTTCCTTATATTTTTGTACTTTTAAGCTTTGCTACCAGCAAGCTTTGGGTTCCGATCGTTTGGTAATTTGATAGTCCCTTAGCCTGTTGCTTCAATATTCTAGTATTTTAACGAAATTTACTACCACTTCAAGAATACTCTAATAATAATATTAAAAATTTACTATTACATTCCATGTTTCTTCCAAATGCTTTGCAAAATATTAAAAATGCCCCTTTTATCAGAAAACACTACAAAAATCGTGCACAATAAAAGAACACCGCGTGAAAAGGGCCGAATCATACTCAGAAGTTGATGCTTCGATCCCCCGAGCATGAATTGCCAATGGAGTTACACGCCGCGGCGATCTAACAGATGCATTCAACGTGATCCTCCAGCGTTTAGCCGCGTCGCCGCTGAAATGAGCAGGCAAAAAGGGGGACCACCACTGTTCGAGCCATCAGCCGGAATTTTAAAACGTGTCCGCGCATAAAAATACGCGCGTAAACGTGGCCCGCCGCGGAACGATCCCGAAATTTTCGGAAACGACCGCCGACCGATGCGCGGTCACGCGCCGCGCGTCCAGCTACCTGCTGTCGCTAATTAATTCCGAAAGCTGGCAGAAAAACGTTCCACGACCGCGAAAACCGCGACGATCCCACCGTGAGAGGCTGGCTCATGCTCGGGACGCGCGCAGCAGGAGTTCATTATGCTGGAATCCGAAAAAGGAAGGACGAACGAGGGAGCAGTAGACGGAGGAACGCGCAGGGACCTCCTCCGTGGCTACGTCTTCCTTCGACCGGTCCCATGTCACGCACGGCCCGTGGAAACTCATTAATTTTCACTCAAAAACGGAACCAGCAGATCTGGGCGGAAGATGCTTCTTTTGTTAGAAGAGGAAGGAGAGAAGACAGTGGGCACCCGAAGGAACACGTCGGATTAAATATTGCGGGATAATGGACCGCGCGTCGTATAGACACGTGGCAAAATGGCCGATCGATTCCTGATGGAAAGAAACAACGGGGGGGGGGGGGGGACCATTTTTCAGATGGGAGACCCGAGGCTGTGTACAACGTCCCGGAGAAATTCCAGGGCCTTTAAATCCTGTAACGTGAAAAAATGCCGCCAGCTCTCTTCTACCTCTGGCCAACCCCATCTCTGTCCGATAATTCTTTGTTTGACCTGCGCACTCTCACGTCGGGAGAAAACCATTAATTTCGCCGTCAGAATGGAGCTGGACAGACCTCAGGTAGGAAATCGTGCCTGGCCAGACATATCGACACCCCTTTTCCTGAATTCCGATGGAAGCTCTCCGGACCGAACCGTCTAATGGAAGTTTCGCCGGGTCTCGATGAAAGTGCACTCGTAGGTATGCTCCAAACAGACAACAATAAAAGAAAGCTGAACGGAAATGCTCGGCGGCTCGGTGGGAGGGGGATCGACAAAACACTTGCTGCTGGAGGTTTCTTCTCGCGGAAAACGCGTCGTCGACGAGATTTCGGTCGATCCTTTTCGTGGCGGGAGAGGATGCTGACTTTATCGAGGCATAAGGCTACGTGCACAGTTTTGGGAAGTGTTGGAAATGTTGGCCATCGAATTGAGAGCGAGGAGTGTTTACTGCCGGTACAGTGAAGTGATTTTACCAGTTGTTGCTGGGGTTTAATTGGGGACTGATTGTGAGGATCATTGTTGCTGGAGTTTGTGATAGTTTCGAGTTAGCGGATGGTTTTGATTGGGTGTAAGTCGAAGGTTTACACGCGGACGAGTTGAGGATTGTGTAATTTTGGACAGTAGCTATTAGTTAGAGTAGTTTTTTGGATATCTAGAGTAAGATTTACAATTAACGATTCTGATTTTAAGCGAATTGAACATCGAGGTAACTTTTTGAGAGTACTGTACGAGCGTCTAGTCGACTCAACGATACTAATTACAATACATCTCGATCAGTCTGCGCTCTATAATCGAGGGTAATTGTTGTTTGAGTGATGATTAATTATCCAGAGCCAGTGCGTACGCTTGGAGGCGCGTTACGCACGACAGCTTGCCGTGTTATTATAAATAATAATGCTAATCATCGTACGGGTACTCCGTTTATCATCGACTTAATTATAGATCGGTGGATTAATTACAGCGCTGAGGGCCCGTGACAGGCGAAGACTCGGCAATAGTGGCCAGATGGAGCAACTCTTCAAACGTTTAAAATCATTTTAACGTTGCTTCGAGGATGCGACGAAACTGAACGAGAACGCTGTTGAGTAGTTCTCGTCGATTAATGGAGGAACTTTGTTACTATCGTTCATCTTGTAACGAGTAATTCGGAGGAGGGAAAATGAGCATGGGTTGAAACGGAAGCTGCTCCGTATCGGAGTTATCTGTTCCATGGAGTGAATCCATGAATCGAAAGATAAGGAAGGTGGCGATAATGCTTTAGAAGTAGAATGCCTGGAGGAACGATTTACGAGGGTATCGAATTCTTAGAGTACTGAATTCATAGAGTACGGAATTCCTACAGTACTGAATTCCTAGAGTACTGAATTCCTAGAGTACTGAATTCTTAGAGTACTAAATTTCTAGAGTACGGAATTCCCAGAGTACGAAATTTGTAAAGCACCAAATTTCTAGACTCTAGAGAAAATTTCTAGAGCGCAAAATTTCTAGAGCAGCCAAATTTTTAGAGTGCCAAATTCCTAGAGCATCAAATTTCTAAAGTACCAAATTTCTAGAGCACCCAATTTCTAGAGCACCCAATTTCTAGAGCCCCCAATTTATATAGCACCAAATTTCTAGAGTACCAAATTTTTAGAGTACCGAATTCCTAGAGAACCGATTTGGTACAGAACGGAGTCCCCAAACCACCGAATACCTACATTGCTAAATCAAATACCTAACGCACCGAGTATCAAGACTCCACCAACACCCGAAACACCGGAATCGCAACGATAGCCATAATTCCCCCCAAGAACTAACTCGAAATTTTCCGGCGGCGCGGCTAGTTGAAAATGAAGCAACACCCACTCCCGTCGCGATTAGACGCATCCTGTATAGCGCTAGGCCGCCGGCATGCATGGAATTCGAATACTGCAAAGTGGAGGAAGCGTGCCAGGTCCAGAGACACCAGCATCGCCACCGCGTACACCTAAACGAAGCTGCGCGATGTAGGTCCGAAGGCGTCGTAAAATATTTGCGGTTAGCCGAGCGTTTCCCGGTTCTGCAGCAGCAAAATGCAGCAACTCCCATCCGACGGTGCGACCATATACCACGCCGCGCCCTTTACCAGTAGTATGCTCAACTAAGGAAAATAACACCCACATGAAAACCGCGTAATATCTGCTCCCGAACCGCGACGACCGATTTCCATCCCATTCAGGACGGACGCGTTAAACGTGACCAAACACATTCCTTTGACCACCTGGACGTCACGTAGGGCTACGCAGGGACACGAGACGTCGTTTGGAAGCGCGTGGACAAGGCATTCCGCAGCTTTCGCGTCTGCTTGCTCCAGCAGTTTCACGCCGCGCGAGCAACTATGCGGGCCCATCGCGCTGCGCCCGAGGAATCCGAATGGGGGTTGCTGCGTGTGTTCCTCGATTTCACGCGTCGCCGACTGGCGGGGTAGCGCGACGAAAAAATTTAATTACAATTTTCGGGAGCGGGGTGAAAGGAACGCCGCGAATCACCCTGTCGCTGGCCCTCTCAGAGCCCCGTCCTTCATCCCGTGGATAATCGAGCCAACCGACGAGCGGCTCTCTATCCCTCTTTGAGCCCGGTAAATCGGATTAACTTGGGTCATTAGCCTTTGCTTATCGACTGATGAATTTTATTAAGACCCCCGTGAGAAGAATCACCGAGGAGCACTAGGCCCGCGAAGAAGTGGCGGCAATTTCGGGGCAACGAGCCGAGTCACCGAGCTCCAGTTAATGTTTCCAGTAACTTTCCATGGGGGTGGTGCGTCTCGCTCGGCTCACGGCAAAAATCGAGTTACACAGCCTCGCGAGCTATCGATTGCCAGGCCTGCTGGCCTCCACGTGGGCTCCCTAGACGTATTCACAGCGGCGAAATGCGCGTCGATCATATTTCTCGGCGGGGCGAAGGAGGAATATGGGGCGACGCTGGGCAGACCCCGCGACGCGACGTTACTTGGGAAAACATCGTGTCGAGCTTCCTTAAACACTTTCGCCCCGGCGTCGGTCGATTGTTTTCCTTGCCACGTGTTGTTTGCGTAGCTTAATCGAAAAATCGTGAGCACCCTTCAGTACTACCGGGACTGTCATTTCGAGGGGTTGTTGTGGAGAGACTTAAGCTACGTGGAAAAACAGATGATCGAGAAGAAAAGCGAAACACACGCAGGTCTTTCGACGATCGTGATTTGACAAGGGGGGCGTTAGGCCTAATGGGATCAGAGCCTCCTAACGAACTTAGCGAAGAGTAGCTACGCAAGACCTGTAACTAGACATTGTATCGTTCGGCAAAGAAATTGGAGCTTCTATGGCGCAGTTGGAGGAGACTCTGGAAACTCGGATGGCCCGTGTCACTAGCAATCAATGTACCCACGCAACCGTGTATAACACGAGGCTGTTTAGCTGTCCGCAGACCGCAGATTTAGATGGGGTTACGAAGAGGGAAATCTGGCCTCGCTCTCGAGTCCCTAATTATCTTGACATCGGACGACTACGGGCGAACAGGTAGAGCAGCGATCCTCAATGGGCTGAAACTCTACACCAACTACGTGAGCAGAATAGACGGAGGAAGACAGAAAAATGCAGCTCGTAAAAGTAGGACTAGACTCGGCGAAGATATCATCGGGATCGGTAAGATTAGACGTCGAAGGAAAACTAGTGTAAAGGATGCAGAAGAATTCATCTTCACTTCGAAATTTATTCTCCACGTTTCCTGACCCTGTCTTGATAGTCGAATTCTAATCTGGGTTGTATAAATTTAATTAATTTAATTTTAATTTAAACTTCAGCGGCGTGAGGTTAGGTCTGAATTGCCATCCTCTACTCAACAGGAGGAGTATTGTGGAATATATCTACTCCAAGGAGAACACATATTCTCTAAAAATTCTAACAATTCTGACGCGATAAATGTGGAAACATCGCAGCGTCCAAAAAAGGAAACATCTGCGGGCCAAAATTACGCATTCCACGCGGAGACGTTCTCGCGTTTCATTCGCCCGGCCGTGCAACAAGCGTTTCTTTCAGCGAGGACACAGGCCCTTCGTGCCAGCGCGTCGGCAATAATGTATTTCGAGGATTTAATTATTCGCGGTATCCCTTCGGCCGTCGACGGCATATTAATCGTATGCTAATCGATATCGTCATTAATGGGTCCCCGTTTAGAGCGGGTTTACCGCAGCGCTCAGCCTCGCTCGCCGCGCGAAGGGGGACAAGAAAAGGACTGGCCATCGTTCGCCTGATAAATGATTTTGCACGATCGGGATCGTTCCCCGGAGGACGCGACGCGTAGCGGCTGAAACTCGCGGCTACCTCTACCACCCGTCGATCGACGCGAGTAATTACGCTGGCCAAGGCAACCCGCGCAAGAGTCTCTAGAATCGTCGACGTCGAGGACTGGTGTCCCGACGGAGGACAACCAACTTCCGTGTTTAATAATTTCGCGACATTCCGCGGGAGCAAAGTGTCCTCCACGGGGCAAATGATGAACATTCGCGAGCCACTGGAGCACAGGTCCATCGTATCGATACATAAAACGTGGCCAGCGATGGCCGCCTCCGAGGACGCGATCACCTTGTCGTTTTATTCCACGACGACCGTTGTAACGCGTTTTACTGGCGACCGTTGCGCGTTTTTATTGCACCGTTCCCGACCCCCGTCACTCGAGGAAATGCAAAACTATTAAACCCGCGTTCTCTCCTGCAGCGTCCCGCCGCACCGGTGCGGGGAAATATGCGAGAGGGCGCAGAGATGTAAAGAGAGAGGCCTGCTCGACGGCCAACGTTCGATTCTCTCTCCACGCATCGAGCGTACCGGACTAAAAGCAATTCCATTGAAATTGCGCTTCTTGCGCCGGTTACGTTCGTTCATTGTACTTTTCATCCGCCTTGCAGAAACGATCGGACGCCTGTCGCGAGGGGAAATGAGACGAGTAATAACGCGATGGCCTCGCGACTGCCTCGATTGTCCTATTTGTAATCGATGTGATGCTTCGAGCTGGTATGTGAATAGCAGCTTCCCTTTCGATTAACTGGTGCGCAGTCTGTGGAAGCTGGCCTGTTTTTGTGGCCAGTTTTTAGGTGAAAGGTAGCAGTAGTTTCCTGTATGGTTGATGGTTATTGGATATCGGGACGGGGAATGTACGTATACCTAAATAATCCTAACGTTGGTTATGAGACTATGAATTGAGAGTTCAGTTACTTTTTTATATTAGTAGGGGAATTGGTTCTGAGACAGGTGTGATTTGAAGATAATAGTCTGAGTTTGGAAAAGTGATACAGTAGCATAGGATGGTTTCCGGAAGAGATTCATTTTAATATTGAAGAGAAAGGGGCTCCAGTGAGGTGCAGAGAATGTGGGATTAAAGTAGGATGAGAAGAAAGCTTGCAAATGGAGTCAGAAAACGTTTATCCCTTGCAGGGACATTTACTAACCTAACTGTATATTCTAGCATCCCTCTTTCAAAATAAATGTCCCGGAAACTTGTGTATACCTCTGCATATCCTCCTTGTACGCATCTACAACCTATATCCTACGAGGCTGGATCGATATTAAACCCTCTTTGGAGGCTGAACGAGGTCGTAAGGAAACTGTTTCGAGAGAAAAGGAAGACCTCAGCCTAATGCTAGCAAAGTCAGTAAGGCTACGTAGTAAACGTTACCCTAGACACTATGGTGAGCATCCTGCGCCGATGATGGTTTGCTAAGAAGTCGCGAAACTAAATGTTCTTATCTCACCTTTCATCCTAGATAGTGTCTTTTACTATATAGCCTAACATATTGCATCTTCAACAGATACTATATTCCTAAAAGATGCTTCGACGGTATTACACTGTGGCTGGAAGCAATATGGGAGGTATAGGTATACTTCAGACACCCAAGTGACATAGCTGTACTTTAGCTAGCACGCGTGCCAGATATTCTTGATAACTATCTCTACATAATTACTTCAAAGGAATGTCTCAGCTCAAGCGTTGAATCTCAACACCATCTACGATGGCTCTACCCAATCCCAACTTTGAAGCTCGTCTGCGAGGCACTCCATCTTCATTGCCAATATCTTCCAAACTGAATCAATGAACATCCACTCGATCTACATTGTAAATCGCCTTGGTCATTACTTCAACCAAATGACGAAGAACCCTTCATGTACTACTACTCGGAAACTACAGGGAAGACGACTTTGAGCCCTCGACTCGCAACAGTAGAGTACCCCTACGACCTCGGCATGTGCCATCTACCCACAGCTATCTCCACGTATCGCCAACCATACACAAAAGTCTACTCACAGTTTTTCGGCGATGATCAGGGTGGCCAGGTTGCCAGGTATCTGCGTGAGTCCCCGATGAGAACAGTCCACCTCCTGGCTGGTACAGGTGCACAACCACGGGCATCTAGCACTGTTCATGTCCTCCATCGTCCCTGACAAACTACCGAGACCGAAGTTACCGAGGGCGGTACCGTGAGAGGCGCCACCGCCCAGCACCGACAGGATCAGCAGGAGTCCCCAGGCGCAGACCACGGAGCCACAGCTGACGCCCAGCAAGCGCAGCGACCAGGCCGGCGTCATGGCACGCGCCATCGCCAACACCTTCCGGTTAATGTCCTTCACGGCACGGTTCGGTCCCTCGAGGATCTTGGCGAAGCTCCCGGCACGGCTCTTCGGCAGGATATTGTTCGGGTCGTACAGGCTGAAGCAGGTAGCCTCGGTGTCCCCGGCTGTACGGGCGACGTTCACGCCGGGGTAGACGTAATTTGGCGCCGGCTCCAGGAACGTGGATATCTCGAGCCCCTCCGCGGCTGGGCAGCCGAGGATCCTCACTGGTTCGAGGATCGGGTCCTGTTCCAGCCGTATGACCGAGCACTCGAGCTCATTCGGCGTCAAATCCCTCGTGCACGGACCCTGTCTTTCCGTGGCTTTTCCCCGGGACCGTTCCCTCCTTCGACCATGAACGCGGCACGATCGATTGGAATTCCTACGCGTGCTGTCCGCGTGATGCCTGGAGACGCCGGCCGCCGGCACCCTCTGCCTGTGCGCTGAGCAATGCCTCCTCCTCTCGTGCGTCTCGTCGCTGTTGTCGCACAGCGTCGTCTTTCGCGGTCGTTTTGTACGGTACTCGACGCTATCGCCTATCAGCTGCAGATCCAACGGGGCGCCCGACGGCTCCTGGTCCCGCCAATGGTGCACCAACACCGGTGTCTCGTTCGATCCTACGGCCCCCTGGCTCCTCGGCGCCTCGATGGCCCTCGATTCGTCCACCTTGAGCTGCTGGCCAGCGTTCGCCACCGCGAGACCTGGAGCACACGCGGCACCGTGGCCCTCCGTCGACGTACGGGCCTTCCCGTCGCTTCCCCCCGAGTCGATTCGGATCGTGGCTACTGGCGGTGCCTGCTCGCTAGCTAGACCATCCAGCTGGCCCTCTCGGGGGCCGTGCACGTGGCCCCCCTCTCGCTCCACGGGCCCCACCGGCGAGCTGTTGTGCACCACTAACGGCACCACCCGTTCCTTCGCATCCTGCCCGACCGCTCTCACTGACTTTATCTTGACGCTGGTCTCTGCCCTAGTGTCTACCGTACCCCGACGGGTACGTGGCTCTGGCGGTTGCACGCTCGTCCAGGAACGACACACCGAAACTCATTTACCGCCTCGCGATTCGCACCGTGTCGCTCGTACGCCACTTCCAACCGTTACGATCGTTAATCTTGCCTGCTCGGGCGTTCCTCTGCCGTTTGAAAGAGGACGCACGAGGAGACGCTCGAGGAGTCTGACGTCTGTCGGTCGCCGTGCAGAGAGCTTCCGTTTGCAGCGATCAGCCGCTCGTTACACGGGCATTATAGTGGCGGATAAGTCCGTCGATTTGCCTGCTGGTTGGTCCAGGTACCAGACGTGACTGTGATGCATCACCTGTAACAGAGAAACGGACAGATGTGGACGTTAGTGCGCGCGATTTGTCAGACGGGGACGTACGTATCGTCTTTGCGGAAACTTTCGCGAACTTCCGTTCGGTTTGCGCGCGCCGCACGGCAAACGATACGTTCCCAACCGGATACACATTTAGACGCCGTGGAAGCTGTTCGGGGCAAGGTACAAACTTTCCTCCGCAATAAACCCGCAATTCAGAACGTCTTATGGGGTGTCTTCCGCGCACGCATGATGTATATTCCTTCCCTCCCCCCATTGGCTTCTAGGTAGAGGGAGCCACTGTTCCCCCCTGCGTGGAGCGACTCGATACACGACCGCGGATACAACGCGGACAATTTTTTCTCCACCGTCGTGGGCCGCATGCGACGACGAAAAATACATCTTCCGGCGTAAGCAGATGCGGCAAGCGTTCCTCTCTTGGACGGAAGGAGGAGGCGGAGGAAGGAGAAGAAGAAGAAACCGAATGGCGCAGTCAGGTACAAAGGGAGAAACTCGCCGCTGCAATATCGGAAGTACGAGAAAAATATGCTTTCGAAGCACAATCAAGGACTCGAACGCATTCCATGCACAGCCGTTCGAGTTGCGAGGCATATTGGAATTTTCCCCGACATTTTCCTTCTGTCCTCTACCCCCGCACCCTCGCTCACCATACCCTCGCCCCTTTCTTTCTTTGCACGCTCCCCGCGCCACCCTCCTTTTTCCCTTCTTTTCTACTTGTCTGCCCAGGGAACGTGCCACGAGACCGTACGTGATGTCTCATGTACATGTTGCTCGCTCGTAAGTGCCCCCGGATACGTTTCCACGATTTATCACTACCTGGGAACACCTGGAAATAGAATGTCTGCCGCTATCGCGCCCACTGCGCGCGAAATACCGCGCACCCCGGGTCCGCTAAATTAAATCGCGTGCGTGAGAGATTTTATCGTATTTACACTCACACCTTTGCATGGGAAACAATTTTTCAGTGCGTCCGGCGATATCAGATTGCGGGCGAGCGAGAAACGTATAGAGTATTTAAAGCTGCGCAACTGGGGGTGTTGAAATTCCTCTAACCTGAGTGGGAGTTCGAAGGTTTTAGGTAACAGATCGTCCTTAAATTACATAAGGGTTCATTTTGGCGATTTCTTACCCCCTCTCCTGTATAAAAATTGGTAAGATTTTATATTCCAACACCCTTTTCTTACATAATATTTATTACATTGCAATTTTTCAGTTCTTAAATTTTTTTTAAGGTTTATATAATTCATTTAACTCGATTTCGTGTGTTAAATTCATTTAATCGTTTCTTAGGCTACTCATATTGATAATTAGGTTTAAAAATATTACGTAAGACGCTACCTGACTCCCTTTCGCTCCTTATAAGGAATCGTAAGAAATTCGCCTGCCCCAAAAAATCCTCACGTAATTTTTAAGACGACCCCTAAGGTTCTCAAACTATAATACAGGAAATATCGATCTACTATAGATAACAAGTGATAACTCTCAAAATGTGATACGTGCCACAGGAATTAACTACCTACCCCAAAGCATCACATAGCAATACTGCCCTATTAATCAGGGAAATACTAATTATTCTTCCAATCAACCAAGATGGCGCCCGTAGGTACATCGAGCGCGAATCGATCGAAAGGTGGCGGAAATTGTGAAAAGAAGCCCGCGTCGCGATTCCACGGGAAAATCTAATATTCCCGTGGCGAGCGACGACGTGGCACGAGGATCGATAATTCGATTAGCAGTAGTCGACACTGAGAACAGTTAGGCGGGACGCTTCCTCTCTATGCAGACGCTCTCGTCGCGCTCGGCAGCGCCACCAAAGTAGCCGGGCCCTCGATATCGAAAGGTGGGAGGGTGTGTGCACGCCACGCACGTGTAATATTCTCGAGCGCACTCCTGCAGATAATATCGGGGGGCCTGGCAGCCTCTGATGTCGAAGTTAAGACGGCTAGTGGGGTTAGGGTTGGGCGTTGGCGCCAACTCCGTTTGAATGCGTCGCGAGACGGATCGGCGACGGAGTGGAGGTCCTCTTGTCCCGTCCTCTGTAGTCGTCCCACGGGTGCTCGGCATTAATTAATAACGTTAGCGCGTATTAATTGAGGCAGAGTAGCGAACGACCATCGCCTGGGTCTGTTCGAAACTTTTTTCCCTTTGCCACGACGCTTCAACCCTTTCCGATACGTCACGCGCAGAGCGTGAACGAGGCGTCCAACGAGGAGGAGAAGCAGAAAATCGATCCCCCTCTCTCTCTTTCTCTCCTCTTTCTGTCCTCAACCGTTCGCCGTGGATGGGCCAAGTGTAACGCGCCCGTGCGTGCATTTGATGTAATTAGGGAAATTATACGTTACAATAAATTGTAGCTCGCGAGGGGGTCAGGAGGGGGCGTAACTCGCGAGCAGAGGGGAACGATATCGGGCGTCTCGCCTGTCGTCGACTCGCGTGTCTACGGAATAATTCGAAGGGCAAATATTTGACTCCTCCGCTCGATTGACTGACACTCCGCGCTCGTTCTTGCTACTCGATGATCACGTGATCCGGCGAGTCTATTTTTTCCGCCCCTGCCGCGGACCGTGCTACGTGTTTGGAAAGTGTATTAATGCTTTTAAAATTCCTGGCCAAACAATGGCCCCGCTGATGGGCCGTCACCCCCCTCTCGCGAGAAAGGGCTGAAGGGACAATATTGACAGAGATACGGGCACGCGGCGACCCCCCGCCGAGCGCTGCAACCTTCGGATCCTCGGCCCGAACTTGGAGGCAGATTGCGAAACGAAAAGTGAGACATATGCTGTCGGTTTTAATGAAATTGACTGTGCACACAGGGCGAGAGTGTTGTGTCCCCTAGCTTGCCAAGTGTTCGCAGTCTTTTAAGCTTCTCACAATCATGAGCACGCTGCCCCCCCCCCCCCTTCTAAAGACGGTGCAATTTTTCGTGGATCAAACGGAACCCCAGAGTTTTGTTTCGTTTATCCCTCAGCAGATGTAGAAGCAAATATATATAGAGAGCAACACGACATATGAATTTCTAAACCCGTAAAAAGTTATAGGTAGATCGATGTAGGGGACTCCCATCTGGGTCAAGGTATCGCCAGCGCGTTAAATACACCGTCAGCGATTAAACTCGACGCGTTCCACAGAACTTCTTTCTGCGTGGGCCTGGAACATGGCGAACTAATAGTATCGGCTTTGGATTCCCTTGAATATGGCTGTTGCGGAAAGGCCTCGCATCGACTGAATTACATTTCCTGTGGCTGGGTACAAAGTGTGGCGGACGTGTGCAATGTGTATGATATACGAAGAAGAAGCAACGAAACCCTCTGGAGGCGGAGGGAGCAGGGAAAATCAGGTGGTTCGGGGATAGCCAATACACGAGGCCCTCGGAATATTGCGTTCTTATTGTAATATATTTGTAAGCCACTTCGCCAGACAGTTTCATCCGATGGCGCGCGAGCGTAGGCAGGTGGATATAGGAATATTCCTCCGAGGTATATCATTATGTCGCGCCAGAGGGGAGGCCGGTTATTTGTTGATGGCTCTCGCGAGAAACAAAGGGAAGAAGAGAGTTTCGTCGAAACGGAAGTTCCTCTGTTCCATATTCCCCTTCACCTTTGTTCCCCTTACTCCTAAGTCGATAAAGCGATGAATTTTAAATTCCCTCCTCGGGTACTTTATTCTTCGACATCTATCCCAACTTTCCCTACTTTCCTCATTCAGCTCCATTTTGTAAACGCAACTGAAATCGCGCGAGTACAAGTTTGAAGGAAGGTAGGTAGGAAAGGTGGAATCGAAAAGTGGGCGTTGCACTTATCGGGGATCATTATTCAGGAGAATATAAATAAAAGCGGGGATAGTCCTCGTCAGGATTTAATCTTGGGGTGGGAGCAGAGTTGAACGGATAAAAATATTTTTAATGCAAGGTCAATAAAATTCATTAGGTGATTATAGAAAATTATTTGAAGACTAATATCCAATTTTCTTTTCTTTTTATAAAGCTTATACATTACCTCACTCGTGGTTACATTCATCCCCCTTGCCCCCACCCCTCTGTGTGCGTCACTGGACCTCACATTTTTCTTTCCTAGATCCACGCAATATTCTCCCAAAATATTGAACCCTTTCCATTCAAAATTCTCCATGGAAATAGCAGAGAATTGTGTGAAATACTAACTTCACTTTAAGGCAGGTTCTCAAAAATGCGAATTTTTGTCGAAGTAGCGCGATACGTGTCAGAGTTCAGAGTTCGTGTTTAAAAGGGATGATGAAAAAAGTGGTCGATCGACCTCGACAATCCCCCTTCTCGAAATACAAGCCTTGCCAACAGCAGAAAACACAGCACCGTGGGGCTGGCACGTGTGGTTTTCCATTTCCTCCCAACTTTTCCCCGGTTAACGCGGTTTTCCTCTGGCACTTTCCCTGCCCGGCCTCCCCCGCTCGAGCGAGACACACGCTGTCGATGATTTTTCGGCGAAAAAACACCCTCGGAGTGTGGGACGCCAGGGTTTGCTTTGGAGACGGAGGTTGTTTGGTTAACATGTGTGCCTAATGGCCCGTGCGAAATGGATTTTTAAGGTTTCCCCCCTCCTTAAGACGCGAGGGACACGCGGAAAAGTGGTTGAGAACGTCGCGAGAGATCGAAAATCGATGTCCTCGGCGGGGACGGGGATGGAAAGCTCGAGGCGAGTGATCGAAAGCCGATGGAAATGACGAAACTATTATCCCAGGGACCGCGATGCTCGCCATAATGAACGTTCGATGTGTACGCGGCATAAGTACGGCGAGACGCGGATATTATTGAGGATCGGCCCTGCATGCACCGATTCCGCTAAACTATACCAGTTTCTCAAGCTTCTTTTCCGATTTACGATAGATTTAATTACCTCGATGCAAAGAGAAGAACACGTGCACTGTTTCTATCTTTTGGAATAATTGGTATTGAGAAACCACGAATTTCGGTACGCCAACTAGTGACAGAAAATTGAACTACTGAGAGTAGGTCGAAATCCGTCGAAGTCCATATGATTATCAGTGTTTAAATAGACGTGTTGTGCAAAATGAGTGTTTTTCAATTTTTTTGAACACTAAATTTTTACTTATTCGATTAATAAATACTTATTTCAAATGTTTGGTGAGATCCGGACCTACTTTGAATAACCACAAAAAATATGTACTTTTATCTCACGTAGATTCAGGGAAACAAAATTCGGAAGCTGGCTAATAACGTGCAACCAATAATCTTTTATTGTTTTTCTTCTTTCACAGCCTCGATATCTCCCTGCTTCAATCACTACATTTTCGTTTGTTTACATGCTTGTACTGTGTAATAGGCATTCCGTAATAGGCCTCTTCAGAATGTGTGACTTTTTCGTCCTAGTTCTTCTGGCGGCCGCTAGATTGGCGCTCAAGGCGAAACGGCTGACTTTTTGCGCATAATACGACTAAAAGCTCCACTACTACAATAACATAAATTAATGCGTACATGGATTGCTTATCACGACGCCTCTCGCGACGGCCAGAGGAACCACACAGAAATTGGCACACAAAATCACTGGAGTGGAGGTGCTGAGTCGGAACATCTGTCTATTACACCATGCGCTAACCTATGTAAACCTAACCTAATTCTAAATCTACTTAGGCCTATTTACCGCTGATGACGCTCATGCGGAATAGAGAGTACCGTCACAGTTCCGAAAGTCTCGCAGAATGGCCCCGATATCAGTCACGATCAGCGAAATAACGCGTCCCAAGTACGGCGGGCGGATTAAATGGAATACACCCGCGCGAATCGTATAAAGCTGGCAACAAATGAAACAGCCCTAACAGCCCGCCTCAAAGCCGCACAGCCGGGGTGTACAGGTTTTTATGTAGCTTTCACAGATCTGCCGACATGAAAGTAAGGAGGGAGGACCCTCGGATATTAGGTTTCCCAGTGCGGTTTTCAACCACCCACTCGATCGGTTGATCGGTCGACTTTACCCCGGGGAAATCACACTAGATACGAATTGGACACCTCATCCTCCCTCCCTCGTGCCCTCTCTTTTTCACCTATCGGCTGCGCTTAAGAGGGAAGTCCGAGAGAGTGGAACGCTCCGGCGACACGGAGGGCCGTGCTGTGTATTAATCGGGGAAGGATCTTCTTTCATTCCTTCTAGCATCCACTCCTGCCAACCTCTGGGACCACCGCGGATAGAAAAGGATTACCCGGGAAGCAGTATTTTGTGACGGTGTATCGACACTTCGGTGATTGCTACGAATCAATACGACCCCGCGCTACTCTCAGGAATGATGACAGATTAGGGGAACGTCACTTCCACCCTAAGTTCGGCACGATGACCTGGAGTTCCGTCTTATGAGGATTTCACCGACACTCGGAGTAAGTTTCCCCTGTGATTCTTCTTTGGGTGTAATCTTGAGGAGATAGATATCCAAAATGAAGGATGTTACGACAAGTTTCTTTGTTCTGCGGTGGTTCAGAAGGAACCATTCTATCATTTCTTTTGCATCTCCTGTAACACATAATCAACTATCTCGTTGTGGGATAAAGTCACTAATTGTAAGAAAATTAGCAGCTGTAAATGAAGATTGTATCAGCAAGCTATTTGCTCACAATACTACCATTTTTATGAAAGACACCAATACTATTCTACCCAAGACAAAAGAAACATTTCACAGACTTCCACTCGATAAACCGTCAGAGTAGGTAAAGTGAAACCAGCGTGAATATACCTCACACGGTCTGCCAAGACCAGCTTTATAAATCGCTTGGAATCGACCGATGAAAGTTTCATTTTTAAAACAATTAAACGGATCCGCGTGGATGGTAAAAGCGGCACGGAAATTACACGCCTGGGATAAATTACAACTCGGCGACGTCAGGGCCCGAGGGGGCCGGGTGGAAAAGCAACCCGTTAGGATGGAAGAATTAACCGCCATCTTGCCTAGTTCCGGCGTTTATCCAGAGGACGCTGCCTTGATAAATCGAGCGCGGTTCATCGTTTTTTCTCTCCTGCGGCCGGTTGATAATTCGAATCGATTAACGTACGACGGAGCATTCAATTAGGTGGCGGGAGGGGGACGGACTGAAAAAGACGGCAAAAATCCTGTCGCCCGTTGCGATACGGCCGCAAGATAGCGGACCTGTATTACCAGACGCTCCGAGTAGCCGCTACCGAACAGTTCCCAGCAGCCACCTGCGGCTAACTATCCGTGCAGGTCCGCGCGCGTATTATCGTATATTAGATTACGAGTCACCTACAGCGGATCTATAAATTTCCACGCGAGATAGCCCATTGATTAGCGTGAGTACACGCGCATTGCGTGCACGGAGCCGCGCGTCAGCTAGCCGGGGGACCGCGAGAAGAAATCTGGTAGCGGCTGTCTTGACTCCGTTCCCGATCACCTGGGACACATTTCGCGTTCGTCCTGCGCCGTGTCGCGCATTATCTCACGCAACGTCTAACAGAGGCCCAGGAATTCCGTGGAAAGACGGCGGCCAATGTGGTAGCCGTTTCTCTCGGGGAGATCAGAGGCTGCTGGAACCTCCTTCCTGGTGGAGTACCGTTCGTGCTTGGTTAATTAACACGCGGGTCTCTGATTTTCGTGCTATGGAACGTGTCCTGCTAACACCAAGTGCAGGTTTCGATGGACTCGTTGATTAATTGGGAAAGGGGATGCTGGTGATCTAGATAGCACTCGAGTGGTAGACTCTCTCTACCGATGTTGGGGTACTTCAATGTTCCTAGACTCTTTCTCTGCTTCCACTTGCTTGGGTATAATGTTCCGTGACCTACTGCTACTGCATGATACCTAATTATAGCTAGTTGTAGTATAAGGGGTACTTCGTTACATGTTTTGCTGACGAGTGGAGCACCATAAACGAAGAGCAAGCTAGCTAAACTAGGTCTATTAGAAGAGTAATACAGGAGAATATCCATAACTTCATTAAGGACCACCTCGCCCTATCCAAACCTCGGCTGCCCAAACAAATTCCACGTTTCTAACCTCAAAATTCCGCATCGAGCCGCGAACCACAGCCACCATCCCCACCCATACAGAGTCCCCCCCTCTCAAACAGAGGGAAGCGACGATTCCCAGAGGCAAACGGTCACCTTCACTTTGTCCGAGGAAACGACAGCTTCGCTCTCGATATCAGAACTTCCGGATTACCGAAGTGCCCGCGTCCGAGCAGGTCCTAGAGTGAAATCCTCCATCCATCCCCAGGACCTGGCCAATTGCTGACGTGTCCCGCGGACCTCCACGCTCGAGAGGCAAGAAAAGTGTCTCTGGAACTTAATGCGACGAGCCGCAGGATGGAAGGAAAGAAAGGGAGGGGGGGGGGGGCAGAAGGACGGAGTCGCTGAGGGAAACGAGGATTTCGTGGGGCAGGGAGAGTAGCAGGGGAGGGACGAGTCTAGACCGATTAGCGTTTGGTCGCCGGAACTCGGAGACGGGCTCAGAAAACCGACGGAAGTGGCTGGACTTCCACTTGCATGGCGGGTGGAGGAGACGGAGAGAGGTCTGGGGAAAGACAAATAGAATTCGGAAGGAGTTTTTGCTGCCCGGCGAGATTTAATAGCCCGTGGACCCGTGCAGCCCTCCTCGCAGACAATTCACGATGTGAGAATCTCGACTGGTATCCATCATTCTGTGGGGATCGCCTGAGGGGAAATGTCACTTGAAATGGCAAAGTCACTGTTTACCTATCGCCAGTACCGGATGGAAAAGGAGTCGTAGCTCTGTACATTAGAAGTATTAAATGTAAAGTTCCATCTTTATAAGGGACAAGTACAATTTGCTTGTTAATTAGTTCAGTTCACGATCAAGTAAAGCTGAGAACCATTTATATTATCGAGGTGATGGTCAACATTGACATCCATCACTCGAAGATGATGGAGAAGGATTTGCGGATGAACGCTAGGAGCAAGGAGTTCTCGCTTTGGTGAAGAAGTGGAGTATAGTCCCCTTCTTAATTACTTCACAAGCAAGTTGAGCTACACCAAGCTGCACGGCGAGACCAAGCCCCAAGGCTACGAGTCGGAGTCCCAGCAGCTCCGACATCGCCATTAGATATAAATTCATGAGAAACGACACGAAAATTTATGAGCCCCGTCGTGGTGACGGGCCAGGAATGCGTTGCGTCCAATCGCAGCACATAACTATGTCAATTGACCGAACGAGGGCAAGTGGGAGTGTCATAGGAGCAATGAAGGTACGTACGTGAAAATCGACGGTCAAGGTCCGTGGCATCGTATCAACGAGTACCAACGCTCGTCAGCGTCGCGTAAATCAATAGAATCATGAGTGGAGCGATCTGTCACTAGAGCCCGACCAAATTCGACCGATGATCGCTGTAACCTACGGCGCTGCCCCTGGTTAAACAACCTCCGCTAGCTGCCGTGGCTCAGGCATAGGAGCCACCATTGATCCTCCCAGGGGTCGTCAAACTTTTCGCTCTTATCGTCCAAGGCGATACGGTGTAAATGGTGTTTAATGGACGCGACAATGTCCGACTAGGGTGCCATCGTGGCTCAATATTGACACGACGCCGCGTTATCGTACACTAGCGACATTAATCACGCCGTGCAGTCAGAAAGGGAATCCATTTCGCCGCCACTCGACGAACAGAGGGAAGGGAAGGAAAAAGGGACGAGCAGGATCCGCCGGAGTCAGCGTTTTTCGTCGCAGGGGCGACTGTTAAATAAAGTCATCCGCCGAAAGGTCCAAGCGCCACGTGCTAATGGCAAATCTATAATGGTCCACCGAAAGCTTCTGCCAGCTTCTTCTGCCCCGTCTTCGGCTCGAACACCTAGGCTTCGTTTAGAGCCTTCTTCCTGGACGGACAGCATCCACCCGCGGCCCGCAAAAAGAGACGGCACCAGGATGAAGATCGATCGTCCACGGAGTCGATCGCGATAATTTCCCGCGGAGAACAAGCAGAGACACGTATCTAATCTTGACACGGCGGACACGTAGGCCTGGGTTAACGCGTAACCGTCGATAAATCGAGTTCGAGGAACTCCAGCCACGGCCTATTCGTGGCGAGACACTTTTGTGGACGGCTAATGCGAATGGATGGGCAACGAATGCACCGCTGAGCGAAACACCGTGTCCTCGATAAGATGAACAGCTTGATAAAGACGTTACGTCCCTGATAAACGCCGGCTGCATAATCAACTCCTCCATTTGCTCGGTTACGACTGGCAGAACTGCTTCATCGAGCACTGGCGGCCGTCAATTGAAATATTATCGAATTCCAAGTGGAATCTCCCACGTATCGATGAGTCGACTCTTTGCGGATAGATACAGGGACGCTCGGAACGACATGCGGCCACTGTTATGGGCGGTATTTGAATAATCCCGCCAATATTGACACCAGAGGCTGGTTTTTGGAGCAACGGTATGCTTATCCGGGGATTTGGGAGTGTTTTACTACTGACTTTATAGGAAAGACTATGATATTGAAAACCGGGGATGTCTCCCAAGTAGAAGCCACCAACACATTCGAAATCTGACGTCGTTTGTGGGGAAATCAAGCGAGCGGTTCTTCGTTCAACGATAAGCCGATAGTTCCTTCGCATGAAAATTGACTTTAAACTCGACTGCGCGAAAAGGGGAAGTCACCGGGACACCACAGAGCTCCCACCCCATTTTCAAAGTCCTTTTTCTCGAAAACGGGGGCACGCGGAGTAAAATGTTGCTCCACATTTCCGATGTATTTTGTCGCGAGGAATCGTTAAAAAGCGGAAAATAAAGTCGCTGCGTTGCGTTTAGGCTAGATTTGGGTCACATTCGTCGGACAATTAGCGGCTGGCCACGCGCCAACCGACTCGTTGACAATTTTCGCCGAACAGCCGCTGCATCTCTCGCGGGGGCCGCTTCAACGAGACAGATAATCGTCTTTAAAAAATCCTCTGCCCCCTATAGGGTTAACAATCCCTCGTTAACGCGACAGTGCTTCTGTTGTCACTGGCATCGGGACGCGGAGGGGCTTCTCGGAACGGAATAACGCCCCGGCACAGTTTACACTCGGCATTCTGGATCACCATCGGTGCCCTATCTTCCGAGCCCCCGTTAGAGGAGGATGGCCACGCAGCTCGTTATCGTTTTACGAATAACAGTTCTCGAAATTGCCCGCGCGAGCGTAGATACGGTCGGCTGACCCACGGGCGACCGCAAGCAGGCCCGTGTGCGCGCGCAGCGGCGCATAGGTGTCCACTGGGCGCATCCCGTTCGCGGCCGTAAAACACGACGTGGAATGAAATACTGCGGAAAGCAACGCCGCACCCCCCTCGTCCAAAATATATTATTTACGCCTTTCTGCGCCCGCACCGCGAGTCTCGAGGGTCTAGGAAACGTATATCCTAGTTACTTTTTAATTTCGTGGAATCCCATCCGCGTGATTAATGGCGATCGCCGCGCACGCTTGCGCAATTCCACCGTCGTTCGATGTATATTTCATTTTCAATTGAGGGGGCAAGCCGTTGTGGGCGGTTAGCGGTTCGACGCTGGAACGGGGACTGTGGGAAGAAGGGAGAAGTGACGCGAAGGATCGAGATAGATGTCTTCTACCGAGGCGACGCGAGAATTTTGATGGGCAGGAAATTTTGGGTGGAAGGTGGACGCTAGAATTCAAATGTGGTATGAAATATAAACCATTAGGGTGTCCATTATTTTCAACCTGCGATATCTTTTACACTCACTCCCTAATATGGTTCCATTTCATAAAAAAATAGTCCCTGAAAAAGATTATTGCAATCGGACAACAGGAAAGGGTGCCGACCAGGCCTTAAAGTTTAAAATTCATCAATGGTTTGAATTTGAAGAATTTCTCAACCATAAGTCCTATCGAAATTTTGTTCAAATAATATGAAAAGAGCATTCAATTTTCTACAAGTACTGTATATAAAAGTTTTTCGTGCTTCTAACCATTTTTTAAATAATAGCGTTTGAATATAGAGAGGTCCGCACTGCGCGCGTATTGACAATACGTCACGCCGTACAATTGGGACGCGCGAGGTGCGGAGTTCTCTATATTCAAACGCTATTATCTAAAAAATGGTTGATAGCACGAAAAAATGATATAAACAGTATTTGCAGAAAATTAAATGCTCTTTTAATGTTACTTGCACAAAATTTCGATACGGCTTACCATTTTTGAGAATTTTTTTAAATCCAAACTATTGATGAATTCTAAACTTTAAGGCCTGGTCGGCACCCTTTCCCGTTGTCCGATTGCAGTAAACTTTTTCAAGGTCTATATTTTTATCAAATGGCACCGTTCTAAGGGGTGAGAGCAAAGAAATACAAATAAAATACGAAACGTATAAATAAAGGCCACCCTAATAACCATATGTATTTCTCTCACTTCCTAATCTAACAGCCACTGAGAAGCTGCTCCCTGCAGAATTCTTAGATACTCCCACACATCAGAGGCTATACATAACCTAAGCTTCAACATTCTTCCTGGCGAATAGTAGGCAAACCGCATCTCACCAGAAGCATTAAGTTTCCCCGAGCCAAGAGGCACATCGAGGCCTCTGTTACCCATCGCTATCCCCTAAAACGCTCCTCCCTCGACATGGAAATAATGCACGATCCCAGGCAAGGATAAAAGGCGAAGATCAGCCCATCCAGGAACTTGCACTGGGGGGGATGCACGTGTACACGGGGATGTGTTCACGAGCACCGCATCGACACGCAAATTTCTCGATTGCCGGGTGCGCGTATAGGGTGTATCGCGAGCATCGACGCATGATTCAGCACACAAAGAACAAATTTGTACGTTGCACTCAGGCACGATCGATCACGCGCCTTTCCTCCTCACCCGTGCCTCCCGTCGCGGTCTCTCGAATCTTGATTCACCGCTGATAACGAGGCCTGGTGCATTAGCAAGCGCTGTTAATTCGTTGCTCGTACACGGTGCACTTGAACCGCGCGCAGGAAATGTGCGAGTTTCCGTTCTGTTGTTAATCAATTACGCTGCTTATCGAGCGTTAAGGGGTGGTGCGCGCCACGCAAACAATCTTCCATTGTTTTTTTGAAGGACAGGTTGGAGGAATATTATCCAGGAATATATACATATAAATCGACCAGAATTAACCCGTTCAACTCTTGGATCCCTTCATGTTCCTTTGTGGTAGGATCGTGTGGTATTGTGATTGTCCAATTGCTTCATCACTCAAAATTTCTCAAAGAAATCGCGTGTCTCTTAGCGCACAGAAATAAGATCGCCCTGAATACCTACAGAATTGAAACCAGCTCGCAATCAGTAACACGAAGCCGCGCGCAGTCACGTCAGTCCTGAATTCCAGCCAGACAATTTGGAAAAAGAAGAAGGATAGGATCTTCTGGAGCTCGACTTTTTCATCCCCCGGATCCGGGCCCAGCGATAAAAGCAGCAAAAGCCTCGGAAGCAGGGGGAGAGGGGACGCATCGGGAGCTCGGGAACGTGGCTCCGTTTCAAATAATACCTGGCCAGAGACGAGAGGCTGGGAGCGGCGAAGGGCCACGGCCATGGAATCGCAATACACCCCGTGTATACGTCAGCGCGAGCCACATACGGAATCACGACCGCCACACAACGAAGCAGATGTACTCTTTCACGATAGATAGCGATCAGGCACGGGTCTCGCGGCTTTATTCTTTATTCCGCGCAGGGAGTGCAGGAGAGGTTGGATCAGCCAGATAGAGGCGGCCAGGCGAGCATCCAGCGACGATAGGACGGAAGGAAGGAAGGAAGGAAGAGACACGGCGGGAGAGGGGAGGCGGTGAAATTTTCTCGTTTCACGTGGCTCACGGGAAGGAAAGTATGTCGACCGGCGTGAATTATGATAAATATCGCGACTGTGACGCCGCGATTTCAGGGGCCTCCCAAGCACACCCTTCACCTCCGCATTACATTTCCCGATCCCTTTCCAGGCCAACCGCCATGCATACCGAAGGATCCGCGCTGATCTTCCGGCGGCGAGGCGTGCGATCTATACCGTATGCCGGGCGTGTACGCGAGCTGACCTCCCCGATGTCAAATGGAAGGTCGTGCAGCTCATCGCGGAGAGCATCGAGAGTGGAGCCCGCGATGCATCGGTCCTTGTTAAGAGACTCGAGTGGAGGAGGCTTGTCTGGAACCGCGGGATCGTACCTTGATTTTTGATTGTGCACGATGGGGTTGCAGGGCAGGGTTATCAGACTGCTGGATTCTGATCGGTTGTGAAGACTCTGTGGTGATCTTTATGAAGATTCTACCTAATTGGGTGTGAAGTGTTTAAAATGTGTGGCCCGGGGCCGAAGGAGTGAAGAACTTGGGGTCCAGTTAGAAGTTTAGCAAGTGGCTCTTCAGCGGATAGCTTTGAAGTGGTTAAGGTTAACCCCCAGGAATGGCGCAAGTTTGGGAGCATTTGCAGTGGTCAGGAGAAAATTGAAAATTTTATTCAAGGTTTGACTAGGCTCTATACAAGCAGAGCTTCTTCTTGATCTACACCTACCTTCGTTACTTACAATTTCAATATTCTTTAAACCACCACTTAAAGTATCCAAAAAGTCCTCGCGCTAAAACCTGCATGTGTCAGTGGAGGCATCGACCCTCGGCCCCATCGCACATAAACCAAATAACCCGAGTGCCCCTCAAGCCCCCCCGGTAGAAGTCATTAAGCGAATTCCTTCAAAGAGACAGGAGAGAAAGAGATCACGAGATCGAACTGAAAACCAAAAAATGCCCGTTACGAGGAACGGCTTAATGCCGCCGCCCATTTCGCTATCTCAAAGGCTGCACCCTCCGCGAGGGGCAGGGGCGGGGAGCGTGCAGGAATGAGGGACGAGGACAGGCCCAGCTAGAGCAAAACAATTACCTACCCTTCCTGCTCGCCAGGGGCGCATTTTCACCCCTCGAAACGTGGGAAGGAAAGCCACCGTTTGAGGTATACAGACCTACCCCCTACAGAGCGTTGCGCGCGCGAGAGACACCGTGAAACTGGTCACGTGGGTGTGTGCCGGCCCCCCTCCGTACCCCGCCCCCCTCCCCCTTCACACGCACAGGCATTCCTCATCCTCTCGGCGGGCATTAGCACGACCCCATGGGAGCGCGGGGGTTCGTTTTATGGGCACAACACGACGGAAACGCGGTAAAACAGACAGGTGGAACGGAACGTGCACGTATACGCTCACGGTGACAGCCATGAAAGAGCGAGGGAGATCGATGTACCCCCGGCGGATACGTGTGTGCTGTGCGTGCGCGCACGGGGCGAGGTGAAAATCGCGGGGCAACCGGTTGCCGAGTGACTGGTTCTTCGAAAAATATATCGAAATGGTGATTTAAAGCGTTCTTTCCCTGTGCGGCTCTCGTTAATAGATAAATGAAGAGCCTTTGTAGGAAACACCAAAAAGTGCCAAAAATCAAAGAGTGACCCATGAAATCGCCTCTTTTTGGTCCCACGATTTTGAAACTGAATTTTCTGGTAAGCGATACCTTATGATGAGACATCAACCATACGAACTTTTCAAGTTGAGGTGGCAATTAGTTTCTCAGATATGGGAGGTCAAAGAAGTGAAAATTCGATGTACGGACTTTTATGTCAGTCCGATAATTTATACAATTATTCCCAGGGGTTTTGCTGACTGCTAACAACGAATTTGAACTTAGATTTTCAGAATTCATAATGGCCGACTCAATATGGTGGACGATATATTAAAAAAAGCACCCACTACACAAACATTTACCTATATGTACACAATTTTCATTTTTTCCTTTTTTTGCGAATTTTGAAAATCTAAGTTCAAATTCTTTAACATCCCATATCTCAGAAACGAATTGTCACCTCAACTTGGAAATTTCGTGTGATTGATGTCTCATCATAAGGTATCCTATGGCATAAATTCAGTTCCAAAATCGTGGGACCAAAAAGAGGCGAAAAAAGACCTCATTTTTGGATCACTCTTTTTCAGGAAAGAGAAAAACGTCCCTGACTTTAAGTTACTTACGAAATTTGATTTGTTTCGATTTCTAAATATGCCAAAGTATATATTTGGTCCAAATTCATGAAAAAAAGAATTGTATTTGTACATAAGAATGTGTGTGCCACCTCTTAATTGTAGAGAAAACTGAATGTGCCATTCATTTAAATTTGCAAACACTGTAAGTACCAATCCTGTTTGGCCCTAATTAATTAGCTCTTACATTGTTTTCTACACAAGTGGCGTTAGACGTACCAGCGGTACCATCTTCTATCACTATTGGTAACTTATATACAAAAGGAAATTGCATTAAAATTCTATACTATAACTAAATTCTATACTATATTTTCATTTTCTTTTTATTTTGGTGCTTATAGTCTTTTCTACAAGGACTTTTTAAACGTCCCCGGGCGAGCTATTAACCTCTTTAGAGCTAAATTAATTCACACGCGACTGTATAGAGTGTAATATAAAAATTATTCTCTGTACCTTCACGTGAACGGTGATTCGCTACAGCGAAGTATCAAAAGCAGCTACGCGGAGCTTCTCAAATCTGTTTACTAGGCCACGCAACGAGCTACGTTCCGTCAGAAACCATAAAACATTTGTGCAGAACTTCCCCCATCCTCGATAGAGTTCAGAATAGCAGGATGAAACTTCGGGTAACGCCTTTACCCTTACACTGATCAGCATTCCTCGTCCTCCCCAAGACGTAGCCCCGCGCGTGCAAAATTTACGCTGCAACTTGGCCATTTCTCCTCGCAGGCCAATCCACTCAGGACTTTACTGCGGAAAAAATGAACGAAGGAAAGAAATGAGAGGGTAACTCGCGCGCCGTCCAACTACAGCCGAGTGGTGACCCAAGGTTCTCCTAACAAGGCCCCCAAAAATGACGTTGTTTTACATTTACGCCTCATATCCGCGGATTTGCATAGCGAGTTTCCTGTCGCCCCGCAGAATTTCAATCTTTCTTCGAAAAGAATCGGGCGACTTTCGGCGTAGCCCGGGCATACGAGCGCGCGTACACGCAGCCGAAAAAAAAAGTGGTCAGACGCAGGTGAAACCGAGAGCGAGCGGGTACGGTTAACAGTTTTGTAAATTGAAATTTACGATCCTCCGTGGCTCCCTTATTCAGCCCTCCTTATCATCGGTTCAATGGCAGAACCATGAATAATTCAGCTCCCACGGTGGACCCAGGGCTGCGTGTTTCTTTCTACCATCGCCCCCCACCGTTCCCTGGTTTCTCCTCTTTTCCTGTGTAAATTAAACGCCGGCGACGATAATCGACGAACATTCCCTCTCGTCCTCCGGACGATTTCCGACGGGAACGTTCGGATTTCTGGGCCAGCTGTCGTCACGGCCGGTTATTAATGCTTCTGCCATTTGTACGTTTCGTGTCGGGACCGAGTCCGAACTGAATTTAAAGGGACGAGGACGTAACCGTGGATCGTTTAATCTCCCATGGACGAGGGGATTTCTTCTAACTGTACTTAAAATATCCGACATTTATGGTGCCGGGTCGTCGGACCTATTCGACGCGGCCACTCGAGGAGGATCTCTGCGTTATTTACAGGTTTCGGTGGAGGGACCATTTGTCTACGATCCATTCCAATCAATTCACGCCGAATTTTATGGTTGTCACGTGGATTGTCGTTCTCCTCTTCGGGGAAAGTGCAGGCAGAAAGGGTGTGACGTTTGTTGACGGAAAGGATGCTGTTTGTCACCGCCACGCTCAGCCCCCGTGTTTCGCGTATGACGGCGGAATCACTGAATGACGAATCGGCATGGACGGAAACCCTGATTTACCTTCCATCGAGTAGTCTTTCTTCTGTCATATGAACAAGTTTCAAAGAGTAAACTCTGCTCCATAAAGTGCGGAATTTTTTTTTAAAATAGAATACAAATTCTATTTAAGTGAAACTTCGGCATCATGTAAATTTTTTTTTAGATACCTACTGTCTTTCGAATTTGCCTGTGTGAGGGAAATTCACTCACGCTCCCCTCTTCTTCCTTCCTGCTCCAAATCAGTCACACCAATTTTAGAAAAACAAAAGTTGATCAATCGCGTCTGACACACTAGTGTCCCTTATTTTTCAACATCCTATTTTTTTTCTCTCACACCCTAGCATGGTTCCATTTCATAAAACATTAATCCCTGAAATAGTTTATTGGTTTGGATTTAAAGAATTTCCCAAAAATGGCGAGCCCCATCAAAATTATTTCAAATAATATAAAAAGAGCATTTAATTTTCTACAATAACGTGCAGACCTCTCTATATTCAAACGCTATTATCTAAAAAATGACTACTAGGACAAAAAAATTATATATACAGTAATTGTAGAGAATTGAATTCTCTTTTACTATTATTTGAAGAAAATTTCGATAGGTCTTACCATTTTTGAGAAACTCTTTTAAATTCAAAACATTGATGAATTCTAAACTTTAAGGCGTGTTCGGTACCCTTCTCTGTTGTCCGATTGCAATAAACTTTTTCGGTGATTATTTTTTTATGAAATGGAACCATACCAGGGGCTGAGAACATACAAATAAGAATTTCGTGCCGTATAAAGAAAGGCCACCCTACTGGCACGCGTTAAGGTAGCCTCACGCCCTTAGACTTCAGAGTCTAAAGTTTAGAACCGCCCTATATAGCCACTGTCACAGTCCTCCGTGTTTCCTGCGCCGTTTTTCACGCGTGCACGATGAATGTTTAAAGAGCAGAGGAGGGTTAATCGCCGCTACCCCATATTTCAAGCGCACCTTGCGACACATTGTTCTCAATAAAGGCCACAGGACACGCCACGAAGGAGGCAGCGCGAGCCACGCCGTGAAATGGTCGACCAAGAGCGACGGTAGCAGGAAACAACTGCAGAAATGACAACTAACGAATTTAAATGGGAGTCGGATAATCGGGAATCAGGGCGCGCAAGAAGCAAACAGCGCCAGCGAAGGGAGCAAATACAAGAGGGGAGGTGAGGGCAGTCGCATGAACGGAGCCAGACAAACGTGCACAGCGGAGGATGCAGCTGGAAATATAAAATTCTCGCCACGGCGTTGTATATTCCGGCATTTTTCCCCGCCGCGGGGTTAACGTAACTCGCGTATAAACAACGAGCGACGGTGAATTCAAATTCCCGTAATGGCTTGTCGAAAGGGTGGAGCGGCGGGGCTCCGAGGCGACGAGCGCAATCGACGAGTCGAATCGCCATATCTCTTCCAGCCCCGCGCGGTGATTTACGTCGAACGTATTAAAATGAAAATGTTATCGGCGCGAGAGAAATAGGAGAGGCAAGGCACCGGGACGGGGCCAGTAACAAAAGTCGTTAATAATAATCGCGTATCCGTTTCGCGATGCTTTTGTCGTCGCGATACAAATTTAACGTCGCGGACGCGAGCGGAACATCTTCTAGGGAACTCGCCCGACCTGCTCAAGATAGAGGACCGTTTATTACCTTGTATCCTATTCGCCATTACCGTGGAGTTTATGATCGGAGCGAATTCATGAATCAAGTCTGCTCGCCCGCCGCGCGGGGAAAAGTGCTCGGCTCGTTGTTCGCCAGATTTGTACGGGGCGTTTCGGAATTTAGAGAGCGCGGCGGGGAAGAAGGTGCAAGTGATCGTACGCGGGGTAGGGAGATCCATAATCGACGAGAAGCTTTTACTTTGGCACTGAAGGTGGAGGATTAGCGGAGGTGAGGATTGCGGAGATGCTACACCACTGCTCGGTCGCTTGTAAGTAGGTACGTCTTCATATGTACTTGGGGATAGAAAGATGGCAATGTTCTCTTGAGAAAACATAGTTGGAGTTGAACAGTGGCGGATTTAACCCTTCGTGGTCACACCTTCTTATAATCACAAATTGGTTACATGCGGTTCAGTGCACCCCAGCGTCATTTTTTGAGTTACCATTTTCGTATTTTGGAATCTTTTAACTTTTCAGTGATAATTCTACATTTGTAATAATTATACAATCATGGTCTAATAGTCTTTTTCTAGAAATGTAAATTTTTAAATGATAAAATTTTTTGTTGAAAATGAGCGATTTTCCACGGTTGTGGGAAAAAAGTGATTTTTAAATTTTTTTATTTTTTTTTTGCGATAAATCCCCTTTGGAAGTCGTAAAGGCGCGACATTTTAACACCCCGTGTGACCATGAAGGGTTAACGGGCGGCTGATAAGCAGTTGCCGCCTGAACTTCTGCCCAGAAGGCTCCCTAGGGCCCCATTTCAAAGAAAAATAAATTTTTGATTTTATCCAAACGCTATATTTTTTTCTGTACTGCTACACTTAGTTCCTGTTTAGTAAACAACCTCTTCATTTTCTCGAAAAAATGGGACTCTCAGAACGTTTGACACCTGGGCCTTTTTCCTTAAATTCGCCACTGGACTTGAAGATTCTGAAGGGCCTTAATATTCTTCGATGATTATGTGATCGAAAGTGTATTAAGGGGCTACATACGCCTAGGACTAAAAAAAAAAGCCGGGAGAACTTTAACTACTTTTTTCATTGAAAATATTTTTTAATGTAACAGTTGTGTAAATTTAATTCGTAAACTAAAAGGAGTGAATGTGTAATAGCAATTTCCTTTCAGGCATTTTATTCAGAACAGCTTCCGCTGTACCCAAAATATCACCGATAGTTTTAATCCAAAACAAAAAAATTCTCTTGAAATACATAAAAGAATCTAGTTTCGGTCGTAGCCGATTTTAAAAATATCAATTTTCGCACACTGGCGGCCATTTGAATTCAGATGTGTGATTTTGCAGTAAAAAAAACATGCTTTTTCAATTTACAAAAAATAAACTATGACGTTGAAAAACAAATCCTAAGAGAAAAACTAAATAATTCTATCAAAAACCTCTGTTCCAAATTTCAACTGAATCGCTTCACTATTTCTCGAGAAATATTGGTCATCGTTTTTGAAAACACAATTTTTAGAAAAACGCTATTACCTATAACATTAAATCTTCTTAGTTTTCGAACTAAATTTACACAATTATTACATTAAAGTATCTATTTTACGATGTGAAATTAGAAAATATTTTGATTAAAAAAAATTGTCTACCTAACAACTTAGGTACAAGGAAACGTTTTCAAAACGAAAATTCTGATTTTAATGAAACATTAGTGTGTGTGTAGAACATTTTTGAGTATGCAACGGGGATGAAATCCGCCATCAGTTATTGCGTTTTGCTCGTTTTTTTAATTCTCCATTTAATATTGCGTATTTCAATATGCCCTACATCTACATTCACACGAGGTTTCATTAAAATCAGAATTTTCGAACGAGTAACGTTTCCTTGCCATCCATCACCACAATCCTCAACTTTCCCAAGCACAAAAATTCGATTCATCGAGGGGCACAAAGCTTCTTAAAATCTTCGTGGACTCTATAACCAGCTGAGAATTAAGAATGATGGTGATCAACTGGCGGCCACAGGGTGAAAGCTTTGGGAAGCGAAAAGGAATCTTTCGCCGTGGCTGCCACACAACTTCAACCAGCGAAATCTCTTTCTCGTTTCCTCGCGTTCAAAGCTGCTTTGAACTTTCCACGAGCGAAATATCCGCCTGTTCTCGCGCGACGAACGTCGACGGAAGGGGATACCTGGGAAGCGGAAGTCGACGCTGGACGAGACTGTCTCTTTGGCATTCGAAACCATAAGAAAGGAAGTTCCTCCCTCGATCTTTCGATCTCATCGTTCTTTCGCCTTTCTCCTTCACCCCCGCGAGAGTCTCGTCAAAAGGGGTACACGTCTTCTTCCGCGCGACTTTCTCGCGCTTTCACCGGCGAAGAAGAGCCTTGACACAAGGGAGGTGCGACGATAAAGGAGCAACCGGGAGAATTCATCGACTCGACTACGGGGAATCTTTTTTCCACCCTCTTGGAGACGAGGTTATTTCTCGCGCAAGCTCGCCACCCCCCGCGACGCAATCGTCTACTTAACTTCACGGTGTCGCGGTCTTCCGGTGGAATACAGCTGAACGCCCCAAGATTACTGTAACTTTGTCCCGTTTCGTCGTTGCACAGGGCGGTATCGATTGCACTTGCGAAACGCCGCTGCCGTGAACTCTAAAGCAGCGAGTAGCGGAGAGTTTTACGGTAAATCGATGGGGTAGGTAAGATTTCGAAGGACAGTGTCCCTTTTAAAATTCTCTACTTCCCAACGCCGTACACAATTTATTCAAATTGTTGCGCCAATCTTTACTTAAGGAGGGAATCTTATTTTCACGGCTAAAAAGATAGCAAAATTTGGCAAATTTTTTTTAAGAAACTTGCCATTCGATTCAACTGAAATTTGGACCATGTTTTTATGCATCATTGAAGAAGTTGCAGTATTTTTAATAATAATTTTTAATAATAAATATAGGAGTTATACATGATAAGTTATATATTTCTAATTTTAAATTTAATTGAATTGATTTTTTTTTGTTATATAAGAAAATTGGAGAATTTTGATAGCAAACATTAAGGTATGATTTGAAAACTCTCCACTCTCCGCAATGATTTTTTTTTATTCTGGTTCATCAAATTAAAGCTACATATGTATAAAGTAAAACGCTGTTTCATTTTTCTTTGCGCAGCGTGATTGTCGATCATGCATAACTTCTATATTTATTATTAAAAATGACTAGAAAAAAAACTGCAACATCTTCAAAGATGCATAAAGACATGGTCCAAAGTTCATCGACTTCGAAGCGCTAGTATTTAAAAAAAAATCCCCAAATTTTGCTCAGTTTTCAGCCTCAAAAATACGATTCCCTTTTAAGATCCTAAAACCTCGGACACCTAGATTCCTACACTCCTCGACACCCAGCGCAGAGAAATTTGTCACGGCTACTGATCCCAGCAGTATAATCCATCACAAACCTCCCTGGACAAACGTTCACCTCCCTGCACGCGCGAGTACGCAAATCGTGAATCGTTTATCACCTATCCAGGCTAAATCTACGCGACGTCGTTGCGAGTTGCCGCGAAAAAGGCACTTGTCCGCTGGAAAATAACGCTGCGCGACGTCACTGGCTGTTTTGCACGGGAATCATACTTTCCGGACACAATTCGACAGGGGCGACACACACCGCTCTCCCCGAGGTGCATCATTTTCAGCGATTAAACGGCGTGCCCAGGCTAAACGCCCTTGTCGATCGCGATTAACGAGCGTGTACTTTTTACTCCCCGCTATTCTTCCAGCCCGTTTCGCGGCCGCGGTTACCGCGCTCAGATGATTCTCCGGTGCGGTCGCTTTTACAGCGGCGGTTATAGGGGCGAAGGGAAAAGGCGCGCAATACGATAAACGCGAGCGTGAGCTTGGACGGGTGCTGGAAACGTGTTGCAGTATCTTTTACACTTTTGTTACATCCACGGATCCTAACAGAATATTCAAGGAGGCATAAAAGGATTTCACGAGGAATCGTGTGCGGATGGAAACTGTGCCAACAGCGTGAAGAGAAGGACCTGACGCAGGTTCCTCCTGACAAATAGCAGGAAAGGAGATGCATAGAGTGTTTCGTTTTAGTACACAAATTGATGTATCTCGAGGAAGAGCGTTGAATGTGGGGAAGCTTTGCTGATGGTGGTTGAAGAAGATTGAGGACACCGTGCGAATTTTTAAGAGGAAGATCAATAGTGGCTTTAAACGTTACTTCATTTGCGCTTTGCTTTTGCAAAGGAAGTTTGAGCTTAGCACTGGAAATTATTACGAGCTTAAAAGCGAGTTGAAAAAAAAGGGAATGAATTATTTCTGGCCAACCCTCTCGCCTACCGGCGATGATACCGCCGAAAATTAACCAAGTAGGCAAAAGTCGGGGCGCGCTGGATTTAAAATTCAAATCGGCTAACGTGGAACGCGTGGCGCATGGGGTGGCCTCCACTCTGCCACCCTTCGCAGATTTTATGGTGCAAGTAACGCGAGGAACGTGCGAGGGCGTTTCAAGTCTGGCGATAATATTTCTCTGACTTCCGATAGGAATCCTGTGCGCCCCATGCTTGTGAAATTTATAGATTTCAATGTCGCAATGCAGCCCCCCACTTTTGTATCAATCGCCGCGTCATGAAACATCGATAAAACCGACGTGAACACTTGTTTCTACACGGTTGGGTCTCTTTGGCAGTTAAAAGGGCGACGAAAAATTAGCAAGCAGTTGAAACACGGTCCGAAATGCACACGCTGACCGCATGTCGCGCTAGTTCCCTTTGACCACAATTTACGCGCGCGCGTGCCCTCGTTCGATCGGCCCCGTTAGTTCATGGGTAGGCCCCTGGGTTGCGTCACACTTCCAACAAATCGCGTCCGCGGCGCTGCGGTTGCTCGAAGTTTGTTGCGGCTCTTCGCGGCTCTTTACGACTCTTCCAGGCTCTTTAACTCGCCAAGGAGGGCCGCCATTATACAGGGAAAGTTTGCCCACGAGAGGGAGCTAAATAAAAGTCGCGCGGCACTTATCTTCTTATGTGGGCGAATAAAAAAAGCCGGCAGCGGCGGCGTGCCCGTTAATTAAGATGCCGTCTCACGCGTGCATGCTCGAAAACTAATTAATTACGGGACAGGGAGCCGGTAAAGGCTCCCGCAAGTTTCCGTAGTTCTTGTAATTAATTACGGGCCGCTGCTCCCGAGATGGACCAAACGGGGTGGTTGAAAAAGAAACCGGTGTCGCCGCGCGTCGGCCGTTTTCCGGATAAGAAACACCGGTGCTGGGTCCCGACAGAGGGTCTCCACCCACCCCTGACGGCAGATCAAATTCGGTCGACAGTGTCAACCTGACACGCATTCACCGCGCGACAACACACGCTGACACGTGTCCTTCCGGTTGACGCGCGGCAGATGTTGGCTGCGCGTGTCCCCCGAAGACAGGGAAACGAATGGGGAACAGGATTCTGCGTCTTCGATCGAGGGTGCTGACGACTACTCTGAAAAACCAGTTCCATGGAAGCGTTTGACAATCGATGTCGAGATTGTCGAGCCACGAATTTCCACCGCGGAGATCTGCTCTGGGCGATCTAGCCTCCGCCAACCGCCGAATTCGCGCCACCGGTCCTCCCATTCTCGCCACCCCTCTTCTTATTTTTATCGCATCTAAAATGCAAGCCAGAGGTCGGTCGGCGCCGCCATCGTGAGAACGCGGCCGGAAGGAAACGTTTTTCGAGCACCGCGATCGCGGCGAGGGATCATCGCCGCCACGGAATGGGAAGACTAAGGCTGGCGAGATTGAGCAGGAGACGTGGGGTGCATTTACATAGGTGGCAAACAATGCTGGGAGGGGGGAAGTTTCAGAGGGTTCTCTGGGGGATGCTTCCCTGGCCCTTAAGAGTATCTGTGCTAGTTTTTTAGACGTCCTTTTGCGTCCAATATTGCACAGGGTGACTCATACGCGGAGGAGCAATTGCGAAACTAATGGAACAGTACGCGCACAGTGGTGGCCGCTGGAAGATTCGAAAGATGTAGAACACCAGTGCCACGATTCAATACGAGGAAGCTATGCGGCTAACTCTGTGGCGCAAAAAGTGACTGGCAAGTGGCAACTGGCTAGAAAGCGCAGGCAGGAGATAAGAGACTGTGCCGATGTCTAAGTCATTGAAATACTTTCCAATGATTCCAATACGGTCTGATATAACAGTTGCTCCCAACAACCCTTGGACACCGGACAGGCAAAACTTCCAGCGGCTGGGTTAATTAACCCTTTCGGCACGGTGTAGTAGCAGGAGAAACTTAGCGGGACCATTTTTGTCACTCATCACCAGTAAAAGTAACCTAACTCCTTAACGACTCACTGAATTTTAAAGAAACGTTAAAAAATTACCACCTTTTTATGGTTTTATTTTACTATTTTTATATTTTATTATTTATATGTTTATAAACTTGGACGAAACATTTTTTTTCGAAAAAAGTTTTTATTTTTGTATATGTTTATAATAAGAAATTATTATAACCAGGTACGTGATATTAAGTTCGTAGTAGAAAAAAAATGAAAATTCTAATAAATCAATATAGTACATAAATAATGTAAAACATAAATTAAATTCCAAAAACTGGATGTCATAAAAGGTAGATGTTCTTCAGAATGTGTCACTAATCATACGGTTACGATTCTATCAAACGTAATATTGAGGAGGTGGGTCTTAAGAGGGGATTCTCGTGTAAAAGCTCCTGAAATTTATGATTTAAAAAAAAAAACTATTGTTATAAGAATATAATGTCAATATAAAGAATAATATGAAAAAATTATCTAAGGAAAAAAATTACTTTTTCTTTCCAACGCTGTAACTTTTTCAATTTTCCATTTTTTTTCTTTAAAGTAGACCAATCCCAGCGTAAACTATCTCACTTTAAGAAACCTCTATCTTTTTTGCAATCAGATGACTATGATAGGTGCTACACATCCCGCCAATAGGAGTTACATCATAGAAGAGATGGACAAGAATCCACAATAATTAATAAATAATAAGGATCGACATAAAAAAATATTTTCTGCAAGTTTAAAGATGCCGCATTATATACCAAAAGAGTTAAATCCAATATGACCGACGGTTTTGTCAAAAAATTCTTCAATATCAGTTACTTTTGGTGCTGTTAGGCGAGAATCCCTCCTTAAGAGGTTAATTTCTATTCATATTTATTGATTCGACATCAATACTAGGTTAGGTTTTAAATTAGGTTAGGTTGATAGGTTAGGTTGTAGAGCAGCAGTTATCCTGAACCTCGCCTATTCGCCATTATTGTTATATTTATAATCGTAAAGGTGCAATAAAGACATTTAACAATTATAATGAAAAATACTGAAAGGTTTAAATATTATTTTTAAAATAATTTAACGACATTCGCCCACCGGAGATATCCGTCACACCGAAAGTGTTAATCGGAAGTTTCGACTTTCTCACGCGCCTGCTTTGCCACGAGCATCGGGCGGAAACCTGCGTTTTTAAGTCCAGTGCCCTCACTCTCCTTGTTAATCGGGAAAGGAACACCCCAATTTATGCAAATTACGGACGGGCCGATCCGGCAGCCACGAATTCGAGGCGACGCACAAATTGCGCGCACCTCCTACGGGCGGACGCGCCCGGGGCCCATGAAATATTCAACACCGATTCCTAAGGATAGTCGTAACATCCGCGGCTATAGTTTTATATGATCGCGCTGACTTATACGGGCGAAGTTTCGCGACGCGACCGGCCAAGACGACGTCTCCAAACCGACGTCGTCGTGCCCCTCTCGCCCCGCGTCGGCTACCGACGCCACTGCACGAACCCGTAGATATTCTTTTACGAGGAGACCTGCTAGCGCCTTCGAGGCCTGGGATTTACGGTTATTCGGTTAAAAACAAGTCCGCGGGGGCTGGAACGGTTTCCCCGCATCGACGGTGAAGCGCGTTTTCGAGCTTCCGTTCAACCCGCGCGAGCAAAAAGCCACCGCGAGATAATAACCCGCGGAGTCCCGTTGACTTCCGAGCGTCGCTGACAAGCGAGCTGTCCCGGGCTGGACCGAGGCTGCGGTAATGGATCGAACCGTGGACTTTTCGGAAATAACACGATAAACGCTTTTGCGGTTGAATATTCGGGGTGGATTTTGTGTTCTGTTGGAAGGTTACCAGTTTTTAGGGGTTTCGAACGATTTCTGGGGGTGGTTTGTGGCTGTTTGTTGGGCGACTTGAGGAGTCCGTCGAAGATCACTGACACGGGAGAATGTTTGAGAGAAGACATTGTAATTTCGGGAATTGATGGGCTCACGTCATTGGAAAACAGTCACATGCCACATATGCATAAATTTTCTTTCCTTTGTACCATTGATTGAGGCATTGAGAACAAAAACGAACTAGGGGAAAGGACCCAATTAATGTCACCATAAGCTGTTTTACTTAAAATAACGAATAAACCTTGTGAAATGATACCAACATAAAAAAATTTAGCATACAATTGAAACTGTTATTTATTCGATACAAAAAACAGCAGTTAATTTTTTCTTCGTTAATTTGGATAAGACGATCAGAAATTTTAAGCGGATATTAGGAGAGTGATAACGATGACTTACTTACTAGCGAAAGAGAAAAGAAAGCTTTAAAGAAATTGCTGTAATTGTAATATTTAAACTTTAAGCTGTTAACATAACAAAATATAATGTTTTAGATAATATATTTTGGATGAGAGTGATCGGTACAAGCGTTTCAAGCATTTTGGAATTACTGTCATAGCAGTAGTTGCTCATGTGCATGAAACGGTATAACTTTAAAATGAGATAAACAGTATTTGGTTCGGTGGTAATAATTGGGGTGTCAGTAATTCCATCGACCTTGTTTTAAGGGTGACAGTAATAGCTCCGGACATATTTCTATTAAATCAATGAATTTATAAATAAAAATAGAGGGTTTGAGAGTCACAAACATTTTTTTCTTCAACTAAACATATTAAGTAATAATGAATAAATAGAAAAACTTATACTTTTGACCAATAAATACAAAAACTATACAATAATGTCAGAGTTAATTCTTAAGGTGACAGTAATTGGGTCCGTTACCCTAACCCACATTGAAAAAAATTAATTCTTTCTATTTTATAAATCGTACCACATAAATTTTTCAACGATTAATGAATAGAAGCGACATTTAATGGTAAAAATATCAACTAAATGCGAAATGAGAAACAGAAACAAAACCTTTCGAGCTTACATCCTATATTGTGCGTGCTATAAACATTGAAAATAATCAAGGATGAGTGATATAAATTGTTACCACTTTTTTAGTACAGCCTATTGGAATACATTACTGCTACTATATAACACTATTTCGCAAAAAGTGTGAGTTAGTCCTTTTTTTATTTTTATTATTTTTATTTATTTATTTATTGAAATCCTGATTTAGACTAGTCCCTTTTTGTCCTCGCTGCCTAAATTCGTTCCTGCAATGTAGTGTAACTCCCCCACCTCCTAATATACATAGAAGCAAAACGGTAGCATGTACCTTTTTTCCACTGGGCCCCTCAATTTAAGAAGAAACCTATAAGCAAATGCAGTATGAACCTCCAGTCTTTAGCCCCAACTTATAAACAGTTAAAAACTTCTTCAACGAACCAGTACAACCAGTACAACATCTTCCGTCCCCTTTTTGTTGCGAATTCTCTCCACGAAGTTCCGGCGAGCAATTACCAAACACGCACGGGTAAAGGGTAACAAGAACAACGAGGTGGACGTCGCAAGCGACGGACGAAGTATCGAGGCTCAGGAATTATTCCTCGAAGACGAGGCCAGAGTTCCCACCAATCGCCCGAAAACGCTTCCTCCTCCCCAGCGCGGATTACTTTACGACTTTCGGATACTTCGCGGAGCAATAGAGATGAAATCTGCCTGTTATCGACAGGCGTATTCCGATCAGGCTGAGGAGAGGGGGACGGTGGGTTGAGCAAACGATCGATCGATCGTCGACCTGTCTCCCTAATAGGCGGGGAAGGAGCATGGCAAAGGACGATTCGTTTCACGCCTCGACCTCGCCTCGTCTGGTTATTTAAGCGGGCGGCGAGCAGGGAATAAAAGTGAGAGGGCCGGAGGGGAGAAAAAAGGAGGGAGGAGTAGGACGGAATGTCTCTAGGCAGGCGCCTAGCGCACATCCTCATTTAAATGAAATAAATCTTGTTACGAGTAATTTTCGTGTGGCTGACGGGGCCGGGCGACAGCAAAGAGACGAGATGGAAAAGGGCCTTTTAAGCCGCTGCCCAACCGATGCGAGACAAATGAATTCCGTTCCGTCCGCCGAAAGGACCCCTACGTCGCGACAATGAACGTATCGTTGCATACTTTCCAGCGAAACTGGCCGATCAAGACGTCCATTGTACCCGGACTCGCTCGCAGAACGACCATCCCGGCCGTGTTTCCAGCAACTCGGAACTCGATTAAGGCCCGCGAGCGCTGCCTGGCGGCCGGGGGCAATTAGGCGGCAAGTTTGAATTTGGTTTCGCCGCTATTCAATGCTCGAATGGAACGGGCTTAGCCGATCGAAGCGGGTACATACCTTGCGCGTTAATCTCGTCAACCTGTCTAATTATTATGGCGGATTGTTTGAGGGGATCTTGAACACGTGACAAGTAGTATCTTCCATCTAAGAAGTTTAGTCGTTTAACTCCTAACGACGTGTCACGAAATGTCCACAAATTCCACGGCGGGTATTAGAGTTATCGCGGAGCGTAATCTCGGCGTACTCGAGGAAATTGTGACGGGGCACAATCGGACCGACACCTCGTGAGTCATTGCGCTTAATGAGCGAGGGGGGGGGGGGGGGGGGAGGTCGGGAAAAATGTCACCTTGTATGCGTTATGTGGATGCGTTAAATCGGAGACGTTGTAAACAAGATAAGGACGGATTTCAGTACCCAACGCATAGGATTCTTCTGGTGATAAGGCGACATGCGGATGGTGGAACAATTGGGTGGGGAGGGTGAGTTTGTAAATCATTCGCGTTGGATGGCGATAGGGGTGTCCAATTAAAAGAATTTCTGCGGCCCGTGACGACCATCGCGGTGATCGACGCCCGCAACTTATCTGTTCGGGAGGATCGGTATTCGTGTGGCTCACCTGAGTCGATAAACGAAGCGTTTTCGTTATCGGGCAACGGATATTCCTGTTAGTCCTAATAGGGTTCGATAGAGCAGATAAAGTAAGCGGCTTAACGGTCTGGTTGTAAAAACGCGATAGCCGACGCGAAGCACGCAGGCTAAAGAGTCTTCGCTCGCGGTTCTAATTCGCGGCTTTGCTGTCGTTAGGCGATAAGCTCCTCCGAGGTGCCAAAAATAATAGCGAAGAGGTGGGATATTCCGCTTGGAAATTAATAGAATTATGAAACTCGGGGAATAGAAAACGATTTATAGAGAATTCGTACGAGAATAGTAGGAGAGACTTGCTAATATCGTACTAACAAGGAAGATTCCGAACCCGGAAGTTCAAAAAATTCTGAAACTTTCTGAATATGTAGGGGATTTTCTTCTGATTACAACGCAATTTTTGTTTACTGCCCAAATTCACTCTAAGGGAGTGTAATTGACCCCTGAAAATTCGGTTATTTTCCGATTTTGTGTTATAACTCGTGAACTGTAAAATAATTTTTTAATCAAATGATAGATCTAATTAAAAGAAGTTTTGTCGTGAAACTTTTTTTTTACCTCTTACAGTTCGCGAGCTACAACACAAAATCGGAAAATTTTCTGGGATTAGTTTTATACCCCTGCGAGTGAATTTGGGCAGCACAGAGTTTCAGAATTTTTTGAATTTTCGGATTCAGGATGTTCCCTTGTAAGTCAACTAAATCATATCTCAACAATTTCTCAATAATTAATGAATATAAACGACATGTAATTTTAAAAATATCAAGTACCTAAATACGAAATGAGAAACAGAAACAAAACCTTTCGTGCGTGCTATAAACATTTAAAAGAATCAGGGATGATTGTTTCAATTTTTAACAGATTATTTTATCTGATAATAATTAAAAAATGCAGTTTTATCCTGTAATTTTGTATTTCTCTAAAAGCTGGTTTATCGTAGAATATTTTACATTCATTTTATGTACATATTACATTTATTATAAAGTTTAAATTGATATTTATAAATAATTTGATCATATTTCCTGAATCGTACCACTGCAATCGTATCTACCAGTACGATTTGGGAACTTACATGTTATACACATAGGTTACTACCTTTATTACTTGGCTTTGCCCGAAATTTAGATTCCGATTTTATAAAAAAAAAAAATTTAATTTTTTTTGAAAATGGTGACTTTCTTCTGGAGTAGTCAGACATAATGAGCTGAGGCTCGTTTCGTGATTCCAGAGTTTATCGTTCTAAAGTTTTTAGGCGACAGGCAAACACACAAACATATAGAAGCTTTATGCTATATATATTAAGATGTACAATTTTTATAATTGCGTATTATGTGTTGAATGTTTCTTTATTTGTTTTTGATATACCTATGTGTATAAACGATTCCGTTTCTCATCCATATTTTTATAATTATTTTCATTCGAAAATTTACTATTTTTACAAGAGATACGATTTAGAACACCGGTTGCCTAAATCGTACCTTTTACAGTATGTCACAAAAAGATTAACAACAAATTAATTTGACCTCGACAAAGGGTTAAACATGTAATAATATGTGCTTAAAACATCAAGCAACACTATCTAATAATAAACTTGCGTTCAAATTAGTACCAAATACGAAACATAACCTAAAATATCTTAAGTGGTACGATATTGAGTACGCAGTCGAGCGTACCGTGTTTTGACTCGACCAGGTTCTAGGCATGCAGCAAGTTTATTTGACGATTAACACTCCCATCGAGCTATCTACTCAATGAACCGATACGTCTGCTTAAAGGAAGTAATTCTTCTACGTCAGTTAAAGCAGAAAAGGAGCTCGATCTTCGAGGGTCGAGTCACCCTTCGAAATTCAAGCAGCGGGAAGAAACACCCTCCGCAGTATTCCACACAATTCCAAAGTTTCACAATTTTCATTAAAATTCCCCCGTAAGAAATCGTCCTTATTGAACCAAGCCGCTGCGCAACACGAGTCAAAGAATGGCTACAGCGCGACCTTAGAGTATTAAAGGCAAACAAAATCCGACCCGGCCCGCGAGCCAACTCCCATTCAGAGCGTCCTTCAAGCCCACGAAACTTCTTACGATCGGGAGTAAACACCCAACAAACGTACCGAATCTATAGAAACGGAGCGGGGAGATTTTTTAGGGCGGCTCGTAAACGCGTCCCTTCGCCAGCTTTTTAAAAAGAGGGGGGTTCTCGTTGAACCCTCGGCGTCTCGAGTTCCTCCCGTCTTTCAAGCTGACAAAGCGAATCGATCACGCCAGTGTTTTCGCCCGGCGACTACACCCCGTGCATCCCGCGGAGGCCTACTTTCCCCGGAATTTTACCAAACTTTTCACTCGCAGAGTTCCTTGTTTCTCGATCTTCCCGAGGGGAGGAAGGGTTCTGCGCGCGAGCACCTCTGCCGAGGAAAAAGGCGGCCCGGTTTTCGGGGCTCAATTCGAGTAAGGAGTGCGCGGGGCTTCCCCGCCGGCGGAGCAGCAGCGCCGAAGGCCCTCTAGGAAGAATCGCGGCGAGAGCGATCGTTGCGATTCCGCCCGAAGATTTTAGGAGCCGGAAACTTCGCGGGGATTCCCCGCTTGTGTACTTTTCGACAGTCAAATCCGACGTCACTCTGCGTAATTGGATATTACATACGGAAAAGCGGGATACTCGGCAGATTCGAAGATTGAAAATGCCCTGGATTGGATTGCGAGGAGACAGCCTCAGACTTCACCGCCTCTGAGAGCAAGTTTCAATTATGCGCCGAGATAGACTGTAATTATCGGAACGAGTTTAAACTTCGCCTGGATCGGCTGGCAAGAAACGCTGAATTTTCAATTTCCATCGATTAGCGAGCGGGTAGTTGAGGTGCGTAGAACTAACGGGGGGAAAAAAGAGGCAGGAACGTGCAGACAGTGGGCTGGAAATCATGGCAGCCGGCAATTTGTTTTCCGACTTATTGATTGGACTTCACCTTCACGCTAGAAAGTTAACATGCTGTAACGACGGGACTACACGAGGCGAAATTAAACGTCAACGATACTCCCTCCCTGCCCCAAGAAATTACCCAGATCACGGCATAATTACAGACAGTTCGCCCGAGCTGGCTAGCTTAACTTTATAACCTAACAAGCGGCATGCAGCTCGACAAAACGCCACTTCCACTTCGTGGGCTACACCGAATCGATGCGAGTCGTTGCGCCGCTACACCGGCCAATAATGCCCTTAAAGGTTCCCTAATATCCGTGCCACGATAAGGATGCATCAAAAGTGTAATCAAAGCCATTTCGAAACGCTCCGTTTGTGCTACTCGTGGCGTTGCTCCACTTAAAACAGAGCAAGAAACACTCCAGACACTCAACCCCCCGCCCCTGCCGCGCGTTTACAGCACTTAAAATCGCCAGACGCTTTCGAATTCTGGCCGATAACAGAAACAGAAGCGCCAGACGCTGCACCGTCAAGGTGCACTTCAAAAGAACCGCCAAATTCGTTAATAGGCAGGGTTATCGCGGCAACTTCCGTTTTATTTATCGTTTACAATCGGGTTGGGATTTTAGTGGAGTTTAATAGAGTGGTGCGGTGATTGTGAGGTTGATTTAGTTTCAATAAACTAAATTACCTACTGTATTTTAAATTAACATTATTTATTAAATTAGTAAGTGGTACGAAACCGTGTATAAACTGAAAATGACACTTCTTTTTAATAATTTCGCTTTGTCAACAAATTATTATTTTAAAGAACTGTAACTTTGTTTAATAACTCTGTTAACGCTGTTTGAAAATTCTGGGGAGTATTAATACGAGAAGCTCCAGTGGAACTTTGGAAATCGAAGAAAACCGCGAAAATGTGAGTCACGTGTCAGTGTGGGTTGGTTCTCTTTTTTTTTCCAGTCGCTTTCTGGTCGATTTCAGACAGCTGCTTGAACTGTTAAAGGTCTTCGCGTTGTTTCGTGGTGGTAAATGCGGTGAAAGAGAGGCTCGTGAATGAGGAGGTCGATACTTTGCGAGAAACCCGCAAAGTATTCCGTCGGCGCGCTTCGAAGTGTCGCTTTCTTCGATTGGATAGTTTGAGGGCATGGAACTTTGTGCAGGTGAAATTTTTCTGTCCAATCCAGACGGTTTTTCGTTGTTTTTACATGCGCTTTGGGGGAATCACTTTTCGAACATCGAGACTCGTTAATCCAATTTGATAGAAATAGAAAGTTTTGGAGTGATTGAGGTACTGCTGGGTATTTGTTTGAATAAATGACAATTGTCAGAGAAGTGAGAAAGGTGTGACAGGATTCCGAATTATTCAATAGTGTGCCTGCTTCTTGAATAATTTCAAGAACATTTCTTAAGAATTAAAATATATTTCTGGTATGACTTTGAGTTTGGCGAAACTATAACGAACAATTGTAGTTGAATTCTATTGAAATTCACCTTGCAAAGCGGATAAAGCAATCACTAAACATTTTGCATGTAACAATTCAGGGAAATGGTAATAGAAAATTGATTGGAATTTAGAGTGGTGCAATAGGTGCACAAATTAAAACACCAATTAAATAATATCAGAAAGGGTAGCCATATAATGAAGATTGACTGACAGATTTCTTAAAAAGATTCTTCTCCTTCCTGGCACTGTCTGATTACTTATTAAAACTCTAAAAAGTTAGAATTTATTTGCGAAAAATTTGTCCATAAATTATTGATATATAAGTAATGATGTCTATTATCATTTTTTATAAATATAATGGTGAGAAAGAAGCTTGACATTAATATTTTGATATATACATATAAATAACTCAACATTAGAATTATCATGTATTTCTATTATGTCACATTTTAAACTTTCCCTCCAACAGCTACTGTTTTTGTTATTATCACTTTCATTTCAAATAAATATTTAGTTGACCTCTTCGGAGCAACGAACTCGCGAAATTTAAAACACCAACTGATTCCCGCGGCTCCAATTGTCTCTCTCTCTCTCATTTCACAAACTTTCGCCAAATAATCACTAACCAGAATATGCACCACCCCCTGAAACTATTTCTCCCAAAATTTCCCATGGAACTATTAAAAACTAATACACCCCTGAAATCCACCCTCACTGACAAATCACTCGCCAGACTAAAATCTCTAACACCGTATACTTTGAAATGAAACGCCGTGCGTATTTCTGCAAAAACTACCCCTGTTTTCCTCATAAATCTCTCAGAGCTACCAATTGATTCGCATTCACTCCGAGAGACTCGCGAAAATCCACAAACAAGCATTATTCACCATACAAGTAACAAATAGTATTTCCAGTGTCACGTGACGTGACTAATCTTCCCCCGTTAAAAATCGCAACCTCAAAAAATTATTTTCAATCCACCCCGTTCCCACTCGCTGATCGTCTGAATTTTCCATGGAAACGCGTCTGACGCGCGCTGCTGCGATAAACAGTAGAGCAGAAACAAAAAACTCACCGGTGTGTACCGGCTAACGATGCTCCGCGCCACGCGAACTGCTTTGAAAGAAAGGCCAAGTTGCGAGGGAGGAGAGGACCCGCCGGGCAGAAATCCACAGCAGCCGTTTGGGAGATGTCACCGTCCACGATCACACTTTTTTCAAACGCAGTTATTGTCGCGCGTCACTACGGTAGTCGCCCGTGACTCGGACGTGGGCAGCGGTGAACCGGCAACGATGCTTACTCGAACCGCGAACTTTGCGGAACGTCGCAGCGCGTATTAGTGGTAACGTGGAACTTTGATACTGAACGCGAGTAACCCGACGTGTAGTTGTCGCGCGACAATCGAATCCGTGTGCTCGACGACGCGGTGCGTCCGTGCGTACGACCGTTCAGCTCGGAGTCTCGCGCTCAACTGGTCTCCGCTCGTTCGCGCGGATTTCACGTCGGCCAATCGGCGGCGAGACTGCGCGGCGCGGTGCGGCTGCCTCGTGCGTATCGTACCTTAGGTTTAACCCCCCTCTTATCCCTCTGCAACCCCTCGCTAACATTAGGTCCCGCGGAAATATGACTCGTTATACTTTGGGAATCTTTTCATTAGATTTGATAGAATCTGATAAGAATGGACGAGTTCGATGTTTACCCATGTTTTTATTTTTTACGAGGTATTCGTGAGGGTGGGGCTGGCTTAACAGTCGTTTACCACTTTTGTTTTCTTTTGTTTCATTTTTATTATTATTAGTATTCGTTTTTAGTGGTCGTTATTGTGGGAAAATAAATGTGAAAATTGGGATTGTTCTACTATAATAGAATAAATGCGAAAGTGTGTTTGGATGTTTGTTACCATAGGCGTCCGGAGGGGGATGCAAAAGGGGCAGTTGCCCCACCCTCCTGGCGTTTGAGAAAAGATCGCTTATTTTTAAAAACTGAACTTTATTAAATTTATACTAATGAAGTGAATATTTCTAAATTTCGGATTTAAATTTTTAATTAAATTTGCACTACAATATGAGTTTAAAAAAGCAAGCGGACTACTGGTTTTTTCATTACTGTATTTTTCTTCACCGATACTTCAAAGTTGCCCCCTTCTGGAAAAAAGTCTACGGACGCCCTTGTTTGTTACTCAAACACATCGCAACTACGCAACGAATCTTTCTGAAATTTTGTATAGATGTAGTTTAGGACCAGGAATAACATATTGGATACTTCTTATCCCAATTTTTTTTAACTAATCTGGATGAAATTTGCCGTAATTACTAGAATCTTGCGGAAAATATAAGCTACCATGAAATCTGGACCCGTCCCCATAATTTCACCCTCTTGACACTCTGTGACAATCAAAGTTTTACCCAGGCAAGGCCATGTACTTTAAGCTAGCAGTGTAATAAATTAGAATTTGAGGAAAGACTGCAGTATGAATATTTTTAATAAGCTTCGCCGTAATAAACCAAATTTAAAAATAAACAAAGTTGAGGCACGAATTGGGCAAGAACAGATTTGAATTATAACGTGAAGGTAACGTATGTCTTGCTACGAATAGTATTGAAGACAAATATTATTAGTTATTTTTTAGTATCTATTTGATGAAAATTTGGTTTTTTGTACGAGATAAAGTTTTATAATGAGGCTTTATTTGAAAGAATGTACCACCTTCTGCTCATTGTGTTGACCATGAAATGTCTTTTTTTATTACGCCTACTTCTATTTTTATCAGAAAAGTGGCAAAACAACTGCTAATATATTTTCATTTTTAATAAAAACCTTCATACCGACCTAATATAATAAACTTGGGTTGTTAAATACAAGGATTTCGAAGATGTATGGGTTTGTACTGTACCTATTGAAATTTGTCCGCTATCGTCCCAAATATTAGCCTCACCATTTCAAGATCATGAAATCTGTTCTTGAAACAGGCAACAAATTATATCTATGATTAATTGATGAATAAAGTAATTTGTATTTTAGTTTCTAACAATTTCCCTCTGTGCATTTATATACTTGCTAATTTTGACGAAAAATCACAAAAACGTGGTCACAAAAATATGAATATTTTCGATTAATTAACATATTCTCATAGTAACAACTGAATTTCATCCTTCAACATCATTTACTTTATCACAAACCTCCCTACTATCAACTATGATTATTTATCACCCTGAGACGCACAACTTCCGAGTAGAGTTCCCCATACAGCACACTCTCGTTGCAGCAAAGTCGCAGGATCGTTGCAGCAACACTACAGGAATGTTGCAGCAACATTGCAGGAACATTGCCGCAATACTGGCGCAACGTTGCATCAACATTGTGAAAACGTTGCCAAATGTTGCCGTAACGTTGCAGAAATATTGCAGGAACGTTGTCGTGCAATATTGCAACGCAACATTGATGCACCTATGCAGCAATAATTCTATGTCCGCCCCGTGCAATGTTGCACGGCAACGTCGAAGCAACATTGCTGCATCGACATTGCGCTGCAACCACGCAACACTGCAAGGTTACTGCAACGATCCTGCAACGTTGCCGCCACGATGTGTGCTGTATGGGTCGGTGCACAATCAATGCAGCCTTTCATTAAAACATAATTTGTTTGTTGCACTCAGACATTCAAAATTCGATCATAAATAATTTAAGAACCTACTATGAAGCACATAACACGAAGCAGAATTATAAAATATTTTGCAGAATAACCCCCCCTCCCCATTCCTTTTCCAAGCTTAAACAACCCGATGAAGATCACGTCTAAAAATTATGATCAGCTTCGAAAGTAGAGGCACGAAAAGATGTTATTACAGCCCAATAAATTTCCTTATCTACCTTCCATCGAAAAGTTCTACAAGGGTAGCGACGTGCATTCAATTTTCCCTTCTCCCAACTTCCTAACATGAACAGTTCGACGAACCTAATCGCGCAAACGTTGCACTCACTTCCGTGCAAGTTTCCGTGAGGCGTTATTCTTGCAGCTCGTTCGAAAGTTGCTGCGTTCGAGCTTCCACGCTACTTTCCAGAAATCATCCGGCAACTTTGAAAATTTCCCTACAGAAGTGACGTGGGTTCGTTGGCCGATCTAAGCACCCTAAGCGTTCGAAAGCAAACAGTGTCACCTCAGACGCAGAATTCTGCACTTGAATTCTGACGTCTTCACCTGTTTGTTCAATCAACGAACTTCTTTCCCACCACGTGACAAATTTCTTTCGATTTTCACCGTAACCTTTATAGTCCAGTGAAATTAGGATCTGTCTTTGAAATAAATCCCAGTAAGCTTAATTTTGGTATGGACCCCATCGATGGCCGCTTTTTAAAATTTTTATTTTACAGAGGGTTAAAAAAAATAAACGGTTTTTCGCGAATATCTTGCTATCTAGAAGTTTTGCGACAAAAATAGTTATTATAAAATTTATAGCTTTGGAAATTCTGTACAAAAAAGATCCTATGATTTTTTTTCGTAGGAGTAATCGTTTTCATGTATATCAGGTTACCATGTTTCAACCCCCATACTTTCGACAAGGGAAGATCCCAGACCCGGAAATTCAAAAAATTATGAAACTTTGTAAATATGTAGGGGATGTATTAGTACCAGAGAGAAATTCACAAGAATCACTCGATTAACAGAAATTCGCTTCCAAGCATAAAAGAGGGTTCTCAAAAACTGTATTACAAAACATGCATTACATTATATTCCCCTCAATGCACGTGCCACGAAAACATCCACCACTACTCAAAATTCAATTCTCCTCCCGTGTATCTATGCTGACTCACTTTAATATCCAAATGGATGCTTGTCGAAAGATACATTGAGCAGAAAAATTGAATATCTGGGGATCCGAATAGGAGCGTCTCAACGTCCAGGAGAAGAACTCAGTTGATAGACCCGTCAATGCCACCTTAAACTTTGCTCACGCTTCCTTAGACACCACCAAAGACACTTAACTTCGCGAAGAACGTCGATTAAGAGCCTCCTTCTTATTTCCACAAGTACTGTGCGCCTTAAAAGTTCGCAACCCTTCCCACGAAGCACCCTGCGCGAGCTGCCCCTCGCCCCGCCGCGCGGCAACATCCGATCGACCAGACAAAACGAATTGCGTGCCTCGCGAGTAATGAGAAAGTACAGGTGTCCATAAATATTCGGTGAGCCGATAGCTAAATGCGTGTAACACGACGCTACCCGATATACGCGCAGGCCTCGCGTTAAATCTCCTCGGATCCTTCCAAGCAGAAACGGTACAACGCGTTACACAACTTTTACGCAACTTCCTGCAGACATAACAGGATGCGGGGCCGAAAAACACGGGCGACCGAAAGAAAGTTCCCTTCGTATCGACTCGAGTTCGTTTATTACGACCCACAGCCGCATATACTTACCATCTTCCGTCTCCCCCCTCTCCCCCCATTCTATCCTGCATGGCAATTCCACAGGGGGTTCCACATAATGCTTTTTTCAGCCCGCCCTCGGTACAACCGGGACGGCGTGTAGTATCCAGTCGCCCCGAGTGACGCGAATTTCTTCCCCGAAACGACTTTCCATTCGCGTACACGAATCTAGCGGGCACCCCCGAGGCGCGCCCCCGTGAATTACCCGAGTGCCTTCGGTAATTCCGCCGGGAATCGTTTTGCATAATGTTAAGAAAATACTCGTAAAAGGCAGCGCTGAATGGCCTCCGACCAAAGGGGGTGTTGTTGCCCCTATTACCGGGTGTTGCGACAGGCACGGCGATCATCGCGCGGCGCGAGAGTTTTCCGGGGCTCTGGCCACCCCCTGGACCCGTCACTTCCTTAATTTTGCAGATGTTGAGTGAATAAAATTACTCGTCGAATGATTCGCGGGGGATGTAGGAGAACAGGTAGGGTCTTCGCGCTGGAGGGTGGGTTTTATTAGGAATAAGTATGTAGAATCGCATGTAAAATGGCATAAATCAGTGTCTCCCAACCCTTTTTGAATCGCGATCACCTTTTATAATATTCAAATAACCTTCGACCCCATATATGATAAGGTAAATTTAAGGGGTTATGCTTACCTCCCTAGTAGCATTTCTGGTTGGCCCACAGTAGGTACCTTCAAGTTGGGAATTAGTTGGCCATCAAAATGCCAACAATAAATGCTACTAAGTAGGGCTGTAAGGTCTGAAAACACAAGTATTTTCAGGATTTCTGTTTAAAAACGTGAGGACTTTATTTAATAAACGGTTGTATATTCAAAAGTATGTGTTTTAAAGTTCTTGTTTTTTGCAGTGCGATATCTAAATAAATAATGGAATTATAGGCGATTTCCCTGGAACGTTTTTTTATTTAAGCACTTACGGACCACTGTAGCTTTGACCTGGTTCATCAGAAATAAAAAATTCGAACAAATTTAGTTAGTGTATTAGATTATCTAGTCCTTAATCGTGGCTTTTTCATTTTCGTTGCGTAGTTTTGATTTTACAGATGAAAAATGGGAGCGATTCTGCGGCGAAAATCAATACTTTTGCAATGAGAAGCCGCCATTTTGTAGCAAATTAATTTTTCGAAATAATGAACGCTTAAGGACTAGATAATCTAATATACTGAATTTTTTATTTCAGTCGAACCCGGTCAAAATTAGAGTGGTCACCGCAAACTATTAAAAACAAAATCGCTGCCGGGAGATAGCTAATTTTTCTTTCATTTATTTATATTTTCCATCGCAAAAATTACTAAAAGTAGTTTAACATGTACACTTTCGAATACATAAAGATTTCATTAAAAAAGCCTTCAAGTTTTTCCCACAAAAATTCCCAAATATACATGTTTTTTCAGACCTCACAGGCAGGCATAACCCCTTAATTAGGTAAAGAAAACGCATTAAAATTAGGTATTAAAGAATATTATTCTAACTTAATAATATTACAAGAAAAGACCCCCACAAAACCCCGAAAACACTTCGCGACCCAGCGGTTGAGAATCACTGTGTAAATTATTCGATGAAGTTCTTTGTTTCCCATGGGGTTGGAATGTCTCTGGTTTATCGATGACTGCTGATGAACGAGTACGAAAGATAAGGGTATGACGTTCTTGACACAGTTTATTATTATTGCTCGTTGCGCCGATGACCGACCGTCCCAGGTATGCGGCTTATCTGAGCGTATCAGACGCTATTGCAAAAATGCCATTGCGAGGAAGCTGATAAATCAATAATATTTCTAACATATGTCGTGTAAACCACCCGGTTATTGCGAAGTTCCTATGTGTAACTGGGTGTAAAAAGCACGATATGGGAGCTGATTAAGCGGATAGGATCTTATCGGAGCGGAGTGACGCGTTTCCAGGACACGCAACAAAAGGTAGATCAACATCTGATGCGTACGTGTGTGCGATTTCCTATTAGCTGTGTATGAAAAGCTACTCGAAATAACTGGATTTGTTACGCGCGCAAACAACTCTAGCGGTCAGTAACACAGAAAGCTGATGACTGACGGCTGGCTGAGAGCTTCGAGAGCGTTTCGAACGAGAAATTAAACGATTTAGCAACAATCGTGTCAATATTTCTGACCATCAAAGGGTTGACAGAGTAGCAACTTGATTTCTGTGGAAACACTCGCCGTGATCATTTTCAGCATCCCGGTGCTTTTTACGAAAACTTCCACGTAATAACTAGGGAAGCTGGTCAAAAACGTTAAAAATATTCTGCATCAAAAGTTCCATCAAGTTACAGAGTAGCACCTCTTTGGACGCAACAACTAATTTTTCTCGCTGCCACGTGATCTTCGTTTTCGAGGCTTCCCTTTGAACTACGAAACAAGCTGTGCATGATAAAAAGTCTCCCCTGATTTTCCTGTTGCAAACAACTTCTAATAAATATTGAAACGAAGTCTCAACTTCTGGTGTTCTCATGCACCCTATTAAAGAAATCTAATTAACCTTCAGAGATTTTTTCCTAAATATATTTAAAATATTTTTAGACCTCTTTGAGCCCCACACGAACCTAGTCCTCCTCAAAAAGTATCTAAGTTCTCCCAAAACCACAAAAAATTCGCTGCGACATTGCTGCTCGAATTCAACAGGCGACTTGAATGGAAATTATGCGCCGCAAATATTTGCCATTTCCTCGAACAAAGAAGCCAGTTTTGCCATTTAAACGTTGCAAATTAATTGCACCGATGGCAGAGATTCCTGGAGGAATCAAGTTGCGGGCACTGGGGTGGAGGCGTGTAAACAGAAGACTGTCGCTGAGGGAGGTTGAAGGGAGTGGAGCCGCCCTTGAAATTTCCCCGCGCGGTTTGTCGATAGTGACATTAAGCCCTCGTTAAACAGGGGTGCAACGCGCCGCGCCGTAAAAGTATTTCAAATTCGCCGCGCGGGATTTAAGCTCCGGCTCGCAACGGTTGCAACAACGCGCGCCTCAGTTTTGCATAGGAACGAGCCTCCGGGCGGCTCCTTTTCTCATTTGCCGAGGAAAGTCTTGCAATTTCCGATGGAGCCTTTCCAGCGGTCGTTCCTATTTGACTTTTCCTTCAAAGGGTTAAACGCGATCCGCTCTCGTTAACGTTACAGCGCCCCGTGTGCAGCCCCCTTTGATCGCGGATTCGCACTCGTATGCAATTAAAACCGCATCATAGACTCGCGTCAGCGTTAACTACTCCCCAGCAGGGTCTGCCGACTATATTTTGGGTAAATTATGAAATGAGCGCGATGGTACCTCGATTAATCCCGTTTGCTCGAAACGGGCGGGTTGTCGAGTTTGCGTTCTTCGCGGTATCCAGCAACGTGCAAAAACGAATGCAACCTTCGCGTAATTAGGTGTCCTGCCGTGGCGAAGTCCTGCCAATGAATTATGTGGGGCAAAGTGGCTGAAAGAGGGAATCAATTTTTCGTAAGGACTGAAGCATTCCCAAGTATTATAAGTTCCTGTTGCCAAATATTAGAAGCCTCTATTAAAGAATATTATTAAGAAACAAGTAGTAGGTACTGTAAGGGATTCGATTTAAGAAGAACAAAGCTAAATTGTTTAAAAAACTAAATCTGGAAAACTCTTGCTCGTGGCAGTGATCTTCTACATGAGTCACCATTTGGTAGAACACGAACGATACGAAGCGATAATCTCGAACCAATGGTTTCATGAGAACGAGGCTTTCACATATAACACTGTGCAACAAAATTGAACTCTTTTTCTATTCTGTAACATTCAATAGCCGTTTCTTATAGATTTTCGTGCAAATTTTCAAATTTGAACATCTTTTGTGTTCAAACAGTGATAGTTATTGGGTTGCTTGTTCCGTAAAATTATTCTATGAACCCTTGCGAACACAACGATATAAGTTATTATTAAATTACAATCATTTAAATATATTTAAACAACGATCAAATGGAAAAGGACATCCGAAATGCACCAATTTTTGAAGATATGTTTCTATATATTTCAAAAACTTAAGGTGTAGGAGAAAATCTAACTACTCCACGCGTTGCAGCAGACATTTTTCCCCCGAAAACCATCAGCAGAAGTGGTAAAACACCTTTTGTCTTCAATGCAGAAACGAAAGAGTTTGGCAAAACGTACGGCGCCGACAGTGGTAGTCAATGGCGCGTGGACCGCTCAGCGTCACAGAATCGCGTAACGCGCGTGACTACCACTGGCCGCGCCGCATGTTTTGCCAAACTCTTTCGTTTCTGGATTGTAAACAAATGGTGTTTTACCACTTCTGCTGATGGTTCCCGGAGGAAAAATGTCTGCTGCATCGCGTGGAGTAGTCACATTTTCCCCTAGACCCTTAATTTTGGAAATAAGTTGAAAGATATCCGCAAAAATTGGTGTTCGCAAGGATTCATAGAATAATTTGAAGGAACAAACAACTGAATAACTATTTTCGTTTAACTATGTTCAAAGTTCAAAATTTGCATTTTTTTTCAAAGTCGAATTTCTCGAAAACTGAGGGTGATAGCGACAAACAGTTTGTGGATTCGTTTCCAGCGCACAAAAGTATATAAAAAACGGCTATTGAATGTTACAGACCAAAAAGACTGTTGGACAGTGTAATTATCAGTATATCAGTACCTCAGACGTAGAACAAAGAATCTGGTGCACCCGCAGCACGTCCAAAAGCTAATGAACTCGTCGAAAGACCAAGCAACCTTTCCATCACCCTTGCGTTGAAAACACTGCATGAGGAGAGCCGAACCGGGCAGCGCGCAGCGCGAGACTGATTTTTTTCTGTATCAAGCGGCAGGATCTAACCCGGTCGTCTCTTCCTGTCGCGAGCGCCATTTTATTGGCACCATGGAACGTGTTTGTGACACGTTTCACGGAACCCACGTCGTGCACATGGAAAAGGGAGACTTTGAAGCGCCCCGCGCTGCTGTCCCGGCGCATAATAACACCCACGGCGGCGTTCCACAGACAATGCGTAATTACCGGGAATGTCGATCGATAACGGTAGCCAGCTATGTAAACTGACCAATGATGACTGTTGACCGATAACAATCGTTCCGAAACGTGCAATCTAAAACGACTTTAAAAGCAGCGGGACACTGGTTATTTACGGGCGATGCGGCAACCGGGCTTCCTCCTCTCCCACCCTCCCCTCCACCCCCCCCCGTCCCGCGCGGCTCTCTTTATTCGTTTTATTTTTTTACATTCAGCGTATCGTGTCATGCGATTTTGAGCCGTGTAATTGCACACGCAACGTATACATAATGTCGGGCGGTAAAAAGGGATTCCAGCCGCGAGACGAGAGAAATGAACGGTCGTTTTGGCAAATTTATTGCTGTTTAACTTCAGGTTCGCTCCCTCCCTGCCGTGCATTATAAAAAAGGGGATACGTGTGAAACGCGATTTGCTTATTGCACCTGTTTCTGGTAGGATTCTTAGCAGGCGGCGGGCTTGGTTCAACGTATTTGAAATCGTAGGCTTGCTAGGCACCTCGGGAACAAAAGGGGGTGGCGCGTGCTATCGAGCAGAGTTATTATCCCCGTTCACGAGGCACCGTGGATCGAGAACCGGATTTTAATCCCAGGCGACAGTGACGAGACGCTGACACGAAGATCCGCACGAACAATTCGTATTCCACACCCTTCGCGACGATTCAAAGGGCTTTTCGAATTAGCATAACCGCCGTTGCGGATGGCACGAGCGGCGTAAGTGAACGAACACCGGGCATTATGGGCGTAAAAGTTTGCCGATGCGATAACGCTTTCGGGAACTCGATACAGGGCGATCGCTTCGGAGTCTGTGGACTCGATGGGGGATGAATCGAATGGACGTGTTGCGTAAATTCTTCTAGTTATGGGAAATTAAAGAGGGCAGTCGATGCAGAATGTATTAAGGTGGGTTCATCTATCACTGGATGACACGCAATGGCGATACGATACGAAGATACGTAGGTTAGGTTTATTTTTTTATTTGGTTTACATTTCTCACATTTATAAGTTCCTAAAGATGACGTTTCAAGAAACTTCTTATACTGCCCAACGAACTCTGGTCAATCCTCAAGGATATGTAGGTTAAGTTAGGTTTATTTTTTTGTTTTGTTTACATTTCTTGTTACATTTTAGTTCCCAAAGATGGCGTCCTAAAGAAATTTCTTATATTGGCCATCGAGGATACGTAAGCTTAAGGTTTTATTTTCACTTAGTGTGTACAGCAATACTAAAAGATGGCATTTCAAAACATTATCTTATTTTGCCCAATAAACACCACGAGAATACGTAGGTTAGGTTAGGTTTATTTTGTATTTGGTACAGTTTACAAGAATAACGCTTTTGTATACACTTTCCGAAAGTGTAAAATCTTATATAGCCCAACGAACTCTAGTCCCTCGCGAGGATACGTATTCCGTAACAAATGGATACCCACCTTTAGTTTCGCATCTGCTATTTCGAGTAATATATTCAGTTATTAATGTATCCCGCCATGCTGCGACTCCAAACGGAAGTATCACGCGCGATTCGGGCGGGAATGGAATACTTAAAACTTCACCTTACGATAAATTTTAGATTAGGTCAGACATTAACGTAATATTCCACACTCATATTCGTCTGCAACTCGCAACACCGAACATAAGGCTTGTGTTAATACTTTCTACCTGCTTTCTGCTCCAGATTTACCCCGTCAAGTATTGACGAGCAACAACGAATCACCCTGCAGTATTTGTTCCTTCTTTTTCTATAGAACGAGGCTCGTTGTTCTCATAACACTTGCATCGTCAAAGTGGCGGAAAATCCGTTCGATCAGGGGTAAAATCATTTGGAGCGTGCTCTTTTGCTCCCGCTTTTTTAAACAGTTGCAAAAAAACATGCAAAAAAAGGGAGGGGTTAGAATTCTTCTACCGGATGGAAAGCTTTGCCGGGCGCCCGCCGGTTGACCGCAATCTGCAGCTCGCAGCCTCAAACGATTAATAATCAGCCGAGGAGCAATTATAGCGTGACGATGATTCTGTAACAGGAAGTTGTGACGCCCCGTTTTTCCTATGCAGAATCGAAGCTTCTGCTCCGCTCCTCTGCATAAACCTATCACAGGCACGAGATACGTTTATCGATTAGCGAACACCCAACTGAGAAGCCCTCATCATTCCCATATCGTTATTCTTCCCTAATCCATTTCACACGAGACCACCCCGCTATACACCCCCAAAACGCAGAACATTAAAAAAGGACAAGCTCACTGCGCGTTGGGAGTATCCCACCAGAATCTAGCACCAATCTACCACCATAGTAACCACATCTTTTTATGTAGTGCAAAATATTCTCCAACAGAGGAGCAGTGTTCAAGGAACACAGAAATACCAGGCGACATTGAACAGGCAGTAGCTCCAAGTACCTACACACCGAAGCATCCATTTTGACGCAATGCAACTCTCCCAAAAGGACGGGCACCCAGTCCCATCAGACATGCACCCCAGAGACGACAAATCGGCGGACGCGTCCATCCGGGTGCGCGACAAACAATAACCGCCCGGGTCCGTGGATCCGCCGACAAAACCGTCCGTCCAGCCGGTAAGTCCCGCATAAAAACCTTGCAAATGCCCCATCCGCGAGCAATTACCATCAATACGAGGGCGGCGCGGGAGAGGAGATCGTCCAGTCGCGATCACAGATGGTGCCAGAACGAGGCTTAAGCCCCGGTCCGCTTGCCGTGGCACGCACCGCCGCTACCGGCACCCCCTGCCCGATCGTAATTTCGACTTAACGCCGATTTATATCGCGTCGCGAGCCATTCTGCTAGCGCCACCGTCTTTTTTCCAGCGAGTAATAGTGCCGAAGGTGCGCCGGTCACGTTCGTTACATCAATGCCTTCGCCGTTTTTCAAGACCTGCCCGCCATCCCCCCAAACCCGGGTCCTTTTCTTCGCCTTCCTCGAATCGTCAAAGGTCTCCGAGCGGGTCCGTGACAAGTATCAACGGCGCGGGATCGGGCTCGAGGCAGCGCTCTTTTTGTGCACCGTCGACCGGTCTGGCAGCTCTCCCCCTGAAGGGCGATCCTCTTCCACCTTGGCCCCCCTGCGCGCGAAATAAGGTCAGGACGAGTGTCACAGGAAGTGGGCCCCCTCTCCAGGAGTCCGAGCCACTCGGCGAAGGTCAGAGTCCTGAGGTGGTATCGCGTCTTGTTCCGTGGATGACGGGTTGGAAGGTGTTGGCAGATGTTTGATCGCGTCTGCGTTGCATCGCGCAGATGAAACCTTTGCGCGTTTGTAGCAAGTGATCTGCTCTGCGCGTCCACGGGTAAGAAGTGTAGAGTTTGATGATGTTTGGGTAGGTTTGAGTAAGTTTGAATAAGTGGAAATGAGAAGGCGGTGTTGCTTTTTTGTTGGGAGCCAATCGATGGAAGCGTTGAATGAACGGGATATTGCGACAGGAAGCCTCGATTACCGCATAACTCTGCTTCTTCATAGCTGAACAGGTTCCGAACGAAGGCACGAATGAACCGAAAACTTGAGCGTGAAAGTATCTCGACCTTTGCTGCCTAGGCAGTCCCCGTTATCCCAATGCTGGAGTCCAAATCGAGTTCTCGCTCTAGCATATTTCTGTCGACAAGTTTCGCTCAAAGGGAATTGCTAATTTCACAATGAGACCGTAGGAAGCCCACGGAGAACGAACGGGTACCCACGAGATGGGGGTCCAAACAATGGCATTTCTTTGAAAAAAGAATAAGAGACACCGCTCCTCGCTCGTTTCAAAGACCACTCTACTGTTTTTCAGCACTAAGCACTTAATCGCTCCCTCGAATATGTAACAGCCACCGCGAATAATAATGATATCCACCGTTGTGCGTGGGTCCTCCTGGTTTGATCTTCACGGAGCGCGATAATTGGACCAGAGAAAGGTACATTAATGCGCATTAAATAGCGGAGTGAGCTGCGAGTCGCATTACTTACGCCGCCACAAGTAAACAGCAAGAAAGTCCTTTGATCGTGTGTGCAAAACGCCTTCACCGTCACGGCGACAAGTGTCGCGAGGAGTGCGCGAAATTAAATCGTCTCCACCTCCCCCTCAGCCTGAAGCTTTGAACCGAGCCGGAACTGCAAACCGTCTGTTCTACACGGAGGGGTAGGGGCTGATGTGCGACAATGTGACGGGCGGGTCCAGGTTTTTCTCTTTTTCACCAATTCAATTGATATCCCCCTCCTGGTTTCGCGCCGCGGCGCTTTAATGCAAATCGTCGCCCGAACCGACGTGCCGCGGCGTTTAGCTGCGTGCTGCGAAAACACGCGCGTGAAGCGAGGCTTTGAACCTGTTGGAAGGAGAACGCAATGCCTCTCATTCGAGTACGAACGCATAATATAAACGAAGAGGCTTTCAACATTTTTATTTCCGGCTGTATCCGCGCCGACGAGTGGTTTTCCGCTTTCAATGGGCTGGGACTTATCGAGGGCTGTCGTCGAATTCGCGGCTCAGAAAAGTGATCTCCGCCGTGAGCGTCGCTCGGGCATATTTCATGATCCTCTTAAAATTAATAGTAGGAATCGCGGAAACTGTTTATGGTCTCACGGTGCATCGCGATTTGATTTAGTTTCGGTAATAGGTTTACGTTATGTGTCCGTCGTTTTGGTGTTTTCATGGATTTTAAATTTGGTGAGTGACGATTAGCTACACTTGTTGGGCTGACCAAACTGTAGTCGTTAGGTATAGTTGGATTGTTATTTTGAAGAGAGAAAGAATCGGGTAGAACACTCGTCGAATAAATATACTTTTTCATGGAGACAGGAGATTCTTTCTTTGTGTGTGGGATGTTCGAGAGAAACACATCGAATTTGTGCAATAAACTTATGTAGTATTGCTGCTTTAGAACAAAACATACACGTTTAACTATTTTTCTGTATATTTTAAGGGATTTTTTTTTATAATTGATTAAATATTAACAGTTGTTCAGTACGCGTGTATTTGACATATACTCTGATATTTTATCAATTTTCGATTATTTACAATCGTGTGTGAGACTACAGTTTTTTTTAGTAACTTCAAATAGTGACTTTTATCTAATTTGCTAACGGTTTTATTTTGGGAAATGACATTAGCATTATCTAAAAAGGGCCACAGTTGTTACAACTGTATAAAAAAAAAAACTATTAATAGGTAATTAATTATGTACAATATAATTGTAGCGTTAATAATGAAAGGTCTATATTTTAATATACAAGTGTAAAAGTACATACATTATGTTTAAAAAATCATTAATTTATTCATTTTCCACGATAGTTCAATGCGCAGTAGGAGGTGTTATGCAAGAACATAGAAATTTCTTTATTTCTTTGTTTATTTACAATCTCATGTCCTGGGTCTCTTCTTCGGACTCTAGAAATCATTATGCACCATTTTCAACCAGAAAATTGCTTATTTATTGCTTAAAAGAACCTTCAAAAAGTTCGATTCAGGGACACAGAGATGCTGAAAGCGCGTAGCGGCGACATGGGTGAACCAAATGGGCGTTAAAACACGCTCAGTTTCAATTTCAAGTAAAAAATGTACAAATACCTTATCCTGGCGTTGGCGTGTTCTAACGCCCATTATTTCTGGATGCAAAGTGTCAAATGAATATTTATTCCTAATTAATTAAATAAGCCACTGTCACAAAATTTAGAACAAAAAGGGACAAGGGTCTAAATTTGAGATTTATTTATCGGAGTTCACAAATTAATTTTGCAAAAGCTTCAATTTATAATTTAGCAACGAGAGTTCGAGTCACTGCTAAAGTCGCGTTGCCAGAAATGAAATAACCCCGATTATACATTTATATGTCTGCAATCTGAACTCGTGAGCCCCTTCCTAGAGTCGTACACAAGTATTTAATACCCATAGTTATAAATGAAACCACTTATGTAACGATACAACTATAATATTTAACATTACAGAATTATATGAATATCAATAATGACATCGCACACAATTTACATCATTACAACTAATTAATCACAAATTAGTATTAAATATGTATTACCAGCATACCACGTTCTGTTATGCAAACCCCAAAAACCCATAATTTAATTACAGAGAATCGACAAGTCTCGCAGAACCCAGTTGAATTCAGAAAGGAAACGAGTTTCCGAAGCAGGTTGGGGTCCAAGAACAAGATTCCTCGGCGATCAACGGATGAACAATGACTTCCGGCGTCCTCTCGCCTCTACAAAAGGGGACTCGAAGGAGTCAGCGCAGAACAGAAGGCTAGGGTACATCGATAAGGATAACGGAGCTACGGGTGCGTCGGGACAACTTCAAGCGTAACTCATTTATGAAGTTTGCGTGGAGTTCTTGGCCGGCGAGTGCATTAAAAAGTCCCCACGCAGGTGGGTCTGAATCTAATCAGAAACTCCGTTTCGGCGATCTGATAAGAAGTTTTATCACGGGCAAAGTGGCCGACGCAGGTATTGGACAGCCTCGAGCACAGATAACTGCAACTGGAAGCTCGTTAAGGACTTGCTTAAATGCTGCTTACAGGAAACCAGTGGCTGCTCCCAATGCATTTTGGACGTTGGATGCAGATGACCTACCACGATAGCTGCTTTACGAGCAGTCAAAAGTAAAATAAAAATATTCTTCGATTTGAATATACTTAGAGCTTTTTAAACTGTAGTAGGCATACGCTGGTACTTAGGCAACGGCCTGGGCCCTAGTGTGTGACTTTAGCACATAGGTGGCGCTCATTTATGAGAAGTTCGGAGGACAGACACCGCGGAGAGTTGACGTTAGCCGTGGTGGCAAACGCGACTCATCAGTACTCGGAACGACTTGGGTTCGATTCCCGGCGCCTGGGCTTTCTTTTTCCGGCTCCTATAAAACATGTGGGCTGCTTGTCTTTACGAATTTGAAGGTAGGGATATCGGGTGCACCAATGCTCGAAATAAATTGGTGGTTTTGTAAATACTATTACTATCAATAGAGTAACCATAATAAAATAATAGTATTGCACCAATACTATACAGGGTGTGTTCGGCCCCACGTGGGAATAAATTTAAGGGTGCGATTCTGGACACCATATTAAGGCGAACATCAAGAATAACGATATTGCGGTTTTGAAGCTTCGTTTGTTAGTTATTATAAGCGTTTAAAGATACGCCTAAAAGCAGGCAATCTGCGTGCATCGTTGCACGCGGGGCAAGTCAGGCGAAGAGTCGAGCAGTAAAAAAAGAACCGACTCCTTAAATTTATTCCCACGTGTAGCCAAACACCCTATATATATATATATATATATATATATATATATATATATAGATATATAATTTGCTCCCTCGAATTGTTTCGGTAGTGATATTCCCTTAACGAAGTGGAAATTCCAACGAAGTGTGCAGATAAACTCAATCACACCTGCGCGAAATCAATTCTAAGACAATTAGTGGCGAGAGCCAGGCCAGAACTTCCAAAACTCGATCGCAAAGTGAGCGCCCTGTTATTGCGCTGTTTGCATTTCTCCCGATGCTCCGCATTCATTTGAATTTCAAACAGTTTTTCCGATCCCTTTGCGAAACGAGCCCATAGACTTCATTATACGCCATTAGCGATACGATTTTTCGTTTAGTCAAACCGTAAGCACCTCTCGTTCGATTATTACTATTATTGCGCGAGGGACAACTTCCATTTGTGTTTCCGTTACGACATCTCTTCCATTTTGTAATACACTATGCGCGTAAGTTCGTGGAAACGAGGCTAGAGAATATTTTAGAAATTGCTGCTTCACGTGAGACTTCGATCGGGGAGGATTTTTAGTTGCCATGGGGTATATTAAGGGCGAAGGGTTAAAAAATGGGGCTATAACATAAAATTGCCGAATTAGTTTCGCGTGCACTTGTAGCCACGAACTTTGGGCAGATGACTTTTTGCACGCCATCGAATCGTCAGCCCCCAAGGGGCACGATAACGAGATAACATGTTATGGAATGAAGTCGATTAAGTAATATGCGAGTTACACGTGTCTGCCATTAAATATTGAATTCTGGATGATTAATATCGCCGCTGTGAGCATTAAGCAGATTGGTGTTTAAGATTAAAAAAACTGATATATTTTTGTGAAGATAACAAGATAAGACCAGAGGTTCTTATTAAAAAGTCACATAACCTTTGTTGTACTCGAAAAGAATTTCAATTTGTGAAACTTAAACTAATGAACTTTTGAGGAATAGTCTTTCAAGTTCTACATTGCATTCCTGATACCCCAGCTCCATCTGTCAGTTCCTGACGATGACTTACTACCCTATTTGTGCGACATCTTGTGTTGGTAACCTTATTACAGTTTTGTACTTATAGATGAAAAATTAAGTTCTTCTTAAAGGGAAAGTTTCTGAGCTTCACTTAATAACTGACAGAACCTGTCGGTCATAATACTTTAGCATCCCCTTAAGAAATCTGTACTCAGGAAGCAGACACTTTGACAAAATTTGAAGCTACCAAAAGACGAAGTGCAGTTGCCTAGAGAATGAATTATAAGTCAATAAAATACATTAACATTTATACCTACTTTTGCTTGCAGCTCCTCCATACGGTTTTTGCAGCCATCAGTTCTTCATGTACCTTCAGCAGATATTGTAGTACCTCCCTATCGATGGCGCCACTGTGTAATTCCAGAATTTTTCTGCCACGAAATTCAAAGTTGAAAATGATTTACGTAAACCTCCATTTTTTATGGGTTCTGTATTTATAAAAGCAGAATAAATTGCGTAAAATTAAATGGAATGTCGAAGGGGGGGTAGTAAAAATTTCATACGTTTCAATAATTTATTCGTTGTGTTACATTTCGTAGCATCAAGTTATTTCACGTACAAATATATGCAATATTTAAAATAGGATGATTACTCTTCGCCTTGTGAGCTCGTAAAACGTTTCGTTTCAAGGTTTCCTAAATATAATCACGGCAATATCACGAAAAGTATGCTATGTACAAAGAGTACTTTCGAAAAATCTCTGATAACAGGTTGTCGAACGCTATAAACTTTACTTGTGCTTAAGCGATTGAATAAAGATAATACTAGATAAAAATCGATCACTTGGTCACGGTTCTATGTACACGTTTGTTACTTAACATTTTCCTCTCGCAAGATTTAGCAGCGTGGATGTAAGGGATTCCTTTTATTGCGATCACGTGTACTATAGGGTTACGATAAATACGTATATTGCTCATAGGTAGCACTTACTCAGCCTTACAGTTTGATTTTTAGTCTTGAAATGCGACATTGCTTTACGCGAGACAATATGTGACATTCGAAGTGGCGCACAGCCTAGAAATGGTTCTAGCCACTTAAAACAACGTACTCGTGAGATTTTTATAAAAATACTTCTATTATTTAACAGTGTTTTTCGTCTCTTTTGTCTTTATATATTAACGAGATGAGTGTCTAAACATGGAAGAGAAAGCAGCGTGTTATGGAAAATACAATCATGAAAACACTTTCTAATACGACATTGCAAATTATGACGGTTCCCTGAATGTGCCTGAACATAGTCAAGCATTGATGAAAACCCAGAGAAATGCACATTTTATGATAAATTCTAACTAAAAAAAAACGCGTACAAATAACTTATCTATCCTCTCGTTCTTCGATGAGAAATTCAGACGATTAATTATTACAAGAAATAAAGGATTAAGTTTGTATAATTAATTTAGTTCAATATTCGTAGCAGCACCCACGTTCGTCTTCTTTCATGAACAAAAATAGTTACTTCCGTTCAGCCTTTATATTGAGCTTCGATAAAAAGTACATGGCCTGGTTGTCCCCCTTTCTCTGCTCCAATGCTTCAATTACCTCCGTACCTGAACAAAGCATAGATGTAGGAAGTTGTTGAAGAGAATCACCTTTCTGAAGAAATAGGGGTTGAAACGTACTTTTCCTTGTTGGGCGCGAGAGCTTCAAGTGAATTTGGTCAAGGGACTCCATCGGACTGTCGGGACTCGACTCAGGGATTGCGCTGAATGGGAGGAAGGCCTCAGCCAAGAATCTCGATCTCAGGAAGTCCTTATCCTTCAGTTCGAACACGATTATCGCGTCTTCCGTTGCCCTCTGCTCCGCAGTTAGGGGACTGAAAACAAGCACGCCATCTTTACTACCGTCAGTGCAAGGGATGGTACTATTAGACTGTTGGTATTGGGCCTCAACATAAACTAAGAGGACTGTGTTAATCTAGAGTTAATTCACATCACACCAAGTGGGACCCAGCCCAAGTGAAAACTAATTCAACATGACCTGAATTTAGACCCTATGAAAGGTGCCCTGGATTAATTGAAGGTTAAGGTAACACTACCTAAGGTCGGTATCAGATATATTAGCCGGTGAGTTTGTTTTCGCGAGCAGCGATCGAGGAGAAATCAGCCACCACCATCTGACGATCGTGGATTTGTCAATTGGAGTTGCGTGGCCCTCGCAGGGTATGGTGGGGTAACGGGAACGCTGCTCGGCTCCGCCTGAACCTACCCGTTTGGCTGTTATTTATTCTTAGCGTCATAGTTGTGTGCGTTACGAAGCTATGCGTAGACCAATACGAGATGCAGCTATCGAGAAAGAATCAATGTTCTGACCAATAAAGCTCCAGAATATTTTCGGAACTAACGCACACCTATTCTGATGTGTGTACTTTTACGCTGACAGTTCGGTTTATCCTACACGCCAGAAGCTTGGCACCATCCCCGCCACTTCTGGCTCGCTCTTGTTCTGCGAAGGCGAGAGCGAGATGGAACGAGAGCGAATCAGAAAACGTTGAGAAAAGGAACACTGCGGCAGGTAAACTGTGTGGTGGGAGAATAACCCTCACAAAACACACCAGCCAATATATCTGATACCGACCTTAGATCAATTTAGGTTCAACATCCTCCAACTTACATGTTGAAAATTTCGTCGAAGAGGGGGTACAAGTTCTCCTTCTGCACATGCGTTTTGGGCAGCTTCACATCAACGAACTTCTCCACAGGAAGCAGCCTTATTTTCACGTACGAGTCGCAGGTGCCTGGAACGTAGAAGAAACTATGATTTCAGGGTGTTTGCTGGGCCACCAGAAAATTCCAATATGGACTCATGCACAGTGAAGGTGACTATCATTGCTGTCGATGAGTCTGCTGTCTACGAGGTTCCATTGGTGCTATATATATAGAAGAACGCGGCTAAAATAATATTCTTGAAATATTCTGGAACCTTATAGACGTTCGCATCGGTCGTGGCAGGTCCCAAGCTTTCGACTCAGGAAAATCATGCTGTACTCTAAATACCCGTACATTCCCTCTAGGCACGACGTGGCGTAAACAGAAACCCGAGAAACGGTGGTAACATGCAAATTTGTGACACTAATGTCTCGCTAGCACAGGGATAAACATGATGGTCGAGATCTTTTTACGTGTGTTTCTTTTACATTCACATTTACATACTTGTCTTCCTGTCTTTCAGTCTTTCTTTAGATTTTGTATGAAGCTTGCGCTTGAGAGTAGACACCTTGCCTATAAAATCGCCTATAAAATCGAAAGAATATGTCATTCACCTCGCCGCGCACCATCTTCCATCGTTCCCGTCGTAGGCTAGTCGCGAGCAAGCGATGAAGTAGCTTTAAACGAGCAACGAAATGGGGTTCAGCATTGTAACTGGCGGTAGTAACAGAAACCATTTCTGATCCACTAACGCGTGCAATTTTCTTTCTCCTTAATCATCGGTACAGGATGCACAGGGTGACGATTTCATGACACGATCGATACGATTGCGCTCGAGAAGTTTCAAAGTTAATCTTCCTAGGTGCTTAAGAGATCTTGAGGTATATTTTTTCCAGTTTCCTCCAGTTTTAAGTGGAATATTACACTTCATTTTAAGCTGGAACGAAGTAATCACTTTAAAACGACTTCAGTGACCTGTGACTATCACACAGTCATGTGATCTGGAAAGCGAATGCTGTATCAGACTTCAAGGTTCAGACTTTCAAGATAACATTTTTATACAGTAATGACCTTGAATGACATTATATCTTACAAGGGGAAGGCACACCTTCTGCAATCGGTTCTGGAATGAGACTAGGTGGACATTGTAGTACACACCTAGTGTTACAAAACCATTAAGGGTTTTATCAAAATGGGCCTTCGTTTTCGAGAAATTTGAGTTCAAAGTTTTGCGCGATACTAGTAGTTCAGTTGCGCAAACGTTGTTATACAGTATTATGATTACAAATTACAAGTATAATACAAGTACAGATATAATATAAATATAATAAAACCGCAAATTACAAATAATAGCAAGGAAGTCCCTTCGAAGAGAAACCCACCCCCTACGAACAGTTATTCGACCAGGTATACGACTATCCCTACGGTCAGGTATGACCGTCAGCTATTCGACAGTCTGCAGCCTCGACGTCTTCGGCATATTTTTCAAATATATAAAATCACTCGCAATTGTAGACGTAGTAAATTTAATGCATCATCGATAATAATAATAATATTAATATTGTTGCAATGCTATTATTTATAATTTGCGGTTTTATTATATTTATATTATATCTGTACTTGTATTATACTTGTAATTTGTAATCATAATACTGTATAACAACGTTTGCGCAACTGAACTACTAGTATCGCGCAAAACTTTGAACTCAAATTTCTCGAAAACGAAGGCCCATTTTGATAAAACCCTTAATGGTTTTGTAACACTAGGTGTGTACTACAATGTCCACCTAGTCTCATTCCAGAACCGATTGCAGAAGGTGTGCCTTCCCCTAGTTAAGTCAATGAACTCGTTCCGTAAAAAGCTAATATTAGATTAAACAAGATGAAGTTGGCTTCAATACCTTCACCTGCAGAATAATTAACGTATTTCCCCTTCGTGGACTTATTCCTTGTACAAACAATTTCCTATAATTTTGAAATGCTATTCGCGATCGATCGTTTGATAAGAGTCACCCTGTACAGGACAAGAAACTTCCATCACCAGAAACTTTGTTGTTACAGTTGGAACAAAGTGAACTGGCCACTTAAGAACTACCCCAAACCTTCTACCTCCAACTAATGGATTCTGTTGCAACTATAACAAGTTTTACACCCACGTTTCTCGAAAGTTTTAAATTCTGTTTCTCTTACCATTAGTGTCTACTGGTCGCAGCTTCCTCGCGTTCATGATCTGAACGTTCAAACAGTTGTCGAGCAATTGGGCCTTGACTGTGATCTGACCGTACTCAGACTCTTCCAGCTCATTCTGCTCCGTTATGCGCTCCTGGTGGTAACGGTGTATCAGCTGAGCAGTTTCCAGCCCATGCAGCTGCAGCAGGTGCTCCATTTTTTCCAGAATCTTCACGTTTGCAGTTTCATCCGCCCCCACGTTGAAGAACCGGATGAGGGTGTGAAGAGTGCGGTGGAGATTCGAGTAAAACGACGGTGGTCTCCTTTTCTGCAAAACGAGGTCCCTAATCGTGACTCTTCAGGGTGTCGATCTTAATTAGCCCCCGTTACAATTACGCGATAGGAAGGAGAAAGTATCTTCGACGTGAGATTCATATGAACCAGCCTTTGTCCAAGTACCTTCAAATTACTGGACACCAACTCGTACAACGTCTCGGACATTATCTCCCAAATGACGAGTAGCACCCTCTCGAAATTATCCTCATTGAGATTGTCGTGTAGAGTGGTCAGATTGCTATCCAGGTATTGCAGAAGACGATCCATCGCGTTGCTGGTCGTGTCTATCAACTCTGCACCCTCCATGAGGTACCTGAATCCAAACCGAATGATTAACACCTTGATCAGACCAATTACGAGTATAATTAGACAGTATAATTAGACCTCTCTCACCTGTTCAGAGCAGGCGCCATTTTGCTCGCGACGATCTGCAGCAACTCTATGATCTTGTTCTTAACGGTGTCTGTAGCGTTGTCGATGATCCGCTGCAGCGTCTGTCTGCAGCGCTGCGCTTCTTCCTGAGTCTTCCTCTCAGCCAAAGCGTCCACGATGCTGTAAAGCCCTAAATCGGTGGCCAGCGGTCCGATCGACGTCCTGATGTAGTCGATATTGTTGATGGCGAAACACCAGGCCGTGGACACGAAGAACTTCTTCTCATAAACACTACTTTCAGACAGCTGCTCCAACTCAGTGGTCAGCTCCGCCTTCTTCGCCATTTTGTCCGCGTACTCGATCGAGCACTTGCAGATGTCCTGCAAAATAATGACCCCAGCTCACGTCATTAAACGCCCTCCAAGAGTATCTTCACAAACCAGAATTGCTGAGGAAAGACTGCTAATGACTTACGTCTAAAATTTTCCCTATGAAAGTGTAGGATCCCTCGACGTCGGGCCAGGCCAGCTGCGTCCAGAAGACCTTGATTTGGTAGAATATCGACAGCGTATCCACAGCACTGGTGCTGTATTGGACGCTGTTATCGACTGCCTGAAGCGTGTCGAACTCGACAGCTCTGTCGATCCGTTTGAGGGCCTTGTACACAGCGATATCCAGCCAGTGGGCCACACCAGCCCTGAACCACTCGTAGTATTTCTGTATTTTCATGTCCTCCAGTTGCACCTCTGCGCAGAGCACTTGACCCAGTCTGAAAACATTGGAATCGGTATTGACAGCAACTTCAAATTGCGAGGTTTAACAGTATTGCTGCTTCTTGGGGATCTAGAGAGCCATAGACGTCAATGTTCCGCCTCATTGGGGGTGTCTGGTCTTAGCAGACGGAGGATTTCCATTGCAGGAAAATAAAAAACAATTCATATCCTTGAAGAAGCTATACTATTATTTAAAGGGAGACCCGATTTTTATGTACGCGCAAAACTTAAGACCTATTGAACCGATCTTCCTCAAATTTTAACACGTTATTCCTGGATACTCTAGGACGGACATAGGTTATGTAGCATATCTCAAAAACGCGTTATTAACATGGAACGACGAAGCGCCTGGTATGTGTGGCGCTGGAGAGAAAACAAATCTCCTAAATTTGGAGAGAATGTTATCTTTTCCGAAATATTATGAAGAAATTAAGTTTTTTTCAAAATACTTAATTTCCTTAAAAAATAATAATTCTAACAAACATGAATCAGTCATATGAACTGATTCATATAGATATGAATAAATAACGGCAGAGGAAGTTGTATACTTTTTTCAATACAAATTTTAAAGATCACCTATTTTTTGGGCGATTTAATGAGAATGTCCCCTCGAATAATAATTACTTGAATCTTATAATGATCACTGGTATCGGCAATAATGTTCACCCTGCCAAAGAAGTCTAGCTAGAGGCTACTGTACCAACACTTGTATCAGACTCACGCAGCGTATCTCTGCAACGCGAGGTAGAGGTCGAACAACGTGGTCCCCAGGCTCAGTTCCCCGTCGGAATTGTCGACCTCGATCCTCTTCAACCTGCCGCAGACGTCTTCCGTGATGATCATGCACATGTCGCTGATCCTCTTCTCGTACATGATGTACAGTGTCCTCGCGCATGGTAAGTTGATTCGTCTGAAATCGCAGGGTTTCGGTCAGCGCTTGTCTCATTGATAAGCTTTCCAGTTGGTCCTGAAGGCTCTTACTTAATAAACAATTTGTCGTAGTGGTCGATGGCACCTTGCAGGTCTGCTCTGATGAGTTGGATCAGGTGGATGTGGTGTTTAAGCGTGTCTTCGTCGGACTCGCTTTCTGGGCTGTTATTGTTCACTATATGCTCGAACCTGGGACGAATGAAATTCTTTTCTAACAGATTCTCATGGAATTTAAAGCAGTTTTTCGATACTTTTATATAGAAATCGTTAATATTGTATACCATTCGGCTCCACCCTGTATAACCGTGTACTCCAAAGCTTGGAAAACGGTCAGCTTCTCGTCGGGGTCGGGGAACCAGAAGTACATATTCGCGGGGAACAAATTTACGTCGTCAGGAACTGTGAGCCATGATATAGACGCCAGTATCCTGGAAGAGCACGTGAAATCGTATATACATAATAAAGTTGTATTAAGAAAACGAGAGGACGCGATAACTTTAGGGGCTGATTTCACCCGTTCAGAGTGAATTTCCTCGGGAAAAAAATGCTTATTTAGTTTTCAAGTTTTCAACTAGCAATAATCGCTCCTCAGTAGAACCTCATCAGTTCTACATATTTAGTTCCATTAAAATCAAAATTTTCATGTTGTGAACGTTTTCTTGTCAGACACCAACTCATTCTTCAACTTCCCCAGTTGTAACTCGTGATTAAACACATTGAGAACAGAAGATTACCCCAAAATTGCGTTCAACTGCGTCATAGTGTTGTTGTCTCCCGGTGTGAGTCTCCTGATCTTCCTTATACAGTTCAGGCACGAGTACAGAAGCTTCTTCGTGGCGTCCCAGAAGAGCCTGGCCTCGTCTATGGAGAATGCTCCGTTCTCCAGAGGCCTCAGCAGGTCCCCCAGCAGCTTCTTGAACAGCGTGAAGTTCAGAGGGTGCTCCTGATGGATCCTCGCGAACTCTATCCACTGCGCCAAGATGACGCTCCTGTCTAACAGCCCCCTTTGAGCGCTGTGCTGCTTTAGAAGGACATCGGCTGGTGCTGACCATCGACCGCACCAACAGTACTTTTCCAGCTTCCCAGCCTCTATTTCATGCAGCAGCAACACCCTGATCAGGTGTCTGTGCTCCTGCGCTGCTACTTGAGTGTTGTGCTCCGCGCTGAAGGCCAGCCTCAGCTTGACTACCCCTCGCCGTTTCGACTTGTTCTTCTTTTCCAGGGAGTACCACGTCGTGTGCCCTGTGGTCGGTATATCCTGGAATTGGTTATTTCAGGGTTATTCAAATGATTTAAGTCACAATCTGGGTATATTTTTGAGGGTTGGGGATTAATAGACGATGAATAGATTTTATTATAGAGATCTATGATGTATGGAGTGGAGTTCTCTTAAATAGGAAAGCCAGAGACTGTATAAAAGTCCTGAATACAACGTTACTGAACTACTCGTGAACTTATATTTAATTACCACCACCCCCCCCCCCCCCAGAGATTGCCATGGTGGAAGCAACACTGGATTGATTTCAAAGTTGATATGTTAGACTCGCATTAATAACTGAGGAAGAATTCTCGTACCTTCAGAGGTATCTGACAGCGACCAATAAATTCGTTGTCATGGCTGCCAGTGGTGGCCGTGACCGCGATCTCCTTCGCGAGCTTCACCAGCCCTCGTACACCCTTCACGTCCTTCACCTTGCTCATTTTCTCAGGAACCGTCTCTGCAGCATCGAAGTCCCTAATGTAGCAGACCAATGCGTAAACATTACTTTGGAATTGAGTTATTCGCTTTGAGGGTGTGTCCTGAGAACTTACCACACTTCTAGGAACAATATGTCGTTTTCTGGGTCCTCCAAGGGCCTGCAACACAGAAGGTTTAGAGCTACTTTATTTTGAATTTGAGGCGTGTGTGAAGTATTAGGAAAATAGAAGTTTCTTGTAACCTTACTTCGATATTTAATATTTAAATATTCCTTTCAACTATTTCATATTTAAATATTTCTTTCAAATGCTTCATATTTAAATATTTCTTTGAAATGTTTCATATTTAAATATTTCTTTCAAATGTTCCAGATTTAGAAATTTCTATCAAATACTTAATATTTAAATGTTTAATGTTCGCTTGCTATTATTTAACTCACAGCTCAAAGTGCTCCTCCCACACAGGACTAAGTGTGGAAGTTTTCACGGCAGTGTTGTACCTCCTCGTGGGAGCCGACTCGAGGTAGAGGGCGCAGAAAGGGTCACTTTTACCATTTGCATCCTTCGACACGAGTTCCTTGGCCTCGATCACCTCGATGTTCAAGTGCAGCTCTGGTGGCTGTTGAAATTCAAACGTGCACGCTTTACAGCTTACAGTGGAGACGTTTAATGTCTACGGTTCCTCGAGGATGAAAGCCTCACCTCCATATTCTTCGTTTCCTCCAAAACCTTCTCGTGCGTTTCATTGTCGACTTTGAATGCATTTTGAAGATGATTCAACAGAGACTCTTGGCTACACTCGTTGGAGACGTCGAATCCAATTTGGTGCTGAATCATGTAGATTAGAGCAGCATAGAGCTCCTCAATCTACAGACACCATGCAACATCGAGCTTTTCATTAATCTACTCAGAAATTCAATATTATAGCTGGGACACTTAATTTGCTAAAAACCATTTCTAGGCTGTGAATTGCGGTAAAAACTACCTGCAACTTCACAGTAGCCCTCAGTAGACCTTCCATCGTGTAATGGGGGGAACAAACGGGTGAGAAATATAATTACAGGGTAGCCATATAACATGGATGAAAATTGACATTTGGGGAAACACATTTTTGTCGAATTTCCTGTACTAAAAGAATCATCATTTGTAATTCCCCATGATAAGATTCGTGACTCTCCATGGAGGACATGCATCATCGATATTCTGAAAGTCATGTGTAATCAATGGGATTACCAAAGAACAGAGTGCAATCTGTTTACGTCATTAATGACTGTAGCCTCTGCTAGTCGTAAGGAACTGATAACATGTTGCACACGCGAGATTTTAGTTGGAAAATGATTGGGACGCAATATACTCATGGTCCAAAGTTCCACACTCAAACACGAGCAAATAGTTCACCACAAAATGGTACATTGTGGAGATAATCTTGTTTGCTTCTTTTGTTTCACTACGTTTTTCAGAGAGGAGCTACATAACGAATATTGTCTTCGTGAAAAAAGTCACGATTCAACGGCACACAAAACGGAATACTTTTAACAGTATCCTCTGTATACAAAATTTTTTTTAGAAAAGAACATGGGTGTTATATTCTGTTTAGTACTATCGACTTAGAGTCACATGCTTCTTATGTAAAAATATTGCTTCATTATGTAAATAAGTAACCCCCACCCTAGTAGCATTTATTGTTGGCATTTGGATGGCCAATTAATTCCCAAATTGGGAATACTGTGGGCCAACCAAAAATGCTATTAGGGCATTTACCTCTACTCCCTTTACTTCATCATCCAACCAGCAGAATAATAAAAAACGTCCCATTTCAGGTAAATAACTCGTGTCCCAGGTGACCCATACATTAACAAATATTCAAGAAAGCGCACGATTAATTTCCCATGAATAAACAATTAGCAAACAATCGACTCACCGTCATAGCCTGCAGCAGAGTGTTTATTCTCCGCTCGATTTCCGCTTTGGGCACCCCGCGGAAGGTCTTCCTCCTCGCCTTGGGGGTGGCCACGCTGAACGGTAGACTCATGCTCACCATTTTCACCTCACTATCACAATCCTCTCATTTCCCCAATCAATCTACCTCACTTACGATGCCAGCAAATCAACAGATACACTGTATTGTCACATATCCATCACCACAATCTTCGATACCTTCAACCCCTCTGGAAGAACACTCGCTGTACCCAAAACCACACGATTCGCGGACCAAGAAGACTTCCAAAATTCACGTCAACGACGTCGAAACACAGGGGACCTAAAGCAACGTGGCAGTGACCAGTAAATGGCCCACAGTACGATCCTGTCAGCTGAGAATAACGTCGTTTAGGCAGTGGCACTCGCGGCTAACTCGATTGGAAACTCGAGATCTTCCTCCCCTTTGCGGACGCTTCCGTCTTCGCGATGAAATGGAGACTGACAATGGGGCACTAGTGGTTCACCAGCGGTCGCACGAGCTGCCGATTAAAATACCCCGGGATTCTAGCGGCCCGATGATCTTTGAAGGGTCTTGGTTTAGGGAACGGTACCCGGGGGGATCGATGATCGACGATTTAACAGGCGCCGCGGTGAGCCGCCAACTGCTCGAAAAGGCAATAAACCGTACCGTGCACACGCACTTTGTCGGTCGCAGATGAACTTCGGCGGAGACCGTGACCTCTCTTATCGATGATACTCATATTTATTCGGCGGTGCCTATGCATAATTGAAGAGGGGCATTTAAACGAAGCCGCGAGTTGAATCGAACGCGACGTTGCTCGAAAGGTAAGGCAGATTTTAAGTAGATGCAGCATGTCCGCGCGGATCGGTAATTTCGGTAGAACGAATTCTTGAAGCGGCTCACAGTGGTTCTAAAGTGACTTATTGTCGACAAAATTCCATATCTCCGTCAATTCTCAACCGATTTTGGCATTTTTTTGCCCGTTTTGTCGGGGATTAAATGTGCTAAAATGTCACACAGTAGTTTTTCAAAATTTTTCTTTAGGGATTAAAAAAAAAATGCAAATTCTGAACTCTTGGTTCCGAAACAACGAGTTGATTAACCAGTTTTTTCGCAAATTATTAAAGGGAGATAAAATAAAAAATAAATATAGATTAAACAATTTTTAGTCTTTTTCAAGTTCGAGTGATCTCAAATTTGAAATTAAAGGATGCGATGATATTAATAAATTATACATCACATCCTCATTTGTCGAATCATACATTAAATTAATATTTTAGACGTTTTTGTTTGTAGTAAACTCGGTAGAAATTCCAAATTTTCAGGCATTGCAAAAGTTCGCCTGTTTTATGTTTTCCGTTATTGCGAATTGCCAGTTAAAGATTTTATGTAAAACAAATTACTTAGATAAGCAAAATCTTTTCAAATTAGCCCCAAAGATTGTTCTACTAAAGTTTCCATCAAACTGTGTCAGAAAAAAGATAGAAAAAAAATCGTTTTTATCGAAATTCGGGTATTTGATAATTTAGCAAATTTAATCCCCGACAAAACGAGCAAAAAAAGACAAAAATCGGTTGAGAATCGACGGAGATACAGAATTTTGTCCACAAAAAGTCACTTTGTAACCACTGTGCGGCTGGCCGAATGTTGGCGCCCTGGTTCTAGCACCGTTTGATAAGTGCAGAGGGAAAAATGCAGGTAGTTACGAATATTCAGAGTTTTTAACTAACAAGCAAACGTCTTCGTTTTTTTTTAATATTTTTTTAATAATTTTTTTTAATATAACTTTGTAACTGTGCGGGATAGAAGAAAACTTTGAGTATAAGAATAGTCCAGTTTTTTATGCTGTATCATACTACCGAAGGAAAAATAAAGTTATATTAAAATAGGGAAAACGTGGTAACTTTAAGGACTGATTGAATTTCTTTCAGAAAGCAAAGAAACTGATTCTTCCATACAGTTAAACTCAGAATTTTCAGGTTGGGAACGTTTCTTTGCGGGATTAGGTAGTCGACATTCGCGTTGTTCACACGTCTAATTTAAGCCCAACCCAAAAGCGATATTTATAAAATTCACACTTTTCCATTCGATTTGCTCTTACGCAAGGCACTCTGTGAGTCTGACATCCTGTTTTTCAGCGGGCCGATATCTACCGTGCTCTTTTTTTAGCGGCTTTGGACGCACCCCGTCGAGCGACTCGAAAAAGAACGATTGGAATGCGTCGATGTCCGTCTGAAATAGTTGATTCTTGGCCATCTTGCCGAGGAAAAATGGTCCATCGAGGAACATCGAGGTCCGCCATAGAAATGGCCACGCGACGAGGATGAGGGGAAAAATTCAATAAATCCGACGCGGCGGGGAATGAGTCTCCAGAAAATTGATGAGATAGCAGGGAAACGTAGGAGCGCGGGGATCGAAGATCACTTGAGATCACGGGGTCACTGGGAAACGCGAAAACTGGGCCATAGACTTTAGCATCGGCGTACACTGGCAAAGTGGCTGCCAAGAGCAATTGACTCTGACAATGAGATTCCATTTATTTGTACACACTTGGCTATTTCGGACACCGTGGGCTCCTTAATCAATACTCGAAGGACAGAAGCATTCGTCGCGAGCGTAGCTGAAGCGGGGAGGGGACATTCGTGATTTACAAGAAACCCCTTTCGTTTAAAGGAATAATGACAAATTTATGTCGCTGATAAATATTCACAGAAGCATACGATGTATTTAATTCTGGAAAAGGTTTATCTATGTTCATCGCTGGGCTTGCTACTATAAGCTTGCTATCAATATTTTAGTTCATTTATTTTGCCACTCATTATAGGTACCTATAGTGTTTTAAGCCCGTAGTAGGGTGGCGGTAAATAATTCTGCTTAACTTCTAAAACGTTCATTTTGTTTTTTTTTTTGCTTATTTTCTATCTAGGTACTATTTTTTCTTCCTCTATTTTGTTCATTCTTATGTTTTTGCTTATATGTGAAGGATAAGGGGGAAAACAGGGATGTCACAAAACAAGGTTATCGAGAAAATTAAGTTTTAATACTTTAGTCCATCAGTAAAGAAACAATGTTAAATGAATTTAATTTTCATATTTAATACTTTCTTGTTTTAACTTAACGACAGAAGCATATGCTTGGGCAAAGAGTGGGAACATTCTGTATTTTGTTGCAGTGCAGAGTGGACATTTCATGTTTTTTAACCGACTTCAAATAGGAGGAGGTTATAGATTCGACACGTATGTATTTTTTTTTTTGTTTGTCCCCGCATAACTCCTCAGCATATGGACCGATTTTGATGATCTTTTTTTTTTATTCGATGCTCCGGTGGTCTCATTCTACACTGCATCAATATTGGCTCAATACTTTGCCAGTAAACTTCGCCTCATTACATAATTTATATTTCATGTATTCTCGCATTTTAGAGTATTTTCGCGCGTTGAGTTGTAGACCCCATATAACGAATTTGAGACATCCTTATTCTCACTTTTTCAAGTCGCTTATTTTTAGAATCTTCCATTTCTAACAAACGGTTCTTTTTTACGAGCAGCTCTTTTGTAGGCCTACCCATAATTCTTTTTAATAAATGTAGTTATATAATTAAAATAACTAAAAAGTAAAAAATAAAAATGTATAAAAAAAATTAAACCGACTTCAAAAACATAAAACTGCACTAAAAAGTAAAAAATATTTTTTTTTTATTTAATCTACGACTATCAATTTTGTGCGAGGCGCCAGCTTAATAAAAATGGGTAGTCGTAGATTAAATAAGGGAAAAAAAATAATTTTTTACTTTTTAGTGCATTTACATGTTTTTGAAATCGGTTTTAATTTTTTTTGTAAATTTTGAATCGGTATACCAAATCTTTAACGTTATCTTACTGGGGTATTTGAACTTTACAACCCTTTGTGATTCGACAGTTCTGTAGTCCCAGTTGCCATCAACAAAATATGCTATAAATTGCAAAATCGCGAAAGATGGACATTCCCGTTTTTCCCCTTTACCATTCATGAATTAGTCTTCTACTATCTTTCTCTATTCTCTATGCACAATACCAAAGGGTTTCCGCGTATATATAACTACAATAAAATAAAAAAGTAAATATTTCGACAGCTGCTCGTGCTCCATTTCGAGGATTAAAGTACCAATTGCACAGTAGGCATATTTTTATTTCTAGTATTTCGCGCATCCTGCAATCTATCGTATCTATCCCCAAACCTAAACTAAGTCAAGTCAAACTACCCGAAGTGCCTCCAAACTTTCGGCAAGCCGGAAAGATCGTCATCTGGGCCAGCTACAGGTGAACCCTAACCTCGCTACCCTATAAACGACAATTATCCCGTTCGACCTGCCGTTTAATTGCAGAGGAAGAAAACAATTGGACAGGAAGCAAGCAGTGTAGTGTTACTAGCAGATCTCCCATTTCTCCGTTAATTTTTCTGAACCGTCCACCGCTCCACCAACGGATTCGAATATCCAGGATCGACTGGGGGCCACCGCGGCACATTGGCTGGGCAGTTAACTCGGGGGCCAATGGAAAACGCGAAAACAAGACAATGAATCTGCACAAAGGGAAACTATGCCGTATCCTGTTTGAGGCGACCTACGGGCCAAGTGAAACCACAATGCGTTCGTATGCTCGCGCAATTGCGCCCAATGAAAATTGATATACCGGCAATTAGCTCATTGACCGACAAGGCGCGCGTAGACAGCAGACCACGCGCACGTATTCCTGTCCTTCAAACGCAGAGGGGGCCCAATTTTCGTGATATTATGCAAGTTTTCTCGGTGTCCAACTCGCCCACTCACTGGCCGGATCTATTTTACGCCAGGAACGAATTAATTTAGCAGCCGCGAGCTTTTTCACGCGACCGCCTCTGCGGAATCAGAACTTTGCCCCCGCGCGGACATGGGGAGCCGTGGAATCCAGCATAGAATATTTGCAAAGATGGTTGACAATGGTTTAAGATCATAGACAGAAGAATATCACGGTTACACGAGAAGATAGGCTATGCCTCACTTTCACAACTCGTCACCGAATCACACGACCGCAGCGCCTTTTTTAATCGCATTTGGATTCACACCGAAAGTATGCCGCTGACAGTCTGCCAGTACCCGATGATACAGAGCAGAAGATTGCCCAACCGAGTTTTCTCGGTAGGATTAATTTATTTTTATATCCATGCCGACTGTCCGACCAACGCGCCACTGCGGTAACCTCGTCACAGCTTACGGTAGCCGTCTTTGAGGATTGGGTACCTTCTTTCGGTTTCTAAACCCAAATTGAATTGAAACCTTCGGGCTTGATGAGTTACAGCGACGTTACGTACCTGTGGGGACACAGTATCGAATCTATAAACCGTTGGCCCACCCACAATTTGAAGCTTCCCACTGTGCTTTAACTACCACTCAGAATAACTCGTTTTAAGGTCTCCCTTTGCACCCCAATTCGCCGAGAAGTCCACTTCGCCCCCATCGTCGCGAGCCATTTAAACATGAAGTCACACTAGCACGTTGTGAAACACGTATGATACCATGGGCGAGATCATCGTACGATTTTCAACGCGCCGTCGCAGACCGTGGCCCTTTTGAATGTCGATCGCGATGAAAGGACCACAGGACAATCAGCGTGAGAAGAGCGAGACAGGAACTTGACGAAGTCGTGCAGCACACTGCCAGGAATAGATGGGCCGACGGAACGGAGTCGTCGTACGTCGACGGCTCGGCTCTGGTGGTGGTGTAACGTCGTTACGTTGGCTAACGCGCGAACACAACAGAGTCGCATTACAGATTGAGCTTAACTCCTCGATTGAGCTTAGAGGATAACACCCCGCGGTGCACGACAGCTTGCACGGGTATCGGTGACATAATTGAGGCATTCACGTGCGCCGCTCTTTCCTTTTTCTCATTTTCCCTCCCTTTTCAATGAGCCAAGTAGCCGTGACCGCGAGGCCGGGGTTATCGCTCCTTGTGTTTCCTTTCTCTCGGGGTTTTGGGGAAAGTGGTTGTAGGATTGGCATTTCCTTGGAGAGCATGCTTTATGCTTTAAATGACAGTTCGTTGAGTAATGTCGTGGCTCCTTAACCCTTCGTTGACACACCTCTTTCTTCGATCAACTTTGACATACCTGGGTGGCCCACACCCAGAGCAATTTTTGAATGACTACCATTCTCATCTAAAGAATTCAATCGTTACGGAAAATATCATGGGTCATTTTCAAAAAACATCACTGAAATTTGATCAGTGTTTTTGTGGAAAAATTCTAGATTACCATATGTCGAAGAAAAAAACGAAGAAAAGCATTAAAAATTTGTAACTTTTGCAAATTTCAATATTAGAAGCTAAAAATCTACAGAGTTGTTGTGCAGATATAATATTTCGAGAAAAAAAAATAGTTTATAAGTCGGCTTTGGAGAAAAGGTATTTATTTCACATATAGATGGTACAGAGCGTCAAAATCAGCTAATGTGTGACTCACACCCAGAGTGTCAACGAAGGGGTAATGTTCTAGATGTTGCATGGGCCACTGGTGACCCATATAGGTAATTTCACCCAGGTAGGACTTGAGGAGTGACTTTTTAAAAGGGCATGTTTCCATTTTTTATCTCAAAGCTAATTTTGATGGCATCGCATTAATAATGTCAAATTACATACCCCAGTGGCACAAAACATTACAAGATAGGTATAATTCCATTTTGGAAAATTGAAATAAAGTTCATGTTTTATAATAAATGTCTTTTTTCTAAGTTTGTCTGATGACAGCGAAATAATTTTGTAGTCTGAAAGAAAATGGACATATTTCCTATACTCATCGCTTGGAAATTGTAATGAATACAAAAGAAACATAATTTCATAGAGCTACTAAAACATATACTAAATTAGTTTAAAAATGTACCCACTGTTATGGTATCTTATTAAATGTGACAAAACAAAGTAACCATAAACTAAAAATCGCTTATCTTAAGCTTAATATATAAAGCAGAAAGCTTCTACATGTTTGTGTTTGTCTGTCGCCTAAAAACTTCCGAACGATAAACTCTCGGATATTGAAATGTGCCTCAGCTAATGAGCTGACTAATTCAGATGAATGTGACTATTTAAAAAAAAAAAGTTTTTTCTAAAATCAGAATCTAAACCGAGCGAAGCCGAGTAGTAAAGCTAGTTTTTTATAGTTTCCACTAAAAAGGTTTATTTCCAAACGTTTCTTTTAAATAACTATTGAAACAATATCGCTAAGTTTAAAACATTACCGCTACCAGATGAAAGAATAAAATGTTCGTGTACTAATGAAAAAATAGATTTTTTTAATAAACGTAGGTACTACAGTTTTTTGCAGTTATTGAACATTTTTTCTATGTGGATATGTGCTCTTTTGAAAAATCACTCTTCGTCCCATTCTAGTGTACTTGTGTTCCAAAATGTTTTCTCACCCTTTATGTGTTAAATAAATAAATATAATAAAAATTTGCTTCACTAATTCTATCGTGATTCTGTAATTTCTTTCAGAGCTCCAGCTCCACTTCCAAGTGCTTCGAATCAGTGGAATCAATGAAGCGAATGAAACTGGCTCTTGTTTCGTGACTGCACAGATTGCTAATATCTCCCAGAAATAGTGAATTATTATAGATAAACGAAACTCGAAGTAGGGCGCTTTGTTATCCAATTTAAACATTTCTTCATAAATTTGAAAGACAAGGGTCAACATGTTCATGTTTGGAAGACATTATAACGTATCGATAGTAACGAAACAGGACATCTAAGTGGGGCGAAACTTCAGCTGTAACCTGGAACCATTGTGAAATCGATACCGCCTTGTTACTATTGCACGGAAGAACCTACCCCACCGTTCAAATGAAATTTCAAATGAATAAAGAACGAACTGGTATTATAAAGAAGTTATGGAACAATTGATTGCATTCCTGTCTATGTTGGAAAGTAAGCAGAAGCTTAAAAGGTTCAACACACATTGAAAACATTTCTTCAATTTTCAAGTTAAGTTTACAAGTTAAATTAAATTAAATAATATGACCCTTCACTCTACTGGAATAAGCAAACACTCTACTGGAAGATATACATTCAGGGTTCACTTTTTACCCATCTGCTTGAAAAATATCCACAGATCAAAAGAATGACCCACAAAACCCGCTTGTTTTTGGTCTCATGATTTTGGAACAAATATTTGTGCCAGATAATACCTTATGCTGAGACATCAATCACAACAAATTTGAAAGTATAAAAGAAAATCCCCTCATTTTTGGGTCATTTTTTATTAACAATACCACGTGAGCCACCAGTGGCCCACGATAATTATCGTAACTGAAACTACCCTTCAAAAGAAAAAGGTATTTCTTAATCCAGTGTCGAAATCAAAATACAGCAAAAACAAACTGAAATTATGAAAAGTACAACAGAACTGCAATTTTTCTGCAACTGAGTAACGCAATCTAATTTTCTCATCACTTTTTATAGCCCTACCAAAAAATTTCCGCCGTGGCACGGTGTTAAAGCCACCTTAGGTACATCATCGACATTCACCACCGCTTTTCACTTTTCACAGATTGAAACAGTTCTCGAAATATCTGAATGTCGTCCACGCGGAATCAACGCTATTTACGAACTCGGTATCCTCACTCTTGAAGCGCCGGTAAAATTCTCGATCTACTGCTCCAAGTGTCTGTTGCTATCGATCACGAGTGTTAAGCGTCGTGCTAAATCTCGAGCTTCTTCGAGTGCTTCTTTTCTCGGACCTGACGAACTTCGAAAACGGTGTCGAGGCTCGAGAGCCGTCGATCCATCGGCCCGATACGCATCAATGTTCCCCAGCGACTCGCGAATGAATCGTTTAACGCGCCAACGACACTCGAAAGGGCGGCTGAAAGTACTTTGACAAGTCGCGCCTGCGTCAGCACGAATAAGGGATGCTCTGTTCCACTTGGAATCGCGGTACTGCTGATTTCACGTGACGCTTTCGAGGGTGATCATGGAGAACGAAAAAGGAAGACGCGTGGGAAAGTACATCGGAAGGAAACGAATGAATTAAACGTCAGAATTTTCAGAAAGGTCTGATGAAATTGTGCATACTGCAAAAATACAAGCTGTTCGAAATTGATCTTCTTTTTGGGTTGAACTTCCAGTTTTTGGACTAAGTAGTGTGTTTTAGATACATTTTATCGCGTCATGCCTGGTAAATGTCACTATGGTTTTTCGCAATTCAGGGTCTAGGGTTTCCTTTTTTATTATTTCTATTGTTTGTGTCTCTAAGTTGACTAGTTCTATATTTATAGTATTTTTCTTGGGTTTCTTGTTTCTTCTTTATCTGCATTCCAATAGGGTCATACCCGTATGTATTGAATAAATTAAAAAGAAAACTGATATTCAAAGTAGAGCTGCAAATATTCGAATAATTGGAATAATTTTGCATAAGAATAATTTATTCGAATAATTCCAATATTTGAATAGTACGATGTACTCGAATATTCGATTAATTCTGAGTAATCGAGTAATTAAAAGTATTCGAGTTTTGGATTGTACCGAATACGAATCTAAATGTTTGAAAAACAAATAATTGTAAATGCCAATATGAAAAGAATTTCACCATGAAGTGTTCACACAATATTTCATGCTCAGATTCATATTCGGTTTCCTATTCGGTACAATCCGAAATTCAATCACTCCGAATATTCGAATACTCCTAATTATTCGAGTAATATGTTAAAATATTCGAATACTCCCAATTATTTGGGAAATATTCGAATATTCGTATTATTCGAGTAATATTCGAATTATTTGAGTTATTCGAGCAATATTCGAATTATTTGAGTTATTCGAGTAATATTCGAATTATTTGAGTTATTCGAGCAATATTCGAATTATTTGAGATATTCGAGTAATATTCGAATTATTTGAGTTATTCGAATCTCAAATTCGAATTATTCGAGTTATTCGAATCTCAAATTCGAATTATTCGAGTTATTCGAAACTCAAATTCGAATTATTCGAGTTATTCGAATTTCGAATTCAAATTATTTGAGTTATTCGAATCTCAAATTCGAATTCTACTGGTATTCGAATATTCGTAACAGCCTAATTTACACAGATCTTTCCGAACTCTGAGAAATATTATAGTGACATTACGATTGAATATCCTGCACTAGTAGTTCTAGCAAAAGCAATGCGTCATTCGTGAAATTCGATAAAAATGTGTTCCCACGGTGCATGAAAATGGGGGAAAATCAAACATCGTAATAGAGTTCTGAAAATCAAGGTCGAATACATTGACTTTTAACTCACGTTCCAGCCCATAGACTCAGCCAAGAAGTTGGTAGCATGCTCGTTCTCATCTCTGTCACTGTCAGTCTCCAAAAGAGCATCGACAGGCTCCTCGATGCTCCCGGTCTCGCTAAGATCCTCCTCCTCTTCTTCCTCCTCCTGGGCCTCGTCCATCTTCTTTGGAAGGGGCCCTTCCGCCTGCTCCTGCTCGCGGGCCCTCTCCGCGAGCAGCGTGCCCAGGTTCTCGAAAAAACCGCCATCAGTCTCCTGTATTCTGCAATTTGACGTCGCCGAGTTATCCTCGAGGAGATTGGGCGGTCTTCCAGCAAAAGGAGGGACAGAAGCGGAGCTTCGGAACCGTTCAAGCGAAACATCGACATTGGCACGAAAATTTGAGTTATTCTGCGTGGGACATTCTGTTATTCGTATTAGTAGATGAATCGGAACACTGTGGCGCGGTTTTTGCCAGGAAGTAACGCAAGAAGCCAGCGATAAACGATGAAAGCAGCGACTGTCAAGCTTCGCGAGACCGCGACCTAATGCCACCGTTAATTTAACGCCAACCACGATGACAGTTCCGCTTGTGTTTCCCCGGTTGCCATCGATTTCCTCGAGCGTGCTGATTGAAACCGTTTGCCGCGTAATGCTCGACTCTCACGGGCAACTTTGCGTTTCCTACATCATTTAACTCTGCTGCGGTTCTCGAGTCTGAGAAAGTGAAAGTTCCTTGACTATGGCAAAGTAATATGACAGTTTGCATCAATGCACTTTGTTTGTCAAAAACTCTAACGTGAGGCGAGATGAAGGGAAAAGGATGTATAAAGAAGCTTCAAAATCGGTCAAAATTTTGATTTAAAATGCAAAATAAATTGTAAGAAGAATGGTGATTGTAAAGAATTTTATTTAAGACTGTTTAGTCTCACGTTGTTTTTCCTTTAATTTGTTGCACGTAGGTATTTACAATTCATTTTTAACAATAACATTCTGATCTCAATAACTTTCAAATACAAGGACGTTAATTAAAATTACTGAAAACAAATGCATAAAATTGCTGCAAAATCGTGAGAGCTGACTGAAATCGCAAAAGAAAACTGTGATCAGATCTACTATAGCGCACTTTCTCTTCCGGGGCTGGGCATTGTGGAGATAATTAAGCGATGATGAGTCATTATTAATGACAAACAATTAAAAGCAACAATAAGTAAGCAGTTGTTAATTCTACCACCTCTGTTTCTTACATTAAAGCACAACAATTCAAAGGCAAAGTCCACACGATTATTTACTATGTTCGACATAATTGATATAATTATTCATTACTTCCAACCCTAAGGAAAAGTCCTGCAGGAGCTCAGCAATTATCAAACAATTCGGCGATTCGAAACGACAAGGAAGCATGGCGCTTGCACGTGCTATGGGTCAAATGGCAGTGCTTTTTTGGAGGACTTGTCTGCGAATCATTCATTATTACTGAATTAAAAATAAGGTGCCCCGACTCTGCCACGAGCTACAGCGATTGTCACATAGAGAACGAGGAACACAGGCATCACCTTTTGTGAAGGAAGTTGAACGCTGCGAACTTCCAATAGAATCTCGCGACGGTCACCTGTTTCGTTTCCGGCTTTTGCCACATTCGAGCCGCGGCGATCGCGTAGTAAGGGTGCTTCTCGTCCAGCTTTTCGAAGTGCGCCATTTTTCGACTGTCACTCCTTCGGAGAAAAAAAACACAGCACGTTGTTTGACAGGAGCTTCTCGAAACAATGCAGCATTAGATAAATACTAGTCCCCCGCGTATCATGGACAAAACATATCAATACTTTCCTAAAATCTGACACTGTTCATCTACCCATTTAGCTCATGCATGCTATAAATAAGAATGCAGATCTGTGTCCGACTTAAAAATCTTAAATAATTTCATTCACTCCCCTGGCATGTTAGAATTTTGATTTAGAATGTTTAGGCAATTCCCGTTTAATAATAATAATAAATTTGTTTAATTCAAGGCTCATAAACTCTATACCCCACAGGGGTCTGAAATGACCCCAGAAGCCATTCTACGATTCACGAACGATAGCCACTATTAATGAACTGCTGCATCTGCTCAAAGTATTTACAAAATGGAAATACGTGTATTACAGATCGAACTACATGCTAAGAAAGAGTGACCCAAGAAATCGTCTCTTTTTGGTTCCACGATTTTTGAACGACATTTTATGTCAAACGATACTTTATGACGAGACATCAATCACACGAAATTTTCAGGATGAGGTGACAATTAGTTTCTGAGATATGGGAGGTCAAAGAAGTGAAAATTTGTTAACGCGTCGATGTACGGACTTTTATGTCACTCCGATAATTTAAACAATTATTCCCAGGGATTTTGCTGACTGCTTGCAACGAATTTGAACTTAGATTTTCAGAATTCAAAATGACCGATTCAATATAGCGAATCGTATGTCAAAAAATATTGTAATTTTCATGAAACTGTGGTCTAATATTTTCAACTTAAAAAATTATAAAATGAATCTTCGAAACTAAAGTAATATTTATGGTTTTAACAATAATTAGTTTCAATTTTGGGGAAGTCTGTATTAGGGACATTCTCACAACAGAAGTTATGAATTTTGAAAAGTAACTTCAAATTCGTTGTTAGAGCAGTCAGCAAAACCCCTGGGAACAATTCTTTAAATCATCAGACTGACTTAAAAGTCCGTATATCGAAGCGTATGGACTGATGCATTAATGAATTTTCACTTCTTTGACCTCCCATATCTCAGAAACTGTGTCACCTCAACTTGAAAATTTCGTGTGATTGATGTCACATCATAAGGTGTCGTTTGGAATAAAATTCAGTTCCAAAATCGTGGGACCAATAAGTGGCGAAGAAACGTCTCATTTTTGGTTCACTCTTTGTCACCGTGTTCATCACCAAAGAATGATTACTATGAGGAAAACTGTGTATTCTTAAAAAATAATTTCATCGAGAAGTAATCACCCTTTGGTAGCAAATCTTTAAAAATTTAGAATATTCCAAGTATTTTTTAATAGTATTATAGATTGCAAGATATTCACTTCGTATTCTGCGTAGCTTATTATAAGGATCAGTAGTAAATTCCTATATGATGCCAGGTAATGTCTTCTACGAGTATCATATTCTTAAACAATGATTGAAATTCTACAACAATAATAAACAAACGATAAGAATCCCAGGTGTCCTACTTATTCTACGGCTCTAGGTACTAAGAGTCATTGTGCACAAGTTTTACAGGATTTCCATACTGACTACTGGGTCCACTTCACCTCGGAGCACGCCACTAAAACACGAACCACATGCGCGACGAGATAAACCGTGTTGACTGAAGTATGTCCATTGGAGAACTAAATCCACGAAGACCCCGATATGAATGAGACACGAAGGAGGAAAACAGGAGCCAGCAGGATGTGGGTATCAGATTAACATCAATGGTTATTGAAACTGTACACTTCTCGTGCTATGGGCGAATTAGGTGTCAAGGACGAACAACCAATTTGTACAATTACGAATGCATCTTTCTCACGCTGCTCGCTTTGCACTTCTGCGTCCTCGACTACCCCCACGTCAAAACTTTCGAATATGTATGTAGTCTAACAAGTGGAAGTCTTCTCAATGCTACTTATGTTAGCATGGAAGCTTTGAGCAGCTTCAAAGTGATACTAAACTTGTCACATTCAGAATTTACGTTTCTTTAATATTATTTTGGTAAAAAGTATTGGGGGACAGTGGCGGATACAGCGGTCGGTCGATGAGCAGTTGCCGCCTGGGCTCCTTCTTCCAAAAAAAATTAAGAATATATCCAAACACTATATTTTTTTTTGTTTATCAGATTTATTTGTAATTCTGTTATGTATATAGGGTGTCCCAGAACGTTTGCCACCTGGGCCTCTTTCCTTAAATCCGCCACTGCTAGGAGATGTGTGGGTGTTTTGAAACGTTTGACAGCGATTTACACTTGAATGGAATCGAGTCCGGGTTCGTTCCATTTGTTTTCGTGAAGCTGTCAGTCTCTCGCTGGTTGACAAAGACAATATGGCGGCCTTGTGTCACTTTGGGTTTCTTTTTCTCGGGGATACACAGGAGCAATCTTCCACTGTCTGACCTCTATTATTTTTAACTCGGAAGAGACGTGATTCACCGTGTCGCATTCCAGACCAGGCACACTACGGTGGATTGGCTCTTCAAATATGTTTCCTCTCCATGCTTCCGTTTTCCGCTTCGTGTTCCATTGCTTCATTACTTATAAATCGACTCGGAACTGATCGACACTCGCGACGATCATTGGCGCATTTAGCGCGAAATTTGCCGTTTTTAATTTTTATGGTACAGTGACGTATCTTTTGTATTGCGAGTGGTAAAATGTAGGGATTACATTTTATCAACTATTTTTTTAAGCTTTCATTTAGTTGGGGTAAGAAGGAAAAGACGAGCACAGTATTAGAGAAGCCATTTCCCAATATTTATTTTCACAAATGGACTTGTTGTACAGTAAGGACGGCATTGTATTATCAAAAGCATGGGGGATTCTAAAATATGGCGGGAAATACGTGATCCCCATGCATGATTCATTACACACCGGCCTAATCGCCGACGATTAAGCATTAAGACGTAGGTTCCGTGGCAGAAACGATATTCAAGGATCATAACACAAATTGCTAGATCATAACGAGGCTGGAGTTTCCTCCGCGTAATTAAGGAATCACTGAAACACAGATTGCACTTGCATTTCAAATGATCACACCATTGCAACGCTGAAGAGACAAAAGTTATGACAGAAGCAATGCTTTTTACGCAGGACATTTTCTCTTGAAAGAGGTTGAAAGTCGTGCTACTCTGTCTTGTAGAGGGCGTTCCAAAAGACGCAACATGGAGGTTAGAAATTTTCATCGTGTAAAACAATTTTAACAAAAAATTTCGTTGTTCGTGTTTGCATGGTAAAAACGTTGTAGGAAATTGAAAAGTGACTGCACATTTGAATTTCACGGTATCTGAAACTGGAGTGCTGTCTTGCGAGCAAGAAGCACAAGGTCTGCAGTGATGTAAGGCACGAACGGCCTTCAGGGTCTGTGCCGTTTCAAAACGAACTCGAACCGACTTAATCCGCTTCATATTAATCTCCACATTCAAACATTTACACTTATGCGAGCCATTATTTACAACACACGCCTAGTCGAAGTGCTGGACACGCGACATCAGCTTTACATCAATTTAGAAATCTCAATAAATTCGCAAAATTCTACGTATTTTGTAACATCAATCAACATCGTTTCCATAACTGAAAAAACAAACTATGTTGTTTTGCACGTAGAATGAAAGAATCGATCTACACGACTATTATAGAATGAACACATGTTTGAATTATGTTTGAACACATTTGTGAGTCATTGTATACTGTTCGACACTATTTTTTGCCGAGCATACGAATATATATACATTAATTGAAACATAAATGTTCAAGAAAAGACATATAATATTTTCTTAAAAATCATGTAAGAATTAACTAAAGCAGGGAAAACAATTTGAATAAACAAAATTTACATACAACTTTAGAAAACTTACAACGGGGGCTAATTTATTGTGACACATTGTTTTTTACGGTAAAGTTTGTCGCTTTGAATAGTCACTTGTTTACTAATTCTTAAATTTGAAACACTACGCCATCTTCTTCTAAGTAATAATTGGTAATTTAAAACAATGCCATCTATGTATCAAATGATACATTATTTACTTTACATGAATTTCGTTTAACTGTTCACGTGGCCGTTCGGCAGTATATGTGTATACTCATTTTCCCCGAGTAAAATTCTCGTAAATGACTTGATGAATCTATTGACTCAGAATTTTTGAAGATGGCGTTCTTATTTACTCGAAACTCGTTAAACCTCAATTCACGATCTCATGGGACGTTCACCTACGCGTCGATGACCTCAACCTCTATCCAGTTTCCTTATTGGCGTCACACTTTCCACGGAAGCGAGGAATTCCCGGCGTGATCGCAATGACGTACCCGGCAACACCAACTTATCGCTGAACCATGGAAAAAGTATTATCGTCGCGTGAAACGAATACTGCTGAGTTAATGTGCGATTAGGCTGGTAATTACGGTCGATAGTGGGAACGCCAGAAAATAGATCCAAGCTCTTGGTATTAATTAAGAGCCCACGAGAATGTATGTACGATCATAAAATTCTATTGTTTCACTAACAAATAGAAAAATATACTTAGAGACATCATGATTGTGAATTTCTAAAAATTCCATTAACGAAATGTGGATCATATTTAAATTTTCCTTTTACCGTGTTTACTGTACCATGGCCTCCTTTCATACAGTGTTAATTTTCTGGAGAAATCTAAATGTAAACGGTCAGATTTTTTTAATAATGATTGCGAATTTTGATGGGACCTTCTGTTTCATTTTAGTGGTTATTATGCTACAGTTTAAACAGTTACGTAGTTATGTTGGGCGTGATGGCTGCCTCATTGACAACACCGCGGCAGCTGAGACATCATAAAAAGAATTAATTAGCACCGTGTGCGCGTTCCCTCCACATCTTCGTCAATTAAGGAGGTCACAAGCAATGCAACAGTGTTGTTTATACACCGCGTACTTCCTCGGATATTATTATGCATGCCACGAATCGTCTTCCTCAAATCGTTCTGCCTCGCGTGACATCAGCTGATCAGCAACTACCGACTCGAGTATTCAAACAGAATAAATCTGTGCTCTTTAACTCCAGCCTACCTACGTATTCCTCAGAGAACTGAGGGCACACTCGGCCCCCTAACCTAACATCAACGAAAATCCATCAGTCACGCACTCCCGAGTAATTAAATATAATAAAGGAACTGACACTTCCAGTAACCAGGTGCCCAACTTTTTTAATAACGAGATCGACGGTACAATTACAGGGTCATGAATCATGAAAGGCCGACCTTGAGCCATGGATCACGAGAAATCGTTACGTATTCGCACAGCCGGGCGAAGCAATTCCTCCGCAGATGTTCCGGGAGCAGAGTTACTCTCGTTTTATTAATAGCCGCATGCATACGACCGCGTGTGGTGCATTATGGAGCGTACTGGCTGATCGAGCGGCGACCGAAGTGCAGGGAATGCTTGTTTCCCGTACATTCAGTGGCGGCAATTTAAACGTGTACGTTCCCGTTTCGACGCGTCACGGACGAGCACGTGGCTTTCTATTCCGGTAAATCACGAGGGACGGCGCTTTGTAGCCGTGCAAGTGTCTGTTGAAAAGATAACACAGCTTCTCCAAAGAGAGGATAAGTCTCATGAGGTCACCTGTTATATTTTCATCTCTTGCACGGTGCGTAAGTAATCGCAGTGAGTCATACGATCCACTTGTCGCAGACTCATCTGTAATTACCAGGCGCCTACGTCTTCAAGAATCTAAACCGAGCAAAAGGCGTCCCCCAATTCTTTGTACTAAAAGAACCTGACTGTTGACCTCGAAACAACAAAGGAGAAGGTTCTAGCCCGTGTCGCGTCAAGCGCAGTCCCACCTTCCATTACAGTTAGATCAGCCACCAACACGACCAACTGTCACTGGGTTAGATACAAGCAGCAAGTTAAGTCACAATCCTCCCGTTCATGCCAGCAGAGTGTCCACCCCAGAGGTGTCGCACCCTCTACCTTGTCTCGTGCTCCGATTTCTCTTGTTTTTCTTTCTCCTTGCTTTCCTTCTCCTCCACGATCTTCTTGTAGAAGCCCTTCCACATTTCCTCCTCGTTCATCTTGGTAGCTGGACGTTCGCGTATGTAGACTTACAGCATCCTCCGGTGAGCCAACAAACACTATTCCCTGCTGTAACCTCACTTTTCGCTTCGAAATCGGCTCATCGGCTAGTATGTCGTTAGAAATTGCCAGTGAACCGTTGACGTTAACGCCGGTAGGTCAGCGCCGAGCCGCTAGCACTGTCGTCAATAGTCAGGCACGCACAGGCATCCCCAACTCATTGCGGTTCCCGCTGAAGCCGACAGATGGCGGAGGCTCACGGATGCTGAATCGACCAGAGACTTTCTGCTCGCTCGTTCTACGTTGCTATTTTGTCAGGTGCGCTACTTATCTGCCCAACTGTATAAGATTCCACGTAATTGCACAGATATTTAGTGGTCTTACTTTAACTGTTTCATGAAACTGGTGTTTGTTAAGTTTGATTCTCAGGTAAGTCCCAGTGGCGCCGTGATTCTTGAGTAGCATCAGTCACTGAGTCAACAGCGATGACATCATTCTGTCTGACTGGCAGGTACATGCGAGGAGAATTCTAGCTTGGGAAAGATAAAAGTAGCTTCCATGTGGTTTTAGAGAATTTGTCAAGAGTCGTCGAACTTTAACTCTGAATCACTTTTGACCCGTATCGGAATTTTTACTGTACGTGCTTCAGTTTTTAGATACTAAACACCATCTAATAGTGTTTCTGATGTAGGTACGTGCCGGTGATTGTGAATTAGTGGTAGAAGTCATGTATTTTTTGTTTTGAGATATTTAGGCTGTTGCGTTTGGGTGTATTAAAAAAACAATATAACAATGTGAAATCTCAATTTTTGGGTGTTATTTTTACTTACAACACTTTTATAATCACCGATGCATGTAGAGACAGGGAGAATAGTGTTATATCGGTAAGAGTGGGCAGTGCGATCAAATAGATGTTTATTCTCCGCTGCCCTTAACCCTAAACATGAGACAAAGGTGGGGTCAAATGGGACCCAGCATATGCTGGTCGAGGGTTAAGCAGGTTTCTACTGAGAGAAGTGGATGAGCCTTGTTTGAAGAGTGCTACTCTTCAATCTTGCAACTTCAGATGTACACTGATTCGGTATTTTCTGCATTAATTGTATCAGTTACATACTTGTACTAAGCTATTATATTATACGACAATGCCACTAAGACATTAAATAAATCGAGTTATAAAAGAATCCAAGACTTTTGCATTTAAGTACACACCCATTCGTACTTCTATTTCTTCAAACTCTTTTTCATATTCCCTGGTTATTTTTACTAATTCATTATCTCCTTCCAATATCCTTTTTCCGAATGTTATCGCAAGACAATATTTATGAGCGCCTCTATTCTGAACCCTCGTCGTTAAAAGTGACAAAGCACCACGATATTTCAAATCCAGTTATCGGAAATGCCTTCGATGGCAGTTAAATAAAATTACATATAGCGGAGGAAAATCAGTGGGAAAGGTACAGGTTGAGAGAAACAAACTATCAATTCCCATCATGCTTCCCAAAACCATTTTCCTCCTGCTGTTTCTAGGTAAGTACAAAAAAGTAACCCAGCAACACTATTTCATCATCTAACTTATAATCATATACAGGAGCAATTGCGCAGTTCTCGATCTCTGAACATCGTTACCGAAATGGTTCCGCCGTTCCTCCTACAAGTGTGCGAGAGGACTCCAACTCCTTCGTGTTAGTAAATCCAAATCAAGTGCATCGTCTGGAGAATACAATTCGAAGCTTTATATCCAAGTTAGCGGAGCCAGTGAAGGGACCAATTATACTGAGATCCACGGCGGCCACAAGAAACGATTTGCAATTAACAATTCGGGCGATGTGCGACAGCATGAGGAAGACGCTCATGCAATTTGCAAAAGATTGTGAACTGACGACTACTGTTCGACGGTACGAAAAAGACCCGACCAGCGTTCCAGTCTCAGAGGACTGGTTCTCTGAAACTGTGCTACAGGGCGCGTATATGTTCCGCGATTTGAGCAATATGATCAACGAAATTCACCATGAGATCCACCTGCACTTCGATCAACGCAATGTGTCGTTGCAGAAAAATAAGGTTCGTTTGAAAGAAGTTAGGGGAGTGCAAATTGTGTTCTAGTGATAGTGGCGGATTTACGGAGAAAGGCCCAGGTGGCGAACATTCTGAGGAGACCATTTTTCGGGAAAATGAAGAGGTAGTTTACTAAAACCGGGCTAAGTGTAGTGGTACGGAAGAAGATATAGCGTTGGGATACAAGCATATTCTTTTTTTGAAGATGAGGCCTTGGGGACCTTCCGCGCAGGGGCCAAGCATTACCGTATTTACGCATGGGCACGGTGGGCAGTCGCCAGGGGCCCCGTGGCAGTAGGGGCCCCCAAGTCTGATTTTAAGTCCTATTCCCGCGGGTGGGCAGGGGCCCCAGTGCATTGCTTTGCCCAGAGCCTACAATACTGTTAAGACGGCTCTGGGGCCAGGGCGGCAAGTGCTCATCGGCCACCCGTTAAATCCGCCACTGCCTAGTCACTGGGCTGTAAACTACTGACTACCTAAGCTGCCGAGTACCTAAGCTACCAAATACCTAGGCTATCGAATATTTAAGCTGTCGAGTACCTAAGCTATCGAATATTTAAGCTATCGAGTACCTAAGCTACCGAATACCTAAGGTGTTGAGTACCAAAGCTACCGAGTACCCAAGCTACCGAGTACCTAAGTTACCGAGTACCTAAGCTATCGAATATTTAAGCTGTCGAGTACCTAAGCTATCGAATATTTAAGCTATCCAGTACCTAACTACCGAATACCTAAGCTACCAAGTACCTAAGCTACCGAGTACCTCAGCTGTCGAGTACCTAAAGTGGACTAGTGGTTCCATTACCTCTAGTAGCCTCTAGAATTCCTATTGTTTCCTAGTGTTTACGATTCCACTGTATTAAATAACTCTACAAGACCCATTATCTCACAATTTCAGCAAATAGCGCGAAAAGCAAACGGCCTGCAGTTCCTAGGCGTGGTGTACGACGCAGCAGACTTCGGCGAGAGACTATCCCAGTGCCTCGTGCAAATGGGGGGCAGAAGCAAGCACAAAGGATCCTTCGACCTGAACCGAGCCGTCCTGAACCTAACCAAATATCCCCCCAACGTCGCCTTGAAGATCTTCAGATCCAACATCGGCAGCACGCCACTGAACACGTCCAGTCGTGGAGCTCGCAAGTCCTGGCACGTGTTCCTTTGTCTCTCCATGATAAAGGAAGAAGGTATTCGCTACAACGACTGCATACGAGACCTGCAGCATCTTGATACGTGTCTACATAGCTTGAAGCAACGATCTAGCCAAAGAAGCAACGTAGCAGCGGAACCCTGGGCGCAGACAATCCAACGGTTGAGCGACTGCAAGATCGAGAAAGATACGCAGGGAAAGGTGCAGGTATCCTGCAAACCCGGCCACAGAACCCAGGGAAATGTGAAGCAGAAGATGAGGTACATGTTCCAGCGGATTCTGGGCAAACGACTGCCGAAACGATCGCCGTTGCATCGAGCTGCTAATGATCTTGGTGACGTCTTGTCGAAGAGCAATTGGGGGCAGAAATTGGTGAACGAGGTGTGCCAGTATTTCACTATTTACGAGGATGGGAGCACGAAGTTGCAGAGACTTTCAGCGCTCGCTGCCAAGGACAAGGGAGCCATGGCACGGTTAGTAGGATCGAGTTCTCTTTTCCAGAAGAATTTTCATTCAGAGTTGCTTTGTTAAAATACCCCTTGGTTTCACTCGCGATTAGGTACCAAAAGGTGTCCAGAGACCTGAGTGTGTATAAGAAGGGAGTCTTTCTGAGGACGTTCGGGACGATGAAGAAAATGCACCGCTCCGCGGTCGAGTTTGAGAAATTCCTCGTCAAGGGTATCAAGGTCATCCTGAACGAGACCTGGCAGAGCCACGTGAGGATCTTCTCGTGCATGATGGACTGGATGAACAAACTGCTGGAGCTGCACGTCGGCGCAGACAGCAGTGGAGATGAGCAGCAGTCGTCAGACGCCAATACCGAGCTAGCAGAGTCAGGCGCGAATGAAAACATTGAAAACTCGAACGACGACGAGGATTATGGAAGTGATGAGACAGAGGCAGCTAGATCACGTCCTAGAACTGGTAGGACCCTTGTACCTCAATATTTTCATATTTCTTAAGTACCCCATTGCAGAGACACAAGTAGTTTTAAATCCATTGAGATTATTATTCTTGCTTTAGTATCGGGTATAATAAAATATACACGTAGTAAAGAACAATTAAGTTTGCATAATCGATTGCAGTAGTTGAGATTGGTTAAAATTTTTGTTGCAGAGGTTATGAAGGAAGCTGACGCCTCGATAAACAAATTAATGGCCTCCATGAATCACGTGACCAGGTACCGAGGCGTGAAAGACGGAAGTATGCTCGCGTGTCTTGCGAATAATCTTCTGCTGGTCACAATGTTCATGGAAACGTTGGGTTTCGTGTCCACCTTGTTCAGCTTTCGCCAACCTGCGAATAATGAACAAAATTTGGACGGTTTGGATTGGAACGGGAACCGTGTACGCAGGTCGCTGTTTCCTTGGAACGACCAAGTAGATATCGACGCAATCTTGGACGATTATTTGTATCTGAAAGTTGATGCAAATTTTACGACACTAATTCACAACGAAAGTGATTAATTCTCTGTGAAATTGTGGAAATTAATTGTTAAAGAATTATGATAGTAGTAGGGTAGACCGGGGGCGGTAGTAACACTTTGATTTTGGATTACAATTACGCAAGAACTATCACAGTTAGAACAAAAGTTCTTATACGAAAATGTTACTTACTTATCTGACATTATTGAAACACAACAGGTTCGCTGCATGTCAAGTAATATTCAAGTTATTAATACAAAATGAGAAGCGGGGAAAGTGTTACAACCGTCCCTGACCCCGGGTCGGTTGTAACACTGCATGGAGTGGATAGTAGCACAAATTTAACTTTACAAAATTAAAACATTTTTTTATTTTAAATATAATAATAAATGAAAAAAGGTCAAATTTATAACGAATTATGCGGTATCGAAATTGTGGCAGAAATAGAAAACGTTTTGGCTGGTGCATTCTTCATGTGATCAATCCTTACATTCAGTACATTTTTCGCACCCATTTTTCATTTGGTTTGCTTATGCTGTGCTATAGGATTCCATGCAAACAAGACAGTATTATTCATCTTCTTTGTCACTATTCGGTTCTGTCGCGTTACAACCGACCCCGACTGCCGATGTTACAATCGCCCCGACCAGGTTTTTGAACTTTAATTATAAATTTTGATTAAGGAGATAATTAAAATTAATAAGTAACGAACAGTATTACTTTAAGAATGGCCAGATTAAATATAAAAATAAAAAAAAAACGTACTTGCAAAGAGAGTATTTATATTACAATTTTAAATGAGTAAGAAAATGTTACTTTAGGGTATCGAAAAGTTATTTTCTTCACTATACATGTTTATTGTGTATCTATACTGCTAGGACATGGATGTGTGTATTCCAAATGTCATTCTTCATCATATATCCAAAATTTGTGTTAATATCTATCATATGTTTTGAGATATTTAACGTGTTACAATCGCCCCCAGTCTACCCTACCTAATTAGAGTTCCATGGGAAGTGTGAATTGTAATTGTGAATTAAATATATATAATACACAGATTTATTGTAAAATGAAAATTATCTGTATTCTTTCATTATACCTTATCTTATCAGTTGTTAATTACTATTCAATAAAAGTTGTGCGTGATTAAAAAAATGACTTATGAGCCCTTCACTTCCGAATTTTGTTAAATACTTCGTATTATTAGTATATTTTTCCTGATTTATAAATATTAAAGAAGAGCCTTAAGATTACTACTTTTAATTTCTTCACGCAGAAAGGCGATTATTCACTGTTGTTATTTATTTATCAATAAAACTAATTCCACCGATTACACAACGTATATTTTTTAACGATGCAATAAAATTGCATCATAAATCAAAAACATTATCTAGTTTATACGTTATGCTCTTCAACTTATCACATCTCAGTGCTCGCAGATAATGAAGCAATAAATTAAACAATGCATTCGTAAAATGCATCGCAACGTGACGTTTACAGCTTTCGAAGATGCAAAGCGTTGTGTTTGTCACACAGATTTATTAAACATACTCGCGTGGGTGGTTTGTAAAATGCGTGCCAGTACTAGCATCCTCTACTTAACGTGTAAGTATTAATCGCCACCTGTATCCTTTCGTCGTGGGCCATTACAATTAATTTAATGCGTATTCTCCGAAAAAGAATAACAAACTATCTTGGCACAGATTCTACATTCTTTATTCTCTTTTTTGCTTTTCATATTGCCTTCCCTTGCAGAAAACAAGCGCCTTTCTTATACTTGTAGGTTTCGCTGTCGCGTTACAAATAAAAAATGTCACTTGCAGTGCAAAGACAAAAATCATTGGTGGGAACCATGTGGATATAGTGCATCGACCATTCATGGTTCGTATAAAATATAAATCATCATTTCTCTAGAAACATGTGATAATTCCCTGAAATTAACAATTCCAGCTCTCCTTGCATAATTCTCAAGGGTTCGTTTGCGGTGCCAGTATACTATCCCGAAGATGGGGCATCACTGCCCTCCACTGTCTGTAAGTTCTATACCCCGCATAAATCATCAAAAGCGAATCATTAAATTTTCCAAAAAATTGAATTACAAATTTCGTGGTGCTTCAATTGCGATCCACGTTCAGTAATAGATGCATCGTTCAATTTTTTAACATTTTGTGACGTCATCGCAGTGTTCGTAGCACAGTGTATAAATAATCGATGACTGAATCCACTCTTCAGGGCTTTAGAGAGAACAACGAATTATTACGTGCGTGCTGGATCAAATCATCCTGATCGAGGGGGATCGTTGCACGGATTAAAAACGGTGTACGTATACAACGACACAACGTACCTGTATTGGTTTTCCAACATGTTCCATCACGACATTGCGCTCTTCGAGGTTCGGCCACACTTCCGTTTTACGAATTCTGTTCAAGCTGTTCATTTGCCAGGCGAGTTTAGCGTGCCCCCTCGAAAGCTGTACGTTTGTGGCTGGGGTTTTACCCATTTCCATAGCAGCGTGAGTATTTTTAGTTTTTTTTGGGGCAGAATTAAAATTTTTCTATAATGCAGATGCTTAGACTTTGAAATGAGGGTTCACTCGTTACATTAGAAGCATAGATCTCTTCTAAATCATAGAAACGTGTTCTGGTTTAAGCACCGAAAAAAAATCGGTAACCGAAAAAAAAAAATCGGTAACCGAAATTATATGGCGCATGTGTCCCCTAGGTAAGCATGAGTAACATTCTAATGGGCGTCCACGTCCATCATAGGCCATATGAAGTTTGCATCGAAGAGACCCCAGAGTACAAATTTCTGGTCCAAGAGGAACATCACCTTTGTTACGGAGCTCCTGGAAAAGACTCTTGTTCCGGAGATTCGGGGGGACCATTGGCAAGTAGGAACACCATTTACGGTGTCGTATCTTTCGGCGCCAATTGCGCTGTAGTGTCAGGTGTTTACGAGAGCGTCTCCTACTATCGTCGTTGGATCAAAAAGGTCACAGACTTGTAATTACAAAAATGAAATAAAACGAAGATATTTCACTGATAAATCAGGTACAAAAAAGTACAAGTTGCTTGCAGGCAAACATGTATAAGTATGATAGTTGAATAAAATAATTTAATTTAAAAGTGTAAAAGAGAGTTTAGCAATTGAATGAACTATTCGTAGATTGAAAATTCACGTTCCACGGAACATTCAGGGAGAGTCATTTCCAGGAAAGCGCGTAGACCCCGTCGCGTTCAGGTTCGGTGCACACCGGAAGTCCATTACGCACGTTCTGCGCAAGATCCTGCCATGCACACGGCCACACGACTCACGTACCGTGTACTTAGGGCTGAATGAAGTTCGGGGCCCTTGACTAATACGTAATTAGAAACTATTGTGCACGCCGCTTCGTATTATCGACACGCATAAGCACCGATGCGAGAGTGATTATTTCTGAGCTTGGTACAATGGTTTCGGGCCACACAGGAGAACAATCAGCTGTTCAAATCAAAATAATTAAATAATAGTTTCTACTTGACTATTAAATCAATATTAAGACTGTGTCAGGGCAATCGATATTCTCAAACATCGGGGAACAAGTAGAGAAAGGGGTGTTGGTGAAAGCTGTTGGAGTATTCTTTGCGTTTCATTCCTTTTTTCAATGATTTAATTTAGTATCGATGCTTTCAAATTATGGAACACTTTGCATTATTCTACACGAGACTTAACTCATCGATTTGGCTCCAGCAAATCAGTTGAATGTAGAATTCTTTAGGGGGGAGGGATGAAGGAAAGACTTGTAGATGAATATTTACTCATTTTTCAATATTTAGCAAATTTTCTTCAAATATTCGCCAACGTTTCTTAAAATATTTAGCAAAATTTTCCTGAATATTCAGCAAATTTTCTTCAATATTAGGCCAATTTCCCTGAATATTCGGAAAATTTTCTTCAATATTCAGCAATTTTCCTGAACATTCAGAAAATTTTCTTCGATATTCAGCGTATTTTCTTCCATTATTCGGAAAATTTTCTTCAAATATGTAGCAAATTTTCCTGAATATTCAGTAAATTTTCTTCGATACTCAGGAAATTTTCCTGAATATTCAGCAAATTCTCTTTAATATTCAGCAAATTTTCTTCAATATTCAGCAAATTTTCTTCAATATTCAGCAAAATTTCTTCAATATTCAGCAAATTTTCTTCAATATTCAGCAAAATTTCTTCAATATTCAGCAAATTTTCTACAATATTCATTCAATGAATTTTCTTCAAATATTCAGTAAATTTTCTTAAAATATTTAGCAAATTTTCCTGAATATTCAGCAATTTTTCTTGAATATTCCGCAAATTTTCTTGAAGATTCAGCAAATTTTCTTTAAATATTCAGCAATTCTTCAAATATTTAACAAATTTTCTTCACTTTAGCAAAGTCGTGTTTATTACTATACAATTATATTTCTGTTTACTTAGACACCCAATAGAAAATTTTGACGAATTCTGCTTGCACCCATTCATCGTTCACTAATTAATGGCTTCATATTCGAATGTTGAGGAGGTCGGAAGCCTCGGCAGATCGATTTGAAGGCTACTTCTGTAAGTATTCCAAGTGGATAGAGACTTGTTCAGCGTTTCGGCTATTATTGTTCAGCCGGTGCGCGCACGCGAGCGTTACTGCCCGCTGTCATTTACTCGGATGACTCACCCACGCAGGTTTCCCTGCATAAACACCGGCCCCTGACTTTTCCACCGGTGTTTCGTGGGTCTTTAAACTCCCTTGCCACGTGCAACGTGCGTGCTCTCTTCGTGGCATCGTGAGAAGCTCATTATCACGCGGGACATCCGTCGATTTATCATTCGACTACACAAAAACCCTTTAAACAGAAGCTAGACAACTAGTCGACGACAGTGACCCCAAAATAACCAATCGAGTCGATGGAGTGCAGTCGAAACGCGTCAATAATCGTCAACACTGCATCATCGATCGCCAGGTGTATCGTATTTGGCAGAGCGGGGCTATAGAATTTATACCAAACTAAATAACTAGTGATTTGAATAATCCTCACGCCACTTCTTCGTTGTTTGACTGAATCATTATTTAATCTCTCGTAATTAATTTCTTCCCCAGACTCAAGATCCTCGAATTATTTTTAGGCGCTGATAACGCGTAATATGTCTGCTCAATCTTGAGGCAGGTGAATTATTCAGCACGCAAAAGTAATCAGCACATCGCGTATAAAATCGCGTACGATAAATCTCATTAGACAGATTATAGACCAATTGAAATTCCTACGATTAATAGAGTTCCACGAGAGCAGAGTACGATTTACAGAAATAAGCTGCCCTTTTTATTTTTATTAAGTAACTCACCCAATCGCTACATCAGGCCAAATTTTGTTGCGCAAGCTCTTCAGCACTTGCCGCCTGAACTTCAAATACCACGCGCCGCTGCACTTGCAGCCGCAATACTTCCGGGACACTCTCTTCACCTTCACGCTTCTTGTGGTATCTCCGTGATCCACGTTCTCCCGCCTCGATTGCGGAACCACGGGCTTCTTATCACCCACCGTTACATCCAAATTACTAGAATCCTGAGTATGCAATCTATTCGAGGTCTCAGTAGCACCTTTTGCCCCCTTCTTCAAAAAACGAGTATCTTTCGCCAGGTACAATTCGGGTTCCTTATCAGTCAAGATGGAAATGTCCTTGTTCTTCAAGTACTCCCTGTCGCAAATCACCGAGTCCCCCGCTTTCCCATTCCGTGGAGCGCTTTCTTTAATCTCCATCGGCTTCGAAGCTCCACGTTTCGAGGGCCTCCTTCGACGACGCCTCAGTTTCACCAAGTCAGTCAACATCGTTGCAGCAAAGTGGTCCTACTGGAACCTCGATTGTCCAGTTTATTCAGGGATGCTTGTTGCCCCGCATCGCGGGAAGGTTTGCACACAGTTCACTTCCAAATTGCCCTTGTTTTGTCCACGTTGCCTTCGAGTATTCCAGCGTGCAGCGCGCCCCATGCGAGCCGCACGCGCAAAACAGTGGAACTGAACAGTCACCACACTAAATATTCACGGAGAGGGTACACTATAGGTGATTACGAAGCGCTTCTGCTCGGAGTAGGGGCACCACAGATTTTTCCTCCACCGCCTACTTTAGGCCCCCCTGACGTTTGCTTGTTTGGCCCACTGACACGTTGGACTTCCCCTGGCATAGCGAGATTCTTCTAATTTTTTAAACATTCTGTGTCACAGCCACAGGAATTCCACGAAGTCCCCTGTTCACTACACTTCTGTTGCTCCCTGTGTAAATTCTTCCCCTTAAATATCGTGCAATTAAGTTGCGAACATGTAAACAGATAAACGTGATTCGCCGAAGCACCAGACTGCGGTTTGCGGCCGAAGAATTGCGAAAATTTAAAGCTGACATCTTGAGCTTCATTGCTGTGTGTTAATCGCTAAAATATGGAGATAAAATCACGCCTGACGAGCAAATTACGATCCCCAATGATTACAGTTGCGGTACGTAGAAATACGCTACGTGTAAAATCGATGATTGGGATGTTGTTATAGAGGACGATTATCGCCAGTCGAAGATCGTTTCCACTTAGAGTGAACGAGCACTTCGGAGGAGCGATTTCAACCATCGTCCTTTCAATAAACGAAGTATACGAGTGTTTTTCCGCGGTGATTAAGGAGGTACGAGGAGTTTCCTCCAAGTCACGAATCGTGAAGGCAACGTGTCATTTAGAGTAGCATGAAGAATTCTTATTAAACCGAAGCATCAAGTCTACAGAATAATTACACACTATTACTTCCACGATTTTACTTTGCGTAATACTTTACACGCACAATCTTCAGACACCTGAGTTTATCCTTGCAGAAATTTGAATGCCAGTCACCTGAATGTGGTGGCCATGTTCTTAACTCTTCGGTAAAAACGCTTGAAAACTACGCGATTTTCATGAATTAAAAACAAAAGAAACTGAACGTCATACAGTAAAAATGCTTTTTGGACTTTATTACTTCATAGTTGAAGAATAAGCAAAATAATTATTGTTTGAATTTTATCAATTTTTGCCTTAGATATACAACATTCATTGTACCACTGTAAAAAATAGAGCTCTTGACGGGCGCCACTGTAAAAAGCTTAATTATGGACCGATTTCAAAAACTCTTACGGCATTCTATTCAGAATTAGACTCGCTATCGTTATATTCGCAGAGAGTAATTTTGGATCACCCAATTTTTTTTTATTGACAGATTTATGCGTAGAAAAACTGCTTTTTTGCAACATTGTGTTTAAACGTGTGCTAAAAACCGCCGGATTGTTTGTTTGCAATGAAGACGGACAAGGCGATAACCATTCACATATATTTTAAGAATATTTTTAGTTTTTTTATTTCAGACGATCCTGTCACGAGTTCTGATGGCGTCCGTCAAGAGCTCTAATTTCTACAGTGGTGAAATGAATGCTGTATATCTAATGCAAAAATTGATAAAAGTCAAATAATAATTTTTTTGTTTGCTCTGCAAATATGTAGTAATAATGTCCAAACAGCTTTTTTACTGAATGTTGTTCAGTTTATTTTTGTTTAATTCATGAAAATACACGATATAGCCTTGACAGGTCGGAAAACAGGGTTATTTTTATGAATTTTTCTTTTACAGAAAGAAAGTTGTATTTAAAGCTCAAGCTATATTGCAGCTCAAGGCCTCTTCATATTTACAGCATTTATAGTACCTACAAAAAATATCTCAGAGATTACTGGACCAATTTGAATAAAATTTTGCACGAATATTCCTAATACTATAATCTAGTACTTAACTGCAACGATTTAGAAAAAAATTATTTTTTGGAAAATGGCAGCCACTCAAAGTCAGTTATATGATTTTCGACCTAAGTTTTCATCTTCTTTTGTTAATAAAAAAGAAAGACACAAGTTGAAAAATCAGCTTCGATAAGTCGCACACACTTTTATTTAAATCGGTCCAGTACTTCCCGCAATCACAGATATTTTTGGTACCGCAAATATGAAAAGACTGCTATGGCACCATTTCTCAAAACATCAAATTCCTTTCTGAACAGAATACAGTTTAATTTATACACAACGAGTTCTATATCCTGATTTTTAAATATAACGTCTTTTACATGAAAGAAAAATTCATAAAAATAATCTTGTTTTCCGAGCTGTCAAAGCTATGTAACCCCTTAATCACACTGTTTGCAAAGCTGTCGCGAAGCAACTGCATCGAGCCAGTTGCAGTGCGATATTCCGTATGCTCTACATTCTACCTCTACCTACTCCTTAATAAATACCCACCTAAAAGATCTCTAACCGCCTATCGATAATTACTTCACAAACTCGGGGGACTCCTCCAGGATCCTGTACTCACATAGGGCTGACTCCCACGCAGAACAAGCTCGGGATCGCCTCGACGAAAGTGTCCTCGGGAGCTTCGTACGCGATCTTCCGCCGATCCACGTGCTTCCGTTTGAATGGCAGCCAATCGAGCATCCTGCAAGCTGTAGGAGAGCTTTCACAGAAGAACCGAGCGGATAGCACGGTCGTGGGACATTGGAAAATGGCGGTGGTGCGGCACTGTCCGAGGATTCCACGTTATTGAGCCGCGTCCCATTGTGCGGAGGAATAACGTCCAGCTGCGGGAAGGTGTAATTGTCACTACACCGCGCACGTCGGCCGAGAGAAATGAATTATAAGGTGTCATAAGCACGATCGGGGCACGGTATCCGCGGCACATCGTTCAGGTTTGGTAAACAGAAGCGAACATACTCGTCGCGCTCCCCCTAATCGCCTTCACAACGTTTAAAGCGTCTGCGAACGATGGTCGACGCTCGTAGGATAGGCTTCTGTGTAGACACTGCTGCTTAATGGATGGTAGTGATTAGGGAAACCTTGCCACTTGTGGTCTCTGTGCTGGGTGATAACTGAGGGTTCGAATGATTCTTGTGATAGATCTTGATAGGGGTTGAAAACGGTTGTATCGGTTTCGGTTCTCGAAATAATTATAGGCAAGGGTTGCCTCTATCGTCCCACTTAAGACATTTTACGTTATATTTCATTTTTGGTACTAATTTGAACGCAAATGACTATTGGATATTGTAGCTTGATCGTTTAGGCAGCTACTATCATACGCTTAACCTTTTGTTCAGAACAAATTCATTTGTTATTAATCGTTTTGTCACATACTGTAAAAGGTACGACTTAGGCAACCGGTCTCCTAATTCGTACCTCCACTAAAAATAGTATCAATAACAAATAGAGTAGCAAATATTCAAAATAAAATAATGATTATTATATATATAGTTACATATACATATGTATATGGATCACACACAGGCCGCAATAACCTATGAATATGATATACGTATATAACCTATATATAACATACGAGTTGTCAAATCCTACTGGTACGATTGTAGTGGTACGATTTAGGAAACATGGTCAATTTATTTATAAATATCAATTTAAACTTTATAATGAATGTAATATGTACTTTAAATGAATGTAAAATATTCTACATTAAACCCGCATTTAGAAATATACAAAAATACAGGACAAAATTGCATTGTTTGATTATTATCAGCTGAAATAAACTGGTAAAAAGTTACAACAATCATACCTGATTTTTTAAAATGTTTATAGCACGCACAAAATAGGGTGTAAGCTTAAAAGGTTTTGTTTCTATTTCTTATTTCGCATTTACTTGATATTTTTATCATCAGGTGTCATTTATATTTATTAATTACTGAGAAATTGATGAGGTACGATTTAGGTGACCAGTACGATATTGGCAACTCTCCCCTAAGAGGCGAAATAATCTTGAAGCAGTTATGAGTGGACAAGGCTCCCGCCTATATCGGTTCTGGTTCTACAAAAATTTTAGTTCCTTATAACAGTTATTCAGAATATGGGTTCTTCATAACTGTTTCAGTCAGAACCGATATATAAGAGTTTGAAACAGTTATTTTCGGAATCGTTTCAAGTGTTTCAACCCCTCGATCTTGGAAGCTTCTGTTTCTTTGTGTCTGCTTGCTGTGTCTCATACTACTTTGGGAATTTAGATGTTATGGACATACCTAGGTCACTCCAAAGTTTGGTTAATTCTGAAGGTTCCACTATTCAAGGGTTAATCATTCCACCGTAATTAAGGGGGGATTGCGCCTTGTTGGGCCGAAAATAGGTAATTCTTTGTGAATTTTTTATATAAAAACGGCGCAGTAGATTAATTTGAGGTTTGGCAGGCTGTTTCATTGTATCTTGAGCTATTATTCTGAATTTTTGTGTGGCAGTGAAGAAAGGGAGATGGCAGATACAGAGGGCTGACTGAGAACGTTGAACAAAAAGTGGGTGGTTCTGGCGTTGACGGAATGTAGGTACTGTAAGGGTTGCCTGAAACACAAAAAGAGATAGAGATTCTCAATCTAAATGAATGTGGCTATCTGTGGTAGTAAATTTATTGCCGCATCTGTTACCGTGCTTTTTTTATTTAAAGAAGTTTTCCCGATTTTGGGGCAAAATCTTTTTCAAACTCTAATCAGGGCGCTTCATCTTATTCAAAAGGCTGCCATTTTGACTTTTTTTTTTTTCTTAAGGGGAGATACCTAGTCAGGAGGCCGAAAAGAGGCGAATGTTTGATTTTTTTGTTTTTGAAAAAGCGGAAGCATATATTTTTACAGAACTTTTTGCACTTAGAAAAGCAACGTTTAAAGAACATTTGGTAACTTCTTTGTAGAAAAATATTTACGTTTATAATAAAAATACAACGACATCCAAGAAGCGTTTTTAAAAACGGTGAGCAAGATATCTCAAAAACTACTGCACCAATCTTTCTGAATTTTGGTGGGCTTATTTTTTTATATAAAAATCTACTAAATTTTGTGGGCTTATTTTTTATATAAAAATTTTATCTACGAAAAACGGTCATTAGTCAGAACCATGAAGCCATTTTTTGTTGATATCATCGAAACTATACATTGAAAAAAAACCTTCCGTCATTCAGTAGATTGTTATATAAAAATTTAGTTTCTTTTCAGCTAATTTCAGAAAGATTGGTGCAGTAGTTTTTGGGTGCAGTAGTTTATCCCCCATTAAATCGTTCCACAGGAATGATAACTTAAGGAGTTTGAATCCTGACCGAAGATCGGATTAAACAGAATTGCTCGTATACCGCATTAGCATAAAGGACTGCCTCTATAACGTTATTACCCGCCTTTTGATCTTCTCAACAAAAAAATCCTCAATTTCCTGCTCACCAAGCTTTCAACGTTTCGTGCGTTCCAGGATTCTGCCTCCTTCTCCCTCCCTCCTCTTCCCTACCGAGCAGGGGATTATCATTACGCGCCTCTTATTAGATAGAGGTAACCCCCTTTCATCTTTCGAGCGAATTTCGCGTCCGACCTCGCGTTATTGAGTTGAACGCCGTCGTTAAAGCAATCGCGCGAACACTTGCCTCTTGGGATTCTAATTAACAATGCACGCTGATTCTATTTAAGGGATGATTCAAAAGAGACCTTAAACTTTTAAGAGGGGAATCCTATTCTTTAAATTTTTTTTAAAAGAAACTAGCGATTCGAATAATCTGAAATTTGGACCACGTTTTTATGCATCTTTGAAGAAGTTATAGTTTTTTTTTAAATTAATTTTTAATAATAAATATAGGAGTTATGCATGATCGACCATCACGCCGCCGTTGTCCGCTGGTGTGCCCGATATTTCTATAACCACTGAACCGATTACCTTCAAATTTGGCTTGTATGTCCAACATAAAATGGACCAAAACATGGACCAAATTTCAGATGAATCAAATCGCTAGTTTCTTAAAAAAAAATCCCCAATTTTCCTATGTTTTTAGCCAAAGAATAGGATTCCCCCTTAATGAATGTGCAAAACAATGGAGTCAAACACAATTACCAGGAATTCAGTTTTAATATAACTACTTACTAACTGAATAAGTATGGCAGTTTTCAAAAATAGCAACTATTAAGCATCCCCAAAAATACATAGGAATTAGTAATCGCAGAAACTTATTTATAAGTAAAAAAATTCAGTTGCTAAACCCAGCGGTGACTCCAACAAAATACTGGATTGCTACCACGACACAACCCCCAATAGGATACTCACGAAATCATGGGAACATTAAACTAACTTGCATACGCCAGCCGCCATCGACGCCAGCGATTACCCGGCCTCTCCGTCGGCTCACCCCCAGAATAATCGCTACATACCCCGTTCCTCGGCGGACGCAGCTTCTCCCCGACGAGTCCATCGAGATTTTCCTCGGCCAGCCAGGTCCCTCGTGCCGAAGATCTCAATCAATCCACGTTGCATCCCGCGAAGACGTCCTCCGCGCACCCCCCATTCCCTGGCGGCGTCAGAGGCCTCGCCGGAAAATCCACGAGACGAGGTAGGGGGTCGATTGAGACGTGGCGGGGTGTGGCCGGACCTGGGGATTAACCCCTCTGACAGCCAATCATATTCGTGGCAACCCCACCAGCCCGGATCACTGGCAAAGCGCGGCTGAAACTGTCGCCCTCCCTCTCCAAGCAACCCCCCACCGCTAATTGCCCTCGCTTTAATATCGCATGTGGAATGAGAACTGGCTGGCAGGGACGGCGCGGAAGGGGAGGGTGATAAGACAACAGAATGCGCCCGCAGAAGCCGGGAACAGAAGCCTGGGTCCGTTTTGTGTGCGTTTTCCGTGACATCTACATCGGGGATGATGGTGTGCATGCGGATTTCACGTCACACTCGCGTCGAGCCTGGTCCCAGCGCGGTAATGCTCGATTTTAGGGGGTGGGCGGGGTGAGTCGCGAGGTTTGTTTGCTTTATTAATGATCCCGCGATTATCGAGGAGCGGCGCGCCGCGCCAGCGTAACAGAGATTGATCGACGGCTGGAGTCAATTTGCGTCATCGAGAGGTGCTCGGCGATGATGTTCGTGGAGGCTAAAGCTGTGTGATCCTTAAGGTGGCCCTTATTTTCAACCTGCGATTTCTTTTGCTCTCACCCTCTAATATGGTTCCATTTCATAAAAAAATAGTCCCTGAAAAAGTTGATTGCAATCGGACAACAGGAAAGGGTGCCGGACAGGTCTTAAAGTTTAGAATTCATCAATGATTTGAATTTGCAGAATTTCTCAAAAATGGTAAGCCCTATCGAAATTTTGTTCAAATAATATTAAAAGAGCATTCAATTTTCTACAATTATTGTATATATAATTTTTTTGTGGTTCCAACCATTTTTGAGATAATAGCGTTTGAATATAGAGAGTTCCACACCTCGCGCGTCCCACCTGTACGGCGTGACGTATTGTCTATACGCGCGTATCGCCGACCTCTCTATATTCAAACGCTATTATCTAAAAAACGGTTGGAAGCACGAAAAAGTTATATATACAGTAATTGTAGAAAATTGAATGCTCTTTTAATATTATTTGAAGAAAATTTCGATAGGGCATACAATTTTTTAGCAATTCTGCAAATTAAAACCATTGATGAATTCTAAACTTTAAGGCCTGGCCGGCACCCTTTCCTATTGTCCGATTGCAATAAACTTTTTCATATACTATTATTTTACCAAATGGTACCGTGCAAGGGGGCGAGAGCAAAAAAATACAAAACAAATTTCGACACGTATAAATAAGGGCCGTGAACTGTCCATCTTAATGTCTCAAAGAGCTACGACATGTGACAGATAAACCTTTAGTACCTTTACACCCCCCATAATCAGACGGGTGTGATTAATCGTTCATCTGGGGGTGTTCATTTTTAACGTCGCGGGATTAATTAAAGATTTTTCAACGGCGGCGGGGGTGGCGGAAATTCGCCGAAGCGAACGGAACTCTCGCCACGGGGATCGTCGTCTTCGCCTTCTATATTGGCCCGTAAGGGCGGCTCTTATAAAGCGGAGCAATTATCCGGGTAAAATACTCTGCGAAATTTCCGTGATAAATTTCGGCTCGTAATAAGGGTGAGTCGCAAGTCATTTGGTCCTGGTCTCGAGAGGGAGGGCCCCGGGTATCGGGCTTCAATAGAAATTCTTTCGCCACCCCCCACGCCCCTTTCCCCGTGCACGCCCCTTACCCCCGACGCCCGTTTAATTTAAACATTTGTCGCTAATCTCATTCAATACTGCCGCGAGTAGCTTCCTCCAGTCGAAAGCTAATAATTACCGACTCCGAATGCAGTACGAGGAGGGTGGATGCCGTGGACGTTAGGGGACGCTTTTCTTCTGCCGTCGCCTCTGCGAACGGAGGAAAGTTGGAGTGCCTTGGCTGAAATTAAAATGTGCCGTCGTAAAATTGCGCCATTTCCGCCCTTGTAACATTTACATTCGTTCTCTAACCCTTTCCGTTAATTGAGAGACGAAACAAGGGGAATTTAAGCGAGCCTCGGGAGGCGATTTGCGAGCTGGCGCTTTGAAGTCCGGAGACTGCGGTCGTTAAAAATTCAATTTCGTGTTTCATTTTACCGCATCGTTATACGCTCGCCTTTTGAATTCCTAAAGTTTGCGGAACTTAGCAGAACCCGAGGGAAATATACGACGTAATTACGCGGAGCCATTGTCCGGTTCTCTTGAAATATGTAAGGAGTGGTTCAAGTAAATTTGGGATTTATTGCTCAATCCCAACTTCATAATGGCCCCCGGGGCACGTTTTGTCTGAGCATCGTCTATTAAATTCGACTCCATTTTCTTATTCCTGACAGCCTCAGTGGATCGATACAGGGCAACAAATTTGCAATATCTTTTAAGAGAAGGCACTTGGGAGGAAGAGGCCTTCACCCCCTTTGTGTCGAGTGTATTCAACGTTCAGTGATGGATTCGTGAATGTCGAAATCCGCCGGCAGAACGCGCGCGTAATTGCGACAAGAAGGCGAGCAAGACGATGACGAGGAAAAGTCGAGAAGACGTAAAACCTGGACGTAATTAAGCTCTTGCCTCGGAACTTAAGCTCCTTAGAGGTTTCCCAAGGTACTGAAATTCCCGCATACCCGTCAACGTCTAATGAGGGGATTGCGGATGAAGTTTCGGTCCGGGAAGGGGCAATTAGGCGAACTGTACTTGCTCCCAGTCTGAGAAACGTGTGAACAATAAATAATAGACAGCCTCATTTAGATGAACAGTCACCCTGCCAGCATAAAACATACTTTTACTACGTAGGTATCCGCAGATCGCAACCAGACAGTTATTCAGAAGAATAATCTGCCTCGGCCACAACCACCGGTAGCAGCGGCAGGTCCAGAGTCCCCCAAAGATCCCCAAGTCCAAGAGAACACGGACACCCAAATGGAATCATCGCCCGCCAAGTGAATCCATCAGAGCTAGTCCGACTGTCCCTGATCCTTGGTCGACGTAAGAAAGATCTCCGGGACAAAATTAAACGACCTCATCATCATTAGACCGGCCACCTAATTACCGGGAACGTCTTAGACGCGGATGACATCGTCGAGGCAGGAAAACGCGGAGACACTTGGCGTTGTTCTTCTTCGTGTGAGTGTACACGAAGCTCATCTCTACCGTCTCTGCCGACGTCAATGAGACCTACTGTGTGGGAGGAGGGGGTTGGATAAGGAGGGGGAGGGGGATAAGCCGCGTTGGTTTACACAGGAAAGCTTATTAATGGGGCTTACGAGGGGTGGGAGAGAGGACAGGATAGAAGACCTAGAACAGGACCAGAGTGGAAGAACGAGCAGGCCTTGAGAGCCGCCGCTGGATCGTGGCTGGATGGTTCGAGGGTGGAGGGTGGAAAAAAAGTAACAGACTCCCCGCAAATAACCCCCACGATGCTCGCCGTGGGCGTGCCCAGGCGCCGGGGTGATGGCAGGATCCGGCCAATCGGGCTGCGCCGTGCCGCCGGGCTTCCTTCGTCGGACGAAAAAATATTGACCGCGGCGAGGGGGTATTCCGCGGTCCATTTGGGGGTTGCGGAGGTGAAACGCAACGCTTGGACTGATTGTTAGGAGAGTGGCGAACGGGGCCAGGGGAGGGAAGGGGGTGGGCGCCGGTGCAGGGTGAATACCCCCCTCGTCACGTACGGGATCATTAGCCGGATATCCTTAGTCCTGTTGGCCAACCCTCTCTGATAGCGGTGATCCTCGTGCCTGACATCATTATCCTGGGATGCTGTGCAGCGCCAGCGCGGCTCTGCCGTTCCTTCCAGCCTGCTCTCGTCGTCGCCTCGCCACGGCTCCTCGTGTTTTTCCCCGTTGTGCCGACGCTCCGGAAGCACCGCGGCCCTCGGACCAACGGGACCAGTTCCCCTGCTAGTTTCGACGACCGAACCGCGCGATGTCGGTGCGCGAGCCCTTCCGTCGAACAGCCACGCTGTGAAGTGGTGTACAGTGGTTTAGGAGGTTCAGGGACCGAAGGTTCCTTGCGTACCCGGGACGGTTTCGTCGATGATGGGCAGCATCGTTGAGAGAGCAGTGGGCACTGTTCTCCCGCGAGGAAAATAAGCACGTGTGACACTAGGTATGAAAGTGCCGCGCAGCGTTCCGTTCTGAATCCGTGCAGAGATACCTACGATAGACGTGTACTGATCGAGCCCTACGCGCAACGAGACCCGTCCACGAATAAAAGCGTCCCGGGCGATTATGGAGCCCAGCGATCCGTCGGGGAGGTTGACCGTCGAGGACCTGTCAGACTGCAGGAGCGAGAGCAGCCACTCCGAGACTCAGCTGAGAGCCTTCCAGGACTACGAGCGGATTAAGGAGCTGAATCTGTCGGTGGAGAAGTCGAAGGAGGACCTACCAACAGAGCCAAAGGACTTCCACTTGGGCCTGGAGCCCGGCAGAACACCGATCCGCTTCCAGGAATTCGAGAACGCCACAAGGAGTCTTCCGATGACGCTGAACAAGGGCAAGGACTTTGGATACATCGCGAGCAACCTGAACGAGATGACCTATCCGCTGGATAGATCAAATGAAAACGACGATTCAGTGGACACGAGCAACCTCTGCAGGCCCAAGAACCCGACGGCCAAGGACCTTCTGTTTAATCTTCGCGACAGCAGGCAGAAGAACGCCCACGCTGCGTTGTCGCTAGACAGGTACGGCAAGGATCTGAATTTCGCCGTGTCTGAGAAGGACATCAAGGACTTCGGCCTGCTGAAGAATTACAACCTCGATCGGATGAAGGAGTTCAACCTGTCGCTGGACAGGATGAGGGACGGCCACATCGGCAACTTCGCGCTGGAGAGACTACGAGGGGGTGCTGGGCTGATGGAGAACCCTGGCATGCTGGAGCACAACGAGTTCAAGAATATTCAGGTGCAACCGAGGAACCAGAACCTGGAGGCCATCGCGCTGGAACGCATGAGACGCTCTCACATGCTGGGCACGGATCTCACCGCACAGAACCTGTCGTCGCAGCTCCCTCATCCGCACTCCATCACGCAGATGCAGCACTCGCAGCAACAGCAACAACAACAGGCCAAGTCCTTCACTATCGACGCCATTTTGGGGCTGAGGAACAATCCCAGGGAGAAACGTGGCCAGCAGCAACAGTACAAAAAGCATCAAGGTACGTAATCCTCACGGTGTCTGACCAACCTGTGTGGATTCTACTTGGAAGCTTCGCTTCAGAGATCGAACGTGTTCAATGATATTTCTGTTTACGAGAGGGAATGTACGTGAAAATGTGGGTTGGCTGAGTGTGGAGACGTAGGAGGTAACGGGGAACTTTAATGGCGACTCTTAAGTAGCTAGCAGACTGTTTAGTAATTAGTTTCTTGTGTTTGGAACGAATCTTTCTTGATTACGTTGGGAGGAAAGAGTTTGTTGGTACTTTGGAACGCAGTTTTGATCAGATGATCGAAATGAATGGGGAGTTGATTTGAAATAGCCTTCTGGTTAATTCAGGGGCTTTATATATTTATTGTTAACAAAAGTTTAGACTGTTGACGTTTGCAAAGCGAAATTGGTATATCGGAAAAAAATATATAAAAAAAAAATTTATTTTATTCGATTTTATTAAAAATGCACTAAAAACTAAAAAATAATTCTTTTTTTGAACTACAATTTCGATGGTGGTTTTTCACTTTAAATAAAATCGTGCAGCAGGATGTTCCATAACAGAATATGAATCAAGCGTCGAAATGAATTTGTTGTGAGATATCATGCTCCACGATTTTATTTAAAGTGAAAAAATACCATCGAAATTGTAGTACAAAAAAATAATAATTTCTTAGCTTGTAGTGCATTTAATGAAATCGTTTAACATACATTTTTTTTATAATTTTTTATTTTCTAGTTTTTAGTGTTTATGGATTTACATTTCGTAGCTCAGACTTCTTTACAAATATCCATTATTTAATTTCAAATCGCGATGCGACTGGCGACCCGAACGCAGCAGAATTTTTGTCAATTTCCAGTCGTTTAGATTTGTGGTTATGGGTTACATTTATTAACGACTGGGCAATTTTTTCACCCCATCGGGGCTAATTTTAATTGGCATTCGAACTACGCACGGCTGCAAAGTTTAAAATTAATTGGATAGTTGGAAGTGGGTTAAAATTGAATTACCAGATTTGAACCATACAAACATTGGTAAATACAAGAAATAAACAAACAGAGGATCGAAGCTGAATAAAATCGTATAAAAGGATTCTTCACTTCAGACGAATTTCAATCCAAAACAAATGCAAATGAGAAAACACCGTGACAACAGTTCATTGCCATGCAGTCTGGTGAAAATTTCTGTATCGATTTTATGCCGGCTGTTTGATAAATTTCTGTTCGTCTTGGCTGCGACTGAAATGTGTTCGAAATTCTCACGATTTGGTAACCAATCGACAACGTGATACCCGTAGTCACCCACTCGTAACATCGTTTTAATCGCAAGGTACTGAATTATAAGAACTCTGACGTTTCCTTAACCTTTTAACAAAATTTTAACAAAAAACTGACATAACCAACTGAACAGAACTTCGTTTACTTTCCACATTACACTCATTAATTAATTATCACCCACACCACTCACTTGGTCCTCCCTACAACCCCTTTCAATATCCCCGACGAAATCTCCTTCACCCCAAGCCAAAAATGCATCCAATTCCACCTTTGTATCTTCCACACCCGAATGACCAAAATTAAAATTTCTCCGCCCGGAATCACGCAGATTCGCCAAGAAGGCAATCGTCATCCCTCAAAGGCGCTTGATCCTTCAAGCCAGTCCGTTTGCAGGTCAGGAAGGCGGCACGAAGAACGGCAGCTCGAGCTCGTGTTCCGGCGGCGGTGGGAAGCTGAAGAGGGTGCGGACCATCTTCACCGCCGAGCAGCTGGAGCGGCTGGAGGGTGAATTCGCCCGGCAGCAGTACATGGTCGGCCCGGAGAGACTGTACCTGGCGCACGCACTCAGGCTGACGGAGGCCCAGGTGAAGGTCTGGTTCCAGAACCGTCGCATCAAGTGGCGGAAGCACCACCACGAGCAACAGAGCCAGAGGGTGCACGAGTTCCAGCGCACCCTGAACTCGTCGCTGGAGCACGAGGACAGCAACGAGGCCGACAAATGGTGAATGGGCACCGCGTTCCTCGATCGAGCATCGCCACTTCGTTTCCTCGTTTCGCCCCTCCGTGTTGCCACTCCCGTTGCTCGATCCTAGAGACGTTCGACTCCTCGCTTGGGACGCGATCAGGAAGAGTCTGACCAAGAGTTTCGACGTTCCATCGTTTCTTTCTCATATTCCCTCACCCCGCGATCATCGTGGATCACCGTGTGTTTCGAGAGGGAAGCTTGCCCCGGTAAACTTTTCGCTGATGCTCGCCGAATGGGCTCGTGTGATCGACGAAACAGGGAGGACTGCTCGTGAATCAGTTCTGGCCTTGGACCAGTATTTAACGAAGACTATAGGGGGGGGAAAGGTGGTTCAAGGACCGCTGAATTGTGCGACACGTGAAATTGCAGATAGCACGTGCCTTTTTTTAGTGGACGAGTTGATTCTTTCTTCAGCGTTGTCTCGGTATTCTTGAGCGACGATGCAATAGTAGAGAGTCAGAAGGAAGGGACATAGGAGGGTATGAGAATACTCGGACGCGCGAAAGGACGTTTCATCATTTCTCGGGTGTCAAATTGCGACTGCTAGAATTGCGATCATGAAGCACGTCGAGTATAAATCCAAGTGTCCACCGCACACGTTCTCCGAGAGTAGGGACCTGGCTGATGCGTACAGCAAGCATTCTCAGAGGAAGAGCCAGTCTGTGGCGTTTGGCAGGAGTTCCAGGTGGGTGTCAGAGCAGCGAAAACTAAAGCTAGCTTGCTATCGTCTGACGATTAAATAAATCATTCTCTTTGGTCGTGTTCCCAAGGAATCCAGAAACAGTTGCGAGCTACTACGCTTCCGCGACTTCTTACAAGCCGCAGAAGGGTTACGCGGCTCCCAGTCCGACGTACTCCAAGTACCCAACGCCTCACAGCCCCGAGATGTCGCACCATGGCCTCCAAAGTCACTCGAAGCTCTGCAGAGACAAGCATTACCCCCCGAACTTCTCGACCGTCAGGAAGAATCGCTACGGCGAGGAGTTTGGGGACAGTGAGAAATTGAAGTACGTGGAGGAGAAGCTGGAGAACTTCACTGACGACAATGGGGAGGAGGAAGCAGAAGACGAAGGTACAGAATAGATGATTGAACTGGGTTCAGCCGTGAAGTATTAACACATGAGATTTCTTCTGACAGAGGACGTTCACGAGGAGCCAGGTGACTACCTGAACAAGGATTACGAGGAGCAGGAGGCGGATGACGAAACAGACGAAGAATCTGACATATCCCCGCAGACCCATAGAGCTCCTAGGGAGGGCAAGAAAGAGGCATTGCTGAGGGAACAACGATGGAGAGCCACGGAGCAGCAAGAAACACGAAGGCTTCGTTGCCAGCAGCGCGGGGCTATGGTCCAAGGCCATACGTCGCCCTCCAGGTTCGTAAAAGGGGATACCATGTACTATAATTGGCATTCCTAATCATTTAATAATAATAATAATAATAATAATAATAATAATAATAATAATAATAAAAATAATAATATTTATTTACGAGATAACAAATCATTCGAACAGACAATACAACAAACATCGTGTACATAAATAAAGAAATAAAGAAAAAAGAAATAAAGAAATAAAGAATTTAAGAGTTATAAAGTGTTCGCCGTGTAGGTGCAGGTTACATCTAGCTAATGCCACTTGAAACGAGGGTTCTCTGATTTTTATAATTACCAGCTAGTAATTCCGTTTTATCAATCAATTTCAAATTAAACATGGGTGTTAATCTTGCAACTACAAATTCTGTTTCCATATCTCTAGTTTGCTAGCCTAGTCATATAGATAATCTCTGTGAAACAGTCAGGGGCGGCGTGACTATTTTCCGGGCCGGGTTCCAAATTTGTGCGGGGCCAAAAATATAACGCATTTATATGTACTTCGAAATTTTATAATAATAAATATCTGTGCATGGGGCTCCGCAAAGTTTGCGCTGACCTTTTCGTGGACAGCAGGGCCTTTTGAAAAGAATTTATAATTATAAATATCTGAGCTTTTCGTAGACCGCAGTCTTTAAAAAAAAGTATAATAATAAATATCTACGCATAGGGCCCCGCAAAATTTACACTGAGCTTTTCGTAGACCGCAGTCTTTAAAAAAAAATTATAATAATAAATATCTACCCATAGGGCCCCGAAAAATTTACGCTGAGCTTTTCGTAGACCGCAGAGCCTTTTAAAAAAAAATTATAATAATAAATATCTACGCATAGGGCCCCGCAAAATTTACGCTGAGCTTTCCGTGGACCTCGGGAGCTTTTAAAGAAATTTTATAGTAATAAATATCTGTGCATGGGGCCCCACAAAACTTACACTGACCTTTTCATGCCCTTTTAAAGCGCGCGATTGAGTTCCGGAAAATGTGCTGAAATAGCGTAAAATACCCCGAAACACCCAGTAAATTGACTTGCAATTAGTACACGATATTGAAAGTCTAATGGGATTAGCTGTTCGAAGATGATAGTGATTAGGGATGAGTAGGTACCTATAGTCCTGAAAGAACACTCTGATCAGGTACTATCACGCGGCCGTCGACCACGAGGTTCCTGAGCCCTTATCAGAAGAAGACTTCGTCCCAACGTCGCTGAAGAACCCATCGGGGAGACCAGCCACGGACTACCATCAGTGGCTACAGTCGAGGAGCGAGTCTGATCGATACGATGCCGCGGCACTGCCGATCCCATCGTCTCGAAGAGCCCGTACGAAGCCAGAGGTCGACCAACTGATCGAGGCGGATTTCAGCAAGACGAGAAAGTGCAATCGCTGCGGCAACCTGTCGAACAAGAAGAGCGAGTCCCCCACGAAGAATTGCTGCAGATTCGATGATCGCGCCAGCTTTCCTACCAAGGGACCAATTGGTAAGCTTCTTCCTAACTTTACCTATCATTCCAGTTTCTCGACCGTTGACCTCGGTGACGTGAAGCTACTGAATCCTCAGTGCAAGCACCTACTTTGTGCCTTACAATGAGATTTGTTAAGCGGTTTCACTGACTGAAACTTCGCTAGAATCATGAATGAAAACTATGTCCAAATGACTTGCAACGGCAGATACTGCTAACTAGTATCTATCCCAGTCTGTGTGCCTGATAGTCACCAGCTTTTCTTCCTGAAATTCCAGGCGACGAGCCCGAGAGCCACGAGCAACAATTCGGCGGCCGCTACATCTCCAGGCACAGCTGCAAAGACGCAAACGATGCCAGCGACATCCCGACACCCCTGTATTCGTCAAAATCGCGCAGATCCAGGGACCTGAAATCGCCGACGATCTACGAGGTCACCGAGCGGATGGAGAAGCTTCCCGACTACTCGCGAACCTCTCCGAGATACCACAGAAAATTCGCGGACGTGTACCCCGAGAAAATGAAATGCTCCGTGCACACGTCCCAGGGTCTCCCGCGAATATCGTCCCGGTACGAGGAGTGACGGAGGATGGAATAGGATGGACGTCCCGATGCGGGTCTTCTTCGAGGGCGGGAGAGCGTTGGAGAGCGAAGAGGATGGATCGACGTGTGTCGAAATTCTGTGATGTTCGGTGAAAGCATGTCGAAGACTCGAACTGAAAATTCTCGTATCATTTATAATACCGAAAGCTCTTCCCCTTCGTTTCGGGGCGCGCTTCTTCAAGTATCTCCGTGTACGAACTTGCTCCGCTGTCTCGGGATGGAAGTTTGCGGATGTGTGTTTGATCGAGAACGTAGAAAATGAACCCTGTTGGACCCAGAGCGAAAGACGGGGCACGAGAAGCGAGAATGTATCACGAGGTATATCTCCTGTTCGGTCGTTTCCCTCCCACTGGTTGTGTAATATATATTTTTGTAACTGTCCCCGAGTAACTGTAGACGTCACCGTGCGTTCCGCGCAATCAGACCTCCGCACCAATAGCACGATGTACATATAGGCGAAGCTAATTCGACTAGGGTCAATATGTCCTCCGCTTACCTACCGTCTTCGGTGTGATGATCTTCGTTCTAACCACGTTTCTTCGGCACTGGCGCACAAAATCCACTGTATATATTACACGTGACACCGCTGCTATCATTCTGTGTACACGTACGCGTACATGTTACAAAAGAATAAACTTTCGAATCTGTAGACCACGAGTAGAACTCTTCACCCTCGCCCCCTTCCTCCTGGTCACCTGGAAATGAAACGACATGTTGGTTTTTAAGGAGCGAAATATTAATTTTTCCCTCGAATCTCTGCTCATGGGAGCTGAATTTCGAAACACTTTTCTGTTTTAAAAATTCGTTGAATGCTCATTGCACGTGGGATGCAATTTTCAGATCGTAATTTAGAAACTTTTATTCATCCTTTTTATTTTTTCGGATCTCAGTGGAGTTGAATAGTTGAAATACACGTTTTGCAGGGAAAAGATTTAAGAAATGCAGTCATGTTCCTTTAGGAGAAGCTTTATTAAAAATTTCCACTATAGTAAAACGGCTGAAATAAGGATATAAAACAATGTTTCTCAGTCAAGGATAAGTCCGGAGATTAAGCTATCAAAAAACTGCCTGTGATGTCCCTTCCTCTCCCCACAATTAGTACTAATTAATTACTGCTACTGCTTAAGCTCTGTCTGGGATTTTATTCGCCTGGCTACGAGAGGGGTGCAGCTTTTTACCCAGCCACAAAGGAGGAAGATCTCCTTCAGAACTTTTGTTTAAATATTAATAACGCGCTGGAACTCTCGCTTTCATGGTGCAGTAGACCCATGCTTCGTTCAATTAAACCTAATATCTGTATCATAACGGAACGTCGAAAGTGGATATTACTTATTGCGGCGGAAGTGAGGGGGTTGAGGTGTTACAATCAGCAAATTGAAATATATCAAGAGTGTACATTTTCAAAACCTGGGACAGATTATTTATTAAACTTGCAAAAGGGTGTCTTGTGAAGTGGGATAGTAGCCACTTTCCAATGAGCTTAATTTTTAATTTTTCTTTGGAACTTGCGAGGCATACGGTTAAAACTGATTACACGAGACTAGTTTGCTACCTAATAGGGGCGGGAGGTCAACATAATCGGATCGAATAATGATCAATGGGAGAGCCATGAAGTTGTGGTCATTGATTACACGTACACACGTCGCTCAAGCGGGCGCAATTCCGCCATGGAAAAATCTGATGTGGATGACGTTGGTAACTAATATTCGCTCGTTACGCGCACCCCTTTTGTCGCCGTGATAAATTAGCCGTCGACCCATGTCAAAGGGCTGCAAAGAAAGCAAACCTTCGATGGAGAATCGTACAGACTTCGCTATCACACTAGAGCATCAAGGATATCGATCTGAAACGGGGTGCCTCGATGCTCTAATCTGTTGTCAACTTCCCTCTCTGGCAAATCAACGTTACTTCTATCGAATCTAATCCCGACAATGGTGTTACGTTTTGCAGTAGTTCGTAAATAAAATTCTCGGGATTCGTCAAGGAACACTACGGTGATGAAGAAAGTCTGAAAGGTGCACGGGGGTGTCATAGATAGGGCTTGGACTTTTCGAATAATTTAATATTCGAATATTTTACAAGTATTAGAAGCTTCGAATATTTGAGTATTCGAGTGCTATTATTCGAATATTTAAGTATTCGAATACCATTTGAATATTAAAGTGTTCGAATACCATTCGAATATTTCAGTATTCGAATAATATTCAAATACTGATGTATTCGATTAGTATCGTGTGAATTATAAATCAAGTTCTTTAGGTTCATTTTTTTACAAGCTTTTATTTAGTTTCAGTTGTGAGTTCCTTAATTTGTCAGGGTGAAATCTTGTAAGCAACTTTTGACCCACTTCAACATATCCGATTGGCTTGAAACTTTGCACACATACGTAGTTCCGATGACAAAACAATATTTAAGTATTCGAAAACTTAAATATTCGAATGGTATTCGAATTCTTAAATGTTCAAATAGTATTTGGATACTTGGATATTCGAATTTAGTGTTCCTGATTTCTCGAATTTTTTCGCATGTCGAGAAATGAGAAATCAGATTACATTTCTCGAGAATTTAAAAAATATTGTAAAATTTATATTTTTGGAATAATGTTGGCAATATTTATCTAAATTTCTATTTGTGTTTAACGTAGACAAAACTTAGACGAAACATTACTTTTTTGTTTTAAAATAGTTTTTTAAAAAGCACAATGCGTCTAATGTCGCGTCAGCCAATCACCTTCCTTTTTTTTTGTGACAAAATCTGCGGCTGTAGAAAAATTTCTGTTATTTTGAGCGGATGTTGGTTTAATTGTATATAAAGCATCAGCGATATGAAGAGAAAAGTTTATAAACAATCGCGCAATTCTTCGGATGTATTGCTAACATTTATTACAGATTGCAGATGTGTTTATATATTTACAATTAACTACTTAGTAACACACAATTTGGACTAGCTGAAAATTCATTTCTGAAAACAAATGGGATTTATAATAATTTTCCTACACTTAAGTTTCTCGAGAAATACTGTAATTTCTCGAGAAATGAGAGATAAGAAATAAAATTTCTCGAGAAATTCTCGCGAAAGAATTCTCGAGAAGGAACACTATTCGAATTATATTCGCCAAATAATTGAGCAACTGAAGTGTTCAAATTTTGAAATACCGAAAAATTCGACAAATAGTCCCAGCCCTAGATTCATCCAACTATAAAGCTTAAGCAGATTTAGAAAGTATCGGTAATATTTTCCACCCCTACTCAATTTTTCGTCCACTGAGTTTGAAAAATATTGGAATTCAGAATAAAGTCGCGCAGGAAGATTAAAGTAGCTCCACAAATTTGTCTACCTTTTTAAATGCCATTTTTTACTACCCTCGTCCTACAAACATATATGACGTGGAATTAGACTAGCAGTTTCCCAGAAACTGGATTTCCTAACGCATCTTCACTCAGAATCGACATACGTATGTATTTTGCATGGAAACATTGAATTAAGAAACCCCTCCAGGAATTCAAAGAAGAAAAGCAAAATCTGACGCAGAGGGTGGCACTATTGAAACGTAGGTTTCTGAACAGCCTGGATTATTGGAGGAAGAAATCTGAGCACGGTGACGCGGATCAAAATCGACGAGTGGAGAAAAAGAGTGGAGGTGATAAGCCTCGATATCTCCAGCTACACACCCCCAGCGCGAGATGTAAGCTCCGCCTATCCCTGGGGTTACACTAGGGACTTCCAAGACCCCCGTGAACCTCCCACCTCCAGCAGAGGGATAACCCAACCCTCGTTTCCATCGTCGTTGGCATCCGCGGCATTCCAATTAGCTCGCGAATCAAAAGAGCCCCACTGCCTTTGTGGGGTCTCACCCTACCCCCCTGGTAAACTGTCTCCTTCTCTCCCCGATCCCCCCTCCGTTTCGCCTCTCTACCCCCGTTCGCTACTTCGTCCTTCTCATTCCTCCGCTCACGCATCCACCCTCCCCCCCCCCCGCCGCCGCCCGTTCCCGCCGCTCGCCAACCCCTCCGCCCCTCTTTCTTTCCTTCCCTCGGATCTCTTTCCCGCGTTTCCATTCTTTTTCCACGCACACATTTTGTCGCTCATACGTAGAATTTCGAGTCGGCCGGGACTCCCTCAGCCCCTCGCACCTGCGATGCAACGAATCGCGGAGCGGGTTCCCGAATTCATCGATCTTCGGCGAGCCTCTTCCTCGGCCTTTCATCCCCAGCCGTTCCCCCGCTCGTCATCGCAGCCGAAGAATAAACGAAACCCGAAAAAAAAAAAAGAAAAGAACTCGTCCCGCGCGCCCCCTTTGCAACGCCCGTAAATGCGCGCGCGAGGGTCGCCCGAGCTAATTGAAATTGGACGAAACCGCTCGTGACGTTTTCCCTCCGGCGGCCGCGACGAAGCGCAACACAAATTTTATTACGGCGCGCCTCCATCCACTTCGTTAGATACCACTTTGTTTATCATTCGCGGATATTAAAATCGTCGGTGCGGTGCGCGTGCCCGCCCCCCCCCGACCCCCCGCCGACCGCGCTCCCCCTCCAATTTTCCATAAATTCGCGACTGGCGTGTACCTCCCCCAACCCCTTTTTTCGTTGTTGTTTTTTGCGGTCTTTCCAGTGGTAGCGAGCACCCGGAACGGATTCGCGTTTCGTAGATTAAAATCCAACGCTAAGAATTCATCGTGTTCGAGCGAGTCGATGGCACCGTGCCACCCTCCACCCCGCCCTTTTTCGCCCTCCCCCATCCCCCCTCCCCCTCCCCCCTCGGGCTTTTTTATTACTTTTCCCCCGTTTATGAAATCACTCCGTGGCCGCGGGGGGGGGTTGGGAGGGGGAGGGCAGGATTTTTGCGTTTCCGCTAATTGCCGGGCGAATCGCCGAGCATCCTCGAGGCCGGCCAATTGGAACGGGTCTGGCTTGAAATTGATGTAACCCAGCCGAAATTATGTCAAAGCGTAGAGCCGCGGCGAAACGCGTTATTAAACGTGTTTTAATGTGCAACGGGCGCACAGCCGTCGGATAATCGGCGTTCAAATATTTGTAATTTAAACGCTTTGAGCGAAAACTCCGGCCGATCCGTTTTCCATCGCATCTGCCATTCGTCGCGGTTATTATTTCCCCCAATCGCATCATTACGGCTATTTTAATCTCTGTTTCAATACTGGGCGCATCATTCGCGAGCTTCTTCATTGCTAAGTGGTGGGAGAAATCTGTGGAGTACTAAAATCGGTGGAACCGCATTCACTTTGTTAGGTTTCACTTTTTCACCGCTATCGGGATTGATAATGGTCTCCTTTGAGATTAATGTCATTTTTAAACGATTTTATTCAGCTGCGCTCCTCTGCTTGTTTGTTTGTTTGTATGTTTGTATGGTTCAAATCTGGCAACTCAAATTTAACCAACTTCCAACTATCCAAGTGTCTTGAAACTTTGCAGGCGTTCGTAGTTTGCATGACAATACAATATTTAAAAAAAAAATCAATCCCAAGCGGGTGAAAAAATTACTCAGTAATCACTAAATATAGTCGCATCGCGATTTGGAATTAAATAAAAGGTATTTCTAAAGAAGTCAGAGCTGCGAAATGTAAATCCATAAACACTAAAAACTAGAAAATAAAAAATATGTAAAAAAAAATTTATGTAAAAAAAATGCACTAAAAACTAAAAAATTTCTTGTACTGCAATTTCGATGGTGTTTTTTCACTTTAAATAAAATCGTGGAGTAGGATGTTTCTCATATTAGAATATGAATCAATTTAATACAGCATCGAGCGTCGAAATGAATTTGTTGTGAGATACCCTGCTCCACGATTTTATTTAAAGTGAAAAAGCACCATCGAAACTGCAGTACAAGAAAATAATTATTTTTTAGTTTCTAGTGCATTTTTAATAAAATCGTTTAACATACAAATTTTTTATTTTATTTTTTTCTTGTTCATCCCTTCGTGGTCACAAGGGGTGCATCGCACCCCAAAAGCAATTTTCAAGTTCAAGAGGGGATTTATCGCAGAAAAATCCCTTTTTCCACGATCGTGGAAAATCGCTCTTCTTGAACTACAACATTTCATGTAAAAATTTACATTTCCAGAAAAAGAGTATTAAGTAGTTAAAAAATTTAAAAATTAAAAGATTCAAAAATACGAAAATGGTAACTCAAAAATGACGCTGAGGTACAGTGAACCCATATGACCAATTTCTGATTATTTATAAGAAGGTGTGGCCGGGGAGGGTTAAAGCCACCCTCGGTGTATCAATCGCAACAGATCATTGAATTTATAAGCAACCTCCTTAGCGATTTTTTCTCCATTCTCATTGCCATTTTTTTAGCTGCCTAACGGTACACTGATATTTTTTAAAGCAACAGAAATATGTAAGTGCACCCTCCGCAAAATATCACCGAGGTCATATGTTCCCTGATATTTCGTTTATTACGAATTTTTCGAGGACCAGAGAGAACAATCGCAGCGATGCGTAGGAAGCCGCGATCATGGAATACGTCGGCACGATCAAAGGGCATTCCTTTGCGCGAAATATGCCAGAAACCCGCGTCGGAATCATATCCATCGATGACTGAGCCAGTAATCGGTATAAGCAAACGGTAAAGTGCTGTGTGCAATGGGACTGAAACTGATGCGTCTATCTGTATCCTGGTGGTATATACAGAGAAAATCTCAAAGAAGGGTGTCGTTTAATTCAATGGACCATATTTCCTTGAAGCTCATGCTTCCCAAGATTTCAAGACCCTTTATGTAGGTTTACTATATGGTATCCAGGAGGAGGAAATACCCTCCTTTTTTAGACTGAAATGCAGTGTCCTCCTATCACCTAAAAATGTCCTTTTTACTCGACTGCGGCACGCCAAGGAGGGTATTGCGTTTATCAGTCTATGTATGTATGTCCGGATGTTACGCTCTAGAGTTTGTACGGATAAACCAATTTGGACAAATGAGGTGCCTTTAGAATTCTCTTGACCTTCCAAATGCCCTAGGATAGGGTAAATCCGGGAGACGCGATCGACCTAATATAAAATGGCTATTAAAATTAATACAGATGTTACTTATTTTAGCAGAACAAACCTAATATGCTCAGAATTTTATGCTGATTCAAAAAATATATAAAAAAAAAATTCATGTTAAACGATTTGATTAAAAATGCACTAAAAACTAAAAAATAATTATTTTCTTGTACTGCAATTTCGATGGTGATTTTTCACTTTAAATAATTTTAATCTCACAATAAATTCATTTCGACGCTTGATGCTGTATTAAATTAATTTATATTCTGTTATGAAAAATCCTGCTCCACGATTTTATTTAAATTCCACCACTAGGAGGACGTCCTCCTTTTCAAACCATTTCAGACTAGATTGTCCTCCTTTTTTATTTTTGGATCTGGTAACCCTACCTTCGCGTGTTTCAAAAATCCGTCGTTAAATTATTTTTAAATGATTCTTTGTGGGTGAACAATAACGATTCCATGATCTACTGTAATAGCAAGTGTTTCTCCCTCCTGAGTATTTATACGTACTGCCATGTTGCCCCTATAAATTAATAGGAAAGAAAGGAATTAAGAGACACGGGGACGTGAAGAAGTGGGACGTTCAAGTAGAACCGCAAAATCAGAGAAATACAAGATTTCTACGGTGCCCAACGCTCCTCATCCCCGAAGGGTCACCCATCCCCGCCTGCCGGTCCAATTAACGTTGTAGATGCGATAACAAGTGGCCGCCGGTTTAATTTATCGTACGACGAAGCGACCGTTCGCAACAAATTGCAATATTCTTCCCAGATTCGTTGTCTCGCGTCACCGAACAGCATGACCGATGCTCCTGTTATTAAGGGGGCGAGAAGCATACAAATATTTCCGTTACGATTAGTCGCGAGCAATGCGGACCGCCCGACTGCACCTGCATCTCTGAAACCGACACCATACATCATAACTTCGATCACGGGTTGGCTGCTGGTACAGGAAGAGCTTCAATAACGATGCAATCTCATTCAGATGCTAGCCAGCGTTAGGTATGAACGAGCAGTTTGCCGGAGGTTCCTTGAAACAAATGTGCCTTGAAAGTTCTAATCAATGTATTCTTCGGATGATAGATAGCACGGCCAATTGGAATCGTGTTCTTTCAAGAAATCTGGGTCATAAGAAATGGTCAACTTTATTCTTTGTTAAGTAACCACTCCGAGTAGCGCGTTCAGGATTGAATCTTGGGGGAGCTGAGCTGAAGGGCTAAAAATATTTTTAAGGTAAATTCAGTAAAATTTATTAGCTGATTATAAAAATATACAAAGCTCTTGAATTACTTCAGTCGTGGTGACTTGGGTGGGTACTTTTTTCTTTTTTCACCCCCCAGTGGCAAGAATTATAAATTGCAGGGAAGATGAAGAAGGCGGAGGATTTCACACATTTTCGATTATTATTAGGATTAGGAAAGCTTGATGACAGGGAATAAGATTCCCTTAGGTACTAGTGAACCCAAGCTTGATGTATTTGAGTTTAAACTTTTTTAGTAAAATCTTGGAGAAGACGTTCATTTTTTAACACCCCTAAGATGTATTACAAGAAAATTGGATTATTCAATATTTGCTTTTAAGTTTCAATTGTATATTTCTTTTGGCAGAGATAGTTTGCTCGGTTCGCAGCTATCGCTAATCGCGGCCAGGGATATACATGTCGTAAAAAGCATAACCGCTTTGCTGGAGCCGAGAAGAAGGGGGGTGCACGCAGAGGGGTTGCGTACAGCTCGCATTCATAACATCAGACGTGGGTAATAAAAGTCAGCACTCCCTCCCGCTCTTCCTACATCGTTCCCCACCTTCGCTTTGAGAACTGGGGTGGTCGTAGAGGCACGTAGGTGAATCAAAAAGCGACGAGGGTGAAACGACACGGGGGCATATTATTATTCTGTAACGTTGGGTGGATCCTTTGCCCCTCGAATTTTTCTCATAAACGTGCGCACACTTTTTGCACGTACACGTGTGGGAAGCTCGCACCAGTGTGGTTTCGCGATGACAATGCAACTATGGACGTTGGAAATCACTTCACTAGTCCCTTTAAGTTATCCACGCTCGCCCTGGGAGTCATTGGGAATCAAGCAGAATATTCAAAAGACAATATTTCAATGTTTTCAAATTTTCACTACCATTCAGTGGCGGATTTAAGAAAAAAGGCCCAGGTGGCAAACGTTCTGAGGGGCCTATTTTTTAGGGAAAATGAGGAGGTAGTTTACTAAAAACAGACTAAGTGTAGTAGTACGGAAAAATGTAGTGTTTCAATACCTGTACCTAATCATGATTTTTTTTTTGGTCATGGGGCCCTACGGGGGCCTTCTCTGTAGGGGCATAGGTGGCAACTGCTCATCAGCCGCCCTGTTAAATCCGCCACTGCTACGATTCCTTGAAAATCAACAAGCTCTTCATATTTTCCCCTGGCTAACACTAATTTAGAATACAAACTCCGTGGTCACTTTAGAATACAGGGTAGGTTGGATCGAAAACGGGAAAAAATAATTTTTTTTCAAATCTGACCTGACATAGTGAAAAAAATGTGTGAGCTGTGTCAAAAAGCTACCTCATTTTTTTTATAATTTTAAAAGTATATTTAGCCGCGTCCCGGGGGGTCAAAGGGGTATCGGCTATAAAATACACATTCCTTTTTGCTAGCGGGGCGCAGTGAAACATTGATATAATTCAACAAAAAAACTTTTGGTTACTTACTAGCTTGGTAGAAAACGATTGCGCCGTATGATCTACAAAAACTATTAATTTGAAAGAAAAAAACGACACCTTTGACCCCCCCCCCCTCCCCCGCGGGCGCGGTTAAATATAGTTTTTAAATTATAAAAAAATCAGCATACTTTTTGACAAACCTCACACCTTTTTTTACTACGTCAAGTCAGATTTAAAAAAAAAATATTTTTGCACGTTCACTACACAACTTACCCTATAGGGTCCAAGGGGCGCGTCTAATCCTGTTTTTTTTTTAATGAAAAAAATCTAATTACTTTTTGAGCAGGGCTACAACATTTTTTTTACTATGCCGGGGAAAGAATCCAAAATTTTTTTTTCGGCCAGGCCAATACAGGGGCAGCAAACTTGGTAGAAAAAGAAAATTAAAATCGCTAAAAACTAATAAACAAGACACTACAAAATCGAATTTAGTATCAAACTTATAAATTGTTTTAAAATCACCCATATAATTACTAAATTTTTTATAAAACAAAAGCCTTTGTTCCTCAACAAATACTTTAAAAAAAAAAATCATACCCCGTCAAAATAATTATTTATGATTTATAATTAAATACAAAGCGCGGCAAAAATCATTTTTGCCCAGAGCGACGCAAGAGTTACATCGGGCCCCGATGAGACTGAAACTCATCGACGACGATACACCTGACGATCAACGTAACGTGTTAACGAGTGAAACAAGCAGCAGGAATTTCGGCGTGGATTCATTAAACGTATCTTGCATGGAAGAGGGTGCCGATCCAGAGATCACACAACATGTTACCGTGGCCGATTAAAGGGAAGAATGATCGTATCTTCGACAGTCACTTTGTTCCCGGCATGTAATCCCCTCTGTATTGTGCACCACTCGTCTGACGGGGCCCCCCTCGTCACCAGGGGTCAAGTGTTTCCGCCCACTTAAACGGGCCGTGTTTCGCGTCGACGCCGGGGGGGACGCCATCGGAAGAATCGCAACTATTTCATTTCGGGACAGATTAGACGGATTAGCGACCGAGGACACGGGCGAAACGCTATTTAGAACTGTCGGTTATGTGACTGCATTCCGCAGGGGTCGCCCGGAGAATATTATTTTCCCGAAATCATCCGCGCAACGCCGCGAGACCTCCGCGCCCGTTTTTATATCCCCTTTGTGCCCTCCCTTTTATGCTCCCGTCTCGCAACAAATTTGCGGCGGCCGTATCCGTTGTAATATCTTTGCATTGTAATATTCCGGCGTAACGCACGTGAATTCATGTTTATGGAACGCTTCCATACAGAATCCCATGCAAAAATCGCTTTATTCTCGGCCGCGGCAGCGATCGGTTGCCGGGAAACGTATTTTTGGCAAGTGATTCGTTCCTCAGTTCTCGCCGTTAATTTGTGGATAGCGAAAGAGATTTTCAGGTGGACGAAACAATGTTACATCGCCCGTACGCGCGGTACTTATCGATACTGGGATCGAGTGCGTTAATTAAGTACCCCTTTGAGCTCGCGGAATCTTTATCTCCGGCGAACCTTTCGTTATGTACAAAGGGATTAAGCGGAAAATCGGATTCAGACGTTTCATTTAGAGTGATGCGGAAGTCGAGCAGCGCTTTAAATGTAGCCGGTCAAAGAAGAATGTTAAACTTCGATAATGAACGGTGCTTTGATGAAAGGGACACTGATTGCACGTGTAAAACAGAAGCATCGTGTAAATAACAAGCCACCTGCGTACCGAAAAGCAAATATTTTTACACGTATCCGTTGGCCGATAACGAGCATTGTTTACTAAACAATTTAAAATGAAAATCGGGTCGTACGGTTCCTGGAATCGTCTGAAAAATATTTAATTTTGTTCAAGAAATTGAGAAGCTACGATGAATACCCATGCATTTCTGTAGACTTCAATTCTTATAATTGTATTTCATAAACCACTTCTTCGGAAATTAAATTGATTTTCAATTTAGGCGTGTAGAATGATTTCGAACAATCGCGTGGTAAGATAAATTTCTAAGAAATCGGTTTTAAGAATTGAGAGATTTCAAATTTTACATACTGAAGGAGAAATTAGCAAATAACTGTATTTATTTTCAAAGCATTAAAATTATTCACGGAATTAGTTTCGAATAAGGTTATTTCAATTTATCCCGCTTTTTTCCCACATTGCACAGCGCGCTAAAAGAGGATAGACATGCATCACTCGTATGTCAAATTGAAAACACTCTAGAAGCATTTGTTAAAGAGAAACCGAGTAAAAACGCTGTCCTAATTTTGCAAATATTACATTCGCTTGGTATTAGTCATTAATAAGCATTTCTTTGTAATAATTCCACCTATTTTTTAATCCTCACTATGAGAGAAAAAAGGACAGGAGTATATCGCTGTCCCTGTCTACATAGTTACCCGCCTAGCGCAAGGAGTTATGGGAAAAATCTTGCAAAAGCTTGGTAGCTGCTAGTGCTTCCGCGGTCTGTGCGTCCACGTTCCGATTAGTCACTAAATTTTTGTATTTAACTTCAGTGTTTAACGTTCACATTAGTTCAAATTCTTTAATAACCTTCGAGTAATCGTTGCTATTATTCGTGACGCGATACTTAGTTTATTTTTCAAGTTAGGAGAACATTTTTCAGTCGCCTTAGTAATGCGCTATATGTCCCGATCAAGTGTTAGACATTTTTTCGTATTTTTATCAAATTTTACTGCTCGACGCCCGCATTATCTTCTCAAATAGTTGGTTTTCTTATTAGCAAAATGTAAGTAAGTGAAACACACTGTTGTTCTTGTTTTGAGTCACTCTAAACATCCACAAAGTTGCGTTCCAATCGGTGAGTCTGGGTTCGCGGTGTTCCCTTGTTAGCTTAGCTTCCATGTGGATTCCCGTCTTTACATGCGAGGATATAATTTTCAGAAAATCGGTACTTCTTAATATTGGAATATAAGACAAACGTTGGACCTCCTTGTTTTAAAATTAAATACATTTTTCAGGGCGAGATAAGTTTTTGCATTTTTGCAACAAAATTTTATTGAAGCATTATGTTCAGTCCTTTGTCCCTATTATCAGTGTATAATTGCTTGCTAGAAACAAACTTATGTTATCCCTTGATTGTATCTATAATTTTGTTGATAAACAATAGCACAAGCTTATATTTTTTAGAATTATTAATAGCCGTCACACTTGTCAGCCATGAACAATGTATATAAATCAGGTGCGAAAGGCCATTGATAAGTTTAATATATATTTAAAATAACATGCATCCTATTTGACAAGAATAGATGAAATAACATTTAATTTCACACTCTAATTAATTCTCTAATTTCAAGTTGTTTTATTTTACAAATTATTATTAGTCATTTTTAATGGAAAAGTAAGGACACTTGAATAATATAAGAAAAGTGGTCGTTGATGGGGCCATTTACCTTAATACGGAAGAAAAAATATTCAAATGTAGCGAAGTACAAAATGCACATATATTTTGAATATTTTTCGAAATACAAAAGTTTACATTTGTAGTTGTTTCACTAAATTTTTATATATAAATATAACGCATATTGCTATCATGAGCAACATAAATTTCTAAAATGTACGTTTATGATATTTCTAAAAGTTCTGAGAAGCTTCTGTGATGTAGTAGCATTTTTCTGAAAAATAATTCTTAATTGTGAACACCCTACAAAGTTTTCTTTCCTTTCAATTTCATTTTTAAGCATATCTGCAATATGGGAGACGCTTATGTTACCAATATACACCTGATCAAAAAAGTCTCTGTATAATAAACAAAGATCGCGATGTTTATATTATATTTTTAATTAATACGGACATTATTTGTAACAGCATTTTCTGTGAAATGAACACAAAGTCTATTAATAATACAATGTGCTACAAAGTAGACCCTCACTGTGTTGATAAAGTTGATTTTCCCAACTCTTCTGAGCATTTTTCCATACAATATTCAAGAGGGCTTATGATTTATTTTCAATGTTGCACAAATGTGAAAAATATCGTTACTTCTGGGTTGAGTCTAAGTTAGGAAAATTATGGCCGAAGGTGGAAAGTTGTTAATTTCATATAAATGAGGCATTAATTGAATAGTAATAAGTAAAAGTACCTGAAACAAAGTCAAATGCATTGAAGAGGTTTGCATAATGTGTATAGAGACTTTTTTCACTGCGCGCATATGCATATAAATTAACGCAAAATGTAATTTAAGAACTTATACATTTATGTATGCAGGCGACTAGAAATTGGAAATCTTTTAAACATTTCATATACATGTTCTGAATGTGTTTATTATTGTATACGTTATTTTGATTATTCATATTGCAGAAACTTATTAAATAATTGACCAACTGCATTCTTCAAACATTCATTACACAGAGTCATTCGTTTATCATTTTGAATAAGTATGAGAGAAACTTTTAATGATAGACTTCTAATGAGAGTAATAAAAAAATGATAGTGAAAATGTTTACAAAAATGTTGGATATTAACTTTGAGAATCGAATGTTAAGATTTATCTACACTCAGGATATGAATAACAAAATCGCAGTTTTGATGGAAACATAAATGACTAATTTTGTCATAAATTGCTAATATCACCAATTTTAATTTATGTGTTATAAAAAATATTAACAAGGGAACATCCCGAACCCGGAAATTCAAAAAATTCTGAAATTTTGTGAATGTGTCGGGAATTTCCTCCTGATTGCAACGCAATTTTGGTTTGCTACTCAAATTCACTGAAAAGGGGTGTAATTGACCCCTGAAAATCCGGTTATTTTCCGATTTTGTGTTATAACTCGTGAACTGTAAAATAATTTTTTTACCAAATGATAGATCTAATTAAAAGAAGTAATTTTTGTTATGAAACTTTTTTTTCTATCTCCTACAGTTAGCGAGTTATAACACAAAATCGGAAAGTAGCCGAATTTTCAGGGGTTAATTTCACCCCTTTCGAGTGAATTTTGGCAAAAAACCAAAATTGCGTTGTAATCAGTAGGAAATCGCCTGCATATTCACAAAGTTTCTAAATTTTTTGAATTTTCGGGTTCGGGATCTTCCCTTGTAAGTCATTGTAGTAAAAATCTATTATTATAAGTTTCTGCAATTGTTTTAAAGTCGTTATATATAATTTAATTGAAAAATCACAGCTTTCTTAATAGCTAAATACATAAATAGTCAGATATTTCAGTTTTACATAGCGTAGACTATATATTGTGCATTAGAATTGCAAAATATAGAGACAATTAATGAATTTATGTCTCATTAGGGCATTTATATTATTAATTATGGTTACAAATAGTAAGCTGTATGAGTATATCATGGATAACTAAACTTGGCTATACAGTAATTGAAGTGGCAGTTATTTAGAAAATTACTAATTTTAATATTGACGTTTGTGTGATCAATATTAAATATTGCAGACTTTACATTAGGTTTAGTCAAAAGCAGCATATAAAAAGTAGTAAGAATGAAACCTCTATTGAGTTTTGAGTAATCTTTGGTAACTAGTTGACAGCATTCGGACATTTTACCAACGAGGTGATGTTTGTGGCATATTTTATTGATTTGCTAATCCACTGTATATAATCATTTAAGACATTTTATAAAAGATACTGAACGAGGTATTAGTAATTGGAACAAACAGTTTCCTACCTCCATGCAATAAGTGGAGTAAGTCTCTCTGTTAATCTTTGGTAATTTCTTTCCAATTCTCGTTGGTAGTCTCGCTGATCTGGCCCAATCAGGTTCTTATTTCTTCTCAAAGCATCGAGGCACTTCTTTGAGAAATCCTTGAAACATAAACGTAGCTTGTGCTGCAGTCTAGTTGGTTGGGCATTCTGCTCTCGTAACCCAGAGAGGAACACAACCGCCACTTCTGCGGGTCCTTGATTAACTGTGGTTCCAATGCAGCCTTGCAAAACCATCTGCAACATCTTCGCATCCGGTGGTTCTTGAGCTGTGGCTGCAGCAACCTGGAAAGAGTTCGATGAAATGAGAAAATTACAGGGACAACATTTGTTAATTCTTTAAATTATACACATACTTCTGCAGTCTTCTTCTGTATGTCCTCAATTGCAACTTCAATCGGACTTAGAACTATTTGCTTCCTAGCCACCACCCGTATTCTTGTCTTCAAGTAGGGGAAGTGTGTAGCCACTGTTAGAATTGTTTTACGCTTGCACTGTTCTCTTAGTTCGCCATGGGCCTTACCGCCAGGTGTAAAAGGTGTTGCGTACACAAATCGTTCTAAAAATAATTCGCCGATAACAATAAAATGCAAATTATTTCAGTTGAAATTACTCAAAACGGCACTCACTGATATTAAAATTCCTGTGGAAAATAGTTGGCCTGTGCCTGAGTTCGTGGAGTTCAAAGTATGGCTCTACGTAAGTAATTTGAACGTAGGCCTTATCAGGTTCCAGTTTACTGGGGTCCACAGGGTTCGAGTCCTTTATTATCACAATATTTTCAGTGCCGAATCTCTCAGCATAGAAGTTTTCAAGCCTTGAGAATATTTCTGGTAATTTCGTCAGAGTAGGTTCTTTGTAAACGAATTCTTCACCAGCAAGATCGCCAAATCGCCCGCCATAGAATCCTACTCTGAAATACGTGCCAAATACTCGCTTCCCTGCTAGTTGCTCCACGCGTGTATAAGCTTCATGAAGCTTCCTACAATACGAAAAGCACATTAGAATATGGATAGCACATCCACACTACGCTTGAAGGAATTTAAATTCAGTACCCGTGAATATTGGCCAATTTTTTGTAATCATGGGCAGCTTCTGCTATTGGAAGCAACACTCTGTACACGTCAGGAATGGCTTCGTACATTCCGGCGGCATGGAAAGAACTAGCAGCGTGTTCTAATAAACCTGCTAAACCACTCTCCGAGAAATCTGGGCCTAAACACAGGCCTTCTTCCCTTCTGGCCAGTACGTCATCACCAACAGCACTTTCCTCTAAAGAATTTGGGGTAACGGGGCACAGAGCAACAGCTCCTACTGGTCGACCACCACCTCCTGGCTCCAGGAGGTGCAAATATTCTGCTACAAGAGCTGCGCTGTGCACCAAACACATTGCAGCTTCTGTATGATTCTTCCTTTCCATGTGTTGCTGTGCCATATTCGCCAACCACGTCAGCCTGAGATCTGGCGATCCTTGATAGCCCTTTGCAATTCTGTAGAATTAATTTCCAATGTGAAATGCGGTCGAGGTTGAGTATTTCACGAGTGTCGTCGGCTTTCAATTACCTGTACATGAGGTCTAACAGCATTTCTGGATCCTCTTGGAATTCCTTCATTTTAACCGTGTCGGATAAAATCATATGCAAATTGAATAGAAGATCCTTGACTTGCTCTGGGAAACTTGTGTCTGCCAGTTCTGTGTCCCTCTCGGCATACACTAGCACTGTCTTCAGTGCCCTTCTGAGTGCCCCTTCGCTGGGGGCCCTTCCTCTTCCGACAAGAGCTGATAAAGATGTTGTCACTTGCATCTTAACTCGCGCGAAATTCTGGAATCGGGACAGCATCACAATGAATTCACGAGTTATCTTGCACTGACTGAAATGGGTAGTAGGTCCTAAGACACTTACGTTACCAATCTCGAAATTCTGACGCATCAGTAAGTAAAGACTCGCAGCGGCATGGCTACGAACTGCGCTCAATGGGGAACTGCACCTAGTTAGTAACGTTAAACACAAATCGCCGCATCTTTCGCTTTCCTCGTCAAACAATGCGCTGTGATACTTGAAGACCAAAGCACGTTGGGTGTTAAACATGTGTTGCAGTACAGATGTGCTTTGATTTCTGGCTAGTGCTCTTAGAAGCACTTTCAACACTGCCCCCACAACTGCACCTGCACAATGTCCAAATATTGCAAGTGTGAAAATGCATTTGTAAATGTAATACCTTAAAGTTTCTCCACCACTTACCACCCCCTCCATCAGCCTGTACAACAGTCTCTAAAGTATCTAAAACCACAAGGGAGGCTTCAGCTGCTAAGGCACCTTCTATATGAGCATCTTGTTCCACTGCTCTTCCTTCTGACTGCTCGCATGACCTTGGAATTAGGAAATTAGCTATGAAGCAGATAATCGAGGGACATTCAAGTGTTCACATACCTGTAAGGCATCTGGTCTTTACGCCATCTCAACTTGTCTCCGCTCATTCTCTCCTTTCTACGAAGCATCATCTCGCTTCTGGCGCTTCCTTGGCCAAGGATCACATCCTCCAGTCTAGATCTGATATCGCTGGTAGCGGCAGCTTGCGGAGGCAGCCTCTTCAGTGCTTTCTTTCCCTTATATTCGAACGCTGCCGTAGCAATGTTCAGAACTTGAAGAAGACACAGTATACGCCTTGAACTTAACTCCGAACACCATTGCAACAGCGCTGACTGCTCCAACCCCTTCAGCATCCACAACACACACATGAGAAGATGTCGTGTAGCCTCAGAACTCAAGGAGACTCTGCACTGAGTTCCTGCAGCGTCAGCAGAAACGCCACCAGCTATGGCCAGAGCCACCGACTGCGTGATGGACCCTGATTCGTCAGGATAGACACTCTTGTCCTTAGAATCCCAGTGATACAGCTGAGGCAGAGCATCCATTATGATGTTCAGAAGTGGCAGATACAAGGCTGCGACCCTGGCTTTAGCTGCAGGGTCGGAATACCTAGAGTCCACGTCGTGGTACGCCATGAGGTGTCGAACCGTTCCAATAGCCTTGTTTTGAAGCATGGGATTCGGGATTTCTAGAGTGTTGGATAGGTCAGACAACACGATTCCCACCAAGAAGTGTTGCTGTCGAAACTCCTGGCTAAGCTCGGAGAATCTAGCGCGTTCTCCAGGGACTAGAGTCGATATCAAGCTCCCCGAACTGCCCGTGGATGGGCTAGGCGATGCTGGGGCAGACCCCGACGTGTACCCGGTCCCAAATGGCAGGTTCAGAGCCACGTAGTGCTCATGGGAACACACTGTCCGCACAAGATCCAGCTTCAGCGCGAACAGAGCAGCCGAGTCTGGAATGTGCATAGATGCCTCTGATAAGGAGCAACAAGCAGCCCGAACCAGAGACAGAACGAACCCTCTGTCCATCACTGACAGTAGATCAGACAGAAAGCTACCCACGCTCGATATCAAATTGTTGGGCACTCTGTTTTCCTTTCCGCAGCGTGATATCACTTCAGACGTTAGCGCTGCGGTGAGGGTCGCCACGTCATCGCAGAATTGGGGCGAGAATCGCGTCTTCCTCGGTGCCTCTAGTATCCCCATCTCTGAGAGTGTCACCACCATGGACCGAACGATCAGCTCTAAGAAGAACCACGAGTACGTGACCGCCAGTTCACGTGCCTGGCCCGTGGACACGACCCAGTGCAATGCCAATTCCTCGTGCAGAAGTCTCCTCGTCGGTTGGCTGTTAATGGAGGGTGATTCCTGGCGCATGGACGCTGTTCGATCCAATCCTCGAGAGTGCACCTCCATCTCTAGGTCCTCCAGGGGTAGGTCAGGGTTGCTCTGAGCTCGTATGATGTTCGGGGAGTGCGCCATTCTGGGTAAAGAGCACTGATAGGCGATGTACGTAGCCAAAAGAGCGTGCCTCCCGTGAGCATCCAGTTGGCCATCTGGCAGATTGGTGATGTTTCGAACCAGTAACCCTATAGCCTCGAAAACTGTGGCTGCTACGTTCAGTGGCTGAGAGGGCAGCGTCGGTGGACGCACTAGGAGCGATATTAACTGGTCGAGTAATTGGGGCAGCGATCGTACTAAAGCAGAATGTGATGATCTTGCCAATTCTAAGAGCGCAGACTTTAATTCAGACTCCATTCCAGCCTCGCCAATACGCGGAGGTACTTGGCCAGTTTCCAAGTAACCACACAGAGACAGAAATCTGTAATTCATTTTCGAAATGAATAACTACGAATCGATGGAGCTCAGAGGATATCAAAACAAGTACCTATCGATGTATTTATCTTGAGGATGAACGCTGGAAACTGGTTCTAAAATCACTGTGAACACGCCCCTGTGGGCGTCCACCCATCTTGTACCTGGCAAAAGCACGTCGGGTGCTATGTAGGAGTAATTTGGTGGGGGTGGATCCAGCATTGCTGGAAGACTGAACTCGCCAGATTGTAAGTGCCCGTCCCTCAAAAGTGGCAGCCACTGAACAGAATAAAAAATTGTTAATAGCTACGTTTCTCACGAGTTTAGTTGGTTTTGGACGTGATACTTAATTGCCCTTACCGTGTACGCAACAGCAGTTTCAACATTCGGTTGCTCTGCCTTCTTCTGGCAGCTGATGTGGTAGAACGTGAAAAGCAAATGATGCTTGGCACTCAAGTCTGCAGGGAGCCGGATTTTCACTTCGTCGTAGAAATTCGGGTTTTTATTGTGATAGGACACGGACGTGAAGCACTCGTGGGTCATTTCTGGGCAAGAGGATCTTCCAAAAATCGCGGTAAGAGCATCAGCTTCTTGTTCGCCACCCATTAGCTGCATTCTCACAGCGATATTTCGGGCAGAGCCTGTCCTAGAGCTAAAGTTTGCCTCCTGCAACAGGCAACACATGTTTAATTCACAAAAGGACGTTGATAACACGAACTTAATGTAGGTGAATAGTAATTTACCTTGGGGTAGATGTAGAGGTGATTACGATACGTTAAATCGGGCGACACAACTTCGCTTGGGAACTCGAGTATCTCTTTAACTGGCCGACTTTTCTCGTCTGGATATGGCACTAGCCTTCTAAGGTCAGTATCCATACACCTGGGCAATTCTTCGGGCCTAGGGCTAAGGTCTAACTTAAGTATACCTGGTAGACATTTCAATCGTTTCAAATTAGATCCAGGCCTTCGTAACTCAACTAAGAGTTTATAGAGATCTTCGTCTCTCAAACGTTCGCTTTCTTGTTTAAAGAAGCTTGAAACGGTCAACGTAATGGGCCTGAAAAACACAGAGCGATATAATACACAAGCAGTAGCAATCTACAGTGCCATTAGAAAAGAATGTACCTAAACGTGTCGAGGCAGTTGGCAAAGTCGTCTGGCGACCAACTGCGTCTTTTATCGGAACTCCTTCTCTCGAGAGAACCTCTTCGAGTTGGTGGCTCTACTTTTTTACGCCACTGTTCCAGTCCACCCGACTTCCTGTCTAATGACCCAGCACTGCCAGTGCTGTCTGTGTCTCCTCCACCACCTATCACGCCCGAAAGATGGATGGCAGTCCATGCAAGTGGCATTCTGTATCGACCCAATCTTTCACACGCGGCTGCAGCAGCTGCTCTCACCTATTTTCGGTGTAAATTTGTCGCATCAATAAATACAATTCGCACTTGTCTTAATCATCCGCGAAATACTCTACCTTGTCCTTATTTTTGTCCTCGCGCAAATATGGCTCAGCGCATTCTGAAATGTCGCCCTGTAACACTTTCTCGAGTCTGACAACCAGGAACAAGTCTGGGCTCGGTTTGCTAATGCTCATGACGCAGCTCCTTGCCAAAGTACTGGCATCGCTATACGCAATATGGCCGCTAAGCATCCTCTTCAAACCTTCTGAATTCATGTCCACGTAAAAGTTCTCGGATACCTGCGGTGTTAGAAAGTACGGCGAATATATCGAGTTCGTTGTCCAGCATTTAAAGCTTCTGAATACCTTTTTCTTTTCTCTGGCATCGTATAATGCCAGACTTGCGAAAATTGGTTCCACTTCCAACTCCAGCTTTAATTGCAGACACTTCACAAGGATCTTGTGGGAGAAAGGTTCTGTTGGTTCTGGTGCAACACTGATTTCTTGCCACTCGTCGTCTGGGGAGGCTGGCGGTGCGTACAGTGGAAACAGTGCTTCCTAAAATCGATCAAAAGACGGGGATTACAAAGACCAGATCGTGTTAGCGCATTCGGTACTCACTTGACGATCTTCTGAGCGCTTCTGCTCGTTCATTTGATCAATAGTCTCGGGGCAGACGCGATCCAATAAGGTTGGAAGAAGAGGATCGTGCTGGGAATGTCTGAGGTCCAGACTCGCCCAAGAACCTCTCGGTGTGTCTCCACAATTTGATAAATCCTCCTCTTCGTTGGGTGACCCTGAGCCATTTGTGTCCTCTTGATCCACCTGTTTCGCATTTACTTTAAATTACTGTTTCAATGGTCTATAACGCATACTTGCTTAAATGAAACACCTCAAAGTCTTGTCTCGGAGTGTCTTGAAGCAGTCTGTCCCTTGTGATGGGGGATACTCTGCGCTTGTATTTTCTGTGCACCACTACCCAGTCAGAAGTGAAGCTTTCAATGCATCTTCTGACGTAAGGAGACACCGTGTCCCTAGAAATGGAAATAGTTCAGTCAAGAACACGGCGATACCAGCCTTGTCACCATTTTATTAACATGAATCTTACATAGATTCATAGGGAACAACTGGTTCCTCCGTTCGAGTTTTTCTCTTCACCACTTGCAATTCCACATCTTCAGGTGGGAAGTCTAATATTGGTTTGAGAGGATCACGGTCAAGGACTGTCTGATGCTGGGCTAAGAAGTCCTCGTAGTCTAAGGGCTCCAAAACTTCGCATAGTGATATCTTAAAGGAGCATATTTGCAATGAAATTAAAGTGAATAATTCGAGGATTTAAAATGCACATCATGTGAATCAAAATGCACGACATACCGTCGAGGAAAAGCCCGAGAACGTACTGCCACTCTTGGATAAATCGCGAGAATACGAGGTAGAGCTAGCAATCTGACGTCTCACGTCAGCTGCGTGCTGTTTACTCAATTTTTGAGTAAAAGCCCGTTGCACGGATGACATTATAAATGCCGTGGTAAAATACTCCTTCGATGAAATCCTGTACGATCGATTTAAAAATTAAAAAAATTTAGGGAACTCGGAATATATCGAATTCGTTTTAATAGAATCTCCATTGTTGATGCACGCTACTTTGCAATGTTTTGTCGTGGTGATTATTAAAACAAGTGCATGCATCATATTAAAATACGCAGCAAAGGGTACGATTATCGTAAATTCAGTGAAGAGCGATATACAGGGGTGAGAAATTATACTTACGTGACTTTATGTTCACTAAAAGTCCATTGTGCAAAAAGAACAAACAATCACAAGTGGATATTATTACAGTATTTTGACAGTTCTTGTCATAAAATTGTTGAGCCAGGGTTATGCCTTTGCCACGCCAAAATTCCCATCAGGGGGGTGACACTCATAGAGGCTTGGAATGTAATCGCCGTATAGTACTCCTCCACAATGGTAGGCAGCGCTGTATGCAATTTAGTTTCAAGATTATCCACTAGATGGTGCTGACCACAGGCTGCATTTGCCGCAATTTTGTTGAATTCAGTTGAATTTGGCGGTTATTATTGACCGTTACGACTGTTACAGTTCAATCTGGTTCAATCCAAGCGTTGCCAAGCGTGATCAAGCTAAGCAACACTAAGCAAAGCCAAGTCAAGCTCAAGTAGCATTCAGTATCGTGGTTTCGTGTGTGTTTAATTAGTTTTATTGATTAGTTTTGTATATTAAAAACTACAATCAATAGGTATGTATGTTAAGATACTTTAAAGTTAATATTCATTTTCACTATTCACAATCGCATCTGCGATTGTACGACCGTCAATTTCTTGAGTGGAATTATTTTTATTACCATACCAGTCAGCAAACTGTAGGAATATAAGAGATCCTTTATCAAATCTGTAGTCTTTCTGTCGACAAACATTTGTAGCATGTGTTGGGCAAAATCTGCTTGAACAGACTTGGCTGACTGGGACTGAAATTACTGCTTGCACTAACATCCTCATTTTCCATTAAATTTCTTCTAGCGATTTCGTAACTCATTGAAGCCACAACCTGATAGCGACTCGGATAAAGAACATTGCAAGACATCAGGATGCAGCACGTTTTAACATATGGATCGAAGTAATTGGTAATCCCAAACTAGTGGAGGTAGACCCGATGCGTATCTACAGAAATGTTCGTGTATGCCATCTGCATTTCACGATCAAGGATAAATCTTCAAATATGTACTTGGTCCGTACAGCAATACCTTCTCAAAGGTTACCATCTATACAAGGTACGGAATGTGACTATTATTACTATATGAACAATTATTTTATACAATATAAAAATCATATTGTTTCATTAATGTTTCTCGCGGTGCATTATAAAACTATATAATATTACTAAATATATGTTACATAAATATTATAGTAGGCGTAATCTTAAGTTTTTCATCGCGTATTATGTAAAACATCATGTAAATTTTAGTTTTATATGTAGTCATAAAGACAATATGTCTGATATATTTATTACTAATATTATTAAGTATTGTATTTATAATTTTTGTAAAAATGAAAACAGTAAAGTGTCAAATAAGTAAATATAATAAAATATGTTGTATGTTTACAAAAAGTTTACTTTGTTCAATTTTTCTTTCCTTCAAAATAATTGACTGAGATACAGTTTCTGTATGACAGTGCACACTTTTAAATTGTATACAGAATGCTTACAAGATAATTGTGTGCAGTCATACAGAAATTGTATCTTAGTCATTTCTTCAGTTCAATTAATTTAAGTAAGGAGAACCGAACACAAGTTTTGAATTTGCCGCCCTCAATTAGTGTGGTCAGCACCATCTAGTGGATAATCTTGAAACTAAATTGCATACAGCGCTGCCTACCATTGTGGAGGAGTACTATACGGTGGTTACATTCCAAGCCTCTATGAGTGTCACCCCCCTGATTCCCATTAACACCATAGAAGTAATGGTGTAGAGAGAAAAGCTGGGACCCGAAATACACAGCAGTCGCCCCCTACTTGTTTTCCTCCCCAACCATCCGCTGACGGTCACCAGCGCCAGCGGCGTGCAATGAGCTCAACAATTACTATTGTTGCGCGATTTCGTGTGGATTTTTAATAAAAGGCAAGATTCGTAACCGTGGATCGCTGATGCACAGGCCTCAATAATAGAGATATTTACATGTAAATTATTAAATATTTCATAGTAACCATATAAAACATAAAAGCTAACCGCAATTTAACAATATGCCGTAGAGCGTTCGGTCAGACGTCGGCGTGGCGTTGTTGCGGTCATGAGTTCGAATCCCGCTTGTTATCTATAAATATATTTTTTTCACACTTTATTTTTTCCACACTGTATCAACAGTGAGTAAAAAGATAACGGTAGTGACGTTCATTATTAATTCTTTTAAATGTATAAATATAATTAAAGTTTTTTTTAACATGGTAAAATCTTCAAAATACACCCGGACATCTCCAGAGGAGAATCCCTCGGGGATGGCCGTGAGGTTTTAGTGTGTAAAACTCCCAGTTGGAAAGTATCGATATTTCGATGTATCGCCATCACTATCTGTGAGATAACGGTTGCCCGCTTTCTGCTCTCCAGTTTCACCCAAGATCTCTGCCACACGTGCCACCCAGAGTTACACACATTTACACCAGAGAAGATCGCAACACTATGCGTGGAAAATGGAGTGGTTTCGGGCTGGGGTTGGTCCTCCTAATTCTTCTATGCCTTTCATCTCGGGTAAAATTAACATGTTAATCAATCCATCATCATAAGCATGTACACCAACCGCACTCACACAGTCAAAGAGTCAGCGCGGCGCAGCCCTTCCTTAATGCGCTTTGTAAGGGAGGTACAGTGCACATTCGTTATAAACCCGTTTCGATGTGAGTCCGGTGATTATCCCCATCATTTCATGGATTCCTTCGGTCGAAAGTGAGAGAACCGAAGATCGAGCGAGAGAGGATGAAAAACTCGACACAACGTTCCCACTTTCGTCGACTACGAAAGAAAGAATGCATGATACTTTGTCTCGCTTCGTCGTTCACGTGTGTACGCTTTGCCTCTTTTCACGTTTCACTTTTCTACATGCAGTTGTCCGTAAGAAAAAAATGAAGTCGAGCTCGAAGAGACAAAGCGTACAGATCGCGCAATATATAACTTTGCCTCCGAGCGGCCACTAAGTAGGCCATGCGTGCGAGAGAGTCTGACCGTCGACATTCTTTTAATTCGTTTAAAAAAACATGCTATCGCATACGGACGATAATCGTACAAAGGTACAAAGTACAGGTAGCGTCAGTGATACTCGTGCGTGTGCAATCGTATGTTTTTCGAATCGAATTAAAAGAACGCCGACGGTTGGACTCTCTCGCGCGCACGGCTGACTCACGGCCTACTCAGTGGCCGCTCGGAGGCAAAGTTTATATTGCGCGATCTGTTACATACGCACGTGAAAAACGAAGCGAAACAAAGTGAAGATCATTGCTTTTTCTTTCGTACCCGACGGCAACTTCGTGTTGACTCTTTCGTTCCCTCTTGCTCGCTCTTGGGTTTTCTCACTCGCGACATTGGCCGCTCGGAATAGTGTCCGCAATGCGCCGTACCCCCGCCGCCAACCCCGTTCGTCGGGGTTATAACGAGTGTGTATAGTACCAGCAAAGATATAGGGAGGTCGTAAAAGTGGTAGGGTGTATCTGTTTACATGTTTCAAGAATTGGAACGAATAAATTGACAGATCTATGGGCAGATAAGGGGCCCGGGCTTCACTCGGGGCTGGTCTCAGGACTTATGGCATGTGGCCTGAGACTAGGGCTGCCATCCGTAAAATCATAGATCTAGGACAGAGACCATTAAAATCCCGGACATTTCCACTTGAAACCCGGACACTTTGAACTATTTCTTATATGACACAGTGAGAGCAATAACGAACTCACATTTTTTTCGAAATTGAGTTAGTAGCAATGACGTATTCCAATAGCCCCTACTAAACATATAAAAAAAAGGGAAAACAATTTTTAATGTGGGTTGTTCCGTTGTCGTTCTCCCTGCCTCATATTAGGTACGATATCCCAAGACAAAAAATTCTGTAAATTATAGACTGTAACCGCAATCAAGAAATATATATAAAATATTTATGACGTTTTGAGCGAGCAGCATCGAAAAACCCGGATCATTACAGAAAATCCTTCCGGACGTCCCCGGACGCCCTAAAAGAGAACAAATCTGGGGAAACCCGGACGCATGGCAGCCCTACCTGAGACTCAATTCCTACAATAGTATACCCCGCACGGCCTTGGGTGCCGGGGCCTCAAAGACCGCCGCTGTTCGAGTGTTTAATTTACGACCTCTCTATATCTTTGCGGGTACTATACTGTACCTATGCACCCATTATTCCACCAACCCTCAGCCTTGTCGCTGAGAGTCCGAATTTTTTTTTTTTTCAACAATTTTGGGGGTCTGCCAGACCACTATGGTCTATAACCAGTTTCCTGCCAGACTGTGATTTTCTTATTTTTTATGAAGTTATTAATAATGGGGGAGTTTAAGTCACGTCGCGATGAGTTGGAGACGTTCCCAAAGTTGACACGACTGCCAGACCGCCCGTCCTTTGACTTTCAGCATAAGGTTAATTAGACAGGTGATAGAAAAACCCCGTCGCGATGAGGCACTAAAAATGTTCACTGGCTCCCGGACTATATATGCACCTATATGTACCTATATCTACTTATAGGGAGCGCTTAGCAGCGGTGCGATTGGTGTCCCAGAGTCAAAGGAACTCGATGCATACTGTGATGCGATCCCTTTCGACGGGTATGTTAAACAGGCGTCAGAACAGGACTCGCGGGACTACTATGTAGGGGCAGTGGTGGAATTCGCGCCGACTATTATTTACGGTAATGGTCCGTTAACTCTGAAGGCGAACACTGAAGCGTACATAAAGTACATAGAAGAAGCGAGCAAACAGGTGCATAAGAAGATACATACATATTGCACTGTAAATATATCCTATCACGATTACAATTTCTATGTGTTCGTCAGGGCGCCGATATTATCGTATTCCCGGAAGATGGTTTGACGTCACTGACGATGAACAAATCGAATATGAATCCATGGTCAACGGCGGTCCCTTCCGCTCTCGATGAATACGTTCCTTGCACAGGGAGCCGTGTAGACGTTAGCGATGTAAGTCTAATCAAGTATTTCGCATACTCAAGCAGAAATGGAGTCCTGATGCGTTCAATGTTCTTGTATGTTGAATGTTCGTGCAGACATTAAGGATGATGTCGTGTGCGGCCAAAGAGAATCGAATTTACGTGGTAATAAACATCGCCGAGAGGAAATCGGACAGCAACAACGACACACATTACTACAATACTAATGCAGTGTTTGATCGGACGGGAAAAATAATTGCCAGGTGCATAATAAATTTCATAAATACGTTCACGACACCGTTACTACGCAACGCGAGGATAGTAGTTCCCACGGCAGAGTACATAAGATTAATTATTATTAAATGCAAGGTTCTGCTGTGAACAGGTACCGTAAGGTGAATCTTTTCAACGAACATCCTCCGTTTGATGTCACCGAAACGCCGGAAATCGTTACCTTTGACACCGATTTCGGAGTCAAGTTTGGCACGTTCATATGTTTCGATATACTATTCCATGTACCAGCTCTAAACTTGACGAGGATCGAAGGAGTTTCGAATTTCGTATATCCAGTCGCCTGGGGCTCCGAATTGCCATTTTTGACAGGTAAGTCGGCGAAACACCAGTCTTACGGCATTATTCATACATGAATTGGAATGAATTTCATTCCAGCCCTTGAAATGCAATTCGGATGGTCTTTTTCTGAGAATGTGAATCTATTGGCGGCCGGATACCATGGGACCGAGTATGGGCACATGGGAACCGGCATTTATATAGGTACGTCGGTAGTGTCGGTATACGCTATTTTAAGTACTACTACACTAGTACTATGTACTTATGTACCTATGTACATAAGTTCGCTTGATATTTTGCTTTTCTAGGTCGTCATGGAATAGCGAACGTATCGTTTTCTCACCATCCCGACCGTAAACTCTTAATCTCTCGCATCCCGAAAACGCCAGGCTTGGTGAGGAAACCCGACGAGAGGATCAAGCTGGAGATGGAGATGGAGAAGGAAGAGAAAACTGATCTCTTGAACGCAAGGCGGGACCCTCCTTACCACGGTACAGGCAGAACAGAGAGGATTCATGGAATGATCATGTCCCTGGACAATATCGAGGCATTCAACACTGTTCGTCTAAACGGCTCAATGAGCAGCTCTGTTTGCCATAGAGATTTCTGTTGCGCCTTTGACATTGAAACGGCCTCCACCGATTCCTCGTCCAATTATCGTGCTGTCGTTTACAACGGACATCGCATGCATGGCCAGCAAATGGAAGCGGGTACCCGCGTCTGTGGATTGATACAATGTTCCAATGACTCGGTCGTTTCTTGCAGTTCCGTTCAACCGTCAAGTACCGTGTTTACCAGTCTAAAAATTAAGGCAACGTTCGACGATTACCCGCAGCTTCTCGTGATACCAACTCTCATGGACTCTACGCTGTTTCCATTTCAACACTGGACGTACACTACAGACCCGCACGGTCAACAAACGACCGTCACCCTCGCCTTAAACAAACCGAACAAAGATATCGTTAGTTTTGCTATATATGCAAGAGACTTTAGCGTAGATCATTGGATGCAGCTACATTAATCCTAATTCATTTCAAGATTATTCTTGCCTCTTTAACTTTTCAATCTCTGTATTCCCCTTTCCTCATTTCCTTACGTTTTTAAGCTTTCTTCCTTTCTTTTCTTCCCTTTCCTTTCAGTCCAATTAAAAATCAAATGTTACGCAAATATTACTTTGTACGCTTTATTTGAAAACCTCATTATCTATATATATATATATAAAAGAAGAAGTCCTGACTGACTGATTCATCAACTCCCAGGTCAAACCGTTTAACCTAGGAACGTGAACTTAGGAAGGTACAATTTTTTCATGACGTAGGCACCCACTAAGGAAGGACCTTTGGAAATTCCATCCCCAAGAGGGGTGATAAGGGGTAAAATGTATTTTCTCGGACTCCCTAATATCTCTTAGGCCCGATTAGATATCAACTTGGTTCTTACAAAGATTACCCACACAAATGCCTATAAACCAATTTCAGGATGTTTCCCTAACCAACCCCTAAGGGGGTGTGTTTGGGAATGCATTAGTTCTCGAAGCCACCACACTCACTCTACCGCAGCACCTCGCGGACAGACGGTAGAGACGCGGATCGTCGATCAACCACCAATCATCGATACTCAATGAGCCAATGAGAGCGCCGCTTCGACCGGCTTCTAGATCCTTCGAGACGACGCTCTAACAGCAGTTCGCGTCCATCTTGCATTCATCTTGTTGCATCAGTGCACGGAACAGCATGTGTTGCTCAATTATCACGTCTCAAATCAAACTCGTGTGAGCGCGAGTAGCTCATGTAGTTATTTTCTCATCGTTCACTCTCAAGTGCATCTCCGTGCATTGATCATTCTCGGAGCTCATTCTAAAGTGATCAAGTCTCGCGTATTAGTACAATTCGTGTGGACGCCGCGTGGCTCGTTGCACGTGGTGATCAATCTCTTTTCACTGAGGGGCAGAATTTATAACTCTGCCTCGGCATCGTCGTTCAGTGTAACTTAAGTGTGTTTCAAACAAATTCTCCCTTGTTCACACAGCGTGTATAGTAGGACGTGTTCTGTGCGATGCTCGTGTCTCTATCAACTTGTGAATTCTCACCGCTCATAGTGCAGTCGAGCACTAAATATAATCGCTTTTCAAGTTCATTTCACACGTTCACGTGCTCATCGGAACACGCTCAGATTCGATTATAGATCGCCGCGAGTGACGCACACATGGTGTTGCAACGTGCATCGATTCGCTCATCTTCGTTTATCAATATAATCTCGAAAAAAACCGGGAACTGTTTGTGCATTCTCACCGACTCACGTTCAGTGTACTTGCTCATTTTAAATAAACTTGACGCTACTCATTTTAAGTGCTGTGTTGTGTGTACCTTTTCACCGTCGAACATAACCTTTCCGGCATCTAGCGCGTTCAATCACTAGATTCTCAAACAGGGTGAAATGAATTTTCACGGATATCTCAAAATCTCTTAAGCCTCATTAGATATCATCTTGAGAGAGTTGGTGACAAACCGAGCCAAAGCGCAGCGTAGCGAAAGCCTGCCCTCTATGTCAAATTCTCAATGGGTGTGTCCAGCGGACTCAACCTTTATTTTAGCTACAAAACATGGCGACCGATCACTGAACATGTTGATAAGTGAGCAACTGAGCGGTAGCGTTCAGCGAAAGATCAGTAAGCGGTTACTCAACGGTTGAGTCCGCTGTACGCACCAGGGGGGTGACACTCATAGAGGCTTGGAATGTAATCGCCGTATAGTACTCCTCCACAATGGTAGGCAGCGCTGTATGCAATTTAGTTTCAAGATTATCCACTAGATGGTGCTGACCACAGGCTGCATTTGCCGCAATTTTGTTGAATTCAGTTGAATTTGGCGGTTATTATTGACCGTTACGACCGTTACAGTTCAATCTGGTTCAATCCAAGCGTGATCAAGCTAAGCAACACTAAGCAAAGCCAAGTCAAGCTCAAGTAGCATTCAGTATCGTGGTTTCGTGTGTGTTTAATTAGTTTTATTGATTAGTTTTGTATATTAAAAACTACAATCAATAGGTATGTATGTTAAGATACTTTAAAGTTAATATTCATTTTCACTATTCACAATCGCATCTGCGATTGTACGACCGTCAATTTCTTGAGTGAAATTATTTTTATTACCATACCAGTCAGCAAACTGTAGGAATATAAGAGATCCTTTATCAAATCTGTAGTCTTTCTGTCGACAAACATTTGTAGCATGTGTTGGGCAAAATCTGCTTGAACAGACTTGGCTGACTGGGACTGAAATTACTGCTTGCACTAACATCCTCATTTTCCATTAAATTTCTTCTAGCGATTTCGTAACTCATTGAAGCCACAACCTGATAGCGACTCGGATAAAGAACATTGCAAGACATCAGGATGCAGCACGTTTTAACATATGGATCGAAGTAATTGGTAATCCCAAACTAGTGGAGGTAGACCCGATGCGTATCTACAGAAATGTTCGTGTATGCCATCTGCATTTCACGATCAAGGATAAATCTTCAAATATGTACTTGGTCCGTACAGCAATACCTTCTCAAAGGTTACCATCTATACAAGGTACGGAATGTGACTATTATTACTATATGAACAATTATTTTATACAATATAAAAATCATATTGTTTCATTAATGTTTCTCGCGGTGCATTATAAAACTATATAATATTACTAAATATATGTTACATAAATATTATAGTAGGCGTAATCTTAAGTTTTTCATCGCGTATTATGTAAAACATCATGTAAATTTTAGTTTTATATGTAGTCATAAAGACAATATGTCTGATATATTTATTACTAATATTATTAAGTATTGTATTTATAATTTTTGTAAAAATGAAAACAGTAAAGTGTCAAATAAGTAAATATAATAAAATATGTTGTATGTTTACAAAAAGTTTACTTTGTTCAATTTTTCTTTCCTTCAAAATAATTGACTGAGATACAGTTTCTGTATGACAGTGCACACTTTTAAATTGTATACAGAATGCTTACAAGATAATTGTGTGCAGTCATACAGAAATTGTATCTTAGTCATTTCTTCAGTTCAATTAATTTAAGTAAGGAGAACCGAACACAAGTTTTGAATTTGCCGCCCTCAATTAGTGTGGTCAGCACCATCTAGTGGATAATCTTGAAACTAAATTGCATACAGCGCTGCCTACCATTGTGGAGGAGTACTATACGGCGGTTACATTCCAAGCCTCTATGAGTGTCACCCCCCTGATACGCACCCATTCTAAACAAGTCACACGTATGCAAGCACACACACGCTTTTCAGCATTTTAACACATCCCAGAGTAGTTCTTGAGTTGGACGCTGTTCATGAGCAGAGGCCATTAAATTCAGTCCCTAGATTATGGGTCGGTAACACAGTTTGGGTGGCGACACGAACATCCAGATATGTCTATCCTATACCTCGTCTATGATCTTATTGGGAGTAGAACATTAGTATGCGACACTAGCGGCCGGTACGCGAACTAGTAGTAATGGCCGACGCAGGTATACAATTTATTGTGGTCTACCAATTTTCACAGTATCGACGAACTGTATGCAGAAAAAATGTGTAATAAATCGTAACGCTACAATGAATAATGATCTCAATTTAAGTTTTCATAAAAGTGCCAAAAAGTGGAGCAACTAAAATTGTCCACATTACATACTTTTACATATTTCAAAATTGTGTCTAAATGTTTTGCCAACATTTTTAATGTACGAAATAACTTTGAAATAAACTTTTGTACTACTGGATCCTTATAAACATATAGTAAAATGTATACCTGCGTCGTCCATATTTATGTCACACTAGCGCCACCGTTCCCGCGGTGGTAGTTTCCTTTGCCAATACCTCGTCTGTGATCCTATACCTCGTCTGTACAGTTCCTCACTAGGTTCAATCTACTGGGCGACCCATAAAACGTGATTTACATGTGTAACTAGTATTTTTTAATCTGCATGTAACTGCATAAAGATTTCTTTCTGCATGGCATTAGAATTGCTTATCTGATCGCAGTTGCAAATCCATTTTGATCGTTCTAAAATTCGCAATACTTACATCCCAAGAATTACAGCCTTTAAAAAGGAAAGTCTTCCCAACAAAAGAAGAATCTATGATGTCACATGTTACAAAATTGACATTAAAGAATATTCAAAAGAATATTCTTCAGAATTTTCTTCAATTTATAACAATTCCCTCCCCTAAAAATAGCTTCTTTCAGCATCCTATCACTTTCCCATTCGAGGTACCATATTTCTCCACCGAAATCAACTTTCCAACGCCATCCCCTGCAAATCAATCGAACGTCTTAAAATCGCGCTGGATCCAAAGAATTCAATTCCATTCCATACCTACCACCGATAAAGCCGCCATTGAAAGCTCCCCATTCCCTCCACAAGATGTAGCGACGAAGCCTATTCACCGGTCCCTAAACAGTCTCGAAATTTGAAAAGGCCAGTAACGAGCTCGAGCTCACTCCAAAACACGCGGCAGATAGATGTGTAGAAACTAGAAACTTAATCTCCGCGCCACTGTTTTCAGCGAATGCGTTCGCGGCGGCACAATCATGAGACCGTAGGAAGGTGGTTGCGAAGGGGCTAATTGCTGTATCGATTTTCCGTTAACAGGAGCGCAGAAATCATGAATGCAATTCCCCCGCCGTGTAGTGTGTTTCGCGCTGGCGACGGTGGAACACGGAGATAAAGCCGCGGGAACGCCAAGTCGGGGTGGAATGAAGGCGCCTCTTTATTAGAGGCACCGCGCAATAATCATATCACGATCCACTTGCGTTTCGCTGCTCGGTAACTGTAGAAGCAACGGAGCCGAGACGTAAGCTTTAATTGTATAAACGCAGTCGCGAATACCAGCAAGCTCCTCGCGAAGCATTGTTGCCCGGCCGAGCACTTGCTCCGCGTTGCAGCCCGGACGCTTTATACTAACCCTTTCCTCCGCATCCTTTGAATGCCTTCTTCCTACCGCCGTCGCATCCCGATTCGAACTTTTATTCGCGACTCGTAGCCTCATTAAAACGGCACCCGTGGACGGGAACGCCCGGTTCGCCCTATTTCTTCGAGGCCAACCCCCTCGCGATTCTCCTCGAAAGCGAGCAGCCGGTATAAAGGGAACCCCCGCGGGTGTTAAGTTCCTCTCTCATGTGTCAATGTTTCGATATGAAATCACATGTAATCGTTTGATTTACTCGTTGCATCATCTTTCGGCAGTCCTGGGGATTTATCTTAAAAGTGTGCAAGAGGTTTCCATCACCGATTTGGGTGAAATTTTGATTGGGCCTACAAGGAAACTTCGGTAATCCCAAATATTTTTGATTTTTTAAAAAATTTTACAGGTTTGTAAGAAACTTAAACCTGACTATGTATCGCTTGCACTCGCGGAAACTTCCATTGCGTGGCCTTTCGATTGTTTAGCGAACTGGCTGGCATGTGGGGGAGGCAGCAGGTGGCCGTGAGTGCGGTGGAAACAGAAACTGGTTCGCGAGAAACAAATTCACAAAGAAACATGGTCCTCTTTGCCCGTATGCGCACGCGCTCCGCCCCCGAAACGAGGCTCACGAGCGAAAACTTCCTCCCCTACGGGTAATTTCGCATTCTTCCACTGGAATTTTATTCGAGAAATCGGTACCCCGAACGCCAAGGAGCTTGGCGAGCCTGCGAATCAGCCGTGACGAAACTTTCCGCGATTTTCCCTGCCAACGGTGTGCGCATTTCTATCCGAAATGCCGCTCGCATGAAACGGATCCAGAAGCATTCGCTTTATGAATACGGCGCGAAGTGAACTCGATGGCCCTTTAACGTCGGGACGGGGCGAACCTACAACCCTCCCTGAAAGCAAAAACGTAAAAAATTCTCTTATCCACTCCCTTTACTACTTGTTTTTAATCAATTATCCATTAATTAATGCACCCTTCGTATCGTTTCGTTGAGTCCTCGACAAATATATACCGGAGTTTGCTGCAAGTATCGTTCTTTTCAATCAAGCTTCAAAGAAATAACTCTGAATTTGGAATGCAAACGCCTTAAGTCCTTAATTATTCCATCTCCGGTAATACTAAAATCGGGGGAAAGTTGAAACGCGACGCAAGATTTAAAAAAGTTATTTCCCATTTCATTTGGGACCGGTTTGTACCTTCAAAACGGAGTTTTCGGAATTATCGTATCCGTATTACGCTTGAGAGCACGCGTTCTCGAAATACTAAGAAAATGAGAAAGTTATTTAGCTACAAATTCGCGTAACCGGTTGCGTGCAAGCTTAATGAACATTTAAAGGGAAAGCTGGCAAAACGCTGGGAAGCCTAAGCTAAAGGATCCCGCTTTGATCTCGCGGTAAAACTCCCGGGATTTCGTCGTGGAAAAACTTTGATGGCGTAAAAGGATTTTCCTCGGGATAGTGCTCAGGACTGCGTCGCAGAGAATTCCTTCCAGTATCCTGGGGAAGGATATAAAGTAGAAAGGGTTGATGGCTCGTGACAGAATGAAAAGTATTGGTCTGGGGTTCTGCTCTCATCTTGATCTTTTCGTTCTTTTCTTCCTGTATCTCGTTCCCCATGTATCCCTTTCTACCTCGCGAGATATTTCCTCGCGGCACGGAGAAGGGGAAGCGCAAAACCAGCGAGCGTACGTTTCCTTCCGCCCGTTTTATTAACGTTTAGTTAATTCTCGGCAATTTCTGCTTTTATTCATCCCCCGCACATATATTCGCTACGGCCTTTTACATCTGCTGGTTATTGTCCAGCTACGCGATATTCAAACAACACCTCCCACTCCACAACCATCCTACACTGCTTTTATTCGCGTTTTTTACAATGGAATTGGGGGTCTCAATTAAAAACTGACGGCCCCTGGGGCGTAGTCGACATTATCGGTTAATTGTGTATTTCCAGGTATTTTCTGGACGGAATGAAGCTCCGAGAAAACCGCTCTGATAAAACGACCCCCAGCTTTTATTGGTTTCCGTCGTAAAGGATACGTATAAGTAGACCTAAGACACTCATAGCGTGATGCGTTCCTTCTTGCTTTTAAGCTGATTTCACAACTGATCTGAACTCTATTTTTCAAACACCTCCACTTTTTTCTTGCTTAATGCTTGAAATATTAAGAATACTCTCTGTATTAAGTGTATTGTGGTGAGAAATAGTGTTGGCAATTTAGAGATTTATTCTTAGAATTACGTGATATTCTAGCTATTCATCCCTTTCGTTAGCAAAGGACAAGAGGGTAGTATTATCATTGAATATAAAGCTTCGGTGGTTGATTTATTTTCAATCGCTTCCCAGCCACGAATAGGCAAAATTAGTACGACAAACAGAAGTCAGTTGTCACAGTCGAATTTCGACTGATACACGTTAATAAGTTTGCAAAAAAGACACTCTCTAGAAATGCCTCGATGGAACCGATGTTGGTGTGTGTTCACCTTTAAGCCCGCAGATAGAGAAGTGCAACGACCGAAAAAAAGCCAGGCGAAGGCGATCCGGAGACAAGTCGTGATCGTAAAAAACAAAGCTGACGCCGCTGGGAGTAGGAAGTTCGCGGTTGTCAATAAATTTTGCGCCGTTGAGTGAGACTCGAGCGTTTAGTGCTTCCCTCAAACGAGTTAATTCGCTGAATTCGACGAGAAGCTTCGCCCGTCTGGCCTTTCAGAGGCTCCGCTACTGCGGAACGGCCGCCGAACTTCTCCGTCGTGGGAGGTGGAAAATTCTGCACAGAAATTGCTCGTCGCGGTTTTTGGGACGAGCGTTTAGAGTAATCCAGCGCCGGGGGGGGGGGGTGGAATTTTAACGATAAAGACGTCGAGTTACAGCGTGGTTGATTAAACTCGATTAACCCGACACCCGTTGTATATGGCGCTTCGTTAACTCCGACGCACCGACTTCCTCGGGATTAGGTTTGCCACGTTAGGCTGCTTCCTCGAGGCCTGGGCAACTATAGGCATCTCCGCCGCAGAGGTCTTCGACGAGCCACGGCGTAGCTACACATCAAGGAGACGATGAATCCCAAGTACAGCGACTGCTTTTGGGAATTTAATCATCCGGTTCGAGTAACTGCCGCTGCACGCTAAACCCCTCGAGATCTCGTCATGTTTCTGTAGTTCGAGCAGCGCGTTACACTCTATCCTGTCGCAGGAAAAACCAGTAATTAGCATTGCTTGTAATAATCACTGCGCTCCGCTGCTCCGGCTAATTAGAAAATGCAGACGACGAAATACAGGCGGGCGTGGAGGCACTGGGCAAATTATCCGCAGCACTGTTCCTCTAGCTTCTCGTGCTTAAGTGGTGCTTCTTAAACATTGTGATCATTCAGAAAGATATTACGATAGGTATTTATTTCCGATAACGTCAGTTGTTACTTAAGCTTCATTAATCAGTGTGTTATAACCAGGGTTGCCACCTTATCACCATATAAATCCCAGAGTGCCACACGTTCCAACCCGAAGATTCGAATATAAACCCGGAGATGGAAAAAGCAAAAAAAAATTTTGTTCTCGAATATTCGGAAAAACAGATTTGCAATTCTTTTAAGCTCAAACAATAGAGAATTTAAAAGTATCTGTTTTTTTTAATTAATAATTTTATTGTATATAAAATTGATACCACTGTATAATACCACAATTTCTTAATATCACATTTTTTCTACAACCCGGAAATTTTTCTAGTAAAACCGGAGCCCGGAGGTTTGCTTCAAAACCTGGAGTCTCCGGGACGAAACTGGAGAGGTGGTAACCCTGATTATAATATTAGGTTACAGGGTAGACTGAGGCGAATCGGATCAAAATAAGAATTTAATCCTTATTTCTTACATCGCGATAGAAATGAGCATTCCGATCGTTCGTGGTACCTTGTCCCATTCTCCCCCCCCCCCCCCTCCCGCACCTATCACAATAGCTCGTCAATTGTTTTAAGTCATTGTTTAGAGCTGACATACGTTTTCAATGCCATACAATTTTATTTTCGTCCAAATCTAACCTACGTAATCTGTAATTTCGTATTTAAAATAAAAAATAAGCTTGAAAATTCAAATGTGTTTATTATTATTAGTTTGCACGGTGTGTAAGTTTAGTATTTGATATATTTTAGACTACTATATCATAATATGTTTATTTTGTTACGAAAATTTCAGTCTTTTCAGAGATTTCTGGATTATCCTATTTCTCACTGTTTGGTTTTTTGTTTGCAGAAGAAACATTTTTAAGTTTAATATTTATTTTTTATTATTAATGTCCAAGCCAAAGGTGTACTGATCACGTATATAAAATAAAAGATTAGTTTTTTAATGTTTGACTATTATTTTTTTACCATCAAACACAATGTGATCCGATTCACCTCGGTCGACCATAATTAAGTAGCGTGGATTTAACGAGGTATCGCTCATTCTGAAACTCTGACTTAAAAATAGTATTGGACTGTAAAAAGTATTGGGATTCTTTCCTAGTGGACTGGTTCCACACAGAACTCGAACTATCGATTCCTTTAACGACATACTTGTTAACTTTAAAAAGGAGATCCTACGTTGGTTGGTAGAAAGGAGTACAATTGAGATTTCCACTCCACCTGCTTAAATGCATTTCATTTTAATGACCGTTAACAGACGAGGCATCAATAGATTGATTTTATCTAAAAAGCTAAGATGCTTGCTGTAACATTCTAAGCAGGCAACTATCCCTGGGGATGCATAACGCACGAAGAAGATACGACGCTCTTATCATTTCGAGCTGTACATGATCCCTGACTACTTTCCGCATGTAGCCACGGTACGTATCGGGCGAGACAAGCCGCCATAAAAATATAGCGCCTAGCACAGCGTTGCGCTAGAGAAACATGTATACGGCATTAAAGCCGACACATGTCCCGATGTCAGGGATATTTACGATCTCTGAAGTCTCTAGGGTGCTCGGGGCCGCGATCATGACGCTCCTCGTCCAAAAGTGGAAGCGCCGAGCGGCGTGGAGCCGCGATGGACCAGCCTTGAATAAACGCGACCTTAAAGGTTCCCGGCGACATGTTGGCCCAGGGCTTGGTTTTTTCGCGAACGAGACGCGCTTAGCCTCGCTTTCGTTAATCCCACGACTGTTCCTACCTCCGGTCCCTTCCTCCCCGTGCGTTCCGCCCGCCTTATCAATTCCCAAGACGTTGGGGAGGGGCGGACGAGGTAGATGCTGAATAAATATCCAAGAGACGGGTACCAAATTCGGGATACACAGCCCTCGAAAGCACACTGGGATCACAGAGCGGCGTAAGACCGTGTTTAATTTATTTCGACTGCCGAGGGCCCAGACATTAAGCTTCTACTATTCTCCTCCACCTTCCGTATTTGCCTTGCATTCGTCACCGGCGCGAGCAGTACGTTCCGTCCTCAAGAACGCCCCAGGCAGGGTCTTCCCTTCAACCCTTCACGCAGTCTAATCCTTTTCCTTACGCGCTCGTCCCGCCTTTTGCTGGGCAAACTACGCGTTAAGAATCACAATTAACGTTCTCCATATCGCCCTCATCCATCCCGCCGGGCCGAATTCTATGCTCCTCGCGTGTACTCGCGGGTGGGGGTGAGGTAGTGGGAGAGGAGTTGGCCGGATTACAGGTTGTTTTAGGAACTCGCATTTCGCCGCGGCTTTTTGGTATCGTCGAAGAAACCGAATTTGCCGAGTTAATTAATTTCCGAGATGGCTGCCCGGCTATCCAATTTCCGGCCGGATATTCATTACTCGTTACGAGTGGCTAGAACAAGAATGAGGGAAAGCGGAAGAAAAACAATGGAAAATGTAAATTACGTTTCAATAATTGCGCGGTGAAATTGGATCCCTTCGAAGTAACAATAAAATTTCGATATTTCCGACCCAGGTTCTACTGTTATCCCATGTAAATTGAGTATACGCAAGGGTTTCGAAGCCGTTGCACTCATCTGCACTGATATTCCTAGGGGAAATCACGATTAAGGTTGTGTTTGTAGGTTGCATTTCTTGTTTCCCGTAAAGAAGGGGGCGGAGCCAAGGGACGAGAGGTGGAATGGTGGGGGTAGCCCCTCCCAGTGACCCTGAGCGACCGGTTGCTCTTGTTCAGACTGTAGCTCCCAAAGTTAAATTACAATTATTGGTGTTTAAGCGCTAATACCACTAACTCATCCATATTTATCGCTAACGTTACCCACAACTCCACATCCGCCCGATATTTTCAGCGCAAGTTACTATATTGCAGTTTCGCTTTAACCTCCAACACCAATTCACATAAAAGACAGTGCGCGTAGGGGGCGGGAGAACGCAACGCGGGAACGGACTTGAAAAAGATTCCTCGGAGCTAAAGTAACAAGTCGTGCTTGACGAGACAAGATTTCTTAATTATCTCTGGAATAGAATTTTCTCGGCACCGCGAGGTCGCGTTACGTGTGTCTCTTGAATATTCCTTAAGGTCTAACAACACGAGTCCAAATAATTTAACGAGCCACACGACTGTTTAACCCTCATGGCTAATGGACGTTTGCACTCCAAATAAACTAACATATTAGTAAAAAAAATTACTCCACGGCTGCGCGAAAACTCACTTTCGTTATTAAGGGGACTTTGTCATCAAATCGCTAAAAAAATAGATGATCTGCAGGTTTTTTTTTTTAAGTATTCAACATAAAGTAAAAATGTCTGTAGCCTATATTAAAATTTAAGTTATTTAAACATTTTTTTCACTTTGTTGTAGTGTATTGCTTTAACAAAAAGTCCCTAGAATTTTTTTACTGCATGTTGTGTATATTTTTAAAACAAGAATCCTAAAAATTACCTATTTTTTTAGCGATTTGATGGGGAACTCCCCTTAATATTTTGTAAAATATTAAAATTCGTGAGAATCTAGATAGTAGGTCTATCTATTGGTGGAAAAAGTTTGGTTTAATTTCCACTTACAGTTTCGTCTAAGAAAAATCCCCGAAGTTGTATCATCTTCTCAGACTCCTAGGCAGATAGCCACCCCTTAGTTAGCACGGGCTTCCGTCGCCTGAGAAACACGAAAATGATGAGTTTTGTAATAATTAGATGAGCAGGTAGTAGCTGCGAGGACGATGGTTATTATGAATTAGCTCGATATCTCGCGTCGATGCTTCCTCGTCGCTTCTCGTTTCAGCCAAACTCTAACACCGTAAACTCATCTCGCGGTTATTACAAAAGGGAGATTGAGAGAAGAGCAGGGCAGAGGTGAAACTTTCGCGAAACTCCTTAACGAGACGTAACAAGGTCCATTCTTTACGGTGTGCTGCGGGGGCTCCGTGGAAAATGGCGCTGCGCGCACCTATAATTCGAGAGAATCAGCCAAGTTCGACGATAAATAAGCGAAAAATATTACGTGCAAGCGAGGGCGCTGTTGTTCCGTCTACTTCCTACAGTCCATCGACGTGAATTTCCTTCCCCAAAATCAGCTTTATATTAAAATTTCGAGAAACCCGGGCGAATTTTAAGGGTGCTCTAAGTTTACGAATAGCAGAGTGAATTTATGTCGATTTTGCAACTACGCTCGCGAGCTTGATTAAATTATGAACACCATTTCGTGGGAGACAATTAGCACAGGCAGCTACCGCTTCAGAATAATGCACCTTCTACCTAATATCTCGCTTTTCAATAAATATTACGCACCTTGCACGCCCTGGGACAATACAATTTGGCGCGAACACGGGTGAAGTTTAATTACGTGCGTCCCAGGCACACGTCGTTTTGAAGTCTTTTAATTACTTCGGTAGTTCTTCATTAACGTTACTATAGATTCCACTTAACATTTTAGAACATGACGCCTTCAAAATGCTATAGGTTTAAGTTAAAATTAATCACAGAGATCCGAAGATCCGATATAAATTCATGTAAATTAGGAAAGAATTCGGTTTTTTTATTTCGGGTAAAAATTGGATCCGTTAGGATGGACACAATTTGACAACTCCGGCGGCGGGGCGCTACGAATATAACAATATTAAATGAATTATTATTGAATAAAAAAAAAGTTTTCTTGTTGTCTGAATATACAGTAAAACACCCTTAAAGTTTTGGAAAGATTCTCTTTGTATTTGTTGAGAAAATAATTCTTAAAAAATCACCGTGGTTTCAGTGTCCTAAACCAGGTTCCCCCTTTAAGGGGTTAGGCCACCTTGGCCGGAGCAAAATTGCAGTTATTTTCCGCAATTTTTTTAGGAAGATAATGAAAGAAACAGAAAATTCTGAAAATTCATTGCAGAAAATGACTGCAATTTTGCTCCGTCCAAGGTGGCCTAACCCCTTAAGGGGGACCACCACTGTGACTGCCGGAAATATAAGCTCTTTTTAAGATTTTTTTTCAGCAATAATTTACAGTTTTCATAGAAAATTTTTATAACCTAGCTTTAGTACAATGTCTTAAGAGACTATAAAAAAATGAGTAGAAAAACATGCATCAATTTTAATATATTAATTAATCTTCTACACCCCCCACAAAAAATGTAGGTCACTGGGGGGGATGTGTAACTATGGAACAGCAATTCTGAAATCAAATTAACTTTTTTTCCATAAACTATAAAACGCACCATTTTTACAAAAATAATTTGTTTAAAAATCCGGTATATGCAACGGAAACTATATTTATATAGTTTATAAAAAAATATTTAAATTTGATTTCGGAGCTACCGTTCCACAGATACAGCGACCTATTTTTTGTGAGTGGTCTAGAAGATTAATTGCTATATTAAAATTTGTGTATGTTTCTCTATTCATTTTTTGTTATAGTAGGTAATACAAATTTAATACAAAAACTGTAAATTATTCCTGAAAAAAATTCTAAAAATAAATTTTCACTTCGCGAGACACGAACTCCCATAAGATGTTACATCTGTGTAACATACGTCGTCTGGAATGTTACCTTGGCAGCTTTTCGCGAAAACACTTAGGTAAACGTTGCGAATTTAATTATCTCAAAACCCCGGTTCCGTTGGAAACGCACGCGTTGTACCCACCCCCCTGCACGGCGAGTGATATTGAAATGGATATTGCAGCCAGGAAGGCAAGCCCGTGTTCCTGTAATCCTCGCGGAACACTCGGCCAGCCCCCTGAATCGTTCGAATTTTTCATTTAATCGTCCAGCTAGGCGGTTAATTGAAGCTTCCGCGAAGCATCCACAACCCGCGATAAAGTTTCTCGACCGTGGTCTCCATTATTGCGAGTTGGCGAGCAGCGTTGCGTCCACGCGACGGCTTTAATCCGCCTCGCAAATATTGACCACTGTGTTCGATCGCCAGGAAAACTTTGTATAAGTTTTATTTGAATTCTAATAACGCGCTGCTATCCCTTGTCGTTTAGTTACGTTAAAACAACGCGGCAATTTCTTTTCTCGCCACTGTTGTTACCATTTTTTTATTTTTAATTTCTGGCCAACCTTGTCGCAATAAAACAGCTCGCGAATGGACGTGCGTGTCACCCTGTCAGCCTCTCGAGGCTGAAACGCTTGAACGCCGCCAAATACAGTCACTGTTTTATCAGAGGCGTATCATCACGATGTAGTTTTCGAATCGTTGCACCGCGGGTACGGCACCATTTCGTTAATTGGTGGAACAATGCGCTGCCAGCTTCGGTTTGCACCCAGGGGTGCTTTTATCGATACACCGTTCCGTCGTGGTGTTTGTATTTCTGGGGGTACTATCCTGCTCTGGACCGAGTTGGAATGATACGAGAAAGTGAAACTGTGACTGCACACCTTGCAGCCCATAAATTTTCTTTACATCACGAAGTGTAATTTTCTAAGGACTCGTTCTGTACAGCTTCAATTAATTACACCGTTACACGGTGTAACGTAAAAGTCTGTGGAATACTCGTTGAAGGCCTTCTGCTTTCATTATCGTGATATAAGTACAATGACCTATCCGAGGGCGAAGGTAATTACGATAGGGGAACGGAGACTTATTTCCCCTTGTCACGACTCTGCTTTCTACCCTCTGCGGCTAGTCTTCGTTAGGGTGTTTCTAATTTTACTTGCAATTTCGCGACGTCATTCCGTGTCAGATGATCGTGTTCCCAGAGAACGACGCGTGAAATGTGAGCTCGTGAGCTTGCGCGGCGATGAATCGGGAAAATGGAAGGCTGTACTTCCGAATGGCCCCAGTGGCCGATCAACACGAGGTTTGAGGGGAGCAGTGAGGAGGGTGAGTGGGCCCTAAATTTAAAATTGTTGCTCCAGGAATTTATTAGTTTCCGAGATATTAATAAAAAACTTCTAGTATATCTGTTGATTTATTCCGACAAAACGCATTCCATTTTCCAACTTGTTCTGAATATTAGTATTGGTTGGGGCTAGATTAGTGCGGGGGGGGGGGGGGGTGAACGCCCGGGCGTGTAAAGCATGGTAGCGAACTGATGTGAGTTTGGAGATTTGAACCAGAAACTTGCGGGTGCGATCCATCCATCCTATTATACAGGGTGGATACCTATTACTTTACTGATAGTTAATAGAGGAGAGGTGTTATAAAAGGGACAGGTTTTAAATGGGACAAATCGAATTGCCAAAATTTTAAACACATTACACATGCAAGTTATTTTCATGATTATGTCAACGCTAGTGGCTAGTCATTTGACGTAAACTTCACTGCGGTCTCACTTGCAACAGAGTAGTAATCCGCGGTTGATGTTTTTCAGCAGTAAAAGAAAAATTTTCGTTGGATTTCTGTGTGGTTTTCTGAGATCAATATACATACAATGTGTTAAAGTGTTATATCATTAAAATAGCCTGTATTCAACTGAAACGAAAATACTTAACAGGTAAGCTTAATTGATTATTTTCTTTGTTTTCAGGTTATTCTATAGTAAACTCACTTATAGTCTTAAATGGGACAGCATAACAAGTCTTAAATGGGACGTCCGTTTCATGACTGTCCCTCTCATACACAGTTTGGTTTTTTTTGTTTCAGATGAGTCTGTGAACTGAAATCACTCCCGCAGGGAAGTATTTCAGGGAGGAAAAAACACAATTAAAAGTGTATTTAAAAAATTGTTCCGCGTGCATTGTAAGTAGCTTAATAAATGAAAAAAAGTGTGACATTGTTATTCATTGTATTCACTGAGAAAAAAACTCGAATGTTGCTGAATTTTGCAGCGTGATTACAGGAATGATCCCTTAATATTTCGTAAACTAATAAATACCGAAGTTACAATTTCAGATTTAGGGTGCACACCCCCGCCCCACCCCTCCGCTCAAACCTCGTGCCGATTGGCCACTGGGACCATTCGCAAGAATATCCAAATGGTCCCTTCATTTATATATTCACCCGTTTCCATGTATCGCTCTTTAGCCAGCGATGAAAATAGCCACGAAAGTTCATCGTTACCTAGACGTCACGCGTTAATTCCGCCTCGTATGAGAGCCACGCGTGAAACCGTAGCTGACTTTGCAGTTCCACCCCAGATATCTCATTTGTTAGCTGTCAGGCTCGTTACAAGATCCTTTCACTCCATCTTCTGACGGTTTCATAAAAACCTTCTGGTAAATCTTCTTCCAAACAACATCGAAAAACTGAAACTTTGAATGACTTTATTCCTTGAAGCCTCAGCAGCTGAAAAATCTTCTGAAAAACTTAGGGCCAAGTCACGGCCAAGTACGTTCAGTTTTGGCCTCTCTATTATCCATTATTCCATACAGCACACTCTCGTTGCAGCAAAGTTGCAGGATCGTTGCAGTGCAAAATTGAAATGTTGCACTGCAACGTTGTCGCAACGTTGCAGCAATATTGCTATGTCCGCCTCCTGCAACGTTTCGGGCAGTGGGTCCAAAAATATAAATAACGTCCGTGACTGACGGACGCGACGATATTGAGTGTGTGCAGAATCAATCATACGAAGTACAAAGAGCCCGTATTACTACTAGGTACTTTTTTTCACAGAAATTTTTTTTCCCCCCAAAGGAATTCCAACCCGGCGACCTGTAGCGTCGTAGACGAACACTTTACCGTCGCAGCTACAACCACTAATTGATAAGACTGCTAGCGTATTCGAACTTATACTCCTACCGTGCAAAAATTTAAACTCAAATTATGCAAAAACGAAGGCTCATTTTGACAAACTCTATTAGGGTTTTGTAACACTATAGGTATCTGCTACAACTTCCACCCTGTGTCATTCTATACATTAAAATATACAGGGTGAGTCACCTAACATTTAAGCTTAAAATATCTCCATTGTTTTTAATGATACGAAAAAATGTCTCAAGAAAAAAATGATTGCTAGACAAAAAGGACAACATATTATACATGGTTGAATTTTTATTTTTATTGGCTATAACGTTACAGTAATGAAAATACGTCATCCCATTAAAAAAACCATTGATCTTGAAATTTCGGGAAATATAACCTTAAGAACAAAAATCGTCTCCTTCAGAATAATTGTCTCCCTGAAGCAAACATTTCTTTCCTTAGACATTTTCTCGTATCATTAATAACAACGGAAATATTTTAGGTTAAGCAACGTTGCGCAACATTGCAGAATCATTGCAGCAACATTACAGGAAAGTTGCGGCAACATTGCAGAAACGTTGCCGCAATACTAGCGCAACGTTGCATCAACATTGTGAAAAAGTTACCAAATGTTGCCGTAACGTTGCAAAAATATTGCAGGAACGTTGCCGTGCAATATTGCAACGCAACAGTGATGCACCTATGCATCAACAATTCTATGTCCGCCCCGTGCAATGTTGCACGGCAACGTCGCAGCAACGTTACATCGACATTGCGCTGCAACCATGCAACACTGCAAGGTTGTTGCAACGATCCTGCAACGTTGTCGCCACGAAGTGTGCTGTATGGGTAAAATGGTACTTGTAACTACCCAAACCAGCGGTGACGACAACAACGCTATAAAGGATTCTGTGTATATTATAATCCAGCTGGTATCAGCGTGTGACGATAAAATCTTGTACGAAGACTCTCGTGCATCATTTCTGCACGTGGCTGTACGCTTCTTTCGTCCAGCGACGATCAATGGCCCGCGTGTACTTCATGCGCCACGGTCCAGCAATTCCAGAATCCCGCGCGAATATTGCGCCTGGACATAATCCTTGGGGTCTGGATAAACTCGCACCCGTGCTCGTGTTGGTGGTACACATAACCGAGCTTAGGGCCGGCTGGAAGCCACTGTGCCAAGGATTGACAGCGCTTCCTGTCGGTCACCTTTTGGAGACGGGTAGCACTACCGTTATTGCACCGTTCTTTGCCCCCTTTCACAGGACCAATCCGTATTTGCGCGCTCCATCCCTTCAGAATCGTCGCTAACGAACACCGAACAGTTGGGCGATGAATACCGGTCGCCGGCTGAAGTCGCCGATTATACTTGGAGATACATGGGAACACTGACGGTTGTTTCGTGATTTACGCGCGTTGTAGCCTCGTTCATGACTATCGCTCCGCGATTATCGCAAATAATGGAGGATTTATGTCAGCCCTTCATTTGCAATTACCCGTCGGGATTTATAATCTCGTCTATCGACCACCCCGCCGCGGCTTTCTCACTCGTTTATTCTCATTTTCCCCTCCCCTCTGTCGCCGGCTGGCTCCATTCTATCAGGATACACTTTCGACGAAGTTGCAGTCGTCCATTATCTCGGACCGTCCTTTATGGCCGTTATTTACGATTATTATTATTGCACGGTGATGGCCGCCCGCTATTCCGTCGCGCCACCGCAGATACAGAAACTACTCGCGGAAGGCGGAGGGCGAGAGGCCCGCGGTGGAAGTTGCCACTTGGTAATTTTATTTTCGAGCATCCCTCTCGCTGTGGAATTAGATGTTCCGCTGGAGCGTAATATAAGTAGCGAAGGGGGGGGGGGGGGGGAAACTCGGTTACCGTTGGAGTTTCGATTCTTATTCAATTGGAGGGGCGAACTACGCCCGACTGTTTTTCAGAAATATTTCCTCCCTTTCTTCTTCTAACTTCCGCGGCGGGCTGGGGATTCTTCGTAAATGAATATCGCACAGCTCGACCCGGTTGCTTTTTTGAGGAAGATGCTGACGGTCATTTGCAGATTTTGCAGGGATTGTGTGCGAAACTAAGATTTCATAATCGATTCCACTCACAAGGGAAGATCCCGAACACCAAAATTTAAAAAATTCTGACACATTGTGAATATTCAGGGGATTTTCTCGTGATTACAACAATTTTTGTTTGCTGCCCCAATTCACTAGAAGGGGGTGAAATTAACCCCTGACAATTCGGCTATTTTCCGATTTTGTGTTATAACTCGCGAACTGTAAGAGATAGAAACAAAACCTCAAGACAAAAGTTACTTCTTTTAATTAGATCTTTCATTTGGTAAAACAATTATTTTACAGTTCATGAATTACATGTTTCGTAAAAATCTTCATAATGGTTTATTGATATTATCTACTTATTGAGACGTTATTATTCTTCATTACTGTTTTTATTGTGAAAAATGATTTTATTTTATGTTTCAGACTAATGATAGAAAGTAAGTTTGTTTACATTAAATAAAGATTTAGAATTTTAGCACATAATAAATCATTTTAATTACCGAAATTTTCTATTACCCACTCCCGGGGTTAGTCTCGGAGTCCCGAGATAGACTTTAAAAAATCCCGGGATAGTAAATAATGGCCGGGATTGTATTCCCTAGTAGCGTCATATATAATGTAAAACGTTTTTCTTTTTTAAAGCTTATGATGTTAATAAACTTCATGCCAAAGAACAAGTCTCAGTTTGAATTTGTTTCTTTGTAATTAATTGAAACAGAAATGCTTCATTTTAGACAGAAACGACTGCCTAGTGCCCTTATCAAGTTATTGGAATTTCGCGCGAAGTACTTACAGGATCACCTATCACAATTATCTTCTCTGTATTTCAAATGCAAATATATTCTCTCCCAACCAGGATAATTATTCCTCTTACCACCATTAAGAGGAATAATTAACTGCAATGAAGAGACAAGCGATAACGAGTTGCGCCTGGTGTCTTCTCATCTAAGAAGCTGCTCTACAGCCATTTCATAATTGCGTGGCATCTTAATTCACAAGATCTCATTAAAATCGTCCCATTAGCACAAAGAAACCCTTTGACACGCCATTCGAGTTTCACTGTTCTATAAATTCCACCAAGGTATCGCTGCGTTCAGCGCGCAGCTACCCATCATCCCTCACACTCGGCTCACCGCTCCTCATTGCCCGAAACCATCATCCCCTAATCGTTCCCACTGTGTTTATAATCCGAAGCAGCGCCGTTTGGCAGAGCCCCGAGACGGAAGGATGTAGACACGGTGAAAATTTAAGCAGCGTTTCCCCCGGCACAATACGACCACTTATCGTAATGCATAAAGTGTTCGTTATCAGCAGCATCGTGCATAGAGCGGGCTTAATCCCAGCGCCGCAGCCTCTGCCGCCCCGTTACGTCCGAGCCTCCCCTATAACTTACATCACAGGTCGGCGACCCTGAAGGTTACGGAAGCTACTTTGAATATCTGAAGCCGTTGCGAGAGCCCCCGCTGTACGTGCACGTGTCCTGGCAAGAGTAAGGGGCGAGGAGGAGACAAGAATTTGCTGTAACAAAGCTCGGGTGGAGATGGTATTCCTTTGATCGGTCTGCACCGCGGAATCAAAATCCATCTCTGAAAGAGGCCCTTTGAGATGTCCTGTGGCACCATTTGGATTCGGTTTGCCCGGGATTGCGCCGCGCGGACCAACGAAATTTACGGTGCACGGTGGAAACTGGACTGCTGTGGGCTCAGAAGGACCCGGAGACACGCTCCGGAGGATGCTGCAGCCACGTTTTCGCGTTGAACTACGATACCTTGGTGACACGGCACGTTAAGAACGAGGCTGACGGACTCCGGGGGGTAGTTTCCCCCCCTGATGATATAAAGAAAGGAAACACGCAGGGTAATGGAATGGAGGGGTGAAATAGAATACGGGCTGTGCTGGGGACGGTGTTACCAAGCTGCGTGAATAGACTTCTCAGGGAGGAGCAGAGTGGAGGGAAACCGAGGGGTCAGAATTGTGGCACTGTAACAATTTTCACGGATAGTAGTCCAGTGAAATTAGGATCTGTTTTCGGAATAAATCCCAGCAAGCTAATTATCGGCATGGGCCTTTATTTGGTGGTTTTAAACAATATGTCAGAAGTACCCATCGATCTGACCGCCGCTAAAAAATTTACAGAGGATTAAAAAAAAAACGTTTTTTCGGGGGTATCTCGTTATCTAGCAGTTTTACGACCAAAATAGTTATTATGGAATTTATAGCTTAGGAAATTCTCTACAAAAAAGGTGTTATGAGTTTTTTTCGCGGGAGTAATCATTTTTGTGTATGTCGGGTTACAAGTTTCAACCCTCATACTTTTGACAACGGAAGATCCTGAACCCGGAAATTCAGAAAATTATGAAACTTTGTAAATATATAGGGGATGTCCTCCTGAGTACAACGCAATTTTGTTTGCTGCCCAAATTCAGTCCAAGAGGGTGCAATTGACCCCTGAAAATTTTTCGATTTTGTATTATTATTTACGAACTGTAGGAAATAGAAAATAAGTGTTCAGGAAAAAGTTACTTCTTTTAATTAGAACTATCATTTGGTAATTTATAGTCCCTACAGTTCTTACGGTTCGTGAGTTATAACACAAAATCGAAAAAGAAAACGGATTTTCAGGGGTCAATTTCACCCCCTAGAGCGAATTTGGGCAGTAACAAAATGGCGTTGTACTCAGGAGGACATTCCTTACATAAGGTAAATGGCCCAGTGGTGAAACAGTTAAGGAAGTAGTTGAGATAATTGCAATTTCTTTTATATTTAAATACTATAAAATTATAACTAAATATAATTATTCGAAAGCGTAAAATTTCTATTTTCAGATAACGTAACAAGAATCTACATTTGTTAAAGGAAAAGTTTAAAATTAATTAAAACATGAAACTGTTCGTATGGCCTAGTAATTAAAACAAATTCATAGCATGTCCCCGTCATTAATTATCAGTGTCCCAATTATTGAGTATATATTTAATTTAACTGTCAGTTAATTAAAAGAAATCAATATGGTAATATTTTGGGGTAATAAAAACATTTTATTTACAATAAATTTGTGTTAAATCTTCGGCATGAAAAAATGGTTAAAAGTATATTATAAAATTTTAGGTTAGGTTAATATTATGACGAGTTTAAGATTAATTATCCTAATAATTCTTAAACAGTATTATATTTTTGTCTAGTTATTATTAACGTAAATATACAGGTTTCAAAAAAATACTTACTTTGGTGCAATAAATGTTTATAATTTAACACGCGTTTAAAAACTGGTCCGTGTCATGTTATCGTGTACCTACTATAATGGATAAACGCAACAATTTCAGTATTAAAAACAAAAAATTATTAAGAGATACAATTAATTTTCAATTCTTCGATATATAATAAATCCAAAACAATTGTACTATTTAAAAAATTATAAAATAATAATTAATTACAACCTTAACAAAAATATTCTCTCGGTTGCATGAGCCCATTAGGTAAGAAGCGAGATTGAAACTGTTGGGATGTCCATGTCGAAGGATCGGAAATGGGTGTGTTCACGATGTGACACTAAACACTATCTATATTCTAACAACCAAGATACAAGAAATGGTACAAGAAACTCCCGACTCGCTCGATCCGCCATGACAGCCTGAACCTCTCGCCGCCGCCCGGCGCGCACTCTCGTGGCGCGTCTCTAAGGCTCGTGCGGTCCCCAACAGAAACTATTGAAGCTTTACTGTACAATAATATTTTTGCACGATATAACCATTGAGTTATGTAAGCTTATAATTGTATATATATATAAAGCTAATACATTTTGCAATTATATTTCCAACGGTTTAAACGTTGCAAATTAGTAAACCTGTTATTATTAATAAAATTTCTTCTCAATTTTTAATTAATGGGCCTTGTTTAAATACTGGGCCATTTACCTTATTTACAGAGTTTCATAAATTTTGGAATTTCCGGGTTCGAGATCTTCCCTTGTCAAAAGTATGTAGGTTGAAACTTGGTAACCCGACATACACGAAAATGATTACTCCCACAAAAAAACTCATTCCACCATTTTTGTAGAGAATTTCCTAAGCTATATATTTCATAATAACTATTTTTGTCGTAAAACTGCTACATAACGAGATATATCGCGAAAGACAGTTTTTATGTTGTTAACCCCTGTAAAATTTTTCAGCGGCGGTCGGATCGATGAGGACTTTTGACATATTGTTTAAAACTAGTAAATAAAAGCCCATATAAAAATTTAGCTTGCTGGTATTTATTCCGTAGATTGGGCAGATTACTGTCTAATTTCACTGGACTACACAGTACCCATGTAATTAGGCCTCTCGATTGCTCGACATAATAATAACTCTGTATCACGAGAGCTTCTCTTCAGGAGCACGAAAAAAGAAAAATCCTTCCTTCATAGTGCACACTGTGAAGGTACGCAACGTACCGTCAAAACTATGAAACCTCTCGCATATATCTGATCAAAAGCATCAGAAATATTCAGGTCTCCCATCCTCTGAGACGTATATTAAAATCAGCCACCCTTTTAATTAAATTCTCGACTAAGGGGTAGAATTTCTACCTAATACCAGTCCATCCTTTAGACTCGCGTGCAAACGTTTCGAGTGCATCCGCCGCGGTGGTTCGGCGAGATAGACAGAAAGCTCGAAAGAAATATGATTGCTCCACGCTGTTGAGGCTAACGCGAGCAGAGAGTTCCGCGGGAAAAGATTTCTCCTCGGCCACGAGTGGATTCGCGCGTTGCTATTGCAACTCCTCCCGCGCCACGAGGCTTTGGGGATGATTGCGGCGCACCCGCGGGTGTGTTTCTCCTTTACGGTGAACAGAGGATCACGGGGTGATTTCGAGGGCGGCGTAAAAACCAGGACGTAACGCGGCGCGGACGTAAACGGCAACGTCGTTGAGCGACGACAGGCAGGGGATACCTACGCAGGATGGAAAAAGGGGAAAGCCTAGGGGTGGTTGGAGCACGGAACTCCGTTTCTGGATGTTCGCGGATAGTTGCAGGGCGATGATGGCAAGTCCTGGAGAACAACGCCTCGGGGAATCGTTTCCCACGGATATCCTGGAACTTGCTCAAGCCTTCCTGCCTATCTCGCCCACCTCGCGATCCGAAACCTTTGTTTAGGAAAGCGAGAAGCTACGGTGGAATTTTATTAACCGGCGGAGCAGCGTGGAGTGTCGACTCGCGCGAAAAAAAAAATCGAAATTCTTTGATACTTGATACCCATTTGCGCACCGTTCTGTCGGGGATTCAATCTTCCCTCCGGAGGTCCTCGATCTAGCTGAGCATCGACGGCGAATCGGGGAGGTATTCTCGAAGAATTCATGATTCCACGCGTGTCTGCATGCGAAAGGGGGGCCCACCATCGGTCACCAACTCGCTCGGTAAGTGCGTGTCACCGAAGAGATACAATGGCAATATCGCAACAGTGGCGGCTAGTAAGCAGCCAACTGCGCGAGATTAATACCCCGCCAAAAGGGCTACGGGGTGACGTTGAATCGAAACCCCGGGCGCACGGGATTGCCCCGGACGTCCATTCGCGGGAACGCTCAGCTTTGTTTCTCAGAATATCCCGGGGTCATTGTGATTCCGTTAGAAGCAGCTCAAACGGCTTAACCGGGAGGGGGTACATTTCGTATGCAAATGGGAAATGTGTTCCCGAATAAGCTTACGTCTGTGTAGCTGTTACGGATCAGCTGCCGCGTCGTAAATCGTTTCCGGGCCACTCCAGTTCCGCGTGCTTCCACAATCAACTTTTCGTAACTCGATTAATCTTTCAGCCATCGCCGGTTTATTTGCGTCGGAATAATTTAGAACGACGCCACCGCGCAGCACCGAACTTTCCGTAATTCGACGAGATCGGTAATGGGTCGGTGAGAGGCTCGGCAGCATTGTTTCATCGACAGCTCGGTTAAACGTCGGAGCACCGGCGATCCCCTTAGGCGTTATAACTTCTGATTGAGGCATAGGCGCGAGTGGTTATCGAGTTTCGCTCCGGTGTGGTCCGAATAAATATGCGCCCGGTAAATGCAGTGGAAAAACAAGCTGTTGTGTTTGCCGGTGACGCGGAAGGTACTTAATCAGCGCCTCGGGGAATTGCAAAGCGACGGGTTTTTATTCAGAGCGATCGATACATTCCTCATGAAAGTCTGTCGATTCGGCGCGACGATCCGAGACGACTGTCTTCATCGTTCCCGCGACCGACAAACTCCCAGGATGCATCCCGTTCTGGTCGGGGCTTTTTGGGCCATCTCGAGACAGGAAAACTCGAGCCCGCCGTTCCAAGGGACAGAGGTCCCTCGTGTGCAAGGCGAAACTAAGTTCTAATCGAATCAACGTCGCCCCTCCCTCCTTCGTTTCGATTTACTCTGGACGAAGGAACGACGGGCGAGCAACTCGTCGAACTATCTCCCATAGATGAAGCAGCAGCAGATGTTCCTTATTTTCTTCTCGCGCTGCTTCCATCGCCAGCTTCCTTGAAATATTATTTACTTTTCTTCCGCTGCACGCTCTGGGATCGTTGTAATGCTCCGTTACCTCTCTGTGTTTACGATCAGCGAGCTCCTGTTGCCGATACACGCGATTTCGAGGGGGATTGCATTGAGGGGTGCTTGCTGAAGACACGCGATGAGTGGGAACCGTAGGTTGCTGCTCTTATTGTTAGTTTGGATGTAGATGTCACTTCCCATACAGCACACTACGTTGCAGAAAGGTTGCAGTTACGTTGCGGTGCAACATTGTAACATTGCAGGTAATATTTCTGAGATGTTGCAGAAAACTTCCTATGTCCGCACCTGTGCAACATTGCATGAAATATTTCTGCAGTGTTTCCGAGATGTTATAGGCAATTCTCCCGCAACGTTTCGGAGATTTTACAGCAACTCTCTCGCAACGTTTCGGAAATTTTACAGCAACTTTCTCGCAACGTTTCTAAGATTTTATAGCAATTGTCCCGCAACGTTTCGGAGATTTTACAGCAACTCTCTCGCAACGTTTCGGAGATTTTACATGAGGCCCACCTTATATCGCCGGAATACGTCAACGCGTATTTTTGAGATCTTATATTTTCAGTTATAAACGGGACAAGTACCACAGTTTACATAAAGCATACAATCAATTGAGCTTACATCGTCTGCTACTTATTGCACTAAATTATCATAAATTATATTATGTTACACAAAGCGTAACCTAATATACACTGTATATTGGGTATACTACGATATTATACTAATTCTATATACTAAATCGATATTATAACAGTTTTTGAGCCCTGGTTACTGCGGGACCTGTGTTGTAAAATCTCCGAAAAGTTGCGAGAACATTGCTGTAAAATCTCCGAAACGTTGCGAGAAAGTTGCTGTAAAATCTCCGAGACGTTGCGGGACAATTGCTATAAAATCTCAGAAACGTTGCGAGAAAGTTGCTGTAAAATCTCCGAAACGTTGCGTGACCATTGCCGAAACGTTGCAGGAGTAATATTGCACCGCAACATTGCTGAAATGTTGCAGGAATCTTCCTATGTCCGCCCCTGTGCAACATTGCACTGCAACGTAACTGCAACCTTTCTGCAACGGAGTGTGCTGTATGGGTTCGAATGTCCTTCGTTTTGCTCCGATTTAACGCCTGTGTGAGGATAGTGGAAGTAGGATTCTTTGACAAATATTCTTACCATTAGAAATCCGGCTCACCTTGATCAGATATTCGAGGTTATCGTTATTCTAATGGAATGCAGTCGTAACATTCGTTAAGGGGTTTAAATAATTTAGATTGAATTTCGACCGTAAAAATTGTTCTAATTAAGAGAGATGATTTCGGCGCACTGGTTCGGTCTATTAAACAAGTAAATAAAAGCTATTTTGCAATTCTAAGAATTTTTATCAAATTCCAACGTTTCGGTCAATGATTATGACCATTCTGAAGGAAAGTTAGACAAAAAGAAAAAATTCTTATAATTGCAAAACTTATAATTGCAAAATAGCTTTTATTTAATTGTTTAATAGACCGAACCAGTGCGCCGAAATCATCTCTCTTAATTCGTTAAGGGGGTAGGTTACCCTAAAAATTTTCGAGAATTAGTTTTTAGGATGTTTGCATATTCCGCTAGATACATCTTTTCTACGTATTTTAAGCGCACCCGGTCCCAGAAATTCAAAAAATTGAAGGAATTACAGTAATTACGAGCCTGCACATGTACGAGCCTGCACATGAGATCGAATAACGATGTCCAACTTGAAACGGGATTTCCCAAATCAGTGAACATAAAATCTCGAAAACCGCTCCAACAATTTGAATGAAAATTTACAGGGAGCTGCAGAAAACTATTCCTTTCTATGTATTGGGAGTACATTTTCAACATCAATTCTTAAAAAAAAGAAAAAATATTTTTCCTTTGCAAAGAAGGGATCAAATCAGAAACATCTACATAAAAATTGTATTAATTTGTTTATCAAATTTTTTCTTCCTGCACAAGATGGAGACTGCCTTACAGATTATAAAAATAGCCTTTACTTTGTGTTTTAGATAATTCACCTGTCCGGAATCGTGTTCACCATCAAATGATGCATCGCATACACGCTCTCACATTTATATTTATAACTTTTTTCGCTATAAATATATTTAAAATCTTCTTTTTGCGCATTAAAGTCAACGAATTACGTTTAAAAATTAAATAAAAAATTATCTCTATATTCATTTATTACTTCAGAATATGCGTTTGAAGAACGGCCTGATTTTGGGCTGTTGAGGGTAACCTACCCCCTTAAGGGGCTGCATACACCTAGGAGGCGAAAAAGTAGGACGGATTTGAAGAATTTTTTTTCGGTAGAGAAATGTTTTCATCAAAGAAACATTATATACATTAGAAAGGTCATACTTTTGTCTATAAAGTTGACATTTTTATTAAAAAAATCGGCGAAGAAGCTGCGTGGTAGCTGTTTCCGTACGTTTTTTTTTCAGAAAAGGCATCTGCGGTACGCTGTTTTTCATCTGAATAAAAAAGGAAAAATTATTCTTGAAGTAGACCCTAGAACAACTTTTACATTATACAAATATTAAAACTACCAAGCCATAGCTCCTTTTTGTGCTTAAAACACAAAAACTACAGAAAATTTGGAATAATATTAATTATACTACTACTAACAAACCCATTAAAAAACATTGTAAAACAATATCAAGAAGAAAAATGTACCCAATAGAAATTAAGCTAATTTTTTAACAATTAAAATCTTCAAACTAAATTTACAATTAAGGGGCTCAGTGGAAAACAGGCACAAGCCACCGTTTCATGATTTTTTTATCAAAAAATTTTCGTATTTATTGTTTTCATATATTATTCAAAATATTACAGTTTATTGTTTAATGTTCATGGATTTCTATAAAATATGTATAATTCTTCTTGAAAAATATTATGGGTCCTTAAGAAACGAAAATTTATCCATATATGGCATGTGCCTATTTTCCAATGAGCCCCTCAATAAATTGTATTTAAGAGTCTCTAACAAACAATTCTCTGCGAAAATGCATCAGACTGATAATGCGTCACAGAAAAATAATTGGTGATCAGTGGATACCATTAGAAAATCGACTTGTACTATATGAGGGTAGCGAACCGAATTATCTGTGCCAGCAACCGAAATTTCAAGCACCGAGCCATGAGTACCGAACAAAGAACATTATTTTCGAAATCTTTCAACTGCCATTTCGAGTGTTTCTAGACTTCGTCTACATCTGTAAAAATGTAAAATAGGAAATCGATGAATCACGATATGCCGAATGGAGTATCCCCTACAATTGTGGGTTTCCAGTAACGGATCACATCGGTCTCGTGGTTCGAAATGTGGTGGCTGAAGCATTCCCCCGCAAACGGTACTGCGGTGCTCTTTGGTCTGGGTTACGAGAATCGACGTGGCCTTAAAGCGTACATGCGCAACGTACGCGAAGAAAAGGTACACAGAAGTTTCCAGCCACGTTAACAACGAGCTCATACATATGTTGGAAGCCTCGGAGAAGTAACGATTTATGAATACAGAAGTGGTAAATATCAAGATGAGGAGAAAAAACGACGATTAAGGGGGTATAACCGTTTGAAAGTGTCAAAAATCGGATTTTTTCTTTTTACATATTTTCGTAGATTGATGTTTTAGGAATATTATAAATCAAGTCCGATGTCAAAATTCGAAAGACTGACAAACTTATAGGCATTTGAATGAAACATCCCAGGTAGCATGGGGCGGTGCAGCGCGGCGGTTCGACTGATCGCAGCGGAACTATATTTTTCATTACGGTGGCCCTAAAAATTCGCGCTACGTTCCACCAATTAACTTCAAATTTTGCATGCAGAATCGTAATAAGATTCCACATCTTCCTACGAAGTTTTTTTTTTATTCCGATTCCCCGTTTATTATTTATAAAGAAAAATGATGGACTTTTCTCTTAGAAAAATCTAACTTTGTCTTTGATTTCTCACCATTTCTTTATTTTTAAAAATTTTCAAAATCGGCCCGTAGGACGATAGTTATTAATATACTTTATAAGAAAATCTTACTGCTTTTGATTTCAGACACAACCTACAGCTTCTTTCAGGGCCACCGTTTAGTCGTCGAAAATCGAGAGACTTTCGGATATGTATCCATAACTTCCGAAAAAAATAGTTTCTTAACTGAAACTTTTTTTTTAAGAAACGGGGGCATAGTACATTCGTTGCCCGAAAATTAAGCATTCTCCATGAATTTTTTTCTATTTGAAAATGAAAAGCTAGATTGATGGGGTTTGTTGCAAATAAAAGATCTCTGTTTGGAAGTATTAAAAGAATTTTTATTAAAAAAAAGCACCTTCCCTCCCCTCGTAGTCGCTCGAAGTTGGTCCTTCGCGGGGTGAGTAGAATTGCGCTGCCATAAATTCATTTTCATATAGAAAAAAAATTTTAAAAAATGCTTAATTTGCGAGCAAAAAAAGTACAATGCCCCTTTAAGGAAACATCGGTACACGTGTAGGATCTGATTGTTACATTGCATATGATTAATTGAAGACATCATTATACTGGGATCAACTATATAACACGCTGTAAACGCTCTGGGGAAACGCCCAACGATGTGTCCTAGACGATGATAACATTCACTTGGGAATTCATGCGTCTCTTGACTACGGTTGTTTCGCAAAGTCGATAAACGTCTGAACCCATCCACAGTGTAATAAAAGAATTAGGAATGATCTAAAAGCGTGCGTTCTATTATTAAAATTTGAAGGATCGGTCATTAGAGTGATCGTTTCGTTGGTGTGATAAATTACCGATTTTAGGGTGATGATGGATGCTCTTTAGTAGCCATAGTCCCTCTGGGGGTTGGAAAGGGCAGATACGTTGATTTGGATCCTGAAATTTGGTTGGTTTTAAGATCGATGGGCTTGGCAACCTCGGTTTTCCCAGCTTTTACCAGTCGATTTCGTTACTCTGCTCGATTCATTTTGCAGTACTTGCATAGGGCATCAGGCATATCGGTTCGGCACGGTGGATGACCATTGAGTGCGATGTTGTGTCCGACATCTTTACGTAATCCACTCAGACTGATGGGTTCCGCTGGCATTGTACCACGTTCCAGCAGAGGGGTTACGCAATTCGTCGGAAATATTTATACTTGAACGTTCCGCAAAATATTTATATTGCAACGTAAATATGCTGCACACTTTCCAAGGAAACGTCCCTGTTATATGAAACGTTCATACGTTGGGGAGAAGAGTTTGCTGGAGTTTCAATGGATGGTTCGATCTCTGGTGGGGATACTCCCCCCCCCCCCACCCCTCCGGGTATCTGTTTTACATTTTACGAAATATAAAACCGATAGACAACGGCGAAGAAACTTGTTTCCATTTATGGTTACTCGAGGCGGCTGGTAAATATTAACACGTTTACCACTGACCACGTCACACTGTTGGTAGGTAGTCTTATACGAAACATGCGATAAAGAAGTCCGGTTGATCTTCTGAACTTCCCCTAAACTGGTTTAAAAATTTCAGGAAATTCGACCTCGTCTGTTGCATCGCGCAGTGCCGCAAGTACGGTAAAGGCACGTAATATGGAACTTCGTAAAATTTCGATAAAGAAATAATGAACTCTTCAGGTAATCGTGTATACCAGATCCCCATAAAAAACTTCGAAAAAGTAAAAAAATTACGCCAAGTACATGAAATAAAAAAAAACACAAAAATAGAAAATAATAATAATTACAACGTAAAAAAAGATGTGAAGTCAAAATGAGCTGCAAGTACATAAAGGTGCTTTCCCGCAAAGTGCAAAGGCGACACTGTGCAACACAATAAAAGATAAAAAAAGATGTCCGCGGCCTGGAAGTCAAATACTTGGCGTGGCCAGGCAAGGTATTCTCAGGTCATTAATACCCATACCTACACCCTAGCAGGCTTTCAGATAATTTGTCCATTTAAAACTCGGATAATATGAGTACATTTTCATTATATTGCGTTTTAAAATAATTGTAAGATCATTCATCGACACCGATACCTTTTCTCTCACAAGCTTTCAGATAATTTGTCAATTTAAAACTCTGACAAATATGAGTACACTTTCATTATTTTACGTTTGTAAATAATTCTTATTCATCGACACCTTAACCTAGCCTGGCCACGCCAAGTATTTCACTTCCAGGCCGTGGACATCTAGACAAATGTTTAGATGTTTTATTACTAAAATACACATTATTAAAATGTCCGTGATTATTACAAAGCACCTTTATGTACTTTCAGCTCATTTTGATTTCACATCTTTTTTTATATTTTAATTATTATTTTCTTGTATTTTTTTATGATATTCTTTTATTTTTGTCCCAAATCCCTATTCAAGTGCCGCACTGTGCATCAGAAGAAAATGCAAAACCATCATGATTTATCACGCGAAATTGTGTTAACCCTTACTATCATGATTTTTTTATTCTACCCAGAAAAATACTTATCCGTCTATTTTTGTCCACACTTCATCGTAAAAATAAGCAAAAAGTTCCAAGTGTAACAATTTTTTGTATAAATGAAAAAATACGGATATAACACCAATGTTAAATCATGCATAAATCTACCAATGCATTATAACGTTAAGCTAAGACTCGGTTTTGCAGAATGTTACACTAGTGTTACATACATTTTTATGTCCGACATCAAATTTATTCACAAAGGAAATCCGAAATAATTGAGAGAAAAATTGGCATTTACATGGTATTTTCAGTGGCGAAATTAAGAGTTGTAATCAATAATACGAGACAGTGCATCACAGTAGAATTTCTACAGATGTAATTTCGCCCCAAGGACACTTATTACCTATGGTAATAATAAAGTAATACTTTAAAGATCGTGAAAAAGACCCCAAAATGGCGTGCATAATTTTTCAAATTCGTGTAACACGGGTGTAACACTATGATACTAAAGGTTAATGCCCGGTAGGAGCAGCAAGAGCTCGCAATTCCCAGCTCCTCTGGTCAGTGTTATTTCTCGAAAACACCCTTAGTGAACTCCGACCCCCGATGCGCTCCAAAGTGCACACAACTTCAGCGAGACTTGAAAAGTGTATACCGAAGAATATTCTTCGGTACACGGCCAGCGCCGTGCCAGTTTCGAAGTTGCGCGACGAATCGATTCGTCTCGGCGACGACGACACGATTATTTAACCTGGTGCTTCAGAAGCGTGTCGTTCTCACAGCACACGGGGGACAATTCTCTCGACTTGCAAATCCGCGCCTACTTTCTCCATAAAATAAAGGGACTACGACGGAGTCTCCGCGAAACTATAAAATTATAAAACATCGTGGTGGTGCGCCGCGCCTCAGTTCGGTGAACCGGCCGGAGCACGAGTCGACGGGGGAGGGGGTGCGGCGGAGGCCACGGCGAGATATCGATATCGATGTCGACGTGTGACCTACCTGCATTCAGGTAAAATGTCCCCGCAATTTCTCCCCTAGCTCGTTGCCCCAGCCCTCGCCGTTCCGACTCTTTCCCCCGTCTCCTAATCCGACGTGAAAAATTGCGTTTCTCCGCAAAGATATACGCGCCCACCCCCTCTCGCAGGGCGAAAATCTCGGTGACTGATATTCCATTCCGCGTTTTTCGTAGCAACGTCAGAAAATACGGCGTCAGACCGGCGCGGGGTTCGCGAAACGATTCGTGGATAATGGTAATTACTGGGAACATGGAAAATCCCTTCTGTAAGGGATGTTCGTATGAACAGAGGGTTGCTCGAATCGATTGCCTCGTTTCGAGTGGACGCTTGAATCTCGAGTCTCCCAGTCACACGTAATGCCGGAATCCGGCTGGATCGCATATAATTAATGGACATTATTTGTACTGCAGAGGGTGATTAAAACGATCGCACGAGAGTATTATGGCATTGAAAGCAATTTCTTCCGATCAATGATATTATCCGCTCGCGTGCGCACTCCACCCTGCCTGTAATATTCGATTTTACGGTTGTGATTTCAACGTCGTGCACCTTGAATGTCTTCAATCGCCTGCCATCAAGGGATTGTTAAACGACTCGTTGGTGAATATCTTTACTGACCCAGATTTCAATGAAAGGGCGCACTTTGCATGAATTCAGCAGCTGTACTTTGCAGCGCTCGACGCTGATCTCGGAATAACAAATTCCTCGTGCATAAAGACCCGAGGGTAAACAATAACGAAATTCCTCCAGGCGGTGTGAAATAATTTTCTGAATAACTAACCGACGTATATACTCTACTGGTGGTAATTTGATTATTTTTCAAATATTCGTCGATCCTCGGGAATGAACTCCGAAAATTTTCTGACCGATTGATTAAATTTCTTTTATTGCACTTGCTTCGGAGAAATTCGTAACGTTCCTGTCGAGATTTTAAGAGAAAATTCTCTTCGAGCTTGTTCATCGAAACGCCTTTGTAAAACCAGTAATTCCGAGATGCTCAGCATTCGTTGGCAGTAGAATTTTATCCCTCGCAGATTAAACGGTTTGGCAACAATCCATACGCTCTGTTCCGTTATCAATGCCACGTTATCAACGCGTGTCATATAGGTAACGTTTACTTAGCCTCCGAAAACTCGTACATCACGAAAGTCGAGGAAATCTTCATACACGATACATGCTTTTGCATATATAACGAGCGTGTAATATTTGCATATTTCCTGGTAAACGTGGTTGTTCATAGCATTATTTATTGCCCCCGTTATCTTGCGCTCCCCTCCCGTATGAATTTTAGAAAGAACCTTGCTTGAATACTTTATTTCTCGTTCAGCCGTTATGAACCGTACGTGAATTCTTAACCGTGATCGGGTCAGAAAGACAAAAGAGTCTGTATGAAAGTAAAATAAAAGTTGAGCTCACATCCGTCTATTCGCAGCTATCGCTGAATGTTGATTTAAATTCGGATGGTATTTTTAAATACGCTGCTCCATACGGCGTTTCCGCTTCAAATGCAAACGTTTTATTGTTGCTTGGTTTGTTAATTAAACGAGGCATTTGTTTGCGTGAATTAATTGATTGGAATATTCTGTGATAAAAATGACGATGGGCTATGAATTGCCACGTTTTCAGTTAATTTTTGAATTGTACGCAATATTCATCACGAAATTCACTTAAAAAAAATGTAGGGGAAGGTGTTGTGCCTTTGACCAGTTGTATAATAAAATTTTTAGAGCATTTGTTAGCCACCAGATTTGTAATTTAATGGCTTGTTGTAAGGACATCGCAGTTCATGTGGCCACAGAAAAATATTATTCAATTTTATAAGGAAAAAGTAAGTATTCTTTTCTTCACAACCTCATAAAATTTTTACAAGTTAATATTTTTTAAGTTTTGTTATACTCTGCTGTAGAAAAGACTGTGACAAAGAAGCATGCAAGGTTTAAAAAATTATAATTTGCCATGTGCTTAATCAAGTCAATGTCTTGTACCTTTGACAATCAGTACTAACCAGTGTGCCTTTGACCAGGCAAAGGTACAACACTCTAGCATGGATAAAGAATTTGACATAACTCGAGCTGTAACTAACGAAATAAAGAAAAAAAATTATTTGCATAATGAAAATAGCCAAATTTACATACATGAAATTTTGTGGTTTTTAATCGGGGAAACGTCGGGAATCCAATACTCCTGTAACTGTAGAACAATATAAAATTTCACATTTCTTGTTTCTATTTTTAATTTTATTTTTCTTTACGAGAGCAACAGCTTTCAACCAGGAAACTTTTTCTATAGTTTTAACAATTGCATACAGTTTTTAGAATGTTAGATGTTTGATGCAACTCACATTTGGAACTGTTATGAAACGGGCAACACAACAGTTCATGTACCTCCAAAAATTTTAGCCCAAAAAGGGAAGAAACAAATTGGTGGCATGACATCAAGAAATATCTCAAAAAACTTGCTATTGAAGGGACGAAATTTATTGTTTTATGATTAAAGAAATTTAAAATTTTTAGAGTAATTTATAGTTTCATGATATAGTATTTTTATAGTATATAAGTTACTATAAAAATACTATATCATGAAACTATAATGTTACTTATATCATGTTACTTATAATAAACATTGAATATTTTTAATAAACATTTGTATTCATTTAAGCCTACTTCTTTTTTAACCGACTTCAAAAAGGAGGAGGTTATAGATTCGAGCAATTTGTATTTTTTTTTATGTTTGTCCCCGCATAACTCCTCAGTATATGGACCGATTTTAATGATCTTTTTTTCATTCGGTGGTCCCACCCTACAGTCGCGTCGGAAAATAAGTTGACACTCTTTAAAATCGCATAACTTTATTAAAATTGGTCCAAACCTTCAAACGACTTGAGTTTTTTTTTTAGAAGCTAGGGGAATTAGTTTTCTAGGTGACGTGTTTCGTCGTTTTGAAAAAATACACTTGGTCTGAATAGCAAAAACAAAAATAGTAAAGGTCGTTTTTTAAAATCTTTTTTGTGAGCCTGTAATGAAAATTTAAAACAGCGGTTGTAGATTGAAGTAAGTTGTATACATGCTGAAAATTTCATCTAAATCGGTTAACGTTGCTCTGAGCTATAAACGCTTAAAGATCGCAGAATAAGGGCGAAAATCGCGAAATTACCGAAATCTGTTAAAAATATATGTGTTAGTAAAAGACTCAAAAATTTATATCATCCCTTTGCCGATTTTTTTTTAGCAAAACAAAGGTGAAGAAAATTCAAAACCTTTAAACTGGTCAAAGGTGCAACACCTTCCCCTACCTATCATAAAACTAATGACAATAACGTCACTGTGAGCATAAATCCTCTGGTGTTGGAGTAAAATTACGTGAAAGTCTCTCCAAGACACCTCGCCAGTTGAACAGCCGAGTAACCGTATTTTTCGTTGCGTCAAGGGGAAACGTTAATTGCCATACAATCTTCGATAATGGCCCCCTCCGTCGGTCCTCATAAAGTATAACCCGATGTTCGTCCAGCTGCAGTCTCTATTTCCATCGTGTACCACCCCCGAGTTCTATATGCGCCCGACGGATATATCGATATCTCGATACGCGGCTGGCACTCTGCAAAGAGGCTACATAATCTGACGTGAAATATTGCGCGACGAGGTTATAGCCTCATTGTAACCGCGCCTGTGTGGCAACCTCGCCCGCGTGCGCACGTGAACGTGAATATACGCCCGCGTATTCGAATTCCGCGTGGCTGCTGATACGCGAATGAATACATGGTCGGAAGACGGATCTATCGGCGGGAAAGCAGCGAATCAGCCTCCACCCCCTTCGCCTCCCTCATAATGCCGCCCATCCGTGCATGCACACGGTTACAGAATATTTTCATAAACCACCCGCGACCCGTTGCCACTGGCCTCCCCCTCGTGCGTGACACCAGCCCTTCAGCCGCATTCGATTCCCCCTTCCCCCTTCCCCCCCCCGCCTTTCCACGAACCGGTTACGCGCCCCAACCGAGCCTTGGCGTTCTCGTCTCGGCACCGTTGTCCGGCGCGGGCTATCGCGCGGTTACGAACGCGACTCGTAGCGAATTAACGGCGGCCGTGCCGTCGAAAGGTGTACTCATCGAAGCGTCTGCCCTTTCTTGGCGAAAGTAATCGATCGAAGAAGGTATTGGGCGAGAGGGTTGTCTGCGGGAGTTACAGCTGCAGTCGAACGCACGGTGCTAATGATTCAGGGGTACAGCGTCGGCAGGGAAGGATTAATCAGAGATTTAACGAGTATTTTCGACGCCCCTTAGAGGGTAAGCACCATTGGAAGATCCTGAGGAAAGATGCATCGTTAGATGGGAAGTAGTGACGGCTTTATCGGTCGCGCTTTGCTGCCCACACCCACGCGCGAGGGTGTGGATAGATATAGTGCTTATCGATCGTCCGGTAATCGTCGTAGAAAGAAGCCTCTTGTGTTTCGCGTGCACGAGTTTTCTTTGATTTTTCTGGATTATCGCGCTGCGAAGCGGCAGGTGGATCGGGTTGTTGGAGTCGGTGGATTACTTAGGTTGATAATCGATTTGAGTTTAGTGAATACACAGCTGTTATGGCACAGCTTGTGTGACGTTTATTAAAGCTGTGGGCGAATTCAAGAAGGGACAATGTCGGTGTTAATTTTAATTTTGCAAAGTTGTTTTAAGGACAAATAAAATATATAAAATTTTTGCAAGGTTACGAACGCCAATTAGTCTAGGGTGTGTCGATTTTTAAAAACCGAAGTTAAAAATCGTTTTTTTTTAAAGATTTGTAAATTTCGCAAAACCGTTTTTTAAATTTAAAAAAAAACTGTTTTAAATGTATACTAGAATTAATATGTAAAAATGAATTAATTAGGTATTTAATTAAAAACGTTAACATTTTTACTTGAATTCGCCTCGGACACAAGCAAATGTAGTAGGTAACAATTTACTGTAAAACGAATCTTCATGAGCTCATGAGGAAGAAAAATACTAAATGAAATAAAGATTTAGAATTTATATTTTGTACAGATTTTAGTTACTTTATTATTTTTTTCGTTTGGTTTTGTATGCACTGTATTTTATTATGTTATATTTTAATAGATCCATAAACGGATTCCAGTTATTTATTTTTTATTTATTTATTTGTTTTTGTATATATAAAGTATATTTTATTTTGTTATATTTTTGTAATTCCCTAAATATTAAAAAAACTGAAAATTTTTAAAATATGTGTAAATATTTATTTTCTATTTTAATTATATTTTTTGTGAAAATTCGAAAACCGGTTAAACCGTTTTTTGGGGAACAGTGGAATTCGAAAACCGGCGTAACCGGTTTTTTGGGAATAGTGGAATTCGAAAACCGGCCTAACCGGTTTTTGGGAATAGTGGAATTCAAAAACCGCTTTTATCAAAAGTCGGTTTTTGCGTAAACCCTAAATTAGTCAATTTTGACTTTAACTATTTTTTAACTCATCCACTACGAAGTCAACGATGGGTGACAGTTGCACGCTTCTAGAGCAATTAATTCACGAGGGGGGAGGGGTGGGGGTGGGGTGGGGGGGGGGGGGTGTTGATTGATACACGTGCGAGTGGACGGAGCAGAAAATGGAGCAGATTTACTTCTTGTTCAGCAAAATTTACTGGTCGAGTTGTTCGCTTCTTTTGCTACACGGCAGTCTGTTTTTCGACCACCTCGAGTTCACGTGGCACCGTAGACATTCTGCTTCTGTCAGTGGAACATTCGACACGCGACGCGTTCTAACTGAAAACCCGAAACAAGAGAGATCGAGTCATTTCGATTCCTCGAGCAGTGTGAAATGGATGGAACGTATATTCCCCTCTTGGAAATTCTGAAGGTGTTCTGCAGAATGTTCAGGATGAATGATAGAGGCGTGGTACGAGTCCAGATCTCGCGCACCAGCGTCGGGGTATTTGCTCGGCTAATTCGGGTATCCTGTTCGAGTCGATATACCATAGAAAGCGAGCAAAAAGAATCGCGCAAACAAATAGCCGAAGCAGGCAGAGGCAGAATCGAGGAGTCCTTTAGATGTAGCCTTTTGTGGCGAAGCTCCGGTCAGTGACAGATGGTTGCTGTACAACTGAGGGAAAAGGGTAGGATTCGGTGAACCTGGTTATTTGTCCACGATCAGGGTGCCATTAGTGGGCCATTTCTTCTGACAAATGATACGAATCGTTAATAGGTCCTGGTGGCGTTCGAAATTCGTACAAAGTCCCGAATTCAAAATCTCTATTCCTAAACGATGTATTGAGTTTCGCAGTATTCTAAGTGAAAGGCGAGAAGAAACGGAGGTGACCACAGAGTCGCCAGTCGCTTCTGGACGTTTGTTCGAATTACACGACGCCTTAGTTATTTTATGTATCGAAAACTAAAAGAAATAGGGTAACGCATACAGATGTTGACCCTTATAAAATGATTGACCCTCTTCCCCAAGAAGTAGGAAATATAATATAATGTTTTTTTTTATATAATAAAATATAATTGTATTCGGAACAAAAATATCTGAGCCACCGAAATATAGATATATTTTATTATATAAAAAAAAAGATTATATTATTTTTCCTACTATTTGGGAAAAGGGTCAATCATTTTATAGGGGTAAACCACAGTTTAAAAGCCAAGTACGTTAAGATTGTATGTTACTTTAGTAATGTGTCCATGATATTGTTTATTGCTGAATGATAATATTTTCTAACGTATATATTGCAGAAACTATAGAGGTACCATTGGGGCAAAAAGACGCTCAGACTGAAAATGTATATTTTATTATTTGTTTTCATAATAAGATGGCAAATCTATAAAGAAATGATGTTAAAGTCTTTAAATAGTGTTTTTGTTTTAGTTGAGTGATTTTTTTTTTTTAGTTTTTAGTTCAAAGTGAGCCTCTGACTTGTATTTTTATTTTTTGGTAAAGAAGTCATGTTTTCCTTTCAATATTGTATACCAAAAAGAATTGGTTTAATAAATATTTGTTGATTTGAATAGAGTTTTGTACTTATTTAGTTTAATATTACACGAAAACACATTAGGGACTTTCTACCCTATGCAATGAACTTTTTGCCCTGTGCGTGGGGCAAGAAGTCCATTTTGCATTGACAAACATTTTGTGGTATAACTCAACAGAAAATAAAAGTATCAATAAACGAACTTCGTGAACGTAAAGCATAATAGTTATAGTTTATACAAAATAACACCAGATATCTCTGGATTGTTAATACTAAATTTTACATAGGTTTATACGAAAACGGGACTTTTAGCCCCACCCTACCCTACACGATTCGCGCGAGCTAAAACGTGCCTTCCTGCACAGAGACTGGCCAAATTATTATACTCAATAACTTTTCTCAAAATCTGTGAAAGTCGTGGCTGTAATTAAAGTAGCAATGTATGAATGTTATGGTTTCTTCATTTATTGATTTGCTACAACGTTTGGCAACATTGTGAGTAATTTTTCAACATATTAGTCTCATTTTTTTTTAAAGGGCGGGGATAAAATTATTACAAATAAGACAGAAATAATACAGAATATCATCAGAGTATGGCACAACACTCCAAAACTGCAGGAAGTAGCCACAACATGCATTGAAAACATGCCACGCCGAATCCAAACTGTCATAAAAGTTAAAGGCGGAGTCACCAAATATTGAGTAATTGTATGTATTTCTCGTATAATATAGTCTTAAACCTATATAAATGTATTTAATGTGTAAATTAAATACATATATACTAGTATCAAAAATACATATACTAGTATTAAAAAATAATATTATAACATTAAAAATGAGACATCTATTTTATTCCATTTGTGAATTTTGTTTGAAAAAGCGGAAGCATATATTTTCACAGAACTTTTTTGCACTTAAAAAGACAACATTTAAAGAACATTTGGTAATTTTTTTAGAAAAATATTTACGTTCATTATAAAATGACAACCAACATCCACGAAGCGTTTTTAAAAAGTGGTTTTGAGGTGAGCAATGCCATTCGGAACCACATTATCTAAAATCAAAAAACAAAAAAGCTTTCATCGACAATGTAATTATACTAGAAATAAGAAAACCTTTGTTGTTTTTTCGGGTAAGAATTAGGGTGTCTAATCGCAAATTTACAATTCCGGCGCGCGAGACTCCACGAACGTGGTCATATATCTCCATTTCAACCGAACACTTTGTAACGGAAAAATTAATTTTTATTGCTTAAATGTGAACTAAAATACCCTGAAAGATTTGAAAAGATCCGCTTAACAGTATCTTAGAAAAAAAATTCCCAAGAATCACCTTATTCCCAGCATCCTAAATAAGGCTCCCCCTTAAACTTACAAAATATAAACCTTTTTGTTTAAGTACAATAATTTGTCCACCCACTGTATGTACATACGACGACCACGACGTTTCAGTCGCGCGTAATTAATGATCGAATTTGTCCAAGCATTTCGACAGAAATGCATTCCCCAGCTTGAACCATTTATTTGTAAACATCTATACAGTAGAACCTTGGCCACCACAGTGGGCAGTGCACACAGGGTTGACAGTCCCAGTTTCCTCGTCTAGCATATCACGTCTAAACCACAACTCCACCTGCCCACATCACGTTGTCCTCCGCCATTGCGTTTGCTGGCAGAAGTACAATAGTGTATACGTCAGTACAGTGTACAGTCGTGCCCAGCTTCTAAGAACTCCCCAACGGCGTTTATTTATTCAGAAGTTGCGGCGAGCTTATCAACTACCCGTGTCTCCCGCGCACCAGCGTCTTCATTCTCCTGCGTTTAACGCAGACTGGGGGCTCTTTTCGCCGCGTCTCCCCGCGCGGCGATAGCCAGTTACGAAAGCTACCAGCGAGGAGGCAATTTCAGCCAGTTTTTTGGGTAACTCGTACCCCCTTGTATGCGGGCGCCAACCCCGCTATATGTATCTGGTTATCCGGCGTGCACGATATCCATTTCGTGCGGATGCCCTGTGGCGGATTCCAGGCACGGAAGCCGCTAGCATCCCGCGGGAGAATCGGGGAAACGCGAAACGTCAAACGCGTTCACCCACCACCACCCTCTGTGTTCCTCTCCCCCCCCCCCTCCCCCCTCCCCTCCCCCTCCCTTGTCGCCTGGCTGTGTCTGCTCTCTGCCTCCTCCTTTTTCCTTCTTACATTCTTACCTCACCGTATTCTCTCTGCCCCGGTGGCTCTTCGGCTGGTATGCCACCTACGACCAGCCCAACACCCACCGACGGGCGGCGGTGGCGGTGGTTCCGGGGGGTGAGAGCGATCCCGCGGGAATATCGGGAGCCATCGAAGCGAACCAGCGGGGTCAGGCACACGGGCGAGAGGCTGGGGTGAGCAATGCTGCTGTGCCCAGTACTCTGGTACCGTCGTCGGAATCGATATTTTTCTCTGCCTGGGGACCCTAGAGCGCGATCCACGTCGAGGGATGAAATAAATTAAACGAGCGAAACTGCGTGGACGTGGGCCGGTGTAATTCCGGGGGAGAGTTTTGACGCTGCCGTGTGCACGGAGAGTGGACACGGGTTTCCAGCGATAACAACGATTGATAACTTTTAGTGGCAGCTAAATGGGAAAACCTGCGACGGGTGGGCTTGCGAATTTATTGTGAATTAATTTATTATTCTCGTGAATAAGGGAAAGGATTAGTTCGTATTTAATAAGGGTGGCGGGCTTAAGGGGGAACACCGCTGTGACGGCCGGAAAAGTAAGTCGTTTCTAAGAATTTTATTCAGGAATGGTTTAAAGTTTTCATAGAAAAATTTTATTACCTACCTTTAGGACGCTGTCTTAAGGGACTATGTAAAATAATAAATAGAAAAGCATCCATAAATTTTAATATATTAATTAATCTTCTTGACTCCCGCACGCGAGCTGGTCGAATGTGTAACTATGGAACAGCTGGTCCGAAATCAAATTTCGTGTAGTTTGCGTTGTACTATAATGTGTAAGAGATCTTAAAAGTATAAATGAATAAAACGCGAGTATATCTTTTCTAAACATTTCTAAACGATATACTCGTGTTTTATTCATTTATACTATTAAGATATCTTACAAATAAAAAGAAGAATACATATTTTTGTTATAGAATGTATAAACGACGTACTAATTCTGAGTATTACTTCAAACATTCCTTAATATGCAGGCAAAACGCCAGATAGTATAAACTTATAGTTTTTGTTAAATAAATTCCCGAAGATGGCGTTGAAAAACAGGTAGTTACACAAGAGTACTAGACTAGAATACCTCCTTAAGGGGACTAGGCAGTCAGAAACTCGATTTTCTTTTTGTTGCATTTTTCGAAAGTACCACCCTTCCCGAATAAAATGCCGTTTGGTTTATGTTAAAATTCGCAAAATTGAGGATTTTACAGCCGAAAAGGTCGAGCGCGCCTAAACTACATAGATTCCTCTTTCGAAACTTTAAGCGCGTTTTTCTCGGTTTGTCAAAAAAAAAAAATAGAATGGCTCTTTTCCCTGGCAAAAAAAGACGTTTCTTTAAAATTTGCCGTTTTGCATTTTTTTTCTTTTTCTAAAGGTTCAGGGCAGAATAGGGGCCAGGGCAAAGTATAAATTTCAGAAGATGTTTCACAATTAAATTTCTTACGGTCAAAATCACTGCAAAATTACAGCGGCTCCAAAAAAAACGCCTACATATCAGACGACTGTAGCGCTGTCATACATATGTATATAATATTCAAATCATTTCTTTTTTACTGTTTATAGTATTAATAAACATTACCCAAACGTACTAGTCACAATTTGTGTTCATCTCCTTCTAATTAATTCTCAACAAATACCTGATTTTCGAGCGATCTGACTGCCTAGTCCCCTCAAGTTCCGTGTTTCAGGCAGTTATTTCGGGATTTGGAAAAGTCTATATATGCAGCTACATGTGTGTCAGCTCGTAATTTCGTTGCTCCCAAGTAGCGCCGATATCAAACCCATTACCTCCATTGTTACAACATAATACTGCCCCCCGTCATTGCCTCTATTATCATTGTCATTATGCCCGTTTCACTCTAACTAGCCGCTGCGCAAACCACTCGATTATCCAGTGCGTGTCGAGGGTGAATTTGTCAGTCGAACAATGCATCATTCGCCGCATTTGGCAAACAAATGCCGATACAATAGTCTAAGCGCGAACAGCGTCGGAAACGGTGACACGATCGCCCGTCGTTTTCCTCGAGATTTTCTGTCCGAGTTATCACTTTCAAATCGAACCATTCGTAAGTCGATTACCCTCCGACCACGATAGAAGAGGACAAGTCGCCGTGAACGAGCTCGGTCGACGATTGAATCCACAAGGATTGGACCCGACTGAAAATTCTGGCAGCTGATGAAACAGTACTTCAATTACATATATCGTTCTTCTTTTTCCTTTTAAACGAACAGTGCTATTTCGGAGGATGAGGGGAAATGAAGCGCTCCATGTATAAATCAATTAACTCACCGTATCCATTGCCTCTTTTCCGCTGCCAGGCATCATCGTGCTTTCAATGCTTAAGGTCGTCAGTGGGCATCTATGAATTTTTTACGACTTGTGCAAGCAGCGCGCTGGGAAAATGGGAAAATCGGACGGTGCACTTTCCTTCGCTGGATTATTGGGGCAGTTAATGATATTATACATGTAAATATTGCCCGACGGCGGTTGCGCGTGGCACAATTTAATCCTCCGGCCAGGAGATGTAACATTAAGCGCCGGAATTATGCGGTAATTTGTTACCGAGATATCAGATACGTGGTAACGCGATATTTCGCACAGCCCTGCGCTTTTCGCCGGCGGGAATACTGTTACCACGCCGAGTTTCTTTGCGAAATATCGAATAATCTGGGACACGAGATATTCAAAGAGGATCCTTGTCACTTTTGTACGCGATTTGTATCCGAACGCGCCGCGACGCTGGATCTCTTTCCCTCTCGGGGTTGTTGAATAATAACGATATCAGGTGACGGAACACTTTACGCATTCAGCGAAAGCTTTGTAACGGTTATATTGTAAATCCCGCGGCATTAAAAGAATAGCTCTAGTGACATTTACTTGGCCTCTCCGTCCGCGTTACGTACCTCCTGCGAGCTCCACTGTTTTGTATAAATTAGGGCTGGGACTATTTGTCGAATTTTTCGGTATTCGAATATTCGAATACTTCGGTTGCTCAATTATTTGGCGAATTAATTTGAATATCCAAGTATTCGAATACTATTCGAATATTTAAGTATTCGAATACTAATCGAATATTTAAGTATTCGAACACTATTCGAAAATTCAAGTATTCGAATACTATTCGAATATTTAAGTATTCGAATACTGATGTATTCGCATAGTATGGTGTGAATTATAAATCAAGTTCTTTAGGTTCATTTGTCAGGGTGAAATCTTGTAAGCTAATTTTGATCCACTTCACACCTTACCATTCGAATACTCAAATATTCGAATAGTATTCGAATACTCAAATATTCGAATAGTATTCGAATACTAAAATATTCGAAGTTTAATCGTAGCATTCGAATACTTGTAAAATATTCGAATTTTAAATTATTCGATTACTCCCAGCCCTAGTATAAATAACTTCTTCGAATTTCGTCGAGGAGTAGGGGAGAGGCGCTATAAAAGGGACAGATCTTAAAATGGGACAAATAGAATTGGCAAAATTCTAAACGCATTACACACGCAAGTTATTTTCCTGTTTATGACAACACTAGTGCCCAGTCATTTGACGTAAACTTCACTGCGGTCTCACTTGCAACAGAGTAATAATCCGCGGTTAATGTTTTTCGGCAGTAAAAGTAAAATTTTCGTTGATTTTTTGTGTCGTTTTCTGAGATCAAGATATATACAAAGTGTTAAAGTGGTATATCATTAAAATAGCATGTATTCAACTGAAAGGAAAATACTTTCCTATTTTAATACAATTGATCTCATTTTTGCTCAAGTAGAATTTAATTCTAAACTATTTTATTATTAAAGTGTTTTATAGATATGTGTATATGTACTTATATTTACCATTGGTGGGTATACCTATGTTGAACTTAGTTTTTAAGACATCAATTTTATAAAAAATATTACTTTATAACTAAAAAAGCTGCTAAAGCTATGATTAATGTCACACTCTATGAAGCTAGTAAAAAAAATTAATGATTTATAGTACAAAGAGTTAATTTTTTCATAGATTCTATTATTTTGTATCATTAGGATTTACAATGATAATTGTAATACTTACTAAGTTTATTTTTATTAACGTATCCCCCTCATGACTTATAATGTCCCATTGAAAACCACCTACTCGTAAAAGGGACATTTCGCATTTATTTGAAAATCGAAGATTTTGTTATTTTCTATAATAATTTATGAATTTGTCATATACTTTTATTGAAGGGAAATAAACACGCTTTCTACTGATGTACTTGCTTTTTAAATACCTATAATGACATTGTCTGAAATAGACGCTAAACAAAAGTGTCCCTTTTATAGCACCTCTCCCCTACCTACTGTCCGAAATTGCACGAAAAGAATTTGAAGCAGAATTGAAATTTAGATTTGTTGGGTAACTTGTGTCCAACCGCTTCCCTCATTTTAATTCAGATATTTAACGCGCAACAATTCCGTACAATTTTCACCATTCCATCATCGCCGTCCGCACATTTCCCGCCTGGCTGTTTGAATTTCATAGAAGTTATTCGTTCACGTCGTACTTTCCCCCGGCTCGTTCCGTGGCACAGCTTTTTCCGCCAGTTCATCGGTGTTCCAATAGCGCATTCGGTTCCATACGAATTTCGAAACTCTTTTTACCTATCTTCATTTTCCTGGGTCCTCCTCCAGCGGGGATTAGTCAGATTCTTCCCGCGATTGTCTTCCTTTTAAGCTTTCGATCCACTCGTCGACCTTAATTTTTCGTTTCCCCTCCCGTCATTTACCGTCCACTTCCTTCGAATCGGATGCACTTCCCTTCTCCACATTTATTTTTCATTTCTTGTCCCTTCGCAACATCCTTCAGGCTTTACGTGCACACCCTTCGCGTGCCACGAATGGCCCTCGTCTACGTGACGCTTTTACACCGGGGCGTTCCATCCGCGACTGATCACCACAACAATCTTCCAGTTCCATAAAACATTCCCTCCTTTGTCTCCAATGTATTTTTTATTCCCAGCTGCGTTCCTTATTCATTTTTCTTCCCTTAGTTCCTCGGCGCAGTCTCGCTTGCCCGCCGTAATTTTAATGCTGGAATACCATTAACCTGCGTCCTTTCGCTAAGTAGCTTTTTTTGCACCTTTACACCTTGTCTCCGTAGACTGGCTGTAGTTCAGACTTTCAGTGGACTCGGGCGTCGATCTTCCACTATTCCCGCTTTCTCTAGTGTTGACTTTTACCTTAGCTGTCTCCCGGTGTGCAGTTGTAAGTGCTGAACTCTGGGCTTCACCTGAAGCTTCTCTTCCAATGGTTCGTATCTTGAACGGTGATGAAAAACGAAGAACGATCTCTTTATGGTGTGGACATTATCGTAAAGTGCCTTTAACACTTTGACGGCCGTTGTTGAATATAGCAGGTAGGTACTGGAAATATTTATTACATCACTCTCAAATTTAATACTCACAATTTTTGTAGCAATATGAGGGATAAAGTGATTCAAGTGAGCTACACATTTTTGCGTTATATAAGATTTACTGTAATATTTTGACTGTATTAATAATAAGGAGGTATAAGTGACTAGCAAAATACCCTGGCGTTTCGCTTCGGGCTTAAGAGATATTAAGGACTCTATGAAAACACTTTTTACCCCTTTTCACCATCCCCTTAGGGGTTGATTAGGGCGAAATCCTGAAATTGGTTTTTGGGCATTTGTATGGGTAACCTTTCGAAGTGAAGGTCAAGTTGATATTTAATGGGACTTAAGGGGGTATACCCGTTTGAACCCTCGGAAAATGTGTACATTTTGTGGATTTTTTTACAAATCAACGGCTTGATGAATATTTCCCGTTTTTTATTATCTTTACGTAGTATTGTGAAGTATTTAAAAAAAAAAAGTTTCAGTTAAAAAACTATTGTTTTTCGGAAGTTATGGATACATATCCGAAAGTCTCTCGATTTTAGACGGCTAAACGGCGGCCCTGAAAAAATCTGTATGTCGTGTCTGAAATCAAAAACAGTAAGTTTTCTTATAAAATATGTTAATAGCTATCGTCCTACGGGGCCGATTTTGAAAATTTTGAAAAATAAAGAAATGGTGAGATATCAAAGGTAAAGCTAGATTTTTCTAAGAGAAAAGTCCACCTTTTTTCTTTATAAATAATAAACGGGGAATCAGAATAAAAAAAACACTCGTAAGACGATGTGGAATCTTATTACGATTCTGCATGCAAAATTGGAAGTGAATTGGTTAAACGTAGCGCGAGATTTTAGGGCCACCATAATGAAAAATATAGTTCCGCTGCGGTCGGTCGAGTCGCCGCGCCTCGCCGCCCCGTGCTACCTCCCACACAGCACACTTGTGCCTAGCGCTCCCGACTAGTAACCATGAGGTCGTCAGTTCGCATCTCACTGTTGGCATTATTTTTTTTTTTTTATTCATTTGAATACCTATTGCCTCAAAGTTACTGTGCGAAGTTGCCTCAAAGTTGCCGTGCAAAGTTGCCTCAAAGTTGCCGTGCAACTTTGCAGCAGGCGGACATAGAATTATTGCTGCATAGTTGCGGCATCCTTGCGTGGCTCGTTGCCATCTTGCGCCGCAACTATCCTGCAAAGATGCTGCAACGAGAGTGTGCTGTATGGGCTGTGTCGTTCCACTCAAATGCCTATAACTTTGTTAATTTTCCGAAATTTTACATCAGACTTGTTTTATACTATTTCTAAAACATCAATCTATGAATATTTTCCATATTTTATATTTTATATTTATATTTTTATATTTTATATTTATATTTTTATATTTTATATTTATATTTTTATATTTTATATTTATATTTTATATTTTTTATATTTATATTTTTTCATATTTTCCATATTTGTAAAACAGGCGACCGTAATGAAAAACGTAGTTCCGCCGCCCCGTGCTACTTGGGTGGTTCCACTCAAACGCCTATAACTTTGTCAATCTTCCGAATATTAACATCGGACTGGATTTATAATATTCCTAAAACATCAATCTATGAAAATATGTAAAAAAAAAAATCCGATTTTTGACACATTTAAACGGTTATACCCCCTTAAGAGATTTAGAGGAATCCGTGAAAACACATTTCACCCGCTTAGGGGTTGGTTAGGGCAAAATCCTAAAATTGGTTTTTACGCATTTGTGTGGGCGATCTTTGCGAATAACAACCCAAGTTGATATCTAATTGGACCTAAGAGATATTCAGGAGTCGGACAAAAAATACATTTGAACCTTTTTCACCCCCTTGGAGTCGGAATCTCTAAAAATACTTCCTTAGTGGATGCCTACGTCATGACAACAATGTACCTTCCCAATTTCACGTTTCTAGATTAAACGGTTTAAGCTGGGTGTTGGTGAGTCAGTCAGTCAGTCAGGATTTCTTCTTTTATATATATAGATAGATAACGTGTTTATTACAGTGATGCACTAAATATTAAAAAATCAATTATACTTCATAATTATCATCGACAAAACTATACCATGCAAAGACTTATATCCTATTTCTAATGTGTGACGTGCTCTGGTAAAAAATTGCTAACGTGCAAAAACGAATGCTGGAGAAAAACGCGTTTAGATTTGGTCCACTTTCATTATTAATAAATGATATTAATTGTAAATTATGAAGTGAATAATTATTATATTATATAGACCATGAAAAAGAGAAAACCAATTTTTTCGCACCTCAACCCTCCGTGGTCAAACCTTCTTATAATCACAAATTGGTCACGTGGGGTTCACAGAACGTCATCGTCATTTTTGAGATACCATATTTCGTATTTTTCAATCCTTTAACTGTTGAGTGATAACTGTACATTCGTAATACTCATACAATCATGCTCCAATAGTCTTTTTCTAGAAATATAAATTTTGATATGACGAAATTCGTAGTTCAAGAGGAGCCATTTTTCAAGGCTCCGGAAAAAACCGATATTTTTTAACGACGAATCCTCTTTGGAAGTCGTAAAGTTGCGGCAGTTGAACACGAAAATTGCTCTTGGGGTGCGGTACACCCCGCGTGACCACGAAGAGTTAATCCCCTTTTACCAGAGCCCGTCACATACGCTTCCAAAAACCAAAAAAATAGTTGAAAAATTGTAAAACGACCGACAGTGGACGTAAGTTCGGCCCAAAAACGCGCGGCCATCAAAGTGTGAACAGCAAACTGGAAGAGCCCTCCAGAACAGGGACAAGACAGCAGGGACTTCTTTCTGCGAAACTACCCCTCCGACCAATTTCATCTTCCTGCAACCCGAGTATAGAAATATCCTCTTGATCTCGCGTGTAAAATCCGCCACGTAACACGTTCTCCCTCATTTATCCACCGCCGCACGCTCCCTCGCCCCTTCGCCCCCGTTTCTCTCGCCTGTCCGCGCTCGCTGATCTCCACCGTCTTCCAGGCCCATAAAACGTTGGCCGCGGGTCGCCTGGAATCGTGAATCATGTCCCTGGAGGGAAGGGTACGGGGGGGGGGGGGAAGAGCGGGACAGAACGGTGGAGGACGGAGAAACAGGGCGGCTAGTTCACGGGAGGAAAATATTAGCGATAAATTATTGCGCTGCATCGAGCCCCAGTAAGTTATTGCTAGTCCTGCACCGGCAATAACCGTGCTGCGCCCGTTGATATAGACGTAATATTCTCAGCACGGTGTACCATTGGCGTCCTACGTGTCGTGCCCCGTGATATCGAATAGATTTTTGTAATTAAACCCCGCCCCCCCGCGCGCGGACCGCTTTAATGGCCCGCGCCGGTTCCTATTCGTTTTCCCGAGCCCCTGCCAATTGGCAATAATTGCGCGCCACGTTTGAATTTATCACCGGCCCGCGATCTTAGTAGCGGCGCGGTAGTTTACGAGCCAGCGGAGCTCGTTCCTAATCAGTCGCAGTGGAAGATCGCGATGGCAAATATTATTTATCGACTAATTGTAAGTAAACGTATCTCCGTGTACCTTGGGAGGGCAGGCGCTAGCAGTTGGAGCTCGCAGGCGCTCGAATCGAAGCGCGCCAGCGTTTTGTCGCAATTTTGGAACACGACTCGGTACACTAATTAAAGTTGGAACAGCGAAGTATCAAGTCTGAAATGTATTAGTTGGATTGCAATGTACGCGTGCAGATGGAATGTGAGTGTGTACACTGTGACTCCGCTTCGCGCGTGCTTGCTGGGGAATGAGCCGTGGTAGTTCTGAGACACTAGAATTAAATTTGTTGTACAACGCGGGGTGGCAGTAAATGAAATTCACGTGTTAAATTAAATTTTCTCTGACCAATCACCTCCCCTAATTTGTATACATCGAGGGACCACGAAGCTGGGTCTTTCTCAGAGAATGTGAAAAATAATTTTGAAACTTTTGGAGGGGACACCGCCTAGAATTGTGCGATTGGAAGAAAAAATATTGTGTGCAAAATTTGAAATCGATTGGAGAACGGGAAACCATCGAGTTTGAAAATGTTTTATTTTTGTAACTCGTTTTTCTCCATTTTAGTATATCGTTAATATACGTGTTTATATATATGGTTGGATTTGTCTTTATACGGTCGAAAAGAATATAGAAACAAAATATAAGACCACTGCAGAAAAAAAAATCGTGACCTTGAAATCTCAAAAATTAACCTTCAAACAGAAACTTTTTTGTTGGTATTATATTTACGGTGCCAAACGGTATAAGTTTCATCTAAAAAAAAATTTCATATAATTATAAATAACAGGGAAAAGGACACCCGAAATGCACCAATTTTTGCAGATATCTTTCAATTTATTTTAAAAACTAAGGGTCTAGAAGAAAATCTGACTACTCCACGCGATGCAGCAGAAATTTTTACGCCGGAAAACATCATATCTGCAAAAATTTATGCATTCGGATGTCCTTTTCCCTTTGATCGTTGTTTAAATATTTTTAAATGTTAATAATCCAACAATAACTTATATCATTGTAACAGAATTACTATTATTGTTTGAACACAAATAATCTTCAAAGTTGAAAATTTGCATTTTTTTTCAAAATCGAATTTTGCGAAACTTGAGGATGAGAGCGAAAAACGGTATGCGAATTCGTATTCAGGGCACAAAAATCTATAAGAAACGGCTATTGAATGCTACAAGTCCAGATGGCTGTTGAATAGTTTCACAATTAAACTCTTGCATGAGTTTGACTGTTCGTTCGGCCAAATCATTTGCTGCTAAATTATTTACTATATTTAATCCAATATTATAATTGGCATAATTTTCCCATTTTAGAGGACCCATACTTATAAAATCTGTTGGAACAGTGTAATCTTAATGAAAGTGTCAGTTACTACATTAAGATTTTGAAATCTGTTATTTATAAATATATGAAAAAATTTCTTAGACAAAAGTTGTACTGTTTGACAAGGTAAAAATAATGCCTACCAAAAAAATTCTTTCTGAAGGTCAATTTTTGAGATTTCAAGGTCATGATTTTTTTTTCTCAAGTAATCTTACACATTGATTCTATATTGTTACAAAGCGTAAAAAGACAAATTCAACGATACATAAATATTTATATCAACGATATACTACAATGGAGAAAAACGAGATACAAAAATAAAACATATTCAAATTCGATGCGGCACGGTTTCCCGTTGCCCGATCAACTTCTAATTTTGCACAGAGTATTTTTTCTCCCAATGTCGCAATCCTGGGGGGTTTCGCGAAAAAATTTGAAACACGAGAAATAAGGTTCCCCCTAGCATTTATTTACGCAGCGCAGATAGCTAATGTTCGGGCGTATATCATTGAAAATAGGTCAGGGAGAAATTGGAAATGGAACGGCAGGGAAATCGAGGCGGAAAGTAACATGGCGTCGAGGAGGAAAATAGGCAAGCACACGCGGTGCATTCGATTTCCACCGACGAAATTTAATAATCCCCGGGAAGCATCATCGACGATCGCGTCAGGGATGATAGACGAGTAGATTGACGTAGGATCGAGCTGGGGGGTCGCGTATTTTCCACCGCAACGCAAGAAACCAAAATCGCACCCTTAACGCACACGAACCGAAATTCCATCTCGTATCCATCTCCCCCCCCCCCCTCCCGCGGCCCCGCCGGCAATTACTTTTTTCCCCTCGCGTTTCCACGAATCCTCATGCTCGACCTCGCCCCGTTGACCGTCGCATCTCTTCCTCGCCCGGGTGCAAACTTCGAGGAAATGTTGCATTTTGTGCTCAAGTTCGGTCGAGTCGAAAGTTGGACGTGCATGCCCCTTTTCGGGGGTTTCCAAAAATACGCCAGTCTCCCCAGCGACGGGGATTGAAGGAAGAGGGCGAAAGTGTTCAGTGATGCGCGACCTATCGTAATCGTTCCACTCATGACGATCTCCTTCGTCAGCTACTCGCCGAATTACCCTCGAGCAACACCCCTGCACTCAACTCAGCTTCTTAAATTGCCTGGCCGGCGGAGGGAGGAGAAGACACGACCCCTGCATATTTTAATTTTATTGCGGAATCTTAATCCATCTTTCTTCCGCAACCCCCTACCCCGAGTTGCCTCTCACGAACGGCTCATTCATCAATGTCTGGCCGCTTTATTCGATACCGACGTTCGACTTTTCTCATCTTCCTCCTCTTCTCCTGTCCAGTGTCGCGGGATTTGCTCGATATCACGGGAACAAGACGATCGCAAGCGGACACGGAGGAATATTATTCCTCAGCCCCTAGAGACTGTCAGGGGAGAATATATTTATAATTAAATGTGCGACAGTGATGGCAACGGCGTGTCCCAATGCATGTGTTCAAAAGGTGCAGGTTGCTGACAGTACAGTATTTCGATACCAATGAAAGTGGTTTCTTACTGAAAATAAGACCTGTTCTTTATGCTGCCTCGGAGCGGAAGTTTTGCCCCACGCTGCCATTCCGCTTTTACGTGATCGCCCGTGGAGCAGACGACTCCAAAAAACATTAAAAATGGAGAACCATTTCGCTGGGTATGTACAATACATACGTATGAAAGGAGGAAGCGAGTTGTCTCACCGAAAGGGATGGTTACACGAAAGTTTACGATCGAGACAGACGACGAGGAAATTTGTTCCTTTTTTCTGTTCTTTTGGTTTTTATAAATATCCTTCTTTTGACTCGATTTCTGCAGGATTTATCGTGATTAATATAGGAGCGCATGCCCCCCATTTACATAGATTTTTTATTTTTTGACAATCAAATTTCCAGAGAAAATTAATTTCTCTAACACAGTTTGACAGCCATCTCGACTTATAACATTCAATAGCTGTTTCTTATAGGTTTTCTTGCGCTGACAACGAATCCGCAAACCGTTTGCCACCATCACCCTCTGTTTTTGAGAATTTCGATTTTGAAAAAAAAACTGCAAATTTTCAAGTTTGAACATATATTTTTATAATCATTTGGTTGCGTATTCCGTCAAATTATTCTATGAACCATCCCGAATACAACGATATAAGTCATTAGTGCATTATGAACATTTAAATATGTTTAAACAATGATAAAAGGGAAAAGAACACCCGAAATGCACTCATTTTTGAAGATATCTTTAAATTTATTTCCGAAACGTAGGGTCTTGGAGAAAATCTGACTACTCCACGCGATGCAGCAGACATTTTTCCTTCGGAAAGCATCAACAGAAGTGGTAAGTCACGTTTTGTTTTCAATACAGAAGCGAAATAGTTTGGCAAAACGTGCGTCGTCGACAGTGGTAGTCAACAGCGGCACGCGATCCAATGCCGCTCAGCGTAACACTATCGCTTAACGCGCGTGACTACCGCTGTCCAGCCGCACATTTTGCCAAACTATTTCGCTTCTGTATTGAAAACAAAACGCGACTTTCCACTTCTGTTGATGCTTTCCAACGGAAAAATATCTGCTGCATCGCGTGGAGTACTCAGATTTTCTCCTAGACCCTTAGTTTTGGAAATAAATTGAAAGATCTGCAAAAATTGGTGCATTTCGGGTGTCTTTTTTCCTTTTATCGTTATTTAAACATATTTAAATGGTCATTATGCACAAATAACTTATATCATTATATTCGGGAAGGTTCATAGAATAATTAGAGGGAACAAGCAACCGAGTAACTATTATTGTTTCGACACAAAAGGTGTTCAAAGTTGAAAATTCAAAGTTGAAATTTTCAAAATCGAATTTCTCAAAAATTGAGGGTGATGGCGACAAACTGTGAAATTGTTTTCCTGTAAATTTGCAATATTATAGCATGTCCCTGTTTTTCATTGAACCCTTCAGTTTCAAAACGTGTATAAGTTGGCGAGCGAGATAAAGTGTACCCGCTATAAATCGCACGCAACTGCATAGGGGTAGCTGTGAAGAACGGATTTGCAGTTTCCCGTGTCGAAAATAAGTGATATCCGTGCTCAAACTAGATTCCCGCCCGCGCACGCGCCCGTCGGGGATAATATAAGTATTCCAGTGGTATCGATATCCGCGAGAATTGATTTCAGAGGAAATGTGTGCAATCACTTCTCTGCTATCGATATCTTCGCGGGGATGTATGTATGCACGTCGAACTATTGTAAATTCTGAAGAGATTTGATTTGTAGCCACCTACAGTATGCCACGAAACTCCGAGCTGAATACCGTCATTCTCTAAAAACACACGACGACAGTATACGTATCGAATAACTTTCCACTATTAAAATTACTGGGCAATCGCTTTTCAAGCTTTTCAGAACGAGAGTTTCATTAACAAACGAATGAGACACACTCTGCACATTCCACGCAACCCCCCCCTTTAGTTTCTATGAATACACAATCGGAGTTCCCCAGATGACACAGTTCAGAAACTTGCCGCGATTTCGCGGTAAATGGGATCTGTTTGAAATCACGAGTCCTGTGTTTGTTCAAAGTAAAAGCTGCATGGATCCAAATTACGCCCTCTGGTAAACAGGCTGCTTATTTTTTCAGGAGGTCGTGGAACGATTTACCGTGCAACTCGCACACTTTTCTCCTCAAAGCACCACTATACTATACTTAGCACCATGTTGCTTCGCGGAGCTGAATGGTCCTCGAGTGACAGTGATAATTGAAATGAATATACCGGGGTAAAGGAATTTTAAGAAATAGAAAACTCCTGCGAGCATCTGCTAGGCTGACCTGTCAGCTGGGACACTCATCTTTCTCGCGCGGAATTCTTTTAACCTTCATTGTCTGCTAGGTGTCTCCAGAGGAAGGGTGCGACCTGTGTCGAAAAAAGGTTAGGGGTTGGGGACGGGGGAGCCGAGGATATTACGGTAGCCGGTCTATCTTTCAGCTCGATTTCTTCCGATATTCCTCTGTCTCGTGGATGCCCGGCTCTGAATGGGCATGAAAATTATTATACCCCCAGGCGGGGGGCATTCTACCGCCTCGATTATTTATTGACACCCGATAGATAAAGTGCCGAACTCCCTTCGAATTTCTATGAATTCCCGAATCTTTTCATGGGCCAAAACGGTATTTATGCGCCCCTTTCATTCGTAGTCGAAAGCAAAAGCGCGGTGGCAAGGAGCCTCCGAGCACATTCCGACGGACGATCCACCTGTAAAGCAGCGGGTGTTAAGGTCTGGGCAGTTCTCTGACGGTTCAGAGCCGTCAGTGTCAAGTGTCTCTTTGTTTCAGTGTCAATAACTCAGAGAGTTGTATGATGTGAAGAAATCAATGGCATTGAACCGTCATGGAACTGATATGTGTGCACTGCTTAGGGTGTGTCAATTTTTTCAATGTTTCAATTTTAAAAACGACCAGTGGAAAGACGGTACCATTTCAGGTTTAAAATTAACCACTTGCTTTAAATTTTGTGCAATACATTATTTATCTAGTTGGAATTTTATTTGAAATTATAGAAAATTACTAAAATTATTAAAAAAATTAATAATTCAGTTTATGAATCGCAACAGGAGCAAACAAGATATCGCTTCTTTGGTGGACTTTGTTAAATAGCATTAAATTTATTACATAGATGACATGTGGCTAGATCTGTTGCTAAAGTTACATATATTTTCATTTTGTAATAAATTCCCATTTCCATACATTTTCGTGTGAATGTAATAAATACTAATTTCCACATATTTTTATTTTCATTTTCATGCTTTTATGTAAGTAAGACTCACTTTAAACAGTATATGAATATGTAGTTTGTAGTTAAATTTGATGTAATTTTCACTTTTTTCAACTGTGATTTGAAGTAGCTAAACCTCACGAATCAATTTTCTGTCAATTACTATTTCCAAATTTTTTAAATTTACCCATAAAATTGACACACCTTAGTGTGCACAGACCTTAAAGACTCACTCTACTTTAATTGGCCGAAAAATTGATCCACTTTTAAAGATTTTTTTTCAGAAAACACAACATATAAAAAAATAATTTTTCTTTTGAATTTATTCACCTACTCTTATATTATACAAAAAAAAAGAAATAAAAAGAATTTCTCTTCTTTGTGGTGCCACATTTAAGGCTATGAAAACCGTTAAAACAAATTTAAAAAAATTTTTTTTGCACAATATACAAGTAGCCTAATAAATACCAAAAAGATTGATTTCGTTATATATTGTATTTACTCAGAAAAAATCTTTAAAAATAGCTTCATTTTTCGGTCAATGAAAGTAGAATGACCCTTTAAAGTTTAACAGCTCGGAAAATAGGGTTATTTTTACGATTTTTTTTCCATATAAAAAATCGTTATATTTAAAAATCAAGACATACACCTTTTTGTGTATAAATTAAACAGTATTCTCTTCAAAAAGAAATTTGATATCTTAAGAAATGATGCCATAGTAGCCCCTTCTCCCAATGCTTCAAAGTCTGTACATTGATCGGTGATAATTGAAATGAGAGCACTGATAAAAGAACACCTGGTATCCTTACTATTACGAGGATTACTTGCCCCCCGGAATACTGGCCATTTTTAATCGCCAGTGGCAATGAAGTTCGATCATTAGACATAGTTCTTAAGAGTAGCCCGCTTGAACAGTAACAACATAGCCGAAGTAATTCCGCGGGTTGTCGTGTTCTGCTGTTACGTTGTAATCTCGCGTGGCTTTAATTAAGTGCACCGATTCCAGAGGAACACGTTTCGAAATCAGAACTCGGGTTTTAACTAATTAGAGGAAAGCGCTAAATTCTCAGCTTCCCGTTTGAAGTTCAGGCACTGCAGACATGCCGTTCTTAACCGACGCGCCGAAAATCGCCTATAAATAATAAACACTTTAACATTTCGTTTCTCAGAGTGAAACTTGGGCGGCTCGTTGGTAACGCGAACGCAATTATTTGAAACGAGACGATGTATCCATTACGGAGTCTGATGGAGGGGGGGGGGGGGGGGGGATGGGGCACGTGTAATGTCTGATATAATTTTGTAGAGCCGTTAAGAAGTTTGGAAAAGTGCAGGAACCGTTAAGAAAATGGGAAGATAACTATATCCAATGAGTGCAGCGGCGCTTTCGCGGAAAAAGGGACGAGGGCTTAAGACCGTGCCCGCGTGGGTTCGCGACGGCGATATCGTTAACATAATTTAAATGTAAGCTCCCAGAACCATAATACGGCGATAATAAAAGCGATAGTATTATCGCCTTAACATCGACGGTAATATCGCTAAAAATTCTGTCGGACTGTATCGAATGCAAATTCGGAAACCTCTCGTCCCTTCTCCCCACAAATTCTGCTCCACAATCAACCGTCTTCACATTCAACGTGCGGCACAAGTCGCGACAAACGATGCTCGTTAACCAAGAACGTGTCACTCCGTTGCGATTTCCATACAGATCCCCGGATTGTCATACCAATTGGCAATCACCCCAGCCCATTCAAAGCTGCTCTAAATTATACCACGACACGTATGTACTTCAGAAATCTAGCGAATTATCAAAACCTACTTAGCAGCTAGCTAATCCGTACAAATCTAAAAAATCTCTTCGAAGCTCGCGGAGCATTACGGGCCACCCGAATCCTCGGTGACAAGGATGATCCCCGAAATAATGGATTACCGAGGCTGCGAGTCGCGAATAAAAGCGCCGCTCCCGTTTCCGATCGAGAAGCGAGCGGGTTACTTGGAAATTGATAGATCACCCGTTAGCGGGCGCATCCGCCCGCTGCAAATAGTCGAGGGAGGGGCGAGGGTGCATCGGGGTGGATTCTGGCACAGCTAGCCAGGCGTTAGGCACGCGGAGGAAGAGGTATAAGGTGGTTCCTTCAACTACGAAGAAGCGCAGTGGAGCGTGCAGCCGATAAGGGCCATCTCCGACGTCCCCTTTCTGCGCCAGCGGACGGACGCTCCGCGCATCCTTGGAGGGTTGCGATCCTCAGGGGCAGCCGGGCGATCCTCGCCGAGCCATGGAGGGACCCATCCGCAATTTATACCGATATTTAGGCCGACGACCGATGGAATTAATCCCCCGTGGACGACATTCAGCCTTTCCACGGGATCTTCCCTCCTCTTCCACAATCTCGCCCTTCACTCAACTTACCCGACTCCCTGCGGCTCGTTGAGGCCATTGCTCGCCCCTTACGGACCGTGACCCGCGCGCTCTCCGTCCAGCCCGCACCGGAATCACTCGAGGAACGTACACGGGAATGGGATCCCGCGATAAAACTCACTGGCCCGCTCTGCCGCGAGCCAGGAAATCCTGAGAGTCACAGGGTGGACAGTCGGTTCGTCTTTCAGGTCGGTTTGTTTGCGCCGCTTGGGAGAAAAATGGCAGGACCGCACGGAGCCTGTATCGTCTAGCTGGTGCTGGGGCGGTAGCGGAGGTTGGTATCGATTAAAGCTTGTCTTTTAGGAGGTCGGGCGTCTCTGGGGCTGCTTCGAGGAATTCTCAATCTCTCGGTGGATGTTTCCTTTACCAACGCGTCGGGTGTGGACATTTTCTGTGTTCCTCCTTTATTCCGGCGGCATCGCGGGTATTTTCGCGAATGAGGGGATCGCTGGAAGGTCGAAGGCTGAGATTTGTGATCCCCGATCCGGTTTAACTCGTTCCGATTAACGCGTCGACGTATTGCGGCCACCCTGGTTCGGCGTTAATTATGCAACGGGGCAGGCGCGTGGGGTTCGAATGTACAGTGCTCAAAGTTGGACGCGCCTGAAAAATTAGCCGTGTAAATAGCGCAGTAACAATAATTTACGCGGCCGGCCGGGGGTAGAAATTTTCATGCCGAGTGAAATATCGTAGCCGCGTTGTTGATTACCCATCCTGCACTCGGGTCGCGTGGCTGGGTTGTTTGGGAGCGTCGGTGCATTGAAAATTCGCGTTCACGAAAATTTAATTTCCACTCTGCTCAGGGGGACTCCCGTTAAAACAGCACTCCGCTGGTTTTTATGCGCGACGCCGGCGAGGGTATTAGTATTTTCCATTGAGATCAGGTTACGAATGGGACTTGATTAAATTTTGTAATGGAGACGCCAGCCACAGAGGAAACAAAAGGTGTTGCTGGCTCCATCGACAGTGCTATTGGGTTAATTAAATTTTTAAGGGTGTTTCTTGCAACGTTATTCCATTTGTCGAACTATCGATTATTTGAGGTTGGATCTGCGTACAGTACGGTGGACCTTATTTTTTGACCATCAGATTTTTATGGTCTCAAAGAATTGTGACACATGTTGAGAAAATGACCTGGAAAAAAATTCAGGCCGATTGGATCATGGGAAAACTATGGGCATCGAATTTGAAAATTTTTAATTTTTTAAAACGTGACATAAATATACATTATGATATATCGTTGAATTTGTACTTTTTCTGTTTGAGAATACATACACAGCATATATGATTGTTAACTATTAAAATAACTGTGACCTTGAAATGTCGAAACAGTGACCTTGAAAACTCGAAATAGTGACCTTGAAAACTCGAAAGAGTGGCCTCGAAAACTCGAAACAGTGGCCTTGAAAACTCGAAAGAGTGCCCTTGAAAACTCGAAACAGTGGCCTTGAAAACTCGAAAGAGTGACCTTGAAAATTCGAAAGAGTGACCTTGAAAAAATAATTTTTCTGCCATTATATTCGCCTCTTTATATACTACAACTTTTGTCTGAAAAGTTTTTTGATATATCCATAAACGATGGAGATATTAAACATTTTCAAAGGGGTTGAAACGGTTCCGAAAATAACTCTTTCTTAAGTAATTTACATAATAGCTATAATAACGTATTTTCAGTTTTAGGACAGCTTTTCTTCTGTATAACAAAGCGTTTTAATGAAAATCAAAACTGTTTAATATCTCCATCGTTTATGGATATATGAAAAAACTCTTCAGACAAAAGTTGTATAAAAACAATGGTATGAAACTTTTTTTCAAGGTCACTCTTTCGAGTTTTCAAGGACATAGTTGTTTTTATAGTTGACAATCGTATATACTGTGTATGTATTATTAAACCGAAAAAAATACAGATTCAACAAAATTTCATAATGTATATTTATGTCAAGTTTTAAAAAATTAATAATTTTCAAATTCAATGCCCTTCGTTTCCCGTGGTCCAATCGGCCCGAAATTGATTCCAGATCATTTTCCCAACATGTGTCATAATTCTGGGGGGGGGGGGGGGGTGAGCCCATAAAATCTCGCAAAATAATTTTTGTCAAGATTAGCTAAGTTTCGCCCTAACGTATAGTGGACGTTGAGGAATTTATGCATGTTCCAATTGGTAGAATCAGCGGAGTTGTGTTTGGTTTATAAATTATTTATTATCGTTCTGTAAAAGAGGTGGGACATTGTTAGCACAGAATGGTTCGGTTGATTCGTTTTCTGGAACGATCTTCTGGTATTGCATCTTCGGATGTTCCTCAAGAAACTTTCTATATCCATGGAATTATTCTAACTTTACCTCGCAGGCAACACTGAAAAGGGGGGAAAAGAAACTTTTTACGAAGGAAATAGGAAACTTTCTCACAGTGTAGAAGTCTTTGAAAAAGGCCTTCTGTGAAGCTATTCTTATTCTAACCAAAGACAACCATTTATCGAGCAGCCCCTCGTTGCTGAATACTAACAGTTTTCTTTAAGCCTGTTTGTTAAGGGGGAATCCTATTTTATGGGCTAAAAACATAGCAAAATTAAGGATTTTTTTTTAAAATCAGTATTTCGATTCATCTGAAATTTGAACCATATTTTTATGCATCCTTGAAGAAGTTGCAGTTTTTTTTAATTAATTTTTAATAACAAACATAGGAAACAGAAAAATGAAACAGCGTTTTACTTTGTCCATATGTAGCTTCAATTTGATGAACCAGAATACCGCTAAGTTTTATACTTCTTTTGTTACATAAGAAAATTGGCGCAAAATTGGATAGCAAAAATTAAAGTTTCAGACCTTTCACTTTGAAAACTCTCCACACTGCTCAATAATTTGTTTTGTTTTTTGCTAGTTCATCAATTTCCAGCTACACATGTATAAAATAAAACGCCGTATCATTTTTCTGTTTCAGATTACCTGGTAGATAAATATCATGTACACCAACAGACGACGAATTTTGCTTGGCGTGATGGTCAATGATGCATAACTACAATATTTATGGTTAAAAATTAATGAAAAAAAATCTGCAGCTTCTTCAAAGATGCATCAAAACACGGTCCAAATTTCAGATGAATCGAATCGCTGATTTCGTAAAAAAAAAAATCCCAAATTTTGCTATGATTTTAGCCCAAAGAATAGGATTCCCCCAAAGAATAGGATTTCTTGAAAGCTCATTAAAAAATTTCGACAATAATTTCCTGAAGACATAGAAGAAAATGTCTGCCATTATTCGTAGCATTTAATGATCCTGCACAAAGGAAGATTCCCACAATTGTTTGTTCCTTCCCACAAAATTTGCTTCCTGGAAGAAAATCGCATCGATTTATATGCAATCGTTCGATCGCGTCATTCCAAAGGAAATCTTCTTTCCAGAGACTTAACCTTCGTTTCTCTGGAACAACTTCTATCGTTTCGTGCCGTATCCCTTTCAGAGTGCAGCAGCTTAGTATCCCAAAGAATCGTCGTACCCAGCCTAATTTATAAAATTCATAGAGCTTGAAATAGATTTGAGGTTACTGGATAGTCCAATCATCTACCTTCGCCACTTTCGTGAATTGCATTCAACCAGATCCCCTATTGTTCATTTATCTGCTTCAACTGACGCTACCACTTCGGTCTCCATTGCAGAAGAACATTCTTTTCTGGTTTGTATCGAATCCCGTCGACCGAGAGTTTAAGTATCTCTTTTCCTTCGAAGGACATAATTACAATCGGATCACCATCCTTCATTTCATTCCTTTGTTCCCGGCAAGTCCTTTGCAAGGTACTCTCTCTTAACAATTTATATTCTCTCCTTAACGTTTATACCCGTGAAACAATTCATCATACTCCTCCGTGCCGTTCCTCCAATTGACTCTTCGGGTGCAAATTACTGGCAGCACCTTGGTCCACAGCTCCATCAATTACCCCGCTATCTGGGCGTGTTACGAAGCAGACTTTTATCAGGCGGAAGCATGGTCTCACAATTATTCATGCCCAACTATTGCCCACCATTTAAACGTATTCCCTAGACAGTGAATTTCTGGTCTCGTCGTTCGGGGAACGTAATTATCCCCAGTCCGGCGTAATCAGTTGCGCGAAATTCGAAGGAACATGAATAATGTCGAAGCTCGGGGACTTTTTTCCGCGCAACCTGTTTGCAACATTTAATTACTGCAAAAAGTCCAGTGCGCCGTGGTAAACAGTATCACCTGAAACATTGTTCTCGAAGCAGAAAACGGCTCGGGCCGAGTTGCCTGGCGGTTCTTCAGCGCCGTTGAACGCTGCTAATTAGACAGGACACGTGCCCTCCGATTTTCCCCCCGTCCCTCCTACACGGCGGGGAACCTTTCGAGTGTCGCACGGCCGACGAGCTCTCGGGAAACGGGGCGAGTTGGGAATTGACTTCGACTGGGAAACTTCGTCGGCGGGATGGCATTTGTTGCTGCTGCTCCATCGGAATCACCATAACCAACTGCGCCACAACTACTGGCATGGCCCTCGAGCGCGTTTGCTTAAGGGTGATGCGACCCTAATCAATTTCCTTCTCGTTCGAAGCCCGCCTCCTCCTTCGAACATTCGATGTGTCTACTGGATTCGACGAGGAACTTCCTCTAATCATGCCAATCACCTCGCTGATCCTATCTATTAACTTGATCAGTAATTCGCTGTGGGTTCGGAATGTCCGAAGGTTACGCGAACTCTTTTCATATTGAATTCGTATGTGTCGCTGGTGAATAATGGTTCAGTGGTTTTGAACGTGTAGTTCACTGAAGCCTTTCAGCTTGGAGGAAGATTCGATTGAATTATCGAGCGCTCGGAACTGCTCGCGCGGTTGTCAATGGAAAACAAACTAGTCATTCACATCGTCACACTCGGCCCAACCCTGCAGCGATGTGGCAGTGCGCAGATATTAATCGAGTTCGATGGGCGTGAGTTACACAGTTGAAGGCACAGTTTGGTTGGACCACAGATCGCAGTGTTACATTCTGGAAACAAGTGATACGAGTGAATCGTATCTGTGGGAAAGAAACTTCACTGCTTTGAATTTTTGTTTTGTAATGTTTGTTGATACTGTAGCATACATTAGACGACGAAAGGGTGGAGATAAGGATGGCTACTTCTTGTTGAATTGAATGTTCTTGGAAAATTAGAAAAGGCGTGGGAGGGAGGTGCTTTTTGGCAGTTATTGCGCCTGGCAGCGATATAGTGACGTAAAAGCATTAGGGGGGGGGGGGGGGGAAGTGAGTGAGCACCCTGTCTTGGAAACGAATCAAAAGCTCAGGGACGATTCCAGCACACTTTTTGGACATTATTTCTGTGACATGCCTGGGATTGTACAGAAATGGCCAAGAATATCCCTGCATGAACCACTTAAGGGGGAATCCTATTTTTTGGGCTAAAAACATAGCGGAGGAATTTTTTTATTGAAGAAACTTGATTCATCAAATTGAAGCTAAATATGTTTAAACTAAAACGCCGTTTCATGTTTCTGTTTCAGATCATGCACACCAGCGGACGACGAATTTTGCGCGGCGTGATGGTCGATCATGCACAACTTCTATATTTATTATTAAAAATTAATACAAAAAACCTGCCACTTCTTCAAAGATGTATAAAACTGTGGTCCAAATTTCAGATGAATCGAATTGCTGGTTTGATGAAAAAAAATCCCTTTTGCTATGTTTTTAGCCCAAAAAATAGGATCCCCCTTGTTAAGGGGTTATACCTAGTCAGGAGGCCGAAAAGAGGCGAATATTTGTGATTTTTTTTTGAAAAAATGGAAGCATATATTTTTACAGAATTTTTTGCACTTAAAAAAGCAACATTTAAAGAACATTTGGTAATTTTTTTGTAGAAAAATATTTACGTTTATAATAAAAATACAACGATATCCAAGAAGTCCTTTTAAAAACGGTGAGCAAGATATCTAAAAAACTACTGCACTTAACTTTCTGAAGTTTCGTGGGCTTATTTTTTATATCAAAATCTACTGAATGACGGAGGGTTTTTTCTTCAATGTAGAGTTTCAATTGTATCAACAAAAAATGGCTTCATGGTTATCACTAATGGCAGTTTTTATATAAAAAATAAGCTCACAAAATTTCATAAAGGTTGGTGCAGTAGTTTTTGAGATATCTTGCTCAGCGTTTTTGAAAAGGCTTCTTGGATATAGTTATATTTTCATTATAAACGTAAATATTTGTCTACAAAAAAATTAGCAAATATTCTTTAAATGTTGCGCTTTTAAGTGCAACAAGTTCGGTAAAAATATATGCTTCCACTTTTTCAAAAAAATTCACGAACATTCGCCTCATTTCGGCCCCCTGTCTAGGTATAATTCCTTAAGGGGGTAGTGAACTATTTCAGCTTCGGAAAATCGATTACCTTTTTTCTTAATGCTTTTGAAAGTCATGAAAATTTTAAACAAAATTTCATGAAGAAATTGAAATAATTGTCGAAGTTATAGCAGCGAACGTAATTGAGTGCACCGTCGAGTAACGGCCTCGCAGAGCGGTATTGGCATAGGGCACTTAACTTTGAAGCCGGTTTTCTCGAAACACCATTTTCAGAAACGGTGTACATCATAACTCTTGAACCAATGAATATTTTCACTTAAAATTTTAACTGAAGCTGTAGAATTCCATTCTCTATCGTGTAGAAATTCCGCATCAACATTGGATGTTTGTAAAACATTTTATAACCGATTAGAGACCATTTTTTCCCGTAAAAATGTGGAAAAAAAATTGATTCGTGTGTAACTTCCACAATTTTTCTTCAAATTCATCGGCAAGTTTCCACACTGTAGATATTTGTGTACAGAATAATCACCACAAAGCATTTTTCTTTCAGATGATTGGTTCACCTGAATCGGTGTACACCACCTGCAGCGGCGCGCCGTACAGGACTATCTTCAACGATTAATAACTTCGACAATTTTATACATTCCGACGATTTTTTTTTGTAAATACTCGCAAACGTGTCCATAATAGATTGTCAAAAGCACGACTATAACGATTGTTTGGTATCAAAGTTATTTAGCGTCAAAGAAACTAACGATTTTACGTATCCAATAGTCCACTACCCCCTCAAGTGAATCCTACATCACTCACCATTCCTACAAGGAGAACCACCGTTTTCTTCATTCCCAAAAATCGTCGTTAAATCGGAAAGTCGCTAACAACAAACAGCACGTCGATCTTGCCAATGTAACCATTCCCTTGGCTTCTGATTTTTTAATTAGCAGCAAAGGGAAGAATTGAAGACGATCCATTGTATTCTGCAAAACATGATTCTCGTTAATGCAATACACCAAGCAATGACACGATGCTGCTTGACTCGCGACGACCAGTAAAAGCCGGATCGGTGTTCTGGAAACTCGATTCCAGCCGACTCTCACACTGCCCCAAGCCCCTTCTTTTCGCTACTTCCTCCTCCCCACGTCCCCCTTTCCCCATATAAATGCAGTCCCGGAAAAGGGGCGGAAAGGGGAGATCGCCAAACTTATTTATTTATATCGGGTCACGAAATCTTGCAGCCATTTAACCAAGATTTCCTCCGTCACAGAGGGACCTGCATTACGCGCACACAGAGCCAGCCACTCGAGCCCCTATTCTACTTCACGACTTCTTCGAGCCCTTTCATCCATGGCCGGGGGTGTCAGTCTCCCTCCACTTTGCTCGGCCGCGCCGCTCCTTCGTCGTCGGACGCCAAATCCCCCGGTTCCTGGGCTGCCTATCCCGGCGCCCACCCCACTGGGACCAATGCCTCCCGCCGCGGGGGCCAAGGCCTTTTTTCACACTCGATTGAGATCTAATTTCCGTATTAAGATCGCGCGCAGTCAATAGCCCTTCTTGGAGATGGCGATACGGAGAATTGAAACGGAGATAGCGAGCTAACGGCAAATCGACCGTGACTAAACGGATTTCCTTGGGGCTGCGGTGGCTGGCGTTGGTGAATTTAAATAAGCGCCGCTCGAAATTAATTTTCGGGGGAGGAGGACGAGAGCGGTATCGATCCCGAGCGAAGTTGCAACAAACCTGCTCGAAGGTGACGCGTTAGGGCGGCTACCCACAAACGTTTCAATCGACTGTCAGCTACCGCGGCGTCTGATCTATTTGTTCGCGTGTATGGTAGGCGTCGGCGTCCCGGTGCCTCGCTCCCTGGTATGTTAATTAACCAGCCTCACTTAGCGTTGTCTCTCTTAACGCTGTCATGATTTCACGCGAAATTACCTACTTGGAAATTCCTGATACTGCTGGTAATTCAGCATTGTGACTCGGCAAGTCAATTTTTGGCCTAAACGCTAATGGGGGAATAATATTGGTTTATGTTTTGAAAATGTTTAGGGATGGGGCAGCATAAACTATGCAACTATGTCTCGTGATGGCTTGTAGATGTGGGAATACTTGGGAACGGCAAGCGACCAGGCGTTGGATCACTTTCAAAACACTGATATTGTTGATGAAGGACCTCAGCGCGGAGTAGGAAGCGCGGGAGTGTCTTCTGGTAAGCATACTGTCTCGAACAACGCGGCAGTTACTCGAGAACCGCAGCACCGAAAGTATATCCTGTGTTTGATAACCTGCCTCGCCAGCGATCGAATCTATTAATCCTACACTGTGCATTTTTTTTATGCAAAAAAAATAGTTTCTCACGTAGATTTTGCCTGCGAATCCGAGAGAAATAATGAAAAAGTTCTGGGTTACGTGTGTATGCTTTTATTGAAATTAATGTACATGTATCATGTTTGCTACATTGTGCAGTGACGAATGTTTGTGAATTAATTTTGGTCAACTGGAAGCATATATTTTTACCGAAGTTTCTGCACTTCAAAGAGCAGCCTTTAAAGAACATTTGGTAATTTTTTTGTAGAGAAATATTTACGTTTATAAGAAAACTACAAGCGACATCCAAGAAGCCTTTTTAAAAATCGCAATTTTTGGGCGGAAAAGTCAGGACTTCAACTTTAAATAGTCGTAATTTTGTTTTAAATTAATATTTCGGAAATTCCCTGTGCGAATCAGAGGATACATTAATATACTAACGAAATCTCTTTTGTTTTTTGATTTTAGATAATCTGGTTGCGAACAGCAGCGTTCATCCCAAAACAACTTTTTTAAAAAGGCTTCTTGGATGTCGGTTGTAGTTTTATTATAAACGTAAATATTTTTCAACAATAAAACTACCAAATGTTCTTTAAATGTTGCTCTTTTAAGTGCAAAAAATTCTGTAAATATATATGCTTCCACTTTTTAAAAAAAAAATCACAAACAGTCGCCTCTTTTCAGTCTCCTGACTAGGTATAACCCCTTAATGTAAGTGCCTTTTTTTATTATTAAATTTTACAAAACAATTATTATTTTCGTTCATTCAAAAGTGCGAGCAACATTTTGAACATTTTATAAGTGAAAATGATTTGCACCTGGGATTTTGCATATTTGCCTAAGTGTAGCTTCATGGCATTGCTTTTACAACTAACCATGAAATCGGTTGAATGCCCAACTGCACGAAATAACGGCACCTAGACAGTACACAGGGAACTAGTAATATCTTTAAATGCGTCAATGCAGAAAAAAGGTCGGTTCTTTTTTATTTCGAATTTAATGGGTCATTCTACTTTGATCAGCCGAAAAATTAAGCTATTTGTAAAATTTTTTTGAAATAAATCTTTTTGGTATTTATTAAGCTACTCTTATATTATAGAAAAAAAATCAAATAAATTTTTTTAATTAGTGTTAATGTTTTTTTTACAACGCCAATATGGCACCAAAAAAAAAGAGGTATGATCATGACGCAGGTGATTTCCCGGCTCAAGGTTATCTGAAACCAAAAATTCGAAAAGTTTCTTAATCTGTATGAGTGTCGCCATCGCTCGTAGCTCAATTAACAATTTTTGTAGAGAAATAACCGAGATTTATCTCATGGAACACCCGAGAAACCATCCTTTTGTGTGTTTTGTCAAACTTCTTTTTCAAACCGGCGCCATTTTGTTACTTTTCAACAAAGATTGTTAATTGAGCTATGAGTTATAGCGACACTCACACAGTTTAAGAATCTTTTGGAATTTTTTGTTTCGAATAAGCCAGAGCTGGAAAATCACATGCACCATGAACATACCTCTTCTTTTACGTGTAATATTGACACTGTAAAAAACAATTAAAACAAATTGCAAAAAATCTTTTTAAATTTTTTTGCGTAATATAAGAGTAGCTTAAAAAATACAAAAAAGATTTATTTAATTATATGTTGCATTTACTGACAAAAAAATCTTTACAAATAACTTAATTTTTCGGGCTATTAAAATAGAATGGCCCCTTAAAAGTGTATTAGATCATCCACAATGCGCAGTGTAGGGTTAAATAATACGCGTTGCTCAGCGCAGTGTAGAGTAATCTTAGCATCAACGTACTACATGATGTATCGTGTGCTCCACAGGAGAATCCTTTAAGAATCCGGCGAGCAATTTGTATAACACCCATCGGCGTGAAAATCTACTAAAAGCAGACGAACACTCTGTTCCAGAGGGAAGTTTTTAGATCGATCCGTTTAAGAATTTTCCCGCACCCCTTGAGCCACTATTTCTCATTTACCTTTATTATTTCTGACGCGGCGTCGAGTGCCCCTGAGGGTTCTATATGATAGAAAAATTCGGTCGAATAATTCCCTCCCGAAGAGGGAGACCCAGCAGATCCCGTCCCTACGTGTCATCTCCATAGCGTTCGAAAAGTTTAGTAGGTGCGAGAGCCAAATCCTTTAAGAAACCGTATAAAACGATCTCGCCGCTTCACGGGGTACGGGGGACAAATTACGTCAGTTCTGCTGCTGAAAGCGGAGCTAGATCCAAACGGTTCCTCGTCCCATTCAAGTTTACTCCTAACTGCGGACAGAATGTAACGGACTCTTCGGTAAAAGAAGACGGTAGGAATTCACTTCTTCTTGGTCGTGCTAGTGTGTACTTACATTTGGGGTACCCGAACACTGTGCTGTCGATTGTGAAGTTGATGGCGTTCTGTTTTCAATTTTCAGAGGATGTGATTAATAATTAGGTACCTTTTTTATTATTACTTAATTAATTATTACCTAATGAATAAGCAACGCAGGTGATAATATATTGCAGTAAATAGCATTGTGGAACGTCGTGAATATAAATAGAAATTTGTAAAATAGTCGATTAGATTTATATTAATTCAGGTTTGGTTAGATTTAAGCCTGAAAGAGGGGAGAGTAATATGGACTTACGAATTGAAATACAAATGGAACAGTGTTGCGACGAAAGTAATTTGATACCACATAGCTCTCGAGGGCAAAACACATTGTCCCTCGCCCCAGTTTAAATGTTGCAATATCGCAGACAACAGTGCCTTTATTCAGACAAATCGAGAGGGATGAAGAAAGTCTCTCACTCGAGGTAACTTCGAAGCTGTCGTCCGAATCCCTTCCCTCCACGAAAGTTTTTTGCAGTGGTTGATTGTCCATCCAAGTTTCGAATTTACCGGGGTAAAGAATTTCACGCGGGTCAGAGGAGAAGCAAAGTTCTCGAGTAATCGGCGCTATTACACAGAAAGTTGTCCAAAAACTTTCGCGGTAAATAATGACCAGATTAGAATTACTGTTGGAACGGAATAGTGGAAGCTGCTTCAGTTGAATTCCACAAAGTCCCGCGACTTTTTCGATTTCAATGAAACATTCAACCCCAAAATGAATCTACTCATACTCGCTGGGAGAAGTGGTCGCTACTGTTCGCAGATACTTATACAATTCGATGTTTTATGCAGAACCTTCCACGGAAATAGGATTTCCTGATGACGAACTTCAGTTTCACTTCCAGCTTCCCAAATGGCCAGGTTAAACATTCAGGACCCTTTTGAAAATTGACTTTCTTGGCACCCCTTGCTGAAATCTCAATAGATTTCAAATAACGTATGAATAGCCGATCCAACTAGTCTTAGAATTACTAATCAAGCAGCTATGATGGCCCCAAGACGAAATATTCATAACTTCACTCATAACAGGTCGACAAAATTTGACTTTTTCCGCACTTGTAACATTCAATAGCCGTTTCTTGTAGGTTTTCGTGTGCTGAAAACGGATCCGAAAACCCTTTGTCGCCATCACCGTCAGTTTTTGAGAAATTCGATTCTGAAAAAAAAAATGGAAATTTTCAACTCTGAACATCTTTTGTGTCGAAACAGTAATAGTTATTCGGTTCCTTGTTCCGTCATTTTATTCTATGAACCCTCCTACATACAACGATATAAGTTATTATTTGGTATTATGAACATTTAAATATGTTTAAATAACGATCAAAGGAAAAAGGACACCTGAAATGCACCCATTTTTGCTGATATCTTTCAATTTATTTCCAAAACTAAGAGTTTAGGAGAAAATCCGACTACTCCAAGCGATGCAGCAGACATTTTTCCTTCGAAAAGCGTCAACAGATGTGGTAAGTCACGTTTTGTTTTCAATACAGAAACGAAATTGTTTGGCAAAACGTGCGCCGTCGGCAGTGGTAGTTAATGGCGGCGCGCGATCCACTGCCGCGCAGCGTAGCACAATCGCTTAACGCGCGTGACTACCACTGCCGGCGCCGCACGTTTTGCCAAACTATTTCGCTTCTGTATTGAAAACAAAACGTGACTTTCCACTTCTGTAGATGCTTTCCAAAGGAAAAATGTCTGCTGCATCGCGTGGAGTACTCAGATTTTCTCCTAGACCCTTAGTTTTGGAAAGAAATTGAAAGATCTGCAAAAATTGGTGCATTTCGGGTGTACTTTTCCCTTTGATCGTTGTTTAAACATATTTAAATGTTCATAATGCAATAATAACTTATATCTTTGTATGTAGGAGGGTTCATAGAATAATATGAAGAACAAGCAACCGAATAACTATTACTGTTTCGACACAAAAAATGTTCAAACTTGAAAATTTGAATTTTTTTCAAAATAGAAATCACAAAACCTTTAAGAAACCGGTAATGAATGTTACAAGTCCAGATGGCAGTTGATCTGTGATAATTATTCTACATTTCACGAAGTACAGTTCTAGTTCACACGCTGACAAATCAGTCACTCACATTTGGTCACGAAAGACTGTCACGATCGTTCGACAATATTATCCGAGTAGCCTTAATTTTCTTATTAAAATTATGGACCAAGTTATACCACTCGGGGCATCACGAAGCAAAAGCAAGATATTTTATTATTCTTAACTTTTGTGACCAAATCTGCGAGTCATGTAGATATCTTTTTTCCGGCCCTTTCGGAAAGTGTTTCCTCTGCAAAGAAAGCTGTCGGCCCCGTTGCTCTAGTCGAACTAGACATTGTCCGAGGGGAGAATGGCTAGAAAAGGTCATGGCCCATGGCCATATGAAGTGAGACGTTTGCAGAAACGCTTCATCCCTCGCGCCATATCTGTCTCGTTGGCCAAAGAAAAAGGAGTATGAATGTATGAGGAGCTCGAGCACTCGCGGCCAAAAACGCCCAGCCAATAAGCTTAAGTCCACCTGCTCGTGAAACGTAATTTCATTCTTATTTTATCATTGTCTACGCTTTCCGTACAGCTCCTCCGTCGAATCGCTCTCACGCAGGCCTGCATTGTGGAAACTCTGCTGGAAAGTTTTCAGTTTTAACAGACCTTCAACTGTGCTAGCGGGGATTGAGGGCGTGAGGCGTTCCATAAAAAAGGCACCAAAAAAATACTGACTTCTCTTATTACCTTCGTTAACGCCAGGGGGTGAGGCGATGGGGCGCAAATACATTTAAATAATAATTTTCCTGTTTCGAATTTAATTCGAAATCCGGGTCTGATTATTATTCAACTATTGAGAGGTAGGTATAAAACTGATACTTGTATTTGGTTATTATTTCTGTTAATTATTTTGTGAGTGATATTTGAGCAAATGGCTCTGCATAACAAATGATTTTCCTCTGAATTCCATATTTTCACTGTGCCGCTGCGAATCTAATGATTTTTAATTTTATTGTGCTTTTGAATATGCGATTCCTGAATAATAAACATGCAAATTACTCCTGACTCGGCTATCTTTTTTTATGATTTTTTTTAAAATCAGATCTCAAAAGAACGAAGGTTGTTAAATTTTGAAATAAAGTTTTTATTCCAAAATTTAAATATTGTATTTACGGTATTATACTTTCCATTTAAACACATATAAAATGCAAATTTTCAAACTTACAATGGTCTGTTTTTTTATTTGCAACGATTGACTAACGTAAAATGTTATTTTACGTTGACAAAAAATAAAGCTACTTTTCTCGAAGTTATTTGAAAACAGAAATGGTAAAGTAATACAAATACTTTCTAGCCATATCTGGGGTGTAGACAGGGAATCCCTCGAAATTCCCTGTGCACGATTCCAGTGAGGCATTGTATTTGTCCAAGATCGCTGGCAGGCAAGTTCATTTTCAGAAAATAACTTTTTACGAGCGATCTGATAAGTTTTCTTAGTACGTGGATGGTCGTGGTGGAGATTCTGCGGGTACGATAAGCCCTTGCTGGCGAGACTCGATGAAAACGGTGGGAGATGAAGGTCGTGCTCTGTGACAAGGGTGAAACCACCCTCCGATATCCATCCAGAAAGATAGACGCTATCTGGTCCCCAAAAAAACTGTCGATTTTTCGTCGAAACACGGAGGCAACGTTATTTTCGTAATTGCACCACCGTTCTACAAGTTTGTGTGTTTTGTAAAGTGCATTGCGTCGGAACAAATAAACACGTGGTACTTGGTGAAAAAAAAATGGTAAATGTAAGATAAATGTCCACTAGGGTGGGACATACCCTAGTCCATACGACCATATCCGGTCGATTTTCCCACGGGATGCGTGGCCCTTATTTATACGTGTCGAAATTTTTTTCGTATTTTTTGGAATCGGACAACACGAAAAGGTGGCGACCAGGCCTCAAAGTTTAGAATTCATCAATAGTTTGGATTTAAAGAATTTTTCAAAAATGGTAAGCCCTATCGAAAGTTGGTTCAAATAACATTAAAAGAGCCTTCAATTTTCTACAATTAATGTATATATAAGTTTTTCGTGCCTCCAACAATTTTTTAGAAAATAGCGTTTGAATATTGAGAGGTCCGCACCACGCGCGTATAGACAATACGGCACGCCGTACAGGTGGGAGGCGCGAAGTGCCGATCTCTCTATATTCAATCGCTATTATCTAAAAAACGGTTGGAAGCTTGAAAAACTTATATATACAGTAATTATAGAAAATTGAATGCTCTTTTAATATTATTTGAACAAAATTTCGATAGGTCTTACCATTTTTGAGAAATTCTTCAAATTCAAACCATTGATGAATCCTAAACTTTAAGCCCTGGGCAGCACCCTTTTCCGATTGCAATAATCTTTTTCAGTACCTATTTTTTTATGAAATGGAACCATATAAGTGGATGAGAGCAAAAGAAATCGCACGTTGAAAATAAGGTCCACTGACACTCACATCCATAAGTAATAGTGCACTTATTAAATATAAAGTAATCTTGATAAACCATCACAAAATTAGAAAAACTTTTTAATTAATATTTCCTACTGTGACATCTTATACTATATGTAATATATACATTTAAATAAAATTATATTAGCTTTCTTATGGTTTCCGTTATTATTCAATTCCACTTGTGCTGTAAAATTTGCTGCAAAAATATCTTCTTCAGCTACGATAATAAAATAACTAATTCCTATATAATTTAATGGTATTAATTCCGTATGAAATATTTCTTGCCCCATCACAACCGAAGATATTTAGGTGGCACGCCTTAAATGGCACGCCCTGTATAATAAAACAGGTCACCCCGTAGAGATGCCGAGTAAAGTGAGCGGCAATCTCATCTCACGTAACGAAATTCTGTCTAACAATTCTGGAACAGGAACGCAGGCTGATCGATTTCTTTTTTTTTACAGCGTCGCGTGAATTCCGGGTATCTGGGGGATAATTCTCTGGGAATAATGGAGTGGACCCGTTCAAAAGTCCCATATATTCTAGTAAACGCGTTTCCTACCGTGGCTGCCGCTGGTTGGGTGCCATAGGTTGACGTTACTGCGGAGTATATACCAGGCTAGGCGAAGCTGTACTCGTGGCTGCCTGCTAGAGGTAATGGCGATAGTAATACTGGTTGTATCCATAGAATCCTAGAGTGAGCGAATGAGTTAAACAGCCAGAGGCTACCAATCCCCTGGCTGCTAACTGCCTTCAACATACACGCCAACCCTCGGAGCTCTTTTCGACAGAAACGTTCAAGGCTGTATAATTCACTACATATGTGTACTCTGCGCCGGACTAATGATTTCGCCTGTGTGCTCGTTAATTGGCTTCGACGTGCTCTTCCACCGCACATCGAAACCGATCAGTTTCGATTTAGAAAGAATTTGAGGTTCCTGTTTTCGATTTATCTTAAGTTCTAAAGTTAGACGAGTGCCCATTTGTATCGTGGAAGAGGCACCGTCGCGACAGTGCAGTATTCACAGCTTCTCTATGGAGATTAATGTGACTGCGATTAAAATTCATAAGCTTTTGGTTCTAGTACTATAAATAAACGATCTATGCGCTCGCTGTCAGAAAATAAATGTGGGGATACATTGGTACCATTTTAAGCATTCACTGTATCGAGTGGAACGAAATTGGAGCGCAGAAATATGTGCCACTAACGGTGCAAGATAAACTAAATGGGGATTGGAACTGATAGTACCTATTTTTGAAATTTTAATTAGAGCTGATGGATCGAGGATGGCAAATTATAACTACTGTCCAGAACATTTCCGTTGGAATTTTTGGCCTCTGAATAGACCGGCTCCTAATTACCCGAATTCTGTTTGCTTGTGGTTACTGTGGTATAATAGAGGAGGTTAATTATGGTTAAATGCATTCTGCGCCGCGGAGGACACGGGGTTTCATCATTTATCAGTTTGATTTATTCGTACCCCCGCGACTGCATTAATGTATATGCATTCCCACTCGACGTAGGAATTTCGGATGCGAGGAATATCTCGTTGAAAATAATTGGAGCAAGGGCAAACATCTCGCGCCTTCGGTCTGATACACCGTATTTGCTGGGTACATATGTCTCTGCATTCGTGTACGACGAAGTGCGAGCAGGCACATCATGTTGATTTCTGCTGCCCAAACTGTTCATCTAACGTGGCACTTCAGCAGGATCGTGAGCGTAAGAGTGGTTCAAGAATGAATGACGATCCGAGTGATTGCGTGGCAGGATTCTAACAAGGAGAGTTTCCCAGGTGTCCGCCTCGGATTGCTTTGATTTTTGGATATGTAGGGTAACGCATACAGATGTTGACCCCTATACAATGATTGACCCTCTTCACCAAAAAGTAGGAAATATAATATAATGCTTTTTTTATATAATAAAATATATCTATATTTCGGTGGCCCAGATATTTTTGTTCCGAATACAATTATATTTTACTATATAAAGAAAACATTATATTATATTTCCTACTTCTTCGGGAGGAGGGTCATTTTATAGGGGTCAACATCTGTATGCGTTACCCTATTTTCATATGAAATTTTACTCAACACAATTTTGTACCTCTTATGAAATTTGAGGGGTGGTTTCAACCCCAAAGCAGGCAAACGGGTCGAAATAAAAAGACACGTATTTTTTAATTTTCAGTCCTTTAAAACATATTCAAATACCAAAGCAATCGGGGACGAATACTTGAAAATCTTATAACTTTCAGGGATGGTTTCACCCCCTAAATATGAAAACGGGCCGCTATGAAAAAACACGTATATCTTATTTTTCGGCCTTCTAAAACATCCAAAAACCAAAGCAATCGGAGACGAACACCTGAAAATCTTATAACTTTGAGGGGTGGTTTCACCCCTAAATACACTCCCCACATTAATTAGAGGATCACCTCTAGGAACCCGAAAAATAAGGACAAGTTCACATGGTCATAACTCCGGTAAAAATAGTCGTATCGATATTTTGAAAATATGGTTTGAAAGCATGGAATCTCTACCTTCAGCTGCTTCTTTTCAAATTTTAGATGCATTGCTTTTCGGTAAAGTTATAGCAATATAAAGAGCACTTGGTCAATTTTAAAAATTTTTCTTCAACTTTGCGATGTTCCACGGCCTGCATGAAATTTTTTACACACATTTCATTTACACCTCTCGAAAGCGACCACTTTCCAGCGTAAGAAGAGAGTAATAAATTTCTTGTGCGATTTTTTTAGCCAAGTTATTCAACTTTGAAGTAAAAATCGTTTTTTTTTTAATTTAGTTGCTTCTAGCAAGCGAACGAATCATCGCAGAACGTTCATGAAGAAAGCAATAGAAAGATCAGTCTTTTCTCTTTAAGACGCATCTTCGACTTTTTCGATTCGGTTATAAAATCTATAAAATCCACAAACCATAGCAATCGGAGACGAATATCTGAAAATATTATAACTTTGAGGTGTGATTTCACCCCTAAACATCAAAACGGAGCGTTATAAAAAAGACACGTACCTACATCTCATTTTTCGGTCTTCTAAAACAAATCCAAAAATCAAAGCAATCGAAGGCGTCCGCCTGGGAAACTCTTCTTGTAAGAATGCGAGTGCAACAAATCGTCCGCAAAATGCAAAAATTGGAAAAATAATTTGAACGTTATCCAAATAAATGAAAATTTCCCAAACTCCAGAGGAAGTTTCCATGGTTTTCAAGGGACTAAATTTTTACTTGCATTTTGCAATCCACCCTTTTCGAAAGAATCTCTCCGAGCCTGACCTCCGGGACAGTGTCGTCCTACGCCGAAATAAAATCAGCATTCCCAAGCGGGGTAGTACCACTCCCTGTAGTTCGATTCCACCAGCTCGTTGAATTCCAGGGGATGAATGTCGTCCCACATTTCTCCATTTGGACGCTGGGAGAAGAAACGAGTCTGAATGCAATTTGAGTACGCTGCTTCGTAAACAATCGAACCTCCTTTCAGACGTTAATTGCACGGGCAGGAGGGGTCAAAAGTCTGCGGCGAGGGTCACTTATTGCATTGCAAGCTAAAGGGTCGAGGTGGAGGGGGTTGAACGACGGGCTGATCCTCTCGCCTGACATTGACTCCCTTTATTCTCGCGGTGCAGGGCGAAAAGGAAGCCGTGGAAGGCGACTGTAGAAGAGAGGGAAGAAGAGGAAGCGTCAATGGACACGAGAATTTCGAATCTGGAGGACGGTTGAAGAGGAAGCAGAGGGGGCGAAGAGAGAGAGAGAGAGAGAGAGAGAGAGAGAGAGAGAGAGAGAGAGAGAGAGAGAGAGAGAGAGAGAGAGAGAGAGAGAGAGAGAGAGAGAGAGAGAGAGAGAGAGAGATGGCTGAAAACAATTAGCCCAGCACCCTATCTTACCTCGGCATGCATCAGGAGGTGCAGCCAAGGGTTAAGATGCCTGGTGCTCTCGGGGCTGGAAAAGGAGACTGCCAGGAGATGAACCTCCATGAATATATCGATATCCCATTAGAGGGTTCCATCCCCTACTCTCCTGCCGCTTCATCACCCACCTTCCTGCTAGACTGTTTAAAGAGTGGCTGGGAGCAAGTGGGGGTGCGCGCTGAGGCAGGGTTTTCAGGAAAGAGGAAGATCGAAAGGGTTCGCCTTCAGGGTGGCTGATAGTTCGAAGGTTGATCGACCCAGTGTTCCACGGCGCAGCGACAGCGTCATGGGCCTGACGGCCACACCACCTAATCCCTACATTAATGCTAAGGCAGGCAACCACTATCCGTTCTGCACGTACAAAGCTCCAGCACCGCGCTCCCTCTATTTCGTTCCCTTCTTCTCGCAATCACGCCGCCCCACCTACGCTGCTTACGCTGCTCCCGCGTGCCAGCCATTTTTCCCGGAGGCGGAAAGCCGCGTCCTCGCCTGCATATCGCCGCTCGAATCAGCCGTCCATTATATTTTCGATCACGTCCCGATCCCATACATCCGTGCCGCGACGGCTGCATAGACGTCGATCGGAAAGCTCCGTGGAACTCCCCGCCACAACCGTTATGATTAGCCGGTCAGTTCTCCAGCCGTTCTTCGCCCCCTCGGCCGGCCGCGACGCGAAACTTTTTTCATTTCAGCCTCATCACGCCACTTGACGGTGTTTGCCGGTGTCCACGCCCATCCCGAGTTTCCCACGGGATGCGTATGGTCGCGGAGGCGAGTCTCGAGCGCCTCCGCTGCGGAGTAATAATTCTCTTCCAATAATTATTCCCCGGGCTGGCGACATCCTACACTCTTAATTGGGCACACTTGTTGGTAGGACGTTGTTTATATGGCTGTTTCGAATTCTATGGTGGATTAAATCCTTTGTTTCAGACAATTTTGAAATTTTGTGCACGTAGGTAGATATAAGCAAACAAATCTTCTACTGCAGCGCCCTCTGGTGGCCAAATGCCGTAAAATGTGTCTAAGAATCAACCCGCAAACGATACTTAACTAATGCAAAAAACTGCATGAAGATCGGTGTAGTAATTTTGGAGAAAAATGGGAACAGACACCACCACACACAAACAATACAACCTCTTACCCTAAATCTTCTCCGTTCCGTCGTGGGTAATAATAGATGACAGAATTATTTAGGCAGCACTGTTAAATATTTTCTACCCGAATCGTGGCGATTGAGTCGTTAGAAAATCGACACCGGGTTCGCAGAATTTCCAAATGGGAAGGAAGCAGCGTTTCGCTTCGATGACGTTCCGAGTCTACAAAGACGAGGGAATCCCAGGAATTTCGGTGGCCGTCATCCTCCACGGTTTCACAGATCTACCTGTATATACAGGTGCGCGGCGGGGCCGAGTCTCTGCTCGGTATTCCATGAAAGTCCTCCAACCTCCTTCCACCCTATTACACGTGGCCAGCCGAGTAAAGAGGCTCACTTTATTTTTGACCACGTACCGAGATAGCTGGAATTTCATTTCTCGCTCCCCTCGGGGGATAGTTACGTTTAGATCAGGATATCAGTTGGCTCCTCCGCTCCTTTAAGAAATATTATTCCACGAGATTCATTCTCTGCCTCCCCTATTCCGCTCCGCGGTCCTTCCTTGCGGCTCAGGAGCAGCGTCTTTATTGTATAACACGGTGAATGCCTTGCTTTAACACGGCCTTGCTTTCTCTCATACCAGAGGTTATGTGTGTTACTCCACCACACAGTTTCACTGATTATTATCTACATATAATAATCACTGTTTCCATGGAAGTACAATCGCAACTTGAGATGGAACTGCGAGGTGTGTGTTCCATTTGAAAGTTGAGTACTTTAGAATCTAAGTGTCCAAGTATTTTAATTTATAACTACCTTATTGTTAACCCTCCGTGGTCGGTGTGCTCTTATAATCACAAATTTGTCACATGGTTCACAGCACCCCAGCGTGATTTTTGACTTACCATTTTCGTATTTTGGAATCTTTTAACTTTTCAGTGATAATTGTACATTTGTGATACTCATACAATCCTGCTCTTATAATCTTTTTCTAGAAATAAAAATTTGGATATGATGAGAATTTGTATTTAGAAAAATAGTTGTGGACAAAAGCAATTGTTTTTAAAATTCCCCAAATTTTAAAATTTCGTTATTAAGGTTTAAAAATTTATAGAGATATTGTCAAAGGCATACCTGCCGCGAGGCTATTACTAGCCTCGCATTTTTGTTTGTTTTGGTTTGCGTTAAGCGTGTCTCGGTTGGTGCGGACCTTGAACGTGCCTTATATGGGCTTTGCCATGTTTGGCCACCTCGGGTCGTCTCGCCAGGATTAGGCCGTCTACGGCAGAGCTGGAGGGGGGCGAGCGCTAGGCGAGCGTGTGGCGAGCTCGAGAACCATGGTTACTTTTGTTCATTTTGTTACAGTGGAAGTTGCCACGACACATAGCAGAATTGCATTTAACAGAGTCGACACGACGCGTGGCATAATTGTATTCAATTGTATTAAAATAAACTATATTTGAACAGCTAAAATTTACCTATCAATTAATCGCACAAAATTAATTTGGCGTGCGGTCGCGTATCCAGGGTTGCCAACTTTTTTCCGAGGAAATATAGTACTTTACGGCCAAATGTGATAAAAAATATAGTACATTGTGAAAGAATATAATACTTATCGGAGGAAAGTGATACAAAATAAAACTACATTAAAACAACTACATTTTATTTTTTAAATGTGCATTTTTCTGTGCCATTTTGTATTATTAATTAATTTATTGTCTGTAACAAATATGTCAAAGGTTCGATCGCAATGAAAGTCCAAATTAACATATATGAGGAGCTCATTTTTTATGACAGAAGATACACTGGTTCTGTTTTTCTCTTCCCACCACTTTATATTTATTATAGCAAAAATGAGACTCTGTTAAAGTTTAAATTCGCAAATTTAAATTTTGATGTTGCCTTAGAATATGAAAATGGGTAAAAATTGTAGAAAGTTATCGATGTGTCGGAAATATAGTATTTTTACGCACTATATCGTTGTCTAACAGTATATAGTACACTAGAAAAAAATATGGTACAATACTATATATTATAGTACGGTTGGCAACCCTGCTGGTACACGACAATATCCTTGAGTGCGATAAGTATTTGGTAACCTACTTGGACTTCAGGAAACACGTGAACTTCATCCGCTGGCCCTTGAAAATCTGCACCTTCACTTTATCATCAATTTTGTTCCAAAACACTTTAATGCACTGTCTCGCTATGCTACGGTATTTCCCCAACCCACGGGGTTTCCCCAGCGCACGGCAATCCTCCAGCATAAAATAAACATCGCCACGCCCGATTTTCGGGCGAGCTATCGAAGTGGAATACACGTGCGTGCAGCCCCGGAAAGGCTCACCGAGATTGGTTGAATTGCAAGAGTAGCATCGTCTGTGACAAAGCATTAAGGCCGTTCGCGGTTGAACTCGGGCGGAAGCACCACCTGCACATGTAGATACCCGCGGCGAGGTAGAAGAGAGGCCATCGACGAGGAGAAACCCAAACGGCGAGAAATTAATCGGCGGAACTCGGAGAGGGTATATGAAAGGCGGCCACTAGTGTTTGGCCAAAGGCCTCGAACGTTTCCGTTTCGATTTGATCGAAATCACTTCTGAGGACGCGTGTGCATATTGACCAGGACAACTTGATACAGAGGACGTGTTTGAACTCCTCCGAATATACTTCAAATTCTATAAAGGATTACCAAGCCTCCGTGCACAGTGATTCCAAAATTGAACAGCCTCCTGGAACTTGTAGTAAGCCCCAATTGGGTGTACATGCAGGGACCATTTAGTTTCTCGATACGGTGCACGGTGATCAAATTGCAATTAAACCTCTCTGGAAAATTCGCCTGTCCGAAACTGTTCATTCGGTATAGAAAATACGCGATAATGAAGCACAACAATTACGCAGAATTATAATCGAACATAATGCTTCCTAATTGTTCCCACAAAATTGTGAGATAATTCCATGCATCATGGCCGCGAGAGGATTTATTCTCAAACGTGGCAACCTGGCAGTAAATATCGCGATCTCCATAGAGAACGGTAAGAGAAACTCGGCAAACTTGAAATACCAGCGCCACTCTCTGTTACTGTTATATTAATCCTCTTGAAAATTCATTCGACGCTTCTCCTCCCCCGCCACGACCATTAAACTTTCTGGAAAACTCTACAGGACAAAGCTGACACCCTCGAACGCTCTGGCTCAATTGGTTGCATTGTGCAAAGTAAACACGAGTTTAAAGGATATCGGTGTAGCGTAAACTCGGAACAATTTAATTCGCCCGATTCGGGATGTTGTTCCGAGAATTGGTCGCTGTTCTGGATAATTATCTGTGTTGACGAGCCAACTACTCGGAGCTGTAAAAATCGAATGTTTGTTACGAAGCTACCCGCTGCAAAGCTCTCTTCGCTGGCCAAATGTTATTAAACCTTCACTCCTTCTTTAATGATCAATACGACGTGGCACGGTATGTACTGCGAAGTTTTCAGCGGTGCTTCGAAGTTATTCGATCGCTATCGCCCTTGCAAACACTTAAAGTTTCGTTTACCCGATACTCCCTAATTGCTCGCATTCGTGGACTCGTGGCGCCTGATCGACACTGCACGCGGATCGCAAAACATCGACCGATTGTTTTCAGGTAGTTCCTAACCAACTATGTTAGTCAAATTAGAGTTGGGTAATAAACGATAAATATAAAGTAGAATAATATAGAAATAATAATAATAGAAATAATAATAATTTTTAACATCATGTATATATATTTTAAAAAGTTCTTTGTTAATATAAATAATTGTAATACGAAAATAGAATATTAAATTGGTTAACATCTGACAACGTTGCATTCATTCGGGGCGTGTTTTACAACCAAAATGTCAGATAAAATGTTCATATGAATTTGAATCGTCGTTCGCTATTTAAATGTCTAAACATATCGATTGTGCGACGTTGCCACGTTGACTGGTGTACGTAGTTTCTAAAAAATCTGCATGTAAACCTATTTTTTATGGGCATTTACGAAGAAACCATGTGGTCAGTTTCGCAAAAAATTAATAAACTCATTTCGTGACATTTCGATGTACTTTCGTACCAATTTGGGTACACTTGTTGAATATAGTTTTCTTGATTCAGAAGAAAAACTGAAACTATAATCCTGTTTCTTTCGACTCTGCCATATGCCACTGTGTTAAAATGCATCAACTTTAATTAGAATTTCTCGATAACTAAGTGGTAAATCGATTTTAAACTTTGTACAAGGGTTTCTTGTATTCGAAATTAGTTTTGAACGAAACTTGAAAGAATTCTTGAATTTAATAGATTATTCAGGAACTACCTTAAATGGAAGATCGAATTGCAAAGGTGCTACACTAATGCCGGCTAAATATTTAACCCTTGCACGGAAATTGGTTTTTTGATCGAAAGCGAGTCTCGAATACTCATTCCTCCTTTACCAATGTATTATTTGCACTGAAACTCCTTCATATCTTTAAGGGGTTATGCCTAGTCTGCTTTCGAAAAAGAACGCGATTTCCGGGAATTTTTTGTGGAATATCGACTGTATATTTTTTTTATAACTATTCGCTTATTTTACAAGTACACACAGCTTCCGCGAGAATGACTGTTATTTGTTAATTTTTTAATGTTTTCTATAACAAAATTGCTGAGAGTTGCTGCATATGTGTACTTTTAATATAAACGAGTAGTTGTAAAAAAATATACAGTAGATATTCGTTAAAAAAGTTCCCGATAATCGCGTTCTTTTTCGAAAGCTGACTAGGCATAACCCCTTAAGTAACTAATAACCATCAATAATAAATAATAATTGTTTTAATTTTTTTATTGTTGAAATTTAATAAGTTCTTATAATATTAAACCCTAATGATTCAATGAACTGTGTTTCATTTTTGTATTGATAACACAGTTCGATAGCCATCTGGACTTGTAACATTCAATGGCCGTTTCTGATAGGTTTTTATGCGCTGAAATCGAATCCGCAAACCGTTTGTCGCCATCACCCTCAGTTTTTGAGAATTTCGATTTTGAAGAAAACTGCAAATTTTCGAATTGAACATCTTTTATGCCGAAACGGTAATAGTTATTCGGTTGCTCGTTGCGTCAAATTATTCTATGAACCCTCCCGAATACAACGATATAATTTATTATTGCATTATGAACATATAATTATGTTTGCACAACGATCAAAGGGAAAAGGATATCTTTCAATTTATTTCCGTAACTAAGGGTTTGTGAGAAAATCTGACCATTCCACGCGATGCAGCAGATAATTTTCCTTCGGAAAGCGTCAACAGAAGTGGTATGTCTCGTTTTGTTTTCAATACAGAAGCGAAATAGTTTGGCAAAACGCGCGGTGCGGACAGTGGTAGTCAACGGCGGCGCGCGATCCACTGCCACTCAGCGTAACACACGGGTGCACACTAACTCTGCTGTAGGGCAGTTGGTGCGCCCTCGAGCTCATCTGTGGTATGCTCACGCCCCACTCCTCGGTATAAGGTCACGTGGTGGGGAACTCTATGACTGCAAAGGCCACATTTTGTTTTGTCCAAGGAAAATATGGTATTATCTTGAGCTTCCCATTGGTGCCCCAACACGATCACCGGAAAGGCCAGGCCCAGTTTATGCTTTTATGACACACCCCCGACAGCCAAATGATCGCTTGGCCGCGACTGTTTTACACAGCTCCGTCATTGTGTGCGTTAGCGATCTCAAGCGGTGAGTTAAAATTGACTCAGGCACAGGATACGGAGTGTTAATTGAGATTTAAAAAATGTTTAAATTTTTGTATGCAATAATAACAATTTTGTTCAAAGTTATAATGATAGCAGTAAGAAGGGTTTAAAAAAGTTTCTTGTTGGCGGAGATGATTCTGGCTTTTTTTAAAAAAAATTCTTAATCTATATGAGTGTGGTTATCTCGTGAACTGGAATGAAGTAATTATTTGCAAAAATCCAATTTTGCAACACCGAAAACTAACAAATGCTTTTCCAAAAAATTAATGTTTTCATTTGAAATATAACCGTTTGTTTTGCTTTTCAACATTATTCATTCAACATGAACTAAAGTTCATACGATAATCACATTCGTATAGATTAAGAAAAATTGTACGTTTTTTGTTTCAGATGATTACGACAGCCAAAATCATGCTCACCAGCAACAAACTTTTTTTTCAAAACCCGCTTATTACTACCATTATAACTTTGAACCAAATTACTATAATTGCATACAAAAATTTGAACACATTTTTCAACTTTCAATTAATAAAAGTACAGAGATTGGAATTATAATACTCAATACTTTTCTTTTAAAAATTCCCCAAAATGTGTCTTATTTTCGGAGCGTCAAACTCTGGAAACCCCAGCGGCAACCTAAGACGCCCCGCTCCTACTATTCCAGCCGCTCCCCACTCCGTTGGCGGACTCGCTTGGCTTGAACGAGCTCGAATGTGCGCCCGCGCCCGGAATTAGGGGTCCTGTGCATGCCTGGCGTAACACAATCGCTTAACGCGCGCGACTAATACTGTCGGCTCCGCGCGTTTTGCCAAACTATTGCGCTTCTGTATTGAAAACAAAACGAGACATACCACTTCTGTTGACGCTTTCCGACGGAAAATTATCTGCTGCATCGCATGGAATGGTCAGATTTTCTCCCAGACCCTTAGTTTTGGAAATAAATTGAAAGATATCTGCAAGAATGTGTGCATTTCGGGTGTCCTTTTCCTTTTGATCGTTGTTTAATCATATTTATATGTTCATAATACAGTACAAAATTATATCGTTGTATTCGGGAGGGTTCATAGAATAATTTGACGCAATGAGTAACCGAATAACTATTACCGTTTCGGCATAAAAAATGTTCAAATTCGAAAAGTTTCAGTTTTTATCAAAATCGAATTTCTCAAAAACGGAGCGTGATGACGACAAACGGTTTGCGGTGTCGTTTTCAACGCACGAAAAACTTATAAGAAACGGCTATTGAATGTTACATGTCCGAAAAAAAATCAAAATTTGTCGAATTGTGTAACGGGCCAATTTGACCCTTTACTTATCTGTGTAACTTCACAAATTCCGTACAAGGATTAAGCCACTTAGAGTATTTGTTCCTTTGCAAAATTGTAACAAATCTCCAACGATATTAACGATAAAGCGTAAAAGCTCGTCATTTTCACGGCTGACACAGCTTTTAACATTAATTAGTTGCTCCAAATAATATGTTTGTAATGTAAAACTATTAACCAATGCTAAAAATTGCAATATTTTGTCATAAAATAAAAATCTGAAGAAAGTGGTAAATTTTTTGTTTGTGTTAGAAGAATATTGAATAACCTTTATCTTCTACGGTTCATATCCATTTTGTGAAAGCTATGATTCGTCGTTGTTTAAAATTATATTCGCGTCATTATGAATTATGACTCGCGTTGGAACGTTTCAAGTGCATAAACGGACTGCGATTTCTCTGACTGAGTTTCGCCGTTGATTCTTCGTTCTGCATTTATTGCGACAGAAAGGTAAATCAGATTCGAGTGAAGCTGAAGAAACTGGGGAACAGCGTCGGGGACGTGGAAACACACACCGAAAGCCAGCCGCATAACTAATTTAGGTCCACCGTCTGTACGACCATCTGAGGGTCTTTACCTTCCAGCAGGAATAAACATTTATTTCACAGTGCCAGCAGGATAGTCACAAGTTAATTAGCTCTTACCCCCTGTTTAGACTCTTCTGCGGTTTCCCATTGTTCGTATTTTTACGAGCCCGTTCCTTTTACATGTTCAGTCGTTAACTGCTTCTATAAAGCTGCCCCACGAATTTACGGCGTAGTAGTCCCTGTTCGGCGATTTCACTATCTACCTGGGGCGGAGTGTCACCCCCGGGGGCCGAGAAAAATTTATAAATACGCGATAAGAGTGGTACAGATTTGTTGCACGACCTCTCCGCGATAAGCAGCCAGCTCGAGAAGTACGATTCAAGCGCTCTTCCCTTACGGATAGGTGAACTCCTTCGAACAATTACTTAATATCGTTTCTGAAGGATTCTCAGAAATGAATCGTCGGAAATGGGGATGGTCCTGTACATTTAATGGAGTAATATTGCTATTAATACTGCACTTATTAAATACAAAACTGAGCTGAAAACAGGAGTTAGAAAGGGAAAATGTAAATAAGCTATACAGATAAAAATATAATAGGTAAAGGAGGGCGAAGAGCAATAGTTATTAGTTATAAGTTATTAATTATAAGGGATAAGAAGTCAAAGAGAAATACCTGAGCACCAAATACTGAAAAATAGGATACAATTAAGCGTGAAGTTTAGAGTGAATAAGACAAAAATATAGAACAGCGATTTCGAAATCAATAATTAATTTATTTCTAGGAATTATTAATTGCTGCACATTCGCAAGCTTTAATATCACTGTGTAATGGACTGTAACGCCAATTTAAACTTTGGTATGGCTGAGAGGTATACTTGGAGAGCAAAGGGTTAATATATATCTTCCATATAGTGTCCCCAGAAACTACCACCTAAGTAACTACTTGTCCATTGGTATTCGGACCCTCTCACACAAAGACACTTGTGTGTCTCGCAACTATATCGCGTTCCACACATACTCAGTCCCCAGAGATCACTGTATCAGAGTCACTACTCACAGATTTGTTCACATGAATTAACAAGAACAATTAACTCTGGAAGTTACTATCTTGCTTTTGCTTCTTGGTGCTTAGATCGGATATAACTTAATCCACGATTTTAATGGAAAAGTTAAGGCTACACGCATGTAGCACTCTTTCACTGCTGTAGAAATACAAAAAGTGCCCCTTGTGAAATGTAATAATAATAGTAATAATTCTTTAAGGGGGAGGCCTACTTAGAAATTTTCGAAAAATCAATGTTTATATTTTCTTGAAGTACATCTTGAAAATATTCCCTGAAAGTGTGAAGTTATTCCGACCAGAATTGACAAAGTTATACGCGTGTAAGTAGGTAGGTGTTCTTCGGTGTAGCGCTCAGACCCAAAACTTTGAACGCGTTTTCCTCAAATTCATGTTTTCAAAGTCGGTGACACACGTAACTAAAAAATTAAGGAACCGATTTACTCGAGGCTTTGCAGGCTTATTTTAGGGTTAAAAATCTAAGCGCTATCGGGAGCTTTTCCTTTTTTTTTTGGACGAGATTTTTTCACACTCGAAAAACGAGCGATTTATTGGCAAATATCGATGCTTCAACTTTGCACAACCGCCATTTTGTCTCAAAATAATTTTTTCAAAATCAGGCCTGATAGCGCTTAGATAATTTCATATATTATCTAAAAAATGTCGAATTTCCAATTTTGGATGATCCTGCACCGACCTACGGTTGTCGCAAAGCGCCTAAACAAAAAAGAACGTCTCGGGCAGCACCTATAACTCACAAACCTTTCAATACTTTTTACCATAAAAAATACTGAAATATCCGTAAGATCTACTCTTCCCAGTAGGCTAATGTTTAATAATAACAGTTTACCGGTTTTTCTAGAAAAACATCCCCAAAAAGCATGTTGTTTTGACCGTTCTAGGTAGGCTTCCCCCCTTAAAATACACTAGTAGATATTACGAAAACAACAAAAAAAAACAGACACATATAAGAAAACAAGAAAGAGAAAAATAGTAGACTTAGAAATTATATAGTATTATTGTTATTTATATTTATATTATTATTATTATTTATTATTTTAGACAGCATATTTATAAACAGCTTATAATCTAATATAGGACGTGATTAATATATATTCAAAATTTCATTGAAATCCGTTCAGCCGTTTAGGCGTGAAAGAAGGACAAACAAACAGACAACGTTTCACTTTTATATATCAGTATAAGGGCAGACTCACACTATCGGTCCGGTCACGGTCCGGTCTCGATCAAATTCACATCCCTGAGCGTCCACACTCGCTATAAGCGTATTTCAACTACGCGTTGTATGCGCGTCGCTATCCCCGAGCGCGCGCCTATAGCGAGAGTGTACTGTATACTGCCAAAGGCGAGGTCCAGCTCTCAGCTGTTCTTAACCTAACCAAAAGTCCCTTAGAAACACATTTTGTTAGTGGAACACGTGGGACCCAAAAAATATTACGACACCATGATGTCGAGAACCCTTCCGACATTTAATACGCGTATATCGAGAGCCTCGAGCGACCTTTCGTTAAAGCATCCCGCAGCGATCGAAACGGCCTCGCTTGTCGGCATTCCGTCGGTGTGTAGTCAGCAACTCGATTACCCAGGGACGTTGTGCCCGCTCGAAATAAAATTAACATAGCTTCCACGGTGTAGACGGCCAATGACGAACGCGGCGTATGTGGAAGAAAAGATTTCCCAATCTTATTTGTTCGTGGGATTCGCGCGCCGTTGAACGTTATCGAGCAATTTCGCAGAACGGCGACGTGGACGGCCCGTGGGACGTGATAAAACTCGCCCGCCGACAAACGAATCAAACGAAATTGCTACTTTAGCTGCAGTTACGCCCGATCGTGATAAAAAACGAAGAGGCCACTGCCATGGAGCTCGGTATTGCTTCGATATCGCGTCCGAAGTTTGGAAACTGTATGTATGACACGAGCCCTTGGGAAATAAAGGCCTAGTGTCTTCTCAATGAATGATCAACAAGGACGTTGGCTCTCGAATTCTTTATTGCAAGTGTGATAGGATGAAGTGGCCGGTTTATTTGCAAGGCAATCGTTACAAGAATGCCCTATTTTTGGCCCGGCTTTTACCGAGTCTCTTGCTGCAACAGCCGCAATTTGTGGGTGGAGTATCTTTTCTCCCTTTGGCGAGTGTAAAGCACACCCGTCGGGGTAAGCTGCCACCAAGTGAATCTACCACTTCCACGGATAGGGTAAATAAATCGCTGATGGCGGGAGTATCACGTGTCAGGAGCGCGCGGCTGGCGAGACTCTGGTCAGGTGGATTCGGATGTGGTTTAAGTAAGTCTGTTTGTGGGTTACTCCACAGTTAATTCATAGGGATTTGGATTTTTAAATGGAGTATTACTGTGGTCTCTGGCGTTGAGGGACTGAGCGCGTATTCTTATCTTCAAGAGCCTCTCAAGTTTCACTTATTTTAGTTACCTAGAAGGAATTACAATGGGGATCTTATAACGAACTGATCCGTTCTACATAGAACCTGGTTCGTTATAACATTCGTTAGTTATAGGATACATATATAATATGTATATGTATATGTATATGTGGGCCTTACAGCAAGAGGGGTGCAGCTCCATTTTTACCAACTCCAAGTAAATTAGAAAAAAATGTTTATAAAATTATTGCTGTGACTTAACATTAAAAAGAGAACGTAGGTATGAGCTACAAACAATTTAAAATTGTAGAATTTTTCGACCTATAACTGTAATAAATTTATAGATTTTACATATTTCGATGCCTGTCGCTTTTTTCTGCATCAACCGATTTCGATGAAATTTTCAGCATACTTAAATCTACAAAATGCATTTTTTAAATATTTTTTTACAGGCTCAGATAAAAAAGCTGAAATCTGCTCTAATTTCTACGCTATTCCGACGAATTGCATTTTTTTCAAAAACGACGAAAGACGTCACCTAGTAAACTAATCCTGCTAGCTTCTCAAAAAACTGAAGTCGTTTGAACCAATTGTAAAATAGTTATTCTGTTTTAAAGGGTGTCCCAAAACTTTTGTCCGGCACTGTATGTCCCTAAATCTGATTTTTCTACTATTGCATATTTAAACCTGTTTTTCTCAAAAACACTAAAAGTGGACATACAATATTTGTGCACTAAGCCACCGATATGTACATTCTTAAAAGGGTATACCCGTTTGAACATTATATTTTGTGGATTTTTTTACAAGTCAACGTCTTGATGAAGAGTTTCCGTTTTTGTACTATCTTTACATAATATTATGAACTACTAACAAAAAAAGTTTAAGTTAAAAATCCATTATTTTTCAGAAGTTATGGATGCATATACGAAACTCTCTCGAATTTAGACGTCTACACGGTGGCCCTGAAAAAAACTGTATGTCGTGTCTGATATCAAAAACAAAAATTCTTTTTATAAAATATATTAATAACTATCGACCTACGACGCCTTTACTCCCACCACCCGTTTATTATTTATAAAGAAAACAAGTGGATTTTTCTCTTAGTAAAATCTAACTTTATCTTTGATATCACCATTTCTTTATTTTTCAAAATTTTCAAAATCGGCGCCGTGAGTCGGCAGCTATTGACATATTTTATAAAAAAATGTACGGTTTTTGATTTCAAACATGACGTACAGCTTTTTTCAAAGCCACCGTGGCACCGTCTAAAATCGAGAGAGTTTCGGATATGTATCCATAACTTCCGAAAAACAATAGTTTTTAACTGAAACTTTTTTTTTAGTAGCTCATAATACTATATAAAGATAGTACAGAAACGGAAAATCTTCATCAAGACGTTGACTTGTAAAAAAATGCACAAAACGTAATGTTCAAACTGGTATACCCCCTTAATACGAAATGTGTAAAATAAGAACATACAAATGTAGGTACGTATTATAAATTTAATTTACAGTATTTAAGTTTTATTCATTGCACACATGTGCACAGCCGATTGTATTTCCTCGCGTTCATCGTAACATATTCGTTCGTTGTAAGCGTTTTGATTTAATGAGAATTGATTTAATGAGAATAACTGTTCGTTATAACAAACGTTCCCACTGTATTATGAATGGCCACTTCAATGTGTAGAAATGGAAGCTACACCACTACATGGTGGCACAGGCTACACGAACATCTTTAAATACGAACGCATGGTGTCCCATCGAATTTATTCCCCAATAAATTGCACCACTCAGCTGCCACGAAACTGACGGCAGCTCCCGCTGAAGACGATATCGTGTCACCACTTATCGCCATTAGTACCCGTCGATCGCCACCCGATTTCGACGAATTAATATCGATGGCTGTGACGCACCCGAGTTTCGGCTGCTGATGGAAATTAGCCGCCATATTAGCGTCAATCACTCGGCGGATGCTCGCCCAGCGTTCCAGCCTCGGCGCGGATTATTTTCAAGCGACGCATAAACCTTCGCGGCGTCCAGAATTCAATAATTACGATAGCACTGCGGCAGACTTAATTCCCGATTCTCCGCGAAGGAAATAGAAGACAGGGAGATTAACATTTCATTTGCACTGGCTCCCGTCGCGGTTTATGGTTATCGTTCCGTGAAACGATGACCGCTGCTATTAATACCCGCAGCGGTATTTTGTATTTTCCTGAACGAAGCAGAAATTTCCAACAGTCTCCAAAACCCTGTCAATTCTAATATCCCTCCCTCCTGGTACGCCGATTACGACACCGAACAAAGTGGAGCGCTCTGAATTGTCCCGGCCGTACGAAAACGGGAGGAAAGAGTTCGGAGGGGGCCGTCACGTTCCCACCCGATACTAATTCCAATCTTATCGAACGACCGCGGGGGCGGGGGTTCCGTTCACTCCGTGAAATCGAAATTGTCCGGTGGGACGCGTAACTGCGGTGGGTTACGTTCACGAGCGCAGCGAGTTGTCGCGTAATAGACTCGCGCGAGAGCCCCGATTGTTCGTAGCCGGCCAGCGAACCGTCACGCGGACAATACACTTCCATCGAGCGGCAACGGTCCTCCGCGAGACGCGCGGTTAAGTATCAGGCGATTCCAAATGTCCTTGCGTATTTCGTAGGACGATGATGGGGAACGAATTAAGGGGGAATACTATTTTATGGGCTAAAAACATAGCAAAATTTTAGGATTTTTTTATAAGAAATCAACGATTCGATTTATCTGAAATTCGGACCATGTTTTGATGACATCTTTGAAGAAGCTGTAGGTTTTTTTTTATTAATTTTTAACCATAAATATAGTAGTTATGCATGATCGACCATCACGCCATATTTATCTACCAGGTAATCTGAAACAGCAAAATGAAACGGCGTTTTATTTTATACATATGTAAGGTAAAAGTAGCAATAACTGGACACTTAAGGATATCAAAGTTGTATATCTTAAAAATGGACTAAAAATAAATGTTCTTTTTAACGAAAGTGTCAATGTTCAGATAAATGTTACTTCTTTCTATCAAATGAGCTACTAAAAACTTGTTTTCAGTGCGTTATTTTAATTAAAATATATTTTAGTTAAATTATGCAAACATGTAGTCTTGCAACGTTCCGGCAATGATTCTGCAACGAAACGGCAAAATTGTAGCAATGATCCTGCAACTCTTTAGAAATATTGCGGTGCGAGATTGCAATGTTGCACCGTATCATTGCAGGGAAGTTGCAGGTTCACTCCTATGTCCGCCTTAGCAATATTGCAGGAGTACATTCCCGCAACGTTTCGGAAATTTTACAGCAATGGTTTCGGGAAGTGAGGGACGCGACGACATCAATGTATGCAGAATCGTAGTAGTATAACGCCCGTGTGTCTTTTTCTCATAGAAAATATTTTTACCCCAGGGGGATTCGAACCGAGGACCTGTAGAATCGTAGACGAACACTTTACCGCCGCAGCTATAACCCCTGATTGATAAGAATGCTTACGTATTCGAACTTATACTCCTACCGTGCAAAACTTTAAACTTAAATTATTCAAAAACGAAGGCTCATTTGACAAACCTATTAGGGATTTTTAACACTGTAGGTGCGGACTCTAACTTTAACCCGGTGTCATTTTATGTTAGGTTGGAAAGTAGTATTTAGACTAAACCTTTGCATTTGTCTTTTCATCTCTCTATTCTCTTGCTTTATTGTATATACGTGTTTGTGCAATAAAGACGTTTAATAATAATAATAATAATAATAATAATAATAATAATAATAATTTCAAACATTAAAATAAATAGTATCTACTCTAACTAAACAAATTAAATTCATTTTCAATTCTCTTCTATAATTTAAATTCATGTACAAAGAACTCTCACAATAACACTTTTTTCATATCTTCAACGGCCAACGAGAAATTCTAGCATATCCAGTTAAAGGAAACATGCTGTAGAACCTACTCGACGTCATATTTCAAATTTCGTCAAAGTCATAGTTGCTTCAGAATATTGCTGTACTGTTTCTACAATATTTCCACTACAGTATTGCACGGCAATATGTAGGCAATTTTGCTGCATCGTTGCCACTGAAACATTGCACATCGATGTGCGCGCAATATTGCCGAAATATTGTAGGATCGTTGCCAGTGGAACATTGCACGTCGATGTGCGCGCAATATTGCCGAAATATTGTAGGATCGTTGCCAGTGGAACATTGTACGTTGATGTGCGTGCAATATGGCCGAAATATTGTAGGATCGTTGCCACTGGAACATTGCACGTCGATGTGCGCGCAATATTGCAGAAATATTGTACGATCGTTGCCAATGGAACATTACACGGCAACGTTCTTGCAATATTGCTGCAATATTGTAGGATCGTTGCCAATGGAACATTGCACGGCAACGTTCTTGCAATATTGCTGCAATATTATACGATCATTGCCACTCCAATAATGCACGGCAATATTGCAGGAACGTTCCTACAATATTGCAATGCAACCTGCAACAACGCAATATTGCAGCAACGTTCCTGAAATACAGCTGCAACGAAGTGTGCTGTATAAGAGGAGGTGAGTGGTCGATTTTTAAATGAGATTGAAGCACGGGCTGCGAAAGTGGCCAGCCGAAAGCAGCGGCTGGAGCGGAGAAAACCGAACACAGGGGATGATAACGCGACGGTTCCGTGAGATTTCGCGATGGTGGCTGGCGTAACGAGGGGTCGCTAGAGGGGACCTGACGTAACGGGTAAAAATTGGATTTAAGGCTCGAGGGTGGCCGTGGCGAACGGTTGGGAAATATTGCCCACCCCCTCATTGCCAGTGATGAAGTGTGTATTAAGTCAGACCAGTTCCTCTCTGTCAGTGGGCATCCAGCCCTTAGCGAACGTTTCGAATTCCACCTACTTGCTTTTCTCTTTAACTACACCAATGTCGCGTGCAACGCAGGCTTTGGATAATATTCATTAACGATCCTTTCCGAAGGACGAGTAGGCACTTGCACGATGGCGACTCTCTTAGGGTTGTTAAATTATTAGACTCTACGGAGTGTTAATTTTGTGTGGTTGGAAGTTCTGGTACTTTTTATTCCACTGCTTGCTCACGATGTTGCAGGATTTATTTTCTACATATGGTTATGTGCTGCCCAAAATAGTGTCGACACGTGGCGCAAGCTGGAACTCATTACGCGTCTTCGTGGAAGGCATTTCCGAGCCGCGCTGGTGAAATTTTTAATTAACGCGGGATAAATGAAAGTCGTTAACCGAGCATTCGGTATGCGGTTTGTCGTGTCTTGGGAAGAAAATGGAGTACTGTAAAACTGCTGCAGGATATTTAGAATCCCACTGAGGGTTTCTGCTTTTTTGTGCAACATTTGTCTTGGTTTTACTTATTCCACTCGACGAGAAGATGAAAAGGCGAAATGGAAGCATGTTCCCTATATATACTGTCTTTTTTATAAAAGCTTCTTGAAGTACTGGTAAATTAGATTGCGTACAGTTACGATTGATCTTACCAGAGGCAAAAATCGTTCAACTTAATTGAATAAACTTTAACAGTCCTTTTCATACACAAAATTCCTTCTGAGTTGTTGATCTTCTTGTGGAATACACAAAAAGAATAAAATTCGAATTTAACATAAAACCTGACTTTCTCATTTTAAACCTCGAAATATCTGAATAGGTATCACTTTGACTGTTTACTTTTTTGTCCAAACATCAATGTCGTTACTTCTACAAAAAAGTTACGCCAATCAATTTTTGCTATACTCTGGGGCAGAGTTGGGCATTAACTAAATAGAAAGTTATTCAAATAACGGTTCAAATAAAAGTTACTTTAGCTCTAGATTATTTAACAAATAAAGTTAATTTTTTATTCGACACACGACGCATAATTTTTTAAACTTTTTTCCTCATTCGAAATTTTTATTTAAATAAAATATTTGACCATCTTTGCTCTGGGAACATCTGAAATCAGAAAGTGAAGAAGATTCTGTTAATATACAAGTTTACCTGGTTCGTGAACGAAGGATTTTTCAAAAAAATGATTTCAGACAAAATGGCGGCCGTTTAACGCAAAATCATGATTTCTCGATGTCTGAATTGTTCGTTTTTCGTGAATTAAAAATAGAGTTTTCATGAAAATCGAAAATCCTTCGTTCACGAACTAGATAAACTCATATACTAACAGAATCTTCTTCACAGTTCGATTTCAGATTATCCGGCTCGGAGAAATCGTGCTCACCGCTAAAAAAATAGCTTCCGAGAGAGTGGCTGTTATTCGTTCATTTTTTAATATTTTCCTGTAACAAAATTACTCATAGTTGCTGAATATATGTACTTTTAAAATAAGCAAATAGTTGTAGATTTTCCACAAAAAATTCCTGAAAATCTCGTCTTTTTTTCGCTTGCCAACTAGGCATGGCCCCTTAAATTTCTTGGACACTAAAATTTGTAATACAATGTCAACCCTCCCCCTCATGTAATCAGTGACAATCCCGTAACGAATTCCTTCTCGTAGCATCCCAGTGGGATCCATTAACACGGGCTGAAGCTTGAAGCGAAACGGCCACCCCGTGTAAGCCGGGGTCATTTATTGCGGGGTTTATCTACAATTTAAAACGACAGGTTGGCTGTTGTAAAAAAGCGTTATCTTTGCTATTCCTTCCATCACGATCCGCTATCAATCAGCTTGTGGAGGGGCGGCAAATGCCCGCGCATCGGAGCGCTCGCTTTTGGAAGTAATTTGCAGTAAGAAAAATCCCCAGTAGCTGTAAGGAGATCGATGATAATGTGCCGGTAAGCTTGGCACGAACAACGCGTGCGAGACGGGTCCTCTTTTTTCAAAGGGGCTTTATGAAATTTGTATATCCCCGGTAAGGAGGCCGATCCTCGTCCCATACAGCACACTCCGTTGCAGAAAGGTTGCAGAAGGTTGCAGTTATGTTGCGGTGCAATGTTGCACAGGGGCGGACATAGGAAGATTACTGCAACATTTCAGCAATGTTGCGGTGCAATATTACTCCTGCAACGTTTTGGCAATGGTCACGCAACGTTTCGGAGATTTTACAACAACTTTCTCGCAACGTTTCTGAGATTTTATAGCAATTGTCCCGCAACGTTTCGAAGATTTTACAGCAACTTTCTCGCAACGTTTCGGAGATTTTACAGCAATTGTCTCGCAACGTTTCGGAGATTTTACAGCAATTGTCTCGCAACGTTTCGGAGACTTTACAGCAACTTTTCGGAGATTTTATAGCAATGTTCACGCAACTTTTCGGAGATTTTACAACCAAGGTCCCGCAGTAACCAGGGCTCAAAAACTGTTATAATATCGATTTAGTATATAGATTTAGTATAATATCGTAGTATACCCAATATACAGTGTATATTAGGTTACGCTTTGTGTAACATTATATAATTTATGATAATTTAGTGCAATAAGTAACAGACGATGTAAGCTCAATTGATTGTATGCTTTATGTAAACTATGGGACTTGTCCCGTTTAGAACTGTAAGTATAAGATCTCAAAAATACGCGTTGACGTATTCCGTGCGATATAAGGTGGGCCTCATGTAAAATCTCCGAAACGTTGCGGGAGAATTGCCTATAACATCTCGGAAACACTGCAGAAATATTTCATGCAATGTTGCACAGGGGCGGACATAGGAAGATTTCTGCAACATCTCAGAAATATTACCTACAATGTTACAATGTTGCACCGCAACGTAACTGCAACCTTTCTGCAACCTTTGGGTGTGTAAGCTCGCATAAAAACTGACTGCTTGTCAAGATATTAAAATAGAAGCTCGCGGCCTGTGCTCGAAAGCCCAACACGGTTTGCGAAATTTTAACGGGACGACTGAAATGTCGTCGAAATTTTAAAAAGGTCCTCCTCGATTTCTTTCCTCTTACAAAGAAACGTTCCTATCACAAAAATTCTTATAATCAGAAATTAGTCACATGGGGTTCATTGCACCCTAGCGTCATTTTTCAATTATCATTTTCGTATTCATGAATCTTTTAACTGTTGTTCTCTAATAGTATTCTTTTGATGAAATTTGTAGTTGAAAAATGGTTGTAGAAAAAAACGATTTCTGTGTGAAAATTTAGCAAATTTCGAAATTGTAATATGGAGGCCTAAAAATTTACAGAAATATTGGCAAAGAAACGAAAATTACCTGGGGTGTGATGCACTCTGTGCGAAGGGAATGAAACTTCTTGTGAATGTAGTCTACCTTGAGAATTACCTACTCATCGCTGGGGATCACGCAGCTACAGTATTGCCGGATGATTAAGGGCTGCCCGGGGAGAGTTTTTGTTTTCATCCCCCAAGTTTTTATCGCAAGACAGTGATACCTACTTCCTCCATACGATTCCTCCTTCGATGTTCCACATCTGATTTTCCTGATGGCGTAGATGAGCCTGGCCAACCCCTCTGCGGGACTTGGGGTCGATTTGATATTTTAGTTCGTGTTGGCTTGCGAATGTCACAGGGGATTGATATTTCAGGAGGTCTGTCTTAATGATTGGGGTTCACGTAGGTATCATACGCTGTATTGCGGGGGAAGTGATGAGAAGAAATTGGAAGAAGTTGGATCTAGAACTGTCAGGGAAGTCGGTCGATTTATTTTTCTTTTTCTTGTATCTCGCAGCGATCGCCTTCGTTTCGAAGTAACGATCCACCCGTCAAACTTTTCTTGTCAAAGATTCTTTGAAAATTCTGCTGATATTGTCTGCTTTAATATGTTCTCAGCTTCCCTTTCCTGACTCGGTTTCTCTTATGTTAAACTCAGTACCGTCGAAGCATTATATTTATTGTAATAAATTATTCCTTTAAGAGTTATATTCCGCGGACGTGATTTGAATTGAAGCATTCCGTTTCACGTTGTTTTCATTCTCTGTGCATTGTGCATGTGTGTGAATGCAACATACCGTAATGAGGATATTTAACGTACCCTGCCTCGTGTAATTGATACCTATTTAAAAATGCAATGAGGATATCGTTTGGAACGAATGCACCGATTCAATTACTGCTCCACCGTTTTAATAAAAATTTCACATGTTACTTTATACACAGTATCGAGCACCATTTACAATTAGAGATAAATAAATGTTTCCATAATGTGGTAATGAGAGTGATAAATATTTTCGAGATAGCGATGAGTAACGCAGAGTTACACGAAATGGAAATATTAACGAATAATTCAATAATAAATCAAAAAAGATACATGTTAGAATCGAAATTTGAATTAAACAAATTCAAATTCGTTATGCGGAGCGTTAATATATGATTCCATTGTATCATCGTTATTCGATCATTATGTAATTAACGCAACATTTATTCCTCCGCCTCTCTACTTGTTATTTCAATGGAAATAGTTGGATTGGCGGAACGTGTGGAACATTGCGTTCATAAGGAATATTATTTAAGCAGCTTTCAGCGTGTTTGTTTAGAAAAGAATTCTCAGAGGTGCATACAGTCGTTTCCCGAAGTATAGAAAAGAACTTCACCGATTGAAAAGTTTACTTTAAACACATTGAATCATAGAGGTCCTTGACATTTTTATTATTACAGCACGGAACACGGTGAGATTGTTAAAAACTAATCTACAACGCTTTCAGTGATACACATGATCCAAGTTGGGCTGTGAAAATTGGTTTCATTAAGCATTAAGGGGTTAGAATACTGTGACGGCCTGAAAAAGTAGGTAATCTTCTGATGCAAATTGTAGAGAAACTAATCAGCCGATTAAATTGCGGTTTAGTATTTGATTTTAGCATATTGTAAAGCATTAAAAGCTATAATTATTTTTCAAACCTTTCGCATGCCATTCCAAAGATTTTAAATTAATATTAAGCGAAAAGAAAATTACAATTTTTCGACCGTTTTACAGTATTCTAACCCTTTAAAACCAAAAATGTTTTTTAAAATGAGATCCAATTTACAAATAATTTCTACCCTCCCCACACCGCGTAACCGACACTCACATTAGAGCCGAGTACATTCACCCCTGAATTATGATTTCCTGCTCGCGTGTCCCAAGCCCTTTCGTGTCTCTTCATCAAACTTCACCCTGCCTCCCGATATTCCACGTGTCCCTCTCGTACCCTCGTTCCCGTAACTTTTCCGCGTTAGTATATAAATTACACACCGCCTCGTTATATACGACACTCATTTAGTTTGACTAGCGCGACAGTACACTCGACTTAATGGGAATCAAGGTGTCGCCGTTATCTCGCACGCGTCTATTCAACCTACGAGACGCTCCCAGCCACGATACACAAAGCCTTCTGCGGAGCAAGAAGCCGCGGGCAAATAAATCACTCGGTCCACCGGGCAAAACGTTTCCGCCGGAACTTAAAATTAGTAGTCGGACGGATTGCGCCGTCCCCGAAAAGTAATTATATCCGTCGACTCGTTCCGAATGAATTGCGCGTCCTATACATCCACCCTTTGTGATCCAACATCCTACTTAGCCTGGTGTACCCGCCGTAAACGTCGCGACGCCTAGGATCCTCCGACAGATTGTACTCCAAAATTTTCGTAGTTAAGGGGGAAGTTCTGTTTTTGGGACTAAAAATGTAGCAAAGTTAGGAATTTTTTTTTAAGAAACTAGCGATTCTTTTCATCTGAAATTTAAACCATGTTTCTATGCATCTTTGATGAATTTGCAGTTTTTTTTTTATTCAGTTTGAATCATAAATATAGGAGTTATGCAACTTAATAAAAAACAAACTGCAACTTCATCCATGGTGCATGAAAACAAGGTCCAAATTTCAGGTGAATAGAATTGTTAGCTTCTTAAAAAAAAATTCCAAATTTTGTTATGTTTTAAGCCCATAAAATAGCATTCTCTCCTTAGAAGCGGGAAAACCCTCCGTGCTCTCAGGAAACCACAAGTGGAAAGTACACATTTAATTCCGTTTTTGCACGGTAGATACGTCCCCGAGAAATTCGTGTAAAGATAGAATTAATTTTACATGCAGGTGGCGTTGATTCCAAATGATTGCTTCCTCGATGTTTCCGCGCGCATCATGCACGACCGCGTTGCTCGCTGGACATGAGATCTTCCTTCTCTTCTATCTCTGCACAAAGCAGCGCCCGATGCGTCTGTCTCTGTGAAGTGAAAAAGCTGGGAAATCACGCTAGGTTGAATCAATATTCCGCACGGTAATTATTACTCAGCTTCCGCGTTACCGTGCAACGCTGCATCAGCCGTTTAAAATGGCACCCGACTGGCGTAGGATTTATCCGAGGCTCGCGGGATGTTGCATCAAGGGTATGAAAAATATATACAAGAGCTTGCTTTACGGGAGGGTAGAAATTAGAGAAGGTAATTCACGACTGACGGTTTGCTTTGCATCGGGAAAAGAAGAGGGTCGCGTCGAAGCACCCAGCACCGGAATATTCGCTTCTCCCCCGCTCGGGCAAGTAATCCTTTGCATCCCGTGCCTTTTACATATACGCCTCTGCTCGTCGCGTTTCTAATCTTTCCCAGGTCTGAAATTTATTTTCGCTGGATTTATATGCCTTCTGCTAAGTAAGCCCATCTGCATTTCAAATATCACCCTTGATTCGCTCCCCCGCCGACCGTGGCCCGTCGTTTTTTGCAAATTTATCGGCGGGAGGTCACGTACGCCCTCATCCCCACCCCCCCCCAACCCCCCAGCCCCGCCCTCCCTCTTGATCCCCTGGCCAAAGGAGTCCGCGCGCGATAATGCAGCGTAAGGCGGAGTCAGACGTGAGATATTACAATCTTCGGATGAAATCGGCGCGGAGTGCGAAGGAAAAAGTAGTCGGGACCTTTTTAGATGATACTGGAATTTATTCGAATCCCAAATACAGTGCCAACAGGTTTCTCGGACCACTTTTAATTGAGTCGCAGAGCAGTTCTCGCTTGCGTGAAAATTGTATCAAAGGAATCTCTTGAGGGGGATTCTTGACTTGTGGGGCCGAAAAGGAAGTGATTTTTTGTGAGTTTTTTGACAAAAATTGTCCGACCAATTAGTTTGACGTTTGGCAGAATGTTTTATAGTATCTTGGGTAAATGTTTACATTAGGGGAGGATTCTCCGATTTCAATGACCTTGACACATGTTGTCAAGGTCATCATTCTGAACAACATTTCCCTCCAAACTTTTTGGCGCTCGGCTTTGGTTTACGAGATATTTGCAAAAAACTTGAAAAGAAAATGTTGGAATTTGCAAAACAGGACATTAACAAAGCAGTGGAATACTGGAACAGAGTCATTTTCTCTGATGAGAGTAAGTTTGAAGTATTTGGGTCCAGTAGACACTTCACGGTATGGAGAAAGAAGAATACGGAGTGCCGAAAAGAAAACTTGCAACCTACGGTGAAACACGCCGGAGGTTCGGTATTAGTCTGGGGTTGCATGAGTGCAGCTGGAGTAGGGTCTCTACATTATATGGATGGAATAATGAACCATAGGGTTTATATTAACATTCTAAAGAATCACCTCCGCTCTAGTGCAACTAACATGGGATTTGGAGATAATTTTATCTTCATGCAGGACAACAATCCAAAGCACACTGCTTATAGTACCAAAATGTGGATCTTATATAACACCCCAAAGTATTTGAAGACGCCTCCACAATCTCCGGACATCAATCCCATTGAGCACCTATGGGACTATCTTGAAAAAAAATCGCCATCATCATATAACATCGAAGCCAGGTCTGAAAGCCGTACTCCAGGAAGAGTGGAATAAAATACCACCCAGTGTAACGTCTCATTTAGTTAATTCTATGCCAAAAAAGCTTGAGGCAATTGCAAAATCAAAAGGACATCCCACTAAATAATAAAATATTAAACAACTAGTTTCTTTTTTTAATTTACTAATTGTTTTTCGCATAAAATGGATAGTGTACGAATAATTATTACGAGCCATTTTCTGCAAATTTTTCAATTTTTTATTATATTTAGACGAAAATTCTGAGTAAATTTGTTTTGTTTACACAAGGATTATTCAGAAAACTTCAATAAATATAAAATCGTCAATATATTACAAACTTGTAAATAGAAGTATTTAAATAAAGCTATTTCTTGAAAATTATCACTGTACGAATACTTTCTACACCGAGTGTATGTATATGTAACTATATAATAATCATTTCTTTAAGTTGAATATTTTCTACATTATTTGTTATTGATACTATTTTTAGTGGAGGTACGATTTAGGAGACCGGTTGCCTAAATCGTACCTTTTACAGTATGTGACAAAACGATTAATAACAAATTAATTTGTTCTGAACAAAAGGTTAGGCGTATAATAATAGGTGCCTAAAGGATCAAGCTACAATATCCAATAGTCATTTGCGTTCAAATTAGTACCAAATATGAAGTATAACGTAAAATGTCTTAAGTGGTACGGTATAGGCAACCCTCCCCTATTTTTTTTACCGTCACCACAAAAATTTAGAACAATAGTTCAAGATTCTATAAAACAGGCTGCCAAGCTTCACATTAATATGTCGAACACTGTTTCTACAAAAAAATTCACAAAAATCATCTATTTTTCGGCCCCACAATGTAGAATTCACCCTTAAGACGGATTCACACGTATCAGTTCCGTGACGGTTCTGTACCGTGAGTAGCAATCGTCTCCGTGCTTCAGTGTCAGCAACTGACGCGGACAACTGTGAACTGCTGCATTCCAAACGAGAGAAACATTAATTTTTACCACTAATACAGACCCCACTGAATCGTTACAGAACTGACATATACGAACCCGCCTTTATTCTCTGAAACAGCTCTGGGAAAATCACTTTTCGCGAGTTGCCGCAGAACAAAACGCGTGGTCCTTCCTCTGGTCCTCAATTGACACCCCCCCCCCCCACCCCTGCCATCGACATGTCCGCCATAGTGGTAGTTTTATCGATGTCGTATCAGTTGCTGATATCTCGTCGCGAGGGAACGCGCACGTACGCCTCGCAGGAGGGCGTCCCCATCCACGGAACGAGTGCAAACAGTGCTGTATACTTACGAAACAAACGCGCACGTGCATGCACAATCTGCACGGAAACGCGAGTGTGCTCACGAAGCGGGGCGGCGCGGACATTGTTCCGCCGAGGGGTGGAACAGCAGCGCGAGCTTCCGCACAGCCGTAACGACGGTAAAACAATGCCGAGATAATAGAAGAGTTTACCTCTGCCTCCGAGCGTCTTAAACCCGCCGCCTCTGGATCCCCGTTGATCTCGTTTTTCCGTGGCCGCTGTTCGTCACGATGAAAGCAACCCGATATAGGTCATTCCGCGCGGAATGAACGAACTCGTTGAACCTCATCGACGTCTGAGTGCCGCGTAGAAGCTGAGGCGTATTGGAACGCAACGCACTGCTCTCTGTACGCGCGTTAAGCGTTAAGCCGTGGCCACATTTATTACCGCACCTCGCCCTGATATCGCGACTTGTTACCTAGCTAACCGGTAAGGGTAACAAATGTAGACGATTTTCTGTTACTGCACTTGGTGACGCGTTATTTGGTTCGGGCGTAAAGCCGGGTCCACATTTGTTACAACGACCGTTCAGATAGGTAACAGGTCGCGGTAACGGAACGCGGTTTGGTAACAAATGTGCACCCACCTTTAGCTAAGTAGGTAACAGGTCGCGGTAACCGAACGAGGTGCGGTAACAAATGTGGACCCGGCTTTACGTTCTCTTCATCTCGTTACTGAAACTCACTCGAACCCCCCTTTTCATCGTCACTTGGTCCCGAGCTCCACCGTTGAACATCTTAAGCCGGGTCCACATTTGTTACCGTACTCCGCTCTGTTACCGCGACCTGTTACCTGTCTAACGATGTTCTGTTATTGCATACTGTGACTCGTTACTTGGTTCGGCTGTTCCGATGATTGTGTCGGAATGGTCCGACATCGTCAGATATCGCGTGCACTTGTTACCACGACCGGACAGATAGGTAACAGTTCGCGGTAACGGAACGCGGTGCCGTAACAAATGTGGACCCGGCTTTAACTAAGTAACAAGTCGCGGTAACAGAGCGAGGTGCGGTAACAAATGGGCACCCATCTTTAGCTAAGTAGGTAACAGGCCGCGGTAACAGAGCGAGGTGCGGTAACAAATGTGGCCCCGGCTTTACGTTCTCTACATCCCGTTACTGGAACTCACTCGAGCCCCACTTTTCATCGTGACTTGGTCTCCAGCTCCACCCTTGGACATAGGTGTACTTGATACGAGAATTAAGTAATGCGGATTTTCTCCGTTTCGCGTCGCCTTGTGTCGATTCGCGTCACAGGATACTTTCCGCCGACGGTCGTCGAGTGTGTGCGCTGTACACCCTGGCAATTTGGAACGCCTTTCAAAGCGTCTATTAGCGAGTCCCTCGAGCCGTCCAGAGACACGAAACCGTTTCGCGTGTCGTTTCTCAACAGCGTGCTTCGGAGGTCTGGCTGGTTGCTGCAGGGACGGGGTAGAATCGACTTACTTGGGTCCGACGAAAAATGTCATTATCGAGGTCGGTGTCTCATGAAACGGGCTCGAGCCGGGCGCCTCGTTACACCTTCCTCTAACGGACACTCGAGCCCGATTGAAAGGATCTCGAGGGCACCCTTTCAGACCAGCGATCCTTAATTAATCTGGAAATCGAATCGAGAAGGAAGAAGAGGCGAGTTCCGCCGATAGTTGGAATCGAACGGGTGCAGGGTCGAGGCGGCTTATCCTCAGCTCCTCCTCGATTCCCCGGAAATCCTTCCAGTTCCGATTCAGATTCTTCGTTTCACTGTTTACCGCCCGCTAAACCGCCTTCGTTTCGTCGCCCCTAATCGCTTTCTTCCTGGCTGCTTGGTCTGTGTACGGCGCCAACCTTGTGTGGCGTACCTCCGCATAGTAGACGGGAAATGGAGACGAAGGAGAGCTGGAGGAATTATTATCGACGCTGAGGGGCTTGCGGTGGTTTCACGAGTGGCGGGAAGCTCTTTGTGGACCAATCTGTTTTATAGTTCTCACGAGCAAAGCTCAAAAAGTTGGAAACTCTTCCCTCTTTTAGCAGTCCCTTCGGTATTGCACGTGAGAACTACTATGATGTTTCGTTGATGAAAATGATAAAAAGACGGATCACTTCCAGCTCGACGACCTGAACATAGCGTTTGAGTTCAGTGAACGAACCGGTGACTGGATTCGTTCCTCTGATTGCGTTGGAACCCCGTCGAAGTACTGACTTGTTTGTTGAGCCGGTGAACTGTCAGAAAAACTGCGATTCATCGAGTTACTTGAAGCTTGCATTAATGCAAAAATTCGTTAGATGTATGAAGAACTGAAGGATACATTACCTTTGCCGGGAAATATTAGGATTGATACTCTAAGTGTGTGCAGTGACAGATTTAAAGAAAAAGGTCCAGGTGGCAAACGTGAGGGGCCCATTTTTTATGGAAATTGAAGAGGTAGTTTACTAAGAACAGGTTAAGTGGAGTAGTATAGAAAATAAAATATAGTGTTGGGATAAAACCATAATATTTTTTTTTGGAAGATGGGTTAAATCCGCCAGTGGTTGCCAAGGGCGGAGATTTTTTTCCGGGGGACGGGGGGGGGGGGGGGCAACTTTGGGATGATGGTAAAAAAAATTATACTCTTGCTTTTTTCAACCCATTTTGTAGTGCCAATTTAATTAAACATTTAAAACCGAAAATTAAAAATATTCCCATTTTTAGTATAAACTTAATAAAGATCAGTTTTGAAAAATAAGCGATATTTTCTCAATAGCCAGGTGGGGGGGGGGGGAGGGAACTGTCTCCTTTGCCCTCCCCCCTCCGGACACCCATGCTGTTTGCGTGTACAATAAATAATACAAGCGAAAGATACCTTCATATTTCTCTTTATTGTTTTGAAATGCGTCGTAACGATCAGATATGGATTACGTATGATTACAGTAAAATGTAAGTATGACGTATTCATCGTGTATACATATACATGTGTATGTGGAGATATAAATCCTTGTACGCCACCAAAAAAGATTGCCGAGAGAAAAATACAATTATCTTAAACGCCATAAGTATGGTTCACTGTTTCCGTGCTTCCCGTCTTCCTAACCTCAAATATCTGACATCGGTACAGGTTACGTGAACGCGTGTATGTACCCGCGAGACTGGCTGCACACGATCGCGATTACGTTCCCACCGTATTTAATGATTACTCTGTACTTTCACCGTGTTTATCGTTTCCTTTTAATTACACCCGGCAGAGCTCGTAAATCTAATTCACAATCATACACTATTTACAACGTCGTATCGCGCGCGCGCGACTGGCTTCGATTAAACTATACTGCCATAGTGTGTCTTCTTTGTTCTTTGGTGGTGCACGCGCACAGAATGATATATTTGGCATGTGTGCGGCAGTGTGTGTGTCTGTACGTGTACTTACGTTAATCCCCTCGAAATCCTCGCGCAGTCGCCTAGCTACCAACGGTAAATACCTTGAAGAACCTAACCGTTCACGGGTTGCATGAAACCTCCTCTCGATTCGCAATAAAATTCGCGACAGTGAAGACTAAACACCGAGCACGCAGTCAGGGTTGCCCCAGTCTGCAGCGACAATGAGACAAACAATCCGGAATTTAATAATCACCCTATACCGTGGACCAGTCGTTCTGCTGGGTGGCAAGCGTGCAACGTATCGGGAAAACAATCGCAGGGGGGACGCGGTTAATCAAGAATCCAGCGCGTCCGAGGATTATACGCGCGGCAGGTTTAAGTCGTCGCGGTAAAACTGTCGTACCATCGCGAGCATGCAGCAAACGATCCAGGAGGATGGGATGTTGAAGTTGGAGCCAGATCTAGGTGGTTCCTGCGCGAGTCGTTGGTTGCTGGCAGCTAGGGTCGCTGTTCCTGTCACCTGCAACGGTCTCACGCCCGGAATATCTGGCAGGATGGACTTGCAGGTCAGCGTCAATGTTCCTCCAGGGAAATGGTGTCTCTCCAAACGGAATGACAGACTCAGGCGACTCGAAGACATGATGTCGTCGTCGGAGGGCTCACTGCTTGGCAGCTCTTTGAGCAACGCCTTGTTCACCTGTGGGTAGACGGACAACAGCAGTGATTAAAGATCGGACACGTGTCTGCGTTGCTCCTAGCTCTTGGCATCTGTTAAGGAATGTTGGGACGTTGATGGTAAAGGGTGATAGTGGAATTGCAACCAAAGAATTCGTCTCCACAATATTGCATCTACTCCTAGAGGATTAATCCTCTAGTGCATACGCCTGCCTTAAGGCGGGCACCTGTTTCATCCAGGAGTTGGGCCCCTATAACTTTGTTCAGAATTCTCATTTATCAGCCTTAAAAGTATTGCCACGCCGCACATATTGACCTAAGACACATGTCAATCTGACGTTTCGATTTGACAGAAATCCAGTTTGAAGTGCATTTTTGAGCTAAGCACGCTGCGAAAATTATTTGTGAAACTAAAAAAATCAAATAACGTACTTCTCGACACCGTACAGCTAAAAGAAAATTATTGGTAAGTAGTGTGTGTGTGTAGTGATCTATCGAATGGAATAAAGATTAAAACAAAAAATAATTTACACCTGTGAAGTGAGGCTTGGCCGGTAGCCGCCTTAAGGCGGTACCACGTTAGTAGATCATCATAACTTAGTTAGGGTGTTAGTTTATCACCCAAATAATTTATGCCTGAAATTTTTACTTGTGCACCTTTTTAGCTCTTTGTTCATGAAATTTGGTACCTATATACATACATACATCATGTCATACTATTATAATAAAACTACAACATTTGTTTGTATGCTCACAAAAATCTCAAAAAGTACTGAACAAATCATTACGAAATTTTAACTACAGTATCCTTGAACAACAAGGAGGGATATAGTCTATGTTTTATAACGTAAAATATAATTAATCTGTATAAAAAATTATATGTACGTAAAGAAGTCACGACTCAGGCGGCTCGCGATAGTACGCGACGCCACCGCCAGGCGGCAACCGGGTCAAGCGCTTCTCGCGCTTCTTCTGTAGGTACATTGTTAAATTTCACAATGCACAATAATGAATAATTTTCTATTATATCATAAATTTATATTTTTTTAAACATTTTTCCATAGTTTTTCATTAAAAATAAAGTATTTATTTTATAAAAAAACTCTACATTTTTTGTACTTGCTACATGATCCCGCCTTAAGGCGGTGATTCAGAAGGACTCTTCCAAATTGAAAACAGACATCGGATTCGGTCTTTTCATCCCCAAATTAGACCATTCTAATTTTTCCAACTAAATTAAAAATCTATGCACTAGAGGGTTAAAACATCCCATGAATTCGCCATTGATTCGTCTGAATTTTCTTACTTAGGTCTCGGTAACTATTAAAAATCGCGGCGTGTTGCATCTTTAGAAGTGTCGTTTACTTGCCTCTTTCCCATTGAGGACGAGATCGAGGATCGCCGGGGGGTAGCTCGGCGCTGAGGTGCACTCCGCTCGGAGGATCTCGCCAGCCTCGTAAGAAGGTCGAAGCCCTCGGAGGGTGGGCTGTTCTTTCGGGAGGATGGCGACGCTCATGTTCGCCTCGCCGTAGATTGTCAGGAAGCTCGGACCCTCCGAGGACACCTCGCAGCCATACGATCCCACGAGGTGCACCTTACCTGCCACATCAGCCACACGTAATATCTTTCTCCATTTCGCTTCATCCAACGACCTGTCCGCCACGATTGATATTTAAAGTAACGCTACGGCAGAAACTCGGCCCGAGTGGCGTGATAAATTCGATCAGGAACTTGTGAATAACGACAGGATCGCGGTCCGCCATCTTCTCTCCCCCACGTCCTCGGCGAAAAGGTCTTTCTGAGGACGCTAAATGATGGACGACCTGGGAATTGGAAAGACTGGCGGATTTTTTAACTAGTTAGGGACATGGTGGGATCGTTGCTGGTTTGTGGTATTATTGCAGGGGCAAGTTTCGAGGTCTTGTTGAAGCTTTAATTTTGTCGGACGTTTATAGGAGCATGGAAGAGGGAGAAGTGAATGAGACCATTAGCTGGGTGACATTGTGGTATTAGTGGAATTCATTTTGTACGGTTATTCAGTGACGTAAATACGATCGAACTTGAGAAAGTTCGCTTCAAGTAGAAGAACCACAGCTAGGCTCGGATGTAATTCGCGAAGGCGCTCGATTGCTTGCTCGTTGCAACTCGATTACGAATTCCATTCGACGTGACGTGAGCACGATGTTGCTCTCGTTATGTTCCGTTTTATGATCCTTTTGCTCTCGAGACCGTGCTCCAGACAGCCATTACGGGCGACGAGAGTCTAAAGGGAAAGAATAAGGGGCCAGGCTTGCCCGGCAACTTATCGCGGCTGCCTTCTCGGCCGTAATGAATTAATGAACTTGCGCCAACTACTTTTTTTCGGGGCTGGCTTCGAAATGGAGGTCTCGCGCACAGTTGCGAGCGGCCTGCTGATTAGGAACCTAATATCCTGGCTCAGCGTCAGGGACCATCCCTTTGAGACCGCGGAAAAAACAGACGCTAATAGAAATTTAATAAGCGCGAGTCTCGTGTGCGACGCGTAAAGTTTCTCTCATTATTTAAGCGAAATTCAGTAAGTCTGTTAACTTTCATCAGCAACTTGCTGGATACTCTTTTCACCTACAGAGCAGAGCTTTCGATTCCAATTTAAAGTGGAGTGTTTTAGGAAACTCTTATTGAAGCATTTGGCCTGGTTGACGTGAGAGATAGTGCAAGATGCAGAGCAAGGTATTTTTAATCTTGGTGGGAATTGATGACTGAATGAAGAGAAAAGAGATTCAGAGATTAACGAGCTAACCTCTACGATTGTTCGCCGGTCCTTGCAGTGTCACTTGCTTGCTGTCGCTCCTATTTACATCCACGTACACACCGTCCACAGGGAAGTCCCGCCCAGTCGGCTTCGAACCCGGCATGAACCTGAAGAACTCAGCTCCATCCTTGTACCATTTCACCGAGTACAACTCCTCCCCGGCCAGGTCGTACTCACACATCAAAGTCACTTTGTCCCACCTGGGATCGGCTATACTCGGCACGTCCAGCCTCAGAAGCTGAAGAGCCGTTCCTGAAAAGGTGAAAGTCTCGTTGAATTGGAAATTTTCTTAACTGATAGGTCTGGTGATTATGAATCTTTGAACTCGAGAGCTCTCAAGAAGATCAAACGCTCTTCCTCTATTCCGTCGTTCCGAGGAAAAGAACAGGCATTCCTCAAAAGCGTTGCACCCTTCAGTTTCTCAAATAATTTTAATATTCTGACACGGAAACTTTTTATATTCCTACGTGCTATTTCTGGCGCCATAGTGTGCTCAACACTCTGGCTGGCGTCGGCGCACTTTCACGTCGATTTTTCTTTTATTTATAATTTATTACTATCAAATATCCAGATTATATTCCAGGTTGCAGATAATCGTTAGGGTTTACGTAAAAGGTGAGGTGCAGCCGACAGGTTATTATACCTGAACTAAGAATATTCTGAAAAGCGTCGAAGAATTGGCCGAGTGCACTCGGATGTTTGCTCGGGGCGAATTAAGGGGTTATTCTCAGTTAGGAGGTAAAGAAAGAACGATTTTTTGGGAACGTAATTGAAGAATTATGTTATATTTGCGTACAAAGATTTATATATTAAGGTAAAGAATATTTTAACAAGTTTTTGTGTATACATTTTGGTATAAAAATATTTATTTATTTCAATGTTACTACGGATTGTAATTCGGTTTACCGGTTAATCGCGAGAAATATCCTCAAACTTTTACCGGTAATTCGATAAATTATGTATAGCAACGATATCTACTACGTTATCAGTCAAAACCTTCAATTAATAATAGAGACGAAAACCAAAGTATCTCATGAAGAACCAACTTTGATCCAAAATAAAACTAAAAATCTGAATCAAGCCATAAAAAATAGACGTATTTTCAAGTAGAAAAAATAAAAAGAAAATATCTACAAATGGCATATGATTTCTTAATGACTACCTGAGCAACAAGTGTAGAATCTAAGAGCGCTTTATCAGGAGACCAAAGTTTGGACAAATTATGTTTTTTGCGTGCTTATTTGTTAAAAAGAATTGTTAAATAAAAAATATTTAATTATGTATACCTATATACGTTTTCACCACGAAAACAATGATTTCATGGTTTTCGTGGTGAAGATCCATATTAATAAGTAATGTCAATAGTTATACAAATATATCTATTTTGTGTTATATCATTTTATATTTTATGTTCAGAACAGTTTTATTTGCATATATTGTTTATAATGCTCGATTAGAGGTCAATTTTTTTTTGTAATGTTTACTTTTATATTTTCAATACCTTAAAAAATGACCGGTAAACCGGTTTGAAATGAAAATTTTACCGAATTACTGGTAATTACCAGCAAATCATTTTGAACTTTTTTATGGTTTTATATTCAACTTTTGCAACTACGAAAAAAAAATTAAATTACAAATATGCACTGTAGACGTCGGTATCGACGCATTTTGCTACAGCGTCGCCGCCGAAGTTTCAAAACGGTAGGGGTAATTTAGAGAAAACTATTCAATCAATCGACTTGCCCTTACACATACAACTAGATAATTCTAAACTACTGTTGATGGACCTCTAATATTATAAAATAATACATTTTAATACTTCAATGTTGCATAAATAGATTAAAAAAAATCCTACAAAATCATACTTCTTCTGCTAAGCTCTACAATTTTGTCAATTTTCGACTTTTCTTTGGTTTTTGAGGTCCATCGACAATAGTTTGAAATTATCGAGTTGTATGTGTAAGGGCAAGTCGATTGGTTTAATAGTTTTCTCTAAATTACCCCCACCGTGTTGCAACTTCGGCGGCGACACTGTAGCAAGATGCTTCGATAGCGAATCAGTGCACTACGATGCATGTTTTTAACATAATTTTTTTTCTTGTCTTCAAGATTTAAATGTAATACCATACAAAAGTTCAAAACGATGTGCTTCATAATTTCTCCAGAAAAAGATCTCAAAAATCGGTCTGTTTTAACATCGCCTAAAGTATAGTTCCGCCTTAAGCAAAACTCTCTCAGTGGAAGCGATTACTGGGAAAGGCCTGATCGGCTTGGGCCGGTATTCCTCCGAACCTTCCGCCCCTCGAAGTGGTAATGTTTTCCCAGGAAGAAAACGGTGCACCAATAGCGCCTCGAAGTGTGTTCGTCGTTAACGATCTCCGGCTCGCAATTAACAACGCGTCGACAAAGCGGTCGCCGTGGAGTTTGCCCAATTGGACGGCCACGTAAACAAGTGATGGAAAAGTTTGCATTCAGAATGGCCGTAGCCGAGGCGGCGGATCGAACTTTTATTTGCCAGCTGCGGGGAAAAAAGTAATTATCTGTGAAAGGGGGTGGGTTCGCCGCGAATTCCCGCCGAGTGCCTCTCTGAACCGAAGTATTTAACATGGTCTCGTTAATTTATTTATCGTCGATCTGTCGAGCAGCCGTCGTAAATACCGGAGTAATTAGAAATATCCGTTCGGCCAGAGTAATTATCGTGTAATTATCGCCCGAGAAAAAGCAATCGAACGTTCCACAGGCATGAACCGAAATTTCTGGAGAGGTTCGCTTTTCCCCTTTTTCTACCTCCACGCCAAACTTTCGTTGGCCATATGACAATTGCTCCGCAATACTCAGCGCAAACTGGCGGAGCATTTCACTGTGAATATTACAGGCGACATTTTGCTTCTCCCTGAAAATTTTCTCCCACCAACCAATCGGCACCGTTGTATTTTAAGAAAAATGGTACCAGGCTGTTTCTTCGCGGACACTGAGGGCGATACGTGACCAACACACTGTCCTTGTAGCCAGCAAGAATGGAAGGAATTCCGCAATCTGATCCAGGAACGTCCGGATGGTTCGGCAACGATCGCGTCCCCCGAAATTGTTTCGGGGCCGGGCGTGCCAAAGCGCCAGCCAGCTACGTGCTACTTAAAACAATAACCGAGGCTACCGACTGTGCGCGAAAAAAGGGGGAGCAGGAAGGCACCGGCCACTCTGTATTCCAGTTTCGCAGGCGCTGGTGAAATGTGCGGTCGTAAACGATTTCCAGATCGCGAGAATTTGTCATACCCTTGGCACGCAAACGAACGTTATCACGGCGTGTGGTTCCGCTAACCGAGGCGCGGGTAACGACCATAAAACTGCATCAGCGATGCCTGAAACAATGGCAGTTACCTTTGTCGCGGATATGACCAAAGGAGCGGGAAGTTATCGCGCCAGAACGATTATGTTAAAGCCGTCAAAGGTGCTTGCGGAGGCACTGAACGAACGCCAGCGAAGGGAAATGCTGGATAGCTCTGCTAAGGGGAATAACGGGATTCTGCTATGAACTTGTAATAATATAGCTTAACATTCGTGTCGAGAAGGCAAAACTGAGCAGTCCGAGGAATATATTCAACCGTTGTTTTCTGGATTAAAATGGGAATGTTTCAGGTTATACCAGTGATGAAATATTCGTGGTGTGCTTTAAAACAAGTTATTATTATTCATTTAATAACGCTCCGGTAAATTTTAGTAACACATTCCATGCAACATGGAATTGTAATTTTGAGGAGATTTAATTTGCTGCAATGAAGCTTTTAGTGGACACGCAACTGGGTTTCAGACAGCACGTTTTATTTATCGTCAACGCATACCTACGTTAGTAAAGTCCGTCAAAGTGCCATATTTCCTGCGCCGTGAATTTATGCTAAATTACTGGATCAATTTGGGTAAATGAACCTAGATAAGTAGCAATCGTTATGAAGAATGAACGCCCTGCAAGTTAAATTGCATTCTCAGAAGTGTTATGATGGAAGACGCGAGCGGCTGGCCACTTATTGATGTGTTCCACTTACAGCGACAGCCTGACATTAATCGACAGTTCTGTCTCAGGCTAATCGATAAAGTAGGTACCTGAGCGTCGTCTTTCTCCTCGGCAGAAGATGAAAACTGGCATCGGCTTTGTGCCAAGATGAAACATTTACTTCTCTCTCTGTTAAATGCCATGTTTAAAAAACTCCAGGGATATAAAATTACAGAGGGTGGCCAAATTAGTATAATTAAACAAAAAGGTTTAGCGATGGAATCGCTGTATCTCTACGAAAAATGGTCGCAAAAAATATTATACAAAAACATTTTCGTCGATTCTTCGGATCATTTTTAAAATGGATTTAATACGACTAAAAAAAATCTTAAATTGGCAACTAAAGCTTCTGAAAGGAAACTTTCTTTGCTTTCCAAAACACTCGTGAAAATTTGCCTACGATCATGAGTTCGCAAGTTATAGGTGATCAAAGTGAAAAGTACATTTTTTGCTTTGATCGCGAATAACTCGGTCAATAAAAATCATACGACAAAACCAAAAGAACGAAATTAAAGAAAAATGTTTGCTCTATAACAGCTCTTCGTTGGATTTATCGGAAATTTTTTTTTTGGCCCTTGTATACGTTCAAACTAGGCAAAAATTTCTGAAACTTCAGAAACAGTATCATATTAGATGAAAAAAATTGAGTCCTTGATTCAAAAAGCAGAAACTTAAACCGTTAAAATGCGTTTTTTTTAATATCTTTTGCGATCATTTTTTGGAAAGATACAGCGATTCCATCGCTTAACCTTTTTGTTTGATTACACTATTTTGGCCACCCTCTGTACGAATCTTAGAAACTGATTGTGCTTCATTCTAAAGGATGTTCTTCCGTTCTTCAATGAGTCAATGAAGGGCTGGGACTATTCGAATAATTTAATTTTAAAATATTTTACAAGTATTCGAATGCTACGAATAAACTTCGAATATTTGAGTATTCGAATGTTATTATTCGAACACTATTCGAATATTTCAGTATTCGAATACCGATGTTCTACCTGTCCAGAACTGATATTCACAACTGAAACTAAATAAAAGCTTGTAAAAAAAAAATGAACCTATAGCTTGTAAAAATGAACCTAATACATCAGTATTCGAATAGTATTCGAATACTTAAATATTCTATTAGTATTTGGATACTTGTATATTCGAATTATATTCGCCAAATAATTGAGCAACTGAAGTATTCGAATATTCGAATACCGAAAAATTCGACAAATAGTCCCAGCCCTCATTCGCCATAACTAATTCCACAGTTGTTTTTAACTAAACAAAACGACCAACAATATTCGTTAATAAAAACAAAGGTTCACAAAAGCATGTGGAGGATACCGACTCGAATGAGCTGCTCCAATAATTTTTTCTCATGCTCACAGCTCTATCCATTTTTATGGCAGCTTAACCTGCAGCTTTGGGGAACAATAGCGAGGTTGTTTAAATAATTCGTTGTCTTTTCAGCTGCACTAAGCATCGGTTGACTGCGTCTACAGCGTGCCTGCCCCATCGGCTTAATCGTAAGGGGTGATTCTGTTTAGGTCTGGCTTTCGAGTGTCGCGCTTCTCAGTCTACCCCCTCCCCATTTGTCGTTTTTGTCCCGCGCAGACAGAAAATACTCGTGGCCGAATCCTTTGTCTCCGTTTCATTCGTACACCCATCCCTGAATGGGGTCTGTTGGGACGTTATTGCATTATGCAAAATGGATCGTGAAGTCGTCTGAACAATGCGACTCTTTGAGGGCGCGTGGATCTGGGACGTAGCTGAAATTTTTATACGCGCTTTTTTGCGGGCGCTCCTATTGTAGTTGAGGCGGTGTTTGTCTCCATTCGAGAATTTATATAAAAGGGACTATCGAAGATGAATTTATGATCGTAAATACAAATATAGTTTTAATGTGAACAATGTGTGTGTCTCTTTTCTTTTTTCCCCTCTCTCTCTTCTTTTCCGTTTCTTTTGCAACATATTGCAATTCGCTTTACTTGCAAAAAGGCGATTATTAGTATTTTATGGACGCGAATAAGGAAGAAGGGGAATGGCCCCTGAATAAGTTGGCCAGCAGCAAATCCATGGTAGGAAGGTAAATGCGCAAAACAAGCTGAACACGGCCACCATCAAACATCCCCAATCAAGCCGGTTCCCTTCCTGTCGAATTTATTGCACGCTTAATTAGCCGGCAAATAACACGATTAACGAGGCCCATTAGGGAGACGATACCACGTTCCATCTACCGCTGCATACTGAAAAAAAACCCTCGACTTGTTACGCCCTCTGGAAAACTGTTGCACGCGACAGGTAGAAACGTCCTGTTTGTACCGAGGCAAAAATGGAAAACCGGCTAATTGGGGGAGCTTCCCGGCGAGGAACTTAACCGCGTTACAAAAAAAACCTTCTACTTTCCAATTATTGCAGAGCTGTACTAAAGCTACCTGTTCGAATCACACGGTGGACGTTCAGAAGCGAAGACAATGAATAGGATTCACGGAACGAGTTGGACGAGGTGTCGAGCCGATTTGGGGACATTAAGGGAGGCCTGCAGCTGCAGTTCCGATGCTTGTAGACTTCTGGGTACGCGTGGGACCGTGTTGAACCAGAGGACAAGCCCGACAGTCGTTCGCAGACAGCTGTGCAGAGTGGGAAGGCAGCGTGGCCAGCGCTGGTGGAGCATGGGCCATTGTCTTCCAGTCGTCTCGACTCGTCGCGTGGCATATTAATTAATCTACTAATTATTAAAGTAATTGCTGGCTTAATTGGCTCCTGAGAAGCCCCTGGCCCCTTCGCCACCGCAAAGGGACGAAAGAACGAATGGCAGGGGCAGACAAAGGAACCACTGATGGCGAGGCACTGGCACTGGAATTGTGCTCGAAGGGGCACGTAAAGTGGCTGACAAGAATCCGGTGTAGTTTCTTATGTTTTATGTTTCGCATAATGTCCCCCTCGACAACGAGGAGGAATCGACTGCGCTCGGTGCCCCAGAGCCGAATGTCATTGGATATTGTTCTGTGCCGCCTCTAAGCTCGCTTACCTGTCCTTCGATTGGACCTTAAGAGGAGGTTCCGGTTTAAAAATTGATTTTTTTATTTCATTTTTCGAATGCTCAACCTTTCAAGAACACGTGTTTAAAAGGATATTGTGAAATTCGGAAAATTCCTGAGGTTATAAGCATTCGAGTAGCAGCGAACGCGTGGGTAAAACCCGGCCACTCGGCGCTCGCGTAAAACTTTAAACGTGTTTTTCTTGAAACAGTGTTCTTAAAATCTGTGGAAGCAATGTCTCGAAAAGTTATTATCCGATTCGACTGAAACTTTTTTATTTTGAAGAATATACTTCTGTGTAGTGGAGAAACCACTAATATTTTAGAATTTTTTAAAATTTGTAATTTTTAAAGGCGTTGAGAAGACGAGAAATGTAGGGAAAAAGTGATTATAAACTTCAAGTGTCGTTAGTTTCTCAAAAACTGTCATTTATGTAATTTTGAAGGTATTTTTACTAGGGAGTTTCATGCCCTTTAATAATCTGGCATTATTTTTTATTTCAGACCAATGATTTAGGTGCTACAAGTTCCACCGTTTTGGATGAATTTTTTGACGTCTCGACTTTCACGGCTCTCCAGTGCCGTCTACAATGATTAATTATAGCAAAAAATATATATTTCTATAGATTAAGACATCCTTAATACAATGCTAAAAGTCCCATTAAATTATATGTAATAGTTTTCGTTTAATTAATTCTTAAATATCACCTATTTTTATGGACTCTAGACCGGAACATCCCCTTAACAGGACGCCTTGTCGTGTAACAGCCCCCGAATTTATAATTTTTTTTTAAAAAACTATTGTTAATGTTGCATTAAACTCTTTTGAGATATAAGCAGGCATCTTTAAACTTGCAGAAAATATTTTTTTTAATTCGATCCTTCTTATTATTTATTAATTTTTGTGAAATCTCTTCGACGATGTTGGTGTCAGGTGTAGCACCTGTCACAGTCATCTGATTGCAAAAAGGAGACAATTTTCTTAAAGTTAAATAATTTTCGCTGGTACTGGACCTAAAACTTTAATTTTAGTTTCTGCTTATAACAATTTTTTCGTCGATATAAAGAATAATATGAAAAATTTGTCTAAGGAAAAAACTTACATCTTCTTTCAAACGTTATAAATCTTTAAATTGTTCCTTTTTTTTCTTTAAAGTGGACCAACCGCGGCGTGAACAATCTAACTTTAAAAAACTTCTATTTTTGTTTGCAATCAGATGACTGTGATAGGTGCTACAAATCCCGCCAACAGGAGTTACATCGTCGAAGAGGTGGACAAGATTGCACAATAATTAATAAATCATACGATGGATCGACATAAAAAAAATATTTCCTACAAGTTTAAAGATGCCTCCTTATAACCCAAAAAGATTTTAATCCAATATGACCAACAGTTCTTTAAAAAAAAATTCTTAAATATCAATCACTTTTGGAGCTGTTAGACGAAAATCCCCCCTAAATGGTCCACTCCGTTGCCCAGAAAACGCAAGCGAATACGATTGTATCGTGAGTTTATCCTGATTTCCTTTCAACACCCACAGTTGTGACGTCGACCAAGTAGCGTGACTTGAGAAGCTGGTATCTGCGCGTGGACGAGACCCGTGCCTCGAAGAAATGGTCCCATTAAATGACCAGAAGACTACACACGACCCACGTGCTGTGGACCAAACTGTAAATTCTTCAATCGTAGAAAAGATACGCTGAGGCTGCCTGTAAGTGGCTGTGGGCTCGAGCATTCCCCGTTTTATGGCAGCACGTAATTTGTAGTAGCCCATTCGGTACGCCACCAATCATGTTACGGAGCGGACGATACGGTGTTCGCGAGTTACAGGGAGATTAGTGGGAATTGCTGGAAATTTCTTGGCCAGTCGCGACGGAGGCTTGCAGAGAGCAGTTTAGGTGATGTGGGCGGGTCGGGATGTCAAGTGGCTGGCCGCCGCAAGTTCCCCGTCGTCGCCGCCGCGAAGACGGCGTTTCATCAACTCGTGTTTAAACAGGGGACACACGGCTGCTTAACGATGCTCTCGCATTGCATTTCCCGGCAGCCAGCGACTGTGCGGCGGCTTCATGCGAGCGCGGTTTAAATCGCGTCTAACGAGCTCGCGGGTATTTCTTAGGGAGGCTCCCAGCCACCCTCATTCATGACGACGTCTAATTACACGTGAACGTGGCATTAGAACGTGGCGTTTTTCGTCGAGCGGCTGTTGACACCGCGCGAGCAGTCCCTGGCTCGGCTTATTGGGCTCGATGTTTCGGAAAGCACGCCGGAAAAATGAGTCGGGGAAGAGTGTCGCGTGGCTCGATGATAAATTCTCCCAGTGGGACTGGGATGAACATTTTGGATGTGGGGCAGGGTTTTCTTTTTCTATCTTCTAAACGTCTGTTTCAGTTAGGTTGTAGAGCAGCAGCTATGCCGAACCTCAAGTATTTACCATTATTGTTATATTTGGAATTTTAATCGTGCAATAAAAACATTTAATAATAATTATAACATAGACACTAGACAACAGCTACATAACCGCGTATGCGAATTGCTGGCTAATCGCTTGTACTTGTGTACTGAAAGATAAGCATATTTGCACGGTAGCAGTCTGGGAATGGGATCAGCGAGGCTGAATTTACTTAGGCTCAGGTTTGGATGCATGGATGGTTGCAACTACTTCGTGTTCTAAGAACGAGAGGACCAGAACAGGATGCTTTTGTACTGAGTCATTGAGCCGTTCAAGAAACACCCCCTTTTGGGTGCAACTGGTCGTTTGTTTTCGAATTATTTTATCGATGATAAAGTAGTATTAAGATCCCGCTACTGAGCGGGAAGGATGAGATGGAACAGGAGGGAAATCTCCTTCACCCATCGAATCGTTTGCTTTTACAACCACGTGTGTCCGGAGGGGGTGCAAAAGGGGCAGTTGCGCCCCCCCCCTGGATTTTGAGAAAGAATTTATACTAAAAAAGGGAATATTTTTAAATTTCTGTTTTAAATTTTTAATTAAATTGGCACAGCAAAATGGGTTAAAAAAAGAAAGTGGGGTATATTTTTCTTTATCATCATCCCACAGTTTCCCTCCCCACTCCCCCTGGAAAAATGTCTTCGGGCGCCCTTCTTTACAATAATGCACTTCCGTTAGAAGTTTGAATCTTGCCGCATGGTTACGCAGACAAGTAAAGTCGACCAGTGACGGGTCGCGTATGCGGACGCAATTGGTTAGAGTTAATGTCGCCGCTGGCAGTTGTTCCTCCGTCTACGGCTGATATTTCACTGCTGGCAGCGATCGTTTAAGGCGGTGCATGAAAACTAATCGTTTCTAATCGGCATTAATCAACGGGGGCCAGTTTCCTGCGAGCAGGGCCTTCTTAAGGAACAATTATCTACTTGCTCGTCTAAAGGGCATTACCCTTTGGAAGGCAATGCAGTAGTGCCCCTTTAGGTGGCCTGGATCCGGGACCATATCCGGTCATCTATCTGGGCAGGTACAGTTTCCAGATATTCGAGGGAGCGATTAAAAAAATTTCGGTCCGAGTGAGATATGCCGATGTGTTAAGGGGGGAGACCACTGTAAAAAATCGGAAAAATTTATTTATTTATTTATTCACATTTTCTGAAAGACGTGCGTTTCAAGAATGCTCTCTCCAAATTTTATGAAGAAATTCGCTAAATTGACGGAGATACAGTATTTTCCGTGAAGCGAAAATGAACTTTGAAAATGTTTTTCTCAGAATGACATTTTTCACCCGCGTTGACAGTATACAGAGAAAACTATACATCCAATTGACATGAGCAGGGGCATTTACTTGATGAAAAAACAGTCTCTATTACGTGACGATCTTTTTTTTTAATTAACAGCCTCTTTCTATTGTTTTTTAACATTTTCCCAACTTTTCACCCCCCAAAAATGATTTCTTTTTCAGTGGTCCGCCATTTTGTTACTTTTTTGCGATATTGACTTTTTTCTAACATCACGTAATAGACGTAGGCTTCTAGTTTATAAATATTTTTGTCTTTTTGAATTCAGATTAACCATATGGCTAGGGCACTGTCGACACATTTTGACGAAGAGTATACCGGAAACGGATTTATGAACCTGATAGGAAATTTTTTTTTACCCTTCAATATGTACATATTAACTATACTAAGCAATCCATTGATTTACTTGCGTTGGATGGTTGAAAAGAATCCCGAAAACACCCTTACTTTTCAGATCATTGCAGTGGCCTTCCCCGTGAGGGGGATCTAGAACGGTCAAAACAAAATGCTTCTTTGGGAATTTTTTCTCGAAAAACCGATCAACTTTTATTATTAAACATTAATCCATTGGAAAGAGTACATCATATGAGTATTTCAGTATTTTTTGTGATAAAAAGTATTGTAAGGTTTGTGAGTTATAGGCGATGCCAGAGAAGTCCTTTTTTAGACACTTTGCGGTGACAATCGTAGCTCGGTGAAAATTCAATTTTTTTTAGATAATATATAAAATTATCTAGGCGCTATCGAGCCCGATTTTGGAAAAATCATTTTCCGACAAAATGGCGGCTGTGCAAAGTTGAAGCACCGATATTTGGTAAAGAATCGCTCGTTTTTCGAGAGCAAAAATAAATCTAGGCAAAAAGGTGAAAGCTCCCGATAGCGCTTAGATTTTTATCCCCAAAAGAAGCCAGCAAAGCCTCGAGTAATTCGGTTCATTATTTTTTTATTTATGTGTGTCACCGACTTTGATAACAGATTTTGAGGAAAACGCGTTTAAAGTTTTGGGTCTGAGCGCTACATATAACTTTGTCAATTTTGGTTGGATTAGCTTGACACTTTCAGGAAATATTTTCCAGATGTTGTACTTCAAGAAAATATAAAAATCGAAGAATCGATTTTTCCAAAGTTTCTAGGTAGGCCTCCCCTCTTAATTCGATAGATTGCTAAAACAAACCTACTTTGGAGTGAAAACCAGTTGGTTCCAAGAACTGGTGGGGGTGTCGACGATCAACTAACGAGGCACTACTGCATATGGAAGGCAACGTTGGAGCCTCGTCACAGAATATACAATTCAATAAAACAAGTGAATGGAAGCTAGGAATACAGTGCTTTTTTGAAAATACAATGGTTAAATATCGAATTCATTGCAACTAAACCGCCACCAGTTCGGCGAACGTTTTGGCGGTTTGCCCTGGTAAAAAATAGACAAAGGGCAACGAATAGCATCCCGAGCCAAAATGAAATTCCCAGAATTACGTGGGAAAGTTCCAGGCTGAAGGTAGCCAACAAAAGAGTCCTGAATTTTACCACCGAGTCGTCTAATGAGGAACAGTGGAATTCCGCCCCTTGTATGGTAGGTGTCCTGATTCTATTTCAAACTAGTTTTAACATTCGAACAGGCTGCTGCTTCGAGTTCAAAGAGGAAGTTTCGCCTCCCTCGCGCCCCAGCGAGCGGAAAATCCATGGCGATGTATTACATATCGCGCCTTTAAAACTCAACTGCTATTGGATCCCGCTGGGAGATGTGCGCGGCGAGGAAATCGTATCGGGGAAGAATGCACGAGCTACCGGGTGGAAAATGAGTATTTCCCTCACGTAAGTCTTGAGGAAGGGGATGAAGAAAAGGTCTTCAGCTACCGAGAGTTTTATGGAAAAACAAAGAGATCGTGAAGGGACTGATAAACGAAACACAGATCTGGTAGCCATAAATCCATGGCGATCAGCGTTGCAGCTAGACTCTGATTTTATTAACGACTATTGAAAACATGTCAGAGCTGAGGTGCATTTTACAGATCAGTACGATGGTTTAGATGATTTCAGAAGATATCTACGTAGAAGTTTCTCGATGCCCCTAATAGCACGCTTCGGCGGCGTATTTCCACGACTGATTTATCCTTGCAGAGTAATTTGAATATTCGATAGATGTCAGCATCTGTTATCGATGACGCAATATAGGTACTACTACACGACCCCCATGCGCAGTGCTCCTGTTAATATACTTTGAACATTATATTGCGCACCCTGGGGAGGTATGACCGTGTCACTATAAATGATAATAGGACCTCCGCGGGGCGGACTAATAATACATACCCCCGCAGTAAGTTAATACATATTACATAGCGCGTTACGTATACGGCATTATGGCGGGCGGGGCAAACCGTGATGTATGAAAATAGTGCTCGATACGGGTGTACTCCCGTTTGAATTTCATTACTCTGCAACGAAATGCTTGCGCAGGGAGTTGCAGCCAGCAGGGGATTCCCTAGGTTCTCGATGACTTCGTTCATCGTGCAGCTACTATTCTTCGTGGCACGCGTAAAGTGATTGCAGAGATTGTTTACCAAGAAGTGCAGTAAAAATTAATTATGAAAATTGCTGCCCAGCTAGGGTGGCCATTAATCATACGTGTCGATTTTTTTTGTATTTCTTTGCTCTCACCCTCTAGAACAGGGTGGAACGAAATATAGGGGCAAAATATTTTTTTATTATTCATGACTTCTAATAGTGGGCAAAAGTTGCCATTTATAATGGTATTTAAGCTGCCAATGTTTGAACGTGATCAACAAATATTTTGAGGTGTCGCAAGCTCTTCAAATATTAATATTTACTGAAATTTATTCAAATATTAATATTTACTGAAATATTAATTTTTGAAAGGCACCTCAAAAAATTTGTTGATCACGTTCAAATTTGGCAGCTTAAATACTATTATAAAAGGCAACTTTTGCCCACTATTAGAAGTCGTTGAATAATAAAAAAATATTTTGCCCCTATATTTCGTTCCACCCTACCCTAGAACGCTGCCATTTGATAAAAAATTAGTCCCTGAAAAAGTTTATTGCAATCGGACAACAGGAAAGGGTGCCGACCAGGCCTTAAAGTTTAGAATACATCAATAGTTTGGATTTAAGGCCTATCGTTCATATACGAAAAATTTTGTTCAAATAACATTAAAAGAGCATTCAATTTTCTACAATTACTGTATACATAATTTTTTCGTGCTTCCCACCATTTTTTAGATAGTGGCGTGTGAATATAGAGAGATCTGCGCTACGCGCGTATAAACAATACGTCACGCCGTACAGGTGTTCTATATTGAAACGCTATTATCTAAAAAATGGTTGGAAGCACGAAAAACTTATATCTACAGTAATTGTAGAAAATTGAATGCTCTTTTAATGTTATTTGAACAAATTTTCGATAGGGCTTACCATTTTTGAGAAATTCTTTAAATTCAAACTATTGATGAATTCTAAACTTTAAGGCCTGGTCGGCACCCTTTCCTCTTGTCCGAATGCAATAATCTTTTTTAAGGACTATATTTTTATGTAATAGAATCATATTAGGGGGTGAGAGCAACATAAATCACAGGTTGAAAATAAGGGCCACCCTACTGCCCAGCTTCTATACCCAACTGTTGCCGGTTTCTGCAATTTCGATACAAAGAACAAAAATGTAGGGTTGGTATGATCTAGATGAGTGGATACAATAGTTCATGGTGAACAATGTGAACCACTCTAATTAGATTCATACATGATCGACAGTCGCGTCTTCAACGCTGCGTCAGGATTCCCCAACGGGAATAAACTCGCAACGCGGCGAATCGGTCTCTGCAAACGCATTTCTGTGGAATAAATTCGCTGGTACGGGAGAAGAAACGCGAGCCCTTTTCGTGAAAATTCAGCGCCTGTTCGGCTTATTCCCCGATACATTCTCGATCGTTATATCGTAAATATATTTCAGCGTATTATCGGGCGCCCATATAAAAGCCCGTATAAACGGAGCAAATGCGTAGCGAGGAAACGATTGCAACGGGTATTACGCCCTTCTATCAATGGGGAATTTACTTTTTATCGCTGTTGAAACTGCATTGCAAACATGAAGGAAAAACGATATGGTGATCTTGGAAGGGGTTGTTAGGTTTCAATCGTTTAAGTGCTGTAAGGCTGGTTTATGATCGACCATTCTGTTCCCTTTCACGTTTGTTCCTGGACACTGCGATTTTCGAAGGCCTGAGTGAACTTTTCGGTAAATCTAATCGTAATAAATGGTCCACCGTAGCACACCATTGCGTTGAATATTTAATGCTTGCGTTGCGATAGTTATTGTAAATTGAGTAACGTTTTCTTTTTCTTTGCTAATATTTTTGTAAATTTTTAGACCTTAATATTGAAATTTAAAAATGTGAATTTTAGCAAAAAATCGCTTTTGTTCCACAACTACTTTTTTATCTGCAAATTTCATCATATCAAAATTTAAATTTCTGGAAAAGACTATTAAGAACATGATTACTTAGTATGAGTGTTACGAATGTATGTACAATTATCACTCAATGGTTAAAAAATGGAAACTGGTAACTGATTATTTAATATTAATGTGCAATGGCTAACGTTTGCTTGACACTTAATTTATTATTATTCTAAGATTTCTGTTCTATTTACAATAAGGTATTGATGGTATTCATAATTCAATTAAAACTTTAGATTCAACTTTAGAGTCAAAGTGTTCATATTAATTATTGCCACTCTATTGACTTGGGTGCATGATGTTCTATCGAAGTTTTATCGTAATTTCATCATTGCATCTCGAAAAAGTGACGAATTCATCTTCTACAAGTAAAGATTCGGGTGACTTATTGTAAACAGCTTAGGGGTAGAAATAACCCTCTATGCTAACTCCACTGATATATCCATTTTGCAGTATTATTCTATTTAAAAAAGAAACATCCTTGCTTGAGAATATTTCTCGACCGAATATTTAAATCAATATGCATTTCACTTACCGCATGGATGTACTTGAAAAGTGGTGAAAACGAACAGCGAGTAACTTCGCGCGGTAATTTCCACCGACGTAAATTACCGGGAAAAGGCCGTATACGCGCAACTTGCACCGCACAAAGTGCTGTACTCTAAAAAATTGAACGAGCCGCGTTTCCATCTCGCTTGTAACAGAAATTAAAACAATCTACGGCCGCGATAACACGTTACACGTTCTTTGAGCGTTCCGCTCCTTCTTGATCGCACGTAACATTCAATTTTAATTCCCTGTAGCATTCAATTTACCCAAGTGGAACAGCACCACGCCCCCTGGCACCTGGCAGTTGCACGTAGCCAACAACGACTCAATCGCGTGTGATTCTAACCAGCCTCGTGCAACCTCACGCCCTGGTCGATCCACGATATCTTATTCTTCCCTAGCCGCACGTAAGCTTGAAACGCAGAACCAAGATCAGATCTCCAGCCACACACAACGTCCACAATTATTGAGTCCTCAATAGCGACTGTTGCGAACCGCCACGCTGATTCTTAGAATCCATTAGAGAACAGAGGAAGAGTTGCGATTCCGCCAACTATTTGTCCCCATTTCCGATCAAACCACTGAAGGAATTTACCCTGGGATGTGGGACTTTAGTGTGGGGATAAAATAATAGGAATGCGATGCGTGACACGAACCCTGGTAGTTCAAATCATCACAGAGCCTTCCCACGCTCAAGAAGCCGCATACTGTATCCAACAAGCACAGGGTATCCCAAAATTCGGGGTTTTCCCGGAGCATGCAACATCCTGATGCAAGGAGACATCGAAAAGTCCTTTACCGTTTTGGGATCCGAGGTTCCGTTCTCGAGATATAAATAGTTGAATTTTAGCGATTGAACTTCTGGGCCGCGCAGTTTAAAGCTGAAACAGCTGAGTGCAGTGACCACTAGCACGCACACACAGGAGATACGCGTAGATACAGACCCACGCACGCAGTAGAGCCGACAGCGCTGGTTCAACTGTGTGTGTGTGAACCTGTGCCTACGCGCGCCTCCTGCGTATGCGTGCCAGCGTACGCTACCGCGCGCTCAGCTGACTCGGCTTTAAACTGCGCGGCCCAGAAGTTTCACAGCTAATATTCAACTGTTAATATCTCGAGAACGAAGCCGCGGATCCCAAAACGGTAAAGGGCTTTTCGATGTCTTTTTGCACCAGGTCCATTTTGCATTCCATGTCCCGGGAAGTCCCTGAATTTTGGCACACCCTGTATCTAGCGATCAATGGTCAAAACAAATGGTGGAGCGCCCAGGAACTGTCTCCGGCTGTTTGCTACATTTAAACTGACTGTGTACGCTTTCCGCGTCTCTGTCAACACCCTTATACCCTGCGAAAGGGGTTCGTTACGGACGTAACACGACTTAACCACTACGAACACATTAAACATCGATTACACCCCCCGTCTCGAGTGTCGACCTATTTCATCCCACTGACTCCGAACATCAGGCCGCGGCGCAACGAAATCCGCGAGGCAATTCATTTTCCAAGGAGGAGCCCAAGGGGAAGCGCGTGACGATCCATTCGGAAGGAAAAATCTGCGGAATGGAATCGCGGAGCGGGATCTTAATTCGATTTTAATGAAAAGGAATGATAAGGAGCGGGTGGGATAGCGAGGCTACGGAGCAGCCTCGGTAATTGGTTCTCAAATGTCAAGCTGCCCCTATCCTTCCTGTTGCGTCCCTCTTCTGCACCCAGTAATTCACCCCCCGGCCACCCGTCGCACTGGACGCGCAGTATTCCAGCCACGGGCTGTGCATTAATTCGAGAACGATCTCGCGGGAGGAATAAGGAATCCCTTACGTGCTATCGCGAGTCTCATCCCGCCTAGCAGCCTCCCCCTTCGACCACGCTGGGATAATTGCGCGGGAGGACGCTGGCCATCGAGTATCCCCTTACTCCGTGACGAAACGTGGTCGTCTGGCCTGTTTCAAGGATGCAGTTGGGGCGTGCAGATGCACCGGCACCCTTCTCAGGCTACGGGGTAGTAATTTGGCACAGTGGCAGTATCGGATCGTGATAACGCTTCGAAATAGGAAGGGGATGGTTGGAAGCCGATAAACTAGCCCCATGGGTAGTAGAAGCTAGGAACTAAGCTTGGTGCTTGTTTTTAGGGGCACTCGGAATCTCGAAGTTGAAACGCTGACTGGAATTCTGGAAGCTTAGGGGTTGCCTGGATCGAAGAAGCTGGGAGAAAGGAGGATTTTCAGAGTTCAAATGCTTCTGATATGAAGTTACAGGGTGGGCGATGCCTGGAAGCCTCGATCAGTGAAGTTCCCAGTGTTACTGGTTTTCTGTAGCTGAAGACTGCGATGTAAAAAAGGAACCAGCTGAAGGGAAGCTAGAATGCTTGCTCGTGAACTTATCTGCAAGTTGCCTGGACCGTAATCGCCAAACTCCAATGTTTTACCTAAATAAAATTAGGCCACCGTTCCAGCAAGCACGTGCATTCCCTCGCAATTACGGAGGGTCTCGCGGTTGCACGGATTGCGGGCTGAATTTTTGGAACACTCGGCCCTGAGAATTCGATCTCTATTGAAGTATGGTAATAAACGTCCGCGGAGGGAAGTCGACGAAAAAGGGGGAGCACGAAACGGATAAACAGGTGGAATTTATTACTCAAATACGATGAACGAACTAGAGAAATTCTCTTTCTCGCTCCACTCTCTGTCAGGCAACGACGAAAGCGCCAACGTACAAGATCTGCCACACCAGCGAACAAATATCTGCTATTGCCAACGCCTACTTCAAACAAATCATTTGCATGTTCGCTGAAATGTGTGTAGCTCGACCGATCCGTGGCAGCGACGCCGCTCGATTTACGAGAAAGTAGATCATTCACGGGAGAACATTGATACGGCCTGTGAGTGTGCAACGCCTGCTCGATCAGCTAGTTCCATAATTACGGTAATCGACTAGTGCCACTGGTAAATTAACGACAGGTCCAATTAAAATTACGTATTGCGTATTAATTACACACGGCTGTGTAATAACGCGAGCGTGACCGATGGAAAATCGGGTTGTAGTGCATACAGTGAAAACTAGCTATCTAGTTTGTACATAACACATAACACCGCCAATGGTTAGAGACGCCCTCGACGATAATTCCGCTTCCTCGAGCGCAAGGAACGTTGAACGTGCTTTTCACATATACCCAGTGGGGCCCCTTAAACATCAGACACTTTGTTAAAAATGTTAATGACCTTTTAGTAACTTCAAAATATGCAATATTATTACTCTATGCAACTAAAATTTACGTTGTATTACCATTTTAATAAAAAAAATTAATAAAATCATTTTTTGAGGATACTTAATATTTAAGAATATAATAAATAACCCTGAAAAAAGGATTCTGATTCGGGTTATGTGCGGCCGCCACATACATTATTTCTTATAAAAATTAAATGATAGCCTCATACTCTGCTGGATAAAATTGAATGATCACTTTAATTTTTCGAAAAATTTGTTCATTTTCAAATGTCTATATTTCCGTGAAAAATGGTCGCAAAGAAATATTTAAAACGCGCATTTTAACGCCTGAAGTTTCTAGTTTTTGAATCGAGGATTTTTTTTCGCCGATTAGGATACTGTTTCATTACGATGAAGCGCCGAAAACGAAGTTTCAAAATTTCTGTCTAATTTGAACGTATGAAAAATTCTTCGATTCAAAAACTAGAATCTTTTGCGACCATTTTTCGTGGAGATACAGGCATTTGAAAATGTCCAAAATTTTCGAAGAATTATAGTTTTTGTTCAGCAGTGTAGTTGAGGGCCGCCTTTGTCTCTTGGTACCAATAATTTTGGACTCAATCCGCCACTGCACATACTCCTGTCCCGCAGGTTATAAAAACTTCACACCTAACCTCGATATTGTAACGTTCCCGTCACGCCTCCTTGGGTCTTCGGCGCTAGTGCGCGGTAGCGCCACCAGAGGTTTTCTATCTCCTACCACAGTGTTCTCTCGTTAAGAGTACGAGGCTCGGAGGGCAAGCGTTACCTTCAGCGAAACGGTATGCTATTTGGCTCTCCTTACTTCTTTGCCGTCTTCTTTCAGTAATACGATACTGCTATCTCGAACGAAATTTATAGCTTGTCGCTGTCGCGTGCTCTCTCGCTCATTCCCAGTCTCCCGCATTCGCGCGGCGACTACAAAAGAAGTAGCGGATATAGAAGTGTCCTATCAACAAAACACCATCAACGGAGGACAACACTAATAATATTATATCAAATCCAGCAATAGCAACTGCTACACAAATAATCCACTTTACGAGTCTCAACCAGGGTTGCCACCTCTCCGGTTTTCGCCCGGAGACTTCGGGTTTTGGAGCAAATCTCCGGAGTCCGGTTTTATTGGAAAAATCTCCGGGTTCTAGACAAAAATGAGAAATTGTGGTATTATACAATGGTATCAATTTTATATACAATAAAATTATTAATTTAAAAAAATAGGTACTTTTAAATTCTGTATTGTTCGAGCTTAAAAGAATTGCACACTTGTTTTCCGGATATTCGAGAACAGAACATTTTTTTTTGCTTTTTGTGGCACTCCGGGATTTATATGGTGATAAGGTGGCAACCCTGGTCACATCCCTGCTATCTTAAACATTTCTACATGCTTACCCACACCAGCTGCAATGTATGCAATCCCATTAAAATCGTGCGCATATTTCCGCCACATGAAAAATTCACATACTCTGAAAAAAGGAAGTGCTTTCCAGCAGAAAGCAGTACTCAGATATTCACGTTTAGTGTAACACACGTTCCGTTGGATGAATATTTCAGAGCGCCGTGGTCGCATGAATATTAATCATTAGTCGGAGTTTTTCCTGCGCTGAGTATTACATCATCGCGTGAAACCCTGTAACGCGGTAAATTGTAAAACCGTGGGATTAGAATTTCCCAGCATACCTCGCCAGCAGACAGCTCGGCATCGTGGAATGACGATATTCGTGTTACATGGCAATCGAGGAATTAAAATAATCACGGTCAAGGTGCGCGCATTGTTCTGGGAACGAGTAATTGCTCCCAAAGGAGCTCACTGCGAGAGGGAAAACCGAGGGGAGGCCTTTGAAAGGGTATCCAGTGTATCTCGTCGGTCCGTTTTGAATTACCAATTGCGCTCGGCTGTTGCGTCCCGCGCTAAGAGACAACGAGGGGAGCGCATGATTGTGACGCCGCGGCCCGTAGGATGACAATGTGGGAGGACAGTAATCACGACAACGAAGGAATAACTGCGCCCGGTTGCTCGCCGTCTCGTATAACGAGATGGCTGATGACGATGGCCCCAACGTGGACACCGTTATCAATTAAACTCGAAGAAAACGGCTGCTTTCGAATAAACGCGCCGCCAGTTGCGGACTCGTTGGGCGCAGGAAATGTCCACTCACAATTTGGCGGGGTAATCTACCTCTGACCACGGAATTTGTACAGCCACGGCAAATCCCCCATTGTTCGTTGGCCAGAAATCATTCGTCGAAGCCTGTTCACCTTTTAACAGCGTGTAAACCGATTTCGTGTAAACACACCGGGCTGAAACGCATCGAGTTTCCTTGCATCTGACCACGAATCAATATTGAACCGGCCAATGTAGTTCCCGCGGCTCTGTTAAATGAAAATCTGCGCAGAAAATTCGAACGAAGGGGTGGCATTCGGCGGAAAGCTTATACATACATACGCGTGTAGATTTTTAACGGATTGGTGGCATAGTGCCTATGCGCGATAGCAGCGTTGTTTGTTTAGTGAATTGGAACTGGGCAGATTGGACGGTGCGAAACAGATGCATTTGGCATTCTTTGCTTTATTACGAAGCTCAGTGGTGAAGCCTGGGGAACGGCAGACGTGTTAATCATGTAATTGACTGGAGCGCCATCTTCTCAATTGATTTCTCATTATACCATCGTGGGGCGCCGTTTTGCGACTGAGAAGAACCTTCAGCTTGGTGGTCAAGTAGGTGGCTCGCGGCTCGCGAACAATTCGATGCCCCCGTTCGTGGAAAGCTCTATAATTCCCTCCGGGGTGCCTGGGAAAAAGATCCCGGAAGCGGTTCGCTTCCACTCTTTCACGTCGCTTCGTCCATTCTGACGACGTCACCGGAAGCTATCGGATATTTGTGAATTTGTAATCCATGCGGGCGTGAGTTGCCGCGTACATTCAGTCGGCAGTAACTCACAGAGGATTCCGATTCCCCGGGTACTACTCTCTACATGTATAGATAATAATTAATTAATTTTGTCTCATTAAACGTCGGATAAATTTCATAACACTCCGAACGTGTGCACCGTCGCCTGGAAACTCATCACCTTCGTCGAGAATTGGGGGGCCGAGATTCATAGTGGTATAAATCACTCGCGCGGTGTTCCGCGCAAAGTAATGTTTTGCGTTTTCTGTTATAAAAAAACTCTACGAACACATCTAAAGGCTCACAATACTACCATTATAAATATGTATATACTTAAGAAGTTTCATACAATCTAGGAAGGAATTATACACTATTATGTTTATAAGCATTTAATTGGTGGACTTAATGAATACAGTTTTACGAAAATAACATTACTAAGCAGTTAAAATGATATGTACTCTCTTGTATAATATATACTATAATATGTTCCCCCATTTCATCATTTTGTCAAAATGGACCGTGATCTTCTATTTCATTGGAGGTCCTAATACCAGTGAAAAAGGAATGATGAATTGGTGGAATATATCCAATAGGTGTAACATATCTCTTTTTTTAAAATAATTTACTGCGCGTGGTCCATTGTAGCCATAATAGAGCTTCTTTTGTTCAATTTTATCCAAACGCTTTGGTCCACCCTCCTTATGAGGGTATTAGGTTAGAACCTGATGATTCTCAGCCCCCCAATTATGCACAGCTTCGGTACTAGTAGGCATAAATGGCCACAATTATTAGCCACATGGCCTCAAAATGACAACAAATTATGTAAATACAGTACGGATCCCATAATTTTGTGATCTTTATTTTGCAAAAAATTACCAACCCATAGAACAACACTTACATTACACAATCATTAAAACTAACAAGCCATAGTTCCATTTTAGGTTTAAAAAACAAACACTGCAGAAAATTTCAAATAATATTAATTATACTACTCACTATTTAAATAACCCATTAAAACACATTGTAAAACAATAGCAAGAAATATAATATACCCAATAGGAATAAAGCTACTTTTCTTTAACATTCAAAATCTTCAAACTAAATTTACTCAATATCAGATCATTGAGGGTTTCTAGCTTTCTGCATAACTTGGCCCAATTCTGGTTACGGTGATCGCAAAGTGCCGATAAAATCCGCTGTTTTTTTATTTTTCTAGTCACTGGAAGCTTTCGTCTTTGAACTAAATAGCAAGAAAGTTAATTGAAGGATGTTCGGAAGCTCCTTCAAGCCTAAGATAGCAAGATCGAGTCCCTCTGGTTTAGGGAACACTCGCTTAGAAGAACCCCTTCCGTCACTTCAGCCCGGCGGATCCAGCGCGAAAGCTGCGACCTCAATAATAAGCTTACGTAGCGAATCATTAAGACACAGAGACTATAACTCGATGGAGTTTATGCGCCCATTCCGAGCACGGGTCTGGATTCATGCACAACCTAATGCTTTCGGGAGGCCAGCGGTGTCACCTCGAAGGCAGTTAGCACTTATCTCACGTTCCGCCGGCGATTTTACGACCCGGCCCATACACACACAGATTACGTGCACACTCAGACCCACCCCCTCCTCCTTTATCTTTCTTTAATTCGACCCACGGGAGGGGCGGGAGATATTCACGCGCGAGGGAGGACGATTTTCGCGTGGCCACGTAATTTTTAATTATGCTTCCTCTCGGTGGCCCTTTGTCCCCCCTCTTGCATCGGCAAGATAATGCAATCCCATCGGCGCGGGCCGAATACGCAATTGAAGCTCGCGAATGTTACATCCAAAAACCCTAGCCTGCCGTAGGAATACTCCGAGCTGCGCTCCCTTTCAAACTGAATGCGGCAGAGAGAGAGAGAGAGAGAGAGAGAGAGAGAGAGAGAGAGAGAGAGAGAGAGAGAGAGAGAGAGAGAGAGAGAGAGAGAGAGAGAGAGAGAGAGACAACCTCGTTGCGATTGTTTGTCTGCCGCGACTCCGCGCATTCACTCGGGCCAGCCTAGCGCTTACACCGTTGTCAGAATTTCCTCGCGTTTGTTCGCCACTCTTCCCCCCCCCCCCCTCTCCCTGTCGTTACCCCTTCATCCGCGGAATTATTCCATTGGACGGAGTTGGGGGGCAGGAAAAAGTAACACGCGCGTGGATGCATAGGATTATTCGAGGAATCGAATCGCCTTATTGGAACGCGGGGATCCCCGCAATCATTAGCGACTGGGAGTACCTACTCCCTGGGAAACGGCAGCACGCGATGCCATGTTGTTTTGGATCGTTAGTTCGAGCACCTGCCGCTCAATTGTTCATTCGCCTCATTGAAACGTTTCTGCGGTATCAATCACCTCTGGTTGCAAGAATTGGTGTTTTTATTTTTGCCACGATGAGGACGGGTGGAAGTGGGGGCTGAAAAATGGCAACGAATGGGTGTCACGGACGGTGGACTTTTGTATATAAATCAGAGCGAAGTGGACGAGGAAATATGAAGCCGTATTTTCACTGCTTCAGAGAGATACGAGAGCACACTCTGCCGGAAATTTGAAAAACCAATGGGTATATTCCGTTCCTTATGGCCGTTCGTAATTAATATTCTGAGCGCTGCGGTATATCTTCTTCCTCATCATTCTTGGCCGCCGGTACAGCGGAAATTAGTATTATAAATTACCGCTGTATTATTCGCCAGTGTTTGACGCCACACTCAATTAATCATGAGACGGTTTCAAATAATATTGATGAGTTATGGCTTGGGCCACCTAACCTACAATATTGAGGCAGATCCTGCTTCTTTTCCTCCTTCCGGTACATCGATTCCCTTGGAAATATAAAAACAGTATCGTCGTCAGAGGAGCCATTAAGCTTGACAAGAAAGGAAACGCGGAAGCTGGGTAACTCCGTTGCGGTTTTTGCAGCGAAGTGTTGCCTGATATCCTCGATAACCGAGCCGATTAAAAGTACATCCTTTTAGACACAGTCGATACAAGGCTGGTGCTAAAACCACTTAAATCCGACGCTATTCAGCGAAACGAAGAATAATCGCTCGGATCGCGAACTGACCCGCAAAAAATGCCCCTATAAACGAACTCCCGAATCTGCCTCCGGTCCAACCCCAATCGAGCGATACTCATCGATCACTTCGAGACACAGGAGTTATCGATTTCGCTAAGGATCACTCTCCTATGCGGATTTCGAATTGCTCGTTCGTTCAGCAATAATTGGGAGTAATGAAACGAGATGAACGACCATAGGTCATAGGTCTCTCACACACTAACGAGCTGGCACGGAACCGGCAATGGCGGGGCATATGTCGACTCTGTTAACGAACTTTTGCCAGTGTTCTGCAAGTAATCACGCTATTAATCGCAATTAGTCTGCATTTGCGTCTTATTTGGTAATATCTATATGTAGAATCATTTTGTAGAATCACTTTTTTTTGCTCGAAAATTAAGCATTCTTTATCATTCTATATGAACACCAACGACCACGAAATGTAATAAATTTTAATTATTTGAATTTTTTTTATGTTTCAGATAAGCATAGAAGGCGGAATTTATGGCACCGCAATTCTACTCATTCCGCGATAGACCAACTTTGTGCGACTATAGCGAGGGCAGGGAGGATGCTTTTTTTTAATAAAAATTCTTTCATCAAGTGATATTTCATTTGCAACAAACCTCATCTTTCTAGCTTTTCATTTTCATTTTCAATTTCATTACCCTTAAGGGGTCATTCCAGTTTGCGCGACGATAAATTCAGCGATTCTCAGGAATTTACTGCGACGAAAATGATTATAGTAATGGAATAAAACTTTTTCCATTTATTATAACTACATTTCTACAGTAAATAAAAAATATAAAATTAATAAAGTTATTGTTTTAAAATGCTTTTGAAAGCGGTCTTGATGACATGTTTAAAAATTCATGCCTGGCTCGTGAAGACGATTTCAGCTGTTAGACTTATCTGAACCCAAAAATCCAATCAGATTCTTGATTAGTAAGACTGTCGCTATCGTTCGGACTATAATTATTGATTTCTTATGACGTATTTCTTTAAATACGTCTTGTATCCCTAAAAAAGAATTGTTAAAAGAGCAAATGGTTTGAATTATTTCCGTGTCTTCCTCATAGTTTCATAAAAGATTTTTTGCGTCTACTTCAAGTTCAACAGACGGAGTTGGCCATTGTGATCTCAAATTCGAAATTAAAGGATCTGATGATATTAATAAATTATGCATCACGTCCTCATTTGTTGAATACCTCGAACTATGAAGAAGACGCGGAAGACGTAGAATACATGGAAGAAGGATAATGTTTTCTTGTTTAAATTTGAATTATTTAATCTACATATATATATTTTTTATTTTATCACTTATTAATTTTATATGAAAAAAACTGGTTAATAAACTCGTTGTTTCGGAACCAAGACTTTAATCCATACATGAAATTATGGAAAGCTACTGTATGACATTTTAGCAAATTTAATCCCCAACAACCCGACCAAAAGAAGATAAAAATCGATTGAGAATTCACTATAACACGAAATTTAGTCCACAAGAAGTCACTTTGAAATCACTGTGCAGCGAAGCGCGTATTAAGTACAACATCCAGGAGTCCTTTCAATCTAAGACTTTAAGTCTCGCTAATTATTAATTACCGGTGGAGGAAAATCAGGTTGCGTCAAGTTGTTACTAAAATTCAAACTTCCTCGATCCTTGGCTCCGCCATAATCAGAGGGACGCAATAATTTCCGGAGATTATTTCGACCCCGAGAACTTGCTCAAGTCCAAGCGTCTTCTAGCTAGGAGGAACAGTGCCTCCAGTCGTTTCTCCTACAATCGAATCTGAAAAGACACTCATTCGAAGTTTTCGGATGTAAAACCCGCGATCCTAGTTGCCGACTTTGCCAGCCACCCCCTGCGCCATAACGTCAGAGCTATATTTAAGGCGATACTTGTCGCACCAAGACGGGAATGAAAATACTTAGTCAACTTATGTCGGTCTTCAGTTAGCGTTGGGAAGAAGAATGGCCCGTGAGCTCGGCGACGATCCAACCAGGCGAAAGTTTGGCGCGAACTCGTTGGGGCGTTACGAATAATACCTACAGATTCCCAGCTGCGAATTACGTGGCGGACAGGAAATAACAGAAAGCGATTATTTGGATATCCCTGTACGAGCTTCGCGATTCGTCGCCGATCCACCGTCAGCTTGTGCTCCCCGACTCCTCGTCTAGCGAACTTTTCTTCGGGACAGAGTGCTCGCGAACTCGACCGAATGCACGCGTTCCGAGACTTTTTACTCGGGACGCGCTGCTGATTAAGGACGGAGGAAAGAATTGCATCGAAACGCAGCCTCTGGAAGGAATTCCCAGCGTAACGAATGGCTTGATTGCTGTTTGCCTTACGTGGCCCCTTATTCTTTCCTTTGGGCCATTCGTTTGGCTAGGAGACTCATTCGGTGTGGGTTGGAAACTGAGAATACTAATGTTAATACCTAGGAGAAGTTGGAAAGTAGTATGCGTTGTATCGGGATAAGTCAACAGGAATAATATCTGAATTTGTGCCGAAAACCAAACCCAAAGTAAATCTGACAGATGTTGGAAATGGTCGACACGTTTAAAAAACCGCAGTCAATGTATTATGCCGAAGTTTTTTATTAATATCTCAGAAACTAATAAATACCTGAAGCTAACAGTTTATATTAGAGGTCCTCTCTCCCTCGCAACCTGTAGGGTTACTGGTACAGTAGAAATAATGACGCGCTTGGTGGTAAATACTATATCTATTTCTTTGGAATATCGATGTGGTATCGTCGCTTGCTCTCGTGAGACTAACTGCCTGGGCCACGCTTAGCCCCTCCACGTCGGTCTCGAAAGGCTCGTCGCTAGGGCGAGGAAAGGTCGCGCTCCGCGACCGTTTGTTTTGACGGGCTACGTTTCCTGGAACTTGCGGCGACGCGTTCCGCTCGCGACACAACCGCTCAAAATTTATTAAAAGAATTTATTTATTAAAGAAATAATTTATTAAAAGACATTTATTAAAAGAATTTATGAGCATGAGGTTTTTGATCGTAAGTATGTTGCTTGGTGGATCTTTTGTGGCATTTTTTCTTGGTTGCAAGACTCGAATAAGCTTCGTCAATAAATTACAGAATTTAGAATCGATTCGAATTAATCCACGTTTGGTGTTTTTACAAATGTTACGTGTGCCTGTTTAGACAGGTGAAGGTAGGCTGCTCTCCGTGGCTACGTTTTTTCACGTGCGTGCGCTCCAAACGATCGTATCTAATTATACCACGCGAGTGTCGCAAAGGATGCCTGTAATTAGCGCCACTTGGAGCATAAAGCGCGTACGCGAGCGCGGTGATATATTTACCGTTCTTAATTTGCATTCGAGACTGGGCATGAGGCTGAATTTACGGTAGATACAAAAAAAACTGCGCTTGTTGCCGTAGCAACGTGCAATTTACTCGGTAACTGTCTTAACGCGTTCCCTGCCCCCGCCGAAATTCAGATTTTTAGTAGGACCATAAAAAGATAACAATTTCAACTCCATTTTCCACTGTTTCGGTTTTAATGTTAGATTACCTACATGGCCACATTTTTCCTCTGACGATGAATAAAATCTTCACTTCCAACAAATATCGTGGGTCATCAGTAGACTGCTAAAGTTTATCTAAGTACCCGTAAACCCGCAAATCCGAAAACTCGTAAACCCGAAAAGTTGTGATTTTCCAGTGTGATTATATGTAAGAATTTTTAAGCAAGAAAATCGGATCCCAAATCGCAAATCGCTACCCACACACTGCTGAGAAATATTTGTTTAAAACCCTCTAATCACGAAACATATTTCTATCAAAGTCCCACTTGTTTAGTCCTTTCCTATAAAAATATATGTCTGCATGAACTTCCGCAGTCTAGCCATCAGTGAACCACTAATAACAGGGCGCGTTAAAACGACAGATATCAGCAATTTCGTTTGTTAAGCTTCTCAACCCAGACCTAACGCAGTGTTTAATCCAATTAATCTCTAATTTCTTTTACGAGTTCCGAATGAAATTACAATGCGAAACCATAATGACTGCCGTACATGCGCGACGTACTGGTACGCGACCATTACATAGCCGACCATTACAGAATCAATGCATTCCGCATTGAAGCAGCAAAAGCAAATGAAACCCAGCTTTGTTCGTTAAAACCGGCAGTGCGAACAAAAACTACAAATTCCGCGAAATATTGTGTGAAATACAACCGAGCTCCAGCTATAGATCGTCGACATCTTCCGCCGAGCGTACACAAAAAGCAGCGTCGATTGCGCATACGTGCCTGGTACCTGAGTGTGCAGTGTACATTGGCTTGTTCGGGGTCCATTTTAATCGTTAAGTTAACAACGACCGCCGGATCAGGACTGGTGGATGCACGGCAAGGTACGCGGCAGCTTATTGCCGGCAAATATAGCACTGCCCTCTGGTCTATCCGGCAGCAACGGATCTACCAAATTCTGGTAGATTCGTTTCAATAAACGCCCTCTATGTGCGTCGTTGCGCAGATGGTTTCGTTTTGGAAGAATGAAGCCAGGAGCTGTGTTGATTCGAGCGTACAAGGAGAAAAGTACTTCGATGTCGGGTCACGTTGCATGTACCGTGGCTGGAACAGGACGGAAGCTCGCCTCCATTCGTTATGCGTACGTGCAGACAGGTCTGCGCCATTTTGCGCACCGAAGGGCTATGGAAGTAAATGAATATCAATGCCCGGTTAAGAGCGGGGAGCCACGTAACCCAGCTCGAGCTCTAGATGGCTATACACCAGGGGACCACCGCGATGATACAAAGTTCCGCTTCGTTCGACCCAGATCATCGGTCCTGGAGGATGAAAACGGATGATGCTCGCGTAATGGACAGATACAACGCGGGAGTGTAACGCCGTAGGACTGCTCCTGACAAGGAGTGATTTGTACTCGCAACTTACAAGGCCGCGCTAGCTACCTTTTTCTCACCGAGGATTGTTTAAAAGCGTCTACGGTGGCTGGCTCTGTAACCACCCACGCCCGCAGCGGAGCGTAACGTCGCTTACAGAGGTGATGACGCGCCATGGGCCTCATCAATTTCATTACTCACGTCCGATTGATCATAACGCCAGCTCGGGGAAAGGAGCTAAAGGAGGAAACAGAAAAGGGAGAAGAAACGCGGTAAGCATTCCGTGTGAAACGCGGACACAACCCGTGCATGATCTTAAAGGAGGTTCTCACACTACGACCTTGCTCTGCCTCGGCTTCTTTTATTCTTCCTACGCTTTTGTAATGCCCGGAACCGCCGTTTCTGGACTAGAAAGGGGTCGAGAGACCCCGTCAATTCCGGCGTAACACCGTAATTCCTAAGGCCAGTTTAATCACAATGAAGCACTACCTACTGTGCGGTGCAGGAGGATTGGCATTTTAAGGATTGAGGAGGAAAAGAAGAAAGGTGCGTTTCGTCTTGCCGCCAGGTTTCATTAGTAGGGCTACAACCAACGGGACCGTGCCCTATAACTTAATCATTCTGAGAGTAAAAAACTTCGTTCCACGCAGGAATAATAGACTCTGCTGAGGGAGGAGGCGCGTTGGAACGCCCTGGACTTCCTCCCTCAACTTAACTTGCCCTACGGTTTATAACACCCTTGAATTTTGGGTAGGAAACCACCACCCCTGCAGGGATAGCGCTACGAGCAATCGCGTGCGTCAGGTTCGTAAGACAGTAGTGAGGGTTCTGCGTAGATCGGTCGAAAATCGGTAGGGTGTAGGGGTTACTCTTAGGATGAACGAAATCTACACTATCGTTTGCAGAAAAGACGGAACCACCCGGAGACGCTCAGCGGGGTAAGGGGGCTACTTTGCTCGCATTGGCCGACGCGACAACGTCGACGAATACAAAGTAAGTGAACAGGACACAGGCGGTGGAAGGAGCCAATGCGAGCAAAGTAGGCTCCCTTGCCCCGCTTAGCACCCGGGTTCCTTCTTTTCTGCAAACGACAGTAGACGCATGGGGACCGAGAGGAATAAACTTCGAATTTGTATATATATAAACGAACCTGAGACCTTACACTTGCGAGAAAGAGTTTGAAAGATTAGACCTTTAGTGGCGCTAGCGAGTACTAACAGTCACGGTCGCATGGTGCGACTTGGACGTGACACTTTCCTTACGTATCTTGACAATTTGATTCCCACTATGTCAACTCCGATCGGTGAATCTCTCCTCGAGAATATTTTGAGGAAGAGATTGTTAGGCGTAGTGTGAATGGATACAATGACAATGCCTTCGGTGATCGCTGAAACAACTACCACTCGCGCTTGCATTGTATTCTCTAACCGAGCGACCAAAAATGTGAACCGAGGAAAGCTGGAAATATCAGGTAGCGCGAAACCGAGGCGAGGCGCGTTTAGATGCGAGTGAAGGCGGGATTTCCTAGACGCGATCGGCCGCGGCGGCTGGCGGCGGTCCCACTAGTGCAATAGAGAGGTTATGCATCTGTGTCTCCGTTGCACTAGTGGGACCGCCGCGGTGGGTCGTGTCTAGGAAATCCCGCCTTGAGAAAAGAAATCGCGCCGAGGCGAGGCGTAGTGAAGTGGGAGCCTACCTTTACAGAGCATCGAGGCCTGACACGGTGGATCGTGGACCGTATGAAGCGAGTATATACGCTCCTTGTTGCGAGCGCGTATGCACGTGCAGCTAGACGACGTATTGCAGATTCATACGCGCCGATGACTGCCTCTGATCGATTTTCCAGCATGGAAACGTGCGCTGGATGCGGCATGCGACCGCCTCGAAGTCCAGTTTGACGGCTGAGGGGTTGTGGGGGAGGAGGACTCGCGAGTTCGACAGATGAAAGTGGTCCTCGAGCGATCGCGGACTGGCGCAACCCCTCCCGTTTTCACCATTGTTTCTGCGGGCGACGTGGAGCACGCGGCCGAATAATAAATTCGAGACCCTCTTATCCGACTCCGCCGCGAGTCCCGTGCAGATCCCGGGACAATGACGATCAGCGGCGCATCGAGCCTGGATCCGAGGGACGAGAACGGGGACCGCGCCGCCATTAACTTCTCCATTGTCGATTACTTCGTGACCAGCAAACCGCATTGTTGCCCGCCACCGTCGATAAACGGATGTTCCCTTCGGCTTTTGTGTTTTACGCGGCCGTGTTCCCTACGTTTTTGGATCCCCCTCTAGTGCGATCGCGAGCAGCTGTATACCTCATCGCGGCCGTATCGATCACTACACCGCGACTAACGCCAGGTATAGAGTTTTATTGAGCTCCTGGTGGGTGTAGGGTGATTTGTATGTTTTTAGAGGTGGGCGTAATTGTCTGATGAAAATTGGGGGAGCGGGTTTGGATGATGAAGGGGGTTGGAAGTGTACAGGTAATAGAGAGATAGTTGAGGATATGGGTATCTTGTTAGCGTGTCATTGATGGGGTGCCTGTATTTGCTGCATTTTTAACCGACTTCAAAAAGGAGGAGCTTATAGATTCGATCCGTAGATATATATTTTTTTTATATTTGTCCCCGCATAACTCCTCAACATATAGGCCGATTTTGATTTTGAGACTTTTTTTATTTGAAAGAGGGCGATGCATTAAAAAGTAAAAAATAACTTTTTCCCTTATTTAATCTACTCTGTAAAAAAAATTTAAAAAAAAATAAAATCGAATTGTAAAAAATAAAAATGCACTAAAAGGTAAAAAAATAATTTTTTACCTTATTTAATCTACGACTCTCAATTTTTTTAAGTCGGCCCCAGATTTTCACAGTGCAAATGATGAGGCGCCGACATAAAAAATTGAGAGTCGTAGATTCAATAAGGGAAAAAATTATTTTTTACTTTTTAGTGCATTTTTATTTTTTTCAAATCGGTTTTATTTCTTTTTAATTTTTTTTATAGAGTATCAGTAGGACTATCTGTGGTAGAAGATGGATAAAGGAATGCGTAGATTATATTTGTGGGTGGTGTGGAAACTTTATAAGTTCAGAATGGAATAATACTTAGCTGAATGCGGCCCTTGAATGTGTCTGCCTTCTGAGAGCATTTCTCGCCTTGAAACTTGTGTTAATAAGAGTAGTAACAATTTTGCAACATACCTATACAGCAGCACTGTCCAGCTAGAGGCCCCTTATGTGCCTGCTTCCCCTTCCAATCTTTCTTTCCCCCGAAGGCTGCCAGGACGGACTAGCCGATCTAGCGTCTTCGCGGTTAGCGTCACGCGGTATTCCTGACAACGCGGGCGAGAGTGGGAGAACCTCGAGTGTACGCGTACACGACCTTGGAGTCCATGGCTTGGACAGCGCTGCTATATAGAGTTGTGAGACAGAGACTCTTTTCGGCTTGCCTTTATTACCTCGTCGCATAAACTGAGAGAGACCGAGTGCCCTTCTCGCTCATAAGCAGTACCTATGTCTCACTCACCGCGGCAACACCAGAAGAAACGTCGGGAAGTTCGAGTCAGAAACTCGATCCTTCTATCTGCACATCGTTAGGAAATCTAGATTCCACGAGTCCATAAAAAACACAACGACCAAGAGATAAATTAGGAATTACATAGGTACGGCATTTTCAATATTGATCCATCGCCAGTCCGCATTGCATGGTTATACGCGAATGATAATTGGATATTCTAGTTCCCACTTCTTCTCTATTGTTGGGCAGAAACGCGTTATAAATACGATGAACTAGCTTTGAGATTTTTTATTTTTCTCTTTTTTTTCAATAGGGTAAACCTTAGTGAATGACCGAATTGTTGGATTTATGGACCTTTGAAATTTATACTTGAATATATTTATGTATAACAACAAAACAACGGTTGAAATTGCATTTAAATTTATTTTTCTCGAAATTTCTATAAAAATGATCACTTATTCTTATCGTATTTAAAAAAAAAAAACGATTATAAAATGCAAAACGTGTAGAAGTCCAGTAAATGACCGCATACTTTTAATAAGAATTGTACTTATTAATGTTTGCTTAATACGCGTAACTAAAAATATGGGATATTAAAAGTGCAACTACACTTCATTTATAAACATACATATAATATTTTTAAATTTATAATTGACATTTCTTTGCCTAATGGTCATTCACTGGTATGCGGTCAATTACTAGGTGGCTTACCCTAGTAAACAATGAATCTGCACAAACTAAATATCCACTGTCCACGCAGCAAAAAAAGTAATATATTTTTACGACATCCACGACATTATTTACACGAAATGGTTGAGCGATACGATCACTTGAAAGCGAAATTGTGAAACGCTGTTCGTGGTAAATTATAAATTAGAAGCTGCAATCGGCTATTATCGGCCGGACAGTTCAACTCGATCACGTCCACGCCGAATTCCGGATAGAGCGATTATTCAACAATCGCCGGGCATTTCAAGCCGATTGCTGGACACAACAAGCTCGATAAATTGGTGTCACGCGGGCTGAAGATCCCGCGCTGATAGTTTAATCGAAATTAGACGAACAGCCTCGCTGAGCAGGGCTTTTGACGATCGTTCGCGCGCAGTACTTTCCATGTTATTAAATTAACGAGCGCTGCAAATATCTCTGCCCCCAATGACGCCACCCTCGCAGAGCCATGCAAATTTATTGCTCTCCAATCTTTCGGCACGACGTCAAAGCCGAATTTCACTCTCTATTGAGTACGGAATTTTAGCAATTAATGTGCACAACAACGGCAGATAGAACGCCGTCCGAACTTTCGCTGTGCGCCATTCAGTGACTTACGTCACAGCACTGCGCAACGTCGTTTTGTAGCGATTTCAAAAGAACGCCGCCACCCCCCTACCCGCAGGGCGATTGCCTCGGTGATTTTGATGAATCGATGGCAACTTCCGTTATAAACTTCTTCCCGCTGCGCGTGATGCATCAGCACGCGCTATTGTCGCATCGCTTGACAGATCGCAAATTATTTTTCCAACCGTCGAGCGGTCCGTCACGCTCCCAGCGCCAGCCCTCTGGCAACTGGGAACGGCTGATGAAAGAATGAAACCGTGCTAGCGTTTAGATACAATTTTTTATCTTATTTATCCAGCGCTCGGTCGCGTCACACTATTCAGGATGAATTGTGACGATCCACACTCGAAACGAGAAGTTGTTGTAACGCTCGCTTCAATTTTCGGGGGCTTTCATACCAAACTGCAGCTTCGAATTTAATCTTCGAAAAGGGAGGTCCAGTGAAAGAGTAGGTCAATCCCATGTTCCATTGCGCGACCTTGCACTTTGTGGTTCGCAACGAATCGCATTAGCCCGCGGATATTGTGTCGACATAAAACACAGCAAAATTGGCACCCCAGCACTTTAAATTCTTTACGCCGCCGCATCAGTTTGAAATGAATCGCACGAGCCGGGGCTCGTGGGAACCGAGTGAGAGAAAAGGGAACTAATCGGCTTCGGAGGGGTATTACGTGCGAAGTTCTACAATTTTCAACATTCTTCGCGAGGCCACGACGAGCGCGATAAAACTGTTAATTAATGTCATCGATGTTCATTCGTAATGGTATTCTAACCTGCCTGTGACGTTTTAATAGCCACGAACTTTAATGGCCAGAATATTTTTATTCAAGACCTGCAGGTGCTCGATTTTACGCGTATGAAATCCACTGATAATTCCAGCTGCAGAAGCGCTCGCTGGTGTTCAGCTGTTATTTGTAATAAATATCCCACGTTGAATCTGTATTTGGAATAAATTCCACACCGAGCGGAATTGTTATATATTCCCCCATTTTTGCGCGGGCGTTTCGACAAAAAATTGCTGAAAATCACGATTTCGCGTACTGCGTCCCGTAACGAAAGCATGTTCCGACGTGGAAGCGAATAAATTACGGTTTAGCAGCGGGTATTCGCGTGCTAACGCGAGACGCCACATGGAACACCTTTTATTTGCCGAAAAGGAACGAACTTTTTAAGCAGATAATGAAGTTGCACGGTACAGTACGGCCGGGTATCGAAGCCAGTTCCAGTTCTCAGTTTGCAGAGTTACTTTTTCACACGGCAGCCTTGGGTATTGGGGATAAACATTTACAATTTTAAATTTAATTCCCCTGGCGAGGGAGCGCGGACCGAAAACTCGCCATTCGTGGGGATATTCGCCTGGCGAAAACTGGGAACAGTGAAATTGAACCAGGTTCTTCGAGTTCATAATTGAAGGAGGAGAAACAAACGCGAATAGTAGCCTCCAGTCGAGGATACTCTTTTGTTTTTGCCTTAATTATGGCCACCGAGGATTACTCGAAAGAACCCGTGCCTGCGTGAAATTAATTTCAAAGGGAAGAGTGTAGCCGCATCGGGGCTGAAAGCGAGGAAGTCTTGGAATTTATTCACAATCGCGGCGAGGTAAGGCCTTGCTGCCTGAAAATCCGTGTCTTGGCGAATCGTTTGATCTTCGGCTGGTGAAATATTTAACTGAACTCTGGGAAGATACGGCCTCCCTCCGTGAACGTCTAGCTGTAACTGACGGGGATTGATATGTGACTGTTCCCCTTGGTCGGGGTGCACTTCGATGCCAGTTGGGCATCTTTACTTTCATCTCGAGCCTTCCAGGGTGACTTCGTGGCTTTCACTGGGATTTAATATCGCAACGAAAGTTGTAAGGAAGAGGAAGTAGATCTGATAAAAATCTTGCACCTAGCTGAGATTAGCTGTGAATGTCGCGAATAAAAAGATTGTAAGAAGAAAGTGATATTGGAACTTGGGTGGTTCTTGTGCCGAGAAACGCACCTCGCTCAAGTGAAGAGTAGCATGTCAAACCTATTCGAGGCTGGAACTCGCGAATTTAAGGGATTGTCTGCACAAATAGGCTCGGCAAAGTAAACAGTCATTTAGGAGCGTAGTAGTCGTTGGAAGACAGTTATCAGGGGTCCTTAGAAAGCAGCCCCTTAACCCTGCTTCCCATTTTCCACCTACATTCGCAACTGCACGGGAACACCGTGCAGCAATAATTACATATTTCCTAGCATCCGTCGGGGCGCAAAATCTTTTCAAGCCCCCTCGAAGCACGCCCCTCTTGTGTTTAAGATGCCCTGAGAGACGCCAAGGGGAAAGTGCTTGAGTTGTTTGAGGACGAAAAACGATTTACAGATAGTAATGGATATTCGATTTTCGCCATCTCGGAACTTTTTGAGCGGCTCAAGAGATCTTTAGGAGCCCTGTATATCTTGGGAGACTTAAATGCTTCCGTAAACGATGGAAGCCTTTGGTTGTTGGAATTGGAGAATCCGTTTCTTGGAACCTGAAATGCCAGATCTTTTGAAAACTACGGAATAGAGCCGTAAATATTCGAATAGTTGAACTTTGCGAATACTCCTAATTATTCGGATAAAATCCAAATACTCCTAATTATTCGAATAAGATTCGAATAAAATTCGAATACCTCCAATTATTCGAATGAGATTCAAATGTTACTAATTATTCGAATAATATTCGACTACCCCCAATTATTCGAATATGTACTACTAATTTTTCGAATGATATTTGAATACTCCTAATTATTCGAATACTACTAATTACTTGAATAATATTCGAATGCTCCTAATTATTCGAATACTAGGTACTATTTTTTCGAATAATATTCGAATAATACTAATTATTTTAATAATATTCGAATAATACTAATTATTTGAATAATATTCTAATACTCCTAATTATTCGAATACCTACTACTAATTTTTCGTATAATATTCGAATACTCCTAATTACTCGAATAATATCTGAATCCTCCTAATTATTCGAATTATTCGAATCTCAACTTTTTTTTTACTGGTATTCGAATACTTAGAATATTCGAATATTCGTAACAGCCCTAGTAGAGATTTCTGAGTGCTCTCACTTTATGCACCTCTCACCCCGAATACGATCTTCAAGATTTTGAGGTTTTCGACGTGAATCTTTTCAGTTCAAAAATCTTCTGAATGTCAGGGGCTCTGTTAATTATGATTACTGTTTTGAGGTTATCGCTGCAGCTGCGTGGAGCAATTGATGAATTGTCATTGGTACGCAATTAGACGCACGCACCGCGAGGTTCACAGTACCCGACTTCCATGCGCGTGCAGCAATCCGGCAACAATTTCGATATCGGCTTATGCAGCGGTATTATGCAATTCTCATTGTTAATTGTTCGTGGGGGTCAGGCACTGGAATGTCGGGTGAAGTTAACACGCTATATTTCGAGAGAGAATAGCGGACACGCAAACACGAAACATGTTGTTTGCGCGTGTTAAATCGAATCAAGTATGTTGCATAGCGACCTGCAACCGCGCATACTTCCATTTATTAATACTAATATTTCTAAAGTGATATTGCTTTTGGCGCGCATTTCGTCGAGCTGAAATTCAATTTTGACCGTTGTGTATTCTAACAATGGGCAGTGCACTTAATCATTTAGATACTACTTGATCTGCTGGTGATCTTCGTTTCTTCAGGGAAAAAGTACCCAGCAACCTATCAATCTAAAGTTCAACTACCTTCGCTGAACATGAAACTCCAGATCATCCAAGCAATTATCATAGACGTTCCATTTACTTTGCTAAGCAACGCTCTCCTCCTCCCTCGTAAGTAAAATACACGCCTTTGATCTTCGAGCGTTTTGCAAAGGCGCATGCCAAGGAGGCGAAATGGCATTCCGAGATCACGGAAAATGAAATTGCCAGGCCGTTTCGTCGCAGCGAGTGCATCTTAATCGCGCATCCTCCGATGAAATCGCGACCTGTGATCACAATGACGCAGTGACGCAGGCAGCTCCTCTCATCAGGATTAAAGAAAATCGCGTCCATCGACAGCTTCGAAAAGCTTCAGTTGGCCTTTGAAAGTCCGCAACCTTTCAACATCCACATCGATGGGTAAACGAGCTCCAGAAAGAAGCAACCACCACCACCCACCGGACGTTGAACACTTCCACGCGTACACGATTCGAAGGAACCCTCCGTTGCGAGTTAATAGCCCGCGCAAAATTAAGTTTCTCATCGACTGGGGGATTATCTTTCCCGCAATCCAAACAGTGGATGATTCCAGAAGGCTGGAGAAACCGCTCCCAAGGAAACGCGAGCTAGCCGTCTTATTGCCGTCTCCTCGCTAGGTTCCCCTTTCATGCCCGCGTGTTTACGTATGAAAATGACGCGCCCTCTGGGTAGACTCTGTGTCTACTCTCCCAGCGGCTGCGGCACAGGCAGCCGCGACGCGCGCCATCGGATTACTCACGTTCCCTCCGCTCTATGCCCCCTTGGCGCGGCAGTATTCCGTGCGCGCATACGTTCGTTACCACGGCATTATTGCGTCTGGATATCATTCGTACTCACTCGGCCTTTGCGAAGTAGCAGGGAGCGCAAATTGCTTCCCCGCTAATCAGATTTAAGAGGACTCGCGTAATCAACGTGGTTGCTGCGTCCACTAGGATCCTGCCCGCATTCGCTGAGAGGAGGCGTCGAAGATACGTCTATACGCCCGGCGAACTCATCTTCCAGGTTTTGTTGACCGCACAGCCCTGGCCAAACACTAATATCCTGGCCAGCAACGTTTACATAGAGGCGCGTCGAGTCTCGGAAGGACTGGCCGCATCTCCGGCAAGGAAGAACTGGGATGATTTGAAGATAAGTCTTTGGTTAGGTTAGGAGCTGGTGGTAGGTATATGCGAAGCTTGTGCTGATGACTCCGTGTGCCTTTCTTGTTTCGTTCGGGTCGATTTTTAGCAAGGTCATGGGGGGTGATTCGGAGAGAAGAATTAAGCACGTTAGTGGAAGGGATAACAGCAGAAGTTGCGTGGGTATACGATTACGTAGGAGGGATGTAGTTTCGTTTGGGGAGGCGAGGTGCAATCTTTGGTGTCTTATGAGTAGACTGTGGATGTTTACCCTTGTATCATTTTTGGTTGGCCAACAGTAGCCAACTGTTGGGATATACCTAGTTAGTGTTTTTGCCTGCAAATTCCCAACATAGGGCCTGCGGCAAAAAAGTTACGATAGTTTGCTAACGAATATTCTATGTTGGGCCTACAATTATTATGGTTCGTTAATTAACAAAAAGTTACGACAGTTTGCCAACGAATATTTAATGATGGGCCTAAACAATTACTATGGTTGGGTAATTAATAAAAAATTTACAACGATGATTAAATGTCGTCTTATAAATGTCAGAAAATTTGCTACATCCAAAAACCACTTATTATATTCCAAGTTGTGATTTTTATTTTCTTATTTATAAATACGTCGGTCTTAAGACGAATGCGAAATTTTAAAAAATGCGTCTAAAGGTCGAATGATGATATTTGGTAGAATATTTCGCGTCACTGCGCAGTTTTTATAAACAATTAATACTAGGTATGTAGTACCTGAAGAAGGCGTCTTTACGACGTCTTTTGAAGTTCTTTAAGACACCTTCTGGACGTATTTAAGACGTCTTTTGGAAAGAAACCTTCAGTTGGGCCTTTATGTTAAGTGACGTTAATCGTTGGCCTATTAAATAGCGCGAGACTTCAACAGTTAGCCAACGGATAACACGTCATTGGCCCAACAAACTCCCAACAAATAAATGCTACTAGGGTATGCAAATGCATATATTGACATGCAAATATTATTCTGGATATTAATTTGTTAAAAGGCATATGCACATATGTAACATATTTCTGTTATATACATCTCACTGTATTTGGTTGCGATCATAGATGAATTATCAAGCCCTTACGTGACACTAGTGTTAAATCGCAATATATATACAACATTTCGTACACAGGTTAATATTATGCGATAGAATACGTCATTAGTCGAGACAAATTACTCGTTCATTACATAAACAATTTCGATAAAATTAAAGCAGTTCGACCATTTCTTTCTTTTAGCACCTGAAAATAGTAAAATTTAGGGTTCATACAGAAACTGACGTTTGAAGAAAACGGTTTTCGAATTCTACTATTCCCAAAAAATCGGTTGAACCGGTTTTTGAATTGTCACAAAAAATATAATTAAAGTAGTAAATAAATATTTGTACTTATTTTGAAAATTTACAGATTTTTTAATATTTCTGAAATTACAAAAATAAAAAAAAATGAAAAAAATAAAAAATTAAATCAACAAAAATGGAACACAATAAAATACCTACACTGCATACAAAACCAAATAAAAAGAAAACTAATATTACTAAAATCCGTACAAAATATAAATTATAAATCTTTATTTCATTTAGTATTTTTCTTCAGAAAATATGAACTCATGAAGATTAGTTTTACAGTAAACTGTTACCTACTACAACATGCTTGTGTTCGAGGCGATTTCCAGTCGAAATGTTAACGCTTTTAATTAAACAGTTAATTCATTTTTACATATTAAAATTCTAGTACCTATATAAACCGATTTTTTAAATTTAAGAACCGGTTTTCGAATTTTACAATTTTATAAAAAAAAACAGGTTTTTTGTGCTGGTGTATGAAATGCCATCTATTTATGTTAATTTTAGTTCCAACTTATATAATTCCCAACAGGTGTAATTCCCAAACGATTATATCGTTTCTTAATTTTTGTCAATGAGTGTATATATGCTCTACATGTCCTCAAGGTTCCATAATTTTTTTAACATCCGGCTTGGGGATCTTTCCTTGTAAGTTGAAGTGGTAGAGGGCTCAATGCTACTTTCTTTGGTATCTACATATGTGCATACAGTTTGCCTAATTTTCAATTATTTCCACCAAGTAATTAGTTACTGTAATCGTTCAGTTCCATCTTGCGCATAGATCCATCTACAGAATCTACATAATAAAGGCAAAACTTTGAACTCAATCTCCTCGCGAAACTGTTACGCATTTCGTGTGCAAAATTTCAGCCAAATCAGTGGCCCGAATCTTGCCCACTTCCCCTTTTAGATGAACCACCGAGTATAGTACCGCAAGGATGGCTTTACTTGCACATTTTAGGACGCTGCGTCTAATCCGCGCTCATTTTAAAGCTTTCCCGGAAATAATCTGTTTTTTAAGGTGTCTGGTCTTAGCTCACGTAACATTAACGTAATAAAGAAGAAGCTACGCGCATTGTGGGGGGGTTTCCTTGGTTTTTCAACGCGTTCCGTGTAATTAACGGTTGGTCCAGCGACCACGCGCTGCTTGCCAGCGCAAGAGATATTCAAATTAGCGTCGCCATTCTTTGACGCCCGTAAACCGTGGCGGTTTACAGCTTTATCATCCCGCTGTTTATTCCCGTTCTTCGAGAGCTGCGTTTCAGTCTCGAAGCGAGCCATCCTAATGGTCGCGGACCTATCTGCTCTCGCGAAAGTTGCTAATAAAAGCAATTTTCTGACAATGGGAGGAGCTGAATTTATAAGCATATTAGTAGAAAATGTTTTAATTAAAAAACTTTCAACGCGAATTTCAAAAGCTTCACTTTCTACTTTCATAACGTTGTGTTGGACCCAAGTACAGGCTACCATTTTTACTAATTTTATTATTACTTTTCCCGGATCTACTAAGTCGATGATAAAACATTCCTGAAAGTGGAGCTACAGCATTCATTTTCACAAAAATTTCGGGAGGACTACAAGTGCGAGGAAACGCGAGAGAATCATACGCTTTGACATTTCATCGTGCCGCCCGGGTAAAACACTCGGCGCATTCATAAAAACGTTCTGCTGCCTCGTCGGTCACAAATGTCTCTTCTTCCGTCACTCTTTCGTTAAAGGTTTTTCAGTCGTCGTAAATCATTGTTTCCGCGGGCGCAAACCTACATCGGCATTCTTCCTAAAAACAAGGGAAGCTCGCCGCTGCGTTCGAACCCGGGCAAATAATTCCATCGTAATTCCCTTTAAATGGTACTTTTATTTACTCCAAACCGGTCGTAATGCCAAACGACGCGTTAATTAATTGTGAGCTACCCAGGGCAACAGCGTTCCATTAAATACTTTGCAAAAGCTAACAAATGAACGACGAATAAAAGCCAGAGTTGCCAACTGAACCTAAAACGGTCTTTATTAAAAGGTGTAAGGTTTAGCAAGGAGTCTCGCAGCGATATAGAATTCTAATCAACACGGAGGGAAGTAATCCTCAGCATTTGCAGGATCGAGGACTATCTTACCGAATTGCTTGAAATATGAGCTCGCAGAAGAATTTCATATTCACCAGGGTCCACAAATGTTTGACCCAGAGGCCTCTATCGAGGGATCAAAGTTGCTCGAATGGAAATCCATCGACTGCCTACTTGCCATCCCCTCGAGCTCGAGGAACGTTTCAACGTTGCGAGTTCGGAACGCTTCAAAATGCTCGGCACGGCACGCGCATTTTAATCGCGCCAATAAAAAGCTGGCCTCTATCATTCGAAACGATCCCGGGCCGGGGAAAAGTTCTCATCGGGGGATTACGTGGAGAGCATTGATAAGGACAACTGGACTCGAGTTCCTCGCGTCTGGATTACAGCGACGGCGACCTGGCAATGCATTTTTCGAGCGTAAACTCTACTTGACCTACTGTTAGACGCTTAACTACAGAGATTTGTTCATGTGTATGAAGGGTCTGCTGTAGGGGATTTAAAGGTACCTACAGGCATTCGAAAATTTTCGAATGACTGCTGTAATTTTAAAAACAGCTTACAGTATGATAGATGCAACGATCAGTTGCACACCCCTTGCTAATTGGACCTCTGCTCTGTTGTCATGCTTATGAAATTTTGTGTATAATGTTTTTAACGATTAAACGAATTTTCTGGCTCAGTACTTTGTAGTTTGATCCTGGCGACGCCGAGAAAGTGCTAGCCAGAGGTGAAACTGAAGTTCTTTAACAAAAATAGTCTAAAGGGCAGCGCACAAATTAGACAGGCGCTGGAAAGTGAATTTTTTTAAAATTCCTAATGGAGAAGGTCGATGTAGAAGAATGAAATTATTATCACGGACGGTACACATGGGTAACCAGCAATGCAGGGGATTGCTCGCGATATGAAATTGGGCTGTTCGATTCACCTCAAAGAATCTTTTCAAAATCGGATCAAAAGAATCGATCGTTTTAAAAAAACTGAAACCGAAGAATCGATTCTGGAAGAATCAATATGAAACGAGATTTTGGAAGAATCGTCATAAAGCAATCGATCCTTCTAAAAAATCTAAATCGAGGAATCCACACCAAACAGAAATGTTTATGCAATAATTAATTCAACCCTAAAAATCACCGCTATGATGAAATCGAAATAGCACAATCTCTATTAAAATCCGTCCCTTTTTACGAGTCAATGATAGTTGAGTTTCATTTATTCCGAGAGTCGCCCAGAATTTGCTAAAATATTCCATTAATATTACTCGCGTTACTCAGTGTCGACAGTGCAACGCAAGCAAAACACAACCCCGTCGCTCATTATTCTCTTTGCCCGACCCTCGAACGTTTAAGGTTTAATGTGTCCATCGAAACCATTCTCGTCCGCTGGTATTTCACCGTGCGCGTATAAACGCGGAGGTGAGAGCGCGAACGACGAGCAGTAGTGGAGCAGACGACCCGTGGAAAATCGAAAGTTATTTTAAATGAATTCCGACGACAGGCGAAAGCTCTCTGCCCATCCGAAATCGTCCAGGTTAATTCTCTGACGTTTCTGGGGCTGAAACGAAACGGCAGATCGACTCGTGTTCGCGGTGAGATTTTCTCCAGTATATCTAGCGCCGCGGAAGTCTTTCAAAGGATTGAAAGGCGAGCCGCATACTCGGGAAACCAAAAACCGAGAACGTCAGTTCGACCGCGGCCTTGTCCCAGCCTTAATGATCAATACCGCGAGAGCTTCGCTGTTTCAAGGCTCCAGCTTCAATGATACCCGTCATTCATGCTTTTAATCACCCGCCCTCTTGCTTCATCATCCCCGTGGACGCTAGAGCAGGCCTCCATTTACCACGCAGGCGGGCTTTGCGGATCACTCGAAAGTGATTGATCGCATTCCGTCGCGATCCAGTAGGTCAGCTTCCTCTGATCAACCTTTTTACTCGAGAACCCCGGTAATTTTTCCTAGCCCCTTCCCACAAAGTCCTGCAAACCCCGAGTACATTTGAATACCGGGGAAAATTAACCGGCCATCACAACAACGATTGCTCAAGATCCTTTTCGTGACATAGAGGTCCAACTTATTGTTAGAACATAGACGTGTGACGTTCCCAAACGAGTCCACAATAATTAATAAATATTAAGGAGCATCGACATAAAATTTTTTTTTCTGCAAGTTTAATGGTGCCTCCTTGTATCCCAAAAGAGTTTAATTCAAGATTAACAATAGTTTCTTCAAAGAAAAGTTTCACACAAGAATCCCCCTTTAAGAGTGTGAAATCTAACCTCAAAGTCGAATAGGCACTCCCAGTATTTGGCGAATAACTCCTAAAGTACAAGAGATAGAAAAAAAGGTTTCAAACAAAAGTTTAAAGTACAATAAGCGCTGCAAACTTGCGTTAACAAAATTAAGAAAAGGGTTTAAAAAAAATAAATACCTGACGAAAAAACTTTTTTAAAAATTTTGTCAACGCAAGTTTGTAGCGCTTGTTACACCATTAAGCTTTTGTTTGAAACATTTATTTCTGTCTCTTGTACTTTAGGAGCTATACGCGAGAAAGTGGGAGTGCCTATTTGACTTTGAGGTTAGGTTTCATAACCTTAAAGGACGATTGAGCACGAACGAAACACACCGTTGTTCTCGTCTCGAGTCACTCTATAAACCCACAAAGTTGCGTTCCAATCGGTGAGTAAGGGTTCGCGGTGTTCCCTTGTATATAAGTGTTCCGCGCAAATGCGGATGAGCTCTTACAGGCTCACGTTCGCAATGGAAGGGATCGAATTCTGTCAGTCAGAAGAGCAATTTGATGACGCGAAATGAACGGAAGGGGCTGTAGTGGAGGACTGTCAGCGGCTTGTGGGTTTTAGCGCGCGTGTGTTCGGATGCTGGATATTCTAATGGGCGTCAGTGAAGGGCGGGCCACAGGCGCATTTAGTCGAATGGGTTAAAACTGCGGTTATTTGCGGTGCACTTCAATCGAATTGGCTGCCGTTTGCATAATCTCCGCCCGCCTTCGCGTGCACGCTGGCATTCGTCTGCACTCCTGCAACTTCTTTTAGGTTCCCCGGCGCATCTTCCTTTTTCCCTCGTCACCCTATCCACCCTAACCCTCCACCCTCTCCCCCCCCCCTCTCTCTCTCTTCCTCCTGGCACACTCCCGATGAAAACGTTTCGCGGTTCTCCCTTTCCTTTTGCTGGAACTGTTTACGAGCAGATGCACCCTGATTTATTCCAACCGCTCGCCTAAGAAACCATCGATTTCCCGATCGCAGGGCAGATCCTTTCCTGTAGAACGTACCGCGATGATATACCATGGGCAAGGATGCTCCTAAAACGAGGGGGTTTTTCTTATTGGCCTTCATGTATTGATTAATTGCACACGGTACGTGCACCTACCCACGGTTCTTTTCGATAACAGAGGAAGACAGAGATTATGTTGTATTAGGTTCGATTTACAGATGGTAGACATTGTGAGAGTAGATTAGGAAATCAGATCCTCGTGGATTTCAGATTAAGATCGTCGCAATCTAACTAGAATATTTATTTTATTGTTAGCTTAATTTTTTATATTAATTTTTATAATAATTCTTTTGTAGCTTAATATTTTATTAATTTTTTATTTATTTTATGGCTAGTTTATTTTTTTGTGAAAATAGTCACATTACTCTGGATTAGCTGATAATGAGCTGAGGCACATTTCGTGACCTCGGAATTTACCGTTCGAATGTTTTTACGCGACAGACAAACATAGACTTTCTGCTTTAGATAGCAAGATTATTTGACAATTTTCAAATCTTCTATCTGTGCGACGCGAATTTTTATAATTTTTTTATTGATTTAATTATGCATCACGACGTCACTATTTACAGTGTATTCTGTTTTCTTATATGTTTCTTTAAAAGTGGGAAATTTCCGTTTATAACAATCATAGTAATTGTTTTCTCTTCGACAAGCAACAGTGCCAGCCAAGCGATTCACGTCCTACTGAAGAAGAGGGAATCGTCAAGGCGGTTATAAATTTTCTCCGATAAAAAGACTGCGCACTTTCGTGCGGAACAATCTGTACTTTAAAGTTACAACCTCTGTTGCACCGTTAAAAAATGTCGGTTGCACATTTCTGTTCGACGAAAATTCGCAGTATCCAGAGTCAATACGTCGGAATGTGTGTTCCTTTGTAATTAAAATGACGCGACTGTCTTTTAAATTCTCTTCCTTAATTAATCCAGTAATGAGTTCCATAATGAGTTTCAAAATTTATTCGTCAACGACACAGCCTCCCACCGCAGCGAGCGAGGCATTTAATCCTCTTTTGTTAATTGATTTCGTTCGCCGGTTCGAATACACGCAACTGCCTTCCCTCTTGCCTCGTTTCACAAATTTTCCTTGTTTTACGAGGTGAATCTGATTGCCGCTGATTTTCTTTTAAAATTAAATAGACATCGTCGTTATTACGAGACTGTCGCTGAGCTGATTATTACCAATTTCCCTTAAAAATAAATTAGAGATCATTTTAAGAATGGGTTCTTCGTTTTAAACAATTTGCACATTATAAAGCTTCCCTGACTGCTCAACCTCAGTCCGCCGTCAAAAGGCACATTCTTCCAAGGAATTACTCTGTCTCGAATTCATTCCTGCGCTCGTTAAAGAAACTTCGTCAATCCTCAAGTTGAAATTGTTTTATACATCGTCGTTCCGTCGAATCAGCTCGTCGTGGAAATCGGTGGGGATTTTATTAAAAATTCGTCACGCTGAAAGATTCATTACACGCGATTTCAATTACCCTGGCGAGAGCAGCGCGATTCGATTGCATTTGCATTCATATTTACCATCGAACAAGGCGCGAGCACGGGGACGGGAATTGCGGGCACCACGTTCCCGTCCCATACCATTAAAAACGTTAAAAACGTCGATTACTCGCAAGTATCGTTATTCCCGATGCCGCCTGCGGGAGATTAAACAGAACGTTACGAATTTCACATGCCAGAAGAGGAAACGAATCCCTGTACTGTATAAAATTCAATGCGCTTTTCATTGCCAGTATTCCACGGACTTCCTCGTGAAAAGCTTCTTTATTTCGCATAGGCATTGTATACAGAGCATTGTCCCAACGTTTTTAAACGCCCCGAATTTAAATTAAAATTATAGAAGGAAAAACTAACTTCTGAAGAAAAAAAATGTCTGAGTCTTTCCTAAGAATTTATGGAATCTTGTTGAAGCCCGTGGGAAGGGGGCACCAGCGCAGCGAATGGAAGAGCCCTCCCCTCCAGCCGGCTCTCCTCGCTGAGCACCCCCCTCTCCAACCCCTACACTAATGACTAATGACTTTCGCCGCGTAGAACGGTTCCAATAACAATGTGAGACATTTTCGGAATCCTATCATGATTCTGCCCTGTCGAGGATCACGGGCAACTCTGACTGACTATCACGACCCGGAGATCGTTATCAGCGATTGAGGGAACACCTCGAAGCGCGCTCAAGCAGCGCGCCATGACTTGTACCGTGCCAATTAAGTATTCACCGGTCGAAGATTAAAACGCGAGGATTCAATTTGCCTCCGATCCCCCGCGAGTCAGCGCGCAAACAAGCGAAGTATCATAAAAAATTCCAATTATCTCGACTGTTCCGCGCCGTCCTGGCCGTCGGATAGAGAGAAGGGCGATTAAATCCTCGGCAACCGGCGCGGAATTAGAGATTAAGGCGTTAACGAGTCCTGGCAGCGGGCGATAATTCAGGCGCGTGCACGCGCCCACCTTGCCTGCGAGCGGGTCCGCGCTGCATAATTCTCCAACTCCCTCTCTTGCTCAGAGAGTGAAGTGGGTAAGGTGGGATCGAAGAGGAAGAAACGGTGGGTGTCTCTCACCTGTCCTCAGCAGAGAGAAGAGCAGCAGTAGCGCGAGCCACATTTTGGTCAGACACTTGCCGCACCTGCAGCACGAATCCCACCAATCCCAGTCGCACTCCTGTCGCCTTGAGTGGGTGCTGCTTCACCGCGTGCTTCACATTTGACTGGACGTCCACGGAGATCGGTCCGCCCCGCGGGAAATTGTCGCTGCCGTTTGCACTGGGGATCTTTAGTCGAGGGTAGTGAATGGTTGAGCTGAATCACTGCGATCTTGGATCGGAGGTGCTCTGTCTTATGGGATTGTTGGGGGAGTGTCTGGCCTGTTTCACATTTCCGTTAGCGGAACATGAGACGCGGTACTCCGCCCCTTGGCATTCTGTGGGTCACGGAAGTTGGAACGATAGGATTCTCCTTCGATATCGTGTTCTCGGGAAGAACTTACGGGGACCCACCCTCGTCAGCGTGGCTTTGTAACCAGACCCTTTCAGGCCAGTGAGTTCAATCAGCAAATCCGCAAATCCGCCGATCAAGGGACCGACCTTTCGCGCACATTTGTCTTCACCCTGGGTCAGCGGCTAATTAGCATCCGATTTAATTACCTCCTCCGTCTTCCGGCTGATCCCCGGCCACCCGGTTCTGCTCATCGAATAATCCCGCTGATTTTCCACATCTCCGTGTTCCCACTGACTTCTGGGTTTTAATTACGGGACCGAGCCTTGACGCCCGATTCCTCACGCCCTTACCAATTGCACTTCACGAGGCAGCTGTATTTTAATTACAGAAGGTCAACGATCCTCTTCTCTACCGAGCCGAGCGACTTTAGTGTCGTCGCGGCGCCTTCAAGCCCCAACCTACGGTCTGCGTTGGTCCAGGACGTATTCAAACGTGCCACAGCCCCGCGCCACTTTCCACACCACGTGACACACAATCCCCTCGCGGTTCTGGACCGTCATTCACTCCTCCCCCGCGCCCCACACTGGCGATCACGGTTCGACGTCCGGATCAATAAGATCCAACCGGGGCGATCACTTCTTCACCATGCTAGTCACTTCGCGCGGCGATCGCGCTCGATCCTTTAATCCCCGCGGCTGGCAGAAGTAATCCTGAAGAGTGTTTCGTATCACTGTGCCACTTTTAACAACGAATTATATCGATGCAACTTGCCACGTTTGGGAGGGGATCACCTTACAGAGGAGTAACACAGAAGAGAACCCAGGTCATCTGTGCGCACCACTTTGTCAGGGGCGGTTTCCTCGGGCCGCGACCGTTTGAAACTTACCCCGCGACGGGTATCCGCGACAAGCGTTGTTGGTAACCAGCAGGAACCTTTTCCACCGAGAGTTCGTAGTTGACAGAAAGCCTTGGCGGGAGCTGCACGACGAATAAGGTGCCACTCCCACCCGCGCATGCTCCTCCACTCTGGATCGCGTGCCCTCTCCGTCGTGCGCGCCCTTTCTCTCTGTCCCCCTTAACCGGCTTCTCCCGACATTATTCCCTCTCGTTATTCTCTCCTTACCTCGCCCTGTTCTCCCTCTTATCGTGCGTGTTTCTTGTGTTGCCCGAACGCGTCTCCCCCCCCCCCCCCCCCCCCCGCCCCAGTCGAGCGCCCCCACTCCAATCGGGGCACGTGCTTGCGATTCGGCTGGCCCACGAGCAATTAAGCCTGGAAACGATATGGGGTATCGACTACCTTTCGCGGGATGCGGGTTCTTGCCGCGGAGACGCTCCGGCTCCCTCGCAGATAGCCGAAGCAGTTACGCGGCATACGTGGAACGAGCTCGTTGGGAAACTTTACTGGCTCGCCGAAGCTGTTCGCGGGACTTCTTCCACTCTCTGGACTGTAACGATGGCCCATAGTCGTTGGAATAGCGCCCCTCGTTCATGTTCGAGGATGTCCCATCGGGCTAGTTTCAGTCGCTGGTGTCTAACTCGTTGTCGTGATAACCACTGGCTGTGCTCTTGCCGGAACGGGGTGGTTCATTTAAATGTCGAGGCTTTATTTCATGGATAATTGTTCCACGGACACGGATTACCATCGATTGCGCTAAGGAATTAAATATACAGCCGTGACTATTAATCAAGTCACGTAGAGGGACCAAGTCGAGAATCTGTAATGGAACGTGTAACTGATACCGGCGCGCTCTAATCTAACATAGCCGATCGATTATTCATAGGAATCGGGAAGCTGTCCCTGTACTAATCGACTTCTTCACCGTTGCACTCTGTTTATCACCAACTGCGTACACTGTCACGCTGTCCTATTACGACTTCTTTTATTAGCAACTCTGCCCAGTTCCATAACGATACGTTACGAAATGTCCTCTACAATTTCTCCCTGGAACTCTGAACCCGATCGTCAGAGGGAACTATTACACCTGGTAGTAGAAGCTTCACGGTTTGCAGTCGAACATCCTCGTAACGCACAGAGGCAGGCGTAATGAAATACCAGCGGTGCGTGGTGATTAAATTGAAAGGCTCGCTTCAGAATGCTCAGCCGTTTAATAAGTTTATTTCTGTGACGGCGAGCTTAAACAACGACCCGACGAGATACTGATTGTAATTATGCCGGTGAACTTCTCGCTGATATTGTGCTGTCGCCGGGCGCCACTTTGTCATCCGGTTATCCGCGGCCCCTGGACGAAGTTAATTGAAAAATTCTCTCGCAGTATAGTCTTTTCAAGGAAACAACATTAACCGACTTTCCTGGCCGGTGGAAATTCTGCAGAGGGGAGGGAGGACATTGTGCTTCTTTGTTCCTAGCGAGGGGTTAAAGGGGTTAGGTCAAGAGATGCATTCTCTATTCGTCGGTCCGAGCCATTAATGGGTCTACCACGTCTGGCAGTTGCATTCTCTGCCTTGGTTTAAGACACGCAAGGAAATTTAACCTGCTACACCCCGTTTAACAATTCTTGGGTGAACTGTGAATGAAGATTCCACGAGATGTTAGTTGTCCTTATAGCTAGATTATCAATTTGAGTCTTTCACTGATGAAAGGCATTATTCTACGACTATCCATCTACGTTCCGGTTGCTTTTATTTCGCCATTTGTGAGACGAGACACGTACGTCCCGCGACTTCAGCGAAGCGTGGAAAAGAGGAGGAAGGAAGGAAGGAAGGAAGGGGTGACAAGCGGCGATGCCGATGTAGCGCGCGTGATGCATGCGTTCGGGGTGGCAAATAATATAACCCCGAATTCTCAGAATATCGATTAAAAGTCGATTAATATTCATGGGCAGTGGGAATTGATGAACCCGTGCGCAGATATCCCGCCGAATTTCAAGTCGATTGTTAAATATTAAGTCGCTTCGAGTCAAAGTGGATTCGCGTAACACCCCTCCCTGGATCGATTCCACGAGATTCTGGCGATTTCAGCTGGTGTACCAGCTCGTCGTGGAAACAGAGAGGGGAGCACTAATGCAAATAGAGGGTGTTTGAACATCGCGTGATTCTGCCGTTTGTTTTACAAACGCGGGCAAAATTTTTGGAAAATTTGCGAACGTTGGAGGGTTTTGGCACACCGGCTCCGCTGGTTCCCCTCGAAAATGTAAATCCTGTTCGGTGGAATTAAAATGCGGGTCGTTTCTCTGTAATCCCAAACATAATTCTAAGCACGAACCGGGGGTAGGAATTTATTTCTCCCCTATTAGCATCGTCATTCAAGTCCGTTAATTAATTATTGATAACACCAGGCATTATCCTCCCGAAAGAGTAACAATTACTTTCGAGCTGGCGTTATAATATGATATTACGAGTGCAGTTTATTAACCGCGCCCCCCGCAAGGCAACAATGACCACGAGCAAATTCCAATGGCGATATGATAATAACGCGCAATGCGTCGCGCCAGCATTATCAGCCGTAAAACAGTCGACCATGAAATTAACACTTGCTCCGGATTTTCTGCCCCCATTGTTTTGGCACTACCACGCATGTACTTTAACGGCTGAAACGCGTGTGTGGTTCTAAACAAGCGGGAGGGTGAAATCACCATTAAGCTTTAGAATTACTTCAGCTAAGTGAAAGAATCCCAAACAGGCGAGGCATCCTCGTTACAAGGACAGAAATCTGTGCCCTGCAAGTAGAAGTCGTTAAGCCCACTTCCCAAACACGAATTTCCTCTCATCTAGCGTAAAAAGGACGCGGAGCCCTCTGTACAATTTCGCCTAGTCGTTTCCACGGACGCTGGTCGCCAGAAAGCTATCACGTTACGGACACACGAAGGTGTCACAGCGTCAAAGGATTTTAGGGCCCCATGAGTGATCCAGCTTGTCGCCGCGACTGGTCTCGAGCTCGTTTATTCGGATCGACAGTATCCACCGAGCTGACCCGATTCGAATCGCCCCAGGATACGAGCCTTCGATCAGCTTGCCTCCTCTTCGACGTCAGGCATGACCTCAGCGACCCCTAATCGTTCCAGGAGCCTGTTCCCAGACGTACCGGAACTCTTGTTTAATCCGAGAAGCCCTGTAGTCGCGGCTAATGGACCACACGGGACAGATCAATCTGTGTTACCTTCCTTGGGAATTATTTTCCGTCGTCGGGCGTGGGTTCGCGCTCCTCTCTGCCTCTCCTCGCTGTGAAAGGGGGCGAGAAAATTGAACGAACCGTGGCAGTGTCGTACAGCATTTCCGCGATGCTCATCCGCCCGTAGCGGACTTGCAAGTCATCGGAACTCGAAATAGGAAATGTGTGCCCGACGTAGGATCTAATGGCCCAATGTGGTTAATGCCCCACGCAGAGGCAACGAATGGTAGCAGGAGTTTCGAAACGGGCAATAACCATGATACCGTGGGTTATTGCTTAATGACTAGCATCGCGTGGCTCGTTTCCAGAGGGATATATCCCGCCGCTGTCATTTGTCAGCATACTTCGCGTTAATTCTGATAATCGGGATGACTTTTGTCCCCGCCGAGGGCCCTCGATGCCTGGCGCAGCGCCATCTGTGCGCGCATGCGCTGACAAGTGCCCACGCTGAACGCGCCTTAGTGGGACCGTGGTGACCAGCCTAACCAGAAGTATGTACACAGCATTTCACTTTAGAGTAGACTAGGTCCGCGCAGGGATGTACTGTTGATTGGTAGGACACCAGCAGGGAAAGTGCTACGACCAATCGCAAAAGTGCTACGACCAATCGCGTGTGTCAGATCCGTGGGAGCTGCGCAGATCGAACGCAAATCGGTAGCGGCGTAGGTCTACTCTTATATGGAATGGAGGATATATGACGTAGTAGGCAGTAGTGAAGGAGGTCCCAGCCCTAATGTTTATATGGAACCAGTAGTATAAAAATTTATTTAAAATTTATTTCTCAGAGTAAAAATGTTGACAATACATTTAGACACAATATTGGAATATTAAAAAGTATGTAATATGGACAATTTTACTTACACCACTTTTGACACTTTATGATAACTTAAATTGAGATTATTGGTCATTGTATTGTAGCGCTATAATTTGCTACACAACATTTTTTTCTGCATACAGTTCGTCGATACTGTGAAAATGATAAAATTAATTAAATTAATACACGCGTCGTGCAGTACTGTTCGCGTACCGACCACTAGTGTCGCAGATTAATTTTAAACTCCCAATAGCTACGGCTGCCAGAAATCGGGACCAATAGGGACGGGTTATGAGTGTTATGACGTATCGCGTCCCTACTTCTGGCAACCCTGCTCTCTACTACTCCCTACTACGTTACTGATTGTGAGTTCCAACTTCCAAGAACTGTCCCCCTCTACTACCGCCTACTACGTCATATAAGGCCTACTTCTGGTAAAGCTGCTGGTGACGTGGGGTAAACCCTTTCGCGCCACTTTCCCGTAAATCTGTATTTATTAGGCGATAAAATTTCGCTGAAGCTGCATCCGCCGAAACAGATGGATCTTTAATCGCGCATCGTTTCTCCTCGTTCATCCAACTGTCTAACTGTAAGCTGGCGCACTGTTCCCACTAGAAAACGCGTTTTGGAACGTGCCCGGAGAAGATCGACGTAAACTCGGGCCCGAGAGGCGTATCAACGTCCGCATTTCCTTTAAGGAACATTTCGGAAACTGGAAGCTCGAGGCTGTTAAGCTTTAGTATCATTTATGGTCTGTTGAACTATTAATATCATGCATTATGTGGAACGGTTTTATAGTGGGAACTTTAACTGAATTGAGGTCTTTTTAAGGACAACTTAGCTGAATAGCCTGCGCCTATGGCGACCTCTAGTCACTTGAAATCACGCGACTGTTGCATAGCACAGGAGTGGTGGCGTACAAATTTGGGAAAGTTTGGGGATAGGAAGGAAACCGACGCGTAATTACCATAAACATAAGGGTATTATACCTGATGTATCTGGTCACGGGGTGGGGGACACCAAAGTGCCTTCCGGTAAGAGGTCTGTGATGGGACACGCGGCAGTCATTCCCGAACCTCGGAACCGTAAACATCCCCCCTCCTCAAAAATCGGGCGCGCTGGTGTTCGAGCCTAAAGTTTTGTCGTGCCATACTCGCGTTTGTGAAAAGTGACATTTGTGTCACCATCTATCCTCATTAAGGTAATTAATGTCTTCGTACAACTGTGAACCCTTTTTTGCACAAGAATTCAATGAATCTACGCACATATTTTTCTCACAAAAACGAGAGGTCATTGTATATTTCCCATTTATTTTGTTGCAAAATAATTACTTCCTGTGTTTATCACGCCACGTATCACACTGAGAACCGCGTAATGTTTGTTTTTCAGCAAAAGCACAGTTTGATACGTTTATTTCGCTCGTTGGTAAATCGATTCACCATGAAACTTGCTCTCTTAAGCGAACACTCATGCTTTTCATTTCCATCGAAAGTGAGTGTTGAGTCGATACGAACTTTCTGGGTTAACGTGGTTAATTGTTAATTGTGAGTGAGCGAGTTTCGTCCTCTGTTTCGGAAAATTCGTTTTCAGTATTTTCAGTATTTTTCGCGTTAGCTACGTGCATCGTTGTTTCAAAAGCTTCTCCGAAGGGACAATGCGAATCGTTGCGAGGAATTTCGAAAGTTTCCAACAGTTTTTTTTTGCGCCCCTTTTTTTGGCCAGCCCGCTCAGAACTGTCGTCCAGTTTAATGCAGAGTTTCCCCATTTAGAAGTTTCCGTGGTGGCGGAACTGCATCAGAGTTCACTTGATTTTTATTACCCGTATTTTATCGGCAATGACCGCACGCATGGATCTTCACTGAAGAATCGGTGAATAATCGCTTCCGGGTCGCCGTTCCCCGTGTCGCGATTGCGCAAAAGAAATGCGCCTCGAAAACACTTATCTGTATAAGTGTTTTCGACGTCTCATTAAATTGCACTAGCGAGATAATCAACTTTGCCTATTATCCTTGATCACCCGAAGTATTCTCATCACTACTGGACAAATTCAAATTGTTGCTTTCCTAAACAAGGAACACTTTTTTGTATTCTCAAAACACATATTAATAAATCCAAGCAACGGTCATTTTTTAGGGAAAGGTCACAGTGGAAAGACCCCTTATACTTTTAATTTAGGGTTTCTATACGCCATGGGGGTTTTACATAAATGTAAAACAATTACGTGTTCATTTTGACTAAACTCCAACTGAGCTCTCAAGTTGTCGCGTACTAGGACGTGATCGCATGGCAAATTAATTTTGTGCGATTGATTGATGGACAAATTTTAGCCGTTCAAATATAGTTTATTTTAATGCGATTGAATATAGTTATGCCACGTGTCGTGGCGACTTCGTTAAATACAAATTTGCCATGTGTCGTGGCGCCTCACGCTCGCCTCACGCTCACCTTGCGCTCGCCTCGCGCTCTCCCCCCTCGAGCTTTACCGTAAACGGCCGAATCCTGGCGAGATCGCCCGAGGCGCCCAAATATGGCAAAGCCCATATAAGGCACGTTCAAGGTCCGCGCCAACCGAGTCACGCTTCACGCAAACCAAAACAAACAAAAAATACATGGCTAGTGTAACCTAACACTATTCTCGATCCAATTTAATTTTTTGTACCAGTATCTTTCATTCAAAAGGGCAAAATCATAAGCTTTGAATTCACTTTTCCGTGCACCCATTTGATTTCGAAGTTAAAAATGCAGCACACCTTGAGGTCAGTGATCACTCTGCAGACTTAAAATCGTGCTTTTAGCTGCGCAGGGCTCGTCCATGAATTTCAGTATGCCACGCCAGGCCTGGTTTATACGTTGTTCGAATATACCCGCGCGGAAGGGCGGTAGAAGACAGGAACGAGGGAGTGTGCACGGGTAGTGGGATGCTAGTGGCGGTTATTGAATTATTAATTAAGTCGGTTAATTAATAAACGATAGGCCGCACTCCCCGGCAGTCAGCCAACGCCCACGAACCCGGTACCCCACCTTCTCGTTTTACGCGGTGCAGTCATCCTCGCAGCCGGCACATTTCCAGCCTTTGCACGGCCCTGACTTCATATATCTTCTATATTAGACAGCCGCCAAAGCTGACTTTCTCCACCGTCCGCTCTTTCTTTTCTGTCGCCTTTCCATCCCCCTTCGTTATTTATTTTGTTGCATCCTCCCCTCACCTCCTCGCGCTCGCCTTTCTTTCCTCATTCCGTACCTGCATTTTTTTCATTCGCTGGGGGAAATTAATGGTCCGCGGAACACGGGTTTCCCTTTCCTCCTCGAGCGTCTTCGCCAGGGGGATTATTAATCGTCGTCGCGTCGCGTGAGAGTTCTCTTCCTTCGTACCTACGTAGCACCACTCATGATTTGTCTCTTATTACTTCCCCCCTTAATCTTAGAGCGCACCGAATTACTGTCGTATTGTGGACAGGCTTTGTTGATCGAATAGCAGTGACTGAACGGATTGTACCTTCATTATTTGCCCGCGAAGGCTCGACTGACCTCCGCCTCCTATTTCCGGACTCGAATATCCAAAAGGATGGAGTATTTGCTGGCTTCCAATAACGTGTTTTGTAAACCCCTGTAAACACAGTCGCATTTACATGTTTGCATGTTTGCCTGTAAAGTAATATCCTCGGAGTCGCGGAATCAAATACGCGAGCGGCGCAAATATTTGTAAAACCGAAACCGGGGCCAAATATTTCCGAAAGCAAGATACAATTGTTCGATTTATTCAACGCCGTTAAAACCGTGGGTACATCGACCTCGTTCGATCGTGATCTTTACGAATCGCTGAAACTATTTGATCTGACGCTTTTAAATCGTTTCCACGTCGAGTCGGTCGCGCTATAAAAATCGCGGAGAAGTTAACCGAGCGTTGTAAAAAAGTTCCGCGAAGGGAATCTCATTGACCGTTACGCAGTCTGCTTCGTCCACGATAAACCCTTTCTCTGGTCGCGTGATTTATTTACATCCCTTGCTCAAAGTCTGAAACAAAACACGAGCGGCGTGCACTAATTTTTAATCGGGCCCACCCTCGGTCTTCTCATTTTATGTTACTAAAGCCAGTAAGAAAAATAAGTTCGGCGCGATTGGGACCGGGTAACGCGTGACACGACTGATTAATGGGGGAAAATTATACCACTCCGCGTTATTATAAGCAGGGCCGGCCTTCTCTATAAACGGGCCCGGGTGCAAGAAATATTTTGGGGCTCCAAATAATTTCTCAATGGTAAAAAAAGCATAACATCTTATCACAAATGAAATCACGACAAAAGGATAATAATAACAATAATAAAGAAAAAATAAATAAATAAACATTAACATATTTAAATGTGACTTTTTTATTGCCATATCATTAATATTATTAGATTATTATATTAGAAATTATGTTCTAATTTCTTATTTTTTAATTTGGTTCTCATTTCTTTCTTTTTTTTTGTTCCTCTTTTTCTGGGGCCCCTATATAGTCCGGGACAAGGGTGCCTGGCACCCACTGCACACCCCTATGGTCGGCCCTGATTATAAGTAGACTGACTTGACAGCCAGACAGAAAATATATCTGTGCCGTATTGATCTGCAAGCTTTCTGGTCGAAGCATCAAGGCAGACTCATGTATTTGCGACCAGAAAATTGAGGCTGCAAACTGACTTCAAAAGCGAGGTATATTCGGTGCTTGCTCCAAGATGGCTGACGAGACGTCACCCCCCAGGAACTTATAAAACTAATTCTTAAGTCTACGCGGTCCTGGAGGGAGCACTACCCGGAAACACTTCTACACTTGGTCACATACTCTAGGGACACCGCCCCCGGAGCACGGCAAACTAGGTTAGGTTTGCTAGGGTTAGGTAAACCGTAGCTATGTTTACGAAAAGCAGACTTTGTGGACCAGTAACTTATAACCAACACTATGAAACTGGTATTAGTAACAAGTTTTTGAACATGGACTTAAAGAGCGTTGAACTAGGCAGCATTGAAAACTCGTATTTACGTCGTTCGTTGCCTCGTGATGGCCTAATAAAGTAGGGGTGTTAGGATTATTACAACCTTTTAATGATGTAATTAAATTATTAAATGAAGAAATTTTTATTGATAAAAAAATTTGTATTTATATTATATTAGAGTTATATTAATTTTATTAGTATTTATACTATATAGTGTGATTAATTTGTCCTTTTTTTCCAATTTATATTCAATGAGATTTGGAATTTTGTATTTATTAAGTGTTTTAAGTACCTATGGGAGTTTATCCATTAATAATTGGGGGATGGGCTTCTAATTATAATTATTTAATATATTGGGAGCTATTCGGTCAATTGCTCAGTCTGTGTCTTATGAATTTAGTTTATTTCTAATTATACTTTCAGTTATTTTATTAATTGTGAAATATTCAGTGTTAGATTTATATACATTTTAATATTATATAAAATTTATTTTTATATTAATACCAATTTATTTAATGTTTACAGTAAGAATATGACTTTGATGACTTAGAAGTTTCGTCTTCTTATTTCTTCTCTCACTCAGAGAGAACGAGTTTAGTTCCTGACGTTGATGTAAAAGGTCATCGAATCCGATATTTTTTGTATAGAATTCCAAACTTTTAAAAATTATGAACAAACACTACTTTTAGTGAAACTTCTGCTGGAAAACCTGTTCCGGTGTAAATAGTGATAAATAGCAGAGTTGGGCAAAATGTAATCTAATTACAAATTACAGATTACGATTAAAATGTAATTGTGTAATTGATTACACATTATACACAATTACACAATTATATTTTAATCGTAATTTGTAATTACATTGCATTTTGCCCAACTCTGCTAAATAGTGATGCACAAAAACTATTTTTCTGTTGATTATTTTTCGACCGAATTTTTTAATCGAGTAACGAACAATAGCATTCTATATTCATAGCCTTTTCCATTCAACGAAGCTTTATAATTGTATAAACCGATGAATCAATATAATCCATAGTAATCCAAGCAGATTTTATTTCTCACAGATAAGTGTTCCAATTTAATACTCATACCGGTACAAAATTAACAATCCATTATGTATCAACCTATTTCCAACGCCCGGCCTGGCCCAGGATCATATTCTACCTCGTCTGCTCATGTTTCATCAACTTGGTAGAAACGCTGCCAGAAATCTTTATGGCCCCTGCGAACTCCTCGCGCTAGAATCCCTAAACTTCGTAACAACGCTTTATCGGGGCGGCCTTTAATCATCATACCGCGTTCCTTCCGGACACCCGTTAGATAACAGCTACATCTGCGGGGAACGCGCATAAGCCACGAGAAACGGTAGAAAATATCGTGCGTCGCGATAAGCTGGAAGCACTCGTACGTCAAAAAAAAAAAGGATCACATAACTGTACGTCACAGAGGGATATAATATACCGAGTGGCTCCAAATTCGGCCGCACTATTCAGTGTTGTTACACGGCTTTAAAAGCTTCCGACATGCTTTATCGCTGCACATCAGACTTAAACCTCTCAAAACGTCCTCTCCTTTCTCTTTTTCGCGAGAAAAAAATTGGAGGTATGAATTGTGCCGTAGACGTTTGAATATTTTCCGGGGCAGTATACTTTGCGAGACGCTTCGACCGGTGCGCCGATAACGAGTTTCTGATAACGAATAAATGAGGGACGCATTTGCGAGGAAGAGTTCAGGGCAACCTGTTGCCAGCACTGATAAACAGAGTCGATCCTTGTTAGAAAGCTTGTTCCTCGCGTAGTACCCTCGATAGCACAGAGTTTCTGTTTTGCAAAATTTGCTCGCGCGTCAAGGCGAACGACTTTGACAAACGAGTCAGTTCTAACCTTAACGTTGCGTTCTTCCTCCACTCTGCAACTCGGCTCGGAGGATTTTGACGCGATCCATCAAACCGCACGTGCGCTTGCCCGCTATTATTTTAACACCGTTTCCAATTTCCCGACATGCATAGAAAGGAAACACGACGAGGAAAGTCGCTGGAGAAGGGTGGGAAGGAGAACCGTGGAAAAAAGCGTCGACGCAGCGGCTGGAAGGAACACAAAATTGCGCGGACTGTGGTCGAGGGGGTGGGAATATAGAATGGGAGAAAATCGACTGGGACGAGGGAATCGAATTACACGATATGCGCCATGAAATAAATAAACGAATATTCATTCCACCCCGGCGACCTCCGTTTTTCTGCCCCTCCGTGCCGCTCCCTCCTTGTACGTTCTGCGTCGTTGAGCGTGCAGCCTGATAACTTGTGCTAATTGGTCGGCAGAATTAATGGACTCGTTGGTCTTCGTTAGAAGAGACAATGGGTCTCGGGCGCCTCCCTCGGAAACGGGGGACGTTCTTCACGACGACTCAATCATTTCTTTGATCTTCTTTTGGAAACATTACAGTGAAAGTGTTTGCGAAAGAATAGGCGGCGTGACGTAAAATGGTAATTTTTTTAAAATCTTTATGCGCCTAAGGGGAGAAGCCCGTATAAACGGCTTATTTTTGTAATCAATTTTTGGGAATTTTTTGCAAAGATACCAATGTGCTAATCCTTTTGTAACTTTAAGGGTACCATATGTAACATTATAACAAGTAAAAAAAAAATGTATAACAGTAAAATCATAATAAATACAAAAGAAATAGAGCAGTATCTGAAATAGGTTTTTTTTTTCGAGATGCAAAACGGCGTCGGTTGTAGCGTCTCTGGTAGTTATGTGAAACAGACCAATAATTTTGTTTTCAATTTATGAGCCAATTGTAAGAATGTGAACCACAAATGTTGTAAAAAAAATGCATATTTAAAAAATGGCGGAATTTCAAACATTTTCGTAAAAAATTCGAGTTTTATTTGTTTAAAAACAGTAGTTAAAATTAACAATTTGGTTAAACATTGTGGTGAAGATTCTGAGGAATATTATAAACTAAAAGTGTGCAAAGTTTGAAGTTGATTGGTCAAATAGTTTTTGAGTTATCCCCGGCGCCAATTTTGAAAATGTGGTTTCGAGAAAAAGGCGTTTAAAATGAGTTTTTGGTATGCTCGGCGCTCAGGGGCGCGCTGACTGACCCGGCTATAGGTAGTATCGATACGGAGTTGAATTTTGGCCTATAATTTTGTGAATATATTTTTTAATCGTTTCAGAAAGCGGTATATGGATTTTTTTAAAAAAAATTTCAGGTGATTTATAAAGTGTTCTCCTCTTAAAGTGCAAATCTAACTTTTCTTTTTCTTTTTCTTCTTCCTCTTTCTTGCATTATCGTATGTTTTCTTTTGTAAAGTGTACTGTGCAATAAAGAATTATTATTATTATTTTTTAGGTGTGCTCGGCGCTCGGAAGCACACTGACTCACCAAACTATAGTATCGATACACAGTTGAATTTCGGCCTACAACTTTGAGAATATCCCCTTAACTGTTCACGGTCACGACAACTTGGTTTCCTCTTTCGTCTCTACATAGATTTCGGTCTTTGAATTCCCTCTTGAATTCTGATGCGCTTACGTCGTTTCAATCCTCCCCCTTTCCGTACGCTTTGGATTCGATATCTGCGTTTCCCTTCTTTCCCGCGGATCCCTGCCACGAGTAATTCGAAACCTGGATATGCGTTGGAAAGAGCTTGAGATTTCCCGTGATACCCTGGTCTCTTAAGCTTCCCACCGTCCCTTTTATCCACCAGGTCTTGGAATTTATCTCCAAGGGTGTTTTTAACCATAATGTCATCGTCCTCCAGAGGGAAACTGACGAACCTTTGAGAGTTTAAACTTTATAAATAGGTACTGCTAGTAGCATTCTTTGATTATGGAACTCCCACCATGACCTACTGTACTGGAAATATCTGAAGGGGGAAAACAGGGAATGTCACAAAATAGCTTTATCGAGAAAATTAAGTTTTAATACTTTTGTCCATCAATAAAGAAACACGATTCAATGAATTTAATTTTCTTATACAATTTTCTTCTTAAATACTTTCTTCTTTTACCTTGACGACAGTAGCTTATGCTTAGGCAAAGAGTGGCTGACATTCCGTATTTTGTTCCAGTTCAAAGTAAACATTTCCTGCTTCTCCTCACTATATTGAACATTTAAATAATTATTTAACAGCTAGCAAAGTCGATTTTATATAATAACCTCCAAGTTATTGATTAGATAAAAAAATATGTCAAACAAAAGTTGTAAATCCAGACAAGGAGCATCTTTCACGTTCTATTGCTTTTTCGAGTGCGACAAACGGTTTTCGAAAAAAGTCCGAAAAACTAAAAAAAAAATTTGTTTTTCAAATTTTGAAAATTTAAATCCTTCCCGAGCACTTTTTATTTATGAAGGCGAAAATAAAAATCACAATTTAAATGTTCAAGTACCCAGGGGAACCTTTTCCCATTATCCGATCGAGCTCACACTTTATACAGATTTTTTTGTATTGTATAGAACTATTCGGGGGGGGGGGGGGGGGGTGCCGCGAAGAAAATTCAAAAGTCGAAATAAAGAGCCACCATGGTGGTACAGTCACAGACCCAAAACGTCAAATGCCCCCTCAAAACGGGGGGGCAAAACGTTCTCATTTAAACGCCTTCATCCCCAGTCAAAGGGCGAGGGAACCTTGGTAGCGTGTTTTTGCTATGGCTCGCCATAGGTTCTCTCGTAGCATAATCGAGAAAACACGTGGCTGGTGTTAATGGCAGTTGGAACTTGGTGTTTCGTTCGGCCCTGGATTGTACAGGCGAACTTCCCTAATTCGGCGGGAACTAGGCCAGGTTACGTGTCCGGAAATAGGATTTGCTTTAACTGTCGGGGCCTCGAAAAAATTCGTCGAATAGCGCTATCGGGAGAGTTCGGGAACTCCACGGCAAATTCGATTACAGTTTTTGTCCCTGCGCCCGCTGCCATCTCCTCTGTGTTTTAGTTTCACCCTTTGTCCGGCGAGCGGGGATGTTCCGCGTGAATTTCGCGGCAAAGGGATAGACGCGGGGGGAAACGAGCTCGCGGTAGTCAGGGATTCGTTGGAGTGCTTCAATTGGTGGAGTAACATTTTTATTTTTCTTGTACATGCTTTTAGGTATTCTATTTTGAGAAGTGCATTTGGAAAGCTGTCTGATCCGATTCGGGAGTCGGTGAAAGGGTGGCTTGTCATTACCTAGTCGGCAGGCCATGGACAACCTTGTTCAAGTCTAAATAAATTCAGAGTTCAACCTCGGAAATCGATTCTAAATAAATTAGAATTTTTCTAAGAACCAAGTGGAACCATTCCTCCATGCTTCCTGTATATTTCCGGTAGCTTCTGCAGCGTTGTGCCCCAGTTTGAACTCAGGAAGCAACTATTCGTAAATTGGCGCACAAAATAATACGCGATCTTAACCCTTCGTGGTCACACGGGGTGTATCGCACCCCAAGAGTAATTTACACATTCTGACCAATTGGAATATTTTCAGCACATCCTCCTGTAAATAATCACACAAGAATCATTTCTCCCCTCGTTCCACTCTTCAAATTATTAGTGTTTAAAGGGGCATAGTACTTTCTTTGCCCGTAAATTAAGCACTTTTTACGACTTTTTTTCTGTATACACCCTTAAAGTTATCAAAGTTCGGTCAGTCCATATAGTTATATTATTTAATTATTAATTCCTCAGCTTCGATATCTAAATTTTTAATTTTTTTAACATACACAACAAGAAAGTTAGATATATTAATTTGTGATTTTCTTCTATCTTCAACAGTAGGAACAGTTCTCCAAGCATCAAGCCATGCAGTGTCCAAGAAAAAACAGTCTCCTAGTTAAAGAATTCTACAAAGAAAACCACGCCACCCTAGAATCTTAAACCACGCTACACGTTCGAATGAAGACTTCCTGGTGATTAAATCACGTTCTACTGAATACTCACGTAACTGTTCCACCAGGGCAGCCGGGTATTAGCCGCGTCCAAGGATCACGCACGTATCCCAGGTATCCTCGTTTTTCATCATTCCAGTGTTCCCGTGGCTCTAACCCCCCTATCATCGGCCCATCCTGTATCCCACGGGAAATTTTAAACCCCCTCTGTTCCGCAGCGAGACCGGAAAGAGCTCGACGCCCAGCGGGGGAAGAGAGCGAGAGTACGATGCTACATCTTCCGTTTCACCTTCCGCATACTGATCAGCCGGCGATACGAAGGAGCCTGTCCGTCGCGAAACTACGATACCTCCGCGAAGTAACCGCTCTGTTTTCCACAACGGATACGCCGGCCCGAATTCAGCAGCGCCGCTCCTTTGTACGCCGGCTCAAAGCTGTGGCTGTGCTACTGGCGCTAAGGGTGGCATCCTGCTGGAGCGAACTACAGCTGCCTGGGAGAATTCTAATGCATCCGCTGACACTCGGATGTAAGAAGAACCCCTGGGCGGTGTACTAAGATTCGGATTTTATAACCTGGATAGTCGAATTCCTAGAATCCTAATTTCGTTGGAGCGCATTTGGCGAAATAGTCCGTTTTGGGATAGAAAAGGGGTGAATGCTAAATTATTGCAGCACCCCCGAGTGGGGTGTCCGAAGCACAGTGACGCGGTGCTTCACGTATTGTTGGTGCAAGCTGCAAAATGTGCCTACCTGGGCCTAAAATGTCTGTTTACTTTGACGAGCTAGGGGTTTAATTTGCTAGGGAGTAAATACTAGAGAAGTAAGTCACTATACTCATACACTATCGCATCTGCGTTAATAAATTGATGAATGAACGTAATACAAATATTAGTCGACGAATATTTTCAAATTTCAGGGGAGTATGGGTCGTTATTTCCAAACTAGTTAGGAATTTAAACTTCCACTAGAGCCAGCGCGAACCATAGACGAAATTTCCGCGCTTTGTTCGCCTCCGCGAGTCGAGGGTCCGATATCGAACTCCTCCAGCGGTGATCCCGAACAATTGTGGCAGCTTAAGCCGAACGCCTTTTGTCTCGCCGCGGAAGGGACGAAAATGGTGGCCGCAAATTAATGGGCGCGCGAGTGGAGTCTTCTGTAGTTCTTTCGGCGTCTTTCGCGGAGTTGCCAGGAAGCCAGCAAAAAGCGGAAAAAGTGTTAAGCGCGTTGGAAGTAGCTATAGCCGATGGAAGTAATGGTCCTTGTAAAAAGAGGAAACGGAGCTAAGGATCCTCCAGCGTCCAGAGTTCTATACGTTACCATATCCCTCGGAACAGTAACGTGCTTTCCCACTAATCTATTATACCCTCAGACGTAGCCCACTATTTTTACACGTCACAGCTCCATGAAATTTTCATTAGTCACAAAGCCCCTTCCTACGGATTCATCCTCGCCCAGGAGACCTATTTTCACCAAGAGTTTATTCCATTCCAACCCCCAATTATAATTTCTCTAACATCCGCAGAGGGATGTCAAGAGTCCTCGTAATCATCCAGGGATTAAATGAGGCAAGTAGCTCATGGCAGAGTTTTATGTCTCGAAGACCCAGTTGTAACGCGAAGGGCTTGCACTTGAGAGGGTAGTTTTATGAGAATTTTTACTACGCGATTCGACGGGTCAGGATGATACTCTGTAGCATGTTATGAGAGAGATGAATAAGGAGACAGGTCGATGTCTCGTAAAACGTTCATATTTAGATTGAGACTCGCGCAATTTCTTTTTAAAAGGATTACCGAGCAAATGATAGTATAAAGTAAATTGGAAAACATTTTTGCGTTACTCTTACAATTCAGAAGCTTCCTGTTCGTGTGAAAGAAAGAGTCTGAATCAGTTTAGAGACAGACACACAGTACCTGAATTTATTATGAACACAGCAATACAGTGCGCACTCGTTATAAGCCCGTTTTTACCATGCGTTGTACGCCCGGCGACTGTCCCCACCATTTCTTGGAATCCTTCGGACGAGAGTGAAATAACCCGAGAACGAGCGCCGCCGCCAACTCCGTTCGTTGGGCTTATAACGAGTGCGTACTGTAACTACAAAGCGAAATAAGTGTTAAGCGAAAAAAGGCTTAATCAGAACACACACACGAAGTAGATGGATGATCAAGTATAAGTCTGATTATGAGACGCGTATGGTCAGCGCCATCTGTTAATTGGTAGAATTAGTAAATGATTAACCCGGGAAATATAAATTCCCAATACTTCCTTCTACGAAAAATCTTTGCTGTCTAAATGCTCATTTTTTGCCGCTCGAATCTTTCCCACTGAACGTGTGACTAACCCTTTCGCAGATCCCAATGCAGAGGACACCCGAAACACTGTTCGCCGCGGGAATAAGGTCGATGGTCCGCGAGACTGGCCAGCGTGTGCGATGTATATAGTGCCACGTGTTACCCTGAAAAATTAATCGTTTCGGGACTCTCTGGGGAGACAGCGGCGGGCTCCACCCCCTCCCCCGTGCCGCTAAAGAACGAGTTACCCCGTAAATTTCAGCGACCGCGACGCATCGTCCGCCCTGCATGAAAATTAATGACAGGGGCGTGACAGGAGGTGGTACCACCGGTCCGCAACCCAAGACTACCCTGCGGGGGGTGGCGGTGGTGCAGCAGTAATGCAAACAGACACGCGATAAACCGCGGTGCCTCGTTAGCAGCGACGAGAAGCACGTAAGTCATACGTGTGTTCCTGCCAGTCGACCCCTGACAAGGGTTGCTTACGCGCTTCCTCGAACAAGCCAGCAATTTTGCTACCCACTACCCGGTAGTAGATCGGGTTCAAAGCACATTGAAGATTTTTGTTGGCTAGTCTATTCCTCTCAGAGCAACTTTCAAAGTTTCAGGGGCTTTTTGCAATGCGGTAGGTAAGAAACAAGTACACGCAACGCCTTGAACACTGAGCTGTAACGTAAAAAGGGGAATGAATATCGTTGCTCGCGTAGCCTCAGAGGCTGTAAAGAGGAGGCAGTTCGCGAAGTTCTCTCGGCTTGTAACTGAATCCTTTGGGCAGGGCTAATAGCTTTAATACAGTACATTCTCGTTATAGGCTCCACGCTGGGGGCTGGCGGCGAGCTTAGAAGGGATATCGTCGACTATTCCGAGCCACCAATGAGAGTGTTGCGCGAGTGAGAATCTTCCCTCGCTCACTCTCGACCGAAGGATTCCAAGAAATGGTGGGGATAGCGACGGAGCATACAACGCATAGTTGAAATGAGCTTATAACGAGAATTTACTGTATCCTCACATTTTCGAGTTTTTCGATTAAATAATTTTGCGGCCCCCAACTTTAAAAGGCAATTTCACCCCCCAAAACATGGATTTCCGCTGCTAAAAAAATATGTGTCTAATATTTTTAGGTATTCTACCTGTATGCCGAGTTGCATAAAATCGGCGCGTAACAGTTGGGTGGTGTTCCTCGTCAGTATGCGTCCCACTCGCGGATGTGTCAGTCGCCAGCATCGCTGGCCAGAACGAAAAATGCAAACAACATGGAGAGCGACCAACAGCCACCGTTGTAGCGCGAATGGCGATTAGGAATGCCGTTGGTGGCCACTGCCAATCACCCAGAAGTCACCAGCCGCATAGCAATTTCCTCCGGGCCCTGCGAGACCATAGTCGATCCCTCGGTGTATCCTCCGATCACCTCATATCTCACAATCAACCCCCGATTCTCGTGACGTTCTCCTCTCTTGAATATATTCCAACAGACCCGCCTAATTTTTGCGTTATAACTTGGAACTCCCGTTCAGTCATCTTGCTCCCCAGGTTCTCCCTCAAATACAATAATTTGAAACAATCCTGAAACTGAAGCATCAACCCTTCTCGCAAGATGTCCCCTTTGAAACTCACACTGGCTACGCTCCCATTCTTCGCTGTCGGTTGCGAACACTCGAAACGAACATGGTTAAGTAAGTTGAAAGAGCAATGGGAGCTATAAAACTCGCGGCCAAGCCACCTCGACAAACCCTCGCGTTGTCCTGCTTATCGCTTTCGCTCGCCTTCTTCGCGACAGTCCACGGCTCCGCAGAGACTCGTTCAATCGTTCATAAAATACGAGTTTTAGAGACATATCTCCTTGATGGTTTAAATATTCAGCGGCCCCCGTTTCTATGGACACACCTCTCTCACCCTACCACCACACCCACTCAAATCAACCCCGTCGTCGTCCGGGCAGCGACTGTCAACGCCGCTTTTACGCCCGCGTCCAAGCTCTTTTCACAAAGCGCCCCAACCTTACCTCCAATGATACGAATCCATCGAAACTTCCTCTCTTCTGATGTTTACGATCCAGACCGTTGCCGTTCGGTCGTCGAAAGAAACGAATTTCCACTCACACAGAACGATGTTACAAACTGCTTGCTTCTTTTCCCCGATCTTTCACAGTCCACACTCCACGAAGCGGTGAACACGAAAAGTGATATAGGTACTATCAAACGTGGTAGATAAAGAGTTAGTCGAGGGAGTTGCTTAGCTTTGCGTTAAACGAGCGTAGCTCTCTGATCCTTCCTTTTGAACAAGCACTGTCTTTGAGCATGAATTCGAATTCGGCTGGAAGAATTAGCACCGTTGAGGATTTCGGTGGCAAAGAGTATAGGGTAAAAACTCGGGGGTGTCGGCGCACTTAACATAAAATGGCTAGTAAAACTAATACTGCTTCAGAAAACCTGGTCGATATTTGCTTTAAGACAATATTTGCTGAAAATCGGGGTGAAAACTGAAGTCATGACATCTGACCATCTCCCCTGAGCTGCCGGGAGAGATGGTTCTCGTCGTTGGCAGAGATGGTTCTCATCTTTGGAAGAGATAACCCACATAATTATTCATGAAAAAGTAGCAATGAAGAAAGTAAAATTATTTACAAAACAAGTAAAGAACACATCAAACATAAAGTGAACTTGATACTGGCGATTGAAAAAGCAAATGAATACACAAGTAAACAAATGAAACAAAGTAAATAAAAATAATAAAAATTAAAAAGAAAATTTAAAAATGATGAAATATAGCAACTGCACCAACTCTCCTGCCGTATCGCCTCACCCGGATTTACCCTATCTCTTAATATGCATGCAAATTTTTCAGCGTCTATTCCTGCTGACTGGACGCCACTGCTGTGAATATCGGATAAATGAGACGATTCCCAAAGGAACACAGTTCTTGGAGACGAAATTACCACTTTGGCGTCGGCGTGTTTTCACGCCGAGGCACTTGTTTCCTGCTTTTGGCATGCTTTCACGTCGATACTTTCTTGAAATCATCGGAACTGTTGCCCGAGTGTTCCCAAACGTTTACTATGAAAGCAAACCGAGGATTCACTTTCCAATTTAAAAAGGCATTCTTCACAAGCTAGGTCCACTAAACGTGTTAATAGTACACAGCGCTTAATGTCAGCAGGCAACGGTGCGCATCGTCGCAACGGCGCGGGAATATATTACCAGGCGTGAATGTCATCGCGGGATTTCGGGTGAATTCCGCGACACAATTTCGATGCAAATTCTAGCGTTGCCCGTGTTCGCCCGCGGTTCGACCCACTTGCCAGAGCGTCCTCGAAAAGGGACGCGCCGTTGGAGACTCTCCGCGGGGTCTTTGTTTACACCGCCAGGGCTAAAGAAAATTCATCTCAATCGCGGGGATTTATCGCCACGTCGGCTCCCCTGTCGTACAAACGCCACTACTCTTTCGCCTGAGATATTCTCATCGCTCCACGCGAGCTTCCAAGGAGGGCAAGATCCCGAAGACGAATCTGTTAGCTGTAGCAAGAAAGGATTGCATAAAGAGCAATCGATACCCCGAATGTGTCTCCTCTGAATCCATAAAATTCCATCGAGCGCTTAAAATTCCAATGCCAAAAGGTGCACTCGCTTAATCTTCGAACACCAAACAGAGCAGCGTCCAGAAAAGAACGAGTCAAGGCACGTGCCAGCACTGATGCAAGATCGACTTCAGCAAAGAAGACGGATGGCAACGATCCACCCTCGAATCATCTTCCTCTGCTCCAACCCGGGCATGTTGGCAGATTAGGTTGCCGGGGGAGTGGGCGCATCGTTCCCCTTAATTATGCAAAGGAGACTTATTTGCGGAACGAGGGGCGGTGTCTCGTCCGCGGAATCAGAGTGGGCGCGCGTTCTTTCTCCCGTTCCATTTACCGTATTTTACGTGCGAGTCCTCCTTGAAAGCCCTTCGCTCCTCCGTATAAAGTGGCGGGGCGCAGTAAATGCTTATGACCTCGAGGTAAACGCTCCCGGCGTAGGGTTAAATAGCGGAAGAGGTGGGGGGGGGGGGGGGTGGCGGTTGGCCGAGGAGTAGCTGCGCCCGGTGACTTTATTCTGCCGCTCTGTGCAGACCGGCTACTCCTCGGTAAATTCTGCAGATACACGGGGGCCGGATGCCAGGCGAGGCCGAGCGAAGAAGCCAAACAATGTAATGCATCCAAAGAGGCGAAAAGGGAGGGGCGGCTGAATTAGAACGTGGAAGTGGCTGGAACGGTGAACGACCACGGCTGCCGGGATGACCGTCGCGGTGAAGTGGCGGCTGTTTTCAGCGACGGTTCATTAGAGGCCGTTTCCGCCAGAAAATTATCTGTTCCGTCTCTATTCCTGGTTTACTGTATCGCTGCGGTGATGTCGTCTATCGCATGGCTGCGATTAAGTCATGCAGGATTTCAATTGACTCCTGCTTGAAGATTCTGGGAGGTACCTGCTCGATTACTCTAGCAGTTACAGTCAATTCTCGTTATAAGCTCATTTCGACTATGCGTTGAATGCGCGGTCGCTATCCCCACGATTTCTTCGAATGCTTTGGTCGAGAGTGAGCGAGAGGGGACTCTCACTCGCGCAACACTCTCATTGGCGGCGCGAAATGGTCGACGCTATGCGATGTAAGCACGTCGCCAGCTCCGAGCGTGGAGCCTATAGCAAGAATTTTCTATATTTTTTCGCTTAGAGCTCGGTTTGGCCTACACATTAGAAGCTCGGCGCTATCCCCACTACTTCTGGCTCACTTCTGTCCTGCGAAGGAGAAAGCGAGATGGAATGAAAGCGAGTCAGAGGGACTGACAGCGAGCAAGGAACGGTACGAAGCATATACCCTCTTAATTGCTTAATTGTTTATATCTTCAAAATTATTTAATATCTGCACCTACTATTTTACATTATCACTATCTGCTACCAGGCGTAACTCCCTCCCTTCCACCGTGTCAGTTTGACAATTGTGGTGGGGAGGTGCGGGTAGCGAAGTAGTGTGATGGGGATAGCGGTACGCACTGCCTTGGACGGCCAGTATGAGTATTCTACATTTCTAGTATATTCATCACTGATTCATGCGCTAATTTTAAATTCACGTGATAAGCAGAAACGAGGAATGCTGTTTTAAGCCTAGCCTCTTTGGCTCCTCATCTGCTTTTCTATGCACAGGGGATGCAAAGGTCCAAATGGTCCATATCGTGTACATTACGATCCAAGCTTCCTAATTACTGTAAAAATTGCAAAGCCAGCCGAGAGAAGGAATTTCTGAAGAACCTCGGGCTGAGGATTGCAGCGCGAATTTAAACGAAACGTAAATTTCGCCAGTGAGATTGGAACGCAGCTACAAAATTGTCCGTCCCTAATCCAGCTCTACTGTTTCTGCTCGTGCCCGCGCCTGGACAAACTAGCTTCCCGCGCTAAAAATTTCATAAGACGCGTCTCGAAAGGGGCGAAATCTTATTAACAGAAAATCTTTGACTGGAATTTGGTATTTTCATCTGCAGCAGCTTTCTCCACCCATATCCCAAACCTCATAAAACACTTCATGGCACTGTAATACTTCACTATTCATAATTCTTGCATACTTCTTATCACGCTCCACAACAGCGGCAAAACAAGAATTTTGGCAACCGTGTTTCAGCGTCAAATGGAGAAGCGAAACTTACAAGTGTCTTGGCAGTGGCTACTTTCATCTTTCAAACAAAACTTAGTATTGTTTTATTCCGTTTGGCAGTGCCGAGACGAGTATTATCTGAGTTAAGATAATCATGCTTCATCAAATAATTCATGGGAACCAGTGAAAAACATTCTCCCGAGGCTGACGTCAAAGATTTCAATTATAAGGATGTCCGTCTAGAAAGGTGATCGAGTTTCACAGCGAAAGAAGTGCTCGAAAGTAATCTTCCTCGGGGGACTCGTCAACTAAGACGTCCCGTGAAATTAATTACCCTCGTGTCCCATCTGGGGTTCCTTCATGCAGCGACAAGCTGGCTGAATTGTTAACAAGCCCGCGACAAAATTCAATACAATGCATCAATGATCGCAATATTCCCTAATCTGCCTCCGATAATTAGCAAATTGACATGGGATGGTTCAACAGTGATTACAACGCTGCTCTGTGGAGAGCTTTCAACCTTGTATCAGCAGGAGCGCGTACAAATTGCAGGCAATGCAATGCGCAGTCGCTGGAGCATAATGGAGCACCTTTAGTTACTTGTTCCCGCAACAGCGGCGCTAGTGTCGCTGCGACTATAGACGTGCAGGGTTAATGGTCGTTCAAGAATTAATCCAGAGCGTCAGAAATGAAATTTAGTATCGTTATTCAATTGCACAAACCGGCTACACTCGTACAGATAAAAATTACGACTTTACAAGGGTTGAATTCAATTAGAATTCAATTGTAAAAATTCGTGTCCAAAGCTGAACTCTGTAACACGCGTCTACGGTGGCAAGGGAGTAGTATTGCAAGTAATCGATCAAACACGTTGGAATAAAAAAGCCTAAGGGGGGCCTGCTGCGGCAAGGGAGGCACAGAAAAGGGAATGGAGTGAAGAAAATTGTTTAGAAAAATTGGACGACACCTTAAGGGACCGTTTCACCTGGAAGAGCAACGTTCATCGAATGCTCTTTCACGGTCGTGACTCTATCATTCCCGTGGGTGAAGGGGAAAGAGGATCCCCAAGCCGATTCACGGTAAATTAGGTACGTAAAGAGGGTGGGAGGGTAAAAATTAATCCCCTGGAGGTGCAGATCAGGCGAGTCGATATGATTTTTACGGGTCAGATCGTCGAAAAGGGGAGAATGCTTAAAACAAGGGGCAAGGCTCGATTTAGCTCTTCCGCCGCTCTGGGCAAAAATGATTTTTGCCGCCCTTTATATTTGATTATAAATAAGTATTTTTTACCGTGACAGAAATATTTTGTAGGTATTTGTTGAATAACAAAAGCCTTTCGTTGTATGAACAATTTAATGTCCACAATGAAAACAGTAACAAAACAAAATAAAATATATAAGTAGGGGGGAATTAGGTATGTACCTATTTTTTAAATAAATAAAAAACAAAACTCTATAAAATATTTTAAGAATCAATAAAAACAACGTAAACACAAAATCACAAAATACGAGGATGGACAATAAAAAAGTTATAAAAACATTTTCAACTTTAAAAAATGTACTAATTCTTTAGTTTGATACTATATTCAAACATGTATCACCTACTTTTTTATCGCTTTTTCAAATAGTTTATTGGGTTTTATTGATATTAATTTTCTCTTTCTACCAATTTCGCCGCCCCCAAAATTGCCGATCTGGACACTTTCCCTACTTCTTCCCCCCCCCCCCCTCCTCCTCGATCGGACCCTGGTGAAAGGAGAGCTTCTTCGGTGGGCACATCCGAGATAGGCAGCACTAAATATAAACAGCAGGGGGATCAAGTCTTTGCAACATCTCAGTGGAATTTCTTGCAGGGTGACTTTTCTGTTCGCTCGAGAATTCCTCCCCTCTATTAACCGCCCTTGCGGAAATTGAGCCATCTTGTATGTTTCTTAGCAACTGGACCCAAATTACGCTGGGTGCATTGAAAATTGTCGTGGGGAAGTGGAGTTCCATTACTGCAAATATGGTTATTGCGAACAGGAAGCAGAAATAGAAACTAGTAGAGGGAAGAAGCCAGAAATTTGTGTTCTTCGGTTACAGCTAATGTAAATTTTAGTATGCAAAGTAGGGGTTGGCACGTAATTCCAATGCCTGGGTACAATGTGCAAATTAGGCGAGTTAATTCGTATGTTGCATAGAACTAGTGGTACACTTAGTCATGCTCTGTGATGTATATACCGTGGTATATTTGCAAAGAAAGTGTGTTGATAGACTTCTATCACTGCAAGGAGAGCAATTCTTATATTCTTCCAGTACATTAACACAAGAACTATCAGTTCGGTCCAAACGACTGGTTCTAAATTTGGTAATAAATTTACTATTTTTAAGTATGGAAAAAGAAAATATTACGAATTTATTAATATTAAATGTTACGTATATATTTTTTAACGATATAAAAATTAAAAAACATGAATAAAGGTTTATTTTCCTTGCATAACGTGTTGTATAAATAACCAGGCATTTGACTGGTCTGGTAGAAATAGGTATACATTAATTAGTACCGGTAGTTTTAATCTTAAAGAGTAAACAGTATGTACTTGACCCAATTAAGATGGGCATAAAACATTGTCGATGCAGGCCCAACTAAGACGGGCATAAAACATTAAATTAACCAGAACAGTTTTAATACTCCCTCCAGAATTTGTATAATCAAGAAAGTAACTCTAGTTGACAAAAAAATGAGCACCTCGCGAAATCTTATCCTGCCAAATGATTTTCTAGGTCCCAGTGACTCCACTAACTTTTTACCCCTCCTTTACCTGTGTTCTGTCTCTCCCACGTTTTTTGGTTCCAGCAGCTTTGCACGGTCTACCCCGGTTTCGTGGAGAATTTCTTTCACCTCGGCACCATTTGACTAGCGTCGCGAAATTTTCGCGAGTCACTCGCCTCGTACCCGCAAACGTGGGGCGCGCGCCCGCTCACGTCGGAGTTTTCAAGCCCCAGCTCATTTAAGTACGCCGCGAGCATTGCTTTCGCGCGTCCCGTGTTTTCAGAGTTCATGGTTGAACGTCCGTGGTTATTTTCCGCCAAGCGGGCCGAAAATTTCGCGCGTTTCCGTCGCTGCGCCGCCTGGCACACGTACTGGCAATAATTTACCAACGATTGCGTGAAAAGAAGGGGGCCGAGGGCCACTTCACGCCGTTGCTTTGACCGGCCACACGCTCATGTAAAAGCGCTGGAGCCCTGTCGGAATTTAATTACCGCTGCCTGTGCAAGTCGCGCAACCAAAATATTACATTCCGCCGCTAGTTTACCAACGGGTGATCTAGCGGTCCAGGAATGATATGCGTGCAAGTGTTAGTCGAGTCCATTGTGCTGACAGTCTGAATGAATCGAAGTGAGACGGTGTGTTATGGTCAGCAGTTTACAGGCATCTCAGTTGCTGGGTTCAATGAGTTCAGAGATATGAAATTCGGGAAATTCTGAGACTGGTTGCTGGCACTAATTCTATTTCCAGGAGGTTCAAGCGCCATGAGCGCAGGGGGATAAAGGTTATGGAATAAGGAGATGTTGCACAGGTGCTCAACTTGTTAATGGGTTAATCCATTGGTAATGGCAGAACGAAACGCTTCTCGGGGAAAATTATGCTTCGTTTCAACTACTGTAACAACTCAGGGCCACAGAGCTCCTTTTGATTACCCCTCCACTTATTTACAGATTACTTAAAAGCAAGTCTCTTCTTTCCACAAATCGGGAGTAACACAGAACCCTACGTTTCAGACCTGCAATCCCCTATTGCCCAGTAGGGTGGCCCTTATTTGCAATCTGCGATTTCTTTTGCTCTCATCCCCTAATATGGTTCCATTTCATAAAAAAATAGTCCCTGACAAAGATTATTGCAATCGATCAACAGGAAAGGGTGCCGACCAGTCTTTAAAGTTTAGAATCATCAATGGTTTGAATTTGAAGAATTTCTCAAAAATGGTAATCCCTATCGAAAATTTGTTAAAATATTATTTAAAGAGCATTCAATTTTCTACAATTACTGTATATATGAGTTTTTCGTGCTTCCAACCACTTTTTAGATAACAGCGTTTGAAATGAATTAAAAAACTATTCTTTTATAAAATGGCACCGTTCTAGGGAGTGAGAGCAAATAAATACAAAAAAAAATCGACACTTATAAACAAGGGCCACCCCATTGCCCAGTGAAAGGGGACGAAACAATTGTATACACCACAGATACTATAATAAGAGTCTGAACACAAAGGGGCCATTTTTCGTCTGTTCCCGCTGATTTTTAAATCTGTCAATTATACCAATCTTAAATGTAACACATTTTTCAAAAAACATATGTTTGAAAGATAATAAAAAACTGTTACGAAAGTAACTGAAACTGTAAATGAAAGATAATAAAAATAATTGTTTGTAATATCTATTTATCTGAAAATGTGCATTTGGGTGGTAAAAAAAATGTATATATCTATTCATAAACACTTTCATAACATAACCTTTTTTGAGGAGTTATTGCCACATGTATGTGCTACATACGCGAAGTAAAATACAGCCATAAACGTAAGAGTTGTTAAGAGTGGTTAAGAGTGAAATGGTGTATACCTCTTTCTCTCTCATAGGATTTAGCCAAAACATAGTGGACATCGACTCGTGACCAGACTCTTCTTATAAGTGTCTCTGACCCACGCGCCCCCTTTAGGTCGTGCACAGAACATACACATTAAAGGTTTCAACAAATTTGATAATTGCAGGCCACAAATGCAATCCATAAATGTCGCAGATTTCCCTAGAAGCAAATTTCCTATAAGCACCTTTGAAATGAGGTTATGCACACAGCTCGCCACGTGTGAATGGGTTAAAAGAGTCGACGATACGTGTCGCTGCGTTATCGACCCTCTGATTGCGTCGGTTTACCGAGATCCAGTGAAAATTGTCGCATTAACGTTCCTGTAATTCGATTAATTAACCGCGGTTATTACACACGGTGCCGCGCGTCAAACGCTCGTCGCGCCACCTTTCCGTGCGAGCGGTTATTTTCGGTAGCGCTGGCAAGCAAACGGTGAACAAATAATAACGAAATTAAACGGCAGGCAGGATGATAGAAGTGGCTAGGAACCGTGTTCGACCGTTTCGGGGGGGGGGGGGTAAAGGGGCGGGCAAAGAAAGTATTTAGAAAATATAGAGGTAAAATATTTCGAAGTAATTGGCGAAGTAATTACGGGGGCCGGTTTTTTCGGCACGGAGGGCACTAACGAGAAAACGTTAACGCGGCCTGCTAAGTGCCGGTGGCTGGAACTACACGACATCCCCGATATTCCTCTTCTCGATCCTTTTTTTCGTAGCACCATTTTGTAAATGATCTTGCCCTGTACCTACAGGCTGCTTCATATCTTCTGGGACCCACTCCGGACTCATGAAATACTTTCAATTGGTAAGCTAGTCGTGATTTCTTTAAAGTACCAACAGTTCTGTACTGATACATGAGATATGAGTGATAAGGGAAACACGGTACTGTTATCTTCAGTCTGATGCAAGGACCGCGATTCATTGCCACTACAGTTTAGTCGAGAACAGGATGTTCAAATACTCTACGTGGCATGTTACAATCCTATTTGGAAGTTACAGGACTTTTGGTGTCCCAGCAGATCCGATTAGCCAGAGACATCGCGGTTAATCTCCATGATTCCCGCTATTAAACTACTAAGAAAGTCCTCGTTCCATTGCTAAACCCGAGGCGGCTAATGTGTAGGACATAAGTAGCTCAACCGTTTTTCAAGTGCGGGATTAACGGGGGTGGATCCAGTTGCAATTTCGTGAGAGTGCTGTCCAATGAACTGTTGGAAGTAGCTTGAGTTGGTTATGCAAGACGGAGCACCGCCTAATTTTAGTTAAGTAGCTGGATTCTCTTAACGCGAACGATCTTTTGATAAGTGGATTAGTCTAGTAGATCTGGCTCCCTTACTTAACCTTATGCGCAATTAGTTTTTGGGGAAGTATCTGACGGTCATTTTTTTTTCTGTTATATACAATAGGTGTGGTCGGTACTGGGTGGGAGTAAATGTACTGAGTGATTCTATGCGACAAAATAAAACGAAAATCAAGAATAACAAAATTGCAGTAGAGGCGTCGTTTTGCAGTTATTAATATTTAAAAATTCGGGTCACGGGCGCCTGAAACACGGCAATTTGGCGACCAGCGGCACGCGTTGCGTAGGTCAGTGCCGCCGCGTACAGTCGCCGTCCGAAAGCAACGACGCATACACCACAGGTTCTACGAGGTAACCTGCTACCTATGCTTTGCTGTTTTGAGCGGCGACTGTACACGGCGGTACTGACCTACGCAATGCGTGCCGCTGACCGGCGAATTGCCGTGTTTCAGGCGTCTCTGATCCGAAGTTTGAAACATTAATAACTAGGAAACAAAGCGTCCACCACAAATTCGTTACTCTTGATTTTCGTCTTATTTTACCCACCCGATACCGACCACCCTGTATTGCACTTCTGTGTTCTTCAGCAGTATCTGTTGTTTACACAAAAATGAGCGAATTCGTGGTTGAAAGCGCTAAGGTAATGGAACAGTATATCTTTATCCATGGGCATGAAGAAGACTAGCCTCCTACAGGCTCGATCCACTCTCACTTGGGTCGATCGATCGACGAACCGTCCTCACACACACTTGCGAAACTCTCTCTGGGAGAAACGTAGTGTGACGGGGGTAAGTAGCAGGGTCACATGTGCAAGGCGAATGCGGCCAGGTATTCTTACATGTCTGCGTATTTTATGTCCTTAAAAGCAGCCTCTTATCCTGCCTCCTTTACGCAAGGGACAGCGAGACGCTAAAAGCACCGAAACTTATCCCGGCTTCCTATTATTTATATGTTTCGCTTTAATGGTCGAGACGTGATGCCTTTTGTTATATTATATTTCCACAATGTTTCATCTATCTAATTCCGCAGTGATCTTGATCCTCGGGCGAAGTTTATTCTTCGATCGTTACAGAGATGGGTGTGGTCGTACGCCCGAATGGTCAGGTAACCACGTCGAAACGAAACTTGTAGCTCAACCTTCACGCAAACAGGGCTGTGTGATTTAAAAGTAATTAATCGTTAAAGATTCTTGCCTCGAAGAATTACGCCGAAGTTTAATTTCAATTTGGCAATTGCGTTGAAATATGAAGTTATGATAACAAGGGATCAATTAAATATTAAATATGGCACCGAATATTTTAGCAAAAACACAGTCGATAGGAATTTCTTTAACGACCGTAAAAAATTTAATTGCAAATGAACGTCTACGTTTTATTTCGCAGGGAGAGCTACATAGAATCTAAGATCCCCTCGACGCCTTTTATGCCGCGTTTTTTTTTTTGTCGTTGCTTTAGAAGGTAAAAGAGGGCCATCCCAAGCTGCAGCGGCATTTAAATATCGCCGGAGCATCCCGTCTTGCGACGCCAGTTACCGTTCGCATGATTCTTTCAACAGCACTTTCATGCTCGTGGAACGTTCCCTTATGTGCCAGCAAATCGTTCCTCCGGCAATTCCGCAAAGAGTACAGTGGAGTCCTTAAAAGCAGGCGCATCAGACATTCGTCAGGGCTGCTTCCCCAGATCCCGACAATATCTCAGCGAACCCTAGCACACAGCGCCTCTGCTTTCCCTGTAAGGGCAGCCTCTTTTCTGGGGACTTCAATTTCAGCTATATTGAACTGAGAATATCAGTGAATCCTGATTTGTTTATGTTATTCTTAAGATTTCAATAATGTAAGTAGTACAAATTAAGAAAAATGCAGCCTGAATGGAAGTATAATAGTGTAAATCAAGGGAGATTTGGTCTCAGTGCAAGTAGTACAAGTCAAGGAAAACACAGACCGAGCGCAAGTAGTATAAATCAATGAAAGTGCGGACACGTTGCAAGTAGTAGAAGTCGACGATAATTCAGTCTCAGACCAAGTAGTACAAGTCAAGGAAAATTGAGCCTCAGTGCAAGTATTACCAGTCAATGGAAATTCAGCTCGATGGCAAGTAGTGCAAGTCAAGGAAAATTCAGCCCGAGAGCAAGTAGTACAAGTCAAGAAATATTCAGTTTCAGTGCAAGTATTACCAGTCAATGGAAATTCAGCTCGATGGCAAGTAGTGCAAGTCAAGGAAAATTCAGCCCGAGAGCAAGTAGTACAAGTCAAGAAAAATTCAGCTTCAGTGCAAGTAGTACAAGTCAATGAACATTCAGCCACAGTGCAAGTATTACAAGTAAATGAAAATTCAGCCCGACGACAAGTAGTAAAAGTAACTAAAAATTCAGCCCGGCGGCAAGTAGTACAAGTCAATGGAAACACCGGCGGCATGCAAGCAGTACAGGTCAACAAGAGTACAGCCCACAAGTATTTTCTTCTCATAACCTCAGCAGTATATTACGCCCCTAAGTGCCAGCACACTTTCACCTTAACTCTCCTCTAACAGCAGTTCCTTATCTGAGATCCTTCTTTACACCGAATAGAGCTAAACATATCAATAAATCCAGTTTTATTGACGGTATTCGTAAGATACCGGCCGCTGCAAGTAGCGCAAGTCAAGGAAAACACAGCCCCCGTGTATTTCACCCCCATAATCTCGATAGTATGTCTCTGAGCGCTAGCACACGCTATCTCTAACTCTCCTCAGAGAGCCCCTTATCCGACATCCCGCTTTCAGCCGAGTCCAGTTTAACATATCAATAAATAGAGATTGATCTACAGTGTCGTTAAGATAAACGCTGCACCGGCCGGATCAGGCGAAATAAAATACAGATCCCATAATCCCGATCCCAATAATATATCCCTAAACGCTAGCATACGTTGCCTTCTGTCCCTGTTCCAGGAGCAGCCCCTTATCTGGCGACCTACTTCGCGCCGATCCGCCCGACTTCACGACTCCTGGCAGTTCCTGAAGCCGCGTATAATGAAGGGTAACGACGTATGCAAGGAGGCGCCGCTCCTCGTAATCCAGACATATTAGTTTTATGGCTTACAGGGAACCATACTTCCTGCCCCGTGATCAAATTACGGGGCGAATCCTCGGCCGTACGAGCTTCTTAATTAAGCAGCTGCTGGACGAACATTGTCCCCGGTGGAGAACCCGTCGATTCAGTGCCGCGGGTAAACAACGCACGTACCACCGGACGTGTCCCGACGTTTTTTCGCTCTTCCCCGATCTCGTCGAGAGTTACGACACGTCCACGCTTCCATCGCGATTTTTCGGATGCCCGTCGTCAGCCGCGCGGATTCTCCGTTTATTTTACTCCGGCATGGTTTATGGCGTTCGTAACTACTGTCGGCAGCCTATCCAAGCTTCATCAGGCTTCCAGGGGGAGATAGTCGACTCGGGAGTATAACTTTGCCGATAATATCATTAAGGTCTCCGTGATGGAAGTAGAGGAGGCAGCGAGGCATGACCGATTGAGCTGCGAGGAAGTCAGTTGACAGTAGACTGGCCATTTTTCATATTTACTACGGAATGATTTTATACAAGTACGAGAGGAATGGGGGCATTTCATATGACACCGACCGATAACATTCAGCCTTCCCTTTTCTAACAAAAAGTGGGCGCGATATTTGTATCGACGTATCACCTTCGACAAAGGAATCAAGGTCGATTTAATAGAGCGTAAGAAATTCTTCCAGTGACTTTATTCGAGCTACCAACCGGCTCAAAGCTCTGTGATAATGCGTGTTCACGGGCTGGTGTGTTAATATAACCATTCCATCTCGCTCCACACCGTTCCTCCAACTACATACTGTCACCTTCTCCAAACGTGACGCCGCACTGCTCGAGGGTGGACGGAGTTTCGCGAGTCAAATGGTGCCCATTGCACGCCACTTGATTGTAACGTCGTTTTGCGTTCGCCCGCGACTAATCCCGCGTTCTGGTGCCTTTCGCAGCGCCAGAGTTGCGGGCTGAGCGAAAACAAGGTTAAAAACATCACGTTCGCGGCGGAGTTGCACGTGGCAAATTAAAAATTCCCACCTGCGTGGCCACGGACAGTGGAGCTGTACTCGGCCGCGGTTAGTCCAGTTTGCGTAGCAGCGGAACGGTAATTCATATTCGTGGCGTTAGCAAACGGACATTTTGCGTGCCGCAACACCATGCCGTGCTAATGGTCCCGGCTGTAACTGCCCTCCATTTCGATCAGTGAGCCGCCTACGGCCCGTTATCTATCGCTTCCGTTCATTGGCTGCTGCCCTTTTCGCGGACACTCTGTTTAACCATAGGGTAAAGTGGAGTTGGAATAATGATGACGACGGCACCCTTGTCTGGAGGGCGTAGGAGATAGTGGTGTAATAAAAGAGCTCCAAGAAATTATGGTTCTTCGCAAGGTTGCCTCCGCAGAAGCTTTATCGACTTTCTACTTACAAGGAGAGCTTCCCAGGTGTCCGCCTCCGATTGCTTTGAATTTTGGATATGTTTTAGAGGACCGAAAAGTAAGAAATACGTGTCTTTTTATTTCGGCCTGCTTGAATGTTTAGGGGTTAAAATCACCCTCCAAAGTGCATAAGAATAGTTGGTGCTCGCCTCCGATTGCTTTGAATTTTGGATATGTTTTAGAGGACCGGAAAATAAGAAATACGTGTCTTTTTATTTTGGCCCGTTTGCATGTTCAAGGGATGAAACCACTCCTCATAGTTACCCCCTAATAACGGTGACGGACAACAAGAACATCATCCATATAGCAAGTTAAGACGCAAATTAAATTTATATCAAGTTTTACTCAACACAATTTTTGTACCCCGTATGAATTCTGGGGGTGGTTTCACCCTCTAAATATGAAAATGGGCCGCTATAAAAAAACACGTATTTCTTATTTCTCGGTCCTCTAAAACATATCCAAAGACCAAAGCAATCGGAGGCAGCACCAACTATTGAATTTTGGGGGGTGGTTTCCCCTTGACACGCATTGAAAAATGTATTCTCTTGTACTGTGATACTCATTGTCAGCAGTGTTCTCTGATATATCTGGCCGACTGTTTATTTCTTGGATTCCATTCTTGAGCCACTCTGAGACAGCTCTATCGGTAGACATAAGTTGAAAATTAAAAATTTCTTTTATTTCTCTAAAATTGACACTTTTCAAGAATCGTCGAAAAATTTAAATACGCAGGGAAAGGGTTAAACCAGTGGTTCCCAACCTGTGGGTCACGAAATATCTTTTGGAGGGTCGCCACGGTTATTTTTAGTGGACGATTCTTAGCACTTATTTATTTTAATATGGTCACATTTCCATGTTTTTCACACATGAAATCTAACTCAGATGCAAGCACAATCATCATACTAAATAAGTTAATTAAATATCTTTATGTATATTTAATATGTGTATTAGGATAATAAAATATTATTAAGTTAGAATTATATTTTGAAATACCTATTTTTAATGTGTTTTCTTTACCTTATTTTTACCTTATCTTATATTTGGAGAGAAGGTCGCAAGTTAGTTGAATATTATAAAAGGGGGTCGCAACTCAAAAAAGGCTGGGAAACACTGGGTTAAACAGAATTCTGGGCCATTTTGGACCCAAGTGTAATAGTAGTAGTAGGGAAAAGTTCAGAAACCGAAAAAAATCACTTCTCTACTGCTCTAGGAAAAAATAAAAATCGTTTAAGATGCGTATAATAGTAGAATAGTTAATATGGGTCATAACTGACCCAGGCGACGTCCAAGTTACTCCAAACATTTTAATCGTCCCATTCCTACTAATAGCATTGAAAGTCGTCGACTTTGTTGCTTTCGACTCCAAGCCACTGCAGCCAGGAACTTATTCAGATGTATAAAAGAAATATATAAAAAAACTTTTTAAGTTAAACGATTTATAAATTGCACTAAGTACTAAAAACTAATTATTTTCTTGTACTACAGTTTCGATGGTGTTTTCTTACTTTAAATAAAATTTTGGCGCTGTATTAAATTGGTTCATATGCTGTTATGAAATATATCCCACCAGGATTTTATTTAAAATGAGAAAACACCATCGAAATTGTAGTACAAAGAAGAGAATTATTTTTTAGTTTTTATTGCATTTTATAAAACGTTTAACTTAAAAAGTTTCTTTATAGGTATATTGTTTTATTTTCTAGTTTTTAGTGTGCAAGTTTTATTTGTGGCTACAGGCTGATTTCAAGTCGTTTGAATTTGTGGTTATGGATTATATTTATTGATAAATGTGTAATTTTTTAAACCCCTCGGTTTTTTTACCCCAACAGCGTGTTCAGCACGAAATTATACATGTTTCATTTTTTATATATTTTTCTTTTTTTCTTTGTATATTAGACTTTTTTTCATAAAAAATTGTATTATTATCACACTCACGCACGCCTACAAAGTTTCAAGGCAATTGGACTGGTGGAAGAGGGTGAAAATTAAGTTATCAGATTTGAAACATACACCAAGCATACAGAGGATCGAAGCTAATATAAATCGTTTAAATAGAGGCAGTCGATGTGACGAAGTTACATAACTTCAATGCTTCTCTTTTTAGAGCATAGGGTAAACTGTACTAATGCTGGCACTGCACTAATCATTGGCACTCCTGATTAAAAAGTGAAATATTAAGAAGTACAAGCTTAGAAAGTACTCTTTACAATTTCTTATTTTTCTTTCACTACAACCCTGCAAAGCCCAGTAGTTGAACAACACATTTTACATCTGGCAACACCACAAAGTGGGACAAAGGGTTGAGTTCCAGGCGTTTTCTTAAAATTTTGATAAGGGGTAGGTAAGTATATTTTGTCGCTTTATAACTAAGTAATGGATTGAAATACAAATTTACTAAGTGTTGCAGGTATTTAATAGTGAATGAAATAGTCTGTTTAAACACTTTACACTTCTTTTTTAACTACATACGTTTTTCTATACAACCTCAAATTTTAGGGTGCCAATGATTGTACTTTTATGCCTATTTTTGTTTTTCATTGAATATTTTTAAAATAAAAGACTTAATAGGTACTTAAGATGTTTTATTTTAATAAGAAATCCATAAACATTGATAATAACTGAAAATTAAGACCATACAAAAAGCTCACAAAAAAATATAAACATTCCAATTGGGATTTCGGCTTAGGGTGCCAATCGTTGTACAGTTTACCCTATTGGTCCCTTTATTGAACACCCGCGACCTTATTAAACCACCTTCTTACCCAGCCACTTATTTCTCTGTCCGCGATTTGAAATCACAGTTAACGCTGGACGTCGCGTGAAACCGTTTCCAATCAATTTCAGGGCGAGTTGAAGCCGCTGTCTAATTAAGACCACGCCGTTCCTCTCCTCGTCCTTTCCACCATCTCGAATAACCGTGGCTGGACTAGGTTTCGTCTTTCCACGAAATGGCCGCCACAAAGTAATCGCGAAGGTCCCGGTAGAACGACAGGCTGAGCCCGGAGACGAATTAAATTCGTAAGGGTGGCCCGACACGCGATACACTTCCACCCCGAGGAGTCTTTAGAGGCCTGGATCATGCCAATCCCACGAACACTGGCACGGTGTTTCGTGTTGGGCGCCATTACGCCCCCTCAATCACGCGAATGCCTCCGCTCCCTCTATCGATAACAGACCGACACCCGATTCGAAGGGTGTCGTTAACGTCCGCCGAAATCGGCCGCAGATTTTTCACGTCCGGAAAGAAATTAACCGGAAAGATTTCCACTGGATATTGGATTCCCTCGCGCCGAACAGCCTCGCGTAACGATTGCTCGCCTATGATCGCCTATGGCCCGGCGCTCCTCGCGATTCAGTATTTTACATCAACCACCTTCGCCTTCCCGGCCGCCTTAATCCATCCGCGCCCCCTCCCGACAAATTTCCGAGCCGTTGAATTATTACTTTCGTTGAAATCCGCGGGTGCAATTTCCTACGCAGATTAAAGTGTCAACGGAACGGTTGACGTGAGGTATGCAGAAAAAAAATTGAATCTCGAGCTAACGCAATCCGCTTTACGCGTTTCACCTCTCCGCTTTTAGCGGCAGAGCCAGCGCTGCCGCTCAGCGCGGGGCTGCAGCGGCGACTAAAATCCGGCGGATTCCTCGACGCGAGGGAAAAAGGAAATTCATCGTTCCTCGCAGGTTATCGCAGGGTATACCAGCCTGTCCCATCACGGGCCGATACTGTTCGGACACGACCCAGCCGCCACTCGAAAGCGCATTCACGCCCGGCGATTCGCGCCGGCCAGCCACCCTCGAGTGGCTGCACTGTGTCGAGAGCGTGAGAATTCTCCTGTAATCACACCCGAGTGTTTCCAAGCCGCGCGGAGGGGGTTTGCTTTCCTCGGCATTCTCAGCCCGCCGAAGGCATCGTTCATCCCGCTCCGTCCGCGATGACCAACCACCCCCGCGCCCAGGGGCGTTTACGTATGCCGGACGTAGTTCAGAGGCGATTCATCAAACGGCCCCTCCGCCTTATCGTTCCCCGCCATTTAGGAAAGCAGCTCCATAACCCTGGCGAGGAGGAAGGAATCGGGGCTGCCGGGGGGGGGGGCGCTCGAGGGGTGAGTGCTGGAGACACCACCCTCGTCAGAGGTGACTCCGGGAGAGAGTAACCGGAGATTGGAGTCTGTCAGTAAGCCAACTATCGGCTCGCCTCTCACGTGTTTCGCCCCTCGTCTCTAGACACCGAACCCCCTTTCCTCTCGCCACCTTTTTTCCTCCAGCTGCACAGAAAATTGCCGGGGAGACGTGCAACGCGCCCTAGAACTCGCCTTGATGGATCGAGAGGGAAGCTTATTGCACTGAAGAGTCCGCCACTGCGAGCACTCTTAGCACCTTGTGTGCCGTTTACCACGGATGTGTTCGTTCCTGATGCAGTTCTGTCTATCATATATTCAGGGCCTAGGATTAAGAGGGTCTAAACCACCCTCTAGGAGTCAGGGCGAGGGGGGACGACCTGGCAGGACCTCTCATCCATCATCGGACCCGGCAGGTCCTTCTCACCCACATTCCTAGAATGAGGTTTTTGAAAATATTTGACAGCCCAAATATTCCGTCTAAAAGCGGAACTCGCTGGAAATCAGTTACGCCGGTGCGTAATGCATAAATTGTGATGATAGAGCAGTGCCGCGGAGCTCAGGGGGCCCCCGAAAAATTGGAAAATTAAAAAAAAGGGTTTTAAAAGCTAGACAAAAATTGGGAATGGGCCCTCCAACTGTGGCGGAAAGAAAACAACGAATACACCAAAATTTAGATTTTTAAATGAGGCCATTTTTTCGTGGAATGAATCCCACGTTTAATCTTATTTATTTAATTGTTTTAATACTTATTCACTTCGCGTGTTAGCCCGATATTTTTTATTTTATTTAAGGGGTTATACCTAGTCAGGCGGCCGAAATGCGGCGAATGTTTGTGAATTTTTTTTGAAAAAGCGGAAGCATATATTTGTACAGAATTTTTTGCATTTAAAATAGCAAAATTTAAAAAACATTTGGTAATATTTTCGTACTAAAATATTTACGTTTATAATAAAGTAACAACCCATAACCATGAAGCCTTTTTAAAAAATTAGTTTTGCGGTGAGCACTGCCATTCGTAATTAGATTATCTAAAATCAAAAAACAAAAAAGATTTCGTGAGTATATTAATGTATCCTCTGATTGGCAGAGGGAATTTCCGAAATATTAATTTAAAACAAAATGGCGGCTATTTAAAGTTGAAGTCCTGATTTTTTCGCGTGATTTTTGCACGAAAAAGTCAGGATTTCAACTTTAAATAGTTGAAACTTGTTTTTTGATTTTAGATAATCTGATGCCGAATGTCAGTGCCCACCGCAAAACCAAATTTTTAAAAAAGGCTTCCCGGATGTCGGTTGTTACTTTATTATAAAACGTAAATATTTGTCTACGGAAAAATTACCAAATGTTCTTTAAATCTTGCTCTATTAAGTGCAAAAAGTTCTGTAAAAATATATGCTTCCGCTTTTTCAAAAATAATTCACAAACATTCGTCTCTTTTCGGCCGCTTGACTAGGTATAACCCCTTAAGTTAGAATAATTTAGAAGCTACATATGAAGCTCGCCTCAGGGCCCTCGAAAACGATAAGACGGCACTGCGATAGAATATATACTAGAGTAAAAAAATAAAATTTTCAAGGATCAGATTTTTAGTAGTGTGGAAAAGATGTTTACTAAGGCCAATAAAAACAGTGAAAAATTTCAGCATAATCGGACAATTTCTTCTGCGAGCAGCAGAGGCCTCTTTTTTTAAATGACACTTTTGTATTGCAGGTTTTCACTATTTTCTGTTATTAGGGTGGCAATTATGGACCAAAGAATACATAAAACCAGCTGAAAAAATAATCAGAGAAGATAAAATGCGCTGCTCATTCACAGCGGATGTATGAATTTTTTAATATTCGCATACCAGGATTACTTGCTTTGATTCGACTGGTCGAAACTCGAGTTGCACGAAAATTGCGGGGCCTTGTAGCCAGTGCAGTCTTTTTCCAAGCTAGGACTGCCGGCTGTCTCATTTTCCATTTAATCCCAGCTCCCGATAATTGGAGCCTCCCCGGACCTGCTGCACTCCGCTGAAATAATTTCAAAACACTCATCGTCAATTGTCGTCGCATCCTCCAGCAATATTCCCCGACAGCTAGTTTCTCGCCCCGCCCTGATGCTTTTAAGCTTCCCCTTCAAAGGCAGCCGACAATGTTCCTGCCCCTTGCACAGCGAAATCTCATCATGGGCGACTAATCTTCCTCCCGTTCGAGTAACTACTCAGGCGATGCACTATTTCCGCAAAGAAGGAATACCAGAAAACTTGCCCAGGTGCGACACACGCGGACAGCTGAAAGGGACAAAAAGACAATGAAGTGAATCAAGTGAATCAAGTTCCTATCACGTAGTACACATAGTAGTGATAAGGGGAATTCCCTTAACGCTGGACGGCTCCTAATACCGAACATTAGCTATACCTATCTGTGATATTTGAAACGCTACCGAGCCATTATTCCGCGTGAACCGTAGAGGAGATAGAAAAAAGAACAAGTAGATTTCGACACGTTCCAGACGCATGTGCCCAGCTAAGGAGATTGATTTAATATTATTTCTTTCTTCTTACTTGATAAAACCCTTAAGGGGTCTTCCTAATGTGACGGCTGAGAAAACCTAATTTTTTGGGAATTAAAAAAAGAAATATGCACGTATAATTTTACAGGATTGTAGCTTTATTATATGACCTTTTAAGATTATAAAAAAATGCGTTATGACTCGCGAACTGTAAGTACTGGAAGTTACCAAATCATAGTCCTAATTAAAAGAAGTAACTTTTGTGTGGAAAACTTTTTTTTCTCTTCCAGTTCGTGAGGTATAACACAAAATCGGAAAATAGCCGATTTTTCAGGGATCGATTTCACCCCCTTACAGTGAATCTGGGCAGCAAAAAAATGCGTAATGCAAACCTATATTTCCTTTACATATCCCCAAAATTTCATAATTTTATTATTTTCCGGGTTGGGGATCTTTCCTTGTGAGTCAGAGATACAATCCCGGTCATTATTTACTATCCCAGGATTTCAGTAATTAAAATGATTTATTATGTGTTAATGTTCTAAATCTTTTTTTAAAGTACACTAACTTACTTTCTATCATTAGTCTGAAACATAAGCTTAAATTATTTTTAACAATAAAACACAGTAGAATAATGACGAATAATAAAGTCTCAATAAGTGGATAATATCAGTGAACCATTATGAAGATTTTTGGAAATGCGAACGAAGAAAAAGCAAAGCACCTAAAGTAGATACATATCTACAATGTTTCGACTTTACGTGTTCAGAGAAGTTGCGATTTGCAACTCGCGCGATTTCGAAATAGCGGAAACTGAGAATATCATTGTAAAAATAAATATAGTTAGTCATATGCGACTTAATATTATTCTTTAAATAAATCATCATTATTATTATTGTCATTATTATGAAATGACTATGTTTATTTATTCTGTTAATTTTTATATTTTTCAGGTGTTCATAAAGTAATTCACAGTTTTAAAAAATCCCGAAATTCTCGGGATTATATATATCAAATCCCGGGATTTTTGGGATTATTTATATCAAACCCCGTGATTTTTGGGATTATTTATATCAAATCCCGAGATTTTTGGGATTATTAATATCAAATCCCGTGATTTTTGGGATTATTTATATCAAATCCCGGGAATTTTGGGATTATTAATATCAAATCCCGTGATTTTTGGGATCCAAAAAACAGCCGGGATCGCGGGATCCCGGGATACCGTAACCCGGGATTGTATTTCCTAGTCAGGGAGCAGCAGACTTACCTCAATTGCGCTGCTACAGTAGTGCAGCTCAACGATATGGTCGCGTCTCCCTTAGAATTCTGCCTGCTCTATGCGCATTTGCTCGATGAATGATCCTACTGGAGTATTATCAGAAGCATATTAAGGGCAGAAACTGTCATCAAAGAAATTGTCATATTCCAAAGCACGTCGTACGTGTTCCCATGTTCATCGCAGCGGTGAATTCAATAAAAGAACACGCCTGTGGGATTTCTAGGGTAGGCCACGAGAGGGCGGCTGGACCGCGGTACTTTCGGGAGAAATAGGGGGTAATTATCTGTTTCTCGGGTCGATTACACCTGAAGGATGGGCGAGGGCTGGCGAGGAAAGCGGCGGCTGGGCGAAACGTGACGGGAAATAAGAAGAAGCCGACATGCGGACGGAAATTACAGTCTACGAGTAGCGGGCACTGACACTCCGACTGACAATATGTACCCTGGGGGATCGTGCAACCACCCCCGAAAGTGCACGCTGTTGTCCCGACGACACCCCTCGAGGGTGAGTTGCTGGGCAATCGTTGCTGCGTAAATCGACCATGCGTGCTGTTTTATTCGGACATTCAACTTGCTTCTCGAAAATCGCATGGCTGGGCAATTCTTACGGGGGAATCCTATTTTATGGGCTAAAAACATAGCAAAATTTAGGAATTTTTTTAAGAAACTAGCATTTCGATTCATCTGAAATTTGGACCATGTTTTTGTGCATCCTTGAAGAAGTTGCAGCTTTTTTTTATTAATTTTTAATAATAAATATAGGAGTTATGCATCATGATATTTACCGTCCAGGTAATCTGAAACATAAAAACGAAACGGCGTTTTACTTTGTAGTATGTAGCTTCAATTTGATGAACCAGAATACTGCTAAGTTCTATATTTCTTTTTTTACATAAGAAAATTGGCGCGAAATTGGATTGCAAAAATTAAAGGTTCAGACCTTTCAGAGTGAAAACTCTCCACATTGCTCAATAAATTATGTTCTTTTTTGCTGGTTCATCAATTTCAAGCTACATGTGTATAAAATAAAACGCCGTTTCAGTTTTCTGTTTCAGATTACCTGGTAGATAAATATCATGCACACCAACGGCCGGCGAATTTTGCTTGGCGTGATGGTCGATCGTGCATAACTACTATATTTATGGTTAGAAATTAATAAAAATAAAACTGCAGCTTCCTCAAAAATGCATCAAAACATGGTCCAAATTTCAGATAAATCGAATCGCTAGTTTCTTAAAGAAAAATCCCAAATTTTGCTATGTTTTTAGTCCAAAGAATAAGATCCCCTCCCTTAAAGTGAAGATATTATATTCACCTGCTGTGCTTGCGAATCCAACGTCAGCAAACCCGATTACACATGGTAAACCTGAGCGAATGTGCAGCAGAGGAAATCAGTGTAATTAAAACTTCTAGTAATTAGCAGGCATATATTTCGTTTGTAAATATGAGAATATTTATAAACAACTGTGCACGACGGAAGCAGACCCAGTTCGCGAAAAACTTTTTAATAATTCACCACAGCAATTTCGGCTTCGGCCGAGAAACTAATTTAGCCCATCACTTTGACTGTCATATCGTCGGTCCAATGATAAAATTCCGAAACTGCAATTTTTTCGAATCTGAGCGAATGCGTGATTTTATTTCGTTGTCATCAACGTATAACTGTGCTAAAGTTTTAAAGTTAATTAAGTTTCTGCAGTTTCGCAGCTTTACCATTGGAGTCACGATATCTAGGCAGTGGAGTCGCTATTTGTCCGTCCTCGAAATGCATGTAACCATTTTAATTACGCTTTATAAAACCCTCATTTTTTGTTTAAATCACAGGAGGATAGACTACAGTAATACAGCGAGCTGCGTTTGCTGTTTGATATAAATCCGCCCACGAGATTCGTGCGCGAAAATGAAAAAAATGTCAAGTTTTGTGAATGCGTGAAAAAAACGTCCTCTGAGCGACGCATATTGTGCGCACGAAATTTTACGAAGGCCTGTAATGCAGCGAAGCATCCAGATATTTCATTATCGAATTTTACCCTACACAGCATTTCCAAAAGTGAATTTTATTATTTGTCAGGGAAATTTCGGCATTAATGGGGCGCACTGTTAAAAAATTCTAGCTTCGTTAAAATCCATACGAAAAACATCGAAGCCTGCCGAAGTATGAAAAGGACCTATTATCGTAATGCGTAATATTCAGTGGTTCCCCTTCGAAGGGAACCCCCGCGCGGTGTGTTTTTAAATAATCCCGCGGCCACGGTGAAGGAATGGAACGCCATCAGGCGTGAAGGATTTGGCACTTCCACTTGGGATTTATTGACGAAGCCGTCGACGCACATAAATGTATAATAAAACCGGTCAAAAATATTTTATGTGTTTTTTGCAATGTACATACATGCAAAACACACATAATTAGGAGTTTATTGAAAAATTATGCTGTCAAGAAAACTTATAAAAAATATATTTTATTCCCCAGTTCACACAGAAACATTACTGCTATATTACTGCAATATTGCAAAGTAATATTATCCAGATTCCTTAATTTGGTTTTATTACTGTAATATTACTGTATTTGCCCTATTCTCTTCTGGTAAGTTGCTTGAAAAATATATAAAATTACCTACTATGTTGAAAAATTTCAACTTTTTAGCTTACTACGTTTGAAGTAATAAAAAACAAGGTGGCGGAAGAGAGCGTCCGATTTTAATATGATATTTAACAGACATTGGTCTAAGGTTCACGTCAATAAAAAGAAACTTACCCGACAAGGCCCAAAACATAGACAAAAACATTCTTATCTGCTAAAATTAGGTAAATAAAAGATCTATTTAGGCCTTGTTTAAACATTTGTAAAAAAAAAACAAATGCACATGCAACAAATCGATAAAATGATTTTTCAAAATAAAGTACATACCTTCATCATCCATGTTCAAAATGTTTTTTTTTTGCTTATCTAAGCCACACACAAAACACAATAGCAAGAAAAACAAAGATCAGGAACGAAAGCGCCTAGAACAATGACTCGGAGTTCAGACAATGACGGGTTTCCGGCTGACTCTCCGGGCAGGCGCCAAAGCGAGAGGAATTTGTATGGCTGCTGTTCGCCAGACCGGTTATCAAGCTTCAAGAAAAATGGGTTTAGTGGGGTTTTTGACTAACTTGCTATATTTTTACTTTTGTCCGGTTTTTTAATACAAGTGCGACGTGCTCCCATTTATTCATCGAACCACTCGCCAGCCCGCGCGGACTCGCCGCGATCGCCCTAAAATTATTCTGCGCCGGATTTTTAATTCTGCCCCGTTGGTAGGGTGCGCCGTGACTAAAAATCCCATAAAAGTGTAGAAAAATTGAGCGGGAAACGGTTCAAAAGGGAGGGTGCATTTAAAAATGGCGCATCGCTCGCGAGGCACGTTGAACGCCAATAGAATTTTAATTCACACCGGCTATCGTGGCACGTCGCTTCAGAAGAACGTGTGCGCCCCACATCCGCAGAATTTTCTAAAATATCGCGGCAATTAGAGTACCTACGCCCAGCAGAAGTTCCCGGCTGGGTAAAGCGTAAAAACGTGAAAACGAACCACTCGCACGGCCCGTGGCTTCTTCGTCATTCTTTTTCCCCTGCTCGTGCTCAATGAAGGCAAGTCTCCGCGGGCCCGCGGAGTCCACTGTGTAGCGCGGGCAAACCGACACCACTTCAATCGAGTACATCTTCCGTTTCAATTATTCCGCGCCATCTCGAGCCGATACGGTGACCCCCACGCACGTTAATTGCGTGCTCGCAATTAACTCGAGACCCATCCACGCGGCTATTTTATCGCGTCACTGCTAAATTTCTTCGCGGAGAGCTCGCGGACTCCACTGATTCGCGAAAGCGAGCTTCTGGCTAGTTCCTCGTCCACTCGACACGGTTCTGGGACGTTTTTTAGGCCTCTGGGGGTTATTAACGTAACGAGGCGAGTCATAATTAAGGATCTTCCAACGAACTTTAAATAGGATCCTCCTCATTTGTGTATTTTGCGTTTAATTTCGGAGATTTGAAGGAACGTGAAGTGCCAGAGTGCAGGTAGAATTTATCGGAAGAGTATAGGTAGTATTCAGAAGAATGAGGAAGGAGGTTGGATTTGCGGCGCAAATGATGCATTAAACGATTCTTGGTTTGCAAGAGGTTTAGGGGTTACGCCACCCTGAGACGCCCAAAATGGCGCCAAATTAGACGAATTTTTTTTATGATACTATGAGGTCGAAAATTATTTCCATTCTTCTTATGTTTGGGGCATGTATTTATGAATATATTTTATAAATATTGCACAGAAATATTATAAAATGGCCGAGTTATGTGTTTTTTTCCGCGAAGCTCTTCGGAATCACCTTTTTCAAAATGGCTAGCAGCATAACTTGAACAATTTTTATTCGAATCACTTCACATTTGAATAGTATCTTCTAGAATACATTATCTACAGAAGTGCATGCGGATTTTACGATTGATTAAAAACTTTTTTGCCACAGGAAATTTTCGGAAAATTTTTCGACTAAAATTGATATTCTCTTCCAATGTCCACCATTTCCACAAAAATCAATATTTTGACAAATCACTACGTACTAATTATCGGTTTTTTATCCCACGTCAAAGTATACGGGACTTCTACTGCTTGTCGTGGAACGTGTCTTTTAAGAAACTGCGAGAATAGAAGAGCACCAGCAACCAGAAACTGCGAGAATAGAAGAGCACCAGTTTGATTAAAAAAAATTAGTTACAATTTCTTTTTATGTACATAAGGCATGTAGAATAAAGCCCTTAAAAAAGTTTTTTTTATTTATTTTCTAATTACGCCCAAAAAAATTCTGAAACTTACATATGATTTTCGGACCTCCAATGTGGCCTAACCCGGGGGTGGCGAACCTATGGCACGTACGAAAATTTTGCTTGCACGTGAATGATTTACAGGTGCGATCATGAAAATCTGTATATTAATCTAAAATAATTATTATATGATTAGATACACCTACGAAAATATTTTTGGCTAGCTTTTACTATACGACAATGTGAATGTCAAGTTATGAGTTAATTCCAGTGATGGGCAAAAAATGATTCGTCATGAGTCGAATAAAATTGCCCCAGGTTAACTTTATTAGTCGAATAAAAAAATTAACTGTGTCAAATAACCTAAAGTTGAAGTAACTTTTATTTGATCCGTTATTTAAATAATTTTGAATTTAGGAAATGCCCAAAACTGGTTAATTCTTATGAAAATCAATGTTAATTTTTAAACTTATCTCAATAAAATTTGCAATAATTAATTTTCTACTAATTTTTTCCGTATTAAAAACTACCCGGCACGTCGGCAATTCTATTAATATTATTTATAAATTTTTGGCATAAAAAGATTCGCCATCCCTGGCCTAACCCCTTAATGATGGTCCCGATTTAACGCGATTTGCATAAAACAGCGCCACATGATCGAGTCCTTTCCCAACAAAAATTTGCAATCTGCCCAATAAAATTGAAGCATACCTCCCCGCCATTTTTCCAGCGATTGGTGAAATACGATCCAATAATGCGATCGTCTATCATGTCGAGGCGTCGCATTGATACGACCTATCTGCAACGCGATAGAGCGTAGATGGGAAACGAATTTCCCAGTAATCGCCCAACAAATTTCCGGTTCGATGCTGCGACTTGGTGTAATACCTACACTGACGCTCAGAAGTAGTTGATCACTTGCTACATTTACGTTTGACAAAACAGAAAATTGAATAAAACGAAGCGTAGTCGATTATTCCTTGTCCTTATCTAATTGCTACTTCTTTTTTCTTGGCATACAATGTATGTGTAATTTTGCCACTGTAATCCAGAGAGACGGCTGTTATTTTTGATTTTATGTGATTCAATTGCCAAATGCTGGCAAATAAACAATTTGGAAACCAAAAATGTAATATAAGTTACATTAAACATTTTTGAAGCAAAAAATTGAATATAAATTGCATTAAACATTTTTGAAGCAAAAAAATTAAATATGAGTCACATTAAACATTTTGGAAGCAAAGAATTATATTAAATCATATTTGAACGTTGGTAATGTTTCATTTCAAACTGGCTATATTGTAGTTTGAACCACCAAGATCAACAGTTCTATCTCAGAAGAAGGAAGACTACAGCTGTCGATGATAATTGAATAATAATAATAATAATAATAATAATAATAATAATAATTGAATTGCAGTTCGAAAACCATTTTCAAGATAATAAAATAGAATGACACGATTGCTATGAGCTAAGGAATATCTAAATGCGACCACGGGTATGCGGAGAAACGTTCTACTGTATCTGTTATCAATCGTACCTATAACAAATCTCACCGCTCCTGAAAGCCACAGTAGACGTTCGCGTTCTCTGTTTGCTCAGCTACGATACTGCTACACGGTTAGTTAACAATTAATTCATTTAGCTAATGTGGGCTTCAACAGACCCAATTTGCCTAACTATAACACAATCCCAACTTACCCAACACAGATCTAATCCTCAGTCAAAAATGGGGCAGCATAAATGTCGCTTCACCCCGAAACAGGATCTGACCATGTTCCAGTGTAGATCTAGCCCGTGCCTGAATCAAACCCAACCCATCCAACCTGAAACCCGGACAATGCCCCGCTGTTAGAATTAGGAAGCTCAGATATAACGCGCATCCCTCTAAAGTTTCATTGATGGCCGCGAATTTGGCGAAAGTCAAGTACCATGGTATCAAACCCTGCTCGTTGCGGCGCGGAGCCGGTCATGCGCGAAGCGAAATCCTCGAAAAGACGGAGACCCATTCAGCGTGGGCAGTTTTTTGCTTTCAGCTAGCACTTCAGCGTTTTCCACGCGGCATTGTCTCCGTTTCCGGTCCGCGGTTCTCCAGACCAGGAAACATCTAATTATACCCCCGTTTTTTCTCCTTTTTTGTTATTCGCGTCGCGACGCGCTCTTCCATCGTCGCCGTTGAATTTTCATGCCACCCCTCCGCCGCCCGCGCGATACGCATTCATGACCCTCTTCTCCTCCCCGTTACGCGTTATTGCTTGAAACATTCCGCGCCGGCGATTATCTTCCGTAGCTCCGCCCTCTCAGATTTTGTTAAACTACCGGTCGCAATTGCATTTGCATTTGCACTTCTTCTCATCGCCCCTTTCTTCGCGTTCGCATAATTCCCGACGCTTCCACACCCTGCCCCACTCTATCCCACTGTTATTTACTCCTCGTTACTTCCCCTCTTTCGCCATGAACCTCCAGGCAAATCTTTCTATATACGACATACCTATTTACCGCTTTCCAACCCCACCGACATATCACTCCGCCGATCCTCCCCCCGCGAAGTTATTAAATTTCTTCTCAAGCGTCCGCGAGCTCACACCGTTTCACTTAGTATCCCACCTGAGATTTGTTTCGTTAGCAACCAGGAGTTCATTCAAACAAAAATACTCGCGGTACGTTTCAACCCCTCACTACTTTCGCAAATAATGCCCAGCTTTGCCTGTTCAAGCCACCAACGAAGCCCACCAGTGATTCTCTGCTTGATTCTAGAGTAATCCCGATACCTTCCTCTGTTTTCAGAAACGGACCAATTCGATGGAGAAAAGTCCTCGTCATTAAACGATTCAGTGATTCGAGCTCTGCTTCTCCGGTGCAGCTCAGAGCCTTCACGCCCACAGATTTAATCTCCTTGGGTGGTGCTCGGAGCCGGTGACTTCCAACCGAGCGTTGCGTTCAAGGGATTGCGCGCTGCATGGAGGCACCGACAGCGTTTTCAATTAAACCGAATCGTCCGCGGAGATAGATGATAGAAACGCCGGCAGAGAGCGAGCGGAATAAAAGGAAAACACGGGCGGCGGGGCGCAGAATGCAGCTTCCGTTATCGGTGGCACTCTATTCCGCCTGCAGTCCCGTTAAAAAATAAGTGTTGCATTCTTCATCGTGCCAGCGACAGGTTGTCTATAAATCTCCGCGGCCCCGTTCAAGGCGGGAAATCCTTTTCGCCTCTCCTATCAGAAAATAACAGGCTCTCGCTGTTGCATCCTCCCATCGACGATGCTCGGCTTAATTTCGGCGCCGTATCGACTTCCTTTCCATCCCACCATCCCCGCGATTGCATCCGAGCTGATGGGGCCGAGAAACAGCCAATTATACCGCGATAACGTCGGGAACAACCCTCTCAGGCCGTCCAATAGACGTCTCGGGGATTATACGTGCATACCGAGAGAAGTATCCTCGATCGTGACGAGGTGTATCGACCTGTCGTCGGATGGCGCATAAAGATAACGCGCGAGCCGTCCCGTCAAATCGTTTGCCTATCAGCCTGTTGCGTTTGCGGGGGGTCTATACAGGGTAGGCCGTAAACAGGCTACAGTGATTATACGCAAATTTAATTTCACCGGTATCGGGCGCACTATTTTACCTGCGAATTAATTAGCGATGGGTCAAATGCAAATGCAGATGGAAGGGCGAAATCCGTTTGAGGGAAGAATTCTATTGGCGGATGTTTTAATTAATAGAAACGATCTATCTTGTTATGTTCCACTTTTGCACACTCAATTCATTATCGCCTGGAAAAATAATGGCACACCGCGAGGGACAGGGCTTGAGGTTCCATTAATTCGGGGCCAGGCCGAGCAATTTCAGGGAATTATCTTCGGCGCTATTAACACGGGGTATGCCGGCGAGATCGCCCAAGAAACGGGTAAGTCAACATGCCGGAAGATTTTGGATGGGATTTGCGGGGCCGCGCGAACCCATCCGCAAATAGCCGCTCGATATTCGCGACCCGATAAACATTTGCCCTTCGTAAACTTCTTATTAAGCTTAGCATCGTCGTAATTCGGGCATCCGACGAAATTAATGAACTTCCTGATTAAATCTCGCGTCGAACGGTGACGATCGCACGGAACGTCGCTGCTTCTGGTTTAAGTTGTCTGTCGAGTGTAACCGTGTCGACGAACAGGTAATTAACTCCTCTTCTTTCACGCTCCGTCCCCTTTCTTTTTCCAACGGGAACTGTAAGTGTTCCTCGAAGGTCCTCAAAGCTAAGACGACACTGAGGGAATCTTCAAACGACCTCGCCAATTATTCGCCGAAACGTGTTCAGGGTATCCAGCAGACGAGAAGTTGTCTTTTGTTAAATTTACGACTGGCGTCTTCACCTGCACGGTTTTGTTTTGTTTTGGTGAAATATTTCGAATTTTTGCTGGGAGAGGGTTATCCAAAATTTTCTCAGCGAAAGAGATCGCTTGGAAATACCTAATCGACTTGATTTTTCGATACCCCGCGTGTTAAACTTGGATGTAAATCATCTGCACCGTCAGAAATTACATCAATGTGTGGAATGAAGGATTAGCAGCATAGCTGAAATCTCGTTAACGCGGACAAGGGATGAACTTGTCATTTGAATTTTGGAACAAAATTTGAGCAACTGCGGTAGCGAGTTGGCAGCAGCGCAAAACCAACCATCCCCACCCTCTGTAACTAGGAAAAGTTGAATCGCGTTTCACCCCGAACGTCTGATTATTCTGCTCTCACCGCTCGCGGCTGGCTCGTCGTTTCTCGTTCGACTTGCGCCTTGGCCGAGCGCCGCAACTTCGGGGCGAGTTTATCGCGTTCTGGATCGCGATTGAAAATCAATGGGCACCATCAATGAAACCGACCCGGGAGCGTACTCGGGAGGCCAACGGAGGAAAGTGTTTGCAATGTGAAATATAGATCGTACAAAAGCTGGGAATACGGGGTTCAACTGCTTTGATTCTGTGGGTGAGTCGTGGCACCTTGCCCCACTAAAAGGAGGCAAAACGAAGAACGAAAAGACCCCGGGATTTTTATTCCATCAGGATTTAGATTGCTCGGAGGAATCAAATTCCTCCTCTAAAGCAACGGCACCTGCAATTTTCCCTCCGACAAATCGAAATTTGCGATCGCATATAGCATAAGCATTGTTCGCGATCCAAACGCAAATACCCACTTTCCTCCCCATTGTCACATCATTCCCTCATCATTCCGGGTTTATCTTCCCCGGCTGAAAGATTGCCAGCCGCTGTCAGAAGTGTTGGAAAATCATCCGGGGGCTGGGTAGAGGTGGGGGTGATCCAGCGCGCAAGAAGCAAGGGTTCCGATAACCCGCGGCGCGACTCTCTATCTTTAACACTCCTATCTCTCCCTCTCGCTCCCCTGGGTGACAAAGTGGGGAAAGGGGTTGCGCGTCGGAGGTCCATACCGTTCCTCCGGAGATATCTGGAGGCAGGCAGCGTCGATATAACCCGGCCCTCCTTCGCAACTCTGATCGACAAAGTTCCTCCTGACAACGCCGCGAGCACACAGACGCGAAACTTAGCACATCCCGGGCGACCCTCCTTGTCCCGGGCCCACGGAAACTGTCTGTCCGTCTCTCCGCCTCTCACGATCACCACCGCCATCCCCTCACCTGTCTATCTCTGATTCCCTAGAATGCGAGGAACACGAGCCCGTACACCTAGGTCGGATAGCAAGTTCCGCGAAGATGGGCGAACTTTGATAAGATACCCGTTTACCCCCCACCCCCTGATTGATTATCTCCCCGTACCCGGTATCCGTGGATTCCTGCGAGGGATCGCGCGTACCATTTTACATCCGGCCAGCAACAACTCGGACGCCTTGGCCACCGTACCACTAAATAGCCTGGGAACTTTAGCTAGATCAGCCAACTCTCTCGTTGCCCACCGTCCATCGTTGATCCTGGGATGCTTGGTATTGTCGAAGTTAATGAGGCACTGGGCACGGTATACAGGATGCATGTAAATGGAGGCGGCTTATCGTATGCCAGGGGAATAGGAGCTACCCTAGCCACGCTTTATACCGTGGAAATCATTCAGGGACTCTTGTTCGTCTTTCGAAAGTCACTGACGCTGTAGACCACCTTGCCGCATTTCCTCCAACATACGGGGTACAAAGCGAGCAATCAAGCTGTAACTGGCAGCAACCAACAGCAGGGACGTTTTGGGAATATTGAGTCTAGTGATGTCACTATGTAACCTGATAGATTCTATCCTGAAGTCACTTGGATAGTGTGTATAATACACCAGATCCTGTTAACCCAAGTCACGCTCGGGTTACAGGGATGGACGGTTCATTCCAAAGTAGCTATCTACATACCCTGGTAGCATTTATTGTTGGCATTTTGATGGCCAACTAATTCCCCACTTGGGGATACTGTGGGCCATCCAGAAATGCTACTAGGGTATACGGTGCAAAACAAGGAATATTAGGATAGGTACACATACCCAGTGATTCCTTCCTTTGGTCAGTTCAAGAAGAGGACACCGCAATCACCAGCTCTTGCCGCCCCAAGTACCGATAAGATACATGCGCAGCCTAGAAAGATCCAATTAAGGACAAGGAGCTGACCGTTGCATCGGACGCGGCTCAGCTCGCACTTTGGAACGCGATTAACGCGGCCGCGTCGCGGAGATTTCAGTATTTGCGGCAACCACGCTGCCCCCGTGTAACTCGCCCCGACGGATTAACATGTGTTAATTGGATCAGTGCGAACGTCGTGGAAATTACGGGAGGAATGGAGTCGGTCGGCCTCGACTCGAGGAACACTCGCCCGCGTCCCTCTCGGTGGTTGCCTAATTAAAGGAGCCTGTATGAAAAATCGCACTCGTTAGTTGGAAACGTGGCAGTGTCGGCTAGAAGGGGGCAAAGAAAAAATGGACACGCACACACACGTTTCCTACTTATCGAATAAATTTAACGAAGCACAGGGCCGAACTCGAGAAGGCTGACTCTTCGAGGCCGCCGCGGCTGGAGCTCGCGTTAGAGGTCCCTCGTTATAGGAGTTTTCGGCTGCATGAAAGCGACATTTACGTGGCAACTTGACATCGTTCCACCGCGCGGAAATTACACGGCGCTTGAGACGATTTTTAAATCGAGCCCCGACCCCTGGCAACTCGTTGGACATTGTTGCATTCCAACCGATCGAGGCGCCACCTTGCGTAACGGTGGACTGTTATCGAAGCTTGGAACTGTGGCGCTGCGCGTCACCAGGCCCGCCTGAATAGTCCCTCATTAGTTTCGTGCCAGATGGCACTGACCGATCAACTACTCCATACTACTTCTATTTTCTTCGCAGAACTGAATACTGGGTGTGACGTACAGAGGATACAAGGAGTAGTGGTCACACAACGGTCCGCGTACCTTACCACCTTGTCGTTCCCCCTAAAACACGCCACACCACGGATGCATTATGAAAGTAGATCATTTCCTGGATCTTTATTCATTACTCTCCACCAGCGCCTCACTCACGGCGCTGTGGAATCTCCGGCAATCCACTCACTCAACGTCCAGCCTGACGCAGCTTGTTCCTGTTTCCTTAATATTCCCCCCGCTTCGATTTCCTGTCGAATACTTAGGGCCGTAATATCCAGAGAGATTACACCGCGATTCTACTTGCGACACGACTCTTTACCATGGAGCGCTACAAACGGTGCGCTTAACGAAATGAAAAGCATGGAGATGGCGCTATGAAAAGAAGGCAATTCCTCCTGCTGGCCCGTGAATTAGGTCACGCTGCGACATGGCTATTGAGGAGCAGGGAAGTCTGCTCCTTCGCGGCGATTTAGCTCGATCAGAAGTTCTGTGAACGCGTAAAGACCGCGATTAAAGGGGTCGATAAAATTTTCGTGGCGTGCGTAGGTCCATTGGAAGTGTATGCAGCTCAGGGTGGGAAAGTTTCGGCTTATCGGGCTCTCCTTCGATGGGAAAGAGTCTACGGAGGTCGAACTTCGCAAATGGGGAGCTTCATTTAATCCCTCCCATTCCACCTTCATCCGAGTTTCTTTCAATTCAACTCACCCCCGTGACGATGACTTAAGTTTCATTCCCTCCGAATAGTTCTGCGCCTGGCCGCCTATATCTCTACGCTCCCACCGTATAATTTGCACTTATCGACTTCCGCGCTATCCGGTGTTTCAAAGCGGCGCCGAAAGAAACGAATGGGCCAGAAGTTGCATGAATTTTGTATCCCCACTCTGTTTTTTGTCAAGCTCGATCGTGATACGATATTTTCAATACTCCCTCTGCGGTGTATTCACGCAGGCTTGTAATTAAGGGAGTATCGTCCGACATAAATTAACCGTCTGAGGATCTCCAGCGCGTAATTACGCGTGTACTCGAAGTGACGGAGAGCCTTAATATCGTGAAAGCATGAGCTCTGGAAAAACGTAATAACGTCGCCTGGTAATTCTTAACAGACCTGCCACCCACCCCTCGCTGAGAGATTCACAGATTCTGGAAAATGTCTGACGAGTTACTATGTAGGCATTCTACCCGTTTCCCAATATTAGAGCGTCTAATCACCGCTTGCATAATGATTAAGGGAACACCCTAGCCCCAAGGACCTTGAAACCTTCGAAACCCAGCACACAAACAGTGTTCTTTCTCCCGCAAGAACTATCGAAAGAACTATTGTTGGAGGGCGGAGATGGCTTGGGTTTGCTCGTCAGCCCTCTCAGCAAAAAGGGACCCGTCAGACTGATTCCAGATTGATAACCAACGCAGTGGCTGCCTAGCAAGCGAGTTAAGGGCGCGCAACGTGGAGGCGGCGCACATATGGAAGGGAGCCAGATGAGTTTGCGATTAAACGCGATTATAATTAAGGATAATGGAGTTTCAGCGCGGGAGTTGCCGTCGAGTCAAGTCCCTTCGCATCTGGCGCCGTTCTATGAAGTTCCTGGCGTCAACCGGCGTACCTAACCTCTTCTCACTCTCCACGCGCATGCTCTTGGTCATCTAGTTCCTCTGGTGTGCATGAGCGAAACGTCAGCAGTGTCTATACACTTTTGACGAACACTGAGCCTCTGTCTTTTTTTCTCGCATATGCTCGTAGGTACATGCTTTCCAGCGCCCGTCGCACAATAAGACACCCTGGAGGGAGCACCTCTTGCGTCCCCTGCTTTGGTGGAGGTACTTGTTTGATCATTACCAGGAGCAACGAAATGTTGGGGCGTAGGTATGTTGATGCAATGTTGAAGTTAAAGAAAGAGGATGCAAAATTGAGAGATTGTGTTTGTTAATAATTAGATGTGTTTTAATATATTGTAAATTGAATAGCGAAATAGAAGCAACCAAATGGTGGGTAGTGTGGGGTGCTTGGAAACGTGGGATACGTGGAATATGTAAATAATAAGACAGATTTGATCTATCTTTTTGTAATTTATTCATCATCTGTAATCATTAGGTGCTCGTACAGTTTGTTACTTTCTGCAACATGCTTGGTGAGTCTCCTCTTTGAAGTTACATAGTTATGTAGAATTTGTTAGTGACTCTAACTCCATTCCATATAAGAGTAGACCTACCCTGATAACCAGGTCTGCCGGCAGATCCGGCGCCGTCTATGTCCGCATTCAACTACGGTTCTGCCGGCAGACCCTGACAAGGCAGGATCTGCTGCGGATCTGCCGTTCATCTGCCGGCAGATCCGCAGCAGATCCTGCTGCCCGTCTGACACATCCTATAGCGCCATCTGAAGGCAGGGTCTGCTGTGGATCTGCCGTCCATCTGCCGGTAGACCCTGCCTTGTCAGACCCTGCTGTCCATCTGCTGACAGACTGCAGGCAGGGTGGTTATCAGGGTATGTCCCTACCGATTTGCGATCGATTTGCGCAGCTCCCACGGATCTGACACACGCGATTGGTCGTAGCACTTTCCCTGCCGGTTTCCTACCAATCAACAGTATATCCCTACGCAGAATGAGTTTACTGTAAAGTGGAATGTAGTATATACAGTTTATACAATTTTGCAGTTAAATCTGAAAATGTTGGCTTGTAATAAATTTCCGGAATAATATTTGGAAACATTTTACAGATAATCATATATTAATAACTTTTAGTGCTGTTACGCAATATCTGTGCACCAATAGGACCCTTCGTCAAATGATTCGTCTGCAATGAATTATTAATAATCATTTAAGTGAAAACGAAATCCTTGCGAAATTTACAATTTACTGATTCTATAGGTCTATAACGTTCAAATGTAAATGCAAGATTACATAAATTATTTCTAGAAAATCGATATTTCATTAATATTCCGCCACAGGCCAGACAAAGATATAAAATCTATACCTATAATGTAATCTTTTGTCACACTCTAGCTAGAGCACCCTTACCATTTTCGTGTCGCGTGCAACGTTATCGATTCAGAGTGGAATTTGATCGTTATCCCACTAGCGGTTAGAATTGAAACTAAATATGGTGAAAATTGCTACGAAAGATTGGTGATATTGCGGGTAAGGTCGTCGCGACGGTATCGTAGGTAACGTAGGGTACCGCTGGTAATGTAGCTAAAGTAGTTACCGTTGTTATCGAAGATGACGTAGGTAACATAGTTTAATGTAGCCATGTTCCACGGGCTGCCATCCTCAGGCGTTCTATAGTTCAGCTACACTCTACACAGGATAGCAAATAGCAATACAGTTGCTGGATAATGTAACCTAACATAATACATACGGAGCACAGTAAACACGACCTATCGCTTCGGCGTCCGCGACAGGACTGAACAAGGCAAACAGACTCGCGGGGTGGAGTTGCTCCAACCCCTACTACTCGAAGGTCTCATGAGAAAATGCTGATGGCAGTGGCATTGTATGAAGGCCAACATCAATTTTGTTGTTCTCTTTCCAGCTTGTGCGTTGTTAAGAAAGTATTAGAAACTTTTCTTAAGACTTGCCTAAGCAAATCAAAACTGTACTTAGCCGTAGTGACATACGCAACGCGCGCCACTAATCGCCGTATTGCCATTCTTCTAGAAGCTCTTTCTTATTACGTAGCTCCTTCAGTTTTTCTTGTGAGAATAGTAATAGAGGCATGATTAAAAGGTCGGAGACTGGTATAGATGAAAAAAGAATATGGCTATTTTATTGGGTACTCTCATTTCAAGTCTAAATACATTAATCTATCTTGTTTTAGTATGAACTCACATTACAGGTGTGTAAAAATTGCTTTAAATTCAATGATAAGTCTAAATCTAAATGATTAGTTCATGACATTCGTCATAGTCTGTTGATTGAATAACTCCGACTGTACAGCATTAAGGAACATGGGTACGCTATGCTGTTGCTGTAAGTGTCGCACCACCAAAGATCCTAGCGTTGCAGAGAAGACGGTCTCTAGAAGATCCACTCCGTCCTCTCCGATTTGGAAGAACAAGTAATCCTCGGACGACTCCGCGTACTGACTAGACAATTTGTACCGACCTTCCTTCGTTCTGTCCACCCGCCAGCCGAACAACTGATAACAGGCCTGCCGGTACTCCTGAGAAGATGCCTTGAAAGCCTCTTTCAGGCGTGCTATTTTGATCTCGTGAGTCTGCTTCAGCTCTGTTAGCTCTGAGTGTAAAGGAAATCATATGATTAACCGTCTCACAAGGGAAGATCCCGAACCCGGAAATTTGAAAAATTCTGAAACTTTGTGAATATGTAGGGAATTTCCTCCTAATTACAACGCAATTTTTGTTTGCTGCCCAAATTCACTCGAAGGGGGTGAAATTAATCCATGAAAATTCGGTTATTTTCCGATTTTGTGTTATAACTCGCGAAGTGTAAGAGAGAAAAAAAGTTTAAAGAGAAAAGTTACTTCTTTTAATTAGATCAATCATTTGGTAAAAAATATTTTACAGTTTATGAGTTATAACACAAAATCGGAAAATAACCGGATTTTTAGGGATCACTTACACCCCCTTAGAGTGAATTTGGGCAGCAAACAAAACTTGCGTTGTAATCAGGAGGAAATCCCCTACATATTCACAAAGTTTCAGAATTTTTTGATTTTCCGGCTTCGGGATCTTCGCTTGTCAGAGAAAGTATGCAAAGAGATCGTTACCTTCTGCTTGAAGGGAAGAAGGGGTGGTCGAACTGGATCCACCCTGTGCCATTTTGGCCCTCAGCTCTTTCAATTCTTGTAGAAGTGCTTTCTGCTTCTCCTCCGCCTGCTTTTCCGCGATAGCAGCGGGATTCATAGTGAAATGCAACACTCTTGCGTTGCAATTGAAGTCGCCCTTCAGTGCTCTGTGCTCTAATTCACCCTTCAATCGTTCAATCTCCTCCTTCAACTTGTTGCACACTTCTACGTGATTGTAACCTTCAGCCGCCTGAAGATCACTTTCCAACTTGGCAACTAGTTCCCTGAAATTAACGACGTTCTCGATAACCACATTAATATTGCAAGGCCAGTGACTCCCAACCATTCCCAACAACTAATTTCCAATTATCAACTCGACTAATGGCTAATGAAAGAAAGCTGACGCTCACTTACCTATAAGCGTCTATAGTGCGTTCTAATGCGGGGATTCTTTCCGTTATCGCGTTGTTGCTATCCACAGTCATCTCCTTTTCGTATAAGTCCAGTTGCTGTCTGTAACTGTCCCTCTCCCTCGTAACCAGAATCATCTTCTTCTGTAGCCTGCTCACCAGTTTGTTCAATTTTTCTTTGGAAAGTGTCATGTCTGTGGCTAACTTTTTAGCAACCTCGTAGTTTTTCGTTACATTCTGAGATTCCCGTAACGTAGCATCCAATTTCGATCTGAGCTGCCCTTCCTCCGCTTTCAACACCAGCTCGGCTTGTTGCAATCGATTCAACTCGCGTTTCAGAGCAGGTGGCCCACCACTGATTCCGATCGATTCATATTCGGCCAGACGCAACGAAAGTTCCGTCTTTTTCGCCTCCAACGTCGCTACTTGCTGCTCCACCTTTTCCGTATGCTCCAGTCTAAAAGATTATGAACGTTTTCCTTTCTTTAAGAATACCGGCTGATGTGTGTTCTACAGGAGTAATTTCTAAAACTGTACCTTTTCATCACATTAGCCATTTGTTCCTCTAAAAGTAATTTCCCTTTAACGGATTCTCTCAGCGTAACAATGATCTCCTTCGCTGCGCTGAGCTCTTTTTCAAGATCATTCGCTTTCGCTGCTCTGGAAGTTAACACCTTCCCCTCCTCCCAGAGTGCCCTTTCCGATTCCAGTCTCTCAAGTTTTATCTTCATACTTTGAAACTCCACGTTCTGTAATTCCAAGTCCTTTTGCTTGGTCTGATATTCTCTTAACTTATCCTCCAAGTGCGCTATTCTTGCTTGCGCTGCTTCAAATTTCATCTCTGCATCCGACGTATCTGTATCTTCTTTCAACACCGATGTATTCTCTTCTTTGGGAGTATTACTAAGATCAAGTAACAGCTTTGAGTTCTCATTCATTAACTCCATGGTTTTCTGCTCCAAATTCGTTTTCACCTGTAAATCGCATGCTTCGGTGTGGGATGTACGAAAACGTAGCAGTGCAATCGAAATGTAGTTTTAACTTCCTACCTGAAACAGTTCTTTCTCCGCTGCAGCCTGCGCATCGCGCGACTCTTGAATTGTTCTCCGCGCAATATCAAGTCGCACTTCCAACTGTTTGACGCTCTGTTTGTCTTGCTTCACCTGCATCTCCAAAATACCTTTCTCTTTCTCAAACACCTCCTCCATTTGCCTACGTATCTTGTGAAGCTGCTGCACAGCAGCCTCCTGATGGGACAGCCTTGTTCTTAACGATACAACCTAATCAGATAGACACGGATGTATTCCGATGTATTCAATTATTAAATACGTGCATGTAGCATTAATAAAACCTATTACTTCTCCCTTTAATCTCCTCCATTCCCAGGGACTACCCGGAACAACATCAGTCTCGCTTTTATTTAATGTAGAATTACTAGCATCATCGAGTCTTGGCCTCTTAGGTGAAATGGTGCAACCGTCGTGATCAGCGAACGCTGACGCTGTGTATGCAATTCCTGATAATCGCAACGACATGCTACTACTACTCTTACGATAGCTCTCAGATCCTGACCGTAGATCCTGTATCATTTTAATAACACTGGTTGGATCTTTTTCATCCATCTGTAACAAAGAACAATAAATGACACTGACCTAATAAGCAATTATAACTATTTCTTACAATGTTCCTTACACCTCCTTTGCTGATGCTTATTATAAATATGTGTAACTACTTAAGTAAATAGCACACAACTGATTAAACTTACATTGGAAAATTGTATTGTACTTCTGTTAGAAGAGATCTGAAAATATTTAAAAATACGTTGCACGATCGTAATTTCGGTACATAAACATACATCGATCTTATAGCGTTTGCTGCATATATAGCATAATGTGATACAGTGTAGTACATATAGTGTAATATATAGTGCGGTAACATTGGAATGTATAGTGTAATATATAGTGTTGCGACTTCCGTTTAGCGGCGTGTAGTATAAACTTTAGAAGCGCGAAGTTCGAATCGGATCACACGAATGTTATAGGAAAGGGAGTCAAAGTGAAGTTCGCACAAGACCGAGGGGTTTGAAAATAGTTAGAGATTCTTTTAATAAGGAGACTTCAAAATTATAAATTAATCAATACCCACTTGGAAACGGGTGTTTGAATAATAATGAACTCCACTTTGATCCTTTCTCCTAAAAGTGTAAAATCAGCGCAATGTTGTTAAACGCTTGTTTCTAAAAATCGATAACTGAAACGAAAGGGATTGACCAATAGGGATTTAGCTAATAAATATTTCATTGGCTTTTAGATTTTAGGGACATTTTATAAGTAACAAAAGAGGTAAAAGCGCCTTCGAAAGGACACTCGAGCCCTGAGAGCTGAAGCGAACGGACGTGTGATAGAAAATCTTGGACAAATACTTATTTGTATTGTTTCAAATAAGTTTAATGACTTCATTAATGTTATCAGTTATTTGTGTTCAAATTGTTTTATTACGTTATTATTATCTTTATTATTAAATTTATCATTAAAAAATCCACGTCCAGTGAGCAGAACGCCTTAGCGTTCCACAGGTATCGTCCCACGCTTGAACTCCCCAGACGAATCCTCATTTCCCAGACGACCACGCAACAATAGGATCTGTATAGTGTAATATATAGTGTGGTAACATTGGAATCTACCGTAGCGTGACCACGCGAACATAGCCACGGAAATGTATATAATCGATAGGTAAATTAGGAGTGAAATTTAAAAGTAGATGTTTGCGTGTGATTGAGAAGTATTGTTAAGGATGCGCGATGCGGGTGGCATGCGTGGGAAAGATCTTAGGCAGAGCTCGAAAACAGGAAGAGGACACCAATTAACAGACCCGGAGACGAATCGCGAGATTTAGTTTAAGTCATGAATTTCTTGAGATGTCCCTCTCCTTTGTTAGCTGTTACGAGTGCCAGATCACTCCAAACGAACGGGCTATGTCGAGGAAGTCATAAATTTCCTTCAAGGGTTGTTTTCTCGGTCCTCGGAGCAGAGCCTATTTTCTCTTTCCACCTGGGCACCCCGCTGTGTAACGGAAAAGCGCGCTTCCACCGAGTTTCCGCCACCACCCGAAGATGGAAGGAAACATTGACGCCGATTCGCGGGGGCAGACGGACATCCGAAAGACAGCCTACCGCTTTCAGACTTTCAAGACGTCTTAAAGATGGCTTATAGACGTCGTGTGCTATCTGGGTCCTAATAGGACTACGAGGATCTATAAGAGGACTAGGAGGACTTGGCCAACGACTTCAGCGAGGACCTCGGAGGATACTTCGAAATGCTACATGCATTAACTCTGTCATTAACTGCCTTCCTGAACAGTTCGAACCGATATCGAGCATAAAACTCTAAAGTTTAACTTGCAAATACTTTTCCTTGTACTTTGTTTTATTTGAAACACCCGCACTCCGACGAGCAGAGCGATTCGGCGCTTCACGGGCACCAACTCGCGTTCGCATCTTAAAATCCCCGCTAAAATACGCAACAACTTCACACAGAAATCACTAGAGAATGCTAGTGGGCGTGGTCACGCTACATTCTGCTGTCGTGTAAAATGCAATGATTGGTAGGAATAGCGTTATGCTATAGTATCGTATGTGAATTCTCACTAGAAAGCGACCAATGAAGACACGAAGTTATGGAAACTTAACATACTATTGTACACCACGTAATTTCTGCAATCAATGAGTTTTTTAAGTAATTTCAGGTAATTTCAGGACAGCAAAATCCAAGGATTCTTCGACTAAAGTAAAAAGCTTAATGGAGCTGATTGATAACTGTACAAAGCACAAATGTAATTGAGGCTCGTCAATGCCCACACGTTGGCTGTTACTGTTACTTACATAGTGCAGTGAGGAGACTGTTAACTTCCGTTGACATTATTAGATAAATAAACGGTAAACGAGACATCAGCGGTGTAAAATGAGATCTATTTGACTGTATTTCTACCTCATAGAAGATTAATTGCAACAATGTACGCCATATACTTCTGCATAAGTTTAGTCTTCAGTGTACCATTATTGGTTCATGGGGTTAGTACAGTTCTCAGCATATAATTATTCAGTCATGACTTGACAAACCTCAACGAAGCTATTCTTCAAATTTCAGAGTGAGCTGGACTACGACGGATGGTTGCAAGTAAGATTATGGCATGCCTTCAATGACGAGCCGGAGCCAATTTTCATTGAACGAGGGAACATCACAGTGTCCAGTATACGCAGTGGCGCATCTGTCGTTGGACAGAATGGTCTGCTACCGCCTCACATAAACGAATTGAAAAACCTTGCTAGACACAACGGCAAGTATAGGCTCAAAGCGGTAGCTCGCACCTCGTCGGGAGATGAGATAACATTTCTAACTTCTGTACCTGCGGTAATTGTGCTTCGTCTGTTCCCACACAGTTCCCACGGTTTCGCCGTCTTACTCATATTCTTTCTGTTTACAGTGTTATCTTCTCGGCTCCGATCTGGAAGACGTCATAACGATATGGCTGGACAGCGCAGCCGTGCCAATAGTTGTAAGTCAGTCGTCACCCGGCCCTTGCGGGATAGAAAGTCCATTCACGAATATGTGGACAACCAATGTAGTTGTTAAGTATCCCGATGGTGGTCCAGTTCCGGACACTGCTACGTACATTCAAAAGCTAGAGCGCGAGAGAGAAGCGAGGGAGAGGGGAGAGGCCAAAGATAACAGGCCTTATCTGTCGAAATATGTACGTTTTTCCAGACAGGATCTAATACGATTATTTTGGAGACGCTGGGTATCGCTATTTTTCTGTTTCAGTGGATGTACATATTATTTGCGTTCATCTTCATCGTTCTATCATCCGCGACGAATCCGGACGCTGGAGGGGCAGCAGGTGGAAGCGCGCAAAGGCAGTGATGCGCAGGCTGTGTCGTTACATCCGCGTGTGCATTGTGTCTCTGAGTGTGCCCGTGCGGGGAACGTTCATTACTTATAAGTCTCCGACGTACTTTCTCAATTACAATTGTAATGACCGTAACTGTACCTTCTCATAAATAAATCCTCTAACTTAATTCAACCTACCACCGTTTCTTTATTTATAATCCGTAAAGAAATTTCTCGCATCCATCACATTGGCTTTCATCATTTAACACGTTGACTGCCGATCACACTGATCGGCGTGATTTGTGTTCTGTGACCAACGCCGACTACACGGATCGGAGCGATCGGGCAATGCAGTACACTCCCATCAGGGTGTTTTCGGCGTCGAGGAAAGCATAAAACATGTTAAGTATAAAACTGGAGACGAATGCTATCAAGTATTTGAACAAAAAAGAACATGAAAAACTTGTATGAGTCGCATTGTCTCATTAGGGGAAGCTTAATACCTTCCTAATCATCATCTGCCGCAACTATATGGCACGAATGACAGTTCGATACAGAAGGTGAGTGTTCACAGGTGTAACAGGGAAAGATCAATAATCCACCACCCAATAGACTACAGGGTGTTGTTAGCACAATGCGTCAGACTATGTTTCGACTGTCAGCGCGGCCCCACAATGGCAGTGTTTTCTCTGAATATTCAAAAGCACATGGAACCTGGCCTAATCGCTTGCGGGAAATTCGACGGCTCCCACGCCTGCTTGGTGGCCGCAACGTTCGGTGGTAACGTACTGGTGCACAGCCCTCACAGGCAGCCGCAGGTGAAGAGTCTCGATCACGAGCAAACCGATAGAAAGCTATCTTGGAGCGGAGAACTTGCTGAACTTCAAATCGGTGCTGAGGTAGAATTTACAAAAAAAAAAAAAAAATTAAAAATCAGTGAATGTACAGGACATGCTTAAGCCGGGAATCCACCTGAAAACTAAGCTAAGCTATGCTACGCTAAGCTTTAAAATATTAGCTTAAATATATCCTTATGGAACCGTTTCCACCAAAAGCTAAGCTAAGCTGTGCTATGCTTTTTATGTTTTATAGCACAGCCAGACATATCATAACTTAGCTTAGCTTCTAGGTGGATCCCCGGCTTTAATCGTTCCTCACCGTCCAGCAGACCTTGACACACGTGTTCAATTATTTATTAATTGCGCATATCGTTAGATTACCGCGCTATGCACCGGCCAACTCAACGAGGATGAGAGGGATGTCCTCCTAATTGGGACCGCAACTCACCTTCTCGCCTACCGTATCGAAGACAACGCCGACATGTTCTATAAAGAGGTATTCCGAGCACACTAAACAGGATAGACGGTTACAATTTACGCGCCCATTCAACGAAGCCAATCTTCCGCGTGCATTTTCCGTTAATTAGATGTCAGACGGCGCCAGATGCATAATCGTCGGGAAACTGGGGTGGCTAACAAAGCAGGTGGCGATCGTTGGTGGTAACTGTTCGGTGACGATCTTGGACGCACAGGGTACAGAGATCTTCTGGACAGTGGTGGACGGTGTCGTAAGGTCCTTGGCCGTCTTCGACTTCGACGGGGACGACGAGAACGAGGTAGCTCTTATCCACATGCCGCACAACGTACATTAACTATCAGGATTTCTTCCCTGATGTTCGTTTAAATCTCTAGCTGGTCACAGGCACGGAAGATTTCGAGATAAAGGTGTACAAAGAGGACAATGTGCTCTGGGACGCCAAAGAGACAGCCCCAGTCACCACTTTGACCGGACTACCTAATAGACGATTCGTCTATTCAGTTGGAAATGGGACTCTGGGGGTGTACGAGATGGCGCAGAGACTCTGGCGCGTTAAAGTAAGTGAGGCTGATTAACTGTAGCTCGAAGAATGCCTGTCTCCAACGTTGAACGCTTGATTACAATGATTTTTCAGTCGAAGCACAGGGTGGTGGTCACGAGGAGCTTCGACGTGAACGGCGACGGTACACCGGAGGTGATAACCGGCTGGAATAATGGGAAAGTGGACGCCAGGTCGGCTAATACAGGAGAAGTTATATTCAAAATTCAATTACCAGCGGGAGTGGCTGGGATCGTGGAGGCCGATTACAGGAGGATCGGCAAGCTCGATCTAGTGCTGGTGTCCACCAGTGGCGAAGGTAGAGCAGAAAGCCTCTCCTCCTTCGAGAACGGCGAATAAAAGGAATTATTAAATTCCAGTACGCGGTTATGCTTCCGGCTCCACGATGGACACCCCGGAACCAGGCGAAGCGATGCGCGATTTACTGGCGAAAAAGCAGGTGCTGCAGATGGAGCTCAGGCAGAGAGCCGCGTCCGTTCCGAACATGTACCATCGGACGAAATTGGCCGTCAGCTTAATGACAGCGAGGGGGGCAGCGCGCGTTGCCCTAGCGTCAGGACCAGGGCTTCTCGTAAGTAAAGGGGTGGTGGCTAAAGTCATCAAGCGATCAAGTGATATCGTAAAGTGAACCGTGACCCGGTTCACTTTCTGCTCCTCTATCGTTGTAATTAGTCTGCACACATCTCTATAGTTCACTTATATATAATTCTCGTGAGCAGAACTGAAGAGGTTGAGAAAGGGGGGACAGCTGCGAGGTTCTTCAATTTTGCTCGCGGGAACAATGAGTGTCGTTCTCGCTATTAATGATAAGAACAGTGAATTTGATGTTGGAACGGTTCGTTTTCAGATCCACTGCGCAATAGTCTTTACCGAAGGTGTCTTCGAAGGTGAGACTCTGGTGGTTCACCCGAATAGGCCAAGGGGAGAGCTTGAACTCGAGCTTCGCCCCACGAAAAACACCCCAGTAGATATCCACGTGAAGGTGGCCGTTGGTCCAGCCGGTGCAGATCTGATGCAGGTAGGGAAAGAGGTTTCTTGGTGCGAGGAAGAACCTTAATCCTTCGTGTGACACATTAATTCGTGCACACAGAGAGGGGAGCCAATGTCAGGAGTGCAGGTTCACTCGATGCGTAATGAACATAGTGCTCTGGGGTGGGAAGTGACAGAGTTTTGTCTGACTTTCATAGGTGTTCGAGATGACACGTCAGCTGCCCAGATTCTGCATGTACGAGGTGATCGAGCGACCAGTGCAGTATGTGGAGGACTTGACGCAAAGTGGCGTCACTGTTGAGGTACCCGTTTCACCATCTTGTTAGGAACTTGACTCGTGATGGTGTACGAAGGTCTCGGAGCAAACTAACTAAAGAAAAGATTTAGGATTTTCGAATTACAGTCAGGCCAAATAAATACCACTCACTACTCCGACTGGACACTGTCCCCACATACCAGTGTCTCATCTCGAGTCGTACGAATCCAATCGCAATGCAATAGAAGCTAGAAATCTCCAAATATTTAAACAACTAATCCAAACTACAAAGTACCAACTACCGATGCATGAATTTCTTTGACACATGCTTTCCTTCCGTTCAGCTAGCAGAGAGGCCTCAGAGGATCGCCCTCTGGTTGAACCAGAGCCTCGTGCTTCCGGAGGAGTTCGAGGTGAAGGAAGACGGTCCTAACGGCGGAAAAATCGAGATGTGGCTTCGTGGGATGAGGGACAACAAGCTTCACTGCTTCATGGCGGACGCGGCTGGGAAGGTGACCATTCAAACGGAGGATTCCACGTTCGCTGGCGACATCATTCAATCGTTAGCCATGTATCTGGGCCTCAGAGAGCTGTCGTCGGAAGTCACGTTCTCAGCGGAAGAGAAGAGGTTGTTGGACGCACTGGAGCGCGTCAAAGGTAACTTCAATCAACGGAGAATCACCATTACGCTTCTGAATCAATCTCGCTAGGTTAGGGTTGGCTGATTTCTCACAGATCTGAAGGAGATCGACGCCAGACTACAAGCAGAGGCAGCTAGCGAGACCACTCTGCTGAAGAGCATCATAATCCGCTTGGAAGACGCAAGGATCCTTCAGAACATTGACGAAATGAGGAAGAGATTGGTGCAGCTGAAGAATGTGAACGTGGACTTGATAAAAGAACACGAGATCAGGATGAAAAGTTATCGGGAGCTAACGGCGAACTTGAAGGAGCTGAACCTCGGTGTGCAGCGAGCAGCTAGATTGAGAGGTAGCTGTTCTCCTTATCGCCTTCTTCTTCAAAGTCTTTGTTACGCTTACTGTTGGTTAATAAAGGGTTATTTGAACCTCCTTTTCAGTTGGGAAGAGTGCCTCGAACACGGTGGCGCATTGCAGGGCTGCGATCCAGGACGTGAACCCGAAGGCGCTAGCTGTCGCGATAAGACACGGATAGCTTTTACGTGGATCACATGTCTTTTATTGTTGCAATCAGTGTTGCCAAAATACTACAAGAGACAGCTTCTTTTTAATAAATACTAGTTTGTACAAATCCTTGTTTGTACAAATCTCCATATTCTTTTCCCCTTCAGTCCTCCCATTTCGATAACAGTCGCGCGTTTATGGTAAGTGTAATTACGTTTGCAGAGTAATCCTTAAGTAGCTTTTGAGGAGGCGAACCTAGAGCACAAAACGGGAAAGAAATGTCCTATGAACGTGTACTAAGTATGTATTCGAGCCTTAACCTGGCAGTGCACACGTGAGGGCCTACTAACCCCCCTTTAGAAAATCTTATCGCCGTCTGTTATTGCGTTAGCAATAGGGTTGGCACTCAGTCTAGCTTCCAGATACATTGTTTGCATTCAGTATATTAACAAAAAAAAAAGTTATTTGTGTATTAATATTTTCCGTCGTATACTATGGACTAATGTTAATGTTCGTTTAGGTCTACATATATTGTGTAAGTTTTAATAAAGACACGTAAACAAACAGATTTCTCTATATCGTGGTCAATCAATGTTACCTTTTACGGGGGGTTCATGAGCACCGCCATGGGCGTCCGGAGGGGGTGCAAAAGGGGCAGTTGCCCCCAGACTTTTGAGAAAAATGGCTTAATTTTCAAAAAAAGGAAATATTTTTAAATTTCAATTTTAAATTTTTAATTAAATTGGCACTACAAAATGGATTAAAAAAAGCAAGAGGGGGTATATTTTTCTTTACGATCATCCCAAAATTGACGCCCCCCCCCCAGAAAAAAGTCTCCGAACGCCCATGAGGACCCCACGTCGGTACCTACTTGAGTTTCAAACGTTCACGTGTACACTGTCGGGTGAAGGGGGGCATTCTATTGCAAAACGCGCTTTTGTTACACAATTTTTGCTATGTTTAAGAAAGCAGCTATACAAATTTTTCCGCTAAAATTTGGTTAATATATTTATCCATGTTTCAATAAGGTTTACAAATTTTATTCAAGAGAAATAATTAAAAATTGTGGCAAGTACCAGCTGTCGCCAAACTCGTCCCAATTATTATTATTTTTTTATTTCTCATAAGCAGATTGCAGAATGGTCGGAATTTTTTTTTTAGTGAATGCGTTCAAACGCATTATAAATTTCAATTATTTCTCGTAATAGAATTTGTAAACATTACTCGAATACGAATGAATATATTAATCAAATTTTTACGGACAAAGTTGTATAGCTGCTTTATAAAAAAATACCAAAAAAATGTGTTTAAAAAGCGCGTTTTACAGTAGAAAACTCCCTTAATTTCCGCGTTGCAACGAGGCCCGGACAGTACTGCTCTTTACGCCTAGCCACTCCGCCATTTTGCCGCTCCAGATGCTGGACAGGGCCGACGATAACTTTTGCGCGACCGGGTTCCAAAATTGTGCCGGCCAAAAAAACGCATTTATATTGAATTCCTAAATTGTATAGTAAATAATAAATATCTATGCACAGGGCCCCGCAAAATTCACGACGAGTTTTTCATGGACCGCGGGGCCTGTTAAAGAAATTTTATAATAATAAATATCTACGCATAGAGCACCACAAAATTGATGAGTTTATCGTGGACCGCGGAGCCGGATTCCGGGGAACGCGCTAAATTCGCCTCGCGCCGTCCCTGCACCTGGAACGTTTCTATACTTATTAGCAGTGGCGAATTTAAGAAAAAAGGCGCAGGTGGCAATCATTCTGAGGGGCCCATTTTTCGGGAAAAGGGAGAGGTAGTTTACTAAAAAAAGGCCCATTTATTCGAAAAAATGCGGAGGTAGTTTACTAAAAAGGGGTAAATGTATAGAAAAGTACAGAAAAAATATAGCGCTTGGATAAAATCATAATTTTTTTTAAGAATAGGGCCCTGGGTTGGGGCCTTCTGGGCAAGGGCCCAGGCAACAACTGCTCATCGGCCGCCCCGATAAATCCGCCACTGCATATTAGGTATAACACTTCTTTCTATCTTCATGCTCGAAGTACCCTCTGAAAAACCCAGAAACCGATCACTCTCGCCATCTCATTGAGCGAGAACGGGCATCCAATTACCCTCGAAATGGGGGATGCTTCCCTGGGAGACTCATCGGGATTCGCAACTTCACCCCCGTTTCCTCCCCTCTTGTTTCTCGCGCAGGAAGGTGGTTCAGCTTCAGTGGTTGGTTCCTCTCACAGAGATGCTGAACCTCCTCTTGAGGGGGACTGGAGAGGGGCGGCGAAGAACGTTGAGGGTGCCGTCCGTGGACGCCCTCACCCTGAAGAAGTTCGCCTGCTGTCCAGAATTGCCCGGCAATTCCGTCAACAGCTTGAAGATGTCGGTGAAAACGGCCATGACCTGTCGAATAAAAATAATCGGGCCAGTTACTGCTATCGTTACATAACCGGCCGCGGGATTATCTATTCCAGCCACTATGACCAGAGGCGAATATTTTTCTCACAGACTACGTTAAAATCGTACGGATTATCACTCGTGCCGTTTTTGCGCCTCGTATCCCGTGTTTTATGCGCGGCACGTGCATGCTGATAGAGCATTTCGGACGCGGCGACTCAAAACACCCGCGTGCGGGACTCCTTGAGTCTCATACGTTAACCATGCGCCTGGAACGCCTATGGGCGTTCCACGCACGCGGTGCACCGATCAACTGCAGGCATATATGCGCCCATATCTCCGATGAGAGCATTTTCCTCTCCCTTCGAGGCCCTGGGAGCCTCGAACCGAGGGGATCGCCAAGGGATTGGAAAATCACGGCGAGCAGAGGGGGGGGGGGGAGACGGGGGAAGAAGGAGATCCGATGTTTTTGCTGTACGCGAGAATATTTCGATGACAATGTGAAATTTTGCAAAATATGGCTGCAGGATCGATATAGGCGATAACCTATGAGGAGACTTGAGCGCTTAGGCAAAAAGTCGTCGGTCTATGTTACTTCAGAAATGCTCTGAGCCAACTTATCTATAGTCTCGTGGTTTTCAGTATTTTTCCACTCCGTCGTTATCGTATTATCTCATTGCACCGTGTTTTTAGCCAAACGAAAGACGAGAAGGCGCAAACCTCAGCGGAAGAATGGAAACCAGTGAACTTCCCGTCGCAGTCGAGCGAAACCCCGATTGGGAAATTGCAAACGTTTCAAACACCGAACGCGATTTGCAATGAAGAACACTCGAAAACAATACAAAGACACATTCTACGAGCATTATCTGCCTTGAGGTTCCCATTAATCACACACCTGTTAAAAAATCCGACGTCCCATTTGCTACTACCCCACAAAATTTGTAGATTTTCAAGTAGCGTCGTGGAACACTTAAACCTCGCCTCGTCCGCGTGCAGCGAATTTCACGGGGTGGCGCACGAGTAAACAAGACTGGCGGGCAATTTTCGGCGGGAACGACCGTAAGTGCAGTCGCCGTCGCGCCCGATTACAGATCTGCGGGTGGCCGGAGGAGGAGGAGGGTGGAAGGGGTAGGCGGGTAATTAATTGTGAAACAAATTTTTAATTGCGGACACATTACGATCCAGATAAGCTCGACCACAGACGATTATTGTCCGAGATGCTCGGGTATCGCGCGTCCACTCGGCGTGATACAGATTTTGTTTACGACTCGGTGATCACGCGTAAACGCCATGACTCCGGTTTCCCGGAGTAGTAAACAATCGTTTAGAGAAATAACCGGCCGATCGCGATTAAAGAACTCGTTTCGAACGGGCCACTCCGTCTCAATTAGCGAGGCGCACATCCGGATCGAAAGACAGAGGTGCAAGGGGGCGAGCGAAGAGCGGGTGCGTCACGAGATTTGGGTGCTTCGTTATATCGACCTTGAGGGGGGAGGAAGGTCGTACGAACAGTTTGTCTGGAAAGATTTCATCTCTGAGCTATTAGCACTTTCTGTCTGCTGCGTGGATTTTACATTCGCTGCCGTTCATAAGTATTGGGACATGTACTCTGTGTGGGAGACGTTGCAAATTTATTAGCTGACTCTAACAAAGTCTGTTTCATTTGGTAGCAGGGAGAAGTAGTCAATCTGTACCAAATATTATAATTTGTAAAAATACAGCAGGTGTTATAATGACTTCTGAATGACAGAGTCCGAGGTGTTCCTAAAGATTGGCTAGTTATTTTTCGAAAATTTGCCTCCGGGATCTCCTAACTGATGCTCAGTCATTGAGGCTTCCGAGATGCTGTGACGTAGTGGGTACTACGTCAGCTGTCTCCATTTGCGAGCTGAGGGACGTAGTACTACGTCAACCCACAGCAGTTGGGAGGTAAGAAACGTAGTACTGCGTCATCTTCGATAGACTTAGCTTATGAAGATTGTTTCCTAAACTGTTACAACGTCATGGGCGTGGTTCTACGTTAATTAGCTCAGTGGGGGAGTAATTCAGATAGACAATCTGATTCAGTTTTTAAACTCTCCTCAAACCACCCCTGTACAAAGTAATGCATTTTGTCTGCACTTTCCCTCCTCCAGTTTGAAAGTTCGAAAGAGGAACTAACCTAGAAGTTGAGATAGACAGCCAAGACAGTTACCTGTTCGACAGACTCCCTGACAGAAATCTCGTGGAACGCGTGGGCCTCGATCTCTTCCGCCCTTTGACGCCCCTCCGAAATAGAGACCACCCTCTCGCCAGGGGTGTACGACAGATCCGATTTGTTCCCTATTAGTATCACCACAGGTGATATTTTCCCGGTCTTCCTCGCGTGCGACACCAGAAACCTGAAGCAAGATTTAGCGCAGCTTCTGAAGTTCAAACTTATATTCTACTACTAACACATATATTGCTAATCAAAGGTATATCTTATTCGATAAGTCTATCACCAGTAATCCCGCTTAATATTCATACTTAATGTACCAGCGGACCTCGACCTCTGACATTAGCAACATCTCTTCACAGAAATAAATTGCGAAGAGGGTTGAAGCCAGGCTGCATTTAAATAGCGCTCTATCAATTCCCTCACCGGAGGCGAGACGTTTCATCGAAGCTGACCCGATCAGACACAGAATAAACGAGAACTATGGCGTCTGCCCATCGCAGTTTCAATTCGGTCGGCGGGGGTAGGTAGCCTGGTGGGTCAGTGATCTCCCAAGATGCGTCCAGGAAGCTATCCACCTTGTAGATCCTCTCCGTGGTGCAGTCGTACTCGCCGATGTATCGCTTCGTCGCGAATCGTACTGCTAGAGCTAAACACCAACCGAAATCGTCAATAAATCACTATGCCAAGCCTTCAGAAGCTTGAGAATTTTTAGTGACACTTTTGAAAGACTTCTATCGTCACGATTGGAGGATTCTTTGCGACCAAGTTTGGAGACCCTGATTGTGAATTTTTTACCAGTTTTACCGACACCCTGGTGGCCCAGCAGGATGACCTTGATGAGCCTCGGCTCTTTGCTCGTCAAACCGAGATTCCAGGCGATCGGGGGGCTGATTCTTTTTTTTAACGAAGCTGCCGGTGGACTGAACCTCTCCATGTCTCGACCTCCACTGTTTTCCCTCTGGGGTGTTCCATCGATTATAAACCCTCTCTTATACTCGATGATACTCTGTGCAGGTATTATTATGCGTACGTCTATCGAGCTTCCCTTTCCCCATTGGATCCTGTTCGGTAAACAAACCGATCGATGATGTTTGTCCTTCAAGCGAAGCTTGATTGGAGCCCGATGCTTTTAAAAGCTCGAAAAAGAGCGGCGAGTCTCTCTCTAGTAGCTAGGGAAATACCTAACTGGTGGATTACGCGGTCATCGCGCAGCAAACGTGGCAGTCTATTTCAATTGCATTCGTCGCGTCCGCAGGGGGAGCTTATTTTTAAAAACTAAACGTTATTTTATTTATACTAAAGTAGTGAATGTTTTTAAAATTCAATTTGAAATTGTTAATTAAATTAGCGCTACCAAATGGGTTCAAACAAACCACCAATCGTACCGTGTCAATTTGACAGTTTCTCAAAGTAGCCTCCCCTTCCCATGGAAAAAATTCTGCGGACGCCCTTGATTACGTTGGTCTTTTCGGTGTTAATATTTGCTGTTTCCTAATTTCCCTGTGTCCTAAAAATAGGAACAAAATGAAGGGACATCTGTTGAAATTCAATTGGCAGTTGTTGAGCTTCGTACACCTCAAAAGACATCTGTTTCAAAAGAAATTCCATAGGGGAGATTCAGTTTCGGCCCGAGATATTTTACTTCATAATTCCTATTCCAACATTTAAGATAATTTACTTCATAATTCCTATTTGCCAGTAATTTGTACGCAAGTTAATATTGATTATTGTAGCTTGATGTCCAGAGGCGAAATTGTGTATAGGTTAAGTAAGCTGTAGTCTAGGGCGGCAAATTTTGGGGAGCGGAAAATTTGCGGGGGCATCAAATTTTGGAGCGACAAATTTTGAGCGAAAGAAATTAGGAAACGTTTAACCTTTCGAGGACCGGCTTCTTCTCGCAAAACTAGTGGTTTTCAGTTTCCAAATTTTGTTCTATACAGTCGCATCGGAAAATAAGTTGACACTCTTTAAAATCGCATAATTTTTTTAAAATTGGTCCAAACGACTTGAGGCTTTTTTCAGATGCTAGCGGAATTAGTTTTCTAGGTAACGTGTTTCGTCATTTTGAAAAAAAATGCACATGGTCGGAATAGCAAAAAAAATAGTAAGGGTCGTTAACGTTATTTAAACTTTTATTTGTGAGCTTGTAATGAAAATTCAATAAACTCGTTTGTAGATTTAGCAATAACTCTTGTGTGAGTTGCAATATTGAATTAATTTTGAAATTGTCCCGACTCTTTTAAATTAAAATACTTTATGTCATTTCGCGGAAAGGGTGGCAGACACTTGCTGGCCTAGGGGCACCAAATCTCCAAATCCGCCCTCTGTTGATGTTTAAGACACCTACATAGTATTAGATGTTTCACTTTTTGTCAAAAACAAATTAACTTGTTATAAGTCTCTTTATGACATAGTGCAAAAAGTTCAATTTTTGAGCAACCGGTCTCCTAAATCGTATCGATCGGTTTCCAAAATCGTGCCTCCCCTAAAAGTAGCAAATTCGAATGAAAATAATAATAAATTGATTATTACCACAATCTTTTCCTTTGCATTCCTCTATTTGATATTTTTACCAGTGGCGGATTGAGGGGCCCATTTTTTCGGGAAAATGAGGAGGTAGTTTACTAAAAGGGGGTAAGTGTACAGAAAAATATAGAAAAAATAGTGCTTGGATAAAATCATAATTTTTTTAAGACAGGGCCCTAGGGGGGCTTCTGAACAAGGGCCCTTCTTCGGGAGAATAAAGCGATAGTTTACTGAAACCGGGCTCAGTGTAATAATACACAAAAAAATATAGTTTGTCAAATATAGTTTGTCAAAAATCATAATATTTTTTAAGAATGGGGCCCTAGTGGGGCCTTCCGAGCAGGGGTCCAGGTGGCAACTGCTCATCGACTGCCCTGTTAAATTCGCCGCTGATTTTTACTATTATGTGTCCAATATATTCATTAATTACGAAGAAATTGGTACGATTTAGGTGACCAGTACGATATTGGCAACTCTCCTATAATATATTCCAATGCACCCACTAAGGACACCTATAGGACCTCGGCTCCTTATCTACCAAATCAAATGAGACTTCCAGAACTGAGAAACAACATGTTATCGAGCACGCGTGTCGACGAAAATAAATTCCCCCCATTTTTTTTCGAACCCCCTGTACAAGTTCAACATCGTCTTGGAATACTACTACGCGCTCTCTGGCGGCCCCAGCTCGGGCCGAAACTGAATCGGAGGGTCAGAGTAGCGCGATACGATCGATAAAGCGATTCGAGTGGACGATCGCCGATTATCTCCGTTATCATAAGGGGGTCGCTGTGCACGAAATTCCTGCTCCCCGTCCCGCAGTGCCCCGCGCGTTCCCGCGGTGGCGCCAGGAGCGCGCACCAGCGCGGAAAGGTCGTTACACGTCCTAATCAAGATGGCCGGGTATCAGCCGGTGTCGTTGGGTCACGCAACATTTAACGAGCGTTTCGCAATTCGCGGTCCTCCTCCTGGATGGAAGAAAACCGGGGATCCCGGCATGCACCCGATACAGGGGATCGCGGACGCGGCACGCGTCGAACCAACGCTTGTTATTAGTTTTATGTAAGAGCGGAGACGCGAGCGGCACTTTTATCGCCCCGTTACGCGTCGGGATCCAACGATCCCGGCGCGTCGCTCGCCGACGATACCGAGGCTCTCTGTGTGGTGATTGGTGACTCACTGGCGCTTCTCTCTCGATTTCTTTTCATCGATTTACACCGTGGCACTTTCCGCGATTCAATCGTATCTACTCGGCGGGCTCGAGACAGCGAGAGGCGCGGGTGTAATTAACGATGGGCGATCCCCGTCCACCCGTTTGTAAGTCGATGGACGGTAGACCTGTTTGAAATAATCAAACACTGCAATTTCCACAGGACTAAGTGCTTAACTTTGGAAGCTATGACAAGATACTTTGGTGTGGCGGGTTGCCCCCAATTGAAATTTGAATATTTAAAAATCCACCCAACGTTTGCGAGACATTCTTTTGTGTTTCTGTTTACAGCAAGGAAACTGGAAGTTGGAAGTGAAGGCTTGATATTCTAGCGGCTGCTGACACGTTTGCAGAGGACATTAAATTCTTCTGGGGTCACCGGCGACCCCACAGTGTCGTTGTAGGGTTAAGAATCTTTGCTGCTTGGGTGGTTAAAAGGGAGGTGAAGAGTTTTACAGGAAGCTACATGACCTTCAACCCCTTTGTGCACTGAGCATCCTTGGCGCGCATTTATGGCTACCACTAGAGGGCTTGTGCATAATGATCAGTGAATTATAATGTTTTGGGATGACATGTTTTCTACCAGTTGCTGTAGGGGTACAAAGTCTTTTAACTCGCGTCATTGTCAGGGTTCGAATAATCGAAGAGGTAGCTTCCACCTCTGCGTTTTTGAAAACGGGACGAGTAAACGTAACCTGTTCGTGGTATTTTGAAGGAAGAAAGGTTAAAGGAGGACAGGGCAGGTTTTGCACGAAGTCATTGGCCAAGAAGATCATATAAACGAACTATATCTGGAACAGGGGTGAGTGTGCACGGTAGACAGCTCGTTAACGATTCACGGAAAAGTTCCTTCAAAGGGTCGACTCAGTTTCTGATCCTACTCTTCCATGTACATCTTTAGATATTCGTAATCAGCGACTGAAAGTACCGAACTTAACCTACAAATTCGTACTCATAGAACTCTCAATTTCACGCGAGTCTTGTCCTTAGGTACGTACAACAAATTGCCTTTTTAATGTCTCCAACGATACGTCAAGCCATATTCATCCTCGTCCAGTGCCTCGTCAAGATATAGGGGCTTCGTAAAAGCAGCAGGGGCTGAGGTCCTCAACGAACGATACGATCGTTCCATCGTAAATCTTGTCTACGCCCAAGATTTTCACTCGTGACCTCCGCAGAGTGACCTAACCAGTTGTGTCAGCGTCAGATTTCCAGTCCGCTCACCCGAATCCATCATTCAGAGCCGCCGTTCCCGCTGCTACCTAACCTCCTCTGTGCCCAGCGTCGTTCGTCCGCCTCGAATCGGCTGCCCCGCGCCGACCCCCGACACGCAGACGCCCGTGGGTGGCCGTTTCCTCCTCGGTGAGCAAGCTCACGTGCGTCCCGTCGGCTCGGAGCAGCGCAGAATTCGGCGTATGTTGCGGTGATCGCGGTGCGCGATCGGCGTCCCGGCCGGATTCGTCATCGAACCGGGTTACCAGGGATCCGTTTCGCCCAAGCGAGCCCGTGTTTCCTGGTACATCCATCTGGCCATTGATAATCTAAATATAGACGCCACGAAGTCGGCCGCCGTAGGAGGAAAGCGTGCCGCTACCCGTTGACCTCATGCGAGTTCTCGCGGGGTTATCGGCGTGTAACTCGCGCCCTATCAGTTATCGTGGCCCGCGGCCCCCCTCCCCCGCCCTCCGCCCGCTCGCGCCTCTGCAACCCGAAAAAACTTGCCCTCCCGACTTCACCCAATAAATAGATTAACGAGCTCGGTTGAGCCACGCTCCCCAAGGGGCCGACCCCTCCACCCTCCGCAAACGCTACCCCTCCCCTCCCACGACCCTGTGGTTGGACGAAATTAGTGGCAATTCGTCGACTGGCTCTTCTGATTGGGGAACGGAGGAGGTGGGTAGGTTGGGCCTTGGAGGGAAAGGGAAATAGGTTGTTTAGTTGTTCTGCTTTGGAGGACGGTATGCGCACCAAGAGGTCGGTGATTGCGGTCACCGAACTACGAGGCAGGCCCGTGACCGAAGGGCGATCCCAAAAAAAGATGGGGGAATTAGCGGCTGAGCGGACGGACCGGTTGTTCGCCCCGCGACGAGAGATTTAGGGCTGTGCTCGATGGACGTGGGTCGATCGGTGTCACCGGGTGAATTGATTCCGAGCAGATTGGCGCTGGCGGGTTGAGGTGGACGACCACGTCGTTGGCCGTGCGAGGACGTGATCGTTTAAGGGCAAGTGCAGACTATCGGCGCGCAACAAGCTTTCCACGCGATTCGTGAATTAGCTTGCACCGTGGGCACCCTGACTTTCGAACCGAACTCATTTCTCGAAGATAAGCTGTATGAACCTTAGGTAGACCCGGCCATTCTTCCAAACAGCGTAATCCTCTTGCAACACAGAATTTAGCAGAATTAAACTTGGAACGATGAGGTCGAACTGGAAATGGTCGACCACCGACACAGACCATCGCTGTTCATCTACTTTTGCTGGAGGCCACGCTACGTCTGCTATTTTGCTATTATCATTCACAGCGCGCATAAAGAAACCCTCCCCAGCTAGACGATCTCGGGCGCACATGGATCTGGGGGTTGTTTTTTTGCGATTACCGCGGCGAAATGAAACGGATGTGCAAAGAAGCGCGGCCCGCTTTATAGGTGCTGCTCGGCGGCTGTTTACGTGGTCGTAAACGAGATTCATGGATCCGTATGTTTTTATGAGTGTCGCCAGTGTACACCCGGTAAAAATAGTGCCGTTGATGCGTCGCGGGGACACTTTGATCGAGCCTGAGTGGTCGTTTGCTAGTCTGATTTACCGCAGGAGATTCTACCTCAAAAATCCACGAAGGATTACATAAACTATAGCTCCTCTAAAACGGGGGCTTCAATCGAAGAAGACGAAAACAGTAATTGAGCTAAGATAAACCACTATCTTAACGCCCACAATGTTTTCACAATTCTACATGGATTTACTATCCCTTCGCTTATCGCCTCTACATAAAATGCAATCGATTCCGACGCTCCATAATCGTGGAATTTTTGTGACCATTTCTGTGCCCTTCGGGGGATCTACCCAGCACGCGCAGATAAATCCAATAGTGGCGATGTCCTCGTAAACCTACACGATGCTTCTAAATATCTCTGATCCGAATCCTTCTAACCTAAACTCCGATTAACCTAACGTTCTGCACGCATAAAGTCGCCATTTCTCAGCGCTCAGGGAGGTTCGATCTACCGCGCATGCACAGAGAATTCTCGCCAATTCCCGGTAAATTCCAATTGTTGTGTGAAGCTTTGTTGCTAATGGTTCAGAAGCAACCGATTTTGCGGTGTCAGAGATTAGCGATCTTCAATGATCTTCGTGGCTCAACAGGATCCGGAAATATACAGGGTGTCCCGGGTGGAAAAGTGGGACATGTGTCCTATTTCAAATTTATATACGGGACGAACTCACAATCAGACGAGGAACACATTGAAATGGTTCTATCTCAAAAACCGTTTGGAATAGGGCACACATTCGTATGAACATTTCTAATGGCCGATACCATTGCCTCCCAGAAGATGGACCTTTTCTTCTGGGACAGCCTGTACAGCGCGATAATGAGTCGTGTGACTCATTGAGGTGTCGATAATCCCTGATCGAAATTAGTAAACAACTAATCGTTTGTTTCGTCGATCGTCGAGACCGTTCCGGAAAAAAATCGATTGTGCGCGGCGCGCGGCATGCTATTTACTTCGCTCGTTCCCTCCTTATCGACGCCATGGAACCCGTCTCCCAGACGATCCGATTCAAGTTTTGTTGCAGGCAATCGCGGTACGAGCCGAGGGGTCTTGTCATTTATTTGCAATAACCAGGCAACCTCGTAATACAAAAATTATTATTACGCTCCACGCTGCGGCATGTGCGCGCAGCGGTTGTAAACATGGGCACAGGAAACAGAAAAATAGTTAATCAGTCGACTCTACAAAGGCATTCGACTCATGGAGAAGTTAAAGTCCCAAGAAGATAAAATCAGAAACTCGCTGTGGACAAGATCGAAAGAAGAATTGAGATTGCAAAGTGTGTCATTGAATGCAGGAACGATTGGGGATCTTACGCTTGACGGAGAATACTGATTGTAAACACAGGGAGCCCAGAAATGTTGCTTGTTCTGCTTACACAACTTTGTCCAAGGATAATTACCATTTGGGAGCAATCAATTCAGGCCTCAACAAAGGCGTAACGCAGCAATCCAAACTTTCGATTAACCCTAGGGTGGCTTATACTGGGTCGATTTTGACCCATACTGAAATACTAAACGACACACCTTACAAATTCCTTGAAGATACGAATTTTAAACCAGAACAAGATCAGAATTTATAGCGAGAGCTTGTTCAGAGGTGTGCGTGAGTGAAATTACAGAGTGAAGTGGACGAACAGAAAGCTGTGTGTCGTTCAAGGGTCAAGAAAATTAAATGAGAATGATCCTGCGCCGGACATCACACTCGCCCCAAGCACGCATCGCAGGCCTCCCTATCTGCGTTTCACGTCCCCGATAGCGAGGTGTCTGGTATGTAAGAGTACGTCGCATCGTTTTTCACAGAAACCACCAGCCATCAGATCGCCCGAGACAACGTTGCACTCTCGGTTTCCCGGAATATTCTCTCTCTCTCTCAGTGTGTGACCTGACACGATTTCCCACGATAGGAAAGGATTGTTGACCACGGCTGGCGCAATCCGCGGCCGATGTGAAGGAACGGCTCGGTCTCTATTAATAAACGATCGCCTCGTAAAAAATCTATTACCCGGCCGAGAATAATTGCTACAATAAAGATTGTCGTTTCAATTATAACGCGGGGACCATTAACGGCGGCGTTTAACACCCAGCGCCACCTTTTTTCCATCTCTTTTCAATTGATTGACCTATGAACCAATGTGAACGTCCACGATAGCGCGGCCCGTTCGTCCCTCCTTTCCCTCCACTCGATGTGTCATGCACCTTATTGAATATCTCTGGTGTTTGTCCGCAAACGGCCGCGGCGTATACGCGGGTATAAACGTGCATGTATAACAACAATTTTGCACAGGGTATCGGGGTAAAGTTTCAGTTAAATATAGAACAATAGCGGTGATCGAACGGCTGGTAGAGTAATATTCCGAATATTTCGCTGGCTGCTGTTTTATCGGCTGATGGCTCGAGTGAGCAGCGTCGATCGTGATGTAGACCGAGGCGCCGCGACCGGTGTGGCGCAGGTATCGATCTGGCTCGATGGTTATCGCCGGATCGAACAGCTTACGAGAGAGCACGCCGGGCGGGCAGGAGTCGCATGTTGATCCGATCGCTTACAGTGGGTCCAGGGACAGTGTGGCCAATGTGTTCCTCGCCGCTGATTGGTGCCGCCATTTTCAGGCAACTTCCTGTAGCTCTTATGTATAGATCAGTATACATATATACTTACACATTCTCAAGTTGTACTTCTTACAACTTCAGAGATGTACTCTATAAGTACACGTCACTATATATATACTATGATTCCACGCTTTTCAAATATCGCGCGCGTTTGATCTGGCTGGAACTGAAAATGGCGACTTCCGGCTCATTGGCCACACTGTCCCTGGACCCACTGTACGATCGCTGCGTTTGCAATGGACGCTCTGAGACCGTTCACTTGCATAACGCGCTGTAATGGCACGCAGAACGCGCATGTTCCGGGGAGCAACGTTCAGGGTGTGTTTTCCAGCGTTCGGTTACAGGAATTGTGTAACGGCCGTTATTTTCTTCGACCGGCTCGGTGTATGGGTTCAACCGTGTGTTTACTGCGGCCGCTTGAATTCGAGATACATAGTCCTTCTTTCGATGGCATTGGAGGTCGCCAGATGCGTACACGTGCCGCTCGGATCTAGATACCGATGCACTATCCGCTCCGATTCCAGCGGGAACAAGGTTAAAGTTGATGCAGCGGAAGCGAAGCTCCCAATCAGCGGCCTCACGACGAGGACGGGCCTAATTGCAAGTAGGGCGTAAGTCTCTCCAGCGCTGTATGAGTCTGCTTGCAATGGAACTTCGGTAACCTGAAAATTTCGATTTCTTTGAAACTTTGCGGGTTTGTAGAGGACCTCAATAGAAACATCGAATTATTCTTTTTTAATCTTAAAATTAAATGTTAGCGTGTGCTTCCTTATTCCCCGTGTGTCCCCTGCAAACCCGCAAAGTTTCAGAAAACTCGGAATTTTAGGGTTACCGAAGTTCCCCTGCCAGCAACAGTACTTCTATCACTATGAATCAGATTTTTCGGGTTCCAATTAGATGCCTAAGCAGTACGGTATACGACATTGTCCTCCCATGAGGAGGAATATACAATGGAGAAGACAGAATCTCATAAAAAAAGTTGTCCAACTTGTCATACTAAGGAATCAACATAAACTTATTCTAGATTTGTACCAGAACAGACTTGTACTTGGCTCGGGCCTCATCCAGATTAATTCTAGTTGTATATTTGACATCTAACCTTGCGCCTATCCTGTACAGAATTCCGGGAAAACTCAGATCTACCCAAGATTTGAATCCGGTCTAGATTCAGGTTCGGTCTAGTTCAGAGTCTAGACTTAGGTCAATTACTCAGCAGACGTGACTTTCCGTCTGCCAGATGGATAGGACGGGACTTGTTTTTTTCTTACGTCACCTCGCATCAGATCTCCTGACCTTCGATTTATTGACCGGCCAGGACAATGCCACGTCCACCTAAGGGAGTCATCGTCTGTCGAGCCGGCAACGTGGATGTTTTCCGACCGGTGCACGACGATAAGGGAGTCGTCGACACCACTGCGTTCGCTCCGTTCCATCGATACAGCCAGGTCGATCGTGGCGTCTGAACTTGGACCTCGTCGGCGTAAATCAGCAAAACAACTGTCTCACCAGATTGCATCCATAATTGTATTTTTACACTCGGTCCGCGGCGCGCGTTCCCGGCCGATTCCCCTAGCCAATTTGTATCACCGGCCTATCAGAGGAATCCCGTCTCCGTCTAGAGTCGCTTGGCCCAGTGAAGGGGGGACGGAGCGTCGGAGATGAGACTTTTGTAAACAGGTGATGAATCGTCCCAAGCCTACTGCTATCCGAGACGGAGGATGATGCAGCTTTAGAGATTGGAACGAGTTAGCGGATAGAGTTCGTGCTCCGTTGGAATAGTTTTCAAAGAAACACAATCTTGGGGTACAGTGACACCAGATCGACCAGACAGTCCGTTTGCTTGGGGGTTGATAAGAAAGCGACGAAGACAGCAACAGATCATGGAGGATAAAAAAGAAGAAGACTGGTAGTATTGGTAACTTAAGTAGACAGCAGAGGTGCAGTGAGTTGCCTGCTGTTCCTAAAGCCTCGCAGATATAGATTCCTTTTATAAAGGGCGGGTCAGAGGTGTGAAGAGGAATGTTCAAGTGGAAATGCTCGAGACATCCTCGTAGAGGAAATCCCAAGCGGAGATCCGTCCATCCGTGGTAGGCTATGATGAAAGAATCCTTCATTTGAGGTCTGAGAAGGAGGTAACTGTCCCGTGGCGAAGCCTTCTCGCTGGTTTTGCGTGTCTGCCCAATTATTAACGGCAATCACGGCAATGCCGTGTGCCAATCGGGCAGAGTAGCTTCGTGAGCCGACTGGCGATGCCACTTCTCCCCAGCCAGAGGTCAGTCTGAGCGCATCAACGCGTGCACGCCACTAGGGGGACGAGCACGAACAAGGTGCATGATCAGTCAACGACAATGAGGTAAGTACGGGTAACAGAGATTAGGATGATCCTCAGCGAACGCGGCGAGACCTACTTCTTCCACGTGTGGTGGCCTCATCGCCGTCCACTCCACGCCCCCCTTCAATTCAGGAAGCTCGTGCAGCTGGACCAATTCCATCGTGTATAGTGCCTCCCCGAGATGTAGCGACCTCGTAAACGCAGCAGGGGCTCGGGTCCTTAACGCCTGCAAGTATTTCAGCGGCAAGTCAAACACCTAGGGACGTGTTCAGTGTACTTTTTGGGTATTAGTTATTTGAGATCAGTATAGGAAAGCAGAAAGCTTTGTAACAGGTAGCAAGGTATAGCGGCTTGTACTGCTTGTGGCCAATGGTATCTATTGCACACCACTTGAGTGGGTCTCCCCTTAGTCGCTTTATCTCGAGGAGGTACTATACAGTTGAACACCGATTCGCCAACGGAGCTTGGAGAAAAGAAAAATGGACGCGCCTATATTTAATCGGTAGCGCACTCAGGATTTAATCTTTCGGGGAGCCGAGTTGAGCGGATGAAAATAATTTTAATGCAATTTCAATAAAATTCATTAGGAGGTTATAAAAATTTACATAAAGAATACAATCCCGTTTTGTAATTAAAAGAGATGATTTCGGCACACTGGTTCGGTCTATTAAATAAATAAATGAAAGCTATTTTGCAATTTTGATCATTTTTATCAAATTGCAACGTTTCGGTTAATGATTATGACCATTCTCAAGGAAAGTTAGATAAAAAGAAAAAATACTGCGTATGCTTTTATACTAATTTTTTTTAAATTTAAACAAATATCACGTTCATTGCTGGGAACGTGCGACGCACGAGTCGGTTAACCGGTGACTGGGCGCAGGCACCGGGTAACCGACTCGTGCGTAGCACGTTCCCAGCAATGAACGTGATATTTGTTTAAATTTAAGAATTTTTAGTATAAAAGGATACGCAGTATTTTTTCTTTTTATTTAACTTTCCTTGAGAATGGTCATAATCATTGACCAAAATGTTGCAATTTGATAAAAATTCTCAAAATTGTAAAATGGCTTTCATTGAATTATTCAATAGATCGAACCAGTGCATCGAAATCATCTCTTTTAATTAGTACAATTTTTACGGTCGAAATTCAATTTATTTTAATCCAGTTTTCTTTTCTTTTTACAAATCCTTCAGACGTGGTTACATTAATCTCCTTTTTCCTTTTTCTTTGGGAGGTGCCAGGGCTTCTTGCCCCCCCCCCCCCTCTGGGTGTGCCACTGTACTCAATTATCTATTCCCATTTTGAGGATCTTATTATTTCTTGAAAGATGGTTGCAAATTTGGGCCAATAAAACCGAGATCCGTGTCCTGTCAACTGCAACCATTCGCGTGACTGATGATACGATCATCATGTTAGCAGTCGTGTAATGACTGCAGCAGGATTATTGCTCGCTAGTGACGTCGATTGAGCGGCAATTATGGCGGGTAATTGGAATCCTGGCTGGTGTCACTGCGCGTACATTAAGATTAATGATGCTGGCTGAATTACATAGAGCTACATTGTAATAGTCAGGTGTTCCGCGGACTGTAACTGGATGAAATAGTGCACTTTATAGTTGGGGTCAGGCGATTAGGCTAATGGGACGGGGGATTCGCGAAAATTGAATCTGGCTTTTAAGTGTTGCTGATCGGATTGCTTTTTGATTGGATTGAGAGAGGCTTGGGTAAAGTATGCGGGTTTCCTTGTGGGCTGATTTGAATAGACAGTGCGCGATTAATTTTATTAGCAACAATTATGCCAGTTAAGCTCCGCCGGACCCGTGCTAGAGTATCTTCTGGGACGCAATCGTGGTTGATTATTTAAGCAGGACCGAACGAGGCAATAGGTGAATTAGATCACTAAGCAGAATTATTTTCGCCAATCACTACTCTCGGCCCGCTTGAGGTCCGTCCCATTCGATTAGCCTAAGACCCACTATTAACCTGTTGAGAGTCTGGGCTAACCGTAACTGCCCCGCGTTACACACTCGTTCTGGTTCACCGTGATTGTAGTTCTGGATTCAGAGAGGACGCTATGGTATTCGATGGATGCATACCATGGACATTGTGCGGAAAGTAAATCGTATGGATTAGAAAATAGAGATGCGTGATCTTGCTGGCCTGGAATTCCTGGAGTTTCTAGCACAGCATAGACCTTTACATTCAGCTGACGTTGCTTTGGCTGGGCTAACTTATCCTAGAATAACACCCTAATATTTTCGTAGAGTGATCATGTATTTATGTATCATAAGTGTAATAAAGACCTATTATTGTTGTTATTATTATTATCTGCCTTTGATATCCAAAGTGTCGTTACTCCATGTCGTTCTCGCGTTGATAGATCCTTTAGAAGCTACTGAAATTCTCCAAAACGATAATTAAAGGACGCAATTGCACCGTTGCACGAGTACACTCCTCATAGTCTCCTGGATAGGTACTTGAATGCAACAAAATCCAAATACCCAGAGTCATCTGTCTCTGCTACCCAAAGTGTCGTTACTCTGCTCCATTATAGCGCTCAGGAATCCTTCAGAAGCCACTGAAATTCTTCGAAACGATAATTGGACGATTCAATTGCACCGCTGCACGGGTACACTCGCCTCGCGTGGTCTACCCGGATGCGTCGGTGCAATAAAATCGTAATGCACGCAATAAACGCGCACCGCGTTCCGTCTCAGCGCGATCGTAACCGCCTGAATTGAATATGTAGGGTAAAGTTCGGATAAACGTTCAGGCGATTGCCTCTGTTAACCCTCGGGCGGCGGACGGTTCGAGTGATCATACGGAAGTCGGTGCCTGGGTCACTTCCGACCCGTTATTAAACTATTTCGTTGTTTTTCTTAAATCAGTAGGGAAGCCAGCCTTCGAGTTCTGAAGCTTTCCCTGCTGTTATTATAATACACTTGGTGACTTTCCGCGTGGGTCCAAAAAGACCCAGCACCGTCGGAGCTCGATATTCTAGCTTTGAACTTTTAGCTTCAAAGCCGTGCCATTTTGTTCTTTTTCAACCGAACGAAAAAATCTTAAGTTTAGTTTCATTCAATATCCCATTCCCGAAATTTTGTTTAAAAAATCTGCTCATTAGAAATTACGCACACACTCACAATGCTCTAAATCACACAAGCTCTAGGAGGGATTAGAGTTCATTGGGCTATATAAGAAGACAGTTCTTGAAATGCCACTTTTGGGAAAGTGTATATACAAGTGTTATTTTTTTAAACTGTACAAAAGAAAAAATAAACTTAACATAACCTAACACAAGCTCTAGACCACCATCTTTTTTTAGGCAAAAATTAAATGAAAATTTCTTTTTTTGTGTAGCTTTAACATTCCTCTGTCATCGACAAAGAACTTTTTCTAAGAAACTGTTTCCGTCACTTCAAAATAAATTCTTAAACACGTGGTGCTTCTCGATCCGGTGGAGTGGAGCGAGTGACCTATCTCCTGAGACGGCTGTAGGGCCGTGCGTCTTCTCGCCACGAGCGTTGCGTGTCACACGCGTACGATTCACCGCGATATCGTTTTCCGATAGCGGCGATCGTGACGCGGAGAATCGACGCGTGGCCGGTTCGAGTTGCACGAGGCCTTTCGTTTTCGCCGGCTACGTAGCAGACGTGATGTCAGCCGGAAGACTGGACTGCGAGGTGGCACGTCAACGAGCGTCGCACGTGTCACGGTGACGTTCGCCAATCGTGTAGCGCGAGGTGCGTTTATTTACAGTACCTACTCAGCGAAGTCGTAGAAGGTACGAGAATCCCAATGTTTACTGTTTCGAGGTTTTCGAACACGTGGCATTTCTTTTGGGAGGTAAGGTTTCCACTTTACAGCCTTGAGGTTTCAGAACAAGAGGTTTGGGAGCCTCACCTTTAGTGGCGCATTTAGGGAAAAAAGCTCAGGTGGAAAACGTTCTAAGGGGTCCATTTTTGGAGGAAAATAAAGAGGTAGTTTACTAAAAAGGGGCTAAATGTAGTAGTACAGAAAAAATAAGGTAAGTGCGGGTAATAAGGCCCACCTAAAGATCTATAATTTTGTTAAAAAAAAACTTGTCCATATTCTTGAAAACTTTTGTTTTTATAGAAATCTGTGGACATTAAACTATAAACTGTAACATTTGTAACAATATATGAACACAACAAATAAGAAAATTAAAAGGTTTTTAAAAACCTTGTAAACGGATTTTGTTTCGTGTAGTGCAGGTAATAAGGACCACCTATTTAGTATGTACAATTCGGGCAAACAAAGACATATTCTTCCTCAGGTGTGAGCCCAACGCAATCCTCGTGTATCCAGGCGAGACACGTGACACATTGTTGCATATCACTCTTGAATGCAGTTGTGCATAATTTGCAAAACCAATTATCTGCAGAGTTGCCGTCCACGTGTTTTCTGGAGGTGGACGGCATGGCCTCTTCATCACACAATCTTGTGTTTTTTCTTCTGTTTGAAGTGACACGTGCTTTGGAGCTCTTCTCAATATCGTTCCTGTTTTGGAAGGGGTCTCTGGTTACTTCCTGATTCTTAAAGCCCACTTAATATTTTGGTGGGCCTTATTATCTGTTTTGTCACTTCCTCATTGCCGAGGTTATATGTTAAGCGTGCACTTTACAAAATCATCAATTTTCTGGGAATATGCTGCCGACATATATACTTATACATACCTATAGTTGTACAGTAATTGGATAATGAGTACTCCCAATACAAAGTCAAGAAACCGACGTAATTCTTATAATTGTAACAACGCTAGTTGCCGGCGAAACATTTCTTGAATTTACAGGAAACTCTTCTAATGACGTTTTCGTATCTAATAACAAAAGCAATAAATGACACTGCCAGTATTGTAGATTGACCTACCAAGGATAAATAACAGGTGGGCCTTATTACCCGCAGTTATCGAACATTGGTCGAGTAAAATCATATTTTTTTTTTAAGATGAGGCCCTGGTTAAATGCCTCTTGTTCTAAAACGTTACAGCTGTAAACTTTGGGACTCTCGCAGCTACCACGACCTCGCTACGCCCCTTTTACGCACCGTAGAACGTGAAATCGATGCAGCGTAACTCTTTGAATACAATAATTAATGCAGCGAGTGGAGCAACGTTTAGTTGAAAGTTTAGTCAAGCTCGAAACGTGCTTTAAATAATATTTCCACGTTTGCTGTTCTGCCGGTTCTTCTCTCTGCGTCTCGAATCGTCCGGCCTTGATCCAGAGGATGCGAAGAATATCGTTGGGAAAATGGGTCGCGGCACCGTTGCCTGAATATTGTAAACAAGTGCAAGGTTCGCTTAACAATGTCCAGACTTTCGAGATTGGCCGAGCATCGAAATTTTCCTCGTGTCTGCGTGCATCCACGCCCACAATGCGATTCTCACGATAATTGCCGACGATTCGGGTGGCCACACACAGTCAATCACAGACACTTGTGCCCTTCGCAGAAGCTTCCAGAAGAGCGGACCCGCGCCGATTCTTCCACTGTCACTATCAAATGTCGCAGTCTTGCATCGTTGCACCGTTTCAAGGTACCTCGGTTGGAAGGCGAGAATTCAATTCGATATCAGGGGGTGCTCGCGAGAGAAGGCGCGCTGCGCGAGGTCTAAGGTCCACAAGGCGATCGAGGAAATAATAGCTATTCTATCGCGTGGGTGTGCTCGGTAGCTGGTTTCCATATTCCTTCGATTCGAGAGGAGGAACTTCAAGCGGATCGGCTTACTATCAGGCTGAGGTCCATGTTGCCACGATCAGAATTATTTATCCCAGGGACGATAATTTCCATCACTCGTTGCTGCTGTTGACGAAATTCCTCGTTTCGCCAACGTTATCCTCGATTGCGTGCATCTCTGGCGATGATTCGTGGGGCAAGTTTCTCTCCTTTTTCTTTCATGCAGGGGTAAGTAGTAGCACAGCATTGTGGAATCTCACATTGTGCGCAAGCGCCAAAGAAGCTAAGTAAATAACTCCACAATAACACAACAAGGGGGGGATATGAAAAGCCAATATTCTTCCGTTCTCCCTGAAATATCAATTTAAATCGAATGGTTCTCTGCCTCTTCACAATTGGAAGATTATTATTTAAATACTATAGGACTGGCCAAACTATCCGACACAGCTTTCCACCAAAATTTCCAGTATCTCAAATTCGCTTCACATTCCCACTGAAAAATGTAATACTACAATATCCCCAATATTCCAGCAGACAATTACAATCACTTCTCCCATCTAAAGTGGCAAACGACCAAGGGGAGTCACTCGATCGCTGCGCCCTCGCGGAAACAGTAGTACGCACACGTCCCTAGTCAGACAAAAATCCCGAACCAACGCGGGTCGCGAACATTCGCGAGCGCACCTAGCCAGACAAGCTTCCTCTAATCTCGCGACACGAGGAGGACGTAATCAAGGAACTTGACGCATGTTCTTCAGCATGAATTAGATGACAGCGCTTGTCTTCAGCGGGCGCAAGATATCGCTCCCCTGCGAGCCTGTAGCCCCGATTTCAAAGTGCAATCAACAGAGGCGCACGTGATATCCTGATCGCGGATCGGACCTAGTTTCGGCCAGCTGCACGACCCTGTTTCCAGAGATGTTGGTTCGGCCCGAGATAGGCGAAGAAAATTCGTGGGCGGGAAAAACCGCCGCGATAGAGGATGATCGACAGGCGACGATACCGCGATCGTGTCGAACTTAACCCCGTTTAGGCGGCTCCCGGGGGGCGATCGTCGATTTTCCCTAGTGCGAAGTCTAACTACGTTAGCTGCCATCACTGTTGCCATTAATGGTTAGCGTTATTTTGGGGCGTTCTCGGCGAAATGCGCTCGAGGATAGGGTTTGCAGGGCCACCATTGAGGTCCGACCTTGGATAAATGTTGGCTGCTGGTGGGCCTTCGAGGTGGCATCGAGAGTTCTAAGGGATGTAAGATTGCGATCAGTGGCGGAATAACCAGCTTGCCCGATGGCAAGTAGGCCCCAAAATTTGATTTGTACTTTTTTGACACTTACGTATTTTTTGAAAATTTTATTTATTTCTTATAAATATTAAATGAGAGCCTCTAGTTGTAGATGGGTCCCCTTTGTCTCCTGGCAAACAATATTTGTGGACCCAGTTCACCACTGATTACGAGGATTTGTTAAATAGATTGTTTCTTTTGGGTTGCTTCAAGTAACACTTTGGGGTAGTGGCTAACAAGGGAATACTTTCAACTCGAAAATTCTGATTTTAATGAAACTTTGCGTGGATGTAAAGCATATTGGAGTATGCAAGGAGGATCCACTCTGAAGGGGAGAAATCAGCCCTTTGAGTTATCATTTCTTTTTCATTTTAATTTTATTTTTCTTTCGGTAGTGTGATAGTGCATAAAATACTGAAGAACTTTTATATATAAAGTTTTGCATCTTAACTGTAGTACAAGAAAACTATTATTTTTTTAGTTCCCTAATGCATTTTTGATGAAATCAAATAAAATCGTTTAACTTAAAATCTTTTTTTGCATATATTTTTTTCAATATAGTATTTTATGCTCTATCACACTACCGAAAGAAGAATAAAGTAAAAATTAAAAACACGTGGTAACTCTAAGGGCTGATTTCATTCCTTCAGAGTAGATCCTCCTTGCCTCCTCTAACATACTCCCTTATAAATAGCCTCTGTTGTCGCTTTGGAATTCGCGATCTTGTTCTCTATAGTTGCTAGCTGTTCAATGCAAACGCAGAGGATAAAACAAACGTTATACGGAAGAAGTGTGTGTATCTGATTAAACGATGTCCGAAGAATTTCGCAGCTCCATGGGGATAGATTAAGATAAGTCCAGCGATAAGGTGAGTATAATAAGTGTTGTCGCTACTTCTCCTCGGAGAAAACCAAGAAGGCTAGCTACATTAGATACGTTATTAGCTACGATCTATCCCCAAGCTCCCCCCTCCCACATTTTCCACATTTCCAAGAGCGAAAACTAGACGAACGACACCCAAACTACCGATCGACGACAGAGCCTTCCATCCATCGAACCCTTAGCGTACCGTTATCGCTCGCAGACTCCTCCAGCATTGTTTAGAAAAAGTCAATTAGCCGGAGAAAGTGTAGGCACTCTCCGTTATCATTCTATTAGCGTTCTTAATATAGCTACCGGCCCCTATAAATAAGTGATCGCTGTCGAACGTGGCAAAATGACGACGACACGGTTGACCTATGGCGATTTACAACGCCGGCAATTTCGGCCACAGCCGTGCAACTCCCCGAGAGATTAGCGTGTGTCCCGGTTGCGAAAGAGAGAACGTGACGGTACTACCGCGTCTAGAGAGAGTGTCTGGCCGAATGCCGGGGATTATTTCGAATTTTCCCGATGATTTTTCGCCTCGGTCCTGCCACTGACCGCGTAATTGCAAGGCCGCGAAAGGAACCGCGCACTTCGCACCCACGGCGGCGGGCAGTCTTATTTTTAGCGCCGGATTATCGCCGTCGGAGAATCAAATGTCAAATGTGTGACGATACAGAGGCTGTAACGGCAGAGATGAACGGCGAAATTTCACTATCGAGCGGTGGCGAAGTTATGTTGGCGAGACTCTTGTGCGCCGAGAAGAATTGAAGCACGATAGCGCGCGATCGGGGGTCAAGAATTCCGAATAATCTCGTTCTCTTGCACGGAAGAGTTAAGAGAGGAGCTTTCCCCTCTTCCACGGGGTACAAAGAGAAGCGGGGGGGGGGGGGGGAATGGGTGCCGGCTCTATCGCTGAGAATTAATGTTGCTCGGGGTTTACGCCCTTGGGATCCGTTTTTGGCGGGAAAACGTCACGGTTGGTTTCTGCGGCAGTCGAAGGTAATTCAGATTTAGGATCACGCAGAAAAGTATTTGGTAGTACTGTTCTGGGTTATTCTGGGTGGTTTGCTTCGAGAATCTTGTATTTTACATGTCTGAACATAGGGCTGCCATCTGTAAAATCACAAACCCCGGACAGAGAGCATTAAAACCCCGGACATTTCTACTTGAAACCCGGACACTTTTAACTATTTCTTATATGTATGTATTAGGTACGAAATCCCAAAACAACAATTTCTGTAAAATATAGACTGTGACCGTAATCAAGAAAGATAGATAAAATATAGTTGTACAAAGTAGGAATTTATTTATGACCTCAAACTAAACTCAACTTATAACTATAAGAACACATAAAATACGCAAATTTAATTTATAACTAAAATGAAATGCAAAAATTGAAACCAGTCAATTATGCTAAACATAGAAAAACATAAATTCTTTTTTTTCAAAAGTGAATTCGAAAATAATCTTACAAACTGCGATCGAGCAGCATCGAAAAACCCGGATCACTATAGAAAACCCCTCCGGACGTCCCCGGACGCCCTAAAAAAAATGACAAATCCGGGGAAACCCGGACGGATGGCAGCCCTATCTGAACAGTAGGGTGACCCTTATTTTCAACCTAGATAATAGCGCACTACGCGCGTATAGATAATACGTCACGCCGTACAGGTGGGTCTGGTAACCATTTTTGGATCCGGTAACCAAAGTAGAGCTGTCCGAGTACTCGGAACAAGCGAGCCGGGATATACTTACTCGGTTCGAATAACCGATCCGAGCCGAGCGCCCGAAAGAACCGAGCGGCTGGATTGAAGCGAATAATTAAATTGTGCAAAATATTATTTTAATATATCTTAGTTTTGTTGCGTTTTCGTACGATCTACAAATATTCCTCATTTTCATTGACAAGTTGTGAGATATATAGATCGCACATAATATTATAATTTTTCATTAATTAAGTCGGGGAAAAAAAATTCTATCAATTCTGCAAGAGATTTAGATACCTACTGAAATAAGTCCAACTATTTCAGGATTATATATTTATTTGTTTATTAACGATTAGCACCCTTTGTTAATAACAACACAACACAAACACAATTACGAAAGGAGACCGAAAAGAAACAGAAATGTAAAGAAAAGGAAGGTACAATAAAGAAAAGTATATGAGTACGTTTACAAATACAAAATTAGAAAGATAGTGATCTTAATAAATAAATAATAGTTATTTGATTTATATCATAATCAGAAAAAGTCGAGAAAATAATTGTTACTGCCTAACGGTTTTCAATATAGGATATAAAATTTTTGGACTCTCCTTAACAATCATTATATCTATTCCATTAGAAAAACGTACGATAAAATATCTGAAATATTTATCATCCTCGATCTGCACGAAAGATGTACATACATTGTATACTGTACGCCGGACCTGCTCGCGTGCTCGGATCGTTCGAGCCACCCCATTGTTTCCAGCCGCTCGCTTCTTTCGAGCGCACGGCTCGGCTCGGCAACCGAGTCCCGGCTCGACTCGAATTTCGAGCTACTCGAATATTAGAGTACAGTAATTCGTCGTTATTGTCCCGTTTTTACCATGCGTAGTACGCCCGGCGACTATTCCCACCATTTCTTGGAATCCTTCGGCCGAGAGTTAGAGAACGAAAGAGTCGACGGCAACTTCGTGTCAACTGTTTCGTTCCCTCTCGCTTGCTCTTCGGTTTTCTCACTAGCGGCATCGGCCGCACGGAATAGTATCCGCATCGCGTCGTACGTCCGCCGCCAGCCCCATTCGTCGTGTTTATTACGACGAATTACTGTACTCGAACAGCTCTAAACCATAGATAAAAGGGATGCTGCACTATGTGCGTCGGAAGGATGTCGGTCCACGCGCGTCCTTATCCCCTGATTCCTGAAAGCGACGGCTGTACAGTGTACGCGCGCAGTAGAAAGTAGTATGAGTCGGACCAACCCAGACAGCTTAATGTGCTGTAATATGCAGTGTCTTAACTGAAACTTTTCTTCCATACATGCAGTATGCAGAAGCACGAGAAAGATGACTATGCAAATTGCCTACCTGCAGGCATTCTTGAAGCACTACTCAAAATTGCATATCAATAAACAGTCCACGGTGCATAAATTGGGAATCTTAATATATAAAGCAAAAAGTGTTTGTGTGTTTGTCTGTCGCCTAAACACTTTCGAACGGTAAAGTCTGGGATCACAAAATGTGTCCGAGCTCATTATTCTTAGTTAATCCAGACGAATGCGACTATTTTCATAAAAAAAAATGCATAAAATTTTTTTTGTATAAAATCAGAATCTAAATTTCGGGCGAAGCCGAGTAGTAAAGCTAAGTAGTATTCAATATATTGACTCTCGATGGCTTATGTTAGTGCACTAATATTGTATGTTCACTTTTTGTGAAATGAGTTCTTATATGCAACAAATAGTTCTTGACTGTTTCTTTATGCTGTATAACAATCACATTTATATGTATGTGCAAAGTTAATAAAGGGTATAGCCGGTTAAGATGGTAAACGTGCCCCTGAACCGAATTCGACTTGCGATGAGTCGTTCAAAAACTTATAAAAAACGAACCATTTGTGGCAAGTTTCAACTTTGTATCTCGACTCGGGGGTGTCGATGAAATTTTCAGCATGCATACAACGTACTTAAATTACAAACAGGATTTTTAAATTAATATTACAGGCTCAAACAAAAGTTGGAAAAGAGACCTTCACTATTTTTTCACTATTCCGGCCAATTGCTATTTTTTTTAAACGCCGGAACATGTCGATTAATAAACCAATCCTTCTAATTTCACAAAAAAACTCAAGTCGTTTGGAATAATTTTAAAAACATTATTCTGCTTTAAAAGTGTCCCAATACTTTTGTCTGGCACTGTATTGTATTAGGTTGTTCAACAAATTCGTGCGGTTTCTTGTGAATGTAGAATTTATATTTGTTTAAAAAATATTTAGTGATATTTAACCTGTAATATTGCCAACGCTCGGGTAATTTTTAAAATCCACGTTGGAAGAATTCGACGGTTTTTGACTTAAAACCAATTTTGCAGCCAGTTTCGCAGTTGTACATCACTGTGAAAAGAAATTTCGCTGAAAGCGTGTTGAACAGGTGTCGAATGACGTATATAAATAAAAGATATTTATTGAACTTCTAATTTTTTAATAGTTTTTTTCTGCTTTAAGTTAACTTTGTATATTGTAGTTATTTTATGTTCGATTAATAAAACTTCTGGAGGATTGTATTCGTTTCGCACAGATATTTAAGGGTAAAATATAAAAGTTAGGAATATTGTTTAATTAGTACTATTTACGGAATTGGGAGCAGGATAAATATAGAAGAGAAAGCAGATTACGATTATTATATAATTATTTTCACCGAACGGTTTAATGTTTCAACTTCAGATCTACCTACCCTACAACATTTTCAGGAAATCTGCTTGTCACAACTTTTACTTTTTTGCAGCAGAATAAATGTTCCCGTTTAACTAGAACTTTCTTCAGCTTTCAAGAAAATAAAAGTTTCTTATTTATATACAAATTTATAGAATAAAACTTTCAGTTAACACATTGCATTTTATAACATTTTATAATAGTCAGGAAATTGCAGTTATTTCATAATTAATTGAAAATTTTAACAGTTGCATTCGACCCCTAGAGAACCATTTATCTAAGATAAAGTTTGAAATTTAAATTAGTAAAGCAACACGCATCAGAGATGCGTGTTTTTATTCACTCAAGACTGCATACTTTTCAATCCCCAGTTTCATTGTTATCAGCGCGAAGCGAAACCTTCCATAAAAATTCTGATACAGGAAAACAAAAGCTATCCGGAAGGTATAAACACATCGCTGGTTATTGTTATTATACATTATGGAATGAAAAGCGCACAAATTTATTGGACAGCCTCATATATCACGTATACGGAATCTACATATATGGCGTACATGTACACCACGCTACTTTATGTAATCCTTCAAGCGCCACTTATCTCAAACGCCAGGCATGTAACCATAATCATCCACCGAAACTACGTAGAATCTTTCCACGAGCCGGTACGATCCACGGAAACTGCTAATCACCCATATCGATCAGGAGAAACATCGACTTCGTCCAGCGCGTCCTTTACCTCGGCATACCACAATCGGTAGGAGACAATAGAAAATAATCCGTGCGCGCAGCGCCTCTCGAATACCTCATGCAAACCGCAGCCTCTGATAAATTCCACCTGGACGCGGCGACACGCGCGCGTTGCCGCACGAGTGCAACGCTCGGATCGGCGACACCCGGCCCCACGCGCCGCCGCGCAACGTCCATTGAAACTGTACACGTGTCGCGTGCCCGTGGCCTTGGTTGTCGACGGCCGCAACACGGGAAACATTTGTGGAATTTCCGCATGATCCGCGGATCACGTGCCGTGCGATTTACTATCGTCCTATACGTGGCGAGATCGATTATAGCGACGCCGCCGGAACGTGACGTTAACGGGCCGAGCGCCGTGCATCGGACCGACGATCTCGCACGTGGTCGCAATACACGTCCCACTGACGGACGCGCAGCGGTATCCGTGTACGATAAACGGTGTTCCAGCAGTTTTCGAGACCTCAATTCACCTCCTCGAACGTTCTATCTATCGTCCCCATCGTCCGCGCGACTCATTCTACTTGCGTCTAACCCGCGGAGTGCACCGTGCTGGGCAGGTTCCACGGTGTCACGCGCGCCCGACGCCCGTTCATCTGCGCCGGACCCCGCATACCGCGCCCTTTTCGCTATCTAATCTCGCGAACACGAGTGGTAAACACCTCGCGTACGCAACGGAGGAACGTGCCAAAGTGGGGTGAGAGGCCGGCAGCCGCGTGTGGTCAGTGCGTGAGATAGGCGGGCCCCTGTGTGCGCATTGTGGATACGCAAACGAGGATGTGCTCCTGGTATCTCCGAGATGCATCATTTTTTAGAGAAGCGCTAGGCTACGCGCGATACTGACGAGTGGCTGGTTATCGAGAGGGGGAGGTGTCTGTTTGTAGTGGCGTCTTGCTGGCCGTGTAACGTGTACCGAGCGGACGCCACCGGGTCTGTAGGGTGAACGGTAGACGATGATCCGTTTTGCATGATTGGCAGGGACGTTTCGAAACCCTCTGCGAGCGAGCGACGGAACGTTTCCGCTAGACTGTTTGGATCTAGGTGGCCGACGGGACAATAGAGGTCGTGGAACCCGCGGGCATAAGGAAACCGCCTGCCGGACCGTCCGCTGGGTGACGTGATCGTAGATGCTGGCCACCCTTGCTAGCCGAGACGATCGACAAACAATACCGCGATTATCGCCGGGCAGAGAGGGACAGAGACAGAGGGATCGACTGAAGACCTCCTCGTGGTGGAAAGATATCGGGAACTGGTATGATCGGCAGAAAGAAACTAGGGTACGAGGTCGAACGGGCGTCTCCAGCGCTCTGTATCTGCTCAAAAATACGCGCGGCATTGTATATCGGGCCGAGACAAAATAGCTGGCAGTCGGATGATTAATTGACGGCCCCGATAGTGGACCACCCATTCCTGCCTGGGAATCGCAACATCTCCCCGCGCGATCGTCGCCGAATGTTTACACACTGAGAAGCAGATGGATGATCTCTGCTGACGGCTCGTCGAATCGATAGCTGGGCGGATTCGCGGTGAAGATTCGGGAAGTTGGTGGACGGTAATTGGCCCAGGAAGAGGAACGGGAGAACGTATAGGAAATAGAAACGATGCTCTCGCGGGTTTTGGGCGGCCGCAGGTAGATATCCCGAAAGCGGTGGTACGTTGACAATGCTGTCCCTTTGTTCGCGGCAGGGACAGGGTCAGGCGTAGCGTTTTTTACGGCCCCGCGATATAAGTCGGCGCCAGGCTCGCCGTCCGGTCCCTCTGTAACGAAGAAACGAGGAAAGAGATGGAATGATCTCGCTTCATCGACCCCTTCTCTCGGTGTACTGTGGAGTACACGCGGGAGTCCGTGTACCACCAGCAGCTAGCACGACCTCTCTCCCTCCTCCTGTCTCGTCTTCTTCCACCGCCTACTCCTACGGTCATCTTTTCCCCTCTCTGACATGAGTCTTCTTATCGCTCCTCTCCTCTAATCCGTGAAATCTGGAACAAGAACCGCATGGCGAGGCGAGCCGGTACCAGTGGCACCGAGGAACTCGGTACCAACGGAGGTCTCTTCAGAAACATCTCTCTCTCCTCTGCACGCAACACTCTCGCCCTTGCATCGCTGCCTGTCGTCGGGGAACGAATAACATCAAAGGACACAACGGTGCCGTCCGCCGCCGAGCCGCCTGTTAAACAACTGGAACGAACAGCCTTAGTGCAGCTCGAATAGACGATCTTGCCAACGTCGGCGAGCATCCAGCGACAAGCGAACGGCGCTACACCACCGAGAGCCATCCAGCAACCCCTTTTCTCGTTTCTGAACAATCGTCGAACCTGGCCGCGCGACGCTCATCTCCGCCACACAGGCACAGAGAGAACACAAAGACTGCTTAGGGTACCGTTTAAGTTAGGCAAGCTCAGGCCAGAGCTACCGTGTGATATCAACGACCCTGGACCGATCCGGGATCAGTGAAGACGTCCAGAACACGTGGCGGCCCGTTGGAGAATGCCGCGTGCCGCGAAACGGCCGTGAACAGTTCGCAGAAACGAGAGAGCTCACCATTAATCGCGCCCAATTGTCACCCCCCGTGGACGACAGAAGGCGTGTAGTGTTGGGTCTGGATTTGCCACGAACGCAAAAAGAATGTCGGCGAGTGGCTGCGCCACGATCGCGTCTTCGGGATGCAGAGTACGGAGGATGATCCTCCTGGGCCTGGTCCTGCTCGCGTTGCTGGACACCGTGAGCGGGATACCCTACAAGAGGTCGTTGCAGAGGCTATGCTCCAAGAGCCTCAGCGATGCCTTGGCCCTGGCATGCAAGGAGTACGGGTACAACGAGCCGTTCCCAAACAGCGACGAGGAGGGTCCCCAATACACCCTGGGACCAGGATTAGTGGAGGAGTGCTGCTACCACCAGTGCAGCTACGCGCAACTGCAACAGTACTGCAAGCCGGACAAGGCTAGTCCCGCGGACGCCGTGTGAGTGGATGTTAGTTTTACCTTTTTATTCTTTGGTTTCACATTTTCTCTCTCTCTCTCTTTTCGTTCATACTCGCATAACCACAACCGCTGTCGCCTCTGGTTGCGCTAAGCTTCTTGCACGAATCCGTACACGCGCGTTTCACCTGTCCCCGTGCGTGCCTCATCCTTCATGCTAAGAACGATCGAGAGACGCACGGCTCACGACGAGCTTCCTGAGAATGCGCGCGATTTTTTTCCTCATGTCCAGCTACGGCTGGCTGCTCTCCTTCTCTCGAGGCGACGTAATTGCGCTCGTCAGTGCACGTTTTTTCCTCGACACCGGTCAGGAACTGTGGCTTCGTGGCGCAGGGGAGGTGAAAGTGGACGGCCAACGTTACTCGGGTTCACCGATTATGGCCACTCACCTCTGACACTGTTAACTTATCCAATAATCACGATCGAGCCTTAGCGGTCAATTGCGCGGGAGCCTGCGTTCGCGCCTTGTCCATGTCTTGCTCTTCCTTCCCTCATCGACGGTGGGTTCAGTTTCACGTGGTGATTAGAGGATCGATTCCGCGAGCTGGAGTCACAGAAACGCTGATTTAAGCATCGGATGGAACCGTTCCTCGCGTCGCTCTCGTTAGGCGAAGCTACTTTGCAATCGCGTTAGCGGCCATCGCGATCCCGGAGTTTTCCAATGATCTTCGCCACTTCACGCATCGATCGGTCTGGTTGGTTCAGACTGCTCCCGAACACGTTGTCACGACGCGGAGTTTATTGAATTAACCAGCGTTTGCGTAAATGGTTAGGGATTAAGTGGAATAGGTTACGGAACGGTCACGAAAATTTGGGTTATCGATCATCCGCGAAGGAGTTCCCTGTTCTTTCAAGGAACATCCTGCCCGTATTCCATTCTTCTTCTCATTCGGATGATTGTAGGATCTTCCGCGATGGTCATGGCGACTAGAGTAAATTGCTATTCCTCGTTGATGTGGAAAGATTGTCAGGTAGAAATAGGAAGATTGTGGTCAGCCCGAGGACAGCTTGACTGTCTCGACTTTCGATTCTTCGTTGATCCCAAGCTGAAGCTTGAGATCTAGCTCAAAGTATCGAGATGCGCGGTCAAGATTAAGCGCCAAGTATAAATCGAAAGGTAGTGGCCAGCCTCGGTCCACCTGGATTCCACTGCCGCATCGGTGAAGGGTCCCAAACTGGAATGACTCCAAGCTCTCGACCCCCGCCCGCTTGATAATCTTTCCCATTGTTTCTGTACAGCCAACAAAACTTGCAAGCAGAGAGACGAAACCCCACCCTCTATTACTCGCACCACTCGTCTAGCTCGTGGCCACCTGTTGCCACTGATCAACCCCAATGGCCCTCCATTGTGACTCTCCAGCATGCCTTTTCATTAAAGTCGCGCACATACGTTTACGTGACATTTCACGTGATCATACGTCGAACCTCGGGACGACCAGTTGATCCCCACAATCAACAACTTGTTATTCTTTCGCTCTCCTTGATAGAAGGGAATCGTGGACGCGCGAGTTGGACTTTTACCTCGTCGATAATAGGTGGTTTACACCAGAGTGCGGCGTGTTATTAGCCGGGACGGGGCGAGTTAATTGCGGTGCACGGGCCCCCGCTGGCACAGAAAGCCGGAACAACGCGCCCCTCGGCCGGAGGCAGAGCGAGAAAGAAACATGCTCGCGCTCGCGGTTTATCAGCCGCCCGACGATAATCTCTATCAGCTTTTTTCAAAGTTCACGGTTGAACGTCGTAGCCTCAGGTGGAAGGTTAGTCACAACTACTACGACGAGACTTGCATCGATCTAGTCGCGGCTCCTTCGAGATTTCTTTCCTCCTGGGCTTTCCATCTTGGCGACCTGTTCACGCGCCGATTCCGCGGCTGTATCGGTTTCGCTTGTTTACTAGAGATACGCGAACTCACACCGATCACGATTCGTCAAATATTTAAACCTGCCTGGCAAAAATCAACCCCACTTGTTCGCCTCTCGTGCCGTGATATAGTAGCCGGGAAAGGTACAGCACTGTTCGAGCCATCGGGTCCGTTATCTTCTCACATTTCTGCCGACTCTTTTGCGTCGACGTTTGAAATGTGTTTATTTTAATGCTCCACCGAGCTGACGATATCGCTATACTGCTATATCTCGCTATAATCCTCTTTGTCCACTCTGGTGACCCCGTGGACGGTAAACGACAGGGAGCCGCCCCGTCGTTTTCGGAGGTCGTTGACATCAGGAACGCGAGCACTTTCTTCGGGATTCACTGTGACGCGTCTCGATTCAAATGACACATGAGACTCTTGGGGCGGGGGGGGGGGGGGGCGCTCGGGAGTCAGGGATAGGAGATTAACTGCATGATACAGGTCGTGAAGGAAGAGATATGCGGGATAGATTAGAGGATTAAATATTTTTCAATGGGAACAAGTTTTAGTGGTTTCAGAGTGAGCTGTCTAGTACAGGGGACGATGTGGGACTAGATCCTATTTATACACTCGTATAGATGGCTTTTTCGTTTCATTTCATCTAGGTGTGGTAGTAGAATGACACACTTTTCACAGACTCGTGGCTACAATATGATGATTAAATTCGTCTTTATGGGAAGTATCCCTTCCATCCTTTGTGAGGTGCATGTTCAATGCCTTACGGTAACAAGTGCATTTTAGATACATTTGAAGGGCTCAGGCAGAAGGTCTTACGCCACTTAATTTCGCTAATTATGTAACGTAACCTGCAGGCAGAGATAGTCTGCCTTTCGCGTTTATCTCCATTTGACACCGAGTTAACGATGTTTCCTTTAGAATGTTCGCAGTAGTTTCACGTGTTTCTTATCTAGAGACGCGGTAGCGTCTCGACGCCAAGTACATGATATCCATTACGTTATGTGCATTAATCTCTCGCTCATAGCCACCGCCGTTGATCTTTCCCCTATCAGTGCCAATGATTACAATTTCCCCCCGATTTTTCCAAGCATGTCTCTGCGATGTGGTAGTAGATCAGCTTCCAATCTACTATTCCCAGAATCTCTCATTAGTTGATGAAGTCTAAAAGACCCACTACGAAGCTTAGCTATCGAGCTAAAGGACTTACTGTGTCGACCACACTATTCACCTCGAAATGAAGTGGCCACCTTACACAAGCCTAAACTTCTCCAACCCATTGACTAGACACATCCTGAATATAGAGCCCCTTCTTCTTCACCCACAAATATCTCGACACGCTGCTCAGATCACCCACCGTAGTCGGTACGACTTCCGCGAAGTCGCGGAGTTCAACCAATTCACGCAGCTTTCCATCATCCATCAGCCCACTCTCGGTGTGCGCGCTCATCACAGCTTCCTGTTCCGCTTTCTTTTTCAGAAATAAGCCGGTCTGGATAGTAGATATACCGTCTAACCCCGCGAGGGCAGGAACGTCGTCGGAGGAGGAAGAGAGTTCGAGGATGTATATCGACTACGTCACCGGCACGATTAAATGTAGGATCCACGGGTCGAAGGGAGCACGTAAGAAGAGACGTAGTTTGGACAGCGACGACGCCGTCGGATGCGATGGGAGAAGCTCGGCGAAGAGGCACCGCGGCGACCATTGCGGGTGCAGGCATCGACGGCAGAGGCGTTGTCGTTTCCGCAAGGTGCTTATCCCCAGACCACTTCGCCCCTCGTCTATCGCTGTTCGCGCAAACGAACCTCGCGGGCACCCGGCGCCTAACCTCTAAGCATGCTCCGACCACTTGCTCCTGCCTTGTTCGCAACACTTGGCGGGTATTTCGAATTTTGAACCGCCAGGTGCCGCTTTCGCCTTCTTCCCTTCGAATTTGTTGGAAAAACTGCACGTTTAGACGTTCCCCTAAGGAGAACCCCTAGAGAATACTGGGGGAAGAAAGTGACTTGGAGTTTCAACATCTCGGGATGCAAGTGTTTTGAGGTTATGAGGCTTATAGACTTGTTTCGATGGTTCGAATAGTGCTCAGGGTGATTTAGTTCTACGAAGGATCTGCGTTTTAAAAAGGTTTTCTTGGCTTAGAGATTTCGAGGAAGTGATTTGTTGGGAACATTTGAGTATCTGGAGAGGGAAAGTGATTTCTGTATCTTGATTTGTAAAGACATCTAGTAAATATACTTTACAATCGAAATAAAGACTAATAACCCTTAGGGATTCCTCTTAGGAAGTCCTCAGATTTGTTTCTGATGAAGAAATCTCTGTACCATCTCTGTCCATCTTGAACGCTAGCCACTGTCCACCCGATTCTTCCCCTTCTCCTTCAAGAAACTCGCGAACACTCGAGCTTTCGTCTAAAGTATCTTATTTTTCCTTCATTACAGGTATTAGAAAAAGCAGTAGCTGATAGTTCATCTAAGAAAGAATCTTCAAACGAGCCGGTGTTAGGGAGCAACGTTTCACCGTTCTCCTAAGACACGAACTTCCGCTCACAGAAGAGACGACAGAGAGCAAGAACGCGGGAAGGAATGTTCTTCCTGCTCGCAGACTGATGTCGATCAGCAGCCGGCGTTGAAGAGGAATCTCGAGGGTGAAGAGGAGACAGACAGAAGAGGATCTACAGAAAGCGAGGGGGAGAGAGAGAGAGAGAGAGAGAGAGAGAGAGTGTGTGAGAGAGAGAGAAAGAGAGGAGACGGATGCATGCAGTCAATAAGACGTCTAGTCCCATAAAAAAGTGATAATTGGTCGTATTTACGGTTAGAAGAGACGAACAGCTTCGTCGTTCGATCGTCCTCCCCCGTTTTTTGAATCCAACGAGTCGGAGAACTCGAGAACCAATAGCCATATAGAGGAAATTCACTAGAAACAATTATGTTACACGATGCAATCGATCATTGGCTCGATTGCTGGCCGCCAGGTGGCCACAGAGTTGGCGCGATCTCGGTTCTCGAGTTTGGGAACGACCCGCTTCGTCGCTAAAAGAGAAACGAAGGCTAATGAGAAACAAAAAAAAAAAGAAAAAGAAAAGGGAAAAACGGTGGAAGAAGAAGAAGAAACCAAGTGATAGACGACCGAGTCGTTAAACGTTTCATATCCTTATTTTATCCTATTAGACGAGTCACACGAGCGTGTTGCGTCGAGCTTCGCGACATGGATCCGATCCGAGAATGAAATTCGAGCGATCCGAGCCTGTTATTAAGTCGCGCGATCTCCTAGAGAAAGACTTAAACCAGTGTTGTATATGTACATGTATATCGATATATATGTATTCTTTTTATTTTTTGTTCGTTTTTGTACGTTTACTGTAGGGAAAAGCTCGGGGGTGGCCGCCCCAAGGGGCCGAGGGTTCTGCAGGGCTAAACTTCCTCCTCGTTATTATACTTTCTTTCCTTTTGTTCCCCCACCCCCTGTTTTTTTTCGTCTTTCAACCCGGTTGCCGGTGCCTTTTAGCCCCCTTGTCGAACAATGATCTCACTAGTATTAAAAATCGGAATATTTTATTTTTTAACATTAGCGCTAAAACGAACTAGTCACTAAGGATGTCGGCCAGAAGCATCGTGCAACCGTCGTTTGTTAGATCGAGGGATAGCGGGAAGCTGTCCAAGAGATGACGAAGGAGGAGGGAAGCGCGATACTCGTTGATAAACGGAATCGACTTCCCTCGGAGATATCGGCGTTAAAAACGTAAAACCATCGTACTCATCATCGTGTATCTGATACACACGCGCATATATATATGTATGTATGTATATAGTTTATTTTTCGCCAGCGCTTTCGTACATTCGCAGCCTGTATTCCACGTCTGTTAAGGATATAAATGAGTATTTATACCGATTGAACTGTTACTCGCTCTTGTCTTGTTTTTCCTTCCTGTCCAATTTGCGGGGGAGGGAGGGACAACGTGAACAGCCGATTTGCACGAGACACGTGGCGATTCGTTGCGCAACCGAAGCGGGGCAGATAGCGATGGGATCAAAGTTTTCGACCATTTTCGACGCAAGATTTATCGGGATCTACATCGACTCTCGAAAGTTTTCGTCGCACGTGTCGAGCGGAAAGAAATGTGCCAAATTGGCCGCCTTAACGTGGCTTCCGTGAAATTTGTCCCCGCACGTTGCCATCCTCTTGCTAATACCCCTTTCTTCATTTAGAACTCCACCGTTTCGAAAGATTCCGAATTATTAGCTTCGGTAGCTCGATTCTTGAATATTGGGACAGAGGTGCTCGATGTGGAAGCTTAGAAGTAATTTGAGCAACAGGAACGATCGCCTCGTGGCTTTTTGTTGGGTTGCGGTCGATTTCTGAACGGTGCATCTTCTGGCGAATTGAATTACTGCCAGGTCACGTTGGTGGCAACGTGTGGAACGATACTCGTGCACGAGGAGCGAGAACGATGATAGGGGAATTCAGTCTTTATTAAAGGATTTCGTGACGAGTAGTCTGAGGCTGTCAAGTTGGTCCACGCGGGGCGTTGTTTCTGCGATCGAGCATCAAAGACACTTGACCTCCTTAAGGTTTTAATATACAGGTTGAAATAAAAGGGTTTACGTCGTACAGAGCTCACTAAGCCGAGTAAAAAATGCTTGATGGGTAATAGGTCGATGAATTAAGGTCATGCAAGTTAGAAGACACTTTCTCTCCCGCAGAGGCCATCGAGTTGCTTCGTCCTTTGGCACTAAAAACAGTATTACAATGTCGCAAAATACGCAGACGTAATTGGCAATTGTATTTAATTAATACCCCATTGATGATTGCGGGATCATTTTACGATGTTACAAGGACACATGACTTTGTCGTCGCAGCGATGGCAGAAGAGGTCTGTCTTGCGCAGACCAGGAGCTTCTGGAAGACTCTGGAATTCCGTGGCACTGGTATGAATCAAATTCAACGAGCATACATACAATACCTTTGTTAAACATCCAAGTTTAAATTGTTAAGAATTCATTCGTCAACACACTCCATGTAACAAATAAAAGAAACCATTCCTCCACCCATGCTTAAAAGAATTTTATAATCAGTTTAGTGACCAGCGTGTGGCCTATAAAACCTGACCCCATTTTAAATATCGTGCATAAAAAGGGGAGGGTGGCTAGACTCCAATTACAAATCTAATTCAATAACGTTTCTTCCTAATCAAACTGTTAAAAATGAATCAAAGAATCTATACCTGCGTCCACATACGGTGCAACTGTCAATTTTGCAAAATTCAACACTCGTCTGCGCCATCATGATAATAATCCCAGAATTAAGGTGAAAAATTTTGCGCCAGCAGTTGTGTTGCCTCCAGAAATAAAGTTCCCAGAATCCTGCACGTGTACGCCCTCGTTTATGACCAGCGTTTCGAGTATTCGTGACACTCTTTAGCGCAAAAATAAATTTTACGGGTGTTCGTGGACTCCCGTGAATTTTCAGAGGGCCGCTATTAATAGGGAGAAGAAGAACGAAGGTTTTCCGCTGGGCTGGTGTAAAGGTTTGATTGGATCCTTAGCGGCACGTTTCGATCCCATCACTATCTGCAACTAGCCCATTACACTGACAGCCATTAACCGCTGCACACGGTTCGCTTGTAAATTGGATGATAGTAGCAAACCCACTACGGGGCATCGTGTCTCGCGATTCTTCGTGCAACTGCACTTTCAGCTTAAGATAATGCCGTCGGATTAATGGACAACTCAAGGCTCCAATGGGGTGTACGGACTCCTCCGTGCCGGAAGCGGGAAGCTCGCCTGGTTCCGATCGCTCTCCCATGTGTCCACTGAGGATCACTGTCCATGAACTATTTTCGCGGTTCTTCAGAATCGCGAGAGATTATTTACTTGGGTGATTCCAGCAATTCCGTGAAGATAAATAAAAGTTTGGATAGGCGAGACCGGATTGATGTCTGAAATATTCTAATGATAAGTTTCTGCTTTTCCCCTTCAAGGATCCTCTGGACACACTCAACAAACTAAATACAATGGACATACAAAGAAGTTCGTGTATATTTTAAGTACAACTTGGTTTTGAACAGGATCCATTACATATCTATTCGGGACGCCGGCAGTGGCGCCTTTAATACACTATGCAGGGTACCATGCTTGGTTTTTCATAGCACAGTTTCACGTTCTGGCAACATATCGCAGCGATTTTGAAAAGGAGATTTCTTTTAGATTCTTTCGAGTTTCGAGGCATCCGGTCGCCGAACTCCTGGTACAGCTCCTCCAGTTCATCTGGGCTCAAGTGGTAGCCGAGGAGGTCGCGTGAATCCTGAAGTAGAATCCATCATCACCTAACCCGTAGTCAAGAACACTTAATTCCGTAATAAAATATCCGTTCACTAAACAGTAGTCTGCTTGCAGCCTACGGAGCTTCGAGGCAAATCGATTGCGAGAAACTTCTGCAATAGAATTATTCTGCTACAGGGCTCTCAGTGGATTAAACCAATCACGGAAGCGGTTCTCCGTGACGATCGCTATGTGCGGCCGACGCGAGAGGCGCCGCGGTAAGAAAGCCATGCACGTGTGCGTTTATGAGATTGACAAGGGAAGATCCCGGACCCAAAAATTCAAAAAATTATGAAACTTTGTGAATATGTAGGGTATTTCCTCCTGATTGCAAGGCAATTTTTGTTTGCAGCCCAAATTTACTCGAAGGGTGTGTAATCAACTCCTGAAAATCGGCTATTTTCCGATTTTCTGTTATAACTCGCGAAATGTAAGAGATAGAAAAAATGTTTCAAGACAAAAGTTACTTCTTTTAATTAGATCTATCATTTGGTGAAAAAAAAAATTATTTTACAGTTCACAAGTTATAACACAAAATCGAAAAATAACCGAATATTCAGCGGTCAATTACATCCCCTTAGAGTGAATTTGAGCAGCAAACAAAAATTGCGTTGAAATCAGGAGGAAATTCCCTACATATTCACAAAGTTTTAGAATTTTTTGAATTTCCGGGTTCGGGATGTTCCCTTGTGAGTCGTAGAGATTTTAGTGCTATATTACGTGTATCAAGATTTTTCGGATATGAATATAGTACGAATGCTGGAACTGAAGCTGAATTAGTAGATGTAAAAAATCCACCCAAATACATTAATATACTTATTAGTCAGAGATGCTGAAAAATATTTCCTAGAAGCTGTCGCATTTGAAAGATTCTAGATTCTAGAATTTAGACAATATAAGTAAATGTTTGTTTAATTACATAACAGTGCGTATGAGGCAATATGTAAACTCTGAAAATCGTTCACTGACAAAATTGAACACTAAAAAAACTGAACCAAATTTGTAAATAGTTAAGAAATCCTTATGTATGTATGTATATATATGTAAATGGATTTCCTACATCGACGCACTATACCGGCCGGCAGAGCAACAAGGATGAAATAGTCGCACATTCCCCAGGAGCGTCGGAACACCTGTCTATTACCCTAGTAATATTTCTGGTTGGCCCACAGTATCCCCAAGTTGGGTACCTACTAAGGTACACCGTCGAAATAATTGGCTCTAAGCGTTACTTACAGCAGATCTTGCTACTGGTTTGGACTCTGCACGGAAGAATCCTGGAGAGTAACCTCCAGGTTCACCAGGGAAGACCGGGAAATCAGATGAAAATTGATTCTCGTTGAATTGGCTCCCCCTATCATCATTGAATTCCACTCCCGGAAGCTGCAAATCTACATCGTGATAGTTAGACTGCGTTTCACTGTTGTACTCTCCAAAAGGTTCATTCTCGAAGCCCCATTGCCGTTTCTGTGGCGTAACGTGTTCCTTCTGGTCCGCTGACGCATCTAAAAGGCATGTCACCTCTATTCACCAAGCTCCATCTAGATATTCCTTGCGTATCACAGGAAAACTACCTCTTTCTGTCTTGCAACTAATTGTTAAGAACCCTCTATTCCCCATAGACCCCCATCGTATATCTATGTAATCTTCTCACGTATGTTCTCGTGGCTATCGCGCTACAGGGGTGCAAACGGTGAGCTCCACGACGAGCGAGGCACGACAAAATGGCGCTCGAGGCGGGCTCGTGGAACCCGCAGTAGAGAAGCCTTCACTCACCCATCTTCAACTCCTCGTCCAGCTTCACCTGGTCCAGGGCTATCGGGGCGCGTTTGATCCTGGGCCCCTTGCAGCTGTTCATTAGAACATCCCTGGCGATGCTCTTGCATGTCAAGGCTATCCGCGACTCGTCTTCCACAAACGCGGCGTCCACAAACACGGCGAGCGTGGCCGCGTATAGCGCGACGCGGATCGCTTGTTGCACTCGGTGCATGATGCGCTGCTTGACTAAATTGGTCGGCTGCTGTTTACACCAACGCCACGAGATTCTCGTACCGCTGGTCCTTGTGATACTCACGATGTGGCCGGGTCCTTCGCACTTTTAATCCCGCTGTTATCCGCCCGAACGTGTCGCGAGCTCGTTTGCACAATCGGCATTGTTTACGCATACGCGGAGTTCCGTGCGTGTTTCGTATCGCACCTTATCGTCATCGCGAGAATTCCAGAAAGAACGTGGGTTCCATCTGGGTTACGTCTGAGTTCGGTCTGGGTTAGTGATGACGTTACACTGGCAGCAGGTGTCCTCATCTTGTATGCCTCAAACTCCAAAAAGGGTGTCCCGCATGAAGAACGGGGTAAAATGGCGATGGGTAACGTGCCATTTTTAAATTTACGCCCTCTAATCAAAGGGCCCTGTTAGCTGCCTTGGTGGAAGCACTAATCTCTATCCCAACCCCCCGTTTGTCCCTACTAGTACTACTAGGCCTCAGTTATGTGTGTTTCGAAAAAGAATCTTGTGTGTTCCTGAGGATCTGCGGTTAGATCTGACTTAATGCTGACGTTCTACTCGGCATGGGGACCTCCTCTGGGTAACAAACCCTTTTTAAGGTTGTGGGCTCCTATGAATAGGCCCTATTAGCTGCCTTTAGGCAAGCACTAACCTCTATCCCCTACTGCCCACCTTCTACTACTAGCACTACCAAGTAGTACTTCCAAAACGATGCCAATGGGTTCCATTGGAACAAAGTTTGAGCTACGTCTGAGCTATGTTGAACCTGGGTTAGCTTCGATTGGGTTTCTGCAAGGCCCGAGCTGAGCCTGACCTACTTGAGGCATGATGTATTTCTGGTTCAGCGCTGCGTTAGGACGGGTCATGTCTGAGCTAGACTGGGTTAACTGCGGGATAGGTTTCAGCAAAGTGTAAGCTCGGTTTGACCTACTTCGGACTTGGAATAAGCTTGATCGGTACCGAAGTGTTGGTTCTGTCATGGGGCACTTCGTGCTTTGCCTGGGCTGGGTGTATCTTCATTCCATATTAAAGAACACGGAATGAAAGCGATTACTTTTTGTATCCGAATTGTGCGGGAATCTAGGTTGCACTGAATCGTTAACACCGTCAATGAATTATCGGGGAAATTAATCGAGCGGATTGAACGACTACACAGTGTCGGTTGTAAAGCGTAATTATAATTGCGGGCGAAGAGTCGAAACTCGAACGGCCCATTGAGATTCCATCTGGTATTCAACGGTCCATTAAACCGAGAGGATGGTGGGGCCCGACGAAAGAGTGCCGCCGACAGCGCGGCAGGCGCGAAATTCTTTGGGTCAATAACGATGATTCCAATGATTATCTTAACTCCGAGAAGCTCTGTGCGTTGTCTGGAGCAAAAAGAAAGGTAGGCGAATGGAAAGAGAGGCTGGATGTGTCGGGCGGGTGTGTGACTGACCCCCTTTGTGTGCAGACGATACGATGCCCGGTGCAATAGAAGTTAATCGAAAAAAGTAGGCAAGACAGAGACGGGGAACAATTGAGGATCGGCCCCGTCGTCGCGCCGAGACGCTTGCAATTAGCCCGCGCGCACGAGGGCACAATGATCTAGCCGCTAATTCAGTCTGACGCAATGGAAACGGTTCATCGTGCTGGAATCTAAAAAAAGAGCACGGGGTGCAAGACTGACCTCTCCCCCTTTCCTTCCTTTTTTTTTCATCTCGAGCTAACAGACGTTGACAGCTTGTCAGTCCGCTGATCGAACATCTACAATTCAAGGTACGCTTCATGCAACGGGGAGCAGAATCACTTTAGCGGATGTGACATTGAGAGTTGCTCTTATGCAACGACTTATGTTATTCGATGCGCAGATTCTAAGTAAATATATCGATAATGAGCAGAGGTATTTAAGGTCAATCCAGATATAGAGTCAAAGCGTTCGGGGAATTGGAAAGGACAATCTCTGCGCTTGTAGAATGTAAAAGGAATGTGTAAGACGTGTATCGCGTTTGAAAAAAGAAATATTGTAGCCTATTACTTGGATTAGAAAAGTGCACAGCGGGGATCATCGATATCTGATCGCTCGTTACAATAGATCAGAGTTTATCGCCACCGCTGTGGAAAAAATCGAACGTTCCGCGTGATAATAATAAAAAAGACGTCCGCGTGCCTGCAAAGCGCAACGTAATCACTGGGAAATATTCTAAATAACTGATAATGCAATTGCAGAGACACGTGCGGTTTCGTTGAATAATTCTATTGGTTTTTTCAAACCGTTAAAATTATTATTATCGATATGTTGATGAATTTAATTTATAGCTCTTGATGTTTGGTAATGAATTGTTTGATTCTTGAATCTCGGTTAGGCGCTGTTCAGTTCAGCGTGGTTTCTGGGTCAGTAGTGCTCCAGTTAAAGTATTGTGTTAATCAAGGTCATTTGTCTGTGAAGCAATAAATTAATGGCATCGTTCAAAAGTATCTCGTGTGGGATCAATAATTCGCAATAATTCTTTGAAATTTGTAAGGTATATGCAATAAGTTATGAATTATTTTGCGTACGTGCCTCGCAAACCAGGCGAATTTGCAAAGTGGCAGATAAGCAACGACGCAATTTAATACGTGATGTACAGTGCTTGAATAACAATGCTCGGCTGATTACGCTTTCAAGTGTTGCGTAATTAAGAACTTGCTATTTACGATCACTGTTTTATTTTCTCAAATATTTACTGTTAGTCAATGGCTGGAAGTTCAATTATTCGTAGTGCAAACTTAGAATATTGTAGACTGAAAAAAAAACAAGAAAACAGAGACAGGCATACGGGGAATTATAACAATTATTTAGGAAATAACAGATGTATGTTTGGAAGATATCTTTCCCTCTATAAAGCGTACACCTATCGGTGCAATCGATTTCTAAATTTTATCACGTTGTTACGCAATAATTTTACGCGATGCTTGATCATTCATCTTTTTAAAATCGAAGTATCAGAGGATAAAGACAAATAAGAAGATTTCTGTGAGCACATTTAAAAAATAACAACATATGACTGGGTTTTTATTAAATAAAGAATATGAAATTTCAAAAAACCCGGTTCTGCCCGATGCGGATGACTCGTGAATATCGATAAAATGGTACGTAAAGTGTTCACACGAAAGCTTGCTCGTTCACCAGTTTAATATTGAAGTAAGGAAGAATAGTAATAAATAATGAGATAGTATCTATCATCTCTGTAATTTAGCGAAGTTCAAACGATATTTTATAAAACAAATAATGCGAGATTCTCAAAGATGTCTGACCTTACGTGGAAGGCGTGGACAGCAGCGCCACCTGCTCTACATCAGTAGATCCCTGATGTAGGGCTTTGACACGTATGTTGTTTCCCTTTCTTCCGGATTTTGGTAAATGTCAGTTGATCATTTGAAAGATCTTTCGTTTTCACGCGGTCTTCTTTATAACAGATGCATCTGACGCGATCTCATTTACGAAATCATCAATCTTAAACGTAGCAAACGAAACGTACATTCAAGGACGACATAACCTCACATCTGGATTACTTTTTAATCAAGACTTTTTAAATAACTGCATGTTAATCGATTTTAATTTTCAGGTCCTAAGAGGAGATTTTCTTGGCAAAGGGTAAACTAACGATAATAAAAATGAGCACCGTCGTTGAGCAACCTTGCTATACGTTAATAAACATTCCGTCTGATTCGGAGCCACTGAATGAGCTCCAACTAAAGCAGGACCTAGAGAAGGGCGATGTTCACACAAAAATCGAGGCCCTTAAAAAAACCATTCACACGATCCTGAGCGGGGAACGCCTGCCGGGACTTCTGATGACGATTATCAGATTTGTCCTGCCCCTGCAGGATCACACGATTAAGAAACTCCTTCTGATATTCTGGGAAATTGTACCAAAAACTTCTCCAGATGGCAAGTTGCTGCAGGAGATGATTTTAGTATGCGACGCTTACAGAAAGGACCTGCAGCATCCAAATGAGTTCGTCAGAGGCTCGACTTTGAGGTATTAATGGAAAGAAAGGATCTTGTTGTACTGAGAAATTTTTTAATAAATTTGAGAATGTTCCTCTGTGTTTCAGATTCTTGTGCAAGTTGAAGGAGCCAGAACTTTTGGAGCCACTGATGCCTGCAATAATTGCTTGTCTAGAGCACAGGCACTCGTATGTCAGACGTAACGCAGTTCTGGCCATTTTTACAATTTACAGAAACTTTGAGTTTCTCATACCAGATGCCCCAGAATTAATAGCAAAGTACTTGGAGGGAGAGCAGGATATGTCCTGCAGGAGAAACGCTTTTCTGATGCTACTGCACGCCGACCAGAGCAGAGCGCTAGCTTATCTAGCTGCTTGTTTAGACCAAGTGCCAAGCTTTGGTGACATATTGCAGTTGGTCATCGTCGAATTAATTTACAAGGTGCATATTATTTGCAGAATTCCCTCTTCTCAATTGGTCCTAGATTCTACCTGATGTGTGGGTTCACAGGTTTGCCTTGCCAATCCATCAGAGAGGGCGCGTTTCATCAGGTGCATTTATAGTTTGTTGAATTCACCTAGTGCTGCTGTGCGGTACGAAGCAGCTGGCACTTTGGTCACACTATCCAGTGCCCCCACTGCAATCAAAGCTGCAGCCTCTTGCTACATCGAACTGGTCGTCAAAGAGAGCGATAATAACGTCAAACTAATTGTGTTAGATCGTTTGATCGCGATGAAGGATATGCCTGCGTATGAAAGGGTCCTCCAGGATCTAGTAATGGATGTCCTTAGAGTTCTAGGTAGATGCCAGTGGTCGAATAGAGAAACACTGCTACAGCGATAAGAATATCTCTGAAAACACTTTCACTCGCACTTCAGGTTCTCCAGCATTGGAAGTCAGGACTAAAACGCTAGCTTTGGCTATGGACTTGGTAACCACTCGTACGATCGAAGAAATGGTCCAGCTTCTGAAGAAAGAAGTACTTAGAACGGCCGGTGGGGAACACGAAGATGCTGGCAGATACCGTCAGCTTCTTGTGCGAACGTTGCACGCCTGTTCCATCAAGTTCTCGGACGTTGCGGCCACGGTGATTCCCGTGCTGACCGATTTTCTGTCGGAAAACAACGAAGCAGCAGCCACCGATGTTCTAGTGTTCGTGCGCGAGGCGATTCAGCGGTATGAGAATCTCAGACCGCTGATCGTTGAAAAGCTTCTTGAAGTAAATATCCATGGCAAGTAACTTCCAGTTCCGTGCGCTGACAGTTCAATTTAACCGTCTCTTTCGCGTGTAGGTGTTTCCACAAATAAGGTCCGTGAAGGTACACAGAGCGGCGCTGTGGATCCTGGGTGAGTACGCAACGTCGAAGGAGGATATAGAGGCCGTGATGGGCCGCGTACGAGCTGCCTTGGGAGAATTACCATTGCTCGAAGCAGAGAACAAACGTCAGGCGGGCGAGAAGTCACTGGAAGATGGTAGCACTCAAGCTGCACCGGCACAGTTGGTTACGTCCGACGGAACATATGCTACTCAAAGTGCATTCAGCGCAGCGTCCGCCCGTAATTATCGTTGCTAGTCCATTCTATGTGATAGCTACGCCAGGTTACTACTTTAACATTACGTCGTTGCTGCAGGCAAGAAGGAAGAGAAACGCCCAGCGTTGGTTCAGTACATGATGGACGGCGACTTCTTCATCGGCGCATCCTTAGCCACTACCTTAGCCAAGCTGGCGCTCCGCTACAAGGGCCTTGAGAACGACCTTCAAAAGAGCAATCGCATGCAAGCTGAGGCGATGCTGATAATGTCCAGCGTGTTGCAGTTAGGCCGCTCGGGCCTTCCTACGAAAGCAATGACACACGATGACGCTGAACGACTGTCCCTGTGTCTGAGGTCCCTGGCTTGCCCGACGTCGCTCGTCCAGAAGGTGTTCACCGAGGGTTGCCGCGATGCTCTTGGCAGGATGCTAACAGCCAAGGCTGAGGAGGACTCCCAGAACCAGAAGGTTGTATTCGAAGTCAAATTGAAGTGTACAAACGTTAACACGCTCTTGCGTCCGAACAGGCGAAGGAGAAGCCAGGTAGCATCGTCCAGGTTGACGACGCGATACAGTTCCTACAGCTGAGCCGCGGATCAGACCTAACTGGCGGAGCTGGTGATGTCTTCGAGCAAAGCCTGAGTGCGGCTGTTGCTGGAAGACCTGGCGCTACTGGAGACGTCCCAGCACCGAGTGCATTGAGCAAGGTTACTCAGCTGACTGGCTTCTCAGACCCAGTTTACGCGGAAGCCCTGGTCCACGTCAATCAGTACGACATCGTACTTGACGTGCTGATCGTTAACCAAACCGAGGACACCCTGCAAAATTGCACTCTAGAGCTGGCGACCATGGGTGATTTGAAGCTGGTGGAGAGGCCACAGCCTATTGTGCTTGCTCCAAGGGACTTCGCGAGCATCAAGGCGAACGTGAAAGTAGCATCCACGGAGAATGGCATTATATTCGGCAATATAGGTACGATTGTGAACTTTATCTTCGTTGGAATTGTAAGTGCTTTGAATTTCAAGAATCTGTATGTCGTTTACAGTGTACGACGTGTCTGGCGCCGGATCCGATAGGAGTGTCGTCGTTTTGAACGATATCCACATAGATATCATGGATTACATAGTACCAGCAACGTGTACCGACGCCGAGTTCCGACAGATGTGGGCGGAATTCGAGTGGGAGAACAAAGTGTCTGTGAATACCTCGTTAGCAGACCTGAGGGAGTATCTTGCCCATTTATTGAGGTCCACGAATATGCGTTGTCTTACTCCAGAAAAGGTATTTTGTTCGATACGTGGAACCATTTCTGTGAAAGTACAACCTATCACTTTGCGCAATTATCATTTCAGGCTCTCTCTGGACAATGCGGATTCATGGCCGCAAATATGTACGCGAAATCGATATTTGGCGAGGATGCATTAGCGAATATGTCTATCGAGAAACCACTGAACAAACCAGATGCACCAGTAGTTGGCCATATCCGTATTAGAGCGAAGAGCCAAGGAATGGCGTTGTCGTTGGGGGATAAAATTACATCCACGCAAAAGGGTGGCCCTCAAAGCAAAGTTGTGCAAGCTGCCTGAAGCGTGCCACTTCGCAAATAAGTTTTATCTATCCTCAGTATTCATGTCGTTTCGAAATATACCAGTAATCGGATTCATCTGATCAACGCAGGGTTAAATGGCACTTGCCAGTCGTCCTTACCAATTCCATGATTCCAGTTTCTTTTTTCTATTAGATATCGAAGTATATTTTATACAATATATGCCCCTAATTAATTTATGCGCCACATTTATGTCATTGTTTTTCTGTACCATCAGTGGCGTCGCATGACGGTATGTATCCATAAGTAAAGAAATACACACACGATACTTTAGCTACAACCCTGTATTTCTGTTTACTCAAACCAACTCGAAGCTATGATCGCTTCAAAGACAATTGACTTCCGTACGACGCAAAAATATTTCACAGTACAGTGGTCTTTGTCGAGATTCATACTCCAACATTTTCTGTTCGATCATAAAAAAAGGTAACACGGTTTGTTACTTGTTTATTTGAACTAATCTGGTCCGACGAGAACGATTTCTTCGCGGTAGAATATTTCATAACCAACCTCCTCTTCGAGGCGACCTACTGTTCGGGAATCGCGGTGATTTCGGCATGTTTACAAGTTTCTCTTTATCCTCCACGATGATATTCTTTTTTGGGCTTAATGCAGGCATTACGCGCGATTTGTTCACTCTATTATCAACAGGTACAAATAAATTGGAGTTTGTTACTGCATGATGCTTCCCCGGAGATCTTGGGGAACCAGAAATAACTTTGAGGGCGCTGGTGTCGTAGACGCGAATCGTTGATGATGCTTCTGTAAATCAAAAGCATTAGAATTTGGAAATAAGAATAGACAATTTCCTTTTTCCACAATTTCATGAACGGGAAAGTAGTCTTTTTTGAGAATGATTCATGTACATTTAATATGGGGATTCTTTTGTCATGTATCTTCCTCTGTATGTTTTCTTGGAATTCATATAGGAAACTAAGAGTCTCCAATAAAAATTTATTTGATGTAGATGCAAATTCTGTCAGAGATTTGAGGGTGTATTAATTAATTTGCACTAGAGTTCTAAGGATACATAAACATCCTCTACTAACCTAAGTAGTAGCTAGTAAAGGATACCGAATGCTTAAGCATTTGCTTAAGAATAAGTAGCGACTGAGAATACCGGCCTAACTCTGTGACTGATCAACCACCCTGATAACCAGATCTGAAGCGCAGAGCCTGACGTCAGATCCGTAGTCATCTGTGTCCGCATTAGGCTGCGGTCTGAGGTACAGAGCCTGACATCAGGGCCTGACGTCAGATGAACAGCAGATTCGCATCAGATCCTGCCGTTCGCCTGACACGTATAACAGCGCCATCTGAGGGTCAGAATTGGCAAACAATTCCCTACGCGGACGTCACATGGCCGTCCCTACACACCAACACAAATGCAGCGTTATTGCTGTAGGTGTATCCCTACTCCCCCATAATCAGCTAGTAGATTCTACAGTTTATTAAATAATTAATTCTACTAGTTTCAAAAAGGATTTATTCTTTATTTAATAATATACAGGATTGGTGATTACAATTGTTAGAAAATAATATAAATAGCGCATATAAATTCGAGGAAGAACATTCAATTTTTACATTTATAAATCCATATACGTCCCGTAACCAGTGGTACCTATTAGGTGCGATATCAGAAAATTTCCTTTATTTTCGACTTCTTTTTGATGTAGAATCACCACATTCCGTATTATGTTAGCGCTGAAAACAAATAGAACCTTAGTATAAAATTAAAGGTAACGTATGAATAAACAGGTATACATGCGATACTTACTTCAGCTCCATCTCCGCACAGCACACACCCCAGGCGATCATGCATGCTCCTGCGAACATTAACATTTATAATAAAACATGTGTTTAATTATTATCTACTAAACAAGACGCTAAACATTGGCACTTCGTGCATAACCATACTTTTCTGTCTTGCAGATAATGTGAAACTCGATTTTCGCGACGTAGATAATTGGAAATTATTCAATTGCATAATTACGTTTGCCTTCTGGATACGTCGAGATGATTTGTCTGGATATTGATGGATGAAATTACTTGGAATATTCTTCGATTTTGCCAGCACTGACTGCCATTGCCAGTGACTACCACCTCGAAAACGAACGCAAACTGGACGTAGAGTCTTGACCAACGCTCTTGACACGACGCTCGGATTGGCTGCGCCATAGTGCCGAAACTCGTGATTGGTCAAGACTCTATGTCCAATTTGCATTCATTTTCGAGGTATGAGATGACAGTCACTGGCAGTGGCAATCAGTGCCGGCAAAATCGAAGAATATTCCAAGTAATTTCATCCATCAATATCCAGACAAATCATCTTGACGTATCCAGAAGGCAAACGTAATTATGCAATTGAATAATTTCCAATTATCTACGTCGCGAAAATCGAGTTTCACATTATCTGCAAGACAGAAAAGTATGGTTATGCACGAAGTGCCAATGTTTAGCGTCTTGTTTAGTAGATAATAATTAAACACATGTTTTATTATAAATGTTAATGTTCGCAGGAGCATGCATGATCGCCTGGGGTGTGTGCTGTGCGGAGATGGAGCTGAAGTAAGTATCGCATGTATACCTGTTTATTCATACGTTACCTTTAATTTTATACTAAGGTTCTATTTGTTTTCAGCGCTAACATAATACGGAATGTGGTGATTCTACAGCAAAAAGAAGTCGAAAATAAAGGAAATTTTCTGATATCGCACCTAATAGGTACCACTGGTTACGGGACGTATATGGATTTATAAATGTAAAAATTGAATGTTCTTCCTCGAATTTATATGCGCTATTTATATTATTTTCTAACAATTGTAATCACCAATCCTGTATATTATTAAATAAAGAATAAATCCTTTTTGAAACTAGTAGAATTAATTATTTAATAAACTGTAGAATCTACTAGCTGATTATGGGGGAGTAGGGATACACCTACAGCAATAACGCTGCATTTGTGTTGGTGTGTAGGGACGGCCATGTGACGTCACGCGTAGGGAATTGTTTGCCAATTCTGACCCTCAGATGGCGCTGTTATACGTGTCAGGCGAACGGCAGGATCTGATGCGAATCTGCTGTTCATCTGACGTCAGGCCCTGATGTCAGGCTCTGTACCTCAGACCGCAGCCTAATGCGGACACAGATGACTACGGATCTGACGTCAGGCTCTGCGCTCTCACGGCAGACCCTGCTGCCAATCTGATGTCAGATTGGCGTCAGATGGTTATCAGGGGCAGTTCTATCAGAAGTTTGGGGTATTGAAGTTACGACCTTAGTAGTTATCTATTGATCAGTTAGCTTCATCAGAGGCCTGATGACTAATGGTGGCGCTTTATCCGATCTACTTATCTAGGGACCACTGCTATCTACAGACGAACTTAGTTGGTCTATTTGTGCATTAGTATTCACAGCTGGGAATCTCAAATAGTATCAACTGCAATCTTAAAATATTTTATATAATCTTCAGCTTTAAACTAAGCCAAATTTGCTGGCAGGGTATCGCGCGAGCTAGGAAAATCACGAAGGGTGAAATTATTTACAAAATCGCTACAGAACAGCTTGGACGAGGGGAAACCTTAAAAAGGAATGAACCAGATAGGGTTTACCGGTCGATTGTTGATAAACGGCTGTTACAGAGTTAGCTGTCTTCTTTCTGACTATCCGTGGCGATGTGCGAAGCGGAACTACTGGTACAAGTTTAATAGGTTTCTCGTCGATGTAGTCCATCGACGTTAAGGGCTTCGGCTGTGAAAGAAGCAAACAATCGCGCGTAAACTCTGCAAATATTTAGTTTACTTAGCATATAATATAGATTTTCAAACTGGTCTCCTTACCTAGTACATTCATTTTAAAATAACCGAGTCTACGACTTTGTATAACCAGGATATCACTTATTACCTTAATCTGCACCCTTTACCTTAACGATAGATGCATCAGGGTGCAGGGACACCGTGATTTTGGGAGGATCAGCTAGCACCTTGCGCTTGTTCCCGTCTGTTTCGACGATATCTTGAAGAACATGAAGGATCGTGGAAGCTGTGCTTTCAGGCAGCTCGACGGGTGCTAGAAGGCTGTTATTGGTCAGCCTCTGCGCTTCCTGCATGGCCTTCTTCAGGCTCAGTTGGCTCTGCTGGGACGTCTTGCTGTTGCTCTTGCCGATCTGGGAGGATCTCACAGCACTGTCCACTACCTAAAACGATATTCTTCACGCGAGATCTGCAGTATATTAGTTGTCAGTTACTAACAATTCCATGAACGAGCTGAACCTCTGCTCCAGAAGCGATACCTGGCTCCATCGGTGATTAGCAGAACGCAGTACAGCTAATTTGGCGATTCTCTTCCACCTGGAAACGTTGTCCTCGCCTTCAGGCGGTGGTTGAAGAGATTCCTGCTCGTCGACTGGAGAAGCAGCTACGTGGAAGTCCTTCATCAGTCTTCTCTCCCAAACCTTCATCTTCTTGCCTAGAACAGCTGGTCGCCATTTATACAATTACCACCAAATTTATTCGATAAAGTACATCTGAATTACTGTTCTTAATGTAAGGAGCTTAATCTACCTCTGTCTTTGGTGTCTGCGCCAGCGATGTCCATGCCGTTCCGCCTAAGAATCTCCAGCAGCTCGCACCGCCAGGAGGACAAGTCCGATTTCAGCTCGTGAACGTCGTCCTCGGTAACAGGATCCATTTCGCGCACGGAATGCGCGTTAACGACGTACCTCCATACCAGGGCCCTCATCACCGCCCCGTACCTGATACAAACGAGGCAAATAACCCGCTCGTAAAACACGAGAACGTTAATGCCGCCGTATCGATCCCCATTCGCCGTTAAACTCTCCCTCCGCCCCTTGACATAACAAATCGCCAAAGTAGGATCTTCGCTTCGTACATGTAGTCGCGGGTCTGTTTTCGATTGCCCTCCCTGTTCGCCACCTTCTTCTTCTGGAAGCCACACAGCCTGAGCAGCAGCTTCGGCGATGGGAAGATGTTGAAGGGAGGTGGGAGTGTGCCACCCTCCTCGAAGTACCTCATCCACAGCTTCGTCCTGGCGAACTTCCACTCCGTATCAGCGCGTTCCTGCGAGATCAGATATAATTCAAGTGGTGCTGACGATTCATTCGCATGTACTTTGCCCTGGTAACGTCTTTACCTCTATCAGAGCATAGCTGTTGCTCATCATGGCGATCAACAGGTTCAGCAAGACGATCACGTTGATCACGGAGTAAGAACCGAACATCAGCAGGCCCCAGAATCGGGTGTAAGACTTGATCCCTAGAAACCAAAGCGGAATGAAAACCTTCAGGTGGGTCCTCCATTTTGAACGTTGGTAAGTACGTAGCCAATGTAGTTTCAGGAACCATGATGTTCTTTTTGCAGGAATGTCATACCGGTGAGTTCGAAGCTCTCGATGCCAATGCCACCGAAACTGGCCCAGAAGAGGCTCTGGCAGGACTCGAAGAGGTTGCTGAACCTGAGCAGAGAATGGACGGAGGAGTTGGTGATAGATAGTCGTTGATTCGATCACGTTACCTTCTCCACCTGAGGCAGGCTTCGCTGGTTGCATCCCAGGATGGATCGCTAAAGCCGCTGTAGCACTTCCTCCTCTCCAATTCGGCGAAATACCAGAGCAGCTGGTTCAGGCCGCAGGCAAAGGCGAAGAGGACCAGGGTGTAGATGAAGAAGAACTTGACGATGTCTATCACCATCCTCCCTAGCGATATCTGAAAGACATGGCTCTTTTCTGTACTGCAGAACAAGCTTCCATTCAGGATTTGGAAGATGGATCGTCATTCTGTGAGCTACCTGAAGAGGACCAAGATGGGGATTGATGCTGAACAGGTGGATCAATTTCAGCGCGCTGAAGACATTGGCTGCTGCGAACAAGCCTTCCGCTATCAGCTGAGGATCGAAGTCGCTCCAGGTCTCCCTTGGTACGAGAGCTGCCATGGGATCTTCCCTTATCTCAGCTCTTTGTTGAAGATACGCGGCAGTTCTGAGCAGGACGGTTGCGACGTAGAGAAAGTTTCTGGTGAAATCGATGAAGTTCCACATGTCGCGCAGGTATGCGCTCAGACCGTCCACGTAGGCCTTGAAATTCGAACGAGTGCTTCTTATCGTCAGAAGAGTACTAAGCTTTTATTTCGCCACTGTGACCCAACTCTGACGCAAACTCTACGTATTCTAGATATTCCGGTATGCAATAAAAGAAAATGCTACGTGCTTCAACGTTCTTAGTATCCCAGAGTTTGTAGTTCGTAGGACTTAGCTAGGTATTCTAAACTACAGTAGTGAAATCGTGCAGCGATAGCGGAAAGAAGGTTCAGAAGCTGAACGATAATAATCGGAGAAGGAGGAGCTTTTGAAGCTACTTTGCACAGGCATGTATAAGTCTTGAACCTGCTCTCGGCCATTACTGTAACTTCTGGACGTCACCAGTACCTCTCTCATCTCTTGCCAAATAAATCCAAGAACGTATAAGACAACGATACCCTCTAAAAGCGACGGGGCAGCGCCTCTTTGCCTAGCCAATTGAGTTTCTAAGCTCCGTTTCGCCGCCTCGCCGCCAAATATCCTGACCAGTTCCACCTCGGCGCGTTGCGATACCAGCATAAGGATCACTGCAACGATTTCCCATTCTTTCCTGTTCGAATAGCTCGCCACACACTCACTATGTTTCCACGTGGAAAGCTCGAATGTCAGACTCACGGAGGAAGAACGTGTAGGACGAGGCGTGGACGAGAAACTTGACGAAAGGCTTTCGCATCAGCTGGCCAGTCCTCGAGTTTGGCGCCAGGAAGTACATGGTACAGTAAAACGGGAACATGATGGCGGTTCTCGCGAGGACGCCGCATCTCTGCCATGTGGACATCCGTCGGAAACCAGGCAACCCGTCGTACCTTCCATTGCAAACGAAGGCAGTAATTTGCATACCTTTATTATAATTTTATCATTGTAATTAGAGTGTGCTAGAATCGTCCTGGCGCAGTACTGTGCATAATTTTTAAGGAAGATGTGGTACCAGAAAATAAATTAACCCTTTAATTATCCTATAACCGCAAATTTCCATAACTTGATTTATATTATTATTATTGTTTGGGTACTCTCAGCTTTAGGGTCCAAGTTTTAGAAACCAAGTACGAGTTTATGCCAAGTCGCTTGGTTCATATGCTATGGTCCGGTATAGTTCTATTGATGAATTTAGGAATCAGAAGAATTCTTATTATTATTATTTATATCTGCTTGGTGCAACTCAACGAGTTTCAATAGAGTCAACTAATTCATTTCACTATGAATGATCTTCAATACGGAAAACAGTCATTTACAATTCAGTCAATTATATTTAGTAAATTTTCAGAGTTTCTAGTTTATATTAAATGTCTTAAATGTTTCTATCACGTGTGGATATTAGTAGTATAATGAACATAGTTTTCGTGATTATCCTTTTATTGTCCCGACGAGATAGCGCCGGGAAGTGGATTTAGCATTTCGCTGGGAGCAATCATCGCCGGGTGGATTCAAGGAAAATTGAAGCAACTTCCTTAACGAACTCACCAGATCGCGGCCAGAAGCTGCTGCACGTGGGAATGGGCGACGAAAGTTTTCTGTTTATATTGCACGGCCAATTCCAATCTGGCCAGCTGCCTGGTGGCCAAGTTGCCCCCGTCAATTGGCTCGTAGTTGAGTATTGTATGCAATTCGGCCGTCGTTCGCACTTGTTGCAACAAGTCCACAGCGAATCTAATCGAAATTCAAGCGCACCGCTGAATTCCAGCCAAGAAGGTTTTAGTAGAAGCTGCTTCCAATGGGAGGCGGTCCATTGGAACAGAAAAAGGAGAAGAAAAGACTGGGGGACGCTGAGCAAACAGCTCGAGGAGATTATACGATGCAGCGAACTTGATCGAGGGATGCAACAAGTGCCTCATTTGCCAGAGAAGCTTTCAAAGATATGTAACCTTGATCCTATCTTTATGCTTCTTGCCCAGATTGATTGTAAGTAGCTGCAATTTTGTAGCGATGGTTTCAGGTCTGTTAAACTTTTAACGCCCAGACCCTTGAACCGTTATTTCAAAATTGTGAGACTGATATATATGTTGTATCTTGTTATTTTGAAATGGAAAATATCGAAAAAATAATAATAATCCACTATACATTTTTGAAGAGAATATTTTATTTTCTCAACCGAAAACATTGAAATCTACTTTACCATTAGGAAAACTACGGATGATTGCTAACAAAAGTGAAATATATCTGGGAGTTAAATGATTAAAGATATATTCAACAGAGTCACACACCTCTCCACTTGCCGTCGAAGCTTCAAATACTCCGCTCTGCTTTCTGGTTCAGCGATCGCCAGATCGCGAAGCTCACAGTTCAACTGAAAGGCGGTCAGCAGAGGGTCCGGCGAGCTTAGGGCTATCAGGCTTGAACTCGCCAGAGCCTTGTACTCTGAGATCCTCGTGGAGGACAGTCTCAGGGGATCTCCTGAACATCGAAACAGTGGAAGCAATGATCTCTATCAGTCATTCAAAGTCCAGGAGAAAAAGGTCCATCAAACCTAACCTTACTAATACCAACTTAAATTAAACCTATCTTGTAAAGAGACTTACCACTGACCTTAACTCATAATTCAACTAAAAAAAGACAGGTGGCTTCTGCAATAGACACGTCAGACCTTGAAGCATGTGATAATGATAATACTCGCATAAGGCGAAGTAATTTAGTCTACAGGGAATTATGGCCCTACTTGAAATCAGTCGGTCATCTGACTCCTTTTCTCCTTAAAGGCACAATATTGAGATGCACAAAACGTTTACGAGTGAACGTTCGATCTTTAGAGGAGGAGTTTTACGTGGAAGCGAAGGTTGCATTTTAAAATTTGCATCGGACGTTTGATGGGCACTTTACCCGTGGTAGAACGAAGACAATCGTCGCATCCGCATCTGATATCGTGTGGCATCGGTAAAGATGCACCACGGTCCAATAGCAGCTTCAAGATCTCGTAGTTATTTCGCTGAGCGGCCAGGATCAATGGCGTTATTTCCGGTGGATACCTCGCGGACGCTGGGTCGATCTTCTGCCAGCTGTGAGTGATCTCTTTGGTGGCTATGAAATGTGAAAGCAAAGATTAGTTGTAGAACGATGGACTTTTAAAGTGAGTGGTTAGCTGCACCTACTATTAGGCTAAAAAGTGTGCAACAATTAAGCAACAGAGGGATCATACTCGAGATATGAGGATTCTAAACGCTACCACACCTGTAGGAGTCTTAATTTAGTCTGCCTTCGGAAGATTTGTCACTCACTATCATCCTCGCTAACTGCATCAGCAGTGAGAAGTTCCTCGTGCTCCAGCAGGAGCTCAACAGCTTCTACGAATTCCTGGTCGATGGCAAGGAGAAGGGCGTCCTTCGTCTCGACGCCCATCACCACCAACAGCTCGGCCATCTGCAGATTCTCAGCCTCGATCGCCAAGGACAGAGCACCTCGACCCAGACTGTCCACGCAGTTTATGTTCACTGGCTTACCCTGCAAGTCGGATTAGTAAGAGGAACTAGAACAGCAAGCTGTAAAAATGATGTTACTCACGTTGACACCATCTTTGCGAGCCGATTGAATGAATCTCTTCACGTTAGCCAGGTCTCCTCGTTCTACCGCCAGCAGATACTTCTTTTCCTCGATGTTCAGAGGCCTCGGAAGACGGATGACCCAGGTCTCCGCGTCATTAGGCGGTGTCTTCAGCTCCTCCTCGGACTTTTGGCAGCACATTTTGAAGTTGACAGCTTCTGTTGGAGACAAAGTTCCACTCACGATAGGATACCATAACTTCATTGTTTGATTTTCAACTCTCTTTATCGGCTTGCAGAGAATCACCTGATGCGTGGATTCAACCATTTTTGAGACCTGTATTTGTGAGACGCGCAGGTGGAAGAAAGAGGATTAAAAATATCAACTATGCCCAGCGAATTTAAATTAACTGAACACTGACACCCCAATCCCTTCTCAAGCGCTGTCTACAGTCAATCAGCTGATGGTTGATACCAGCTAACGACTTACTTGACTACACTATCCAAAACTACCAGCAGCTACTAGGACATCAAGATCCAACGATATCACACGTGTTCACCCCACGAACCTCAGTCTCTGTCTCCAAACCCAGCAACCCAACACGAGGACCACGGTTCAGCAGCGAGGCTAGCTCGGTCCACTCAGCGACGGGGCGCTCCGAATCGGTCCTGCGAAGGGGAAACAGCGTGGAACCGAGTCGGTGGCATAGAGCGAGCAGCCACGGGTTCCGTAGGAGCTGAAACGGAGGAATGCTTGGGCGTAAACGACGCCAGGCCACCGACTCCTCTTATTGTGTATAGCGGATCATGGAAATCGAATTACCGAGTATTAACCGAGACCCTGTTTATTTTCCCGGTCGTTTAAGGCGCCGTGTATGCGGGCTAATTTGCTTACCGATATCTCGTTAGCCGCGCGTGGGTTCGCTGGCAGGTACTCGACAGGGGGAGGCGAACGCGTCTCTTAATGCGGGCACATCGAGTGCTTGATGCCATTTCGTTCGCGGACCTTGCGTTCTATGCTTTTAGCCATGCAAACTCTGTGTTCCCATCTCGAGTGGCGATCTGACAGCTTTATGGCGGCAGCCTGGGGTATTGGAAATCCATAGGAATAGCGAAACTCTGGCCCAGATTTTAATATGTCGACGATAGACGAGAATCAACCTGCGAAATGGGAGTTAGTGATAAAGCCAGACTGGCACGCAGCTTTATTCAGAAATTCGTGTACTGTTTTTGTAAGATCATTCGAAGCTCGTAGAAGCTCACCGTTGGACGTAACGTCGTTAAATTATCGGTCAAAGCGGGGAACGGTCTTCAGACCCGTTCCAGCGTATGGCGGCGATAAAACTTCGCAACACGATCGTCTGGCTTGCCTTTCCATGCCACTCTTTTTACGCGGATTGTCTGCTCCAATAGCTCCTAAAAGTTACGAGGATCCTCCCGGAGGATCTGTCGCGCGAGTCGATCCGGGCCACGAACTTTGGTCGCCTCTTCGGTGGCGCGAACCGAAGGCAACGAACGGCGGAAGCTGCGGCGTCCGGGGATCAATATTTGACTGTTAATTCGGTCCACGGTGCAGCATCCGATCAGTGGCCCGTTTGTTCGGGACACCAACTGTCTCAGTATCCAGGAAACAGTGAGAAATACGTGCGATAATGCGATACACACGTTTCTCCCTATAACGAAACTAGAGACCCCCTCTCAGTCACACAAAAGACATTCGAGGCAAGTGTATAAATATAAAATTCTCGTGCATAAAATATAAAAACAGGACACCTGTGAATTTTTCAATGAATAAATACATCTTATATCAGTTTCTAAAGATTCCAGAAAACTTCGAATCCGGAAGCCAAGTTCCAAGCTTGACTACATTTCGGATAGAGGCCCGCAATTAATACACGCCACAGAATAATCTCTCATATTAAATCCCGACGTTACTGTGACCGAAAATCCTTATTATACTAAAAATAAGTGAAGGTGGGTGAGAATTAATGAACCAGCTGCAATCCCTCGTATTATACTAAAGCGGCTGTCGAGAGAAGGACTAATCCCCCTAATGATGTCCTGATAAGATGCACGTTTCCACGTGGAGATCTCCAAACGATGAACCGCTGCTAAGGGCGATTAAAAGCGCAGCTCACGCAGCCGCAACCGCAAAATTCATTAAACTGGCCCCGTATTAAAATGTTCTTCGGCTTACGGCTTCCCTGAAGCGCGAGACGCGGACGGGGGGTGTGCACGGTGAGGGCGGCTTCGCTTACTGGCGAGCAAGGAGGAAAAAGCTAGCTGTTTGCACTGCGGCTTCATCCGCTCTGTCGTCGTTTCGTACGGTGTTTGCACAGTAGCTGCAAGCGACCACCTACTGTCCTTTATTTGAAAGTTGCTGCCATTTTATTCGAAAATTCTTCTGCTATTTTGCTCCAGCGACATTTCGCCCATCGTCGAATTATACCTCGACTCCGTTTCGCGCTGTTAAGGTGGAATCAGACGGCTCGTGGCTCCGCGAGCCGGCTCGCCTCGTCTGGCTCGTCAACTCGGCTTGGCGAGCCCGACTCGACAAGCCATGACCGATCAGACGGCTCGTGGATCGCGGCTCCACGAGCCGTCTGATTCCACCTTTACATTGGGGCCTCGAGCTGTTTCTCTCTTGCAACGGATGTTCGGTAACCGAATGCAGCTCAAGTGATGCCAATAACGGAACCATTTTTTTCGGAAATTAAACGGTCGTAAGGGCGAAAACACTCTCTAAAAGAAATTGTTAATTTTCATATTATATATCGTGAGAAAAATTCAATTAGAAGTTTTATAGTATTTGAAACCTACAATATGGTGATAATGAATTTTTTAAAGAAGGATGGGGGCATTTTTTTGAATTTTCGGGTTGCCGAATTTTCCTTGTTAAATTTGGGTGTTCATTTATTTCGCTTTTCCTATTGTGGAAACGCTGTCACCGAGGATAACGATTTTTCAAGTCAAATAATTCTGTTGGGATTATAATAATAATAATAGTTCATTGACAGAAATAAATTCCACTTATACAGCGATAAAATGAAGCCCTAATGAATTGGATTTATAATGACTTGGAATGATTATTCTTCACGTTTGGAACCACTCTCGCGGCTGATTTCGATTTCCAGAATTTTGTAATATAGAGAGAAGAATCCTGTTAACAGTTTTCGACTTATTCACGCGCTTCGTACGGAAGTTTTGAAGTTACTTGGGGAACGATAGACACAAGAAAAATAAATGGAGGAGCTGATGCTGACTCAAGGAAACTGCAGAATGTCAACAGCCCGCGAACTCGACTCGCCGTCGCAAAAATAACACGTTCGTTCTCGAACTGCAGCAAAGGTAAAGGCAACTCGCGTGACCGTACGAGGCGCGATAAAACTGTTGCATTATAACCACGTAACACCGTATTAATAATGAAAACACTCTTTTCCGCCCGCCTCGTGAAACTTGCCTCGCGAGGAAAGAAACTGTACAAGGTGTCTCGTTAATTTTCATTGAAAAAAAATTCTCACGAATGCATTAAACACGTTCAACTGTCCTTGTAGAAACTTCATTGTATAAAGTTCTTGCTTTTAATGCGTAAAAAAGCATTCAGAATGCACGATGAAATAATAGCATCTTAAATGGACCCGTCGACAAATTTGTACATTCTTATGAAACACATTTTATTCGAAGCGATTTCTGCGGGGAATAATTATCGGAATGATGTGGGTTTAAAAAATACGCGTAAGAATGCACAAATGGAACGATTCATCCATACGCTTGGAGCAAGTGAAGAGGGATCGTTTGTAGTCAGACACGCTAAAAGTGTATTTCACACTGTAACTCTTCAAAGGTGCATTATTTTAAAAATCATTTCGAATAAAAATTATCCAGGAAGATAAGACTTTTCGACATGTGCACAAATTGTTAAAAAATTTACTTTTATATTTTCAACTTTGAAGCTTTGAATACCTTCACCCTTGTCACCTTATTGAAGCACATTTAAAAACGCGAACATATTATATTAGAATGATATTGCATTTAATAATTAATTTGAAAAATTATATCGTATATATTATATATACTATATGTATATATATATATATTATAACATATCTCAAATTTTGAAATCGAAATTAAACGTAAATAATTACTTAATAATTTTATTGAAAATAACCGAATTAAATTATAGAACTTCTAATTCTCAATAAAATGTTTAATCTTTTATATTTCTTAAATTTATGTAGTATAATAAATACATTATATTTTCAATATCAAAATAATAAAATATATTTATAAATTTTATCTAAAACTATAAAATATTACCTTCATATTTTCAATGTTATTATTTCATGATTTAAGACAACAGAAAAAAGTAGCCACTTTAATTAATTTCTTCAATTTCTGAAACTGTTCCCATTACTCTTTAACTGTTCCCATTACTCTTAGTGTCGTTACACTTTTTTTTTATTTTTATTTTTTTTTATTTTTATAGAGGGGAAAAATGCTTTACGCATACCCGTGGCATTAGGCCACGGGTTATGTGGGACTCCCAAAACTTGGTATACCCACTAAAAACCCCCTCTAGAGGAATCCTCCTCATACACTCCCCTCACCCTTTCGGTGGAACTTAGGTAGCAGTACTTCACCCGAGTGTCGTTACACCTGGGTCTAAAGAGACCCAGACACTGCCAACCTAGGCATAAATAAGATACATTAGTCAGCGGGAAATGTCACGTTCTGCCGATCAGACGTTAATGTAAGAATCTATCTCGGAGCGAATCGAGTGAAAGCGGACGTGCCGTGGGCAACCGTACCGCAAAGAGGCGTCTTTTTCCGCTCCAGCTTTGATCACTCGGAAGCGGAAGCCCACCCTTCTGCTGGGCGGGCGGCGGAAAACGGAACGATCGGACCCAGAGCGTGAAGGAAAAGGACTAACACGGGGTATCTCGATGCCAATAAATTTCTGCAACGGTCCCACGCGATCTTCAGTGGTTAGTTCCGACCCTCCTGCGTATCAACGATCCTCTCATCGCGCGTCAGAAGTTTCTTTGCGCGATTTGCGAATTTTCAAGGCGTCGAGATGGTGTCGTTTGGTCACACAGTGATTCTCTACGGGGTGTTCGTTGCCTGGACGAATCTTCTCGGCGATTCACTCGCCAGTAAGAAGATTAGAAGGGTCCCTGTTGGCTTCAGGTACACGGAGGACGTCGAGGCGGCCGCCAGTGAACACGGAGGCACGTATTTGTGTATACAAGATGATTGGGGAAACGGGGTTCAGGCGGTTGGTCTCTGCTGGGTGGAAATAGGGACCATTTCTATTTGAGAATCTCTTTAAAAATTGGCAACGAGAACATGAATACTATACAGGGACATGAATTAAACAGGTGGAGGCAAGCACGAGGAAAAAGGTGGCGGTACCGAGTATAAGGAGGACCATCGCGCTGAGGACGAAGAGAAAGGTGAAAAGGTATAATATTAGTATCATTATGACGACCACCTATAACCTTTCGCTACCCGCGTCCTATTTTGTGGCACGGTTACCCACGTGTTGTACTTTTTACATCACGATTTTATCGTGTTTTTTTTTTAAAATTTTTTCTGATCTTTGTTTTACTTTGGTATTCTGAATATTTTTAACTGACTTGAAAAAGAAAGAGGTTCTGCGTATGTATGTATGTATGTCCGCGAATTTCTCCGCAACTACTGGACTGATTTTCGTGAAACTTATTCCATTTAGTTTGCCTTCAATCAACTTAGGTCATGCAGAAAGAATTATCAAAATCGGTTCAGTAGTTTTGCAGTTATACCAAAAATAAGAAATCTGTTTCATTATTATTATCAAGTCGCTTAATTTTGGAATCTTTCGTTTCTAGCAAACGGTGCTTTTCTTACGAGCAACTCTTTTTGTAGGCCTTTCCATATTTTTTAAAATAAATGTAGTTATATTACTTAAATAACTATAAAGTAAAAAATAAAAATTTTAAACCAACCTCACAAAACCAAAAATGCACTGAAAAGTAAAAAATAAATTCCCTCCAGATTTACACAGTGCAAATGATTTTATTTGATTACTTTATTTTATTATTGAACGTATTTTTTACTTTTCAATGCATTTTTGTTTTTTGAGGTCGGTTTTAATTTTTTTTTATTAAATTACGAATATGACTAGCGCATGCAACGAAAGGTTGAAAGACTATTTTGCTAGAAAAGTGTATGGAATTCTATAAATTTGCGTACAGAGAATAAGTATACCAATGGAATAAATTTTTTATTGATAGCTGCATTTTTTAAGTGTTTACACCCGTTATACAAGAAATGAAAGCGTAGTTTGTCACGCGACGAAATAGGAAACGATTGTCCTCGAAAAAACAGATCGAAAACGTGGAACAAGTTTGTTTCACGCGACGCTCCGTTTACGAGAAAAACGAGCACGAAGTTGTAGGTGGCATATGCGGCTGATCACCACCAGCCTGCGCGCATTCTTCAAACCCGATTTTCTCGGGAACGAAGCGTCGTGTGAAAAAAATTCATTGCACGTTTTCGATGCATTTTGCAGCGCAGAATCATTTACACTTCGTCTTTACGGCGCATTATGCCCCGGTTCCTGTAGATTTCGGTAGTTTGAAGGATAACTCGTGGCACTTGAAGCGCAACGGTGAAATTTGGCGAGGTTCAAGATTCAATATCGAATTATTGGTTTTACCAGTGATTGTTACAGAACTTTCCCCGAGCATATAGAATTATTTCTCTCATTCCACGTTGCCATCGACGTCCCCGGTGCTCGTCATTGTCCGCGTCCACTCTCCCCTTTTTTATCGCCCGTAATATTAGTGTCCACGGCTCCCGGGGATTATTTATTATACGGTCGTTTTTGCGCCAACGACATCCTTGCAGCGCTGAACGACGCTTCTTTCTTCACCGGGAAAATATTCTTTGTAACGATACGGTGTTTCGCCACCCTCCACCCTCGCCCCGCTGCCCGCCCCTCCCGCCCCTTTTGTGCTACGCTGGACGCTTCTGATATTGCTTTTCACTTTTATTCCGAGGGAAGACTGGCCCCGGGGCAATTAATTCGCCCGCGAACCCGTTACCCGCTGGACGACCCAGTGCAATGTGCCTTGAAATTGCAAATATTGCGGGGACGCGACATTTTCACATAAATCTTCTTTGCGAAATTTTCAACATCATCCGCGGGGTGATCCGAACGTTGGGTACTTCGAGCACCGATTTCTAGATGGTTTTGAAGAAGAGTTGATAAACTTTTATCAACACAATTGACAATTTCAAGCGCCTATAGACGTTAGCTCGTTAATAATCTTTCATTTGGTTAATGGCGTGCCGTTGGAAATAGGGGTACAAAGTGTTCCACGAGTTCGACAAGGGCGAGAAGGGCCATCGCGACAAGGAGGACCATAAACGGAAGTACGACGAGAAGAAAGGGGAGGAGGAGAAGAAGCACGAGGAGGCAGATCATTACGACGAGAGTCATCGTGGCGAGGAGGGAGAGAAAGCTGCGAAATTCGACGAGGAGGGGAAACACCAGAAGGGGTACAGCACCAAGGGGGAGCACAGTGTCTTCAAGAAGGTCCGCTTCGAGAGTACAATTCACCGAATGCCTGGGATCTACCCTTATGGGGTTACGCCACATTGGACGGAGCAAAATTGCTGTCAATTTCGGCATTTTTTTTTAAGAAGATAATGAAATAAATAGAAAATTCAATCTGAAGCCTGTTATTATACAACTCTCGCCGGAAAAAATCGTATTTTTTTCATACAAAATGACGACGGTAGAGCCGTGATACGCAAGATCTTGAAGAGCGACGTTTTCCACGGTGTTCAATCTCACGTCTATATTTTGTAGGAAAAACATACGATTTTTCCGGCGTGAGTTGTACAATAACAGGCTTCATATTGATTTGTCTGTTTATTTCATTATCTTTCTAAAAAAAATGCCGAAAATGACTGCAATTTTGCTCCGTCCAAGGTGACCTAACCCCTTAATCGATTAAATTAATTAGTGAAGCAATCACGACGTTCATTTATCCTCGGCAGACTTCGATATATCTATGACTTTATCGAACCTGTCCACGAGATAGCAGTATTTGCGCTGCCGGTAAACTTGTAAGAAGTTAAAAATTTAATTTACTTAGCTTCAAGCGCAGCTCCCTTCCGTATATTAATTAAAAACTATTTAGTAAATTGATGGCGAACTCGATCATTGTTAGGGGGATGTTGTTGCTTTTTGCTGAAGCTCCGTGTTGCAGGACGAGTACGAGAAGAAACAGGACTTTTACGACGAGCAGCACGAAGACGGCGAACACGAGAAGCACGGAGGCTACCACCACGAACATGAGGGCAAAAAGGGCGGCCACGAGAGGATAGGGCATCTGGACTCTGCTCGACGCGAGGTCAGCCATGGAAACGAAAATTTTCCCGTACATTCGTCGAACTGCTGTTTACATTTTAGAGAATAGATTTGCCATCATCCTTCCAGTTTTACAAGGAAAGATTTCAACAAAAAAAGACAGTTCCAAAATTCCTAATTTTGGTTACAAAGTTATTACAAGTAGGGTTGGGAATATTTGTCGAATTTTTCGGTATTCGAATACTTCAGTTGCTCAATTATTTGGCGAATATAATTCGAATATCCAAGTATTCGAATAGTATGTTGTGAATTATAAATCAAATTCTTTAGGTTCATTTTTTACAAGCTTTTAAATAAAATAGTATGTTGTGAATAGTATGGTGCGAATTATAAATCAAGTTATTAGCTTACAAGGTTTCACCCTGACAAACTAACGAACTCACTACTGAAACTATTTAGTTTCTACTAATCTACTTAAATAGTTTCAGTTGTGAGTTCGTTAGTTTGTCAGGGTGAAACCTTGTAAGTTAATAACTCGATTTATAATTCACACCATACTATTCGAATACATCAGAATAGTATTCGAATACTGAAATATTCGAGCAGTATTCGAATACTTAAATATTCGAGTAGTATTCGAATACTTAAATATTCGAATACCAACATTCGAATACTCAAATATTCGAATAACAACATTCGAATATTCAAATATTCGAAGTTTATTCGTAGCATTCAAATACTTTTAAAATATTCGAATATTAAATTATTCCAATAGTCCCAGCCCTAATTACAAGTGACTAAATTTGTCACTTCAAATTTTATAGTTGGATAAAGATTAGTAACCAGAGGACATGTCCTCCTTTTTTGACTGAAATTGAGTGTCCTCCTATCACCTAAAAATGTCTCCCGTTTTTGTTTCACCCACAACTCAAGCGATCCACTCGCCTCGGCTTCACCCGGCAAAATTCCAGCACTATTTACCAGATCCAGGGACGTCCTCCTTTTCAAATGATTTCAGACTAGATTGTCCTCTTTCATTTCTGGATCTGGTAACTCAACTCCAGTCTAATACCTCCGCACCAAACACTGAGAATTTTAACACTCCAACTTCGATGAACTCTGTGCTGGGTTTATGGTGTTTAACTCGAAGCTTGGGATGTTGCAGCACCATCACGGCAAGAAGAAGAATCACGAGGAGGGTCACCATCATCGGGCCCAGAAGGGCCGCAAGCACGACGAAGGTCATGACAGCCATCATCGTTTCCAAAAGAAGTATGGCAAGAAAGGGGGACACGACTCGGGGAAGAAATGGTTTGCCAACAATGGTCACTAATGCCCCAGCGGCTGATTAATCCCCACGGGAGCTTAGTTTAAACTCGGCGATCAGGATATTACACCATTGGAATTCACATGGAACGTTCGCACGACATTTCCAGATAGGCTTACTACCATCGCTCCGAAGCGTGATATTGTTGAAAGCAATATTCTTCACGAGTCGATACAGTGATAATTATTATCTACAGTGTTGGCTCACTGATAGTCGGTGGAAATGGCGTATCGACAGGTGCGAATTTTCATCACGCGCGTGGAAAAAACGGCGTCCACGTTCCCTGCCCCTGACATGACGTTACTGTCTGGAAAAATCGTCTACGTGCTCGTTATTCAAACGATACTTTCGAGCTTTGTAACCCGGCTCCTTTGAACGTCCCACGCGTTCTAATTACACAGCTGTAACGTTCGACGTGGCCATTTTGAATGATAATGGGAAGACTGCCTTTTCATCGATGGAATTTCACAGGGGCGGGCAGTGACACTTTGTCCAGCGTTTTGCACGATGGAATGTGATACGTGTCGAGTGGAATAAAGATTTGTTTCATACGTTTTTATGAAATTATATTCTAAAATTAAATTTTCACGGCGTTCATAAGGTCCAGGGGCCCCTCTCTTCTTAGTGTTCATCTCCTTCTTCTGCGTTCTTAAATTTCGAGTTGTTAATATCCCTCAGATGGAATTAACTTGTATTATTATTCTATTAACTTGAGTTATTATCGAGTTTTGAATCTGATGACTTCGATCACAAAGAAAATCAAGATTCTGAGAGTCTAGTCGTTAATAAATATAATAAGTTCACAAATATATTAAGTTAAAAAATATAATGACGTAACAAATATAATATGTTAACAAATATAATACGTTAACGAATATAGTAAGTTAACAAATATAATACGTTAACGAATACAGTAAGTTAACAAATATAATAAGTTAACATATATAGTAAGTTAACAAATATAGCACGTTAACAAATATATTAAGTTAAAAAATATAATACGTTAACAAATATAATGACTTATCAAATATAATATGTTAACAAATATAATACGTTAACGAATATAGTAAGTTAACAAACATAATACGTTAAAGAATACAGTAAGTTAACAAATATAATAAGTTAACAAATATAACACGTTAACAAGTATAGTAAGTTCACAAATATAGTAAGTTAAAAAATATAATACGTTAACAAATATAATGACTTAAGAAATATAATGTGTTAACAAATATAATACGTTTAACGAATATAGTAAGTTAACAAATATAATACGTTAACGAATACAGTAAGTCAACAAATAAGTAAGTTAACAAATATAACACGTTAACAAATATAGTAAGTTAACAAATATGATAAGTTAACAAATATAATAAATTAACACATATAATAAGTTAACAAATATAATAACTTAACAAATCAAACAAATATAAAGACCTTAACACCACACCTACCCCCATCTACACACTTTCTTTTGGTTCTGCAGCAAAATTCACAATCACGTGAAATTTAACGTTTTATTTCTAATGCTGCTCTTCAGTGCTTCAGTGCGTACAAAATTGAATAAATAAACTAAATAAACACTTTGGCTGCATTGTCCCTCAATATCTCTACTATCTTATTATCCCAAACATTATACGAAAATAAACTTAGAAGTATATTTTAAAAGACGATTCTGTACACCGCTGTTTGACAAAAGAGGTTAAATGTAACCTCAACTTACCTTTCATAGCCTATAAATCCAGAAAGACACAGAAGGAAGCGAAATGACGCGATTCATTCAACTGTTTGGCTTCTAGAGAAAGAATTGGTGTGCACTTTAACGCATTTTTATGTATAGATTCTGAAATATAGCGATTCGACCAACTCTCCGGCCTAACCGCGTCTCCCGGATTTACCCTACTAATATTTGCATTAGTCTGACATCTACTTCACCAAAAGACGACAACTTCGACCAAGGAATACATGGATCACAGGTGACCCAGGCCCCTACGACACCCAGCATCTTCCAAATACACTTTCAATGCGTTACCAATTATCCTGCAGCGGTTTGCCGCGACACCCACCACCTGTTTCTCGCAGAAAAAGAAAACTTCGTCATACTCTTTCGTTCAAATGGCAAAAAGTCTCGCGGGGAAAGTCCCTCAGGTACGTGGGCACGTTAAGACATCGCGCAGCGGACGACGTCCGGGTAAACGCACAACCTCGCCCCTCCCAGCCGACGGAAGTGGCGAAATGCCGTTCGATCGCGCCCGACCGATCAAGCGAGAAGCCGTTTTCGTCGCGCTGCCGCCCGCCCGGCTATCCGCCGTGAAAAGTGAAAATCTTGGCGTGAAATTGGCCACGGTCCGCTACCTGTTCCATTGTCGCGATCCTCGATGAACAATAGCGGCCCCCATGCACCGTATCGATTCGCGAAATTGCGAGTCTTCGCGCGGCAGGAAGCCAGACGCCGCTATCGAATTTCTTGGCTGCGTTTTATTAGACGAACAACTTCTTTCCTGACGGAGGAGAACGTTAATTAACTCCAGTGGAATCCTCCGGCTCCTCGTGGAAAATTTTTGGCGGCGGTGAATTGATCCACTTCCATGAATAACAATCATCTTGATAAACATTTGTACACTGATGTCAATATCTTCGATATTTTCGCAAAATACGGTGCCAGATTTTCAGGAAACATTAGGACATATCAAATACTGAAAATATGGAGAAAAAAAATTGTTTATCTTTTTGGCATATCTCGGTATATGCCCCCTCTTAAATGTTTAAATAGAAGGCCCTGAAAATAAAAATTACCATTTTTTTTGCCTTCATAAATAAAAAGTGTCCGAGAATGACACTTTTTAAACATTCAAAATTTGAAAAATAATTTTTTTTTTCTTAGTTTTCGGATTTTTGTCGAAAACCGTGTGACGCCTGGGGAAAACTAATAAAATATTAAAGATGCTCCTTGTCTGGATCTACAACATTTGTTTGACATATTTTTTTATGTAATCCAAATCATTAATTATTATTTGAATAATTATTAAATAATTATTTAATTGTTCAAGGGCCCTCGGGCACCTTTTCCCATTATCCGATTGGGCTCAAACTTTACACAGATTTTTTTTTTTTGGAAGTATTCTGTGCAGGGGGGGGGGTGCTGCGTAGAAAATTCAAAAGTCGACTTATACATAAGTATTAGGGCACCTGCTGTATTTGCATAAAACGTGATATTTGATAGGTATAGATCGAATACTGTCCACAGTTCTTAATCTAAATTACAAAATAAAATAAAATTTGATACAGTTTTTCAACAAATTTGCAACAATTTTCACAATTATTTCGCATAGAGTAGGTGCCCCAAAACTTAGGAACGAAAGTGTATGTATACGTTTTTACTTTTACTGGTAAATATATGTAAGCCAAACTGCACCTGCATGTCATTGTATTCGTTAATTGGAGACCAGTCTCATAATCTTCATTTACGTCGGTTATTACACAGTTAATTAATTCGCGGCAGCAAATGATCGTCGAGATTTTTCGAGTGTTTCTGTCACATCGACTTTTAATATTACAGGAACTGGCTGGCTGATGTCATTTCTCAGAGTAATGCTTCGCATTAGGGCTGGGGCTATTCGAATAATTTAATATTCGAATATTTTACAAGTATTCGAATGCTACGAATAAACTTCGAATATTTGAGTATTCGAATGTTATTATTCGAATACTGCTCTATTCGAATCCTGATGTATTCGAATAGTATGGTGTGAAGTGAGTCAAAATTTGCTTAGAAGATTTCACCCTGACCAATGAACATAAAGAACTTGATTTATAATTCACACCATACTATTCGAATACACCAGTATACGAATACTTTAATATTTGAATAGTATTCGAATACATCAGTATTCGAATATTTTAATATTCGAATAGTATTCGAATACTTTAATATTCGAATAGTATTCGAATACTTGAATATTCGAATAGTATTCGAATACTTGAATATTCGAATTATATTCGCCAAATAATTGAGCAACTGAAGTATTCGAATATTCGAATACTGAAAAATTCGACAAATTGTCCCAGCCCTACTTCGCATAGGTCTTCCCTTGAGGAACGGTTTTAGGATGACGTTGAAGGGGGAGCAGAGAAACTGCAGCCGTAACAGGGTCAGTCGTCGAATCGAATGAAATTTCTGGGATGAGGCCAAGATTGCGCCTAGGGGTAGTTAAAGGAGACTGTTCGCAGGGTAATGGCGCGCAGGTCGTAGGAGGAAAAACGTCAGAATCGTTTCGCGACCCGTGGCTCGGTGCACCCTCTTACTCGCCTGCAAATTAATTCGTCCAAGTGATCCGGGATCCCTCTTTCTTTACGTTGCTCCACTCCCACGCGCCGTGCCTCACTCCGCTTCACTGCTTTTCACCATTTATTTAATTCCTTTAATTCAGTGGTTCCCAACCCAAGGAGGTCGCGAAGTGTTTTCTGAGAGGTTGCCGCGGTTACTTTTCGTTTACGTTTTTTGGCACTTATTTATTCGCGTTTGGTTACATTGCCATTTTCTATTAATGATGTAACACTAATTTTTCATAAATGAAAATTAGAAAAAGCTGGTGACCCTGATTCGAGCACAGTCATCACACTAAATAAGATAATTAAATATTATTTTATGTTAAAAATATGATATTTATATTAAATATTATTAAGTAAGAATTATATTCTGAAATACCTATATTTAATGTTTTTTCTTTACCTTATTAAATCTGCCTTACCTTATATGGGGTGGGCCTTGCAGATTATTTGAATATTAGAACAGCCTAAGAAGTTTCTGCTGCCCTTTCCGCAAAATATCATAAAATATTTTAATTTAAAAGAGTCGAGGCAAATTCGAAATTAATTCAATATGGCAACTTACATGAGTTATTGGTAATTCGCTATATAGGAAAGAAGAGAATTGTTTTTAAAGTTGTTTCAGGCCTCTGTGTTCAAACCTTTCCTAATTTTTTTTGCGTCAAAATTTGTCGCTTTCCGAAATTTGGGCGCCTCCAAAATTTGCCACTCCCCAAAATTTGCCGGCCTAGGTTGCGGCCTACTTAGCCTACACACAAACCCGCCCCTGGTTAACATATCCTTGCATAAAATTTTATTGATTAATTTGATGAATAAACTTGAATAAAATGAATTGTTCTTCAGGAAGGCAAATCAGCTTTGACAGTGCACACCGCTTATCAAAAGATCAAAGCTCACCGTAATCTTCTAATTTCTCCTTCCCCTCTTTCAAACAGTACTTCGCGCGCCGTGGAATAGTAAAAGGCAGATTTCATCCCGAATCACAATAAATCCACGTTGATTTCGCTTTCAAGCGAGGCAGAAAGCCCGCTGCACAAAGCGCCCAGCCGCTCTTCCTCTCGGTTTCGGCTCATAAATAATTGCCCCTCCGTGATCCCATAAACAAAAACAATAATGCGATTGAAAATACATTGTGCAATTACAATCGCGCCGTGTACTCGTCGATTATTCCGTTCGAGGTTATTTGCAGCGTGTGCTCGCGCCATATTGATCGAAATTAATACCGTCACGTTAATGCCGCGACGCAAAGCGGCGGAAGAGGAGGCGGGAGGTGTGCCGAGCAGTTCGATAATAAACAAAGGAATCAAAGCGGCGCGCCATTGCAAAACGATGTCGATTTGTCGCCCGTCAGAGGCGCGAATAATCGCCCCGAAGGATCGCGAAAAAACCATCGAGTCGCATGAATCTTCGTCCAAAGTGGGACAATTATAAAAGAGAAATCTCACAACGTTCTTACGATTATGCCACAGCCGTTGCTTTTGCTCGGCCGGCAGTGTAATTAGAATTTTTCTACGCGACGCTATAGAAAGCCGGCGTCGCCGTGCAAAGTAACAATCGTCCGCCGATTTTTCGATCGGTTTCAACTATCTACAAGGTAGCATTGCCTCGCGCACTTCTTTCGACGCGAAACCGCATCGATCTCGCCAGCCAGACGTCGTAAAACCGATCGTTCTGATATGTCGTTTTCTTCAGCGCGCGATTTCACGCGCGAAAATACGAGATCTCCGTATTGCGCAAGATCGCGAATCGTAAAAGGAAATCACCCACGTTTCTGGCCAGATCAGAGCCACGTAACGCAGCGCGCCACGTTTTTCCACTGATTGTTACAGAAGCGAGAGTCTATGACAGGGGGAAAGGGAAATTTAAGTAATTGGAAAGAGCTGGGAACTTGAGGAACTTCGTTCTGCTGGTGATATCTTCAACGATGAATTCAGTGAGGAAGAAGGGAAGGTGGAGATGAGGAAGGAGACGAGGTACTAGCCGTCATTGCTGTTAAAGTATGGATAGGATGGTGTAAAACGCCATCGAATAAAAATAAAGTATGGTCACTGGCCAGTAAAAAGAGGAAGCACCGCAATGAAAAGGAAACTGTACAAATTGGCTCGATTGCAATGGTCAGTGGCGGATTTAAGAAAAAAGGCTCAGGTGGCAAACATTCTGAGGAGCCTATTTTTGGGGGGAAAATGAAGAAAAGAAAATAAAATCGTAGTTTACTAAAAACGGGCCAAGTGGTAGTAGACTAGTAGTATGAAAAAAAATGTAAAATGTTTGGATACTTATACCGGATTATAATTTTTTTTGGAAATGGGGCCCTGCGGGGACCTTCCGTGCAGGGGCCCAGGCGGCAACTGCTCATCAGTCGCCCTGTTAAATCCGCCACTGGCAATGGTACCTACTTTTCTAGTTACAGATTAAATGCAAGCCCTAATTACCTGGTTTCGTTAGTTTCTGTCGTTACGCATTGATAGTGAGACGTTCTAGTTTCCTCCAGCCCCCTCATCCATGACAGCCAGCGCAGTCCCAACAACTTGCAGTTTTCTAAATCCTCCCGCAAGAATTGCATTTAATATTCCAACCAAGAATTAGTAGCAGACATACTGCATTTATTTTCACGAAAGAGTAAACTTCGCGAGAGCGTCGGTCCCAAAGCTCGGGCCCGGCGACGTCCACCATTTTGAGATCCCGTGTGGGTCCCCGTCATTTTAAACTACCCAGCGCCCCTTGCGATAGTCGTGTAACTGCAGGAGGCTGTGGGAAAAAGAGGAGCAGGCGAAGCTTACGCAATGTTCCTCGGGTAAACCAGCGTGGTTTCGGGATGCTTTGCGATCCAAACGGGCGATCAGGCCGAGTGGCGATCTTGTGCAACCGGCAGAGAAAGGAGGAAGCACGATAGAGCGGTCGATCGACCACCGGCGTCGGTCTGGTCTGACGTCGTTGGTCCCTCGACTGGACGCGCGAACTCCTCCTAATCGCTGTGAAATTGTCATATCATTCGTGAACGGTTTTCTAAGACGAGAAACCACCCGATATAATTGCCTGGTAGGCGACTCAAGTGGCAGTTCAGTCTTCGTCCACCGGCGAGACATGCTAACCCGCGGATCGTCCGTAGCAACATTGTTGCTCCTCTTTCTTCATGCGGTAACGTAACATTTTTGCTGACTCTTCGAACTTTTAGGCCTACATTTGTTACTGTTTCGTTGCTGGGGGATATTTTGGATAGAATATTTATTAGGGGTGATTTGCAACGAGATTTATTATTGTGGCAATAGGTGGCAAATGCGATTTTAAAATGGGCATCTTCAATTCACCTTCACTTCGATAGTTGGCTTATCTTGTGCCCGTGGAATTTTCTGAGTGTCCTTTGATAGTTGTATTAAGACTAGGCAATGAGAAGTGGACTGCACTGGAAGTGGAGAGTTGAATATGTTAAAATTTCTCACAGACGACGAGATTGGCTACGGTGAACGCGCGACTCGTGAGATCGGGGAGAGACGTCTCTGCAAATGATAGAGCAACTGCGCAGCAGATCGTCCCAGGGGAGACGATCCTCCTAAACAATAACCGTGACAAACGAACGCCAGGATTTCAGCTTGCTCACAGTCCTGCAGGGATCAATAACGAGATGCTGTCGCTCGTGGACGGCCGAGGCGAGGCTCAAGGGAAGAGTAACGTTCAATCCACTTATGATCAACAAGTGGATCAGTCGGAGATGGTGGCCGTCAACGCGGGTGACATTAAGGACTTGGAGAACATCGAGCACACCCTGTCTATCGTCGATTACGAGCCCCAGAAGATCAAAAGGAAGAAGAAAAGGAAGATTGTGGGAGCTTCTGACGACAATTCTGGTAATCGAACTTAAAATATTCCGAAACATGGGATTCCTTCTGTGCTAATGGTTTTAGAGGCCTTCTTAAGTTACTAAACGTCAATTCACTCGAGATTACCTTACAATATCGAAGTAGGTATAAAATATAAGCTTGGTCTTTCAGACTCTGCAGCATCCAGCAGCGAGAACGCAGACCTATCAGCCCCAGACGGTGGCGACACCTACTACGAGGTATCACGAGCAGGCCAACCAAAGACGATTATAGTCACACCTCAATACTACTCAAGAACTGGCCACGAAGTCCCAAAGTCTCTGGACACTGTGCCAAAGCCGAGGTCGAGTTCAAGGTTCCCCAAGAATCGTGCACCACTGACTCCTCAGGCTTCTTCGCTACTAGAGGAGCCAAGACTCGAGAACGCACCCGCTTCAAGAGTTACCCATCTGCACAGACCATACTCTGCTTTGTCAGGTGAAGCAAGGAAGCCGAAACATTTCGTCGACCAAGTTGCCACAACCACTGCTCCCAGTGAGGCTTACTCCACTAGGACGAGTAGAAGGAGGAAGAGTCGTCAGCGTGTGGCGGAGAAAGTCTCGAATCAGCCAGCTACAAGCCAACCGGAGGACGTCGTCAACGATTACGCTGCTGGTGGTGTCAGAGCTCGTAACTCTGAAGGAAGGGGCAAGTCCAGGCATTCTGGACTGGTGTCCAAGTACGACGTCGCTCCAAGGTCGTTCGCCAGGTCGCAGGCAGCTAGGGGAAACCTGGAAAACGGTTTAGAGAAGTTGAGGAATGAGGGTGGAACATCGAACCGCGGTTCTAGCAGCAGGAACAGCCACCCTAATGCACTGAAGACCAGCGAAGGGGAGTTTGATGGTGGCTACTCCACCAGGAGTCCGCTGCCTGGCTTGAATAGGAAGCTGTACGAGAAGAATAACAGCAGGAAGAGCCCCGCCGTGCAGGTAAACGTGAACAGTAGCCCTGCGTCCTTCTCAGAGAGACCCAAACTGGCGGAGTACCAAGAGACGGGCTCAGACAGGCCCCTCCCTCCATACAAGCCTCAGCAGACAGTCCAACAGCACGCATATACTGAGGACCAGAGTTTAAAAGACAAATCTGTGGAGCCTGTCTACGCGACTAACCCTGCGCTAGCCTCCAAAGTCCCGCTAGCCACTCCCTCCAGCCTGGACGTCTACCAAACCATAAAACCTCCGGTGGTTACAGTGTACTCAACTAGCTCAGTATCGTCTACAGCGCTGCCCTACGCGTCGCCAAGTCCCTACGCGCCTAATTTGCTCTTCTACCCCCCTGTGGTGTCGACTCTGGCACCTGTGGAGCGTTTCGAGGTCGACACCGTGCATCCGTGGACCACCCAGGTCAAGTCTCAGCTGAAACAGAGGGACGTGGGAGCGGGTGAAGGCGGACAGAAAGCGGATGAGGCAGCTGTGGATGGAGTGGCCGAGGCTACTAATTTCAGTAGCGAGGAGAGCGATGTGTCGACGGTGGACAGAGGAAAATACGAGATTGGCGGAACGCCTGACGAGGGGCACAGCGGACAGGATGTAGGCAGTGAGCATGCGAGGTTTGAGCAAGATGAAAGTGGAGGCAGTAGACATGATCAGCACGATGACAAGACTTATGAACAGGTCAAGGGCGATGCTCTTGGAGAAAGCTCGGAAAAAAGCATGCATCTGTCCTCACACGAGGATGGGTCTCACCAGGACCTAATAGAGGGCGCTGGTGGCAAGGGAAACGGAGCTGGCGGCGGCAAATTCGAAAAGGCCGAGGGCGCTGTTCGTGAGGAGGGACACGAGGACACGGATGGTGAAAAGGGACAGAAGGTATGTACATTACTAATTGGGATACGGTAACAGACTTCTGTTAGTAGAGGCTGACTGATGATCCCTGATTGTATTCAGATTTCTAAGTCGTTTGGTGTTACAGGGTGTTCCGTTATTGTTGTTACCATTTACGTATTTCTGACACTGTGAATGTTACAGTAAGGATTCTTTTAAAAAAGAGGTTTCGTGGTCCAGATTATTGTATGGTTTATTTAAATATAGTGTTAGTGGTTTTAGGACGTGACAGGAGCTTGTTTTCTGCGTTACTGACAATACCGGCACTGTTGCCAATATGGGGTTGAAATGATTAGCCGTGAAGGGTTCAGTTTGCACGTATCTTCGTGTTTTCCATAGGGCTACAAGAGCTGGCACGAGCACGAGAAAGCCAATAAGGGCCACCACGACAAGGAACGTAAGAGCAATTATTACGACGAGGACGACGGCAAGGCGAAGGAAGACAAAGAGGAGGGTGGATATCACGAGGAGCATCAGAAGGGCGAGAAGGGGGAGAAGAAAGCGGAATTCGATGAGAAGGGTGAACACCAAAAGGGGTACAGCACGAAGGGGGAACACTTTGTGCACAAAAAGGTGAGAGAAAGATGGGTCAATTAACCTGAATGGAATCTACTAAGATGTTTCACATGCTAACAATAGAAACAGTTTATCTTGCTAGAAAGTAGTCTAGAATGATTTATCCAAATGTTACCATAAAAATTCACAGCCAACACGTACCTTCTTTTCAAATTCGACAAGTGAAAAATCACGACTTCAAATGCTAAGACTGTGAGTTTCAAATGCAGAGGCACAAAATTCAGAAATAAAAACTCCAAGTCCTGAATTTAAATTCCAACAGTCTTACGTTTGAGATATCAGAGAATAAGGATCTATTTTGAACCTCGTTGATTTTCGTTCCAGGACGAGTTCGAGAAGCGGACCGAGTTCTTCGACGAGTCCCACGACGAAGACGACCACGAGAAGAATGGCGAGTTCTATCAAGAACACGAGATGTCGAAAGGCGGTCACGAGAAGGTGAGCCACCACGATAACGCAGACCACGAAGAGAGGTACGGCAAAGCAGGGAAGCACGAGAAGGGTGGGCATCACCACGACAACAAAGGTCACAAGATCAGCGCGGGCCATGACCGCCACTATGATCACGAAAACACGCATGGAAACAAGAAGACTCACCACGACGGAAAGAAGTGGGCGTACAAGGAGGGCGACAATGGAGATGGAGGAAAAGATCACAAGTCTGGCCATTGATCTAATTTCACTGGCTATTTGCAGAAGTTCTTATACGTTTTTTTATCAAAGACCAATTAGCTAGTAGCATTATCATCGTCGTCGAGTCTTCTAGAGCCACTTCTACGTGTCTGCAATGAGGTCTAGCAAGTTTAGTATAAAAAGGGGACAAGTAATACTCAGGTGGGGCCAGATTTTCAAAAGCTCAAGGGTCTAAAACCACCCAAGGAGACGCAATTCGTGGTAGAACCAGAAAGATTCTGATTCCTCATTCAAAAATATATCGAAATCGTGGAATACATTTTTATCGTACGACGCTTCGTTCTCGAGAAAATTGAGCTTGAATGTACTTGCAGCGCGCGGGCGCTACAAGTCGTAACATCGAAGTCGTTTTTTTCGAAGACGAAGGGCCAAACGAAGAAACCTCATTCTACACTTTCGATTTGTTTTTTGAAGACGAATCACCCCTCATAGTTTGTACCGCGGGTTGCAGCCGGAATAGTGATATTTCGTTAGGATAGTTTGTAAATACAGGTGTATTACAGGTTTTTAATCACGCCGTCCGTCATACCTGCGATGTAAATGCCGAAATATTGTTACTTGTTGAAATAAACGGAACACTCGAGAACAGCGAGTTCCATCGCCGTTGGCGGACCCGCGGGAAATTCAATTTCATTAACTTAGCTGGCAGACATACGCGGCGATCTCGCGTGGTCGGATAAAATTCATTTGTTAAGTTCGTCTACCATTCCCTCTATGAGAACGAACGCGCCTATAAAAAATGACCGTCTGCTTGAAACTGCACCGGCAAGGTCAGCATCATCCGCAACAGCGTAGCACAGGAAGCTTTAAAAACCAGCTATCGTTGCGTCAACCGTCTGGAGCGGACGTATATTTCCTGCAAATTGCCGAAGGAGGGGATATTCCTGGAAAGGAGTCCTCTATATTAATTTCAGTGGTGTATTCTCGACAGCCTAGGACGTGGGTCTAAAAATGGCACCTCAAGACACCGGGCAACTCTACGCGATCGCTCTGATAGCTGATCTAAATCCAAACTGACGAGAGCACCCAACAAGGCAACAGAATATTTATTTATTATTTCAATTAAGCAACGATTCCAGAACACAGCGGTCCATCATCCAACCCCCATCCCCCATCCTCTGTTACTTCACCGAACCAGCATTCTTATCGATCCACCAAGTTATTAGGCTCTCCAGCTGAGATCACGTCAGCGATTCCAGCTGCGAGTGTCGCGGATGCCAGCGACAGGTGATTTACAATCAGCGGGCGATATCAGCGCCTTCAGGATATATAAGATAAAAGGCGGCAGTGCTGTTCCAAGTGATTTACGCCAACGCCAGAGCTGCAGCTAATGGCGCGGATATTGCCGGCCATTAGTCGGTTTTCACGGGGCACGAGTTCGAGATGAGCCCCGTGTGAAGCGTGCAGCGTGTGCCGTTGCCCTATCATCACGTATTATCCGCGGAACGCGTGCCTCCGCGATCACCCGCGTGAAATAAAAGAGACAAGGCGGTCGGGTGAATTGCTAATCGTACACGCGATAACTTCCTATCGATTCCAATCCAGCATTGACGGTTCTCACGCCTCTGTCGACGCAATTATGGAGGCAACGTCGACGCCTGTGGCGCGATGCGTGCCGCGCGTGCTGAAGCATGTTGCGTTGGTCACGTGGCGACTGAATCTCGCCTGATCGAGGAAGAAAAGCTGTTCCCTGGTCGGGGTCTCGGGTAACATTGCTGGGTTTGATGGCAATTTTAGTGCGCCGCGTCTTATAGCCCTGGAAAAATATCGACTTGCACGGTCTGCGGACTGAAACACTCAGCAAGCTCTTGTTTCAAGGTTTACGGGATACTTGAGGTGTTTGGTACTTGGGCATTTGTGATTCTTAATGTATGATCATTCCTAGCTTGAATTTGGGTCGTTTTGGAAACTTGTCCTGATGTTCTGCCAGCGTTAAGGATGACCTCGCGTAACGGGGAGTTATTGTCTGTGGCATAGACTCTATGCAGAGGGCGCCACTGTGGCGCCTGAAGGTAGGTTGTCTTATACGCGACTAGACGCAAGGTCAAGAATTTCAAACTCGATTTTCTCGAAAATGAAACGCGATATAAAAAAAAGTTACTCTTTCCTTTTGATTTATAACTAGTCAATAAGTCGAGAAAAAGCAATAAAAAATTTTGATATTGCGCTTCATTTTCGACAAAATCGACTTTGAAATTTTTGATGTTGTGTCTAGTCGCGTATTGGAAAACCTACCTTTAAGTAACTCTGATTTTTCGAATGCTGCAAGCACACGTCAAAGGAAAAATATTTCTTTAAAAGAAAAATTTCTTTCAAGTCTCATAGGACACCTTGATACCTTGACACCTTGACCAAAGAAGAATGTCCGTCACCAGCTCATTTCCGCACGCGCTGTAGTAGGGTAGGGTGGGGCTTATAATCCCGTTTTTCGTATAAACCTATGTAAAATTTAGTACTAACAATCTAGAGATATCTGGTGTTATTTTGTATAAACTATAACTATTATGCTTTACGTTCACGAAGTTCGTTTGTTGATAATGTTATTTTCTGTTGAGTTGTACCACAAAATGTTTGTCAATACAAAATGGAATTCTTGTCCCACGGATGGGGCAAAAAATTCATTGCGTAGGGTAGAAAGTCCCCAATGTCTTTTCGTATAATATTAAACTGAATAAGTAAAAAACTCTTCAGATCAACAAATATTTATTAAACCAATTCTTTTTGGTATATAATATTGAAAGGAAAGCATGACTTCTTTGACAAAAAATAAAAATATAAGTCAGAGGCTCGCTTTGAACTAAAAACTAAAAAAAAGTCGCTCAACTAAAACAAAAACACTATTTAAAGACTTTGGCATGATTTCTTTATACTTTGGCTATCTTATTATGAAAACAAATAATAAAATATATATTTTCAGTCTGAGGGACTTTTTGCCCCAATGGTACCTCTATAGTTTCTGCGATATATACGTTAAAAAATATTATCATTCAGCAATAAACAATATCATGCACACATTACTAAAGGAACAGACAATCTTAACGCACTTGGCTGATACGCTTTTAAACTGTGCTTTACTTCGTATAAAACAACAATGACGACGTATTTCTTTTAGTTATCGATACATAAAATAACGAAGGTGTCGTGTAATTCGCACGAACGTCCAGGAGCGACTGGCGACTCTGTGGTCACCTCCGTTTCTTCTCGCCTTTTACATAGTATACAGCGAAACTCAATACATTGTTTAGGAGTAGAGATTTTGATTTCGGGACTTTTTACCCGCCTGACTTTTAGCCCCATTTTACCCTACTGGCTGTTGTTTAATTATACCACCCGCTTGCCACTTCAAATTTCGATATTTGCCTCTGCTATGACGTCCGCGAAAGTGGAGACTCGTGTACCCGTCTTGTTTATCGAATCGGGCGCGATAAATTTTGGATACGGATGTTTGATCGCGCTATCGTTAATAGCAGGGAAATTATACTGGCTAGTGGAACTATCAGCGGATAGATTAGAATCAGTAACGTCATATTCTGAGCAAACTATACGAACATGTTGACTAACAACCACGCTGGCTTCTCCAACAAGTCACCTTCAAACATCGCATCACCGATATTCACTTCGGACCCTTCCGAATTATTTAAGGGGGAGACTTGTGTAACTAGGTGAAAATCGAGGCATTTTCGGGATTTGTTTTTAGAAAATATTTAATCCATCTCTCTGAAACATCCAGGACATTGTTACGTCAGATTAAGATAAATAAAAAAATCTTTTACTAATAAAGAATGTCAGTTTTGATTTGTGACAATTCTACGTTCAATTATACTTGCTACCGTCGACGCCTCTTTTTGTTGCAGCAGTGTGTAGGTTAGTGAACAAATTCTGAGATTGTGAATATATAGGAGATTTCCTCTTGATTACAACGCAATTTTTGTTTGCTTCCCAAATTCAATCTAAGCGGGTGAAATTGACCCCTTTAATTCCGGCTATTTTCAGATTCTGGGTTATAACTCGCAAACTGTAAGAACTGCAAGTTACCAAATGATAGTCCTAATTAAAAGAAGTAACATTTCTCTTGAAACTTTCTTCCTATCTATTACAGATTGCGAGTTACAAAATAAAATCAGAAAATAGCCGAATTTTCAGGGATTAATTTCCCCCCTTAGAGTGAATTTGGGCTGCAAACAAAAATTTAAGATTTTTTTGAATTTCCGGGTTCGGGATGTTTCCTTGTGAGCGCCACGGTTTATTTTCATATCCTTCAATAACGAATAAATAATGGCCATAAAGTTTTCCTACTATAATTTTTTTTTAAATAAAATTAAAGATCTCCTAATTTTTGTCCCCTTCCCTCTTTTTGTACTCCTACTCACATTCGATTATGGCAGATTACCATAAACGAGATACGATAAATGAGCTCCAGTTGGTCGACGCGATAAAACGTTAATTACCTTCGACGCTTATGACAAATCCTTTGTGTGGCAATTGCATTTCACGGTTAATACATTAAATTCGAATTTACGCCGCCACGATGCAACACGTGTTAATTCATGGCGCACATATTTTACATTGCTAATGGTGTAAAATTGATCGATGCTGATCCATCGACGTGATAACCTTTGCAACGCTCATTAAAAGATCGTGGCCGCGGGAAATCGAGTTCTCGAATATCACCGAAGAACGCGATAGGGTAAATAGATATTTCCACGTGGGCGTGAGTTAGCGTGAGTTAGTTCAACTTAACAGCTGACTTCGTGCAAGGAACGAACGGGGAGTGCATCAATTTAGTGATTTTCCTGTTCTCTGCTCGCGTACCGCGAATCAAACGAATTTATTTCGACGCGAAACCTGCTCTCTTCGACGCGTCGCCGCGACCTTTTCATCGGAATGCGTCAATGGCTTTTTTTGCGCGGTGTCCCGTTGCGAAATGAAGCCTCAATGTCACCTTCGGAATATGAGATATTTACTTGCATCGTTCTTTTCTTTCCTTCCCTTTTTGCAGGAGTCGTTAGTTAGATTAGAATTTAATTAACAGACAATAGAGAACCTTAAACCTATGTAAGATAGTAGAAATTTTCTCTCTTAGGTATTTGCGGGTTTGAGGTTTCAAAATTGTTTTCTTTTTTATATATAAATCGATAGTATAACATTTTCAGAATGTTCAGTTAAAATTTCATAAAGAAAATCGAAATATTTTCGAAATTACCATTTTTCGAAACACCGTTTTTTAAACTGGGTATGTACGTCCTAAAATGATAAAAATAGAATGATTATGCCCTATAGGGGTGTACACGTAAAGTGGACTAGAATCATCCAGGTATCAAAAACAGTTTTTGTCCCATCCACAAAAAGCATCGAAAAATAGGCTTTTCTTTACAGGGCCGCTATTTTCTAACCACTGTTGATAAATCAATAAAATTCTAGTCCACTTTATGCGTACACCCCCATAGGAAACAAACATCTATTTTTATCATTTTAAAACCACTTTGACGCGGGGAAGTCCTTCGCAATATTCTCACTGAGGCACAAATATTGCGATTTAAATCCACACGTTTGTAATTATATTTTGGAAATATGAAAAATATAATTCTACACAGCAAGGAATAATAAATATTTAACAAAAAAAACATTTAAATCCGTGCAATAGTTCCTGAAAAAAATTATGAAAATAGGCCTCTCGTTCGACCAGTAAAGTGAAATGGTCCCGTAATCCTACTAATTTAATAAATGCGAATGTGTGTGTTGGATGGTTGGATGTTTGGATATTGGTTACTCCATGAAATGAATGAAATTTTGTATATACGTAGTCTAGGACCGGGAATGACATAGGATATTTTTTATCTGGACATCCCACCCCTTGCCCGCGATTTCACCCTCTTGACACTCCGTGACAATCGAAGTTTTACCCGGGCAACGCCGGGTTTTCTAAGCTAGTACATAATAATTTGCAACCCAAGCATAGTTCCTCAGACGACTACTTAAAATAGGTGACAACTACAAAATCCATTAAAATATACTTCACCGTTTCTTTATCACAACACTTGTCTTGAGGCATGCCTCGAGACGAGGTATCCTGTCTCGTGGTAGCAGGGTGGAGAGAAGGAGAGAGAGAAAGAGAGAGAGAGACCTGCCTCGAGACTAAGCTGCTTCACAATTTGCTGCCATCCGATCCAACAATTTCCCGGAAACAACGAATTGCAGCGGTGGCGGGTTACAAAAACGCGATCGACTCGATCGAAAAGGAGAGTCCCAGGGGGTGGTAGTGGGATTCGGAAAAAAAATGCGGGAACAATGGGGACACAGGGTCGAGCATATTATTGCGTCGGTTTACCCCGATTGTTGGATGGGTGGGAGGGTGTTCAATCAGAAATGCAATGTCGTGGGAAGCCCGCGTGAGCGCCAATAGAGAGGGAACTCAATTTCGCGGGAAAACGCATCCGTAACGGGACAGTGCGACTCATATCGCATGCGAGGGAGAGAAAAATCGCGACACAGGGATAGGGAGAGGTAAAAGGGTGGCTCGCGTCCCGCTTTGACGAGGGCGTGTAACGCTGGGGAAATATTATTACGCGATGATCGCGGAGCGTGCGTCCGTTTCCGTGGCCGGGATTTGAGGTATTTCCTCTCTCGCCCCTGACATTTTTCGTCTGCCGGGATTCACTTCTCCTCGCCCCTTCGCCGCCTCGAACGGCGTCCGGGTTACGTGATACGGCGAAATTAGTTTCGGGACGAGCGAGAAAGGGTTGTTCGATTATCGAAGAGAAATATGGACTGGACGGCCACGTGCTGCGAGAGGTAATATGTGTTTTGGTTTAAAGTAGCAATGTTAAACGGCGCTTCCCGGTCAAATCCCACGAAAATGAAGCTGATTTTTATGATTTTTTCTAGAAAGAAGTATAAAATGCAAGGTTCTAGAAGCTTTTGCATTTTATTCTGCTACAAATGTAGAGTAGAAAAGAATTTTTTTATTTCATTTTTGCTCACTCCTGTCTCTGGTATGCATCGCATGCTGCATCGGTGTAGAAAGAAAAGGCCTGAACTGTCGCCATGATAACTCCAGACAGGATCATCCAAAATCAAAGTACCGAAGAATGTGGTTATCGTGCTACGATCTCTCATTGTTTAGAAACAATTAGACGACGATTGCCATATGTTTAAACGATAGTGTCCCGGAAAATCATTTTTCTTTCGCACAAAAGTGTTCGTAAAAAATAATTGAGTGTATGAAAATTCACAATAAAGGACAGCGCGGAAGCGAGTGTAATTACGAATAGAATCCCGTTTGAATTTTAAGTTTCGGTAAAGAATTGTATTTTTTACAGTGGCGATAGTGCGCGAAAACGTGTTTCGATAAAAACTGTATTTATTCAATTAAAATAAAAATCGATTTTTAGTTCAATAAATATATTATTAATTAAAACAAAAATCACATTTCTGACTATTATACCTGCCCCACAATCCATCTTCAGAAAACACTTATTTTTATGGTCGCCACACTGTTGGTTTCCCTTACCTGCCTACAAAATCTGTACCGTTAAGAATATCGTTCTAAAATTTTACCTGGTCATTCTTAAGATATTGTGGGTTGAAATTGTGCAAAGAATATTTTTTGGACGTTTTTTAACCGGGAATTCCCCTTAATGATTTCTTTAGTAGGTACTTTCAGGGTAGTTTCTTTTGAATCTCCAGGACATTCGGGTTCTCAGCTTCTTAGATCGCCTTATCACGATCCGACGGTGGAGGAATCCGTTTCTCCAGTTCCATAATCGATGCTCGGCTCGCGTAGGTAACAGAACCGTGAATCCTATCTCGCGCACAATTCTACGTTTCGGAGGCTATCGCCACTCCACTATTTAATCAGACAAAAACTCGAGTGAATGGAGTATTTAAACAGTATGGTGGCACAAACCTCTTATCAGCGCCCTCATTATTCCGATTGGAATAAGAAATCACTGCCCACCAAATCAATACTTTGCCTGAATAAGAGAACTTCTCAAGACGAGTTTCCTTTAAATTTTAAGTGGGGACATACGCCTAGAACAGAGGTGGGCAAAAAATTATTTTAAATAAAAATTTGTGTACGACATTTTTATTTAAAATAATTTTTTGCCCCCCTCTGACCTAGAGAGGCCTAAAAATTGACGTCTATTTAGAATTTTATTTTTACGAAAGGGTTGACATTATTGAAACCGTAACTTGTTTATTAATCATGCCACGTCTTTGGCTATAATACTTAATTTTTGTATGTGAAAATATTAGTCGTATAATACAGCTATTGGGGTGATTTCCAAATGCGTTATTCGCTGCAGTGATTTGCGGTGCCCACTCACAATTAAACAGATTTTACATGAAAGCGAAAAGCAAATTAGTTTCTTAAAATATATTAACATATTAAGTAAAAATGTTAATTTTTAAAGAAATTGCAACACTCTAAATGAAACGTTCAATCTTTCGACATGAAATCTGGCCTCTTTGTGCAATAAAATAGAAACTATGAATTAAATAAAAACCACCCTGTCAAAAACTGCGCGATAGTGTATCACATAGCCATGAAAAATTGGATGTAAATCAGTTGAATAGTTAAAATATTTATGACATGTTAAAATACTGAATAACTGAATAATCATGGTTATCTTCGATATTTCTGCGAATTTCGGTCCCCAAATTTTGGGAAAACATTCTGGACATATCAAGCACTAAAAATATCTTCAAGAAAAAAATAAAATCGGCCCTTTTGGCATATCTAGGTGTATGTCTCCTCTTAAGACACATTAGAAGTAGTCAAGTTTCATTAAAGTCTCGTTCGCTATGAAATATCTTCCACCGATCGTCGCTAATTGGTGGTTGATCGTTCACTTCTCGGCGATCACTTGACGCATACCGTTGCATCATCCCCCGGCGAAATGAAAAGCAAACACCGCCGACCCCGTCGGGCGACGTCCACGAGAGGCCATCTTGAAATTGTGTTTTTGTAGCGGCTCAATTAGCCGGGAAAAATCGCGCCGCGTTTCTCCCTCGATCGCCTCGGATAATGTACACTGACGCACACCGCTTTTTCCCCCGAAAAGGGGACACGTCACGATCCCTGTAACGCGTTGTCCATCCAACCGAAATGTTAAAAAGAAAAAAAAAACGGGAAAAAAGAGCGGATCGATAACACGACGCATATCCTACCACCTCGCCATCGTTTTCGCGCAACGTATGAATATTTAAGGCCTGCAATTTCACGGGTCCCGAAATGCATGGAAAACCGATTTCCGTGGGTGACGAAACAATTTTTCTCGCCCCTCCCTCGAAGTTCGTTTCCGCCGGAAAATTGAAAATCATGGAGCCATTCTGTCAGTAATCGAGCTATCCTTCGACGAACCTTCATGGTGAAAAAAAAACGATTTTGCAAGCCCCTTACTCTTCGGGATTGATTTCGAAAGTTTCAGAAGTCTTCGGGAAATTTTTCTAAAATTCCCTTTAATTTTTCTAAAATCATTTACTTTCCTTCGCGATCTGTGACGTTCCATGGATCCCTCAGTTATTTGTTTCCATATTGCCGGCACGGAGATCGTAATGAAAATGTCAAAAGTGATTTATCGTGCGGGGCGCGTATTTCGCAAACATCGGCTATGAATGGCAAACGAGAGAGCGCATAATGGACGACCATCTTATGCATTAGAGCCTCGTGCGTTAATGCAACGGCCAATGTATCTTGCATCGAGCGGGAAAACTTTTTCCACAAGTTGTCGCCTCATCTAGCGACCACCTCGAAGTAAGATGTGGCCAGAAGTTTTCTGGAGCGAAATAAAAAATTCTTGAGGATCGTTACCGGTTCGTCACAAACGAGACACATTATAGAAATTCGTTTGGAGGCGGCCTCGTGCGATCTTTGATAGGAATACTTGTTGCTTTCAAGCGGGTCCGCGGTTAATTCGTGAGCAAGGCTTAAGGAAGTCGCTATCGCTAATTACAATCGAGCATCTCGAACGCAAACTCGGTTGGCCCGGGATGGATTTACGACTACTGTGGCTCTGGATACCTTGGAAGTCTTGAAACTGAGATTGCTAACAATGTTTAGGATTTGAAGGACCTGAATGCTGTTATTAAGTTTAACCATCCAGCATTCAAGCTTTGAAAAGGTTAACGCCTACCCACTTTTGAAACGCCCTGTACTATATTGCATAACCCAATTACAATTAGAATTAAATAAATACGATGTATCGCCTGACACAGTTATTCAAATTGATATAATGTTCCTCAAGGCTTCGACCACCCCTTTTGAAACATCCTGTACCGTGGCCCATCGCGAAGATCACCCTCAGGAATTGTATATCAGCGTCTCTTATATTATAGGACCCCTTAGGATCTAGCAAATACGCCTTTCAGAATCGAAATACAGGCGAAAGAAATCCCGCGAGATTTCGGCCGTAGGTTCGAGTTAAATCCCGCGAGATACGATGGGAAACCGGAAGTGCCATCAGCCGCGGGATTTCCCTGCCGCCTATAAACGGGAAAGGTCGTAAATGCTTGGTCGCGAAAAGCTCTGGTGGTGGTAAGAGGAGAAATCCGTGGAATCAGCGTTTGCATGCTTATAGCATGCCGGAAGTAAAAGCGTGGACGTGCATTCGCGGGAGGACGTGAATACCTAGCGACGCAGTCATCGATTTTTTCTAATCTTGCTTTGAAGACTGGTCAACGAGCGACGAGGAAAATTCTCCATGGGAAATTTATTCTGGAGTTGGAAAATAAAAATTTGAAAAATTCGGGAGATCATTTTCCCATTTTCTATTTTCCATTTTCCCGATTCACATTTTGCCATTTCCCTTTGCCATTTCCCAATTTTCCATTTTCCCATTCTTTGATGGATTACATTCAAATCTTTTGTTGATTTTCGAGAAGGCAGAGGTCACATATTATTTGAGAAATTTTAAAGGGAATATGGCTTGCTCGTGTTTGAAAGCCCTTTGTGGCGTCCAAATGAATTTTTTGCATTCCAGGGTGAGCTTCGGTAACGTCCACTCGGAGTCTGCTATAGTTTGTGTAATAAAGAAGGCCTTCGTCGGAGGAACTTTCAAGTGAGGCAAAACCAAAAAAGGGTAGCTTTTCCAGGGAAAAAAAACTTCACGAGTTGCACAACATTCTGTCGAATGTTGAAATCGATGCGCCGGTATTTCTAAACACTTATGGATTTTTACAGCTGTTGTTTCGAATCTGTAGCTGCATCGTTCGAGTGGGATGTTGCAGAAGCAAACGAATCATTTTGACGTAGGCACTGTATTCAGAATAATACTTGCTTTTGAAAAATTTACGTGCCATTCTAGGTGAAACTGAATGTAGCCATTTCGGGTGCTTAGTATTACCACTCTTTAAATCAGGGTACCCCACCAAATCTGAATATTTAAATGAGGCCTAAATCACCTCTTATAGAAAAAATTTTTAATCCTATAGTGGCCTGAGTAACTTTCCAAAAACGTCCAAAAAATGGCACCACAAAAATCTATTTTTGCACTGAGCATTTTGTTGATTTACATCGCGCAATACTTACTTATGCAGCGTTGGTAATTATTTTATTTAGGGGAGGGTGAGACTGAAAGTCCCATTTTTCGTATAAACCTATGTAAAATTTAGTAAAAATATTTTAGAGATTTACGGTGTAATTTTGAATAAACTACAATTATTATGCTTTACTTTTACAAAGTTGTTGGTTGATACTGTTATTTTTGGTTGAGTTATATCACAAAATATGTGTCAATTCAAAATGGACTTTTTGCTCCATGCCCGGGGTGAAAATATGCACCTGACCGTTTCAAATTATACAAGTCGAAAACAAGTAGAGGATTCGAGTGAAAAGGGCACGGCGATCGACCTGTTGCCTGCACCGCGAAAAGTGACAAAACCGAGAAGTAAATGGAGCAAAAGTCTCCACGAAAAGGCGAGACACGCGTGGCTATGCTTCCGTAAAAGGAAAAAAAAAATAAAGAAAAGAATGGCCCGCGAGAGTGCATATTTGCGGTGACAGGTGGTATTCAAGAATGGAATAGTTTTGTGATGGATATAGCGACGGCCTCGAGAACTTCAGATCTACCACCACAGCACCCCCAACTGAAACTATGATATATAAATGCGTAACTTTCTTACATCCTCAGCTTACCACTAGTATTCCACAGACAAGGGATGTTCGGCAACTGGAAAATTCAAAAAATTTGAAACTTTCCAGAAATGTAGTTTAAGTGATGCTAAATCACATAATCATTCCTGTTTTGGCAAATGAAACGGCCCTGGGGGTGAAAACGCCCTCCAAAAAAATTCTGAGTCTTCGTATTATCGTAAATATCTGCGAAATGAGAAAAGTTAATTCAAAGTTTTATGGTTTCTAATTTCCTACGATATTTGTAGAAGAAAAGGGTGGTGGGGATAAATTTTTAAAAAATGAATGTTTCTAGAAAATTCTTTATGACCATGTAGGATATCTAAAGCCATAAAACGTTGAATGGAACTTTTTACGGCTTCGCAGATACTCACGATAATATGGAAACTCAGAATTTCTTTGAGTGGGTGTTTCCACCCCCAAGACCGTTTCATTGCCAAAACCAAAAATAGTTACATTAAAAATAGTATCACTTAAAAAATTTGGTTTAATCTTCTTAATAACTTGTTTTTTTTTACGATTAAACAAAAACCATTTCCCAGAAATACATCACTTAAATTTTGAAACTGCTTCATGACACTTCGTAGATATCATGTGACTATTTTTATATATCACAATATATTAATCAAATTTCTATAATATAGTACAAATTAATACATTTAATTTTCAATTAAATTTTTTTAACTATATATATACAATAATCACATTTACATTAAATTTTATTTTCATTCTAATTCCAATATTAATGATTATATTAAATTTATTATTAACAAAAATAATCTATAAAAAAATTCGGATTGCCGAATATCCCTCGACCACCACCGACAGAAACATCCACCGAAAACCCTGCTCCATCTCGGACCTCCAAGTGCAACGTTGTATCCCGAATATCCGACGCGAAACACGAGTCTTCGATCTAATTTATGCAAAACTAATTATGAACCGGTTCCACCGTTTCTTCGCGATTCCTCCCGCGGCATTTCCCGTCGACGGAGGATCCCCACTGCCAGCCGTTAACAGGTTGATCCGCCTACTTACTTGACCCAAAGTTTGAGCAAACCGCTGGACGCGGGGCAACTTGTTCGGAAGCTCGCGACGGAGAGAATTGAATGCCCACCGCCGAAGCGGGCGTAGCGCGCGTATGCGCAAAAGTGAGGAGGCAGAAGAGAGACAGGAAGTGGCGTGGCGGAGGCACCGGTAGCTGAGACAGAGGAAGACGGTGATAGGGGGTACGTGTTACTGTACGTACACAGGGGCGCGGGCCGCAAACACCAGACTGTATAAAGGGTGGCGTCGCAATGCCCAGATCGCCATTCCCGCGTAGACAGCAAAGTCGCGGCGCCCGGCGTCGTGTCAGTCCAAGCTTTAACTCTCCTTCGGAAGCTTCGAGTCACGTGAGGGGCGAGCGTAAGCGTGTGGCATACAGCGAGAGGACAAACGGCGGTGTCCGATTCCCCCGTGGTGCAGACTCATCCCCGTCGCTTTTCCAGCAACAGGTGAGCAGATTCTTTCACGAAAAATCGTGTGACTCGGCGGGCGAAAAGACGTTCGTTTCTATGATACACCGGAAAAGCTTGGCGGCACTTCGACAACGGGCAGTGAAAGTTTTGAAATTCTGTCGCGGGAAGCTGATTTCTATGGCTCGTCAGTAGGATTTTCGGGTGCGCTGTTATGTGGGGGAGTAGGTATTGGGGTTTGATGTGCTGGAGGGAGGAAATTGGGGATTTCGGTCGAGGAAGGTGTCGAATTTTTTGTGGTGGTCGTAGATTTTCCGGTTCCTAAGGATGAAGAGTGGAAATCAGGGGATTTCGGTCGAGGAACCTGTCAAGTTTTCTGTGGTGGTAGTAAATTTTGGGGATCCTCGTGGGGGAGGGCAATATTTGAGGATTTCGGTTGAAAAAGGTGACGAATTTTCTGAGTTGGTAGTCAATTTTAGGAATCCTCGTGCGGGAGAGCAAAATTGGAGAATTTCGGTAGAGGAAACTGACGAATTTTCTGTGGTGGTAGTAAATTTTTGGGATCCTCGTGGGGGAGGGCAATATTTGAGGATTTCGGTCGAAAAAAGTAACGAATTTTCTGAGGTGGTAGTCAATTTTGGGGATCTTTGTGGAGGACAGAAAAATTTTAGAATTTCGGTAGACGAATTTCGGTGGTCTCGAATTTTCTGTGGTGGTAGTAGATTTTCCGGTTCCTCGGGATGAAGAGTGGAAATTAGAGGATTTCGATCGTGGAACCTGTCGAATTTTCTGTGATGGTAATAAGTTTTGGGGATCCTCGTGATGGAGGGAAAAATTTGAAAATTTCCGTAGAAGAAACTGTCGAATGTTTTGTGATGGTAGTAAATTTTGGGGATCCTCGTGGAGGAGGGCAAAATTTAAGATTTTCGGTAGAGGAAGTTGTCGAAGTTTCTATAGTGGTAGCAAATTTTGGGTATCCTCGTGAGGTAGGGCAAAATTTGAGAATTTCCGGAGGGACAGCTGTCGAATTTTCTGTGATGGTACTAAATTTTGAGGATCCTCGTGGGGGAGGGAAAAATTTGAGAATTTCGATCGAAGAAGCTAAGAAATTTTCTGAGGTGGTAGTAAATTTTGGGAATCCTCGTGATGGAAGGCGAAATTTGGGGAATTCGGTCAAGAAAGCCTCGTTCCTTTAGTTCCTCGTAATAGAGAGTGGAAATTAGAGGATTTCGGTCGAGGAAGCTGTCGAATTCTCCGCGGTGGTGGTAGATTCTGGGGTTCCTCGTGATGGAGAGTGGAAATTAGGGGATTTCGGTCGAGGAAGCTATCGAGTTTTACTTGGTGGTAGTAGATTTTGGGGTTCCTCGTGATGGAGAGTGGAAATTAGAGGATTTCGGTCGAGGAACCCGTCGAATTTTCCGCGGTGGAAGTAGATTTTGGGATTTCCCGGAATGGAGAGTGGAAATTGCGGGATTTTAGGCTTTCCTATGTTTGCTTAAAGTATGTAGTACCTAAGTACTAAATCTTGTGTTTGCACATGATAGGGAGTGGAAATTTTGAGGATTTAGAAATAAGAAACTGTCGATTGCTTTCGATTTTGTTCCATTCATTTGTATATCTCGTTATGATTTTCCAAAACATAAGCTAAACCAACCAGTGAATGACCGAATTGTTGAATTTATGGACCTTTGAGATAAATACTAGAACATATTTATGTATAACAACAAAACAATTGTTGAAATTACATTTAAATTTATTTTTCTTGATATTTCTATAAAAATAATTACTTATTCTTATCGTAATTTAAAAAAAAGCAATTATAAAATGCAAAACGTGTAGAAGCCCAGTAAATGACCGCATACTTTTAATAAGAATTGTACTTATTAATGTTTGCTTAATACGCGTAACTAAAAAAATGGGATATAAAAAGTGCAACTACACTCCATTTATAAACATATAATAATTTTTAAATTTATAATTGACATTTCTTTGCCTAATGGTCATTCACTGGTATGCGGTCACTTACTGATTTGTTTACCCTAAAGCGATTTTCCACAATTTATCTGGATTCCTTAAGCTCCTCCACAATGCAGGGTAAAAATCTGCTTGCCTAGCAAAAGATTTTAAAAACATAATAATTACTTAATATTACTCTTTCAAGTATAAAATTTAGGTTCTCTTTAACTCTACATAAATACTTCGTTACTGCTGAGTGCAATCCCACCATTTCCTCCTGCCACGTGAGTCTGTGAAATGGAACAAACACGAGGTAATGGAAGATACACTGTTCATCTAAAACCGTAGCCCCTCCAATATTTAATATTCAAGAGAACCGTATAATAATATTACCTTGCGTGAAACATGAAAGCCTTGTCACTTTGCAGACTATAACTTTGCCCTGTTTCCCTCTTCCTGAGAAAGCCGGTTGCTTTCACAAAAATGTAGGCAATTTGGTTTACATGGAAAATCTTACAACCTCCGGCTTTCTGTAATTAAAGCCATAAACCTCATAGATTTCGTGAAACACCTCTCCCTCGTTCGCGCAACAGGTGACCGCTTCCGGGATCTCAGGAATAAAAAGAATTGCCACCCTTATTTCCTAATTAATCCCAACGCTACGACTGCTTTAACGCTGCCTTCGCAAAGTATTCCGCCTCATTTCTTTTCACGGTCGTTTCGAACGCAGCTTTTTTTCACGACAAAAGCAACGTCGTCAAAACTTCGCCTTCCAAAAATTGTCGTCTCAGATTTCAAACATCTGGCCATTTTCCAACGTCACAAATTTCAATCGTATCTCTCAGGACCAGTTCAAGCGGAACAAGTTCCATCCTGTATAGTTCCTGCTACTTGTATTGTCGTCTGCGCAGGAGAAATAATGGAGAGAGGATTTGATTTAATTATATGGCTGGTTGCTTCTTTCGGAAAGAGGCCATTAATTTCCTTAATTAATAGAGAGAGATTGGTCTTTCAGCGAAATCTGTCTGTTCATAATTACAAACTGTATAAGAGATTCTTCGGCGACAAATCCCTCAAGATACTTATGGGTCTGCTGAAGTACCATTGCAATTTTCCAACTTGCGACTGCCATCTGCCCTTTATCCCTCAAATTTAATTGTCTCCACGCATTCATTGAAATTGAATTTAATATAACATTCTGGCTATTCAATCTTGAAACACGTGTAACTTACATTTATTGACAGCTTGTATAATTCTTTTTGAATATTTATTAAGCAACTTTTTGGAAGTCGCCTGCAGGCCTGCGAATATTTTCCTGCCGCTGAAACGCTGCCCGATTGCATCAAAAACTGTTTGACAAATCCGCCGAAGCGTGCAGGTTTTGTTTTCGTACGGTAAAATATTCATCGACTGCGCCACAATAATAACTCGAGCGAGAAGTGGACAAACAAAATTATTCGGCTCACTGGCAATATGTATTTCAAACTAAATATACAAACTCATTCGAAAACTGCAATGCTTTATGGAAAGAAGACTTCTCTGAACATAGGAAATAACGAGGAAGTAAACTGTGTTCATCCTTCGAAAGTCTTTGTTAATCTGAACAACTTTTGCTTGAAATAATATTCCGGACAAGGCAGGCGTTAAAAGTTACGCGAAGACATGGTCCAGTGACAGATTCGCACGGTGCGTCTGACCATAGCCGGACCTTTTCCACTTGCTCTCTTATACATCCATCTCGCTCGCGAAGATCAATCACTATCTTCTTAAAAATGGTCCCAAGATGCACAAACTTATCAACAATTCCATTTATAATTCTTCAGTTATACCATCCTTCATCCTGTTTAGAAGTTGAAATTTTCTCTTCTACTTTGTAAAAGACTAAAGTTTCCTCTTCCATGACCAAAAGATCTTCCCCTTAAGCGTCAACAAGTCACGTTTTAATATTTCACAGAAAATCGCGAAGCGTGGATAATTTTATCTACCCTACTCAACGGAATTCATTGGATTTAGTTTTTAGTGTTTTCATTGTGTGCGCCAAGTGAATTCTATTTAAGTGAAGTTTATTTGAAATGCACCGACTAAGTCTCTTTAATCTCGTAGTTTCCAATCGCGTCGAATCAAGTTCCAACTAATATCCGAAGTACCATGACAACTCGAACGGCAGAAGTTTCGCGTTCGATTGCGAGCTCTCGATTATTCCCTTTTCTCGGGCACCGTTCTTCGAACGCTCATCATCGGAATACGAGAAGGCAGAGAAAAAGCGACGTCTCCGGGGCTGAAGATTGAAGCTGGCGTTCTTCGGTCGCGAACTTCGATGAAAGGGAACTTCTGATATCAATTCACGCAACAGCGTAAACAATGGCTACAAGTTGCGCAGTGGAATAGTTGTTCGGGACGTTGCAGAACGCGATGATGCGCGTTCTATTTACGATGCCGGCCACCGGGGTGTATTATTTCTATTTCAGAAGTCGGAATAAAATTTTCAGCGAGTGGCGAAGTCGGTTACCTATTTTCTGTGATGCTTTCTGACTCTTGCTGGAGGAGAATTGAATTATTTTCAAAAGCAATTGAATTATTTTGCACCGATTACACGCGGGCTCTTTCACTGCAATCAATTAGAGTTTAAGAGACTATTGGAAGTTCTACCTTAAATCCAATGGGATTTCTGAAGAGTGATATGATGAAACGGTGGAAGAAACCAAGATGATTGGTACATGTAGACTGGTTAGAGACAAACGAAGCCCGGGGAAGCAAGGGAAGGCAGGTCGCGTATGGTCAGACACGTTTCTCGGACCAATATGCCGAGAGTTGTATCTCTCTGTAACTTTTCACTCACGCGTTACTTTCAAAATTGTTTCCAGCAAAAGTTGTTCGGATTGGCGGGAACTTTAAGATGGCACGGACATTTCGCGGGAAAGTGGAATGAGTCAATAATAAGTCATCCACTTACACCATTCATTCCCAAATTAAGGGGGGAACCCTATTCTTTCGAATAAAAGCATAGCAAAATTTGGGATTTGTTTTTAAGAAACCAGTGATCGGATTCATCTGAAATTTGGACCATGTATTGATGCATCTTTGAAGAAGTTGCGGGTTTTTTTTTTATTAATTTTTAACCATAAATATAGTAGTTATGCGTGATCGACTATCACGCTGCGCAAAATTCGCCGTTCGTTGGTGTGCATAATATTTATCTACCAGGTAATTTAAAACAGAAAAATGAAACGGCGTTTTATTTTATACATATGTAGCTTAAAATTGACGAACCAGCAAAAAACAAAACAAATTATTGAGGAGTGTGGAGAGTTTTCAAACTGAAATGTCCGATGATTTCATTTTTACGAACCAATTTTGCGCCAATTTTCTTATGTAACAAAAGAAGTATAGAACTTACAAGGGGAAGGCACACCTTCTGCAATCGGTTTTGGAATGAGACTAGGTGGACATTGTAGTACACACCTAGTGTTACAAAACCATTAAGGGTTTTATCAAATTAGGCCTTCGTTTTCGAGAAATTTGAGTTCAAAGTTTTGCGCGATACTAGTAGTTCAGTTGCGCAAACGTTGTTATACAGTATTATGATTACAAATTACAAGTATAATACAAGTACAGATATAATATAAATATAATAAAACCGCAAATAATACTGTATAACAACGTTTGCACAACTGAACTACTAGTATCGCGCAAAACTTTGAACTCAAATTTCTCGAAAACGAAGGCCCATTTTGATAAAACCCTTAATGGTTTTGTAACACTAGGTGTGTACTACAATGTCCACCTAGTCTCATTCCAGAACCGATTGCAGAAGGTGTGCCTTCCCCTAGTTAGCAGTATTCTGGTTCATCAAATTGAGCCTACATTTGTACAAAATAAAACGCCGTTTCATTTTTCAGCTTCAGATTACCTGAAAGGTAAATATCATGCACACCAGCGGATAAAGATGAATTAAAAAAAAAACTGCAACTTCTTCAAGGATGTAATAAACATGGTCCAAATTTCAGATGAATCGAAATGCTAGTTTCTTAAAGAAAAATTCCAAAATTTTGCTATGTTTTTAGGCCATAAAATAGGATTCCTCCCTCAAACCTCCAACTACGATGATAATAAACTCTACGATGCCAAAATTACATTTAGACCCAGTTTGGTCCCAAGCTAATTATTTCGTCATTAAAAAGAATTAACGAAGACTCTGCCATCGAAACAAAAGGTACAAGAAGAAACCCTCAAAACCGTGAGCCCTCTATTTCCTTCTGTACCCTCTTCACTTCCGGTCTTCCTTGATGCACAGAAGAGTCCACCACCCACGACATCGCCGAAAAATTCAATTCGAGGCATTTAACGGGTCATTCGAGCCGTTGCATCAGATCCCAGGAACGTCGTCAAGTGACTGGAGCCACACGCTCGGCAAATTGGGGATCGAAAATTGCTAGGAGGAGCGAGTAACGACCGACGGCGCGTGTGCTCGTGCCGTTTCGCAATGGCAAGGCCGAGAGAGTGATAGCGCAGCGACGAGGGGAGAAAAAGAGGACGAACGCGTGGATCGGGCAGGGTTATTAGAGGGCCGTTATTACCAGACTTTTCGTAGCTTATAAGCTGGCACTCGGGCGCCTATAACGCGCTCTAGGACGTACCGCCGCATTATTCCTCCCGGAATGAAGTCTGGAAGTGGGCTAATCAGCCTGGCTGCAGCTGCGATCGAAGTAAACACCCGAGGGACGGTGACTTCTGGGGTGGTTCACATGCAACGGTCCCTTCCTTCGAAATAGTTTATCCGTTGTTTACTCGTCGGAACGAACGAGTTCTTTTAAGAAACATGGACTCAGCAGCCGTTGACGGAAGTCAAGCCCCGCCAGCGTCTCGAGTGCACGTAGTGGGCGATGTTCCCACGGTGCGCCGTAACGAGATTGGTATCGCTTTCGTCCACGACAACCACCTTACAACACGACCATTGGAAAAGCCCGGTCGCGCGTGAAATTCGTTGTGTCGCGTTCCCTGTCCCGGAACAGGGCGGCAGAACAGAGCGTCGTTATTTTTCCTCCACCTTCCTCGACCCCATTCGCCACTTTGTATATTAACAATGCACGTTAACTCGGCGGGACGCGCACCCCAATATGCAACACACGTTGTCGCTACCGGGTCAAAAATACACAAAATTGAAAACCGCGGTTTCAGAATATTTTTTTTTAACTTTGTTATTTTTATGTTAAAGTACAGTGTTTCAAGAAGCAAACAAAATTTTGGAAATATCTTAAAATCTTCATTTAAGTTCTTTAAAAAATTTTATCAAACATGCAAACAGTCTTCTTAATTTTTACTTGGTTATAAAATCGAATAACAAAAATTAGTCTTCGCTCTTTAGTAACAATATCAAAAGGTAGATGTTATGGACTTATCAACGAACGCAAAGAAAACAATTCGTAACAAATTTTTCAAAACAATACTCAGAATTTTCCTAAAGTAGGTAAATTTTACTCTATAGTAAATTTTACCAATTAGCGCCTTCCGCCGAGTTAAAGCCTCCACTCGTCCCGCCACAAAGTTCGTTCAATTTACTCAGTAGTTTAATCGAATCCGAAGGAAACCTCCGCGATAATTTTCTCGAGCAATTTCTAATAAGAAGCAACACGCTTGACCAACCGAAAATATATACTCCACCACGACATCCGGTCACTTCTGAAGACCCAGTGTGGTCATTCCACCTGTTCCACGAGGAATCACGCTGTTCTATGTAACGACATGAATAGAATCCTTGAATAAATCGCTGCAAAGGCGCTACACTTGGTGATCCCAATGAATAAGTATGCAGATCCACAGGAAACCCGCGATAATCATGCAGAGCGGTGGAGTGGCAGGTATAGGGTAGCCTAACGAGGTTTAATTTCACACCGCGGCGGCACGTTTCGCTTCTCCTGGGGGAGGAATATCGAGAAGTGACGCTAATCTCATTTCCGGGGCCGCCGAGTGTACCTGTTCAGTGGGCCGTCGATAAGATCGATGATAATAACAAGAGTAACCGCATCCACGAGCCCCTTCCAGTGGGGTCGTGACCGCGTGCAGTTCATCAGCGCGCCACCCCCTTTCATTCCTCGCATTGTTTCGTACGTCGATTGCGGGCCGCGTAAACGAGAACCAGTTAATGGCTGGCCAAACAGCTTACCCCTGGGCGTGGATAGTTCTCGCTGACAGCGGCGAGAGATTCCCCGAGAGCCACTAATTAGTGGCAATTCAAGTGGCGCCACTTTCGTGAAAGAAAACGCAGGGTGCATCTAAAGAACATTTTTTTTAATGGCTCATTCCGGTTAGCGCGCTGATAGATTCAGCGATTTTCAGGAATTTATTGCGACGGAAATAATTATAGTAATGAAATAAAACTTTTTTCTATTTATTAAACTACATTTATACAGTACATGAAAAATATAAAAGTAATGAAATTATTGCTCTTAAAATGCTTTGGAAAGCGGCTTTGATGACATGTTTAAAAATTCATGCCTCGCTCGTAAAGGCCATTTGAGCTGCTAGAATTATCTGAACCCAAACATCCAAATAGATTCTTGATCAGTATGATTGTCGCTATCAATCGGACTTTAATTAGTGTTTTATCTTCAAAATTAGCAAAATTTTGTCTTTTTTCTTTTGCTATTTTCGGTTTTAAAAGTGGGTTAGAATTAATGAAAATACTTGGTTGTAGTCCCTGCGAGAGTCATAGGTGTGCAGAATAAGCTGTAAAATTTAGAAAGCAATTGGTTCGATAGATTTTGAGATTTTATCTTCGCGATGTGAAAAAATGACGTTTCGAGAAAAACGCGTTCAAAGTTTTCATCTATAGAGTATATACAAAATGCCGTTGTAGATGCTGAAATAATCGGAATTTTTCCATGAAAATTCAGCAGTACATTCTTGAGGATATGTAGTTTCGAAAAATGTTTTAAAAAAAATCGAATTTTTCAACCCGTCTAACGGGAATGACCTCTTAATCAAGAAGTTCGTCGTTCTTCTGATCAGTGGCGCACCCAGAGGAGTGGCCAATAGCACCCGCAATAGAAAGGGCTTTGTGAAAAGAACAGAAAACTAGATTTTATGAATTTTATTGAAATTTGCATTAAAAATATTTTTATCCGCTCAACTCAGGTTCCCCCAAGATTAACCCTTCGTGGTCACACGGGGTGTTCTGCACCCCAAAAGCAATTTTCGATTTGAAATGTCGCACCTTTACGTCTCCCAAAGGGGATTTATCGCAAAAAAATAATAATCTTTTTTTTTTTAAAAATCGGTTTTTTCCCACAACCATGGAAAATCACTCATTTTCAACTACAAATTTCATCATATCAAAATTTACATATCTAGAAAGATTATTAGACCATAACTGTATAAGTATTACGAATTTACAATTACCACTGAAAATTTAAAAGATTCAAAAATACGGAAATAGTAACTAAAAAAATGACGCTGGGGTACAGTGAACCCCGTGTGACCAATTTGTGATTATAAGAAGGTGTGACCACGAAGGGTTAAATCCTGAGTGCGCCACTGCTTCTGATTATTTCCTTCAGCTTTCGATCCCCCTTCTGTCCCTCGGATCGAAATATTTCGATCGTCTTCTACTTTCTGATTCAAGCTTTACTTCCCCTCTGCTTCTGCAATGAAGACTCTCCCTTCCCCCGCGAAAACGCAAACACGTTTTTACCGCGAATAAATCCGTCTTCCTTCTCCGCGCAGCTCGAGCAGGGATTAGTTAAACAGCGACTCAACAGCGAAGGTAGGATGATCCTCCGAAAAAGCAATTGTTCAGGGGAGAAATCGATGTGATTGGGGGATGAGAAAGGGGATGGTGAAAGTGCGTGGAAGTCGGTCAACAAGGGTCACAGTTTCGACGGGATAATAAGAGGATGGTTAAAATTTAATTAGCGGACCCGATGAGTTGGCAGGGGGCACGCCGAGGGGTGCCTTAATCTCATTTCCGGTCGCCGAGTGGATCATGGGAGAGTAGCGCGGCTATACTCGAGAAGCTCGACATCCTGTCGGTGCTGGGGAAACCCACGCAACTTCCGCCATTGTCTTTACGCTCTCCACTGCTTTAGGGTAAATCCGGGTGTGTCGGCCAGGCGGGAGAGTCGGTCGAGTCCTTATATTTCAGACTCTATACGTAAAAACGCGTTAAGGTACAGAACACTAAGTTCTCTAGGAGCGAAACTGTTGAATGAATAGCGTCATTTCGCTGCCTTCTGTGTTTTCTGGAATTATAGAGTACTATCTTTACTACTCGGCTTCGCCCGAAATTTAGATTCTGATTTTATAAAAAAAATTCGTTTTTAAAATGAGCTGCGGCTCATTTTGTGATCCCAGGGTTTATTGTTCGAAAGTTTTTAGGCGACAGACAGACACACAAACATGTAGAAGCTTTCTGCTTTATATATTAAGATGAACGAAAAGTTGAGGTTACATTTCACCTTTTTTATGAAATAATAGTATACAAAATTGTATTTAAAATATAATTCTAATTTTTGTTTAATGTTTTGGGTAATAAGATAGTAGAGGTATTGAGCGACAATGCAGCCAAAGTATTTGGCCATGTTAACTCTTCCTTCCAAAGCTAACGAGAAGACCATCTCTCCCTGCAGAGATCATGACTTCAGTTTTTAAACCAATTTTCAGCAAATATCGACCAGTTTGCCTGACAAAGGGAACGTCCCGAACCCGGAAATTCAGAAAATTCTGAAACTCTGTGAATATATAGGAGATTTCCTCCTGATTACAACACAATTTTTGTTTGCTGCCAAAATTCACTCGAAGGGGGTGAAATTAACCCTTGAAAATTCGACTATTTTCCGATTTTGTGTTATAACTCACGAACTGTAAGATATAGAAAAAAGGTTTAAGACAAAAGTTACTTCTTTTAGTCAGATCTATCATTTGGTAGAAAAATGATTTTACAGTTCACGAGTTATAACACAAAATGGGAAAGTGACTGGATTTTCAGCGGTCAATTACACCCATCTAGAGTGAATTTGGGCAGCAAACAAAAATTGCGTTGTAATCAGGAGGAAATCCCCTACATATTCACAAAGTTTCAGAATTTTTTCAATTTCTTTCTTCTTTTTTTTCCTTTCTTCTTAAATTACTATATATACTCTCTCTCATTTCTCTTCGGATTAGATATTTTAGATATTTTGTGATATATGTATTATGCCACCCCGCATTATTATCTCTTTGTACCAAAGGGTTTATCCCGTGAATAGTAATAATAAATAAATAAATAAATAAATTTCCGGGTTTGAGATCTGCCCTTGTGAGTCAGCATAAAATTCTGAACATATTAGGTTTATTCTGATAAAATAAATAATTTCGGTATTAGTTTTATGACCATTTTATGTTAGGTCATCCTACAGCCTCTGACTCACCCTAAATTCACCTTCTTCTTTTACCTTTCACAATGTGAGGGGGAGGAGGAAAACTCTACTAGCCGCACTTCCGCTTGCAAATCCCACAAATCATTTCGAATCGTAGTCATTTTGAATCGTAGAAGAAGAACGTCACCATTTCAGGTCGCAGAGGTGGGAGGCTATCTAGAGAAGGCGAGAAACGGTTTATGGCAGGAGGGTTCCTCTTCAGGGCGCAATCACCTTTTCTCTAGACACCCTCTAGATCATCTATATAGTCCAGGAAAGAATGGACACGCGATTTTACTATCGAATCTCGACGACGTTCGTGACCACTGCTCCTCTGTATCAAGGGTTCACCTTCACCTGCCGCTTCTTCGTCACTTTCGCTCCTCCAGCAATTAAATTTTCAAAATACATAAGAAAAGCATAGGAAGAATAAAATGAGCCGAGGCGTAGTGAGAGCCTACGTTTACTCTCAGCAGACCTCTGAAACTCCGATTGGGAGTTCATAGCCTCGCGCCTGAGACCCAACAAGAACACATGTGTCACGGTTATTTATTTTTACATTGATAGCACGATAGAGCGTAGAGTAGAACTGCGAGGGGACGTTTTTTTAATTTCCACTGCAGAGAAGAGTGAGAGAATGGAGTACAATCGACTTGGATTAATTAGGAATGCTTGATCGATGTCGGTGCAAGATAGAGGCAACGACGAGTGGATCGAAAACAATCAGGCGACCGGAGCGAATTCGTGGCGACTCCGCTAATCACGATCCATACGATTGGAACTAGCCACGAAACCCTCCAGCCACGTGCTCTCTGCCCACTTCGCGTTTCTTAAAACAATTTCCGCGCTCGCTCGCGATAAACGCCCTGCTCCGATCCTCGCCTAACGAAGTGGATTATTACTGGCGTGTGCAGACGTATGCAAACAAAGAGGAAGGGCAGAATGTCGGGTCGATATGGAGGAATTACAAAATATGTACCGGGTGAACAACTAATGTGCATCAATATTTCGATGGGCGAGGTGAATCTACGCGTTGAAACGGGTAAAAAGTTTCCACATTCCGAGTCTCGAGCGGGGAGAGAAATAGTGGCTGGTTGGTTGTTGAATATCGCTGGGACACTGTAACTCCAATGGAGGATTATGCCCGTGGAAATTTGCTGAGCATCGAGAAGCGACTGGCAATGAAATTCCACCGCCGTCGATAGACCGCGAAATCAAGTTTATTCGATTGCTGGCGATCAGGCGGGAGAAAACTCGTGGCTCTTTCACGCGCGCCAGGTTCAATTTCGTTCCCCAATATGGTTTCATTCTGCTCGAGCGTATGAGCGGCCCGTTACGCGTCGATAGAACCTGCCCTTCGATACACAGGATCTTCTGTGACGTGCTTGAATTTACTTCGGATCGGTCGCTGTCTTCAATAAAGGGGTATTGGCAGCCTGTTTCATTTCACTCCGTTGAAAAAGGTTTCTAAGGGTGTATTAACGTTGACAGTAATTATTCTTTCAAATTTGATCGTATAAAAAGCTCTTTCACCTTAAGGGGGGTTTGCGCCTTGTTGTGCCGAAAAATAGGTAATTCTTTGTGAATTTTTTGTACAAAAACGGTTCGACAAATTAATTTCAGGTTTGGCAGGCTGTTTCACTGTATCTTGAACTATTGTTATGAATTTTGGTGTGACAGTGAAAAAAAAACATGACAGATAGAAAAAGGGCGTTGAAAAATAATCGGGTGTTGCTGGCGTTGTCGAAAAGTACTGTAAGGGTTATGCGAAACATAAAAAGGAAAAGAGATTCTTAATCTATATGAATGTGGCTATCGGTGGTAGTAGATTTATTGCCGTATCTGTTATTGTTCCTTTTTTATTTAAAGAAGTTTTCCCGATTTTGGAGCAAAACCTGTTTCAGACTCAAATCAGGACGCTTCGCCTTCTTCAAAATGCTGCCATTTTAACATTTTTTTTATTTTTCTTACTGCATCTACTACGACAGATAGCCACATTCATATAGATTAAAAATCTCTTTTCTTTTTTATTTTTCGGACAACCCTTACAGTACTTTTCGTCAACGCCAGCACCACCCGATTTTTTTTCAACGCCCTCTTTGTATCTGCCATGTTTTTTTTTCACTGTCACACCAAATTTCAGAACAATAGTTCAAGATACAGTGAAACAGCTTGCCAAATCTAAAATTAATTTGTCGAACCGTTTTTGTACAAAAAATTCACAAAGAATTACCTATTTTTCGGCCCAAAAAGGAGCAAAACCCCTAAAGGGGTTATACTTGTTTGTGACAAGAATGTTTGTGAATTTTTTTTTAAAAAGCGGAAGCATATATTTTTACAGAACTTTTTGCACTTAAAAGAGCAACATTTAAAGAACATTTGGTAATTTTTTCACAGAAAAATATTTACGTTTATAATAAAGTAAAACAACCGAGATCCAAGAAGCCTTTTTAAAAATTTGGTTTTGCGGCGAGCACTGCCATTCGGAAGCAGATTATCTAAGATCAAAAAACAAAGCAAATTTCGTTAGTATATTAATGTTTTGATGATTTAAAGTTGAAATCTTAATTTTTTCGTGCAAAAATCACGCGAAAAAATCGGGACTTAACCCTTTAAGTAGAACAGAATATTTTAAACTCTGCTTAATAGTCTCTGCATTTACTATTATACTTATTACTGTAGTGTGCTATTTAATTTAATTTTAACCACAATATCTTGTGTGTACTAAAGGGTTTTATCCATTGATCAATAATAATAATAATAATAATATCGTGAATAACACTATAGTTTGAGAAACTTAAACTGAATTTGTGATTTAGGTTTTACTGTTTCACATTATAATTAGAATTTACGTTAAATAATATTCAAAAGAGTACATATAATAATAATAATAATAATATAGTAAGAAGTACGTGTAATAAACTGGAAGAAACTGTAATTGCCTCGTACGTCTAGAACGTGGCCTGAAGCTTCAGGGAGTAAGGGAATAAGGATCGTATATGGTCAGCCACACGTCGCGAAGCCACATGACTGGGAATAATTAATTCTGTATAACACTTCACACGTGCATTATTTTCAAAATTGTTTCCCACAAAAGTTCGTCCTATTGATGACATCTTTACAATAGTGTACCAATTTCTCAGCGACATTGATTATTCACCCCTCTAAGGGTAGCAAAAGTGTTGCCTGTTTTCATGCCATGCAGATCAATAATCGAGTTACACCAACATCGTTAATACACCATCGACCACCGTTTCGTAACAGATCCAGGAAGACACCCTGGTCCATTTGCACCCCTCGATAAAAACTATTATACAGAATTGGGCGTATCGCCACGTTCACATTACCCCGAGTGCTTTCCCTCCGTAATTCGACACGCATCTCGATGATGCCTCTGCTCGGGAGCTTCAAAATCGGGATTAAACAACACTTTCGAAAGTCCTTTACGAGTTCCAAAGTGTTAAGACGCCTCCCCCGAGAGGGCCGGCTATTTTTCAGAGCTGATTACCGGGCCCATCTCGAGCAATCTTAAAACGAGACGCTTAGCATCAGGACGAGCTTTTGCAAACGGAATTAAATAGGCACGCGAAGAAAAAAGTGAAGGGAAAGCCGATAAACTTTTTCTGTACTTTTCCCCTCGGTTTTCGGATAAGGTGTCATTAGTTTACATAATCGAAACAGCACCTAATCGACTGTGCGAAGCGATGGGTTTCTAGAACTTATAAGGCATCGACCAGCACAGTGCTGTTTCGAAACGACCAGCTCTATAGCGCATCAAGGACCAAGCTAAAGGCGTGTTTCTACGTATTAGATATGAAACTGTGGAAATGTAGGTAGCTAAGATATTGTCCGACAGAATTACTATGCCTTTTTTTAATTAATTCAGCTCACTGGATGAAGGATTCGTGATTTTTAAAAGTTTATATAGAATTCGAAGTTTTCGCTTGTTTTTCGTAAGTTCACAGAACTTTAAAAATTGGAGAACTATTTTCAAGTGGATTTAAATACTAGATCTTGTTCCACGAAAATCGTGTTGTTTTCCGCGGCGATATTTTCTTAGGCGTTTCATTTCTCGCTGCGACGTCTCGGGAATTAAATCGGCCTCGATTTAAAGTGGCAATTTCGGCGCCCAGGAGGGCTCAAGTACACGCTTCTCTGACCCGGTCTGTTTCATTTGCTGAATTTACAATCGTCGTCTTGGCGCGAAAAACGCCTGTATTTTATTTAACCCTTGGTTGTCACACTGGGTTAAAAAATTGACCCAAAATTTGACTCTGAGGTAAAATATCTTTGAGGTATCACTACAAATTTTCAGATATAGACGATTCTCGAGTGAGGAGAATTTTATTTATTAATTTTTTATTGTTTTATCAAAGTAGCATATCTCAAGATTATAATCACAAATTTTTAGCTAAAAATATTAAAAATTAAAAAAGTTATGATTTTTTTCAACCAAAAAATCCTTTTCCTGGAATGCTTTTTCTTTCAATTCCTTTCCAAAGATGGTGATACTTTAAACGTGTAAACATATATTCTACAATGTTCAAACTTTATCTCAGTTTATTTGCGCAGTGTGAAAACTAGGTTCGAAGAAATAGGTGTGACAATCGAGAGTTAAGCAAAGTAATAAAATTTCGTTCCGCCTACTCAAGTTTATAAACTTAACAGTAATCTCTTTCCCTCGTTCTTAAATTATTCCTCCTCCACCCTTCGTATCGAAGCTTGCAACACTTTCGAATGACTGCACTTCGATAGCCCTGCAAAGTTCAAAAAAGAAGAGGAGGAAACAGAAGTCAGAATACCGTGAAAGCGTCGCCCGATGCACCTCGTTGCTACAGAAATCAATTAAAGTTACGAATGCTCATCGCTTTAAAGCGCGGAGAACTGGAATTGATCGTCGCAACAGGTGCCCCAGTCGCCGCACACCCCCGAGCGCCACCGGCTGCAATTTATTTTTTAATTACACCCAGCTCGTGCACTTTTATTTCACAAGCAATATCAATCCGCGGTACCTCCATTCGCGTTAATCTGCCGGTATAAATCTAAATTAGCGAGCTACTTCCTCCTCGTTTCCAGGACTTCCCACGATTTTACACGAACGAAGGTGTTCCGCCCCGACAAACATCAGCGCCGCGAAATTGCAAATTTCCCCTATGACGCAGTAATCTTTTTTTTTCTTGAATTATTATTATCTGCTAGCGACGAAGGGTTAAAAAAAAAAGTAGTCAGATCGTGTGGATGGAGGTGGGAAAATCGATTGCGTCCCGTCTTGGGGATGTCGATCGTGCTGGGTTTCTTTTATGGATATCGTTATTTATTTAGAATGCAATTTCTCAGGGCACCTAGAGTGTTTGGATTGCGTCTCATATGCAGATTCATGCTCCTATAACCTCCACGACTTTTTCGATTCCATGAACCTCGCTGACCTCGTCGATTTCGTCGGTTTTATTTACCTCGGCAGATTCGATTTGAAACTGTGCCCACGTAATCTGCACCCACAACTCGAATCCCACGAAACTGAGCCTCTGGCCAAACAGGGCCGAAAGAGGGGCGCGATTTACATCGGATATTGACCGACCAAGAGCTGCGAGGTGGCTGTTACAGAGGTTTCTAGACGCATCAACGTTTAATCGCGCACGCTGGCCCACTTTCTAAATCCAATCACGGATTCCTAATGCTTGCCAGATTAGCACGTTTTGCGCCCTCAAATCCGAACACGTTCGATACACCTCTGGTCACCGCTCTGTCGATTAACTGGCTATTGTAAGAAGCTCCCTGATTTTCAGCGATTAAAAGTAACAATGCTGGAATAATGAATGAAAATACCTTTGGAGAATTTAAATTTAATTTAGAATGCACTTAAATGCATTCCGCATTTTTCTGAAAAAAAATCGAAATTGTGTGATTGTTTTCTAATAGTGGAAAAAACTTGGTTTTAATTATACAGAAAAAAATTGGGGTGCCGCAAGAACCTTGAAGTATTAGGTAACTTTTTTTTTTAACATGTTTTTAATGTTTTGTAATTTCTTTACGGTCTTAAAAAAATTGTGGGCCACTATATTTCGTTCCACCCTAAATTGCGTACTGCTAGGAGTTAGTTTTCAATTACTGCTGAAGATGCTTTTTCGTTAAGAAGAGAGAATTAATTTTAGGAAACCGAGGAAAATGTTGCTATTTTTCTGTTTGCTGTGGAGCTAGATTTTTAGGATCACTGACAGTCCAATATCACTTTTTGAGAGAGAGGGTTTCTAATGGGGGATTTGGCACGTAAAACTAGGATCCAGGTTCTCAGCTTTTCAATGGATCCGTTCTGTTTCAACTCGTCGTCGGGGAATTTGTAACCGGATCCGCATTAGGAAGGAAGGCGGAGCGAGTATAATTCTGTGCAGATTAGAGTCACCAGGAAAGCAATTTTCGTGGAAGAGCAAGCTATCCTGTTCGTCATTTTATCCTGAACTTTCAAACTCAATCCAAGATCGAGAAACGAATTTCCTCCACTTTAATGACGTCCCACGAAAATAGCCACCACTCTCGCGCAAGATGGTGAAGTCCACAGGCATCACGTTCCATCTCACTTAATTTCATGCTATCAAAGATCGTTATCCCTAAATTTCATATTGGCAGAAATGACAAGCTAAATTGTCAGTAGAATATTGTAACGTGTGAATAATTGATGAAATCAACTGAATTCCTGTGACACTTATCGGTAAAAAATCATTTATTATCTGTCCTTTATTTTCTACACAGAATCCAGCAGTGTCGAGCTTTAATATGAAGACCAGAACGAGCTTAATAACGTCCAGCGTCGCTTTTGTATGCGTTGTGGGAGTGGTTGGGAAATCGGCTGTGGCGATGGAAGAAACGCCGTCCTCCTCATTGAATCTTCAGCATTACAATGCGATGCTGAATTCAATGGGATTCGACGAGCCTGCTCCCGAAAAGAGAGCGTACACCTACGTCTCTGAATACAAAAGGCTACCCGTTTACAACTTCGGCATTGGCAAGCGTTGGATCGACAACAGCGACGATAAAGTGAGTTCCAGTTCTTGTCCTACCTTGGACTGTGTTTCAGTTGGTCTAAACGGAAAGCCTTTGCTTTCGAAAGCAGCGAGTGACAAGTAAATAACCATCTAGATCCACATCTTCTACTCGGTCAACTGATTTACTAAGATCTAAGTTTGGTATATTAAAAGAACGAAAAAACGCGATGACTTTAAGGGCTTATTTCACCCCCTCAGAGTGAATTTCCGCAGAAACAAAATTTCTCCTTGGGTACTCTAATATTCTCTACATTCACACGAAGTTTCATTAAAATCAGAATTTTAATAATAATTTTTTGGAATTTTTGCTTGTCAGCTATAGACTCGCTTCCTCAAAACATGTGATGCTAGCACGCAAAAATTAGATCTACTCAGTGAAATTTTCAGAAAGAGTTTAGTAAAGCCTCTTAAGGGGGAGCCTCGTGTAACTAGTTGGAAAATCGAGGCATTTTCGGAATATTTTTTTAAAGAAAGTATTTAATCGATCTTCCTGCAATTTTCAGGATATTGTATTGTCAGAGTAGGGTAAATAAAAAAATTCTTTTTAACAAAAAAGAATGGCAAATGACAGAGTTATAAGGGTTTATGTCCAGTTTGTTGTCGACTGTATTGGTCAAAAACGAAATATTCAAAAAATTTTGTTTAGTTTATGAGTGCACGCACAAATCTTAGCTATTCGTAACTTAAATCATACAAAATTGAACAATGGTGGCCTTTTGAAAAAAAATTTACTTTCTTCGAACGAAATTTTGCCTTAAATTTGCAAAAACAGCTATTTATTTAAACAATATCATTATACCAATAGCTAAGTTCTATGAAGCAAATGTTCACAAACATCCATGCGCAAGGACAAGTTGATCGGTTGAATATTTTTGAAGTTACATTGTCCGCCAATTGTAAAACTGTCGTTTTGAGAAGAACGCGTTTAAAGTTTTCTGGTAACCTCTATGAAAATAAAATTGTGCTACATAAAGAGGGTGATGTAATAAATACTTCCAGTACTGTATATTTTAATACAACTAACACGAATGAAATCTCATTTCCAAAGAACACAAAACTGCACCTACTTCTTTCGTATTCTCGCGTGAAAGAACGTCAAAACAAACAAGTGTAGGGTCAGGAATCCACATAAGAGGGAGTCCGGATTAACAAGGAGAGGTTCCCAGGTGTCCGCTTCCGATTGCTACAAGAGCTTTTCATCACACTTAATCGCTGGAATTCAAGTTCTTTTTTTCTAGTTCTACTACCCTGCATTTTGAACGAGTAGAATAGGAATTATCAAAATTGATTTCAGAATCTTTGCATGTGAACTTTTTTAATTCCTTTTCGTGAATTTACGTCGGGACGTAAGTCTTTGGCGAAAATGTCTTTCGGGGAAACATTATTTTTTGGAAAATCTCTTGTACTGAAGTGGAATTAGTAAAAGTCGATTTCACAACTTTTGTACGTGAACTTTTTTCGTAATTTGTGAATTCTTGTTGTGACAATAATTTTTTGAGGATGTTAGGGGTGGGTCGAAATATAAGATTTCTGGAAAGGATTTGGCAAAGGACGTTTTCCATGAGCAAGGGAATTAGCTTCTTTCATACATGTAATAATTAAAACTTATGAAGAAAATCTGTAGATCAACGGATTTTTCAAAGGGGGATCTACGGAATTCTACGGAATGTTGAACTTTTCTCTACGGATTTTCAAAAATCGGAGTTGGCAACACTGGTTCCGTAGACAAAGGAAGCTCAGACGCCCCACGCACGACATCGACGTTCACTGTTACTTTGACTCGGCGGCGTCTTTGCGCCATGGCAACGGCGGACGATGGTGGGGGACGGCTTTTGCCTGTCAGGAGGCAAGTTGGACTGCGCTGAGTCCAACTCACAAGGGAACACCGGCGATTGAAACGCAACTGTGTGGGTTTTTAGAGTGACTCTAAACAAGAACAACGGTGTGCTTCATTTCGGCCCTATTGCGCTATAAGGAGGTGAAAACTAACCTCAAAGTCAAATTGGCACTTCCACTTTTTCGTTTATAACTCTCAAAGTACAACAGACAGGAAAAAATGTTTCAAACAAAAGTTTAATAGTGAAATAAGCGCTACAAACATGCGTTAACAAAATTTTGAAAAGAATTAAAAAAAAAAATACCTGAACGAAAATAAACTTTTTTCAAAATTTTGTTAACGCAAATTTGCAACGGTTATTGCACCATTAAACTTTTGTTTGAAACATTTTTTTCTGTCTGTTGTACATTGAGAGTTATACGCGAAAAAGTGGAAGTGCCAATTTCACTTTGAGGTTAGAAACACACCGTTGTTCTTGCTTTGAGTCACTCTAAGAACCTACAAAGTTGCGTTTCAATCGGTGAGTGCTGGTTCGCGGTGTTCCCTTGTCAGGGGGTTCAAATCAGACTTAGCCCAGTCCCCAAAAGAATTCTCATTCAACTGTATCCTCCAAGTGCCAAGTCTGCAGCGATCTCCAAATTACCAATTCCCTGAACATTCTGCACAGCATCGAACTGTAATGTTGCAGAGAGGTCGCCCGTACTCGTTCGGTCTTGGAAAGCGCACGAAGCAGTACAGCTTCGGTCTGGGGAAGCGGAACGAGAGCCCCGACTACCCCGTCAGGATGAACATGGATTACGTGCCGCTGGGCAGCCTGTCATTCCACTCGCAGGAGAACCTGGACGACCTGATCGAGGAGAAGCGCGGCAGGCAGCCGTACAGCTTCGGCCTGGGGAAGAGGGCTGTGCACATGGCGGCCGATGAGGCACCAGGGAACGGCAAGAGACCCACCAACCTGCTCAGCCAGAGATACCACTTCGGCCTGGGCAAGAGGATGTCCGACGACGAGGAGGACACGTTGGAATAGGACCACGTCGAGTGATGCTTTGCCCTTTGGCCCGGTTCCTGCGGTATCAGCCCGGCCAAGTAGCTCGCGTAAACGACGTAGCTCCGTTTCGATGTCGCTGAGTTCTGTTGTCAGGCGAAATATAACGATAACGCAACAATAAAGACACGTTTTGAAGTTTCAACGCCTCTCCCTTGCGATCTCTCATTTTCTGTTCTGTCCTTGCGCGCGATCTTGCTGGCCGTGATCCGAACAGAGGTCTACGAAAATGCGCTGGATGAATGGTGGTGATTCTGGCGGGGGATCAAGGGACGACTTCCTGCTTTCTCTCTATCCCAGTGGGACTCCTCGGTTTCGTTTGCGACAGCGCCTCGCAGATCTGGGCAAACATTTTCCACGGCAATTCTTCCCTCCTTGCTGTTCAGTTCTCGAGATTTGTGGGAGGAAGGGTTCAGTTAGACAGTGATATATGTCGGTTAGAGATTATGATTTGGGTACTGAGAAGCTTCTACTAGATTTCCAAAGCTTCCTGTCTGAAAGATGGGCATTTTAACTCGGTAACGATGTTATTTGGAACGTGAGATTGAAAATGGTCCTTTTATTCGAATTTCTGATGACACTTGCCCAGCTCTGCGCAGCTTCTTAATAATAGACACAGAAATTGTGTAAAACAGCTTCGCAGTTCCACGTCCCATTGGCCAAAATTTCGAGTGAACGTGTCGCTTATGTGAATATCGATTTCAGGAATGTTCTCGTTAATTTGCAAACCGATGGAATTATAATTCAACGATCACGATGTATGCCACGCTCTGCGCGCTGAATTTAAAGCAGCCCTAACAATTTAAGCCAGCATCCCCCAGTCGACTTTGTAACCCTATCGAATTTATGTTTAAGAGTTAATCGAATAAATGTTCCTCAGAAAAGAAAGATGCCGAGTAGTTACTCAGACCCCGAATTCCGAAATCTCTGCTGGACAAAGTGGAACGTAGAAATATCTCTGCGGATCGCTGTTTCTTTTACTGGGCCGGGAAATCGCTGGCATTGAAGCGATTACGATAAATAACAGGCGTCCGCAGCAGCCCACTGTCGAATCGGATACGCCCCCTCTCGATTTCGATTATTTGTCGCAGTGCTCGATCGCTGGGGGCAACAACTGCTCGCCTCTGATCGTAAAACGTCGGCGACCCTCCGATTTGTCTTCGTCCGCGAAAGTTCCGCTTGAAAGCCGATATTCTCGACGAAAGGAAGCAGAAAAAAAAACGCGGACAAATGGTACCTAAGATGAAGAAATAGACTCCGCAGTGAAGAGATTCAATTAAATCGAATTATTGCCGACCGTGCTGGTGCCGACGTGGTCTCCTTGCGCCATGAAGACTCGCATGTGCTACGGAATCTTGGTACTATTCATGTTTGCGACGAAATGGAGCTTCTGCGTCGAAAAGTATTGGCTGCCGGACTTGGAATGGCGCACAGCCAAAAACTGGGTGGGTGACCGTGTGCCAGAAATCGACAGCCACGTGGTTTTCCCTTTGCAGACCAGGCACGCCGTGGGTATGGCGAATTCTGACGACCTCAGGCTCGCGGGCATCGAGCTTGCTAGATCTGGATCCGTCATCTTGCCCAGAGATGGTAATTTGCAGGTAGGTGCTCGTGGTTGCGAGAGAATAGAAGCTCTGCACGATTTTATTGCGGTGTTTTCTTTTTTGTGCAAGCAATAATTCATAAAATTATTGCTTCTATTTTCGGCGGGGTGGTTGGTTTTAAAATTTTCCCGTTTGGATGCTACTAGTGGTGGATTTAAGGGGGAACACCACTGTGACGGCCGGAAAAATGAGCCCATTTTTAAGATTTTTTTAAGGAATAACTTACAGTTTTATTATAAAATTGTTATTTCCTATCTTTAGAACAATGTCTTAAGAGACTATAAAAAAAAAAGTAATAGAAAAACATGCATAGATTTCCATATACAGTTAATCTCCTACACCCCTCACAAGAAAACATAGGTCGCTTATCGAAACGATATCTCTGGAACGGCAACTCTGAAATAAATTTTTTTTTTTAATATAATCGGTATGAGTGTAGTTTCCGTTGTGCGTACCGATTTTTTAAAAAAATTATTTTTGTAGAAATGGTGCGCTTGGGAAGAAAAAGTTTCGAAAATCGGCAAAAAAATGGATAGTTTTTCGAGCGTATTTCAAAAAATATGTTTTCGATCAAAAAATCGGTACGCACAACTGAAGATACTCTTGTTTTAAAGATCCTGTAAAAATTTCAAGACGATCGGATAAAAATTGACAGAGCTATTGATTCGATCAGTTAGAAAAATGTCGTTTCGAGAAAATCGCGTTTAAAGTTTGACTTGTAGTGCATTTGTACCGTGACGCATTTCACAAAATGCACCGTATCTTCGTAAATTCTTCGAATATCGACTTGAAATTTTCGGAGATTATTTTTGAAGAGTCAAAGATTAAGAAAGTTAAGAAAAAAAAAATCTAAATTTTTTCAACTTTCACAGTGGTGTTCCCCCTTAAGGAAAAGGGCCCAGGTGGCAAACATTCTGAGGGGCCCATTTTTGGGGGGAAAATGAAAAGATAGTTTATTACAAAAGGGCTAAGTGTAGTAGTGCAGAAAAAATGTAGTGTTTGGATGAAATTATAATTATTTTGTTATTGAAAGTGGGGCCCTGTTCCAAAGTAATCTTTAGCTTGATATCCAACCAGTTTTATAGAATTTCGTTGTTTCCATAATCGATATCCACTTTCACCCTGCACTGTGCATTTTGTTTATGAAAAAAATAGTTTCTAACGTAGATTTTGTCTGTGAATCCGGGAGAAATACTAAAAAATACTGCGTTACGCGTGTATGTTTCTATTGAAATTATTGTACATGTATCATATCTGCTACATCGTGAAGTGGACAACGTTACATTTGATGTAAGGGCTTTATTGATTATGAAATTTACAAAACAATTGTTATTTTTGTTCAGACAAAAGTGCCAACAACATTTTATAAATGAAAATGATTTGCATCCTGGGACTTTGCATCTTTGCCTGGTTTCATCGCATTGCTTTTGCAACTAACCATGAAATCGGTTGAATGCCAAACTGCACAAAATAATGACACCTAGAGTGGAACTAGTAATATGTTTAAAAAAGTCAATTGCAGAAGAAATGCTTCTGGTTCTCTTTTATTTTGAACTTAAAGGTGGTGCATCAGATCGTCTGACTACAATGTGTAGGGTTCATTTTTTCTATATAACCTTCTAGGTGATTTCTGAGTGTCTTCCGTTCATTCTTCAGCGTTGTACTGGAAGCGTGGGTCCTCGGTTTCCTCCCACCAGGATCAATTTTTAATTCCTTGTGTCGCGAGACAGAGACAAGAAATATCGGTGTGTCAATGAGCTTTTGCAACACTCGACAAATTACTTTTAGAATTGAATTAGAATTTATTCGATATTAACTTCACCCTGTAGAGCGCAATCGGGGGCAGAGACATAAATCTGACTCTCCTGGTTCTGAAGGGAAGCTTGCTGACTAATATAACGAAACGATAAAGGCACAGGAGTCGAAAAATATCCTTAAAATAATTTTGCTAAACCAAAGTTATAATAATAATAATAATAATTCTTTATTGCACAGTAGACATTATTAAAGAAAACATAAGAAAACACGAAAGGGAGAGCAAAAAATAGTTAGAATTTATATAGGGTAAACCAACCAGTGAGTGACAGAATTGTTAAATTTATTCACCTTTCAGATTAATACTTGAATATATTTATGTATAACAACAAAACAACTGTTGAAATTGCATTTCAATTTATTTTTCTTGAAATTTGTATAAAAATAATTACTTGTTCTTATCGTAATTAAAAAAAAACGATTATAAAATGCAAAACGTGTAGAAACCCAGTAAATGACCGCATACTTTTAATAATAATAATTGTACTTATTAATGTTTGCTTAATACGCGTGACTAAAAATATGGGATATTAAAAGTGCAACTACACTCCATTTCACGTCATCAATTATACAGAATCGGAATTTGTTTATTTTTCATCGTATAAATATGAAGGTGGCACCAATGGATTCTTGGCATTCTCTCAATTAAATTGGCAGAAATTAATTTGAATCGGACTAGGTATTTTTAACGAAACGAGTTTTTAAATGCAGAACTGCATCTTTGCGAAAGTGATTCGTCATGTTTTCTCGATCAAATTGGCCCCAAAAATGATATAATTCGGACCATAATTAAGGAAATTATATGAAAAATTTTATGCATAATTCAAAACCTCTTTTCTTATAAATAGTCCGATTTCAATTATTTTCTGTCAGTTTAATCGGGAAAATGCCAGGAACCCACTGGTGTCACATTCATATTGACACGATAAAAAAAATATATAAAAAAAATTATGTTAGACGATTTTATTAAAAATGCACAAAAAAACTAAATTAAAATACACTAAAAACTAAAAAAATAATTATTTTCTTATACTACAATTTCAATGGTATTTTTCACTTTAAATAAAATCTCTTTATTTGATACATTATTCAAATAATTTTTTATTTAAATAATGCCCATGTCTGGTTTGCACCCATATATAAAAAATATACCGATAAAAGAAAAATGAAAATGAAAAATGAGATATTAATAACAAAAGTGATCCTTCTGACTTAGTTAAGCGAACCAGGCAAATCGCCACCGAAAATTAGTCGTTGGGTGCGAGAAGGTCACTTCTTCTGGGCGGATCCTAAAAATTGGAACGGGACTACAGTAGCTGCTCCTCATCTGGAGCAAGTCCCGTGTCGCAAGGACGACATCGTCCTGCCGCAGAGAGACCGAGCTTTCAGCGTTCTGTTGCCGATTAAATCGATCGAGGTGAGATCGATCAGAACATCGGGCGAGAAGCGTCCACTCACGTCCTGGCAGTGGACCGACTTGGAGAGCCGAAGAGAGTTCGGCAGAGGAATATCCACCGTCAAGTGGGTCCAGCTCTCGAATTGACGAGCGTTAGAGTTCAAACGTCCCAGAAACCTCCCATTTTTAGTGGAACTAACGGGGTCTGTCTTAATTACGCAGATACGCCGAGTACAGTTGCGGAAAGTGTCCCTGCCAGAACGATCCAAATGGATACTACTTGGAGGAGATCTGCGCGATTTCGCGGCCCAGGTGTGGCTTCACACCTTGCGAATTTCCTTTGACGGTGGGTTCAATGGTTAACTCGTACTAATGCTTAAAATATAATTAAACAGAAGTCCACTGGCCAATTTCCTAGTTCTAACACTTACAAGGGAAGTTCGGCTCTCCGAACATTCCGATTTTTTTTAAACTGTGTATGTTTGCAGAGGAGTATCAATAGAAGTGTCAGGGAACTTTTCGTGTGCGCCCATTTTCGTGAAAACTCCCCCTAAAGGATAACGAGCGTTTTTCTATTGTCAAGTATATTTTGAAAAAAATTGTTATAAAGAAAATTTAATAGTTTTTTATGGTGTATAAAACTATGATAATCGAATTGTTTAAAATTTGCGGTGGGTAACGTTTTACTGATTAAATTACAAATTTTGAACAATTTGATTACACAATTTTATGAGCCATAAAAAGCCGGTAAGTTTTCATTGAAATAATTTATTTATATCTACTATAGTTTTCAACATATACAGGGAAGTATTTTACGGGCTACAAACAGCAAAATTTGGATTTTTTTTATGCAGCAAGCAATTCTTCTATATTTATTATTAAAAATTAATATAGAAAAAACTGCATCTTCTTCAAAGATGGTCCAAATTCCAGACGAATCGAATCGCTGATTTCTTAAAAAAAATCCCAAACTTTACAATGTTTTCAGCCCAAAAAATGGGATTTCCCCATTAACCTTTAAGGGGTGTTTTCACGCTGAAAAGCAAGAAATGGGTACAAACGAAAAATTGCCTGATACGTCTATCGATATCCTCTACAAATCTGCACAGTTTAAAAAAAAAAGGAATTGCTCGAACTTCCCTCATTAATGAATATAGGGTGACTCTGCAACCATGATCGATCAGCTGAATTCGCTGCTGCCCCGCCGAGACTCAGGTATTCTGAAATGCTTCAGGTGGAAGGCCACTGTTGTCAATACTGCGGCGGCAGGCTGTCTTTGTCGAGCGAAGCGTCTTTGCCGATGGTACGAGCGGCAGCGGGAGAGGCGCTGGAAGGATACGCAGATAGAATCGCCTGGCATGTCAGACATAAGTGGGATGGGTCAGCCGAGGTCCTGATAAAAGAAAAGGGCGACTACGCTGGAATCGATATCCTCGAAGCGGTGGAAAATGTGAAGAAGACCTTGCTAAGTAAAATTCCACCTTTTCATGCAGCGTTTACCTCCGAGGGAAATTGCGAATTTTCGTGGCCTCTTATGCCCCGTGCTTTCTCAGACGGGCACGGTTGATATTTCATTATTCCGCAAAATCGCCATTGTCCTTGCAAAAGACCACACTCGGGGAGCATAAAACGAGTCCCGCGGGAAACCAGTCGAACTTTCATTTTTATGGATTCACCGGGCACAGTTCCCCGATAAGTCAGCTACTGGTGGCGAAAGTTATTGTATTTTCTAGTTCGTTGGATATAATATCGACCACATCGACGCGCAGAAGAATTAATAATTAGTTAATGTTCCTAGGGAGGTACTGAAAACTGGGGGAACATTTTGTTATATAAATTAAAATTAACATTTTTATATTTAATAATACTTTCAATATATATTTTTATAATATTTAATAATTTTATAATATAAATATTAACATTTTTATATTTGTTTTAAATACCCTATTACAGCATTGCATCCTTTGTGATTGTACTAAAACTGTGCCGTCTTAATTCGAAAGGGTGTATCTGCAATTTTCGCTTAAATTGTGTTGTTGCTGACAGGTAGCAGAAAAATAGTTTATCTATATGTGTATTAAATAAGAAAGCCATATTTGTATTAAAACAGAAGATATAATAGTTTATATTTCCGACGTATTTGAAATCGATGCTTGATTTTGGAAATATTTTACGGGTTTGTCACAAAAATTTAGATACCTTTTTATCCAGATTTAATATTTAACTAAATCCGATTTATATAACATACCGATTGCATAGCACAGAATACTAAAAGTCATTTATCTCAGAACCACCTTTGGACTAGATACGTCCTTTCGAATTAACACGGCAGAAGTGTGAAGATGCATAAAAATTTTATCCTTTGTGTTGTTTAATACGTGTTAATTAGCTGCCAATGTTCCCCCAGTTTACGGTAATTTATATAAATTCTTGTTTCCTCGTTATTCGAGCAGGCATGAAGATCCAAGTGTTGAGCACAGAAGCTGCTGGCGCGGCTTTGAAGGACCATCGACTGGTGGCTACACTTGTTCCACTCTTCGGGACACCGTTAATCATTCTCGGGCTGGCTTTCCTTGGCTTCATGTCCGTCGGTTACTCTTCCAGACAGTAAGTTCAATCATTCCTGATTAACTTTCAAACCTGTTCGTCTCTGCTCCTCCTTTTATTTTTAAACAGACTTTCACCTGATTTTCACTTGATTGAGTCAGATCGGGACACCGTGCACATGATTAATTTGAAGCCTTTGACTGGCCCGACCCACCACCAACCACATTTGTTTAATCAAGCTTTCCCATTTTAATTAGCCTCGAACGAGGACGGGAAAAGAATGCACATGGATTTAATTTCCCCGTGTGGGGTGCCTCATTTTAGCTGATTAAAAATCTGCATTTTTTTATCAACATAAAAGTAATGTCGAAGAAGGTGTTACACAATTGAAATCATCAACTTCCACGACGATGACTGCCATTTCAAATATTTTCCTGGTGGAAAATTGAAAATCCTTAAGGGAACTAGGCAGTCGTTTTCCGTGAAAGAAACACTTTTTTTAATGTATTTGTAAAAAAGTGAAAGCAAAACCATATTTATCCTTTTACCCAATGTTTAGTATTATCATAGGGATTGAAAAAAAGTTCGTATGAAATATACATGTGCTTTAAAAATGACGGTGCTGACTGTTAAACATTTTAACGTTCTTCTATTGGTTTTCTGTAATATTGGTCTTAAAAAGTGCCGTAATCTAATTTCAACGCGTGATTCTTGTTTGTTACATTCGTAGTTTCCCGCGTTACCATAAAAACTAAAATTAAAATAGAATTATTAAATTGGTGGCCGAAAAGCGGCGATTATTTAAAAAAAAATTCGTTCGTGTTGGTGGGTTACTAAAAATCCGCGACTTTTTAATTTTTTTATGAAAATCTCGAATTTTTACGGACCATATCACAAGTTGCGTAAGAAATGGAACATGATTATACATCCTGTAATTTTTTCATGTCGATCTGAACCTCCGTTCATTCGCAACTACAGGAAAACTAAAAGAGAAAAAGATTCGAGAAAAACGCGTTTAACGGGTCATTCTACTTTGAACCGCCGAAAAATTAAGCTATTTTGAAAGATATTTTTCTGAGTAAATGCAACATATAAAGAAGTAAATCTTTTTGGTATTTATTAAGCTACTCTTATATTATACTAAATTTTTATTTTTTTAATTTTTGCAATTTGTTTTAATTGTTTTTTTAAAGTGTCAATATGGCACCTAAAAAAAGAGATATGTTCACGGCGTAGGTGATTTCCCGGCTCAGGCTTATCCGAAACAAAAAATTCGAGAAGATTCTTAATCTGCATGAGTGTCGCTATGCTATGAGTCCCTAGCTCAATTAACAATTTTTGTTGAAAAGCAAGAAAATGGGTTCGAAACAAAAAGTTTGACAAAACACCAAAAAGGATGTATCCTCGGCTGTTCCATGAGAAAAATCTCGGTTATTTCTCAACAAAAATTGTTAATTGAGCTAGGGGCTATAGCGACACTCATATAGATTAAGAATTTTTTGAATTTTTTGTTTCGGATGAGCCTGAGCCGGGAAATCACCTACGCCGTGAACATACCTCTTTTTTTAGATACCATATTGACACTGCAAAAAAAACAATGAAAACAAATTGCAAAAATTCTTTTTAATCTTTTTTGTGTATAATATAAGAGTAGCTTAATAAATACCAAAAATATTTATTTCATTATATGTTGTATTTACTGAAGAAAAAAATCTTTACAAATAGCTTAATTTTTCGGCCGATCGAAGTAGAATGACCGATTAAAGTCTCTGAGCAAAGGCGACGCTGTAAGTTGCCTCTCGACCTTTTTAGTTGCCAAACCAACAATATTGCGAATTTAAATATAAACCAATCGGCATTTTATTCAGAAAAGATAGTAGTTTCGGAAAATGCAATAAAAAAATCGATTTTTCGACTGCCTAGTCCCCTTAAGGAAACGTATTTCGAATATCCTCGCACAGAAACGTCCCCGCCGGAGAAGTTAATTTTGCAGATTTCTGGTCTACTGGATGCGAGGGGGCATAGAGGGAGCAGGATAGCAATTAGCATCCACTTGCAAACTGCACGTCGTGTTTCATATTCCATGTAATGACTTTTTTCCTCTCGCCGTCGCCACCCCTTTCTCCGTCCCTTTATCCGTTTCTACTCCCACGTGTCGGTGGGTTACAAGAGGTGGAGCCGGAGGAGGATATAGAAAACTTCATCGCGACGTTTCCGGGACGCTTCGCTTGGGAACTTTTTAAACTCCCACCATTTCCGTTCCACGTCGCGTTATTGCGTCACTCTGAATCGTTAATCCGACACTTTTCAACCTCCACTGTCTGTATTTCCCAACGCTAATGCGCAGAGCAGCTGACAATAATAATCATCGTCTGAGGAAACTCATCCATATCGCGCATTAATTTTCCGCAAGTCTTCCTTTTCCACGCGACTCCCACGCGATTCAAATCGGGGAACGATATTTTTATCGACTTGAACGCACAAAGGTTTCCATTAAAAAGAAACCTACTGTGCCGAAGAGTTGTGTGATGATTTATTTCTGGGCCGCAGCTCGGGGTGGCGTGAAAATCGCGTAAACGTGTCGCGCTAGTTGCGAGCTCCACGACGTCGAATAATGAAACGGACGATATGGGAGGGCGAGTTTCGCGGAAGAGCGAGGCTGGGGGTTCCCTCGAATTCCAGTGGGCGAGTGCGTCGGTGTTTACGCGTAGTAAACCGAACTGCAGCTGCACAGGCATTGGGCCCACGTTTCAGTGAACGCCGGAGTTCACGGGTCTCCCTCCAAGCCATTTGCCTCCGGAGCGAGAGATGAGAACGAGGATAAATAGTGTCGTACACGGGGAGCCCCGTTTACATACGCGATCGAAAGGGGAAGGTAAAAGACGCATACAAAAGGGGGGAGAGAAAATTGAAAAGGAAAAGGAGGAAGTACGAAAGGGGAAAGGAAAAGTTGATGGAGAGACATAACGTGATTAGAAAGTATCTAATAAGAGACGAGAAATTGGGATTGAAAAATAAATGAAAAGGGAAATGGGAAATAAAGAGGCGAGGAAATCGATGAAACAGGAATCACGAGTTTAGAAAATGAGTAACATGGAAAGGGAGGAGGAAAGAAAGTAAAGGGGGTTGTGATAATTGAGAAAAGTCAAGGTGACAAAATAAAGAGTGACGAAAAGTGTTTCAATTTGCGAAACAATGGCAATTGCCTGGTATCCAGCCAACTCGGCCCCATTTACAATTCACCGTTTTACACTCGGCAGTTTCTTCGTCGCCGCGTTTCCCTGCCACCCTTTCCAGTTCGCTGCTCGTAGCGTTTAATTAGCTCGAGCTGCCCAATCAAGTCGAATAGTTTACTGCTCCTCGTGACAGGCGTCGGAGGAGCGAAATTGGCGACGAGTTTCATCGATTTCAAACGGGAAATCTGCAGCAAAATTAGACCACTCGAAGAAATCGGTAATTAAATTCGTATAACACGTCAGACTACTTTCACTCCTTCATATTGAAAGAAATACCGGGAATATTCGCCTGAAAAGCATGATTCTTTGAATTTTCGCTACATTCATTAACACAGTGATTCTCAACCGGTGGGTCACGATTTCTTAGTTTTTTTTTTTTTTTTTTTTTTTTAATATTCTGAAGTTAGAATCACATTCTGAACTACATATCTTTAATGTGTATTTTTTACTTTACATTAAATTTACCTTACCTTACATGGGAGGAGCGGGCGCAGTTTCTTTGAATATTATAAAAGGGAATCGCAACTCAAACAAATTTGGGAAACATTACGTTAACCCAAATTTAGACACACGTGGTAAGAATTAATCAGAGCTGATAGGAAGGTCAGGAAGTTTGATTTTAGCAATTTGCATTTTTCAGGATCCTCTCCGGCTTCACGGAGATTTTCCTGTCGATTCGAGACGGGATTCGAGTGGAAAAAGGGCAACGCGTAAAATCGTTTGGATTCGCTCGTTTCGAGAATATTCCAGAAGGCAACGTGCAGATCGCGGAAGCGGCGAGCGTGCAGAAGGCTGCGAGCGACGTGGACAACCCGGGGGAAGCGACTTCCGGTGGGAGGTTCGAGAACCCTTTGTACAGGTCGAAAAGAAAGCACGGCGAGGAGAAGGATATCTTAGATATGGGTGCAGCCCTCAGTCTCTCTACCCTGAGAGACAAAGTGGAAGATCGTATGGAGGAAATGGAAGTGGATATCGATCAGTGAAACAATGACATTTTACGATCCTGTTTCAGTGAAATAGCTAAAGGTCCAATGAAAACTTAATGTACAGTAAATCCTCGATTTTACATCTAAAAGTAATTTTGAAGGCTCATCGACATCATAGGTTTAGCGAAATTCATATACATGTTAAACGTTGAAAGTGACCTTTTCAGTTTCAATTATAACAGTACAATATAAAATGAATCTGCCCAGTCGAGGTATTTAATGTTTCCTTGATGTACCCATATGATGTAGAATCAAAAATATGTTTAGAAACTGCGCTTTTATCTGAGTGGACTTGCACGAAAATAATTATCTGAAAATCCATACTTTTCGAGTTACCCCCACCGCCAATCCTTAAATCGAAAATTACGTTTACGCAGGTTTGAAGATATAAAAAACTGATGCAACTTTTGTTTAACCTTCTTTTCAATATCTCTCACCGTTCTCGAGATATTCCACGAAAAAGAAAATTCTGCATTTTTTCAAGGGGTGATTTCAACCCCTAATACCGCACTATGGCACCAATAAAAATAGGTTTGTTTTGCGCATGAACTACTTTAATTGCACACAAATTTGCATAAATTTCTGAATTTCCGGGTTGCCTAACTTCCTTTGTAAATAGAAATGGAACTTACGGCGTAGGCGTTGGAATTGTCTGCTCTCGAAGCTGGAACGAGGTCTGCAAAATGGGAAAAAGAAACGTGGACGGAGAGGCTGTACCAACTCTTTAATAGGCTCTTCGAGTAATCAAGGCGCGAATCGCCTTGGTCGACGTGATTCTGTCCCAGGAGACTATCAGACCGAGCGTGGGGCTGGGAAATTTGATGCGAAAACAGATAGCTTGATAAGAATCGGTGTCTGAAAAGAGCATAGATCTCTGTTACACTAACTGGGAAAATAGTGGAGCTATTGTTTAAAGAACAGAATTCTAAAATATATCAGGCACGACTATTATTCTTCCAGTTACACAGGAACCACTCTTAAAGTTTCAGTAGCCTTAATTCCCTTGAGGGACCTATATATACTTATCAACACCGATTTAAATTCCCAGGCTGACCAAACTAAATCAACAAATTCTAAATGCAAATGAACTGCACTCGAGGCAGAATATCCCGCTCCATAAACCCACAGAAAACCCTCCATTAACACTAAACCTACCGACACTTCATGTATACCTACTCCTACCGCAAACCGGCTTTAAAACAACTTGTATTTCTTAATATAGAATGAAGATAATAGCCAATTTGACAGTGAAAAAAGGGACGAATATTCAATCGATAAAATAAAAACTAAAATATAAAAATGTAAATCAAAATTGTAGGGTTTTAGTTCGGATAAAATGATAATATTGATGTGGTTCTGTCGCTCGCTCGCGTCAGACTAAGCTGCCTGGGACACGCTTAGCCCCTCCACGTCTCGAAGAGGCTCGCCGCTAGGACGAGGAAAGGTCGCGAACGTTTGTTTTGACGCGCTAAAGTCATGCCACACTTGCATTACATTTCCTTAGTAACGACTTTATAGTTTCAGAATTGAGTCTTTGAGAGAATACTATTACAAAAAATATAAATCGTTTAACCGGTCAAATGACCGGTCGTGGTAGGTAAGACAGACTACACATTTTTCTCAGAAAACAAACACAATAAAAAAAAAGGAATATTGAATAATGTATTGTACGTATATTAGAGGAAAAGTCGTGAAGTTTAAAGGCGGTGCAATTACATTGTATATAGGAAATTCTAATCGAAATTTAAAAAACGGTCATTTGACCCGTGGTAGGTTTAGTGTTAATTTAGAGCAGCTAGCTCCCACTATGCCCATTACTTTCATTTAATCCCGTACATTATCTCTAAGGAAAAAGTTGTTTCAAATCACCCCACGAGTCACCCCCTTCAAGGAACTCCACCATTTTTTAGACACCCTGTAGATCAGAGAACGAGCCCCAATTTGCGGAGACTTTGGTGGAGAATCCAACGACTCTGTCCGTGTTTCGTTGAATAAAATTCGAGAAAGCCTGCGGCGATCTGATTCAAGTCACATGCGTTTATTCCTCGTCGTACACAGCGCTCCAAGACATCGTCGGGCAACGTGCGGTATCAGCCACGTGCCGTTGCGCACAGGCTGCTTGTGATAATAGGATAAATCGTATTCAGCCTCACGACCATAAAACACGTATACTGCGTTACACGTAAAGACTCCGCGGATAAATACACACGCGACATACACACATATGCAGGGCACGAATCGCTATGTGAATGGGGCAATGAATGATAACTTTATTACGATAATGAAGTCGACTCGAATGACACGGTGTGCGCGCACCCTTTCTCTCCCTCACTCTCTTCCCTTTGTATATACGTGTGTGATACGTTTCTCCCGTATTTTATACATACATTATCTGCTTATATAGAAACGTCTTATGTATACATATAATATATAACTCTCTCTCTCTCTCTTTCTCGTTCTCTGTATAACCATTTATATAAAGCTTCGTCTATAGAATATATTAAACTCTCTGTTCACGGTAAAACTGCTTAAATTGGCATTTTTGTACACGAATTAAAACGATTCTTCATCGGTAACGGAAGTACGAAGTTTCGCCGCGCGGACCTGGTGCGCGAGAAACGGTTTGGACGAGGTTAGGTTGGATCATGGGCCCGAATGGACGCTCGAGTGCCAGCAGTCACAAAATTGAAGCGTACTGTGGCTTCTTCTGGAGCAAACGTTTAAAATACCAAAGCTAACGTTGCTCTAATTTATTAGCACGTTTTGTTCGTCCAAACTATTCCGTGCGCTCACTCGGGAATCACACCAAGCTCTCCGGTTCGATTCGTTTGTACCAAGTTTCTGCTTTTATAGACTCTGTGCGCAGCGCTCCTGATGCACCCGATAACTCGATTAACCTCTGCTCGAAATCCAATTGCACTGTGTGCTCCGAGCCACGGGATCGTTCACGTGGGAATGCGGGGAAGAGAAGTTTCAGCTGACACGTGTCGAATCTGTTGACACGTGACGCAGGCGTTACGAGCGGCCTCGAATCGAACTCCCTTAATGGAAAAGAACGCGACGGAGAGGATCACTAATGGAGCGGAAAACCGAGCGCCTCTCTCGACGGGCGCTGTTGACACGCTCGTGGGACGAACGGAGGAATGAGAGACACGCCATGAAAACACGATCGGCGAAATGGTCCCTGTGATTTCACGAGATAACGCCTTAAAACGATCTAAACGCGCGACGAATCGATCGCGTGGAAATACGAATTCTTTTGGACCGCCTATGTACACCGTTTTACAGAAAAAAATCAGTCTATTTCTCGAAATTTACTCCGCAAAATGTGCACTCTTTTGCGGCGATTCGATATTGTAAATGACATTACAGGAAAAGTCGATCCTGACATTGAAGAATTATCCTTTTTGGGTGACTCGTGAAACGCCAGCTCACAAGGTTCTTTTTTCTTTTCGATTGTTTTTAAGATTCCGCCACCTTCTTGGAAATACTGAGTATTCTGGGAGCAGGTCCAAAGAATGATGTACTGTTTTATTCCACCCGATCGACGTCGATGCACGCGATGACTCATGATTGCGTTTGCCAGCTACGTGGATTCGCGAACCGTTAGGTTCATCAAACTCGTTCAGTGCCACTAGAAATTCGTGTCAAAATCATACGTATCGCAGAATTTAACGGAACACCGAATCGACTCGTGCAATTGGCGAGAATTCAAGCAGTAAAGATGCTTCGGACGAGCATTAACTAATGGCAACATTAGCTTTCGAGACAGTCTCTTTAAAATCTGCCACCGATGCTTCTCTTTGATTCTAATTGATAATATTTGTACCTAAATAGAAGCCTCGAGAAGGTAAGAAGACGATCGTGCGCTCGCGACGTCATTTCGTGGAATACGATGCAGCATAATTTTTTCGCTACAACTCACAAGAAAACTCTCTCAAAAATGAATCAAACCTGTCGAATGAATTTTTCCCATACGACGCTTCGTTTTTGAGAAACTTTACTTTGAAAGTTGCTGTGTGCACGCTTCGGACAGTGGCGCCACGGCGGATTCCGCGCGAACGAATTTCGCGTGCACGCAGTAACATTCCACGGCGGTTTTCTAAAAAATAAAGGCCCAAATAAGAAAATTTCACTCTACATTTTCGATCCAGTTTGTTGCACTGCACCCTTGCACCATGATAATTCGATAAAATATTAATTGCACGTTCTGTGGCGTGCTCTTTAAAAGAAAACAATGGACGTCACCGCTATTGCACCGTTTGCGTTAAAATCCTAATGGAACGGGCTCTTCCTTGGACGCGAAGAGAACGTTTCTTTTGAAAATATAATGTACAAATCTGTGTCTGAATTATCCCTAAACTAGTACACTGCGTTCCACATTAGAGCATACTCGTTTCGCGCAGGGATACACTGTTGATTGGTAGTAAACCGGCAGGCAAAGTGCTACGACCAATCGCGAAAGTGTTACGACCAATCGCGTGTGTCAGATCCGTGGGAGCTGCGCAGATCGGTCGCAAATCGGAAGGGGCGTTGTTACACTCTTATATGGAACGCAGTGTAGTAAATAGATTCTTATACATATACATATAATGCTCTGTCGCGAGAAAATAGGCTCATACGATCTATTAAATTCGTTCTAGATAAAGTAATAACGCGCCCCTCTCTTTTCAAATTCTTATGAACTATACGTATTATAGTTACACGCAAATATAAACACCCGTGCAAGTACACTCACTTTTGGACGAATTGAAGAGCTCCAATCGCTCTCGCCGACATAAATATCCCATGCACACTCGACTCTAGCTCGAAGTGCACGACAACACTGTAAAAATCCTTTGATACTTAACAGTAACTGTCGCGTTTGTCCATTCGCTAAACCCTTTGCTAATTTTCATCGACGCCGAAACGCCCACCCTCCCTCGTGCCAATTAACCTACTCCGTATCTTCAGCATCGTGTAAATTACTTTCGCAAGAATAAGCTTATCGATCGATCCCAAATAATAATACCGAACTCGAAGATCGAGGTTTCACTGCGCGCCAAGAAGTAATTTCACGATTCTCCAACTGAAGAGAACGTTAGAATATATATCTCTGGTCGCCGTTTGATGGAAGCAGTATCGAAACTAGCGAATGAAGGCACTCCCGGCTAATTTACACCGAATTTCTTCGATTTCCCTCCAGTGGAGCTGGGAAGACGGTACGATTCGAAACGAATCCGCAGCTAATCTTAGGTAAAATTGGTCGTTGAACGGCGATCCCGCTCTAAAATACTTACTCCGTCCGCCTCTGCTCAAGGAAGACGGCACAGGAATGTAACAGAATTTTATGAGCTCCCTGGAAACAGGCCCTCCTCCTCTCCTAACTCGGATCTCTGACTTACAAAGAACGAGGCACGACGGGGACTGATTTCTTTCGAGCACCCGCCAAGCGAGCTGCACTGGCGAATCGAAACGGGAAAGTACGATCCAAACTCGACGCTCGACGATCAGGAACATTGTTGACGAATTCTTGGGTGACCCAACGCGTCCCCAGTCTTTGTGGAATGGCTGGATCACTCCTCAGTGTCGGCGGAGTGTCTCCACGAATCGATCGTTTCAAAGGTTCACACGAAGAATGTTCGATGACGAAGGAAACAAGACCTAGGAGTTCTGCAATTCTAACAACGTCTGCAGGCGTTGCAGCTCCTTCAAGAGTTCACGATTCTTGTCCTCGAGGGCGGTCAGCCTGTCCCTGTACGAGGAATTCTCATTCGTCAGCATGGTAACTCGTCTCTCTAGGCCGTCCATGTACTCTTTCTTCTTTCGCCGCGACTCCTGCGCGGATATCTGGAACACGAAGGAAACGATGAAGCCACGGGGGCTTGCCTCCCTTTCCTTCCTTGGTCTCATGAGAGCCGCGTTTGACGACACTTGTGAGCCAACGGATGAACGCGGGACACGTCAACGTGTTATTCTTTTCTGAGTCCTAGGTTTTTAGAATCAGAGCATCTCGAGATCTCTTCGGTTTAAATTATACTGTGTTAGAGCTGCTATCAACCGGAATTTATGCCGCCGGTGAGCATCGAATATTCCACCCAATGCTTTTCTTTCAAACGATCTTCAAATGTCGCTTCAAATAATTAAACCGGGAAGTTCAAACCCCGGACTCACCTTGTTCTTGATTTTCCTGCGGACCTTCTTCAGCGACTTTTCCTCCTGCTTGGTCAGGGGCAGCTTCGTGGGCACTGGATACCCCTCCGCGATCAGGGTCCTCTTCTCCTCCTCTGTCAGCGTGAGGTTCCCCGTTGACCCCTTCTGCAAAATCAATTTCGAGAAGCTCGTTACACGTTTACATCTTTAGCGTCTACATCGTAGTCCTCTTGTTCGGGGCATACCCACCGGCTGGCATGAGATCAGGGGCGTGTGAATCGGCTGCCTGGTGGTGTGATTGCTGTTCGTCACGTACAGCCTGGGCGTCAACAGGCCCCTGAGGTTCTGTGGATGCGCGGAGCTCTGAGAATCCCGCCGTTCCGGCGAACAGGAAGCGGAACCAGTGCCCTCGCTATCGGAGCTGGCGCTGCTTGGCGGTGTCGGTGGCAGACCCTGGCTAGGGGAGTGCAGGTTTACCTTTTCGTCACAGTCCACCTGGCTGTACTCCTCCACCTCCATACTCTGGGGACACGGCATCGACCATTTTAGGACGTAATGTTGGGTGTCGTTAGCCAACTAAGAGTAGTTCAAGCTGTTCGAATTTAAACACATCTAAGTGGACCACAAGAGTTTGTGGGCGGATCAAGTACCACCATAAAAGGATTCATTTTGGGAAGGTCTTAAATATTTGTAACCCCTATTACGTCCCTCGAGCCATTCTTAGCCTAATAGAGTTTTTATCCCATTTAGGAGTCGTATAGGTTTAGGAAGTGTGAGGAAGTTGTTAGTAAAACTAGTGCCGCTGAACTGAAGCTTGTCTTTGTTTATTCTGTTACCAAGTGATATTGATACTAGGGTTTGGTTACTTTTATTTTGGAAAGCAATGGGGTCCACCTAAGCGAGGCAATGGAAGGGAAGAGGCAATAAGCTACCTGATAGTATTCTTCGTCGTCCTCCTCGCTGTCGCTGGTTTGCGACAGGTGGTTCTTCGAGAAATGAAGGGTCTGAGGGAACACCATTGTTATTGTGGTCTTGTCGTCGACTATCGCCGTTTGACAGGACTCCGATGGGCTGCTGGGCGCACTGAGCGGTTCCCCTTTGATCTCGGCGCACTCCACGTCTTCAGGTACTAGGTCGTTGCTTCTCTTTAGGATAATGGCAGAGGTAGACGACGAGGAGGACGACGACGACAGCTCGTCGCGTCCTGAGGCTGTGTTCAGCGAGATTGCTGGGAAGCACTCCTCCTCCATGTCTGAAATCACAGATCCCCATTTGTTCAACATCAAGCCTCACCTCCACAACGAAACTTCAAGATTCACTCATCAATCACTTCATACTTTGGAACCTTCGGTACTGAATCGTTTGCTCTGCCAAGTACTGAACATACCCAGAACTTGTTCAATACCTGAATTTCGGACAACGTAAAGCGGCGTGTTTCGATAATAAAATGACTGTGATCGATGAAGAGCAGCTTCAAGGAGCAGAGAAAAAAACGCGCAACTGTGGTAATCAGATCCGGGCCATTACATGATTCTGATACACCATGACACGCGGGCCACGGTGTCGTCTTCGGTGGATAATGGATCGATGACGTCTGTGCGGTGTATAAATCAGACAACAGTAACACTACGAACTCACTTGTGCCCGCTGGTTCCTTGAAATCGAGAGTATTATCAATCTCCCCTATCCTGTAACGCTACACTCTGTCATTATAGGTCCAGATAGAGCAAACATCCGCGGCTGACGATCCTCAGGATATGATATCACATCGCGGATGATATTTCATTATATTAGTAGAAATCGCACTATTTTGGGACTACGGGGTCTGGCTCAAGATCAGATGATTAAAAGCAGAAATGAAGGTGAGTAAATCTGTGTTTCAGGCTTATTATAGTCAGAACAGCAACTACTGGCTATTCCAGACTCACTTGGTGAGTCAATCTCCGCTGTGTAAATCCCACGTTCATCTCCCGTCTCTTTATCTCCTTCGCAAAACGTAAATCTGAATGCACACGCTCTGATAAACTATCATAACTTAAAAATGGAAATCCTGAGGAATTTTGCAGGTGGGGCAAATATATTTTACACCAACTATAGTAACCGTCATGGCCACCTGGCAAACCTTCAGTACCTACCAGGCTCCTTCAAAGGAAAGTAACTCATTCATCCAATTTTTATCGTATTAAAGTTGGCATTTCTAGAACTTGCAGGGATTCAGATTGAGTGAAAGACCTTGAGGATGAGGGTGTTAAGGTGTTTACCATCTATCCTGCTACGAATGTCCAACGATTTATGGTGGTCCAGGTTACTGGGGTCCATGGAGGAACTGGTATTCGAGAGGGATTGCCCAACCGTGTCAGCTGAAGACCCCGAGTTGGGGGTGTGGGGGTTAGCGCCTGGTGTCGCAGGGCTTGGGGGCGGACTGGACGCCAACAAACTGTAGCTGTGCTCCGATTTTATCGGTCGAGGGCCTCCAAGAGCCGCGTCCGTCATCAAACGATCCCTCAACACCACTCCCAGCGAGGATTTGTCCCGAACGCACAGCACGTTGCCCCATTCTTCTTCCTTGGTCCCCATTAAAACGTCCTGACCGAGAGCCTGCAAAAGAAAAAGATGTCCAACGTTCACTTGAAATCTGACACTGTTTCAGCAGCATGGGAGACACACAAAGCTAACACGTTACAAGCAAAGAGGACATATTATTCAACTACTCGTGGCAGTTAAAGATGAGTGATTTAGGAAGGGTCAAACGATGCAAAGAAAACCCCAGCTAAGATCAGTCATGGAGGGAAATACAGTCGAACTTGACCAATTTCCCCTTACGTCATATTTAATCCAAAGAAGCTGCGCCTTTGTATCAGGTCGGTCCTACTCTCGATGACCACAGTACTGGCGGAGGTAACATCATGAATTATAATGAGGAAGATTCGAGGTATGAATTCGGAATAGGTGTTTAAACCTTCTCTCCAAACTTACAATCCTACACTTCTTTTCGAAATTCCCATGACTCATTCCTCTTGCTCCTAAACAACTCAACGTCGCTTTCTTCTCATCTAATTCAAGTTAACCAAGACACACTCTCCTCTACATTCCGCACTCTCTTCACCTTTCCGTTTACGGTGCAAGTCCATGGGATCACTTTTCTCCTATGCAAGCTCCCATTTTCTCCCTTAGAACGCCTGCTAGGTAAGAGACGCGCAGCGATGAACAGGCACCTTCCTCCCGCCATTGGAGAAAGGTCCCGTCTGCTGTTCACGCTGGCGCACGTAAGTAGTTGCCAAGCACAAGGTGGACGAACGGTGCAAATCAATGGACGGCGGGGTGAGAGCAATGTTCGAGGCTGTCAATGGCTGCCAGTTGTCTCGAGCGAAGGTGTCAAGGACCCCGCTTCTAAAATTGTACGAAGCGGTCACGGCGCGCTGCGTCCACCAAGGAGAAGGGCGTTCTCGCTCGTCGCCCGGTCAAGTTGAAGGTCGAGCGGTTCTCAGAGCCACGGACAGGCTCGCCCTTATTCCGCAGGGGCCCGTGGATCGTCGGCCCTTCCACCTGGAGAAGCCTTTGCTCGCGAGCAATGCGGAACTCCGAGCCAAGGTCAAGGCTCGGGGGGCCTTTCTACCTTCTTTGCTCCTCCGATGGAGTAGAGGAGCGCTCCCTTCGGTGGGTTCTTCCTCATTTTCGTGGTTAGACCTGCCGTCGACCTTGAATTGCATCTTGAACCTTTCGTTAGTCCTTTTCTTATAATCACTGTTGATGGGGTGTGATGACTCTGTTGGCTTCTTTCTTCCCTGCTGTATTCAATGGATTCGAGGAGTCTCCTTAAAGTTTGCGGGGCGTGAAGGAGAGGGCAGGACCTGGATATACTATTTAGGTAACACGGTGGAAAGTTCAAAGTGTTTGCTCAAGGGGCTTATTAAATTTTCAGTGAATTGAATTGCGCGGAGCTCCCTGTGGGGGTCCCTCCGCTTTAGGTTGCATTAATGAGGCGCTATTAGCGATTTCTTTTCCTCCTCGTCACAGGTCGTTTCTCTAAAAGACACAACAAAACCAGCGACGTGCTGCAAGCGGGCAATTATCTCTGCCCTGGACAATTAGCAGGCAACAGCCTGAGACATCACATCCAACGTGGCAGCCCTAGTTACATTCCCCACTCTGTCTTTATTTCGCAGTGATTTCACAGGAAAGGTTCCCTATAAAGAAGCGTGCCAGAACATTCCCCAAATAGCCAGCGGCGTTTCCAAGTCGGAAACCGGCGAGCGAGACAACTGGATCCGCGAGATCTGTTGCGCTTCAGCAATGCGGAACTCGAAGCCAAGGTCGCGACACGACTCTTCCTTTTCTCCCTTAGCTATCATCCTCGCGGCTCTTCCCATCCTCTCCAGCTTTTACCACTCCCCCCCTCGCTTTTCCGTTATGCTTCGGTCGCAGCATCGCCGCGTTTACCTCGCGTTCCACGTTTCACTTCCGCCGGAAGCGTGTCTGTAACGGGTCATTTTCTTCCTCGACGTCCGCCGAGATGAGTGCGCCCTAATGGACAGACGCTTTCTTTCTTCGTCGCTTAATTTCTAAAGGCAGGCTGCTGAGTCACGGAGAGCACAGTGTTTAATTATAGTTAAGTCGTAGAAAGTCGAAAAGAAAACAAATTCGAACTGTGCTTCTCAAAACTTTGAGCGTCCCTTGAATCGATGGTCGAAGTTGATGAAATTGTAGCAACCTTAAGGGAGGCATCGCATGCTTCGGCTAGCGAGCCATTTTCGTGCATGCGCAGTGTATAAGGCACGCAGGGCAAGCCTCAGGCCACGTTCCCACACGCGAAACCGCTGAAAGAGGTAGCTCGCTAAAAGATTCGTGAGTGCTTATGCAAAACACGCTCGCGCGTTTCGTTGCTGATAATTTCTCTACGACTGAATCATCGTCGAAGCGTTATCGCGACAGTACTCGCCTTCCTGCGACATTATTCAGAAGATAATCGCCCAGACGAGGTGGGCGCGAGTTTTCGATTCCGTTGATTATATTTTAAAAAAGACCTTGTGTCTCAATTGAAATGAATAAGAGCTTAAAGTGATTGTGTTCGATTAAAACGCGATGGACGGCGAGGGGAAATGGTTTGTCGCAATATCGAGACGGAAATTGCCAGTTAGCAACCGCAGGTTTCTACGGTTTCGCGGAGGCACTGACACCAGAAGGCTGAGACAGCGAAATAACTGTCGGAGAAAATTGCTTAGCCACGACACTGCCGGCTTTTGTACTTCCCGTATGCCTCCTCCGCGAATTAATGCTGACGGTGAAATCACAATCGGCGCAGTCCGAATGGAAATTCACTTTTTCGAGCAGAAGTTCGCGAGCAATTCGGGGGACGACGATTGTCAACTGTTTGATTGTTAATTAAATATTAGTTGAGGCGATTTTCTGTCATCTTTTCGGGGAACAGGTGAAGATACTCCAAGGTGGGAGCAAACTAAGGAGTCTTCCTAGTGTGATGGCGGAAAACACTTAATTTTTCGAGAATTGGAAATTTTTTAGAAAAATTAGAACCGAGTTCAAAAAAATAAAAATGCACCAAGGAGTAAAAAATAACTTTTTCCCTTATTTAATCTACGACTTTCATATTTTTTAAGTCGGCGCCAGATTTGCGCAGTGCAAATGATGAGGTGCCGACTTAAAAAATATGAGAGTCGGACATTAAATAAGGGGAAAAATTTTTTTTTACACTTTAGTGCATTTTTTTTTGGAGTCGGTTTTAATTTTTTAAACTTTTTTATTTGAAACATTTTGGGTTTATATATATTGACACAACATGCTGAGGAGATATGCGCGTATGTACATAAAATAATAATAATTGGGTGACAATAGTCTTTATTATTAACCAGAAATAGCAAAATATTGGGCTAATATTGATGCAGTGTAGGATGGGACCACCGGGGCATCGCCCTCTTTCGAATAAAAAAAATCAGGTTAACAAAATTTCGAATTATCAAAATCGGTTCATATGCTGAGTTATGCGGGGACAAGCATATATAAAAAAAAAATACATACGTGTCGAATCTATAACCTCCTCCTTTTTGAAGTCGGATAAAAAAAGATCTATCACCCTTTCAGACTTTAAAACAAATTTGTAAGTAAAAATATCCATTTATATATGTTAGGAATATCGGAATAGCAACATCGTGAAGAGAACAATACCCTTCCGGATGCCAGACAAGGACAATTGTTCTTTCTGTCTCGTGAATCAAGTGGGAGCGCGGCTTAACGCCAGCGCTCCTCTAATAGCGAAAGAGCAATCTTCCTCGCTAGATTTTCGCTAGAATTCCCACCCTACCGCGACATACAAATTTATCTAATACTAAAAATTGAAAATATAATTTCTAAGATTCCAAAAGATTATAATCAGAAAGGAGATATGAGCACACGAAGTTTCTTAAAATTAGCTACAAGGGAACACCGCAAACACTTTCTCACCGATTGTAACGCAATTTTGTGAGATTATAGAGTGACTCAAGACACGAACAGCAGTATATATCATTCGCCCCTAATCGCCCTTTAACGGTGTCAAAACTAACCTCAAAGTCAAATAGGCCCTCCCACTTTATCGCGTATAACTCCTAAAGTATAAGAGACAGAAAAAAATGTTTCCAACAAAAGTTTAATGGTACAACAAGTGCTGAACACTTACGGTAGCAAAATTTTGAAAAGAGGTTAAAAAAGAATATCTGACGAAACGAAACATTTTTTCAAAATTTTGTTAACGCAAGTTTGCAGCGCTTAGTACACCAAATTTTGTTTGAAACATTTTTTTCTGTCCCTTGTACTTTAAGAGTTATACGCGAAAAAGTGGGTGTGCCTATTTGAGGTTAGTTTTCGCAGCCTTAAAGGGCGACTGGGCACGAATGAAACATACCGTTGTTCTTGGCTTGAGTCACTCTATAAACTCACAATCAGAAAGTTGCGTTCCAATCGGTGGGGAGCGTGTTCGCGGTGTTTCCTTGTGAGATCGACCCCGGAGACTGAAATTCCCGGTTGAAAGCCAGGGAAACAATCGTCGCGGATTCGCAACGAGGTAAGAGCAAGTTATGCCAAGCATTTCACAGAACTGACCTTTCCACTCGCCAGTTCGGCAATAAACTTGACTGCACTGCCTGCAAAGCGATTGCGCGCGTCGATGGCACGCGCGAAGGAATAACGTCACGGGTAATTAACGAGGCAGGTGCAAAAAAACAAAACTATCGTAAGAAAAAGCGCAACATCACGGACCACGGGGACTACGGATATTATTTTCTGAATCCGCAGAACAGTGACCCAGTTGTCGCCGTTCGATGGAGCCTGGTTTCGTTCGAGAAAAGCAGGGGGCACCACGGCTTGAGATTGCACACTCTCATACAATAAAACATTTCGATTAAGCCGTTACGATCGCGATTGTTGTTAGGTCGGCAATGTTCGTTTCGTCCGTTCGTCACGCAGGAATGACGGACCGGTGTTGGAGGAAAACAACACGCGAGGCTGGCTGTAGGATCAGATATTCAGTGTTACAGCAATTCTTCAGATTCGCGGCATCTCGTGCCAGTGGAGCGGGAATAAAGTGTTTGACAAGGGGGGGCATTCGTTCAGAAATCTGCTATGTGATTTAGGAGCACTTAACTTTTAGATTCTTTAAGATTGGGAGCCCAAAATATCTGAATTTTTAAAATTATGAGATTTTAGTGTTCAGAAGCTGGGAGCAATCATTTTGGGAGACTTAAATTGTGAAATACAGCTTGGGATCTTAAATCACCGAATTTCTAAAATTTATGCGGCGGAAATTGTAGGACTTTCGAAATTCAGAAGCAGAAGGTAATCGAAATTTGGATAGACTTCTTTAAATTTAATTCTGAACCTTGGGAGTTCAAATGTAACTATTTACCAAGGTTTAGGATTTGGAAATATTCGAACTTTAAAATTTAAATAGGGGAAATCACAAGTCCCAAAATATTAAATCCTAGAATTATCAAAATTCAAATTATAAGAACCCAAAGTTATCAACTCTCGAGCCCAATTACCCCAAACCAAAATTAACTAAAATTAACCGAATTAAGATTCAGATTCCTCAGTATCTAGAAACTTCCAATACCAAATTTTCAAAATTTTCGAACCCAAATTACAAAGTCACCGAGTTCCGAATCCTCGAAAGCTGAACGTCGTCGAATATTTTGCTTCTACAATCTTACTTACAAGGGAACACCACGAACCCGGACTCACCGATTGGAACACAACTTTGTGGGTTTTTAGAGCGACTCAAAACAAGAACAACGGTGTATTTCATTTGGGTCCTATCGCCCTTTAAGGGGGTATAAACTACCTTCAAAGTCAAATTAGCACTTCCACTTTTTCACGTATAACTCTCAAAGTACAACAGACAAAAAAAAGGTTTCAAACAAACGTTTAATGGTGCAATAAGCGCTGCAAACTTGCATTAACAAAATTTTGAAAAAAGTTTTTTTCGTTCAGGTATTTTTTTTTAAAACACTTTTCAAAATGTTGTTAACGCAAGTTTGTAGCGCTTATTGCACCATTAAACTTTTGTTTGAAACATTTTTTTCTGTCTGTTGTGCTGTGAGAGTTATACGCCAAAAAGTGGAAGTGCCAATTTGAATTTGAGGTTAGTTTTCACCCCCTAAAGGGCGATAGGGCCCAAATGAAACACACCGTTGCTTTTGTTCTGGGTCACTCTATAAACCCAGAAAGTTGCGTTCCGATCGGTGAGTCCGGGTTCGCGGTGTTCCCTTGTTAGTAACCACTATTTACGACGAGATGTGAGTTCACCTTACGCCCAAAATCGCTCGGCCAAAATTTTCCGCTGACTCCTCGGGAGAATCGTAAGAGGCACGCGGCCGGTGGAGGGGGCAAAGCGACCTATAGGACTCTAGTTGGCGAGAAGTTCACTTTTACCAGCGTGTACCAGCCTCGATGAAGTCACGAAAAAAGGTGAACGTCCTCGAGAGTCCCATCCAAACCCCGTCACTAAGGTCTATACTCCCCTCCTCCGCGTTCAACCGACTACCAATGACGCCGACGACGAGGACGAAGAAGGCGTTGGGTCTCTCTTTACTAGCGCACGCCGACTCGTTTCAAAACCTGATCCCCTTCCTAAACAGGTACCACTCGTAGCCATCAACTATCCCAGGAAAGTCGAGAAACTCTGGAAACCTTGAAACGCTGGAGAAAAGAATTTGTGCCCTATGCCACTTGGAGAACCGGAAGTACGCTTCGTCGCACCGATTAAATCCCGATCCAGCGCAATACCGAATATTATGTCATTTTCATGGCCAAACTGAACTAGAATTATTGAACTTGCAACTTCACTTTTTCGTATTGGAGTTCCTGGATTTGGTTCCGGTTGTGAAACTTCTTACAACTGGTCAAACCGTGTTGTATGAATATTATTATGTATAGTATTTTGTAAAATAATTTTATGAAGTGATATTGAATTTTTTGATCACTTCAGCTAAATAATATTAGCTTCTTTAATAACAGTGTACTATCCAGAGACCGTCTACTTGGTTTACAACTTGTATATCACAATCTTCAAAAATTAACGAGTAGCTGGGTGTGATAATGATCAGCAATGACCGTAAGTGCTCGATAAGTTTCAAGAATACCTGTGTTCGCGACCTCTATTAAGATTAGAACTACACAACTAGTCAAACTGACTGGTTTTAAATGTTCATTTAAAATTACTCAAATTTATGACTTTGCATTTCAGAAATGTTTTCATGATTTTTATTGCAATATCTAAGGAATTAAATTTATCAATTTGTGTTCCCCTCTTTCCAACCCTTTTCAATGTTACATATACATATTCTATATCTAGATATACCGCAACCCGTCATCTTAACATTTTTTTTTTCGTTAGGTGGAATGTCGGCAAATACGACACAAAATTCGAATAAACGTAAATGGTATCAAATTGGATATTACAGAAATAAGAAAAACAAAAATAATCCGCGGGATATGTACACGCAAAAAGGTCTCTACTACCATTTGCAAAAACTGTCTTGACTAATAATAAATTTATTACATTTACAATTTTTAAATATGAAATAAGTTTATTTCTAAGTAAAAGTTTGCATTCACATTTATCCCTAGTATAAATATAATATAACAAAGATTTCTATCCCTGTTCAAAATTGAGAAATATTCGAACTTTAAAGTTGAAATAGTGGAAATCGCAAGTCCCTAAATATTAAATCTCAGAATATAAAAATTTAAATTGTAGGAACCCAAGGTTATCGAATCTCGATTCCAATTACCGCAAACCAAGATTAACTAAAATTAACCGGATTAAGATTCAGATTCCTCATTATCTAGAAATTCCCAATATCAAATCTTCGAAAGTTTCGAATCCAAACTACAAAGTCACCGAGGCATCGGGAATAACGATTTATTTAATACGATTTCATTCGTATTCTACTAACGAGCGACTATATAATTTATCACCCATACAGGGCCCACACGATTTCATTCGTCCCCCGTGGGGATGCCTCGGAAGGGCAGATAGCGTCCTCCCCAAAAATCGTGGCCAAGTGGAACAGGTAGACCGTTCAACCCGAGGGAAATGAACAAGTCACCGTTGGCTCGTTTTACTTGCCTGCTCTCTGGAATTCAGTCGAGTTCTCACGTACCCTTGGGAATTATTTACGCCTCGGTTTCCTCCCCGGGAGTGTAGAAGCACCGGGTAACATTTCTCCCCCCTGTTACAGGTTCAACAGGTAGTCGAGGCTCCAGGGAAAATACGAAGCTTTTCATATCGAAGATACCTACTCCTTCAAACCGATCAGCGCCTTACGAGATTTACCTTGCGACTTGGACATCACAGGTGCACAAGAAACTCGAATGAAAGCTGTTCAGCGAAGAAGCTCGTTGATAAAAATGTAGTCAGAGTTAACGTTTACCTGAATTTTCATTGACTGATCTAGTAACAGTTTATAGATGGTTCGAACGACGGTTCGATGGATTTTAAATATCCAAAAAGTTTAGTTCTTTTCCCGGGGACTTAATACAGTGCTGGACAAAAGTATTGGGACACTTTTAAAATAGAATAACTTTTTTAAAATTGGTCCAAAGGACTTGGGTTTTTTTTTAGAAGCTAGAAGGATTAGTTTACTAGTTTACGTGTTTCAGCGTTTTGAAATAAATTGCAATTGGTCGGAATAGTGAAGAAAAGCCGCTTTTTCAAGTTTTTATCTGAACATGTAATGAAAATTATATATGCTAAAAATTTCATCGAAATCGGTTAACCTAGCTATGAACTCCAAACAGTTAAAAGTGGTGGAAATCGCAATTTTCGGCCTATAACTGCAGTAAGCCTAAAGATTCTACATATTTCGATGTCTGTGTTTTTAAATTTTCATTACAGGCTCAGATAAAAAATTTGAAAAAAGGACCTTCACTATTTTTTTCGTTAATCCGACCCATTGCATTTTTTTTTTCAAAACGCCGAAACACGCCTCCTAATAAACTAATCCTTCTAAATTCTCAACAAATTCAAGTCCTTTGAACCAATTTTATAAAAGTTAGTCTATTTTAAAAATTTCCCAACACTTTTGTCCGACACTGTATGTATTGGGATTAAGATGAATAATTTCGTAGATTTTCGAATTCTTCTTCCACATCCGCTTGTGCAGTTCGTATGTAAACCCTTCGAGTAGATCGACACCACGAATATTCGAGCACCTCCCAAATCGCCACAGTATTTTTATATTCGTCGGTGGATTTGAAACGACGCGAGCTGACACTCTGGAACGGAAGCGCGGCACGGTTTAGTTTTGTTCGTCGATGAATAGATCAGTAGATCGCGTGCTGTCAACTTCCGTTTCCACGGCCGCTGTTGATGCAACGCCTGAAGTGTGGGTGGGGCTTTTTAATTACTGGTATTGGTAATCGGTCGAGTGAGTGTTTAGATAAGCGTGAACTTTGTGCCAAATAGGAAAGTGTTTCTACGTTATCATCGAAAGTGGCCGAGGCGGTTTTTTCGGATTCTTTTATAGCACACGTGCGAAAGTTTCTACTTTTGTTCTACTTGGCGTGGGTGTCGACAATTCCTCACGCCGTGACAAATACTCGCAGCGTTAAAAAAAGGGAATAACAACACTCGAGTCACAGTTTGTTGCCAACGCGCCGATAGTGTTAAAAGAATATGTAAAACCTGGGATAGAAAACGTGCCTGGACAGATAAGCATAGACAATGCTTTAAACACGCTTCAAGCGCTGTAAAAATGCCAAAATGGTCTGAAGCGTGCAAATAGCGATAGTATAGCACAGTGTTTCCCAAGCATTTTTGAGTCGTGATCCCCTTTTATAATATTAATATAACCTGCGACCCTTTTCCCTGTGTAAGGTAAGGTAAATTTAATAAGGTAAAGAAAACACATTAAGAATATGTATTTCAGAATAGAATTCTAACTTAAGGGCACTCCCCGGTCACATCGCGCGAAAACATAGGTGACTTTTATGATTTTTTCTAGAAAAAAAGTGTGCAATGCATGGGTTCAAAACTTTTTGCGCTTTATTCTTCTACAAGTGTAGAGTATAAAACAATTTTTTATTTCATTTTTGCCCACCCCTGCCTCTAATATGCATTGCGTGCTGCATCGTTGTAAAAAAAACTGGCCTGGACTATCGCCACGATAACTTTAGACAGGATGATTGCCATATGTTTAAACGATAGGGTTCCAATACATGGGTTTTCTCGAATAAAAATGTTTCGTAAAAAAAAATTGAGTGTATGAAAATTCGCAATAGAGGGTAGCGCGGAAGCCAGTGTAATTACGAGTAGAATCCCGTTTGAATTTTTTGATTCGGTTAAGAATGGCATTTTTTATCATGCCCAAAGTGCGTGAAAAATTGTTTCGAGAAAAACGTACTTAAAGTTTCATGCCTAGCGCGTTCGTCTAGTGACAAGGGACTTGCCCACGAGCGCCCAATTTTCCATGCGTTTATTCGATTAAAAAAAATTGATTCTTTTTTTAGATCAGTAAATGTATTATTAATTAAAAGAAAAATCACATTTCTATGTATTATACCTGCGTCACAATCCTTCTTCAAAAAACACATTTTTAAAGCCGTCAAACTGTTGGGAATTTCGTTCCAAAATTTTACCTGGTCATTATTGATATGTTGTGGGGTGAAAATATGCAGAAATTTATTTTTTGATGTTTTGACCGGAGAGTGCCCTTAACAATATTAAAGAAAAAATCTAAAATTAACCGTGGCGACCCACCAGTTGGGAATCACTGGTATAACAATAATATATTTAGTGTGCTATCACAACATCGATGCCAAAATGTCTAATAAATCATTACAATATGTTGCTACCACGATACGAATATTGCAGTACTATTCCCTTCCACGATGCCTCATACTTCCTCCAAAAAAAACTATATCACTATCCAATTAATCAGTCGTAAGTATTCCTGTATCCACAGATATCCATCACAATTGCGTGCGAATTTCTTACAATTTAATTTATTATTATTATTGCTTAATTAACGAGTATTACCCTTTAGGAAAGACAGAAAAATATTCAAATGGTAAGGGACAATTAATGCGATGGTTGATACAGAATAGCTACCATTATCAACGAGATTGCAAAGTTGGCGTGGCTGATTTTTTAAATTCCTCCCGTAAATTTCTCTGAAAAGAAGTCAACAAAGTTGGTACACATGTTATTCGCATGGATACACGTAGGATTAATGCAGCCAAATTTATCGCGATGACATAGCATTCGGCTGCAGATTTAATCCACCGGCGCGGCGACAAAGGCGATGATAAAACTTTCCAAAATCACGATGCTCGCTCGTACGCGCCGCTATCGATTGTCGCCAAGGGACGGAAAGGGCATGAAAGGGGGTCGAACGAGGGTTAATGGGCTATGGAATATTGAAAAGTCGCTAGATGAAAGCCACACGCGATAGATAAGCTGTTATCGCTAGGCATGCGTGCACATGCATACGAGCGTAATTTTGCGTTGGACCGTTCACGACCTCTATGTTTATCACAGCCGTGTACCTGCAGCGTCCATTGCTCACGTTCGTTGCACGCCCCATTCGCGAATGAGGCAACAGGGCAATGAATTGCCGAACGGCTAAAGCAACGGAAGGTAAAAGTACCAATAACTGGACACTTAAGGATATCAAAGTTGTATATCTTAAAAATGGACTAGAAATAAATGTCCTTTTTAACAAAAGTGTCAATATTCAGATAAATGTTACTTCTTTCTATCAAATGAGCTACTAAAAACTTGTTTTCAGTGCGTTATTTTAATTAAATTGAGTAAAAACGCAAGTAGTTATGTGTACCAGTACATGGACAATAGAATTCTGATTTGTCCCAGCGTCCCACTTTTGATGTCCCAATACCTGGCCAATGGGGAAGATAACGCAATGCTTGGCGCAGAGGGCGCCACTAGTGTTTGTGTGCATGGTTTGCGCGCGAATTTTTCATTTTTCAATTTTAGGTTATGTTGAAAATGTAGCATGCAATTGACTAAAAATATGAATTGAAAATAAAAAACTGTTAATTTATGTACAGTATACTTGTACTTACACTTTTGATATACAAAAATTTGAGAAAACACAGACACTTTACGGGTTCGACAATGCGGTCAGGTATTGAGACTTCACCTAAGCGTTCAAAATGCTGACAGGCCGACCAACTGGACGGCTGGTCAGTTATTGGGACAGCGTGCAGAGGACAAGATTATTATGTACCGGTACATGAACACGTATATTTTTAATTAAAATCAACATTAACTGATCAATGTTTTGTTTTATATGTAACAAGAAACTTCTTAAGATTCTGTACATACGTTTTTTTCTCAGAAAAACGTTATATAACGATTATTATCACCTTGACAACTAACTGTATTTTTCTTAAGAATTACTTAAGAAATCTACGCAGAATTCAAGTGCATGCACCTCCGATATTTAAAGACTGTTTTATATATTAAACTTTACATCTAGGGCTTTCTTAATTTTTTATATAAGAGATCAAGTTACAAAATAACATATGTTCCCAACAATATTGTTCTAAAGTTTTTATGATGCTTAGTAAAAATATAAATGTCATTGGTGTCCAGGTATTGGGACGTGTCCAGTTATTGGTACTTTTACCTTACACTGGAGTGAAACACATTGCTCCAACTACCGCAAATGCAGTATGCAGAGCGGGCCAACTTCACACGGTTGGTATATGCTTCGCGGACATCTCTACGATATTTGAGGCAGTGAGAACGACAACGGACCAACCCACATTAAATCATTTTTTCCCCCTATTTTATATGATTAGTAGAACCTATTGGAACACGTTATTGCTACTAACTCAATTTCGAAAAAAATGTGGGCTAGTCCGTTGCTCTCACTGCCTCATTTCATGAATGTGCGGTAGAAGGGAGCCTATAACGTGCATTTAGCCTGTACAACGTTCATGAAATACAGTGCGCACTCGTTATAAGCCCGACGAACGGGGCTGGCGGCGGGCGTACGGCGCGTTGTGGACACTATTCCGCGCGGCCAATCGCGCGAGTGACAAAATCCAAGAGCGAGCGAGAGGAAACGAAGGAGACTCTCGTTCGTTCTCGGGTCCTCTTACTCTCGTCCGACGGATTCCAAGAAATGGTGGGGATAGTCGCTGGGCGTACAGCGCATGGTAGAAACGGGCTTATAACGACTGCATACTGTATTGTAACAGTGCGAACCGTGCGAATTTGCTGCACTAGTTGATAAATAAACGAAGGTAATTAACACTAGAACTACCGACAATTGAGGTTATCAGCGCAATAGTGGCGTAAACCCGATACTTTTGTTTTGAGATTACGACTAATGAAATTACTGATGTTCTAAAGTCGTTGCTTTAATTTCTACTTTTAGGTACATAGGTATAATTTTTTAAAAATATAATTGCTATGGTGTATAATATTAGTATATAAAATCAGAGCGTTGGAGCGGAGCAGTGGAGCAATGGGGATTTGCTGGGAGCACGGAAAATTTTTGCTGCTCCACTGCTCCAAATTTTTTTTTATTATTTGAATTTTCTTTCATTTTATAAGAGCCGATGAATGAAATGTTTTTAATAAACACCAATTCTCAATCCTTCATCATTGAAAAAATATTATATCGCAGGACCGCCCAGTCCGGTGTTAAGGAGGCATAGTATTTTCTTTGCCCGAAAATTAAGCATTCTTTATGAATTTTTTTCCATATAAAAATGAAATGCTAGAAATGCTGTTTGAAAGTATTAAAAGAATTTTTATTTAAAGAAAAAAAAACAGCTGGAATGGAGAAGGAGTGGAGCTAGAGCAAGTATTTTGATGCAGCGGAGCAAATAAAATCTCCCCTGTATAAAATAATGACCGATGTTGCATATACCAATATTGCGTGACGTAAATCAACAAAATGCTCAGTACAAAAACACGTTTCTGTGTTATTTATAAAATGCGTTATGCAAGGAAAATAATCTATATTCATATTTTTTTTTAATTTTCACATAGTTAAAAAATATATACATAATATTATACACACTTATACTACTTAAAAATTCGCTTTTTTCATACTTAAAACTGGTAAATTTATTACCAAATTTAAAACCAGTCATTCTGACTGGTTTGATAGTTCTAGTGTTAAATCATCCACACTCGAATGAATCGCGAGGTGAGATTAATATCTTGGGAACCGATGCTGTATAAATTAGAAGTCGTGCGAATACACTGTAATTATTGCATCTATCAGACGCAGGAGTGAAAATGTTATTGCTACGTTTGTATACCTTGTCATGACGAGTGAAAATATTACTATCACTGTATAGAAATCCTGTGTGCATGTTCAGTACATTTAAGCGTTTCTCTGCCATCCCAACCGTTGGCTTTTCTGGAGGAACATGTCAAGAACGCTCAAAGGATGACTGAAACTTTCGACGAAAATAGATTCTTTTGTTGACACTTGAAGGATTTTTTCCTTCAAGGTTGAAGACTGATGGGAAAACACTATATTCGCTGGGTAGTGGAGCGTAACAGCCTGCAAAGTTCAATTTCTCACGGGCAGAATCGTTTCTCCTTTTTTATCACTTCCCTTCCGCCCTCCCTATCTCTCATTGCGTGATAATGTATCGCTTGTATCTTCGATTACGAAAACCGTATGATAGTATCGCTTCACGCGTCGATTCGACGTTAGAAACGTAGATATAACACTATGAGCAATCTTTCACACGACGTACAATTTAATATAAATTTATTTATTTATTTTCCTGCTGGTAAATATTTATTTTACGAGCCGATGGAAAGTTGCGCCACTTCAGCTATGATAAATGGACAATTTTTATGCAAAGTTTGGAGTAACTATTTATATTCGTGGAATATTAAATTCTAAGCGTGGTCGATTAATTGGTCGATCGTCCGCTTCGAGGCGAATTTAATTGCACGCAGGACTCGTCATTCCGTGCTTCATTCTTCGGGGGAAATTAGCAGCAACCAGTCCATCATGCGTCTTGCTAATTTAGCGTCAAGTGAAAAGCGAGAAAGTAGAATTTATCTCTCGTTTCACTTCGCAAACGCTCACAACTTTTTCTGCTATTACGTTTAATTTCACGACCTGGAACGTGGTGCCGAGCCACTCTGGCTAACGGCCAGGGCTTGTCAATTAATTCCAGACGCCACTATCGACGTGGAAAAAAAATGTTTCAAGTTAATTATAGGACGAAGCATGTTGCACGAAAGGGTTTTCTACGTTGTGAAACTTCTAACCCCCTCGAAACTAATTCCACGAAAGTTCGTCTACGAGCGATCGTAGATTGCTGTATCTACTTCCTGAGATAGGGCTCGCCCAATGACTGATAAAAAAAGTGACAGAGGAAAATACCGTCACCGAGAACAAGGCTTATTAGTCGAAATAATACCCACGCGTTTTTCGGAGCAGCTATGGGTGGACGTTAATTGAAAATACCACGTTTTGATAATTTACTGAATGGAAAGTCCGCGAGTAACCATCGTTCATGCTAAAATATGAATGGAGGGGCAACATTGTTATGACTTTTTACAAAGGCCACCGACTTTTATTTGAGAAGCATTCGTCCAAACACCTGTCTGAGCAGGAGCACACGAATTCTAGGGCAAACTGTACAATGATTGACACCCTTAGGGGATATCCCAATTGGAATGTGTATATTTTCTGTAATGTTTTTATATGGTCTTAATTTTCAGTTAATATCGATGATTATGGATTTCTCATTAAAATAAAACATCTTGAGTACCTGTTGAGTCTTTTATTTTAAAAATATTCAGTGAAAAACAAAAATAGGAAAACATAAAAGTTCAATCATTGGCACTCGAAAATTTGAAGTTATTTAGAAATGAATACTACTTATTGTTAATTAAAAACGAAGTTTAAACAGACAATTCCATTCACTATTAAATACCTACAACACTTAAGTAGTAAATCTGTATTTAAATCTGTATTATTAAAATTTACTTAACTCATCAAAATTTTAAGAAAACGCTTAAAACTCAGCCCTTTGTCCCACCGTTACCTTTAAGACTTTTTTGTGGCATTGCCAGAAGTAAAATGTATAATTCAACTACTGGATTTGCAGTGTTCTAACGAAAGAAAAAGAAGCAATTGTGAAATAGTACTTTCTCCTCCTATTTTACTTTTTAAGGGGACATTCTACAGTCTCGGCCGAAAATTTGGCAACTTTTCGGTAATGGTTTGTGTAATGAAATAAACACTTGAAGTTTTCGAATTTTGTGGGGTATATTCTACCACTCTTGAAATACAAAAAAATCTTTGTTGTTTGTTAATTTTATTTGTTTATATATTTTTAATTGTTTAAATATTTCGCAGTGAAGTTGGCGACTTCAGAATTGCCCCTTGTGAAAACCGCCCCTTGCTGGCGGTTGCAATTTCGGACGACTGGATCATGAGAAATAGAAAACCAAACATATTTTTAATTCGCAGGAGTATGATTATCTCGCTTACAGAGAACAATTTTGGACAAAAATAATTTAAATGGCGATCGATCAAAGTTGAAATACCGAAAATGGCATTTCTTTCCTATTTAATCGATATAAAAAACTGGGAAAATATTAAAAAAGTTGACATAATCGCGGTAAGCGAGATAGCCATACTCCTGCAAATTAAAAACATGTTTGGTTTTTATATTTCGAATAATCCAGTCATCCGAAACCTCAACCGCCAGCAAAGAGTCAAATTCTGAAGACGCCAACTTCACTGCGAGATATTTGTGTAAAAAAATGAAATAAACAAACAACAAATATTTTTTCTTATATTTCAAGAGTGGCACAATATACCCCCAAAAGTTCCAAAACTTTAAGTGTTTATTTCATCACCGAATTCCATCACCGAAAGGCGGCCGAATTTTCGGCTGAGACTGCAGAATGTCCCCTTAATCAGGACTACCAAAGAATAGTGCAGTTTACCCTATATCCCTCCGTTAGGGCATGAGTAAATAGAAATACACGTTCGACGAACGTGTTAGCATTAGCAACAGGTGTCGATTATGAGAATCGACAGGCTGCCAATTAAAAGGTTCATTATGAAAATTAGCCAATTCCATTAATCAAGTAACTCTATGTGCGAACGTCAGAAGTGACAATTGTCCCGCTGAAATTCGATTTTCCGCACACAGACCTGAAACAATTATGAATTTACTAGGTCACGAGTCGGATAATTATCGGCTACTGGCGCTACAATGTCGTATCCTTCGATGTGCACGAATCGATAGACGTATAAACATTTTTGCGCGGCGGTTAGATAACGTATTTATCTTTGTGTCCTTGCGAAAGCATTCGTGGCTAACTATCGTGTCAATAATGGCTACAATTATGTATGGAACTTTCCGAAAGCGACACTCTGACTCGGAGTTTCGCAAATACCAGTCGACATTTTCAAAAAAAAAACCATCCACTTGAAAAGGAGCGGATAATAATCGAACGAGTTTATCTTAATTCATCCCATTCTGTAATACTTCTGCGTCAAGCTTTTACACGTAATTTGCAATTTTCGGTAAGTAATTGCTCGAAAGTCTCTCGACGATCGAATAATGGAAACTGTTTATGAAACGGAGGAGACACGTGCGCCTCCTCTTCGGAACGAATCGCGAACGCAGAACCAGCAATCGACTTTCGCGTCTGAGGAAAACCCGATACCGGCAGAGCCAGCCAACATTAGAGGCCACGGTACGGTGAACTCCTCGCGAGCAACCTTCATCCTTTCCAATTTGTTGCCACGGATTGTACTGATGCGTGACAGTGGCCAAGGAAGCGAGACGAGCGCGAAGGAGGAAAAGGGAAGGCAGGAAAAGGACGCCAGCTGAATGAATACGGTTAGCTACGAAACAAGGGATCGTTCATTCATAATTAGGGGAAAATAGTGGAATACTAATTCGCAGTGAAGTCTCGTGAGTATACAGGCGGTTGAAAAGTATCTCCCCATACTACCATAAATGCACGGAGTATAATAGGGCAACTTCGCGTGCTTGGTATTCGTTTCGCCTATACCGAATACGGTATAGGCGAGAGCTCATAGCGTAGCAGCGTCCTACACCGCATTCACGAAATATCAACCATGGGAAGTTAGCTTCTCAGTGAATGGAGCGATATAAACGCATGCAGACTGGTTCTTCTAACTATGAGATATTTCGAAATTCTGAGGGGATAAGCTGATAAGAGCCAGACGAGTATTACGTGTTAAAGTGATTCAAGAATTGCGACTTGATGCCATCCACTTGATCAATTAGATGATATTTATAGTAACGTTGTTGCTGGCTACGTAAGGGGATTTTTTGTAACGTGTTTTAAGGCATCTTGTGTCACCAAAAATATTTTGTATACCGTAGTATAATCAACATTACAGGTACCCAAAGTTCATTAAACTTTAGAGGAATGTTAAATTCGAAATTCGTAAAATTAAACGAACAACTGATTTTGAAATTATTCTGGTTTAATATCCCCTTTTACAAGCTTCAGTATTGAATAGAAGCACCTCTGATCGATCGACCGGTGAGCAAGTTAGATCGCTAAGGGTCAATATAGTAGTGGCACAGTAGTAGTAGGAGTACCGTAGTATTACTGAATTAATACTACCACAGTAGCAACATGTATCCCATTGCTATGACCCCTCCAGCTCTCCTCCATCGTTTATACTATCGACAGTAGTAAGTACAAGCTAACCAAAACAAACGAATCCAAGAAGACCGTTAAGTCCCCATTACGTAAACGCAGACGATTAAAGAGAGAAACTCCTTATCGTCTTTGCAACTCCATTTTATCGAAATCGAACGACAAGTCACTGCTTCGACGTACACCGACACGTGCTCACGCGATAGCTTGCACGCGCGCGCGCGCCCTCGCAGTTATACGGACAGCGTACAACGGGAAGGATAATTTCGTTGTATCGCGAGTGGTGCTGCTCGTTTCCTCCTGGCCTAACGTTTCCGCTCGTGAGCTCGGTATACGGGCACTTCCGGTTTTCGCACCAAAAACCAGTCAACTACGGCATACGTCGCAGAGGACAGCCACTGACAGTGCATGACTCCGCGGTCATCGTTATCGCTAAGTAGCCTCATTAGATTAGATACTTAACTGACAATTACTGAATTTATATGACTCTATGCTCCGCTAAACGCGTCCAGCCAAATAAACGAACTCCATTGATCGCGGAACACGCAAACGAATTGAAACGATACTTTGTTAAACGAAACTGACACTTCGCCAAGTAGAGTTTCCGCGAAGCTGCTAATCGCGGCTACGATTAATCTACTTTTCATTTTCTCAAACGCCACTTTTATGCCACCATAAAATAGAATCCCCCCCGTGTATTCTGGAACGCAGTAAATAGCCGACAGACAGTGTAAATGCAGTTTTGTTGCCGCCATTAGGTATAATCTCTGTAGCCGAGTCCTTGGCGACTCGGTACCCTACTTTTGCTGCAATTTGGTACGTGCGATACGTCCCACAACGCTTTAAATCGCTACACGCGTCTCTTGCACAACCGTCTCTATAAATAGCAACGTCAGGAACCAGCAACACCGAAAACAGGGGAAACGCTGTTCGATCGGCGTGAAATTAGGTAAGAATTTAGCATCAGAAGATTCATTCTTCGGGGCGATGGTCTGACATTCATGCTTCACGTATTATCGTCCAGCATTTTTATCATTTTCAAACCTTACTGTACACTCAGTTCCAAGAAGAATTCAATAAACGCGGCCTATTACCTACAGAACGATCCTTCCCAAGACACTTCCATGAATACCGGCGCTAAATTAGCCGCTGTCGGCTTATAATAGTAATCCTCAATCGTCCCATGAATATTAAGCATGCTACAGAACGCGAGTACGTTGTGGACAGTTGAGAAACACTGCTCGTTGCCAATATTTCGCAGATAATTAACTAGAGGCGCATAGTCAGTCGGTTAGAATTTACTGAAGATGTTCTACCGAAGCAAACGAATGGAGACATTGAAACTTTTTTACCGAGCGATTGAAAGAAAAATCGAAGAGGCACCAAACGACCTTGCACCTTTAAATACTCCCCGAAAATTTCGCGAAACAACAGACTAAACATAGAACGACTGCTCTACGGGCATTTCGCATCGAACGCCAGAGAAATGCGCGATGAAGCGTGCCTTTAGGGGCATCGACACGAAACTTGCGGCCGCTATTGTGGCCCCCAATCCTACGGGGTCCACATGCCCGCGGAACAAGGATCCCCGCGGACCTTTCCCCCGGGCAATCACCGTTAAGTTTACCGGCTCCGCCGGCGCTGGCAAGTACAACTGCGAGGCCTCCGCAATATCGTCCGAGAGATGACGTAATTGAGTAAAAGGGGATCGACCCCCCTCCCCCAAATATGACGAGCGATCGTCGGGCCTGCGGAGGCACAGATTGCCTTTCAGTTTCTATCACGAAGATACTTGTTACCCGGGAAGTCGGCGAGCGTTCTCGCTGATCGGCGCGTAAATACGTTCGTTATTTCAGCGCGCCCACCAGCGGGCATCGCGAGTCTGTCCCATTGTGCGCATCCTCCCGATTGTTTTTCGCCTCGTCGCGTAATTCCCCCAGCAAACTAACAGCACGATGTTCTTTCCATTATTCGTTCAGCGCCATTGTTCAATTACACCTTCGTGCGGCTGATGTCTGCTAGAGATTACGATGCGGCGATAAAGTCATCGTTACGAATAAATTATTAGAGAAAGAGCTCTTCTTTTTATCCTGCTTCTTCTTTTTTCTGTATAAACATTTCGTAACGATGTTTCGGTCGCTTAAGGCTTGCCGGCCATTATGATAGGCCTGTCGTTGCCGGGCCGTGAGTAAGCTCGCGCGGCTGTCGCGCGCGGAAACCCATGATTGTCAAGAATGATCGTAAAAGGGGCGACAGGTCGGAAGGTTGGGAAATTACACGATGAATATTCGATAAGGGACCGTCCACGGGTCGCTAGATAGTAATTAGCAAACAGTAATGCGATTATCGAGTTAAGGGGTGCACACTAACAGCGGCCAGTGACTAATATAGACGTAAATACGATATAAATGACGTAACGGGCAAACAAGCGGGCATTTACAAACATTAGCTCACAGATAATCGCAGATTACTGTATTCAATATCACGCTCTACGACTTGCAAAATATCGAGCCGTAGAATATATACCACGCGCTTGCGTAATAAAAATATATTCAAAAACGTCCCCTCCATAAAATACAAATACAAGTGCCTAACGCGCTGCTTCAAGTTAAGGATGTATTGGATCTATCTTCAAAATTGTACCAAGTTGATGAAAAATTGTGAGATTGTTCTTTTTAATTTTCCTAATGTGCTCCAAAAATTTTAAACGAATTCACTAAACGGTTGCTGAGATATAACAATTTTAATTTTCATTGATTTTACACGTACTCTTATGGAAAGAGACGAGCTTGACCGATAAAACAGCTGAAAAAATGTTAAAGAAATGCTACCAATGTTTTCAATTTATTTGTACATGTGGTATATAGATAGATAAAAATGTCTGCCGAATTTCAATTGTTTTCACTACACCGTTTTAAAGAAATAAATTATAACTTGAGAAAATTGTGGATTCGGGGCATTTTCACTGCCAAAAGTTTAGCAAATAGTCCTTGAAAAAGCATTTGTAAAGTGCAAAATACCTTTCTAGGAGTAAAAATAAAGCTCGAACTGTCGTTCGAGTTCCTTACATCTAGATTTACTATGCGTAAGACGTAGATATTCAAATATTTCAAATTTCATATACTTTTATCTCATATTGTACGTCCGATACATCCTTAAATAAATTGTTATTCAACCTAGCGGCTTCGACGAATGTCACTTTCACCTTGAATCTTCCTCTCCAAATTGAACACCAGATCGCAGTATTTGTGGAGCGACAATTGCCACAATTAAAAACTATTCGACGATCGATTTCCTAAGTAGTGCCTGGCCCGTCACAATTGAACGAGCCTTGTTTCACAAACTACGATGTTAATGATCCCTTTATCGTTATGAAACGCAAATACAGGCTGCTGGTAAGCAACTTATTTATACAGGTGAATACAACCGGCCCTAATATGCGCAGCCTTTACGCTCAAACACTAAAACCCGTCCGGCTTAACGATAGTACTTGGTACAAACTTCAAGAATACTCCTTTCATTATGTTTGTAAAGCGTAACTGAACCGTAATAGAACAGCAGTACACCTGCGCGCGCGCGTTTCGTCAAATAATTATAACAGATATTCCGCTATAATTACGTCAGTATCGTGAGAGATAAATAGTATGGTATTTAATTGTGAGAATTACGAAATAGAAACGTTATGGAGTCACGATTTTTATCTACGGACTATATCGGGCGCGCGTTATTACAAGATCTAGACATTTTCGAAATATTATTCCAACTATTATGTCACGTTCTTATAAGACTGCGTCGCCTCTCGAGACAGAATTCTGTCGTTTCGTCGACGAAAACTATTTTTCGAATAAACAATTGCGAAGTGAGGCTTAAAGCGTAAGAGACATGCTCATATTTTAGTCTAAATTTAGTACCAACAGGTTCGAATTAAGACCTTAAGGCCGGCGCCACATTTGTATTTTGTCCGCGCGGACCGCCGTGATTTGCCCGCATCGGCGTCACATTTGCGGTTTTTCGGCGCGGACTGACAAGACGCAAACGTGGCGCCGCGCCGCGGGCAAACCGCGAGCGGTAGGTCCGCGCGGACAATATGGAAATGTGGCGCCGGCCTAAGGGGCCCAAAGCGCTGAAAAGATTTTGAGGGCCCCTGGGTGATCACTTCGAGGCAATGTAATTAGATCTTAAAATTCAGAAAAATTCTGTGGTCCTCTTTCTCCTGATGCACGTGTTTATTTTCCTTTTTGTTTAATCAAGCACTGAGTATCAAAGCATATGTGTAATAATCAGAAGCTAAGAAACAAAAGGAGCTAAATGTTCGACGTAAATCGCGTGAGTGTTCCCCTAGAAGCCAAGCATGAATAATTACACGTTAACGAGCCTGGACAATGCGGCCGCGAGCTACCCGCAGAAACAGGAAGCGGAGTACACGAAAGACGGTTTTCCTAACGCGGCCCCCGTTTCCTTTCGTTGCCGATCGAAAACGGCCACTTTCTCGGCAAGAATGGAGCAGGCGAGAGGAACAGTGCACACTCGTCCGCCACAATGCGGCGGGCGAAGAGAGCAGAGGTAAGCAAAGGCTGGTACTCACCGGCTCGGAGAGGTAAGACTCCCACAATTCCCTAAGGTCGCTGGTTCCCACGTCGTAGAACTCCATGATCCTAGGCTTCCTCGATCTTTCCTAATGGCTGCTAGTCGATGGGTCGTCGCGTCTGCCCATGGAGGATGATCACCAGAGAAACACGCATACGCTCTCTCCTCGCGTATCCATCGTCGCCCGTGGATACAGGCCGGCTGATCTGAAAGATCCCTTTATTGAAATCGTTCCCGCAGAAATCCGATTCCCTTGCGCCGATTGCGCTCGGTTCCAATTAACGAGGCCGAAGGGAGTGCACCGCGAATGATCCGGGACGGTCGTTAACTCGTTGCTCCTTCGAGACCCGCGATTCTCGTTTATAGGTCAACCTCGTCCGAGCGAATTCTTACGATGTTTGCTTTCTACCAGACGCTTCCTACGAGCGTTCGTTACCTTTGATGCCCGAGGATGTTTCGAGGAACGGTCGACCGCGCGCGGGCGCTATGATCAATCTTGGAAATACCATTGCTCTGTGATACATCAGTCGACAGCTATGCAGGCCGATCTATTTCGACCGGGCGCGATCTACGCTCGGGGTCGAGCGTGTTGCTTTCGAACAGTTCGCCGGACCCACGCGCGCTCGCAGCGACAATGCAACATGGCGGGATGGAAATCGCGTGGCCAACGCTCACGGTTTCGCATTTAATACCTTCTGTTTGTTCTACACGGCGGGGCGATGCGGTACAAGCGTTGCGGACCGTCGCGCGCTGCAACGAGATCAATGGACCTCTCTATGGGTTAAGTGTACTGTTCGGGCAGGCGGAAGGAGAACCGAACGAGTCATTAAAACGAGACGCTCCATGCGGAAGAAAAGAAGGCAGAGTTCGTTCGAGGCATATTTCAGGGGCCTTCACGCTGCTCCAAGGGCATGTTCAGTAATCATTGCAGGTGCAATGATAGTTGGAATTTATTCTTCTTTTGGTAGTGTGACAGAGTTGTAGTAAAGAAAGGAAATGGCGCGATAATTTTGACGGTTGATTTCACACCTTCAGAGTAAATCTTCTTTATATACTCCAATATGGTCTAATAGGCACATATAGTTTCATTAAAATCAGAATTTCCGGGTTGGGAATGCTTCCTTATGAGTTAGGTCTGTGTTATCTCTAGATTTCAATCTGTGTTAAGTCTGAACTATACTTGAGTTACGCTCAAGGTGCAATTTAAGGTTGAATCTCGCGCGGAGATTATCGTTACATATTAGGTTGTTGCAAATGGAATGGCCATTTTCTACAATTTAAAATTTTCGACTTTGTAGCTTACAAGGAAAGATTCCGCACCAGGAAATTAAAATAATTCTGAAACTTTGTGAATATGTAGGGGATTTCCTCCTGATTACAGACGCAATTTATGTTTGCTCCCAAAATTCACTTAAAGGGGATGAAATTATCCCCTGAAAATTCGGCTATTTCCCGATTTTGTGTTATACTTCGGGAACTGTAAGAGATAGAAAAAAAGTTTTAAGACAAACGTTACTTCTTTTAATTAGATCTATCATTTAGTAAAAAATTATTTTACAGTTCATCAGTTATAACACAAAATCGGAAAATAACCGGATATTCAGGGGTCAATTACACTCCTTTAGAGTGGATATAGGCAGCAAACAAAAATTGCGCTGTAATCAGGAGGAAATCCCCTACATATTCACAAAGTTTCAGAATTTTTGGAATTTCCGGGTTCGGGATCTTCCCTTGTTAGCTTCATCTGTACAGATGGCGTTGTATTTGTAGCATTTGAAAAGTACATGTCTCACGTGTGATCGGGCGTGTATAATTTCTATTATATTGGTAATGGAAAAGAAGGAAATTCGAATAATTTACTTGTATGAGTTCAAATTTGGACACAGTGTGGTTGATAGAGTTTATACAGAAACCAACTTTTGAAAAAACGGATTTTTGAATTCCACTATTCCCCAAAAACCGGTTAAACCGGTTTCCGAATTTTCACAAAAAAATATAATTAAAATAGAAAATAAATATTTGTACTTATTTTACAATTTTTCTGTTTATTTTATAATATAAATGGAATTACAAAAATATAACAAAATTAACCCTATCTACTCTATCTATACAAATCCAAAAAAAAAAAAAATTAAAATAACTGAAATTCGAACAATTTTTGAGTTCGTTTAATATTGATGGATCTACAAAAAAAATAACACAATAAAATACACTGCATGCAAAACCAAACGGAAAAAAACTATAATAACTAAAGTCCGTACAAAATATAAATTATAAATCTTTAGTTCATTTAGTATTTTTCTTCCGAAAATATGAACTCATGATGATTAGTTTTACAGTAAAATGATACCTACGACAATATGCTTGTGTCCGAAGCGATTTCAAGTCAAAATGTTAACGTTTTTAATTAACTAAGTAATTTATTTTTACATATTAATTTTAGTATATAAAACCTTTTTTTTTAAATTAAAAAACCGGGTTTCGAATTTTACAAATTTATAAAAAAAAAAAACGGTTTTTAAAAACTGACAAACCGTAGTGGTTGAGCCAACGCGGAACATAAATACTGCTTTCGGCAATGGTACTGCAAGTAATGGGACCACTAGGGGTTGGTTCGAAATATTTCCGAAAGTTAGAAAATGTTGCTTGTGACCATAAGTCAGCAGTTACCACAGACACTATTTTGAAGGACATGGTTGAAGCGGATTCACGTTTAACTCTTCGGGAAATCCCCCCAGTGAGAGCGAATATTCACTATTCGCCTGTTTCCCGACGTCTAAAGGCCATGGGGAAAGTAGAAAAGCTGGACAAATGGGTTCCATACCTAACCGAAAGCAACCAAATTCGTCGCTTGGAGATCAATTCTTCTTTATTTCCCCGCCATAATAACGAAGGCATATCAAATAGAAATTCTCCTCCACCCGCCTTATTCTCCTACTATTTTTTCAAGCACCTAGATATCTTTTTGATTGAAAAAGTATTCCGAGAAGAAATCGGAGTAAAAACTGAATTCGCCGAATTTACTGCCCCGTGTTCTCTGGATTTCTTTCAGAAAGGCAGTGAAGCACTTATTCCGCGTTGGGAGAAGTGTATTGAAGTCGATGGTGACTACTTCGATTGATGAAATACCTATTAAGTTTATCAAATAAAAGTATCGATTAAATATTCAGAAACAGCCATTTGCAACAACCCAATACATCCACGTGTATCCTTGATTCTCGCCGTTTTTATTAAATATTACGCCGGCCAGATAAGATCGAAATTCATTTCGTCAACTGATAAAAAACATTCACGGAGAGCAAACGCTCAGAGGGCTGCTAACACCTCGCCGCCTAGTGTTTGCCCGCCATGTTTGCACAATACAGACAATTATCAGCAGCTGTTGCTATCACCTGAAAGCTGTTTTTCGTCCCGAAAAGTGTCGCCCAAATGAGAAGACCATTAAAGTCATGTTTTTTTGGCAGGAATAACCCAGATTTGTCCTCGTTCCTCGGAGCCATCGCTTTCATGCAAATTGGCACGAGCGCCTCTCGCGCGCCCGACCTTTCGCTGAGCAGAGGATTCCTCTTGGTCGTCTGTATCAATCAGAACCGGTACCACTCAAGGAAAATCGAATGGGAGAGGATACAGTGATCGAACGTGCCATGTGTGCGATTTCCGTCGCGAAACTGAGCGACACGACGGTGCCTCGGGGAAAGTCGCATTATTGGCTCCTATCGACACGTGCTCCATATGTTAGCAAACGCATCTTGGCCAATCTCCTGATCGAGATAAGGGGGAATTACATTTTTACGCCAGCGCGACTCTGGCACAAGCAACACCTTGATTGCCATTCGAAAGATGAAACAAAACGGCTCTACCTATAGTCTATACAATTCCCTTTCTAGAGCGGATGAATGATTTCCACGACTATAAGTCTGCTGGCCTATTTTTAGCAACCTTGGCAAAAGCAATTGCTTCCTCAGTGTGACCATTAAAATAATCATTGACGAACTGCTCTATCATTTTCGTATAAAAATCGAACGTTTGTAGGAGTCTATGTTCGTTTATCTCGTTTGAATTCCCATTGGAAAAGAAAAGGTTAAAGAGGTTTTACGCCCCCCAAAATGAAGCCAGATGGAAGATCAAAAAGTTCTGGGTATCGCGTCTGTTACATTCAGCTCGTAAAAATCTGATCCCGAGAGTTAATTTCCGTCCTTGAAGCGGCGGTGTTTACATTCGAGAACGGGCAAGAAGCGACGGTACCGAATTGACTTTCAATTAAGCGAAATTAATACGATGCCGAGCGTAGTCGTTAATTGGCCCCTAAACGTGATCGAATCGCAACATACGCCTGGTACAATAGCATCTTGAAGATCAACGATCTCTAGCAGTCGAAAGCGAAGGAAAACATTAATTGCATGGCTTTCAAATTAATATTTTGATTGTTCAACACGATGCAGTCTGGACCACGTTTAAATAGAAAGAGCGGTCCAGTAAGGGGTGATCGAGGCTTGCATCAGTTTAAAGTGGAATACAGACAAATCCCAGGATATTTGGCGCTGATGGTTTACCAATGTTGCAGATGTCTTTAAACATTTAAAATCTCGAACAGATTAAGATCGAGCTCGGTTTATATGCAATGAGGTACGAAAGTATTGCGCGATGTTCCTCCGGAGTGGATAGTAATGAGTTTCCCTACCCGCATTGGGCTTCCACATAACAGCCGGCGTAATCATTAACAGTTAGTTTCACATTCGTTATACCAGCATGACTCAACGTGGAGAATATTTCGAGTCCTTTCCCATATCGTACACCAATAATGAATTTATCAGCCGCGGGGCTAATAAGTGCTAACACGTTGAGAACTTAACAGTCCCTTTAGAGTCTGTGTTGAGTCTACATTCAATGACTAAAGCTGCGCAAACACAGTCCTCCATTCTTGGACCTATCTCAAACGTAGCATCCTATACAATAGGATAGTAGCGGAAGACCCAGCGCTCTAAACAATGCGACAGTTCGCGGAATACTATAAGGAAAATCCTGAACATCTTTATAGATATTGCGGAAGAATTCTCGCGAAGCGCTAGAGCGCGCATATAAACACGCAGAAAGTAAAAGGAAAATGAAAATAATTCCATGAGGAAGTATTTAAGGTTCAGATAAAGCAGCGGCCACAGATGGGTCCGCGCGAGGCGCGACAAGTGGCCGTCCACCCGTATGTCGTCTCTTGTAATTAAATTTCACGAAAACGTCATCGACAGGCATAAGTACGGGTCGCTGGTGCATTGTTCGCAATGATGGTCACCCCTCCGCGCGATAATAATTCCATCCGATGCGATCGAGACGCACCAGATGGAACGGAGCACACCGGCTCGGTGTGACCGACTTGTTGGATGGATGCGCGTACACGTGCACCGAAGTGCGGTGCCGAATGCCGCGATAACGTTGAATTTTAAAATGGGAAGAACCGGGGGCAAGACCCAGCGGTACTTACCAATGAGGAAAGTCGACGGCAATCTCGTCTGGATGGGACCAGTCGAAGGGGGATCACCGCGGGGGAACGGGGCGAATTGCACAAATATCTTGAGCGTAACAGGCCACAGCACTGATCGAACGGAGCCCGCACTGTACCATACGACGCACTGTTAGCAACTGAGGCGCCAATGGGCATACGGGACCACGGGACGACTGAGATCGATAGCCAACACCCGTGCACCTACGAAAGTGTCGGGCCCGCCAATAGGGAAGTCCTATCGAAACGAAGCTATCTCGGCGCGTATTCCAGCGTCTCGACGCCTAACCTTCGATCGGTAAAGCGGACTTCCTCGAGCAACGGACGACGGGACGATACGAGCACGCTCACGACCACCGCGTAAATGGGGATCCGGCCGCACGTGCTGCTCGAGCTGAGGTATTCGGTTCTCGCCGCTCTCGACCAATCAGCGTGGACCACCTGTTACCAGCGGACTGTGCCTCGGTTCTCGCGGAAAGGGGCGACGATGCGCGCGCACTCTTCTCCCTCCTTCCTACGTTATGGCAGCTCAGTTTGAATTCCTTTCCCCAAGATTATTTTTATGACAGATATTACAGGAAAGCGTAGAATGCCGATGTAGTACTTTCGATTTCTTTACGACTATTGTAGATGTAGAGCTGTATCAGGCTCACTGATTATTGAGAAATTGTACTGATACGTGAACACACCGGCAGGACATCCTTGGGCACTGATTGTTCTGATATTCTTGCTGCACTGATCAAGTGTGAACGATAGAATTTTACTCGTTGTTACGGTGCTCGAGGTAATTTCGATTGTGCGTGCACAAATCGAATGGCGAGTTAATTGAAAAGTATACAGATGGTTTATGTCCGAGATAAATAATACGACCGTGCGAGCTCGAAATGAGAGGGAAACTGAGACAGACTCTATCGCGGTCCCTCTACTGTTTCACCGCGTATGCGCGCGCATCTTTCTTCTTCGCGCCACGTAATGGCGGTCGCCAGGTTTGAAATCGTATCCGTGCACCAATTTTACCGTGTGAAATTGTACTAAAAAAGATAGGATACGGATATTGCATGGGTATTTCTCGATTTCCTGCCAAACTTTGTAGAGATATAAATATAAAATCCTTTATGCTTACTTATTCAATCGTACTCATATACGGCGAACACCGGTAAATCTTTCTTGTTGTTGTTGATTCGTTGATTTTTCATAAAAGAATTGTACACGTTCATTATAGTTTTCGAGATATCTTTGATTATTCGTATAAACTTGCTACAAATAGTTTGAAAGTCCGCATATAATTCATATTAATTGTAAATTCAGAGAGAAACAGGACACACCATGTCCTTTCTCTTGCTATTCCTTTTGCGCACGCGCATAATATTTGCCGCGCAATCGGTTGTTTACGTTTGAATTGTGCGCGCCAAAAACAGGTAGGCGTCCTTTCTAGTATAGGTTGCAGTTGTGCCGCGTACGAGTAGATTTCTGGTGCGTCCATTGAAAGTATAGAAGGCTGCATAGAGATTATACAGGTATCGAAACATGCTGCTACTGATTTCCATTTCTATCGAAACACACCTCTTTCAATTATAACAGTTTTTCGGCTGTGAATGTATCAGTACAACATAACCACAAAACGTATTCCTATAAAATAAGCTTTGGTTTTGAATCCCTTATACTTTACCCGGTCATTCCACGAATATATTCGTCGTTTAGAGTATATTTAACTATGGACATTTTCATTGCTTGGACATTCTAGTAACTATGGGTGTTTTAATTAACAATGGACATTTGAAGTCACTGAGTGCAATTACTTCTTTTATTATATTTACTTTTGTTGGCACTCATCGCATAATTAACGGTGACCATTACGATTATAAATGTATGATTATAACGATTATAAATCCTAAACATAAATCTTAGTATCGATGAATTTTTTAAGGGCAGGGATGTTAAAAGATTATATTGAACGGGTTTGTGGATGCTTTGGTATGTTGGGTTTAAATATCTAATATTAAGGGATCACGTGATAATCGTTCATGAAAAGCAAATTATTTACACATTGAAACGCCTTGTTTATCTTGTTTAACTGTTTTTATATTTATGAAAATAATGCCAGTTAAAAGATGCAATTACATTTATCGAATTTATACATTGTTTACGTATGCAGAAAGCACAAATTTTGTATCTGAAAGTAAAAATGTTTGAACAAACATAGTACAAGATAAAAAATGTTCAATCAATTAGACCTACATCACTGTAAAATAAAAGCGTAGCTGTATATGAATTCTCGAATAATTGTGCATACATTTTTAAAGGAAAAATTTTCAATTTTTCTCATTAAATTCGTTACAAGAGTCACGAAACAAAATATCTGGCTCCTGACTTCTTATCACTTTTAAAGGAAAAGCACAAACATTGCTACAGTATCTATGGGATAGACGTATAGTATATAATATTAAATTCTTCTATAATCAGTTACATTGATTGAATCAGTGATGTATTTCTAATAGTCTTCTGGATATGCAAATTTTTCTTACGTACGCAGTTTATTCGCATCCGATGCGGAAAATTAAATATTGTAATTTTGGTGAATCATCGTTTCAAACAGTAACCAACTAGTATAAAGTGTTTGTTTTCGATATTTATATTCGATTCTGAATAATATTGTGATAATACTCTACGTATATGTAGATAAATCATGTCACGATTACAATTTCATTTCTAAACAGAAATTTCTGTAGGAGTTATTAAATTTAGATAAAGTTTGTTTCCGTTGGGATGGGTTCCTCGAAGCGTCGGAGCTTTGAAACCCAAGAAAGTTTCGAGTTCTGAGAATTCGATATTTTGCACTTTCTTCGTGATTCGAAACTCTCGATAATCAGATAAAAAAAAGTATAAAATCAATGAATAAAGAATATTGTTATATTTTTGTTTAACTGTGGTCAACAGAAATTTATGCTAAAATTTTGTTCACTTTAGTTCTTGAAGATATTTCACTTACAAAACAGAATCAGTATTTCAAGTTTCGAGAGTTTCGGGTATCGAAACTCAAAGCCTTACAAATTTTCGGATTCGAGAATTTAAAAATTAGATTCGAACACACCCCTATTTTTTTGCATACACACAAAAGCACATTGTTTCATGTTTGAGTACGCTAAAGATTTCTTCACTCTGAATATCTACGAAAATAATTATCTTCACTACAAAGTAAATTTCGAAGCACATTCTTTATTTGAAGATTATTATTGTACATCATGCCATTATTGTGCCCACACCAGTAGAAAAATTATATTCTTACCAATCATAGTTCATCTTGTTCCGACCTCTATATCTTATACTCTTTATCAGGTACAATATAAGGCTGAACAAAATATTATGTAATCTCTTGTTCTCTATAGACCTCTCAAAAGTATATATTCTCAACTTTACCCATCTTTTTCAACTGTTTTATATCTCTTTTTTTCAATTTGCAACAAGGATAGTAACATAAAATACTGCATTACAGTAAATAATAGAAAATATTTCAAGTGTACTTTGAAATACTCAAACGCAAACACTGTGTAACAAACATTTACATAAAACATTACGCATCAAACACGTATCAACAAATACACCTTTCCTTCGGGGACTCGTTCGCAACTCCCAAAATTCAATTACGTTTCTTTTGTTTTTTCTTCTAAACGATACATCCAAGAAAGATCAATCAAGTGTAAGCGTAACGTAAAAAGCAAAATCCATTCGGGCGTTAATAATCGCAACGATAAAAACGCAGAGAAAATAATGCTATTTTCGTATCGCAAAACATAGCACTTGAAAAAAAAGCAGAAGAGAAGAAAAAATAAATAAAAAGCAAAGGAAGGAGTGCAGCAACGTATTCTTGTGCACGTATAACGATTCTTTCAAACAGTGTAAAGAGACACTTAGAATTCTTTCTTTAAAGCTGATCTTAAAAGCGCATTGCGCATCGATGTTACGAGTTTCTCAAGTTCCTCCACTTTCATCTTCAATATCCTATTATCCTTCTCCAACTGGTTTGCCTTCACGGACATCTCGCTCTCTTTCGCCTTCTTGTTCATGCGCGACTTCCTCGACGCTTCGTTGTTCTTCTCTCTGGATTCCCGGTAATGGGAAACGAACGGTTGATCGTCCGAATCGCTTTCAACGTAACGCCTTTTGTTCGGTCTCCCCCGTTTCCCTGCTTTCTTGTACATCTTCTCGACCTTGTTTGCGGCAGACGCCCTTGCCCCTCCCGACCTCCGTGGGGATACGCTAGCTGTCTCTATAGAAGACGAGGTTACAGTCGACGATGCTCGATTTCGTGTACGTTTTTTGTTAACTGTCTGACTCTCTGTTTTCACTGCCACGTTAGCCTGTGTAGCTTGCGACTTAGAGGGAGACCATGGTTTTGACACTATCGAGGAGTCTGTTGAATTGCTGCCGTCTGGAGAACGCATTTCATCCTGCAACACACGCCCACGCACGTGGCTTGTTATATGGTTACATCCTACTACAACGATATTGTTCAAGCAGTATTAATTGCATGAATCAACTCACATCGCAAAGGTACGACAATAAATCGAACGTGTCCGACCCATTGGTCTCCATCGTGCACAACATGTCCCACGTCTCGCGCTGGCTTTCCGCGGAATCGAAAGAACTCGGACAGGCGTCGTCTAAATCAATGACCTCTACCTGATGCCTGGATTGTGATGGTGAATTAACGTCAGCGCTATTTTGTTTGCTCAACGAAGCTGCGTTTAGAGCGGCTGTCGCCCCTTTCGGTAGCTTTAACCACGAGTTGGATGTATTGGATTGCGAAGAACTACTTTCTTTCTGGCGCTTGCTAGTCGCCTCGGACGTTGATTGTAAGCTGTTATAACAATTGTTGTTTAAATGCTCGTTTTTCTTAGCGGTGTCCATTTTCGTGCTCCACGTTCCCTCTTCTGAAGACAAAACACTGTTACCCTCGTATTTCGTACCTGGAAGATAAAATTGGAGAATGATAGAAACAATCCCTTCGTACATCTGTTGTGGTGTTAGATATGTTTATACTGACCTGACAGTTTAAAAGTAGGTGATTCACCTGCATGAAAATCGCATTGACCCTGGAACGTGTCCATGCACCAGTCGCTTAAATCCTGAAAGTTCTCCTCCCAAGTGGAGGACACTGTTTTCTCCTCCTCTTTTATTGTATTCGCCTTTGACTGTGGAAATACCCATGGATCCTTTAGTAACTCTGACTCCATGGTTGGAGTTAGTAAAGGAACCACATCCATTCTGGACGATCTTTCCTCCAGTGGCTGCAATCTCACGCCACGAGAAGCAGATGACAGACGCGGCTGACGGTTGCATGGCTTCGATACCTAGAATTTATTCTCCTTACAATTTTTTTTTCAGCGCCAGTTGGCACAGTAATGGGCGCTATGGGGGTCTAGTAGGATACTAACGTTGAACACGCCTCCTTTCTCAAATGAAATGTTGCTGGCCGTTGGGCGTTTGTAAATAGGAGGGATTTTGGATACCTATAAGAAAAATCAACCGTTGATGTAGCTGACATGCTAATATCCACAATGCTTCCTATAATTTCAAATGCTTGATTAATAATTTGGTTATAAAATTTGTAATTTGCATGGGTGTAATCGTAGTATTTAAAAATAATGTAGTATATACTGTTTTCTGTTGGATAAGTGCAAATGTTTTTTGTTTTTGTCTGTGAACCTGGATGATCAGGAACAAGGGTAGAATGACTGCATCGTATTTTGACGATAGCAGTTGGAGGACTAACATGTTTGATGGCTTTTTATTTCTTTTAAACAAAAGAAGAGGCAAATTTCTTAATAAAGCAATTGCAAATTACATGTATAATTTATAATTCATACTGGTGTCTAGAGTGTTTAAATTCACGGAACTTTTGCACATACCCTAATAGTGATATAATCATTTTATTGTGTCTCACTTTCAGCTATGAAGCCTAATCTTATTTTATCAAGACTGCTGATTGTGAGTTATGAGATAAATGCTAATCTATCATAATAACAGTATTAATATTCTTCCAGATAAAAATAAAATATATATCGAACAACAAGGGGTACGCAGACGCAAAACAGATCGTGATAGACGTAAAATATACCATATCGAGTCAATTAGTCGATCCAAAATATTCTAATCAATCTGAAAGATAAAACAAAAGCAAAAATTTCATTATAGTAACATAAAGTCTGATGTACTTCGAATGTGCTCCCCTCCTACGATTGTGAACGAGACAATGTCGTTTTCCTCGCCACCGTACGCAACGGAATACTTTTGCCGAGAGCGTGCACCTACAACCTTTGCGTTCTTCAGCAATCGCATATCGACCCGTTCACGCGTGTCACACATCGTCAATCGAAAAGATATCGTGAAACGGATTCGGTCGTGTCGCTCCGTTATACTGAACTGTCTGTCTCAGTAAAAGGGAGCGGTACGTTTCACTGATTCTTCATTCCCAATACGCTTCTTATCGCGATCCAGCAAAGCCGCACACAACCGGGAAACGTTCCTTCTACGTTGCTATCTCACTAACCTCGTTGCGTAACAGGCCGATCGCTAACTGGTCCTAAACGAATCCTCGGCAGTCAGCTAACGTTACGAACGTTCGTTCGCGAAACGTCGAACTGACGGCCGAATTTGCGCAGGAACGTAGCAGAACTCTCGCCCCGACGCATACATGTACCGATGACTCGGATGTTTGTGCAGTACTATATTTGTACGGGCGCAAAATATAGCCGACAGTCGTGCAACGTTTGATCGATCCGCCGCTGTGCCGCACGAGGCTTACGTATTCTTTTCGTTGTTTCCGAGCATTGCCAGCAGCCGTCTCGCACCAACGACGGAATTAAACCGACCTCTGCTGTTATATAATCTACATATAGCCCAAGTTAAAGGATAGATCTGCACTCACCCTCCTTGAGACAATCCGTATTGTACCTTCCACTTAGAACGCAAAAAACTGATTTATCGACAGTCTCGACCACAGCGAATTGTTTTATAGTTGCTGTTTCTTGTTTCTCGAGATTTCACGTATCCGATATCTGGAGCACGAACGATCCGCACTACGACTCGATGAACGTTCTCCGCGGGAATGCGAGCTGGAACGTCGGCAGTACCGGATTAAACCACGTCACGAGACAGTGCCCATCACGTTCCTGGCTGCGTTACTGGGCACATGCTCGTCCAGCACGTCACTTTCCACCAATGGGGGAGCGAGTGACGTCGATTCGGACCAATGCCTGCAACGGGGACGCTGCAGTGGGATGAGACGCGACACGCCAGACACGCGAAACTCGAGAGAAATCACACATTCCAGTCGATAACCATTCGTTTTCTTTCCTTTTTCCGCGTTCTCGTGAAATATTTTGAGAACACTACTTCTACCGTCCCGTCATTATGTAATGATATTAATGGGATTGTCGATTAATCTTTAACCGAGACTTTTTTGAGTCTGTTAGATTCGAATCTGGGTAATGCTAAAAGTTACTAAATAACGACTCGTTATGTTTCTTTCGTGCAAGATGTATGATGCAATAATGTGTGGGATAATGGAAGGTTGCGAGATGGTGGATCGATTATGGAGGAATACGACGCGTTCTCTTTGAGGAATTTTGGTTAAGAATATTATGCTTTACTTGTCGAATGTTATCGTTGGAGTATTTCGATTCTGCAAAAAATTGAACACTAGGAGTTCCTAGATGGAGTTGATTGTACATATTTCGGAGGGTTGAGGTTATTATTTGAGTTATAGAAAAAGGGAAAGGAGAAGAAAATTTAGCAGGCTTCGTTTTCGATTTCGAGGATTTAAATATTAGAAGAATTCTTTTATTTGAAAGACTCGTGGCTATCGATTCAAGCAGTTGCGAGAATTTGTAGCCATCATGATACTAGTAGCCCTCTAGCTGTGACTCTGAGAGTTACATTATATACAAGGTATCTCGAAAAAAGATGATCTCTAAAACAAAGATAATTAGGAAGGCAGAACGAAGTAAATAAAGTTCCTACGGGCATGATGCCAAATCAGCTGCCAATAAAGTTTAACAGTACCATCATTACGAAGCTATAACAAGCTCTCGAAATAACTGCCATTTGCTTGAACATGAAGATCAATACGTTGCAAATGTAACCGTCACATTTGGTGGTGCACAATTTCGTGGTGGCCGTGATGAACTTTTCCTTTTTTTGCGAGGCACTCGTGGCTATTTCGGGAAAAGAGCTGAAAGTATTCGAAGCGTTTACCATTCCCGCATATAATTAGCATAAATCAGGCTAATTTTAACCACCGCATAACGAAACAGTGTCTCGATCAGGCTAGACATTTTAATGACTTCCAACGGAATAATCCATCGCATCGGTTTATTTTTAACCGTCACGTGAACATTGGGAGGGACGGTGGAACACTTGTTTGAAATTTGTCGAGATATGCAGAATCTAAACGGCGATTGGTATCGACCAAACATGTAGCAAACTGTCCTCATATGTTCCAATCTATCAAGCAAAATTCTCAATCGAATAAAAATCATGTAGCCAATTAGAGGATGAATATTTTTATGGTAATCAACCAGTGACGATTAGAACAAACTTAAATACAAAAATTCCTGATGGATAAGAAAGATTCGGTAGACTTCACAAACCGTGTTGAGGTAATGATATCACAGCTGTATCCCATTAATGACAGTAACGAACGGTTAAATTCATTTCAGTTATTGTTGCGAATAATGACGAAAGAACGTACGGAAGGTAGATACATAATAAAATGTTTCACCCCGTGGCGTTAAACGATCCAAAGATTTCATGAGTTTCCTTGTGATAGATTCCGAAAGTTCCAACGATTCAGATTACTCCTTCAGCTCCAACGAGTCTGATTCCGAGAGCGAAGAGAACGATGTCATTTGCCCAGATTTAAACGGCGATTCTGTGGGGAATTTAAATAAATTCTTCGAGGAGTACGTTGAGGGCGGAAAGAAACACTTACCTTCAACCATGAACCCTGATATCGAAAATCATATTCGATCCGAGGGAAAGATGCACCGAGTTCTCCCGATAAAACTGGACGAGAAAATATTCAAATCGAAACAGCCAGTTGCTTCAAATCGAACGTAGAGACGGACAGTATATTATCGAAATACATTTTATTAATAAAAAAAAAACAACCGTTTGTTAAAGTTTTTACAATACAAGTGGAAAACAGCGTCGTAGGCATAGTCGAATGTACACTCGCGATGCTCTTAAATTATTCTCGTTGATTTTGATTCCATCTTAAACAGTCTAGCGTGTCGCTAAACGAATGCACAGGTGATTTCTTATGTCCGATACACGAATCGAAGTTTCAAGCTCGAAATGGTCCCTTTCCAACATGGTTCTCGCGCGCCTACGTGATATTATTTTACAGCGTGTAATACATATCTATAGTAACAAAATATGATTTCGCTTATTTATAAGGTGTATTAACATACATGCACACACGTTCCTCGCGTTCGCACCGTTAATCGTAGGAGTTAATTAATAGAATAGTTCTTAACGGCTAGGCGGTATTAAATTACAAAAAATTACAACCTCGCGCGTAGTCTTTTCCTTTTTAACCTTTCTGCGCGTGGACGCGCTCTCTTTCTCTCTCGCTCCTCTCGCACTCTCGAATTTCCGCGGGACGTTGATCGATCGACGGGTGCCGAAACAACGATCTCATCGAACGTATAATGGATCGTCGTTCCAGGACTCGATTGTGTCATCGCCGATCAACGTGACACCGCTTCGTATTGTACTCTGTCGAGCACGAGTCTCAGAGATTCCGCGAGTTTAGCCCGGGGCTTCGTTTGGAAAACGTCCGCGAATCTCCGTGGACACGCTGTCGGGTACAATCTTCGTCTGGGAGTAATAAATAATTGGATGGATGGAGCAACGTTTCTCGTTGCTGGTGTGTCAGAGGCGGCGACAGCTCTTTTTGATCTCTACATTGGGTAGAACACTGTCGGCCTTCGTTGTCACTGGCCCTCGCTGTCACTGTCGCTTTTGTCTGCAACCATGGGTGTCCTCTAAGTTATTTTTTGGTACACAGATGTACTGCTCATTTCGTATTCAGTACAAGTACTAACCTTTTTTGCCAGGGTACGCGTGACGCTTCAATCTGTCGTAAAGATCGTCCTTCGTACCGTAAATGCTGGCGTTGGAACGAGCCAGGCTGTTCATTTTACCATTGTGCAGACTCTCTGAAAAATGGGAAGGACGAGTCTTGTTAAGGCTCCCTCCTAACAGTGAAACTTAAGCCTCTTACTACTTACCTTTCATGTAAGTCTCGTTGTAGAAGTTGGGCATCTCCCAACCGTCCTCCTCGTCGTCGTAATAGTGAGCATAAGTGCTGTGATGGGATGGCGCAATGGACTCCGCGTACGGTGTAGGAGCGCCATAGTAGAAGTTCACCTGAGAACCGTTCTGGTCGGTTGCTGGTGTGAGCATCTTCTTGGGTTCCTTCTTCCTCGAAGCCCTAAGGAAAGACAATTCCATCGTTTCAAATCCCCAAGTTCTTCAAGAACCCTGAACCCAATCCCTAAGATTCTACTCCGCCTACCTGACGCAGATCATCCACACCAGAAGGACGACAAAAATGATGAGAATAACACCGCCAGCGATACCACCAGTGATGTAGAAGAACTCAGACTTCTCGGTGCAACGTTTACCAGTGAAGCTGCCACTGCATCTGCAGGACGGCTGTCCTCTGGAGTCCTTCAGGCACACTCCTTCGTTATCGCAGTAGCCCATGCAGACATCCGTGCACTCTGTGCCCGTTCCATTGTACCCTGGCTTGCATTCGCACTTGAAGTCGCTTGTTTCTGGTATCAGGAGGCAATAAGCGTTCGCGTCGCAGTGCATCTCAGCGTCGCTCGTTTCACACGGATTGGTGCAGTCCGATTTGCTGGTCTAATAGGAACAGTGGGAAAATGAATGCATCAGCGTGCAGCGATAATTAAAAGTAAACGTCAATATGCGAAATCTACATGGGAAGCTTGAAATTGGTTAGTAGCTCTGAGAAAGAACGGAATACAATATTGTTTCGAACTAAGAACGGGGTGTCTGTCTCAAACTAAGGTGAGCACTATACCCCCTACTTCTGTTCTTGTCGCGTCGAGTGACATAGTTGGTGCATGAGTGAGAGAGACTAAGTGTCTCTCATAGTCTATCTTATTCTGTGAGATAGGGCAATAAAAACAGGCTGAAGACTTCCGGTTTTTAAAGGAGGTGACTGTTCAGTTCCGAAAAAAATTTGTAAGCGTATCCCACTTACAGCAGCGGTTCCTTTGGTGCTAGTGTTGGGTGGGCAAGGTATGCAGAAGGTCTGTTGAGGCTCCGATTGATACGTTCCCTTCTTGCACACCATACATTCATTCAGCGTTCCGTTCAGATAGGATCCTGGTTCGCAGACAGGAAGGGAGCACTCCTCGATCGCTGCAGAGCCCATGTTGGGCGTAGTTCTGCCCACGGGGCACGACTGACAGGCCGCCTGGACACCTTGAGTGCGATAGCTTCCCCGTGGACAGGGCTCGCATTTCCCTTCGACTGCCAGCTGCTGGCCAGATCCACATTCGTCTCTGCATTCCTCGCGAGACACCGCCTCTGCAGTTCTGGTGGTCTTCCCTAGGCCGCAGAGCAAGCAAGAGAAGCTGCCCTCGTTAGGCTGATAGAAGCCGTGGCCACAGCTTCGACAGAGGCCAGCCATGTCGTCGTAGTATTTCCCAGCTGGGCAACGTTCCTTGCAGTCCGCTGCACTTCGAGCACCCGGGCCCACGGTTACGCTGGGGCGCCCAGCGATAACGGGACAGGAGCTACATTTCAGTTGACCTGACTCGCTTTGGTAGCTTCCCACTGGGCAGGACAGGCATTGCTTCGTTTCTTCGTCGTAGTACGTTCCCACGGCGCAGGGTACTGTGGTTGGTATAGAGAAACGTTATTTATTTATAATAGCTATGAGGCATTAGGCTTCTGCTTATAGAAGGTACATCTACATTGCTATTAGTGATGTTACGGGCAAGTTATTAAGTATTCAATTGAAGAAGGTGTAGCGTGAAGGGTGACTTACCGCAATCTGGGGCCATAACGACCTGTCCAACAGGGCAATCGTAGTCAGATTCTAGGGTCAGGGACGCTGGGTCAGGTACAGTGTTGGGCAGTATGTCGTGAACGTCGAATTGGTCCTCCTCCAAGATCAACCTCTCCAATAAGGTCTGAACTGTCGCCCTCTCGTTCGAATTAGCGTTCACGATCGGATCGCTATAAAATATTCGAGGCTGTTAATGATCCGTCAGCTGACAGGCTGTCTGTTTTAGCGATAGATGAAGGAGAGTATGCGCAAGTATGTACAGCCGTTATCTTAAGGCGAAGGTAATCAGGCAGCCGTTCCATTGGATCCTCGTCAGTAGTATATCGTATCGCAGGTTAAAGCCGCGCGAAACCCTATTTGACACCTATTAATTATGTACCTACGTAATGTTTAATGTTCAATACATCCTGGAATTCTAATATATCACATGTCTAATGCCAAGTGTCTTGTTTGGTGTTTCTTTTTAATGTTCTGTTATTGTGAACCAGAGCTGTTTGGTAATCAAGATTCAAGAGGATATGGATGATTCGAAGTATCGTACGATCATTCGACAGATTCGTTAAGGATATTCCCTCGATCCTTGGAAAATGATGTCAACCTAACAGCTTGGTTTCCAGCCAGATGTTATACAGTTCGAGTTACAGTTGTTATTCCACTATCCATTGGTTGGTACCTAGTTAAGTACCCGCATATGATCGTGTCCCATTTATACTAGTCGGTCGTGTGTGAACAGTTAGTAGCAACGTGCATACCAAGTCAATTAAGGTCGACTTAACAGTTTTCAGGATGTCGTACGTTAATTGTTTGCCAAACTTTCTTGTCCCTGTACGCGTGAAAATATTGTTGCACGCGTAGAGCGACAATTACTCGAGATCGACCATGGTCAGTTCTCTTGTAGTACATGGACACGGAGAAAATTCTTCGTTACGTTAGAGCATCTAGCATCATTCTCTGCTTAAAATTCAGTAGAAACTGAATCTGTTGGTCCCCGAGGGTACGTTTTCCTGCATGTGGGCGGAGCGATGGGTGAAGGGGTGGGGGTAATCAACAGATGTGGTGGGGATAGCTCTTCAGTGTCCCCGAGAGGCCAGTAGATTCTGTTTCGACTATAGTTCATACTCGTTGAACGCGACACGTTTCCTTTTCTCCGTGTACCCTTCATGCAGCGCGCGTGGAATGTCACGTTTTATGTCGTAAAATGGGTATTTAAGAATGTGAGATGATGTCTGGATAAACACCGAGCCCCGGATGACGAGAACACATTTACAATGATACGTTTTGCACGTGGCGTAAATCGATAGCTGTCCTTACTTTATCGCCGGGAACGAGATCTCCACCTCGTAGGTATCGCTGCCTTGCCGCGCTTGTCTCGTTCTACGATGCAACACAAGTAACAAAATGCTCAGTACTAATTTAATTCTTCTAATGAGAAGGCTGATCGAAGCTTCAACTGCAAGCCAATGGCTAAACAATGCTAACTCAATGGTTTCCGTCGAAAGGAACGTTCCACCTCACTTACGGAACGGAATAATCATAAAAAATAATATAAGCGTATGCAGATCTGCAGGCAAAAGTGAAACTTACGGTTCTGCTGGCACTACGGCGGATATTATGTACGTTCCGCCGTCCTCTTCGTTCGTTTCCCTCGTGGTGCGTACACGGTGGTCACATTGAACGTCGATATCCAAGTCCTTGCACTCGCGAGTTCCTACAAACGAACACCAATAGCAATTAGACGCTACAAAATTAAATGAAACACTGAGGGAAACGTAAGAAAATGGCTTGCCTTCGAAAGAATACGAGCAGAAGTTCCAGTCCCTGTTCAATGAATTCACAGCATCTCGAACTTTCTTCTTGAGTACCCCTTGTCCAGCTTCGTTGCATAGAACTGACGTGGGGAAGTTCATTTTAATCCTGAATACACGTTGAGCTGCCGTAGCACCTGAACGAGACAGAAAACGGAATTGTGATACACAGAAATAACGATGAAACTGAAAATTGAGAACGCGAGACGGAGAAATAGCATTGAAAATTACTCGTGCAAGCTGGGTAAACCAATGGAAGGGATGGATCATTGGTGGGCCTCCAGAAGCCTTCTGCGCCACAGGTGTAGAATTTGGGCACCTCTTGAGAAAATCTGAGCCCTGAGTTACAAAAGATTTCGCAAACCTTGAACTGGCCACCGGAGCCCCAGTCCTTGCACTGTTGGGTGCCTCCAACTGGGTCAGCCAGTTGCGGACAGAAGTCGGCTGGAAAAGTGAAAAACAATTGTAATCAACGCTCCATGGTAATAGTTTAACCATCAAAACCACTGAAACGTCAACTTACACAGCAGATAAACCTTGAAATTGCAGCTGGCAGAGTTCCCAGCCTGATCGTAAGCCACGTAACTGATATCGTAGGTACCCCACATCAACGTTTGCCCTGACTTGTGTCCGTTCTTCTCCTGAATCTTCGCTATGCCGACGTTATCGGTAAAACGTGGCTCGTCCCAGGTGACGATCGAGGAACCGTTCTTGGCGATCACCCACAGATCGCCTGGACAATGTTCCACTTTCGGTGGAATTTTATCAGATTCCAGCTGCTGGCATTTACTGCCACCGTATCCAGGTGGGCATACTCTCTGACCACAGTGCGACGGCACTACTCTTTCCACACCACCGACAGTCTCATCGTATCCCGCCCAAGTCAGCACCAAACTTTGATAGAGTACTGGCTCAGTGCGACAGTCCCGTACTTGCTTTTGGATTTCGTTCGTCACATGCAGGGCTCGGCTCCATATTTGAACCTTAGTCAGGTGTCCCTGGAATCCAGATTCGGTGTAGCCTTTCGTGTTTTCGCTCTGTGGCTTTCCTAGGACTACCCAAGCACTGAAACAAATTGTGTTTTGATTGAATCACGGTTTAAAGGTTGTGGGTTATTTATCGCAAAGTTAATTTTTAAGTGACTATCCTAGATGAAGCATTCTTTTGTAGAAGAAGCTTTAAAGAATCTGAACACACGGCTTTGAAACTATATTTGAAGGACAAGAACTTGTTTGTAAGAACGATTTTTTGGTCTAGAAACAACTTTATTCAGGAAGGCTAATTCTGTTTGATTAAAATAAAAGAAGAACGGACTTCGTGCGATTAATAGTTTTGGAGATTTTGGCGGTCTGTACTTTGTAAAAAAATTGGGGAGCAGTAAAATGAAAACTTAAACCCTTCCCCCCATATTATCACGTGGATTACATTGTATTCCAATTTCATTGAAATCCTTAACACAAAGGAGTACTCACTAAGCTGGCAGAGATCTGCCGCTTCCATATCCCTCAGTTTTACTAGCGATCAGTCCTTCTGTGATAAGGACCAGTTCACCGCCATTGTCTCCGTTCCATACCACGGCGACGTGATGCCATTGGCCGTCGTTAATCGTCGCGTACTCCCTGAATGGCAGATAAACGTCTTGCAAATCGTGGAAGAGGGAAACCTGGACACCGTTACTATGCGCCTGAACCATGAGTCTGCGATTCGATGGGACATGGGTCGAGCTGAAAATAAATCATATATTCGTACATTAGAACGTTATGCTTGGAGAATATTAACTGAAATATTAGGTGAATGAGGATTTACCTGACGGCGTAAAGAGTGAAGAATATTCCAGCTTCATCTTTTTGGGTGTACTGCACCCACATAGCTACGGTTAGGCTCTTCCTTGCTCCTGTGAAGAATGGTATCACTTGCGCCGCGCTACTGCGCGCCGGATCGCTGAAGTATAAGTCATAATCGACTTGAATGGCTGGAAAGATATAAAATCTGTGTCACTCGATGATCCTTCAACTCAGTTACTAAAGAAAACACGATACACGCTTACATTTCCTACAATCATCGCCGGTTAAATTGAACGGGCACTGACAGAAGAACTTGCCAGTCAGATCAATGCACGTCGCTGATGGTGGGCACGAGTTCTCTTTGCAATCGATTATATCATCCTCGCACGTTTTCCCTGCAGAATAGTCACACGTATGATTATACCTTGTTCCTGTTACGAACTCTGCAACATTACCATTCCTCGTATAAATCACCTGTATATCCCGGTGGACAAACGCAATTGAATCCAGAGCCTTCGTCGATACAAGTGGCTCCATTCTTGCATGCACCAGCCTGGCAAGCGTCGTACTCGTATTGACACCCGATTCCAGTGTAGTCATCGGGGCACGTGCAATTGAGTCCGGATCCAAAGTCCTGGCAGCGTCCATTATGCATACAAGGATTCCCAATGCAACGTTCTGGCGCTGTTTCGCACTGTTTCCCGTCGGTTCCCGACGGACATCTGATGGTCGACATTCGTCAGAAGGTTGCAGATTGAGCAGCTTTTGGTATACTCATAAAATAACATGCCTACGAGGGTACTTACACACAGAAGTAGTCCAAGAACAAGTCAACGCAGGCAGCGTCGTTCTGACAGGGATGATTCTGGCACATTCCAACGTCTATCTCACAATGGACACCGGTCCATCCTTCGCGGCACATGCATTTGAACCCACCAACCTCGTCCCTGCACGTGGCGCCGTTCAAACAAGGATAAGACGCGCAGTCGTCGATGTTGATCTCACACGAGACGCCAGTGTAACCCTCGCGACAGTGGCAGACGAACGCGTTATCAAGATCGACGCAACGGTCAGTGCCGACAGGACTGCAAGGATCACTGAGACAGTCGTCCAGCGCTCCCTCGCATTGGAGTCCCACAAATCCGGGTCTGCACTTGCAGGCGAATCCTTCCAGTTGATCCACGCAGGTCCCCCCGTTCTGGCAGGGCTCCGTCGCACAATCGTCGATCGTGTGCTGACACTGCTTGCCTGTGTACCCTGGTTCGCAGGTACAAGTGTACCCGTCTACCTGGTCGATGCACTGGCCGTTATTTTGGCAAGGTTTGCCGGCGCACTCGTTGATGTTTGTCTCGCAAGCAGCCCCAGTCCATCCTGGATGACAGATGCACTCGTGGCTAAACAGATTGTCCACGCATATCCCGTTCAGACACGGATTGCCCGAGCACAGGTCTATCTTCTCGTGGCACCGTTTGCCCGCGAATCCAGGCGGGCAGTCGCAACTGAAGTCAGCCACTAGGTCGGTACAGTTAGCGCCCAGCAGGCAGGTCTTCTCAGCGCAGTCGTCAGTGTTTATTTCGCAGCTTTGCCCTTCCCATCCTGGCAGGCAGTCGCATTTGTAGCGTCCCTGCTGGAGTGCCACGCAAGTCGCACCGTTGTTGCAGGGATTTCCACTGGCCGTGCAAGGATTGATCTGCGAGCATGTCCCGTCGTTACGAATGGGCGAAGAGACTCAATGCATACTCTGAACCATGGAAAAGTTATTATACTCACCGTGATGTCACAGTCCACCCCAGTGTAGCCAGACCTGCAGAGGCACGTGTGGTTGCTGAAGCCAGGCTCGTCCTTGCACATTGCCCTCTCAGGACACGTGTCGTTCATGCAGTCCGACTTCTCCTCCTGACAGTTCACGCCGGAATACCCATTGGCGCACTGACATCTGTAACCCTGCGGCAGGTCTATGCAGGTGGCCCCATTGTAGCACGGCTGGGACGCACACTCGTCGATGTCGATCTCGCAGCGTCTACCTGAGAACCCAGCCGGACAGAGGCACTGGACACCGTGTCCCATGGGCACACACAGGCCGCCATGTTGACAGACACTGTCCGTGCACTGTACGGGCTTGCATTCCTCTCGCCCAACCGCGCCTGGCCCGTCCGTGTGCATTGTCGTTGGGCACTCGACGCAGGTGGTCGCACCGTGTTGCGGCTGATAAAAGTCCTTTGGACATTGGGCACACGGGGCGAGTCCTGTGTCCGAGTACATGCCAGGAGAACACTTTGTCCTGCATCGATCGCGACCTGGCGCAGCAGGCTGATAGGTGAAGGTCCCAGCCGGACAGGTCTGACAGTCCTTATAGCCACCGACAGGCGGTTCTCCTGTGTAGCTGTTCCTAGGACACTCCAGACATGGTACCAGGCCAGTGGGCGAGTACGTGCCGTATCCACAGACTGGTATGCAGTCGTCTATGCTCTTCGAGCCCTCCTCCCGAGTGTACGTGCCGAATGGGCAACGCAGACAGGAGCCTTGACGGTCGCTGTTCTGATAGAAACCTTTGGGACAGGACGTGCACTGCTTCTGTTTCTCTCCTGCGAATGTGCCAGCTGGACAGTGCACTGAAATTCAAAAGTGTCTCGTTTAGTCCCGCGTTAGAAGCATCGAAGAGGGCGAACAACTTTTGAAGATAAATACGGTGTACTCACAGCAACGTGGAACGTCGTTGGTGTCCATGTTCAGAACTTCCCCGATGCTACACGTGAACCCTCGCGTGATGGAAGATTTCAGGGCTCGAAGGGGTGGACATTGGTTACCAATGGCGGAAACGTTCAGCAGGGGCTCTATTACGGCGCTGGTCGATGGAACGGACAGATCGAAGATTAGATTCAACGTAGAGCCGCAGAGATCGTACAACTGGGGCTGACGTATGGCTGGTACAATGACGAGAATGAAGTCCATCTAAAATCCACGAGTTCGTCGTTACTGTCACCGTGATTCTGGTGCGTGCACCTCCCATGGTGTAGATTGAAGGATACATACCTTCAGGACGTTCTCCTCGAGCATGTACGGCACTGATTTTACAAACGACACGTTCATGTTCACATTCACAGCGGAGCAACGTTGAGTCAGAATACTGTCCAGGTTCATGTAGTACTGGGACATCAGGTCCTGGTACTGTGGAAGACAGGACCTCGACACGGCGCCATTGGCACGATATGTTACTGCTGCGACAACGTGATAGTTCGCCTGTTGTGTGTCTGTGAAAGGCAGCACACCAAGGTATTCAATTTATGCTAATGAATAGACGACGCATAAAAAGGGGCATAGGGTTGATCGAAACAATTTATCAGGACATATTGTACGAGAACGTATTACAGTCGAGGGAACGATATACTCACTCTCAGAGACGCAGTCAGGGACGACAGACATAGGGGACCAGTGTTTGTTAACGTCACAAGTGAACGTCTTCACCGGTGCACCATCAGTGAACCTGTAACCGTTCTTGCAAGTCGCTATGCACTGCTGTCCCTTGTCGCCAGGTACACACTTCAATCCCCCGTTAGCTGGTGGTTTCAACTCCCAGTCGACGCAAGGCGTCGCTTGCACCGACACTTGGAAGTGACAGGATGCTCTGTTCCCACTCGAGTCCGTTGCATAGACAGTGACGTTCTCGAAACCACCAATAGGTATCAGGGCCCTGTCGGGCACGAACGTGATCTTCACTGGCCCAGAAGCGTCTGTGGCGTTGATACGTCTTCTGGTTTCGTTGAAGTTGACGGAGTAGCTCTCCTGCTTGTCGATCAGCTCGATCACGTAACTCTGGGGGCAGCTGAGCTTTGGTGGTGTCACGTCAGGCACAGTGATGTTGATCTCACAAATGGCGACGTTTCCGTCGTAGTCGAACGCCACGTACTTCACCACCGTGTCCTCGAACACTTGCAATGGCGTCCTGAAGCTGTGGGGCTTGACTTCGAGGCGGGCAATGCTGCCGCTGTTATCGATAGCCGTCGGTTCCGTGAAGTTCACTGGCAATAGGCCACCGTCCGCTCCCTTCTGTACCACTATCGGCTGCTGAGGGCAGTTCTGGAACACTGGGGGCTCGTTGTCCACGCACGGGGAGAAACCGTAATCGTAACCCAACAAGGGTTCCGCCACGGGTTCCTCGCAACCCATCAATTCGAACTTGAGACAGGCGTTGTCCATGTAGCTGACAATACCCAGTATCACGAATCTCGCTTGAACGTACTTAGGCAGGGTGATCATTGCCAGTTCGCCGTAGTTCCCAGGGTCCCGCATCGTTAGATTAAAGTTCGGGAAGTAGACAACGTAATTCTCGATCTCAGCTTGCTTGTAGAAGAATCTGATCTCTGTGGGTCTTCCAACGATGTCGTTCGTCACTACGCCCTTCACCAGGATCGCCTTTACTCTGTACACATGGCCCAGGTCTACGCTGACGTAGGTGAATGCTTCCTGCTTACCACACCAGCCAGTCACTGAGTTCAGACGAACATTCTTCGCTTCGTAGTTGGGCCTCTCGGAGGTGGCGTTGATCGCTGAATCTTGTATTCGACCAGACGCTAGTCCTAGAGGCTTCACGACTTTGCATTCTGGTTCTCGAACGCAGACGATGGGTCGGGGGTTGATGAGTATGTACCCTGGCCTGTTACAGCCAAACTGCACTTCGGAACCCTGCTCGTAGCTTCTGGCTATCTGGTAGCCATCGCTGGGCCTGCCAGGGTCCTCGCAAACGGGTCCCTCACATCGTAGATTCCCAAAGTCCCATATTCCATTTGCCTGGCATCTGACGACGTTGTCGTGTCGGTTCGTCTGGCCAGCCAGCTTGAACGTGTCTTGGCAGCCGAAGAAGAAGGACGACTGGTATTTCGTGTCCAAATAATGACCGTACTGAGCCCCAGGGGTAGGCAGAGGTTTTCCGCAGTCGGCTCGTGGACAGGCTGGCTGTGCACCAGATAGCCAGTAGTCTGGTAGACCTGGTTTCGGATCGTAAACACACTGGCGGAAGTCAGAGGTAGCTGTATTCCGCAGGTATCTGCCATTGCTGCCGCACTTCAGCGTGACGTTCTGCTTGAAGGGCACCAGGACACTCGCTTCGTCGCTTCGGATCACTGAAAGTCCCTCGTTCTTGTCGTCCGGCAGGGACACGCACTTCGCGTCTGGAAAGATATTTTGATCATTAGTCATTGAATATTGGCACTGGCTATTGATCACTCACATTGACACTCCGGTGTAGTTCCGTTCCAAGCCCCGCTGGACGTGCAGATGACGGCTGACGAACCCGACAATACGTAGCCAAAGTTACATTGGAACCTAACTAGATCTCCGAAGTGATGCTGTTGCTATAAACAGAAGCAGAGTAATAATCATGGTGCCACTTAGCGTTAACTCAGATAGACGCTGAATCCTCACCTTGGTCGACAAGATTTTGCCATTTTCTGGCGCAGATATAGAGGGACACATGACTGGTACGCAGGTCTTATTCTTCTGATACAGATCCCCGTCCCTTTCACCAGTTTCGTACTTCTCGATGTGGAAGCCCGCCGTACCGTTGGCCCGGTACAGCTCGTAGCCCGTGTTGCACATGCAAGCGTAGCTGCCAGGATTATTGATACACTTTTGGTGACAGGCGCCGTTGTTAGTCGCGCACTCGTTGATGTCCGTACACTCCAGCCGCGTGCAACCCATTATTTCCAGCTTCAGGCATGGTGCGCCTACGTAACCCTGTATCCTGAACCTCACGTAACGCGACTCGATGGGAAATGGCAGGTTCAGGACGGAAAGGGTAGCCTCCATGATTCTGAACTCCACCGATGTACCGTCAGGATTCGTGTACTCCTTGAATGTATCCGTCAGATTGTCTGTATATTGGATTCGGACCGCTGATGTGTAGGCTAAGTTGCCATCTGCTCTCGAAACCACTTGGGTTCTGAAGCCACGGATGATCGTTGGTGCCTTCATATCGATCATCACCCAGTTCGCTCCAGGTTCAATACTATTGCCGCACCAACCATCGCCATTGTTCATACGTACACCCTTAAAATGTAACGTTGCAACTGTTTACGCAAAATTCAAAAAGAGTTGCCTCTTATCATGACGGTTGCAACTGACACTCACATTCTTGGTATACCCATTCTCAGAACTGGACACAGTGATCGATTCGTCAGGGATACCGCCATTGATAAGCCCTAGATCGCCAATGGGCCTGCACTCCATAGTTGGCGTGAATCCAGGTTTGCACTTGCAAGTAAATGCACCGGGGTTGTTGATGCACTCGGTGGAAGCCAGGTCGCATTGACTCGATGCACACTCGTTTATGTCTGAAATATTGAATCCCCGCGTAAAGAAGCGGCGAATTCAAGCCCGCAAACTCTACCTAACTCACCTTCGCATGTTGGAACGTTGTCGAATTGCTGATTGGTCCCACACTGTATGATATTCGACCCAGAGAGCTTGTAGCCTCTGTTACATTGAACCCTGGCCTCGTCTCCGTAAAGGTACTCCCTGGCTGAGTCGACGACGAATCCGTTCTTGATCGTGGGCAGCAATGGACATTTCGCTCCTACGCACACAGGTTTAATACAGGGTACAGGTTCTGCAAGCTGTTGCAAACCTATAATTACGGCGCCGCTAGGTACTCACGCGAACATGTCGGCACTTCGTCGGACCAGGTTCCGTTGCTCATGCAGAGAATCACGGGATGCCCAGTTCTAACGTATCCTGGCTCGCATTCGAACCTAACGATCGTACCGTAACTGCGACCACCACCGTTTAGAATAGTTATGTTCGAGTGTGGGGCCTCGGGAAGAGGAGAACACTGAGAGGCTGCAAAAGAGTGATGCTAAGTGTCAGTTTGGAAATAGATTAGTCTATGATAAAACCGAAGTAACGTGGGGCAACTTACCCAAGCAAGAGGGTTTCTTCTCCCATCTGCCATCAGCCATGCACGAGATCTTCTCTGTGGGTCGACCAGACGGGAACGCGAATCCAGCGTAACACTGATAAGTGGCGAGGCCACGGTAGGTCACGTTCGAGGATCCAATGGAGAATCCGTTGTCTATCTGGGGCACAGGGCCGCAGTAGACTTCTTGGCAGTTGGGGATGTACGTAATCGACCAGTTTCCACTTGGTAGACACTCGGTGGTGATCTTTGGCTTGCCAGTCGCGAATTCTTGGCCCAGCGGACATGAGAAAGTGACTGCTGTGCCGAAGGCAGTGTCCCTGCTGGAGGCCAGCGCGCCTTCACCAGACTGAAGCTGTGGGCAGTCTGTGGACGCGGAAAAGTTTCAATAATCTCAGCCATCCTAGACACTCTGTAAGTACAGATTTGTCTCGAAAAGTGATGGTTCCAGATCGAACGTCACCTTCTTTCAAGACAGGAAGTCTTTTCGGTTTGTCTTATCGCTAAGGCAACAACAGAAAAAGTGGAGGGGATAGCGATGACCTAATTTCGAGGCACTACTATACCTGCTGAGAACTCGGCCTGCCATCCTGAACTGCTATGCAACGCGTCAGAGATGAACCGAACAAGCATCTCGCCACTCTCCGCGGTGAGCGTGATCTTCGGCCGAGTATTGGACGTGAATCCATTGGCAGGGTGTAAACGGAGCCCGTTAGTGTTTGGACCATCGTATATCTGTGGAACATGACCACGAATTAGGATCCAAAGATTCCTGGGTAGTGAATCTCGTGTTGGCAGGATGTTACCTGAACGAAATCAGTCTTGTGGACGTTGAAGCTGACGAACTTCAGAGACAAAGGACCTCCCTGTGGATTCTTCACCCTGTACAAGCACTCCTGATTGTTGGGGTAGTCGTTCAGACCGAATGATGGCGACTGCACAGTGCCATTCCTTGCAACAATAGTTGCCTTACACCCCTGCGTGTAGCGAATACTGAAACCGCGCCTAGAGTCGCCGAGACTGGTCTTGAAATACAGATACAAGCTGTTTCCCGTGGACATTATCACCGTTGGGTTGTCCTCCGACTTCCCTGTTAGTCGGGCGATCGGCCTTGTCATCGGTGTGTCTCCATCCCTCACGAGAATGTAGTCGCGATTCATCTCGAGATCCAAGTCCTCCACCTGCAAACATCACTTTGCGTAGGACCCTCCAACTAGTTTCTCCCTCCATTAACGCGTTCATAGGGGTAACCAGTGACCCTCGAACTTGTAACTTTTAAGTGAACACCTAGATCTACAAACTTCTAAATAATATTACTGCCAATGAAAATCATGCACAATCTCAAGCACACTATTGCACTACGAACCGGAGTAAACAGAAAACCTGAGAGAACTACGCAGCAGGCATTCTATTGAGACCTAGTTACACACCTCCAGGGACATAATACGACCCGGCTGGGCCTGCAGAATGTAGAGACACTCCAACCCTCCAGGATAGTTTTGAGGGTAGCCTGGCGAGGTGAGCACCTGCCCCTGGGGCGTGGCTCTCAGCACACCGCCGCAAGTTTGGGGCTCAGTTTTCCAAGACGCGCGGAAACCTTTCCTCTCCACTGACGAGTCCGTGCTGAACTTAATGATCATGAAGTTCGAAGCTGACACGAACAGCTTGTTGCTCAGCTCCTGCTTGCCAGACAGGGTCGCGAGGTTCACGGACTTCTCCTCCGTCCTGCCGCCGACCAGGATTTGCACTATGTCGAAGCTCTTCTCCGTCTCGAACTCTTGGAACTGGACACGAAAAACGTTAACACATACCGCTCCATTCGGATACACGCATCTGTATCACACAGTCGTAGGATGAAAGCAGGGAACACGTTCAGAAGGCACGTTCTATACCTGTAGCAGGATGTTGTGGCCTTGCGGACCCTCCAGCGTCCACTTACAGTTGCTGAGGGGTGCATACTTGTGGGGGTAATTAGGACTCTCGACGACGTCCCCGCTGCTGGCCATGTAGTACTGGCAGTTCACCGGGCAGTCTATCTCATCCGAAAAATCGCCACAGTCATCCTGCTTGTCGCACTTGAACGCCGCATTCACGCACTTGCCGTTGGAACAATGAAACGAGCCTTGAACAGAATGGCGATGTGAGGGATGTGGTAACGTGGGAACCGTTCGTCAGATTTTTGTTAGCCGCGAGATGATTTACCAGCTGGACAGGCGTTGGCGCGACACATGAAAGGGAGCAGGGACTCGCACGTGGTCAGCTCCCACGTTTGTCGGTCATCCGTCAGAGCGACGTCCACGCATTCACCTGATTGAGGATTCGGCTGCCTCGACGCCCAGAAACCTGAATACCAAAACGGTTAGACGCCTACCGTTTCCTGTTTCTCACACGAGTCAATCACCATTTCAGTGGGAAGGAGGAATGTTTGATCTTTGAAGCTGAATTAAGGAAGTTCAAAGTGTCCCTTGGAAAATTCTTATTCTTCTGCCCTTCTGTCTCCTGCTTTTATCTACGATGTATAGTTCACAGTTCAAAAGTGGTGTCCATAAATATCGCAATAAAGGCTCCAGGTGCAGTCTGGCTCTAAGTTTCAAGATCACTCTCATTTGGAAATGAGCTTTCGATATCGAACAGCGCGAGAAATGTTTTTGATTTGAATGGGAAAGTTCTACTGCAGCAAATTAGGTTGGCGATCAGGATTATGGTGGAGGTATTTTAGAGGTTCCTATTAGCTCCAATTTTCAAGAGGGAGCTGAAGTGAGGGAAATGTTATGCAAACATGCATACAATGAGCCAGACGGGCAAATTGCAGCTTACGCGGCGACAGACGTAAGCCACCTCTCTGGGCATTGTTATGGGAAAAGTGTGCCTTCGTGCTGTGCACATTGTGCAGTTCCGCGTTTCCGTGACCTCATTGGAAACCGGCCGGTGCACACACGTGCGCAAACGAGTCCGACCCGTAGAAAAACGTGTCCAACAGTCTGCGATCTTAAAAGTGTCGATTTGCGAATGAGACTCGGGGGCCCCGCGGCGCCAAGCCGGCGATCGAAATTCCATCGAAATGGGATTCACCAGTGGAACCTCTGGCCAGCAGGTGGAACGAAACGTGATTCTACAAACCAGCGTATTGGGAGACGAGCATTCCTGCAGCCGATTCGAGCGTGTTGGTCCGTAAATCGTCGAGAGAGGCCAGGCCCAGCCAGTAACGATCCAAATGCCTGCCGATCATGCTGGCGGACATATTGTTCTCGCTGTATGACTCCACCACCATCAGCTCGCTGCCGTACCTGCAAATCCCATGTCGTTTCGTCCATATTTCCTTCGTTTTAGCGCGTAATAACGCGGTTACAAAGTTGGACCGTGTTTACGCGGCGCAACCGCTCAAAACAAGTCGAGGATCATTCACGCGAGTGGTTTTCCTGCTGTTTGAGGGTATCTGCAATTAATGAACCCTCGAATTTGTAGATTATAATCTGTATAGCAACATCTATACTAGGAATTACCAGGCAACCACCTATAAAATTAAGACTGTCTTTGAACATATTCGGCTAATATTTAATGTCCATCTCGAGTTATTTTGAGCGGTAAGCAAAGGTGGATAATAGTTCATGGAAGCACAGTACGCAAAAAGGGGCTACTAACGATTGATCCACTTACCTTCTGCATAGTTCCGCCGCCTTCTCCCAGGAATGCCTGATGTTGAAGAACTTGTAGCAATGTATGCCCCTCAGTTCCCATCCTGCGCAAGAAACAGCCACGCCGTCGTTTTTATTACGTGTCGATTACATGTACGCTTAATTTGGTAACAGTAGGTAGCCTAGAAATCTACTGACGGAATAGGAATTCAAATAAGCCCTGCTGGAAAGCCGCGGCAATGGTTGCGCGAAGTATATCGTTTCTATTAAACAAAGGGGTTAATCCCGGAAAGGAAAGGTTCGCGTGGCTTGGGTGGATCGGTTCGCGACTGATGAAGCCTTCAATGCGGCGTTCGTACCGGAAACTCGGTTTAGTGACCTGTACAGACAGTGACGGACGTTGGCGACCTCGATCGTTTTTAGCGCGACTCGCGGAGTCAAAGGTAGGTCGGTGGGTAAACGGGTGACATTGTAAAAGAGAATCGGCGACGAGTGAAACGTCCTCGGGTGCTGTTGACCGTTGGAATTGAGAAGTCGAGGGAACAGCCTAGCGCATTCCTCGGTTCGTCGTAGGGTAAACAGAATTTTGCATTCCTCACAGGGAAGCTCTTTCTGCCGGGCGACCATCTGTTGATACTGGTGGCCATTTGCAATTCAAGCGCCCGTCCTCTGACCAAGAATTTGGCAATTCCTTCGGGGTACTCGAGAAACCGTGTTCCTCCAAGGGAATGGCAAAGTGATGGTTGCATCGATCTCTGATGGACACGTTGCGTATGGACGTCTGGGAGACTGGCAACTCGGTGTGGGCTACCGAGAAATCGATTGGTGCCACGCGAGATCGCCTCAATGACTACCCTACTTGTGTTCACCATTTCTTGGGAAAATAACGAAGTTTCGTCCTACTTGTATTCGTCGTTTCTTGGAGCAGCGGATGAATTGTTTTCTTGGAGTATAATGTGCTGAGAATTATTGCATTTGTTGGGATGGAATGTCTGAAAAATCTTTTGAGTCCGTGGAATGTAATAGCTTTGTCATTGATATGAGTATTTCAGCATTTTTATATGATTCAGACATTTCTGCAGGATGAAACTACCTCGTCCTGTTCCTCGATGATTCCTCGATGCAATTTGCGTTGGGGCTCGCCGAGAAAGACGCGATGACGGCCTTCCTTTCTTTTAAAAGGTCAAACGGCCATGTTCTTACAACGTATGCTGTTCCCCTCGTGTCTATTAGCATTTCTTGCTGGGGTTCCAGCATGCGTGGCATATTTTACGGCGATATTAACACATGTGCGATGCCTCAATACGCCTCCTCATCGAAGCTTCCTATCATTCAACGCTTGCAAATTATTCTTAGAAGGCGGGAGAGCCAGCCTAACGTCCTTTTAACCTTCTATTCCCTTCGTTCGTACAGTACTACTACAATACATCATTCAAATGACTTTACACCACGATTAATTGACGAAAATCTTTCCATATTAACTATCTATAAAATCAAGTTTCGATGCGCCTGCGCCAAACATCTCCAAAATGGTCAGCACAATGTCAGAGTAGCTTGAGGATAATTTGAGACATCCACTTTACATCTAAACCTACGGTGCTGGAAATATTTATTCCACCAGTCTCAGATTTACGCAGTTAGATTGATAAAATGATAAGTATCCAATTTATTTTAGCCTAGATAGTGAGTCACACATTTTTGCAATAAATAAATTTTGCGATAATATTTTTCTAGTAATAAAAATAAGCTAATAATGCTAAGCTAAATAATGTTTATTCGAGCGATGCAATAAATATTTCAAGTACCTACAGTATATATCCCATTTCGTGCCGCCCCTTAAACATTTAACCTACGACTTTGAAACGCCCTGTACAATTGACCAATATGAGCCCCGTTTATTCCCCATCGCTCAAGTTACAATCCCATCCGCGTTACTCGCGGTGCCAATAATATTCGTTGATAGTTCCATCCACCGATTACTGTACACCATGCTAAAGAACAAACATGGCGGAAGGACGCGTGGTTTACGTGCATAGAACGCCAAGGACGATCAGTCGTGAGCACGTTGCTAGATGCTCCACATTTTGGAATCCCGTTCGAGCGGTCGATATATGCGCGCTCGGTCGAGTTTCCTCGTGGAAGGTGGATAAACCGTGACGCGAATTCACGCGGTGGTATTTTTAGGATCGCGTACGACGACGCGCCAGAGGCTGGCCGATGGACGAGAGGAAGGAGAAGGATTCACGGTTTAGGAATGCCGTCTCGTTTCCTCGCCCCCTTGACTCCTCTGTGCCACCTGTGCGTGATCCCCACCACACCGGTGCGTCGTCATTGTGTGCAGAAGGTCGAGGATTTTGGGCCAGGTACCGGGCAGGGGCCGTGCGAAGGCACGGGTGGGAGGTACACCGAATTTCGAAGAGTCCTGGCAACTTCAGGCTGCGTCAAAATAAATGTGTCTCAAGGCTGGTCGAGTACTCGAGGAGGGAGATATCACGTGTTGGTGGGGAGATAGACGAGCCACTGGAGAGATTCGGTCGGCTGTGGGGGGTCTAGTGTACTTGTTCAGGGAAATGGAGTGAGTAGCTTCCAAGTTGGGAGCTTATTGTCTTGGACGGGAGCGTCCGCGAAATGGATTAAGGGGGTAGGTTACCCTTGATAACCCTAAAACAGATCTTTTTTCAAACGCAAATTGTAAAGTGATAAATAACAGTAGAGAGGACGTTTTTTTTAGTTTTAATCGTTATTCTACGAGCTTTAACACAAAAAAAAAGAAAAGTCTAAATATCTCTATGTACATAAAAGTTGTGAGTAAAAACGTAAAGGCCCGTACGCGGTGCACCGTTTGATGGTGAACATAAAATCTCGAAAACCGCTCCAACGATTTGGATGAAAATTTAATGAGAGATGCAGAAAACCATTACCTACGATGTGTCGGAAACAGATTTTTGAGATAAATTCTTTAAAAAAAAAGATAAAAAAATATTTTTCATGCAAGAAATCGATAAAATCGTATTTTTCAACATAAAAATTGTATTATTTTTTTTCTCGAAAATATGCTCCCGACACATCCTAGGGAATGGTTTTCTGCATCTCTCATTAAGTTTTCATCCAAATCGTTGGAGCGGTTTTCGAGATTTTATGTTCACCATCAAACGGTGCACCGCGTACACGCCTTTACGTTTTTACTTACAACTTTTATGTACATAGAGATATTTAGACTTTTCTTTTTTTTGTGTTAAAGCTCATAGAATAACGATTAAAACTAGAAAACAAACGTTCTCTCGACTGTGTACTTTACAAATTGCGTTTGAAAAAAGGCCTGTTTTAGGGCTATCGTGGATAACCTACCCCCTTAACGGAGTTACGGTGCCGTTCCTAGGGTTTATGTCTTTGCTTCGGGCAGTATCTTCCTTGCCAGATTCGAGGGTCGACAGCGGGAATCGAGCAGGTTTCATTTTTTCCTCGTCAGTTATTCAGACCTTCGTAGATTAAACGCCGAACTGAAGGCCCCGCGCTCAAGGCCTTCGGTCAGAATAACAGATTAAAATAAAGTTGTTTTCGATGCCCGGCGGTATCGTCTCGATTCAACGCGAAATATTTTACAACGCACGCGACAGAACACGGTTAACGATCAAGGAGATCCGTACTGATACGTGCAGCCTACTTAATTGCACCGGCTGCAACGAGGAAAAGTGGAGCAACGTTACGAACGGCCGAACTCTTATTCTCATTGTCCGTCACGTGATTTATTCGCTGCACGCGTATCCATTCGATATCTTCGTTTTCTTATTAAACTGTACCGGGTGATTTAGAACGAAACCGATGAGGGATGATTCTTCGTGAAAAAACAAGTCGAAAATGTGATATAAAGTTTTCCCATCAGAGCGTTCGTTTTCGACAAGTGCGAGTTTCAATGTTTCAAGATTAGTCGGTAGCGCGCTCCGCCTGGCGCATGCGCGGCAGTGGTTCTCGGCGCGCTGTCATGCACGCGCGCACTCTGCGAGCATTCAAATTCAATTTTCTCGAAAATGAGACGACGTATGAAAAAAATGTATTCCACGATTTCGACTTATTTTTTAACAAGGAATTGCTTTTCGTTGGGTCTCTTGCAGATATGCTGTCAGGCTTAAGCATGATTGACGTTTAAAAATCGTGTTCAAGGAAAACTTGGTTCGCTGGAACGAATTTCCATATTGTGAAAGGGGCTGAAACCATTTCGAAGCACGACCTCGGTCCACGCGTTTGCCAGTCTACCTGGTCCAGGTATAGGATCACGAGATACGTCCTTTTGAAGGTTCGGCCAGACAATTACCTACCCCGATGACTATCGAAAACCAGGGAAATGTTACTCACCGTTCGGACAGGTGAAGACATTGGTGGCAGGAACCTGCAACAAAGAAACGGATGCATTGGAAACGGTCCATGAAAGAAATAAACAGGCGGAGCACGGTGCGGTAGGCTTCAAGCTTTCGTTACAGCTGCGAACTGTAAATTTCCATTCGCTGAGTTCCTCGAATCTTCCCTCAAGTATCAGTGCCCGCATTCTTAAACAACTAACCGCTTTTTCTCAAGATACTAGAGACTCAAGAGTAGATCTCTGGCAGAAACTGGAATAAGGATAGACGCTACTTTCACAACTGAAGCCAATGAAAACATAAGTAAACGCGTTGAAAAATCTTCGGGAACTCAGGAAGCACGTCAACGTTGGGTGGAGGGCCCTCTTGTATTTTTCTCTCGTTACTGATACAAAGATTAAGAACGAACCGAAAGAGACTTAGAAAGGAGCTTAAACGAGAGTTGTTCCACGTGGAATGGAGGCACAGTAATTGACGCGCGATCCCGTGGAATTTCAGCGACCTCGGGCCTTCCTGCAGCCACGACTCGCACCTCCTTCAAGAATGCAGTCACCGTTATGTCACTGATATTCCGTTGCGCGGCTGGATGGAAAGCAGTCGATGGAGCCCGTTAGGGCTTTCCATGACCGCGTCCAGCGTTTTTCCTCCCGAAGATCAGCGCGGAACCGAGATCCACCGCGGCAGATCGTTCCTCTTCACTTTCTCCCTTCCAGGAATAACAATGCGCGCGCCATTTTGTTTCGAACTACGCGAACCCGCGCCATTTCGCGCTCCATGCAGCCAGGCCCTGTAGGAGCTACACTCTCGTTCCTTCGAAGAAAAAGGCCCACTTTCTTCCCCGTAATTTACCGCCGTCGTGCTCGACGACACTGTCGCACCTTTTGCGTAACCGCCGGCGTAATTCACGCTGATTTCCCGCGATTAGGGGCTACAATTCAGTGTCTGGTCCCACGTTCGCCAGCCCCGGGTTCGGACGTCTCGTCGGTTGGCTAATTGCGCTTGGTTAATTGCGAGATCGGGCATGCGCGTCCTTATAGGGGCGTAATGGAGATTGCGCCTTTCTTCTCGCGGGAGAAATCTGTGCCACAAACGCTGCTTCAATCGCGTTAAATGGTACTAATAAGGAGGAAAGAACGTGGTCAACCTTGCTGGGCTGCTCGACTTCGCGAGCAAACGTTAGCCTCGATATTCTCCACAGTAATCGAATGATCGTCAGGTACAGCGATGGTCGGGAGATAGCTGGACTTGGTATTTTTATAGGAATGTACTGGCGTTAGTAATTTAATTCGGACGAATGTTAGCGGTTAATGGTTTATGGTAAAGAAAGTATAAAAATGACATCCAACTGCCATTTATCTTAAAATTCTCGTTAAGAAGAGTTTAACTCTAAGTATTGCAAGTCTTTTCCCAACTCTTGACACTTCTTGCGCGCAAAGTGTTGCGACCGTGCTGCGCAGTAACATTGTCGGCGCGTCGAACAGGGCGCGCGCGTGTACCCGCGCTGAAATTCACTTTCACCTCGCCAACACACGTCCCTGTGCGAGCTGGTGGGCAGTGGTGGCTCCTGTATGGAGCCAACATGCCAATTACTTCATAATTCGCGGCTCAATTTCCCAAGAACCCTAGGCAGGAGCACGGAGAACGCGAATTCCCGATTCTGGCCACCGTTCGCGAATAGCAATTGCGCTTGCGTGCCGCGTTTCCACGCGAATGAATGAGTTTAAGATTGCAACTACGGAAAGAATATCCTTTCCTGTCAGAATTTTTTATAGTCTCCACATGATTCTACACGAGTGTATTACATTTTCGTAACAGTTTCTATGTATATTTGCGTTCTACTGTATGATCCTTATCGACTTCAAAATGTTTGTGCCAGTGGCGCACCCACAGGGGAGCCAAGGGGCCCTGGCCCCCCCCCCCCCAAGAAAAAGGGAAAAGAAGATTAATGTAACCACGACTGCAGTAATTAAAGAGCATCATAAAAGAAAACTGGATTTTGTTCTTTAAATACATTTTTCTAATCACTTAATGAATTTTATTGATTTGCAGTAAAAATATTTTTACCCGTTCAACTCGGCTCTCCCCAACTGTCAAAGGGCTTCTGTTACTAAAATTATTATTATTATTATTATTAACAAGAAAAAAGATTAAATCCTGACTATTCGGAATATTACGCGCAGTGAAGCCAGAAATCTGAAGTGCTCAAACATCCTTTTTATAAATACTTCCTTTGATGTCCTGCATATTAAATTTTCAAACGCGGCCACTCGCTCTGCGAAGCTTTTCATACCGAAGTATTTTAATCGGTATGCCAGCGAATGTCTCGACGGAGACCTTTCGAATTCTTCGCTGTGGCAGCTCGTGTAAGATCAGTTCGCTTGTATCGAGTATCCCAGCTATTCGTGGGGGATTTGTAAAAAGTCGGGAGGGAAAATCGCAATGGCTGTCGATAATATCGGGTCACAAAGTCAAAGCACCGTGAAACGATCGATCGCGAGGTGGAGTTCACAGATGAAAGAATGGCGTAAGGCGATGCGATCGACAAGCCACGGCGGGATAATAATCGAACGCTCACCTGAGACTCCGTTAGCTGAAGATGGCACAAGAGGACGGCGACCCACGCGGCCGCCAATTCTCTTATCAGCATATTCCTGCAACAGAAAAAAATGGTCTTTAAATGGAGTGTTTAACATTACAAGTTCACTTCGTATTGTTAAGAAACAAATGGAAGACAAAAGTTAATATGGAAAAGAACTTGAGTTAACTCAAACCAACATCTCGACACTACAAAAAAAAAAACAATGAAAATGGAATTCAGAAGTTGAATGGAATTAGATATTCTAAGATCCCTGATATCCTAAGATCTTCTATTCTTCTACGCTATCAAAATAAATACCTAGAGAAAACTGATACATCACAAAAGAAAAGTTCATATTTAAAACGTCGTTAGTCAGATGGGATCAGTTACCAAGAGCGGTTGCAGATTCATCAAGGAACCCTGGAGTAATTGCAGAAAGTGAAATCGTCTCGTGCACCCGAAAGATCGTGAAGCAATCTTCGCGGAGCGGTGGTGAAACGAGGTGTAAAAGGGTTGAGGGAGTGGTGAAAAGCAGACGATGCGTACAATGGGAGCGTTAATTGACATCTATGCGTAACACTGGCGGTTCTCAACGATGCTTTTCGTAGTACCTGGAAAACATGCGGAAGATAAGGTCGTTCTACTCTCTGTATAGGATGTACACACCGGTTCCCATCAAATTCCTTACGGTTTCTGCGGCTGAATTGTGGCACGGCGGTTGCATACCTTGCCCCGTAACCGAGAACCGTGATAAATCTCTGCTGACGTATAGTTATTATTTAATGACGTTGCACTATGCCGTGCACCGTCGTCGATGGAAAGAGGTTAATCTGATCCGCCAGTCAGTAAAATGAAAATTTCTCCTGCGCTCGCAGAGAATGGAATACACCGGCTTATTTATAAGTACTACACACGTGTCTCACCATTTTTTTTGCGCCTATCACCAACAACTTTTCAATTTCTCGTCACTTAAACGTCTGTTTCTTTTAACTAACGAAACTGTGAAGAGGATGCTCGTGAATTTGGCGATACTGTTCACCTTTTTTCCATTCAACCAGTGCTGTAGTCTTCACCAAATCATATTACTTTGTCGATGGTGCGTCTGAAGAGTATCTTACATAAATTCTAGTCTCTTATCCTCCCCAGTGCTGGATTAACCAGTGAGCAAAATAAGCGCGTGCCCAGGGGATCAGGAGAAAGAATTTTAAAATCTAACTTTTGTTAGAAAGACTTTTTAGTTAAATTATCAGAAATGCCTAAGAAATTACATTGCAATCTTTAAAATCTTTAAAAAATTTTAAGTGCTTAGGGCTTCTAATGGTCTCAATCCGGCCCTGACCCTGTCTATAAGCCTGGTATTATTTCAATCGAGTGTCTCAAGAGATTCTTAAGCCGTAAGTCTTAAGTTTCAAGTCACTTGCTTCGAATCATTCCCCTTCATATTTCACATCAAATCCAAAGTACCTTCCACTTGACCTTCTCCAGTTAAAACACCCAGCCCAGGTGCTGCTTACTTAAAATTCTTTGCACCTCCAACCCGAAGGCTTTGGTCTCCATGGTTCGAAATGCATGGAGAGTTGCATACCGGCGACCACGCTGAGGAGAAGACGCGAGCGCCGCTGAATACCCCTCGGGGAACCGTTATGCCTGTACGGTCGATTATCGGAGAGTCACGAGGTGAAGGTGGCGCGCTCGGGCACGTTTAACTCACATACCTAGTCCTGTTGGCCAGATTTCCGCGCCAGCGTAATCGTAATCGCGGCGTGGCCTAGACGAAGCGAGCTTCCTGCCGATTCCGCGGCTAACGGGTCTGGTCGAGCGATAATCTCGAACTCGTCGAATCACCGCGCATCTAGGATTGCTAAACGTGCGCTTTGCAATAAGAGGACACGAATCAACAGCTGAATCGGTGATTAAAGGAACGACCTAATTACACCGAAGCGACTGTGCCACGCCTTTCGGTACCGTTAGCCTCAGCGAAGTGTCATGCCATCTCGTCCGCTCCTATTTAATTATTAAAGCTCCTGGTGCATGAATAATTAAACTGAGAACGGAGAATAAGAATGCTGGATAGTGGCTAGTGATAAGACACTGGGCTGAGATTTGCAGGCTTCTCTTGTGGTGGCTGAAACACTTACACGTAGGACCACCAATGTTTCTATAAAGAGCAAAGGGGTACAAGGAAACGATGAGCCAAAGGGGAATGGAGGAAGATGAGTACGTTACCACTTTGCAACTTTCATCATAGAAGGTAGCCCTCTAGATTATCATTTTGAGCGGTGCAAGATTTTGGCAAATGCTCGCTACTGCTGAGGAAGAACGTGGAAATAGGTTAAAACCGCGGGGTGTGAACACAGGACGTCGTCACAGAAAATCTTAATCCATCCCAATCTTAGTATTCTCCCTACGGAAGCATTAGAACACGCTCTATCGTCATAGTACATCGCCACATCCTCAGATAACTGGTAGCTCTAGATTCCAATACCCCCAGAACAACGACCCCCATCCATCCACTCCAATCTCCATGGAAGTTATTTCCTAAACCAGCCTTCGTTAGCTAAAAACCGAAATCAATTCGTGTACTGCTAATTGTTATCTACTTTGAGGACGCACTTCCTTGTGGTACATGTTTCGCCATGGTCCCAAAACGGGCATGTGTGCAGCATAATGTGCACTCCAGTTGCCTGCATCGGGGGCAACGGTGCCATCGCGATGAAAGACAATGGAGCGTTGCATAAAAGCGACCGCCTAACGGCGACGGACTCCCCAGCCGCGAAATAATAAACTTTCGCGATCAAACCATGGTTTCCGCGAGCGTCGTAGATGTGCGCCGCGTTTCCCACGAGCTCGCTAGTCAGATACTTGGTTGCGTCACCCGCAAGTACGTATCCCTCGCAATTAGCCCCGAGCCCGTCGCGCAAAGCGTGCGTACAGCGCGCACGTGCAATCAGCGACGGTCCGTTCCTGTTGAGTTCCCGCCGAGATCAGGTCTCGTACCACGGCTGCATGCGCAACAGCCTGTTTTCAGACTATGTGTATCATCCATTGAAAGTTCCTGTGCGTCTTGGAGACGTGAAACTGATTCGAATGAAGCTGGCAACTTTGGAATGATTACTTCGGTTGCTTTTATTCCACGAACTCGCTTGGCCATGTCTGAAATGGCACTGTGCCTTGGAAAAGTAGAGTGAATAACTTGGGATCTACTCGAGGAGAGTGTAGGTGTAGAGGGATATTTTTGAGGTTATCTACCACCAAATCTGTCTTTCGTCACCTGTTACAAGGCTGCACTTATTTGATTATGGTCTTAAAATACTAGTGTTTAAAGAGGACTGTGATACATCCCTGGGTTCTTGACTCGAGGGAAGCTGCAATGGGGGGGGGGGGGGAGGGGTGCTGTCGAAATATTCGGTTGAATGGGGCCAAAAATACTTGCTGCAAGTATCAAGTGTAGAAGTCAAAGTTTCATTAAGCCGGGAGTCCACCTAAAAGCTGAACTAAGTTATGCTATGCTATACTAAATTTTAAAAAATTAGCATCAATACATCCTTATGGAACAATTTCCACCAAAACCTAAGTTAAGCTATGCTATGTTTTTAAAGCTAATTTTTTAAAACAGCCTCGGAATCCACTTGGAAGCTAAGCTAAGATATACTATACTATGCTATGCCTATCTGTGCTATAAAACCTAAAAAACATAGCACAGGTTAGCTTAGCTTTCAGGTGGATTCCCGGCTTTAGCTTCCACCTCGTTTTGTGATTCTGCTGAATCTGGTGTACCTAAAGGTGTGCCTATATTTCGTCCATCCTCGTATCCTCTTTCGCTAATAAAGTGATCGAGATGCCGGCAGAAAAATGGAAGTTTATAGAGTAGAAAAGGAGAAGTTGCCCGGCTGAAGGCTTCGCGCGTTAACCCAGCGCGGCAATTAGACTATGTCAAATTAAGACCCGCGTTCTTCTTCGTGGCCATTGCCACGCTCCTTTCCAGCGCGAGCGCCTCGATCTGCACGCGCAGCGGTTTTCATCGACGCCTGCCGTCGATCGTTTACACTTTACAGGTGCGCCACTGTAGTCGCTTTAATGGAAGGATCGCGCGGAAAAGGAAGATCCTGCCGGGCAGGGGAGGGCTGTTCCGTAACAGAGGAAATTTTGAAACAACGCTAACGAGGGAGCGCGGGAAGGAGCGAAGTAAAAGCTAATTAAACCGTGGATAAGGCAGTTTTGCCTCACGGTTCATTAACGGAGCGCGATAATCGCGGTTCGTTACGCCGAGCGCGGGGTGGCACGCGATAAAAGTAGGAAAGAAAGATGAAATACTGGGGAAGGGACTTGTCGGATCTCAGGCTGTAGGTCAGTACTAGAAAGTATTAACATTTCCTGGTACGCAAACGCGCGAAACGGTGCGTGTAAAAACCGAGCAACGACTCGCGGGCCGCAGCGCGACAGTGGAATAAAGTGGCGAAGTCAATGAAACGCTCATTACTGTTTCGTTGAATTCGTAAAATCGATTTGAGGTTAGGTGCGGATTTTTTAGGCGCTGAAAGCTAACCTAGGAGATGTAGATGGCGCTGGAGTCGTTGTGTCAGGGATGATGGAACCAAGGCGGAAGAGAATGGAAAAATCTATCGACTTACATTGATTTTATAGTAATTTGGAAGACGAGGTAGCTAAAATGATGAGATTGTTTGCTTCAGATGTTTGGATTTAAAATGATGAAGCTAAATCCGTTGGGGTAGAATATTTTAAAGCGTTTAGTCGAATGAAATTTGTCGAAGACGCGTGAGCTTTGAGTTCTTAGATTATAGGGAATAATAATCTGCCCTCGTTTTCAAGTGGTTGCTTGTCAAAGCAAAACGTACGGTTGTGCTGGAAGCACTTGTCGATTGAACGCTCGCGGCGTATCGTATCCACATCCTGCGGGGAAACTTATCTCTGTAGACACTGTGCCAAATAACGGTTTCAACGTAACCAGGAAGTGCCTTGGTAAAACGGTAATTACGATGATACTGGAAACATACTTTCTAACTGGATCCCCGCGCGATATAATTTTAACAGCTGTTACGTTGGCGCAGATAAACTCGTCGAGTTAATCAGTCCTTCGTTTACTGGAATGGATGATTAAAGATCTGGTCTTTCATATTGTTATATTTGTACATTTAATCGCGAAAACGGTTAAAGGTAAGAAATACCTGCGCAATTTTTTAGACGCACGAACATTCTCCGTTCAAACCTACAGAAATGGTGATTGGATCGTTACAATGTAATTTCTGTGCTTTTAATCGTGAAAGTATATTAGCGATATAACGATCGGGTATATTGTTGATTTAATAGCAGCTACTGAGGGTCGCTTTGTTGCCCACTTTCCCTCTATTGCGTTTCCAGACTGTGGCCCATTCGTTTTCACTATCTCCCGACGAAAATGACGACAACAAACATATTCTGCATTAAGGTTCTTTTGCAGGTACAGGAATCGATTTGTCGTTAAAAAATAAGTAAAAGCTGTAGAACGAAGTTTCCTCGTACGAGGCTTTCTTTTCGAATAAAACCTAGTCAAAAGTCTGCCGCTGGTGCGCATGGCCGACAGTGGCTTTCCCCGAAGTTCATTATTTTCTCTCAATGGAATGCACATTAAATTTTCATTAGTCTTAACTAAAATTGCAAGTAATTACTCGCTGCGCTGAATTATATGAAATCACTTCTACTCCGTTGACAGCACCTGCACCATCTTCAAATTCGTTTCACTAGAAAACGAAGGCTCGGATTAGAAAAAAGTACTCCACGGTGTTCGACCGTTTTCTGGCGAAGCAAGGATCACCGTGAAAAGTGAAACATCTTGTTTCTCAAGTTCCTCAGCTGTTACTTTAAGGAGTCTTGCAAGGATTGATTGTGGGAACCGTGTCTCCTTGTAGATAACGCTCGTTATCTTATCCGACTTGGCGAATATGGCGATCACGGAACGAAGTACCGGTTGGTATTGTTCAACGATGGCTTCCGCCGTCGTAGATGGACTTTCGCGGCGACTTCCGCTCCTGGACGAAATTGGTAATCGATACAATAGCCTGCTCGAGCCGCCTGCGTCTCGATTCGAGGCACGGTCTTCGTGGTGACTTTTACGTAATCCATTACGGGTAACGAGCCACAGCGGCGAGTTTTTAATTGAATCATTAACAAAGCAGCTTCCAATCTTGACCATCCGCAGCTGAGCGCTGCGTTCGATACTCTTACCCCATTCGGACTGAAGAACAGCCAGTACCTGCTCGCAATTATCAGGCCATAAAATCTTCGCTTCGAGAAATCGCTTTGTAAATCAGTTCTCTGTATTTTTATTATTAAGCGTCTTTATTGCGCCAACAAAATAAGCAAGAGAAAAGAAAAGAAGAACAAGACTATCCCAAACATAACCTCAACCTAACCTAACCTATCACGTGTCACGCGAGGATCTGTACCTACATCGCGAAAGTTTTGTACAAATCGGTGAGAGTGTTCAAAGTGAAGATTCAGGGACTCTAGCACAATACTTTCGATACTGTTCCTCGGAAAATATTCACGTGGAGGCGCGCCAAAGCCGTATGTAAATGCGCAGGACGCAAATGCCTGGGCATGTAAACACGCCGACGCCAGACAATGCGTCGAAGTGATTGGAATACGTGGATTACTGTAAACGTGCGTCTGCAGCCATCGGATGGGAGTAGTTGTGTGGCTCGTTTACATAACAGCGAACGGTTCTTAATTTCATTCTCTCACGGGTGAACGAACAACCGACAAAAGGAAGGCGCCTGTTCACTTTCCTCGCGGATATCGACGCGCACATCCGCCCGGGTATCGATATCACGCTCAACCGCGAGATCTGCGCGTAGGGCTGCCGCTGCATTTCGATGTAAACTCCGAGATACAGCTTCGCTTAATCGTACGAATCCTGGCGATGGATCCGGCCGACGTGCGCCGCGCAATTTGCAAACCGCGAGGGGTATTTGCATCGAAGGATATCGCTCGATCTAGGTAGACACGATTAACGCGCAACCGTGAGACCCTCCTCCATTTCAGGGCAACGCTTAACCCCGATATTACCTCACAATATGCAAATTCGTAGTCACGGGACGCGGGCATTTGAATGCCTCGTTACGAGGACTTCGCGCTTCTTTCGATGAATGGGACGACCTGGCCTAATTACACCGTGTAACGACCCGGCGAGCGCATGCGCGGCTCCCGTCATGGCCATGCCAGCGACCCTCTACGTCACAGGATGTGATCTAATTTCCGGTTATCATCGATGCACACTCGATCGCCGTGTCGTACGACTTCTTCTTATGCACGTCTAACGGGGTCTCGTGGCCCCTCGGGTGGTCATTAACAAAAACGTGTTTCTTTAATGATACGCTTTGAGGCAGTAACGTTAGCGCAATTAGAATGTCGTCGTCCTCATTACGGCTTATAGAATTATTCGCCTAAGTAGTAAACACGGTTCTTCGGAGTTACTTTACTGCTTGCGTTTGATTACCTTATCGGGTTTTTCTTGGGGTTCCTTGCCGGAGATTAGCCTTAATTTGGATTCTTATTTGCAGGTGGAAAAAGTATTCTTTTCAGCTGAAAATGCGTTTACATTCTTAGCGCTTCTTATTTGATATATTTATCTCTACAAAGAGCAAAAATGTTATTTAAATAAACATTTCGAATATTGAATAAAAGTTAAAAAAATTATTCGTCGTGTGTCGAATAAAGTTAGCTCAGGTCATTTTTTCACTTTTATTCGTTACTTGAAATTTATTTAAATACAAATTTTGCCCCTGTCTGACAAAGTCTGGGACTTAGAATACAGTATGTGTTCTTCTTCTCAAAGAAACGCGCTCTTTCAGCATAATCTTTTCCCTAAGATTTCCTCAAGCAATGGAAATTCGTCAGAGCAGTGCAGGGCTGAAGCTTTTGATCGTGGGTGTACGTTTCTTGTGGTTCCCTTGTGGGAATTGTACGGTAAGAGGATGTTTGAGGCGACCCGCCTTTGTGCAAGGAACCCCCTCGTGGTATCTTATTGCTCTGCCCTCCCCATAGACGCTTGCACGCGACGATTCACTCAACCTTTTCAACTGACGTGCCTGTAATTTCACCATGGGGTCGGTGTGTATTCAGATTAAACCCGTACTCATGCGAAACTTTCTCGCTAACAACCACCCATTGGTGGCGGGTTCTGAATAAAGCAACATAAGCCTCAAAATTCATTATGGAAGCTCAGTATCCCATTCGATTGGAGGAAACTTAAAATGAAGTGTAGGAGAAAAAGTGATCCTCTGGCGACGAGACACGATCCCAAGGCCTGTGGGTCCTCTACGTACCAATTCCCCCAACGCCGCACAGTGGGATAAACTGCACTTTTTGGTGTCAAACTCGTAGAACTTTTGATAGAAATAACATAGAGTGATGAAGCTTTTTGGAGATTAAGGCTAAGATGTTGCTGAATAAGGGGAAAATATTGAAAAAGTATGACAAACAAGTTTTGACATTAAAAATCTGTGTCAAAAGATTCTGAAGGGGAAAAAATTCTGCGCCCAGATTTGAATTCAGTGCGTCAAAATAAAAAATTACGGAAAAACTTAAACCACTCATCCTGCAATTTTCTTCGACAATGTCAACTTTGACATAGATTTGCAAGGTCAAAACTTGTTTAACATACTTTTTCAATAATTTTTCATTATTCCGCAACATCTTAGCTTTAACCTCAAAAATCCCCCACAGCTTTAACCTCCAATGTTACTCTAATTCGAGCTCTACAAATCCCGAAACCAACGGGGCGCCACCTACGTGCCAAATCTAACGACTTAAAAGTGAAACAGCAAACCGCCTTGAAATCACCAATTTGCGCTGGATGAGAGCAAGCCTCGCCGAGTACGAGCAATTAGGATTCAATTCAAATCGTCTACCCAGGAGTTCAGCCAAGAATTGTGCAAGCGCATACCTTGACTCACGCTCACGGTTCAGAGCTTGCCTGCCAATGGCAGCCCGGCTATCCTCGACTTCAGCTCGAGCATTTTGCCGCGATCTGTGGGATCCCAGATGTAGTCATCAGTCACCCCGATCCGTGTCCACGTATCCGGCTGGACCGTAGCTCTTCCACGCCAGGTTAATTAGATAATTGGGCTCCCATGCGACAGATAAATTCTCGGTGAATTCCAGCGTGCAATTTATCGAGGCTCACTGGAGTCCAGCTGCTTTACGTGACTATGGAGACGTCGATTTGGCTTTCGTCGAGCAAATGCGCGAGCGCCTATTATCCGTTAAAGACATTAACATTCAGCTCATTAGTACGACGGGTTCGACGTGATTATCGTCGCGTCGGCGTTCCGGCAATCGGCCCTCCGTTTCGAGAAGGTGCGATGAACCCTCGGCGAACGTGCTCGAAGACGTCAAAGAGTGTTTCCTGCTTGTTTTAACGACTGTTACTGGCGTTTTCGTTTGGGACCGGTGGTATTTACCGTTCGTCCGTGAACGTCGAACGCACATGGCGTTAGAGAGATAAGTACCCCGTTGGAAATTCAGGGTCGAGGCTCGAAGCGTGCTGCTTTTTACTATGCAATGACTCGTTTCGCTCCTGCCCCATGATTAACGAGTTTCACACGGTGATTAGAAAAATCCTGTCCACCGCAGGTGAGAAACGTTCTCTGCCGCGAGTACCTCGCTTCTTTCGAAGCTGCGACAAGTGTTGCGACGATCAAGCCTCGATACTGAAGCGAGGCTCTGAATTTCTTCCGCCGGACCAATGTGCCGGGAGCGCTGTCGAGGCGAACTAACGTTACTGGAGAGATATTACCCAAACCAGTGATTTAAGACGCAACCTGAAGCCCTTTTCTACAATCCTCCGCCCACGAATGTTCGTTTAGCAAGAAACCAGCGCCGTGTTGCGGGTACAACGCAGCTATCAGCTGCAAGATTACGTTATCCAGGTCTTTTACATTTCTCGCGATTCGTCGAATCGATAAACACGCTGCTAAAGCAGCCACGTGCATAGCGAAGAAAGCCGCGCACCGCCTGGTGCAAAGGACAAGGAGACGCAGAAACGCAGGAGGAGTGCCTAGGCTCGAATGCCGTGCATATTATACAGGGTGTGTCTGGATTGCGTCGCGATGCGGTCTGACCGCATTGCACTTTTATCTTGGAAATGTATTTCGTAACCTGGCCTGTGCATTTTCTGCAGCCTTGGTCATTAGCCTAGCACTTGCTTCGATATCTACGAAACCGTCCGGGTACCAATAAACATGCCATTATGGGATCTCTAGCAAATAGCACCTTTCAGAAGATCCCCGCTCGGTGCTAATTAACGAAACCCTGATTAACGAAAACCAAATGGAAACTGCTGCCTGTAACTTTCTTGCTCTGTCGAGGAGCGATAAGTCCAGTGAATTTACGATGGACACGGCACAGTTAGGTCTGATAGATAGTCTGAATAGCGCTCTAGTAGCACACAGGGCGTGGCCGTAGTTGCTTGGTACCACGGAACAGCTGTATCGCGATCTCACCAGTGAAAAGTCCACTCGTGGACCGTAATTATTCACGCAACGGGGAAGCTGTGACCGAGCACATTCGAAATTTATATGTCAGGTATGGTCTCACTTGCTTCCATGACCGTAGGATTTTCTCCGCAATAAAACCCTTCGGCGTAAGTGAATTCATACGTTGGGGGGGGGGGGGGGGGCAAGAAGGGATCGCCGATGAACGGTGGGACGAATGGTTGAACGGTTGCCTGGGGACTCGGTTCTGAGCATCGAAATTTGTTACGCGAACGGAATTTCTTAGGACGATCGTCGGATCGTAACGGTACTCCAAGCAAGTTACGCCTTGATCCGCGTGAATTCGTTGTTAGCCACGATCTACAGAGGACATGCTATCCTGGTCGTGTCTAAATCCATTCCTTCTATCCCTTGAATGACGAAAAAAAACGTGGCGCGCAAACGTGTCGCCGATGAGACGTACCCTGAGTCACGTGATTAATTCAAGAAAAAACACGTGCCTGGAGTTCAGTGGACTGTTTGTAAATACTCGGAAGTGTAACTGAATGTTTCCAGGTAAAGCTTGTTACGATCTGTCAGAAAGAGGTCGTGCTACTTTTTAGATTTCTGCAGGAATGTACAATTTCACGTGGGGCTTTGTAATTGTACCCTTCTTGATGCTCTACTTCGGATCTCACTTTTCAACATCTCCTGCACTCATTCATTTATGTATCCAATCTTCAGTCTCCAATTTCTAATTATCTCTACGATCTTAATCTACGAAAGCAAAACTGCGATTTCTTTTCCTATCACCCTCTAATATGGTTCCATTTCGTAAAAAATAATCCCTGAAAAAGATGATTGCAATCGGACAACAGGAAAGGGTGCCGACCAGGTCTTAAAGTTTAGAATTCCTCAATGGTTTGAATTTGCAGAATTTCTCAAAAATGGTAAGCCTTATCGAAATTTTGTTCAAATAATATTAAAAGAGCATTCAATTTTCTACAATTACTGTATATATAATTTTTTCGTGCTTCCAACCATTTTTTAGATAATAGCGTTTGAATATAGAGGAGTCCGCACCTCGCGCGTCCCACTTGTACGGCGTGACGAACCTTTCTATATTCAAACGCTATTATCTTAAAAATGGTTGGAAACACAAGAAAATTATATATATAGTAATTGTAGAAAATTTAATGCTCTTTTAATATTATTTTAACAAAATTTCGATTCGGCTTACCATTTTTGAGAAATTCTTTAATTTCAAACTATTGATGAATTGTAAACATTAAGGCCTAGACGGCACCCTTTCCTGTTTCCCGATTGCAATAAACTTTTTCAGGGATTATTTTTTTATCAAATGACAGTGTTCTTGGGGATGAGAGCAAAGAAATACAAAAAAAAAATTCGACACGTATAAATAAGGGCCACCCTAGTGACTAGTCGCGATGCGCTGGCATGTGTTTAGGATGTTTGTGATGTATATCTAGCTGGCATCCAACATTGAAACACGCTAATTTCCTCGAGCAACGTCCAAAATGGCCACATAGGTGCTCTTAACAACGGAAGTAGAATGGAATCGTATTTAACGCTAAATGCTTCATGAAAAGCTTGATAAATGGGATCGAGGCTCTCTTTATACGAGTTCCTATTGCAGATCCACCTACGCGGCGGTCGTATATTTCCCTACCTGCCTACCCACCTATCGACCTAACCTAAAACCTGCATAATCCTATCTTTCCTGTGACTGCCTTCGACAATAATGGCACCCCGTTGCCCACTCCGTAGGTATATCGAGCTACGGAATTCCAATGCAACTTATGCGCCGCCATTGCTCGTAGACCCATTTTCCCTCGTCTGTTATTATCGGTCAGGCTGGTGGGCGCATTCTCAACGATACACCGTCGATATCCACATCGACGAACGGAGAGCAGACCGGGAACATGGACAGGATACGAAATGATCAGCTCTAGTATCGGACTGAAAACATTTTTCGCGCGAGATTACGCGCAATTTTCTCGATTTCCATGGCCAGTTACCGGTTCACGTGGCGATGGAACGCAGAACGCCCGCGGCCACCTGGGTTTCGTTGCTCGAGGAACGAGCTTTCTCTTCCATAAATCCAGTCAGGCCATTCTTACCGCTGCTCTGTGCCGCGAATTTCATGGGTTCGAGTGGCTAGGTATGCTTAGTTGGTGAATGGTTGGAGCTGGAAATATCCAAACAATTTGACGGAGATGCAAGGAAACTATTCTGTACAAATACTCTGGGTTCCTTTTTTTTTGGAAATAGGCGAAGAGTTTAGTGTCTTTAATCGAAGTTGGCGTTAGGAAAACTTCCTGGAAGAGTTTATGATTTGTGGGCGCGTGCCAGAGGTCTAGGAAAAACTGATTCAACGAGGGATTGCTGGGGGAATCTGAGACTTCCGTTTCCAGCGTTTTACGTAGCACGGATGGATGTATGCGACAGCTCACTGGGTAGAACGAAAATCGCATAAGTTCTGCGCTGGAAGAAGCCAAAGGGAACTGAGTACCGTTTAGCATCGCTCGCTCGACCGCTCGGAATAGAACGAAAGGATGGATCAGACAATATTACGTGTTACCCGCCATTCTTTCTTTCCATCGAGATCGTGATTATTAGTAGTGACTCTCAAGATCTTGGTGCGAAGAAGCATCAAACTGTACGTTGCTCTATCTCCTTTGCGGAAATTGAAGAGGAACTGGAGACTTGGCTAGCTTTCTCTGCACTTTTAACGTCCACTGCTAGCCTTCTAACAAAACAGGGATGCAATTTATACAATACACTTTCTAAGATTTTAACACAAACCTACTCTTCCCAATTTGTAACTCACTTGAAGTCCATCTTTCAAACACATTGCTGGGCCAGAAATCTACCCCGCAATCTCTGTTCAGTCCCATTAAAAAAAAGAAAACGGCCGCCGAACTCGCGTGCTCCCCTCGGAACACCTCGCTCATTAGAATCCTCAGTCGTTACCTGCTCCTAATTAAACCTTAATAAAACGGGGGCCGCATCTAGTCAAGGGATCGAGAGCACCTCTCCTCAACAATACCACCGATAAATCCCATAATTTCCATAAAACTGCTCAAGAAACGCTCCCCTTTAACAGTAACCCTCCAAGTGGCTTTAAATCTCCGCCAAACTCCTCTGGTTTCTTTTCAAGCTAAACATTCTGGGACCCTGGTAGAACCTTCGATGCTCCCCAGGAAGGATCTAAAGTTGAATTGGAAACTGCTCGAAAGGGGCGCATGGAACCGAGCCACGAGAGCCGCTCAGGTGTCGATGAGGAATAGAAGCGAGGGACGCGCAGGTGTTGCTCCCCGAACGGCAACGACTCGCGCGCACGAACCAACACCAAAGAATTCTATCCCTGGGACTTACGTTTGTTGCTCCTACGTTCTGCTGCTGGATCCTTGCCCTGGGCACATGAACACCACTGAAGGTCCCCCGCGCGACGACGTTTCACTTCACAAAAACCGCTGAGAGGGTAGGAATGTCGCGCGAGACACAGGATCGCGGAGTCGAGCGGGTCGGCCCCAAAAGCGTGTGGCGCACAGTTTCGCGATACGATAACTCGATAAGTCGCGGCGAAGATCCGGGCGGCGACGACGGAGACAAAAGGGAAGAGCCAGGCAACAGGCAGAAAATGGATTCAGGGTCACGGAGCTCCTTCCCTCCGGCCCACCGTTTCGAGACTGAAGACCCGGTTCTCTCTCTCTCCAGGTGAACGGCGCGAGTTTACCTGAGCAAAGAAGCCGTCTCCCGCGGGGGCACCGAGGGGTTGGAGGGGGAGAGAGAAAAAGGAAGCAGACGAGAACGTAGGCGAAGGAGGAGAAGCCGCGCTCGGCCGGTGTCGCCCGGCGAGCGAGGAGAACCGAGCGCTGGCCCGACTCCTTGTTTGTTTATCGCGTGGAACCGTGCTGGGGCTGCACTCCGCGATGCGTTTTCAACGTTTCCTGCCGGATCATGCGACGCTCTTGCGCCCGGGAAAGGTGCAATAAAAAGAAAATCGAAGCACTTTCGAAGTGACGTCGGCAATTGGGAAAGTCACCCGTGGAGTTCTCTCCGGAGCGGCGGATCAATATTGCGACGCGGTTTCAGTGTTTCAGGGACCACCCTCGATTGCTAGACAAAGACTGCTCTTCCAAAGAAACCTCTATTTATTTAAATCCCTGGTCTACGAATCAGAAGAAGGCTTCAGCAACTCCTCAAGCCAGGAATTATATCTGAATCATAAGCGGATCGTCGGGAGCCAGGTCCAGGGCACGCAAGTGCTCCGCTAAATAATTAATACGGTGTTATCTGGGTGGCTGTAGGTGGTGGTTGGATCGCGAGAAGCGAGCGCTCGACTCCTCGAACCGGAGACATCGGCGCACGCAGAAGAAAGGTCGCCCGGCGAGTTCAACGCCAGTCACGCCACGTCGCGATACAATTCACGCTGGATTTCTTTTCCTCCCCTGGACCTGAATGAAAGTGGCGGTCGAACGGCGTCGAGAGTTTCGCCAGGCCTGCCACCGGTCAGCCAGAATCGCGATCGCGGGTGCATAGTTGCACGTACTCGCCAACCGCGTCATAAAGAGCCGTTGGCGAAGCCAGATGCGCGCGGACACTTTAACCTAGCCGATTAATTTCTGGCCTAACAGGATACCTAGCTGTCGCTCGAAACACGGGGATGACGAGATGCGTGGCATTGTAATTGCATAACGGATAGGCGAGTTTTTAAAAGGGTTGATCGATGCGAGCTGCGCAAACGTAGATGTATGTGGAATGGTTAACCCTTTGGCATGAGAGAGGGTTTTAAAGATGTGTAAATTGCGTTGACCCAATTACAGTGGGCGTTGGATTTATGTTTGCAATTTAATGGGCATTGGGAAAGTTAAAGGAGACTGTGGTGGTTAGTGTGATGTTACAATCTCAACATTCGGGTGCTCAAATATTCAAGAACCTGAGTAATTAAGCATTGTCCTACTTTGAGGGTACTCTCCCATCAAATCATTAAAAAAATAGGTCATTTTTAGGATTTTAGGGGTAATGCCACTTATAGTCCGGAAAAGCAGGCTGATTTTGAGAATTTTTTATGCCCGTATAGTGAGTGGAATACAAAATTTGTTTGAAGGTTTTATTGTACATACCTTGAAATACGATGACAATTTAAAATGTTTTTTTTAAATATAGAATGACGGCGCCACAGCTCAACAAAAGAGGCTTCTTCTGAAAAACAGTGTTCCGTGGCCGGAATGATTTTTCTTTCAATTTTTGACCTAGAACAAAAAATCGAAATTTGTTTAGTTCTATATAAGATTATCTCGGAAAGTACACGAGGACATTAAAAAAAGACTGTTTGTTGTAAGAATGGTGCGTGATTGAACAAAAAGAGACGTGAAAAATTGTTGATACGTTTTGTTCAATCACGCACAATTCTTACAAAAAAAGAATTTTTTATTTCCTCGTGTACGTCCCGAAATAATCTTATATATGTGTAAAAAAAATTCTGTATCTTGTTCTAGGTCAAAAATTGAAGGAGAAATCTTTCCGACCGCGGAACACTGTTTTTCAGAAGAAACTTCTTTTGTTGAGCTGTGGCACCGATATTTTGTATTAAAATTTTTTTTAAAAATTGTGATCATACATCAACGTATGTACAATAAAGGCCTTCAAATAGATTTTGTATTCCATTCACTAAACTCAAAATCGGGCTGCCTTTCCGGGGTCTACAGTGGCATTAGATATACAGTGTAATTTAACGAAAAATAAACGTCACATTGTTAAAACACTTTTTTGCATATTACTGCTATCTGTTGGTGGCTGTGACTGCCCTGGTGATACAAAAGAAGTTCCGCATCTCCGGAATTTATAACGCCTCGAAGACTTATCCGAAATCAACGGACCAAGAAAGTTCTTCAAATTTATAAGATTAATTATCTTCAATGATGTACAAATACATACAGCCTGAAAAGTTTTTTAACACTATGACGTTTACTTTTTTCAAGTAAAATACTAAAAATTACCTATTTTTGTAGTGATATGGTGGGAGGGGAACCCCTAAGGGTATAAGGAAGCGAAATCGCTCGAAAGTCAAGTGTTGTTTGCGATTTAATGACAGGGAGATTAAAGCAAACACATACTTTTACTTTTACACAATATTTATTACCATCACGCAGAGTAAAAAAATATTTTTTTGGTCTCAATATCTATTTTATCAAGGGCACCACACTAGGTTGATTATACAGTTGTTTAGAAAAAGTGTCTTCGGTTTTGCCGTGATATGGAGCTTACAAATAAAGATACAACGTTTTCCTTGAAAGATGTTCCTCCTCGAACCTGCAATTTCGGAGGGGACCTCTGAAAAAAGAATTGAACTAAAATTATTAAAATCGCTACCAGGAGAAAGTCGAGTTTCGGGGTGCACAGATGGCTATTTTTTTACCTTTGAAACCAGAGCTTTTACACTTTATGTTGAGGTACACTATAAAAAGGAGTACATTTTGAACATGCTGTAAAAATTTCAAGTCGATCCAAACCCCGGTTTTTTCGCAATCGAGGCAATACCGCGGAAAAAACGTCTACACATCAGACGACTGTAGCGCCGCCATATACATGTATATAATATAAAAAAATTAATCACAGTTTATAGTATTAATAAACATTACTCCGAAGTACTAGTCACAATTTATATTCACTCCTGCCTATTAAACGTTGTAGCCTTCACTATCGAGATGTGCAAATTAAAATATCGGTACTACTCTAAACAAGTTCCTAGCCTCCTGAGCTGTAATGTAAAGTTAGGTGTAAAAACAGTTGCAAAATAACCATTCCTTTCAATACAACGCTGGTACTCTTCAGTATCGACACTTCCAATTAAATCCAGCGTATCGCTATCGCTATCAGTAACCCCCCTTGAAGCTGACGGGAGCAAAGTGAAAACGAGCCGAGGAAGACGCAGCCATGTTCCTCGAACGGTGTTTTCTGGTTCGTCGATCCGCTTATGGGCGGCGGTTCCATTTTATTTATAAACTCCGGGGCGATGAGAATCGTCGGTGTCTCGCGTGCGCGCAACGAGACGCTGGGTTGAACGCCTCCGAGTGCAACAGACCCGATAAGACCCTAACGGAATGCACTTTTGCGCGCAGCGCTCTGTCGTAAAAGTGTCCACCGAGTGTCTTCCGTCCGACTTCCCTCGCGTCTCCACCGTCCTCGGGATCGGCGTCTCGCTAAGAGCCGTTAATTAAAGCTAAAAACAATCGCGCTCGATCGCGGCCTGGTGAGCACGATGCGGGCGCGCGCATCCTCTTGCATAACTGAGCGGCCGCTGCTCGTGCCCGCGGAAAAAAAGTGTTACGTCCGTTGTAATTAGAACGTATAGGAAATGTACTTAACCGAACCTTGACGGGCGTAACTCGATCGTAGATGCTCCTTTTCTGTTTGTCGCTCTGAATTCGACGTCCTCGATGCAGATCAATGTCTTTGGGACTGGTAACCTTACACTAGAGTTGCCTTGAAATCGGCAAGCTTCGGTTACTTCTGCTTGCGTACAATCAGGAGGAATGTAGCTTGGTGCGCAGGCTTTGGGGTTAGTTTGGAGGAGTGTGCTGAGTATGGAGGAGTCAATAAGTTTCCCTGGTTGTTAGTTTTTAATATAAGTGGACTGAAGTGAATTGCTTATCGGAGTAAGGATTGGTGGTGGGGGTAATTTGAGAAGTATGTACTTTTCGATAATTATTTTTACGTAGTTTTGTAGATGTAAAAAAGGGATGCAAGTTTTGTTTAAACTTCTATTTTATGTCACTCGCCGTTCTTGAGATATTCCACGAAAAAGATAATTCTGCATTTTTTCTATTTAGCTTCACTTGGGTGTTCGTTACGTTTGTGAGGGTGAAATCTTGTAAGCTAATTTTGACCCACTTCCTCGTATCCGATCGACTTGAAACTTTGCACACATACGTAGTTCCGATGACAATTCAATATTTTCACTAAAAGCATAAAATAAATTAGTGATTTTTTTTCTACACAAGCTTGTATATTTAACATCACTTTTTAGTTCCAATTTATGGATTTTTTTTAAAAACTAGGTTTTATTGAGATGTAGTAAAAAAAAATTATTTTGATACCGGCCTAAATGACTTCCTTAAACGAATTCCCTCATGTAACTAAAATTAAAAGCGTGGGTTGTAAATATTGAATATTAAAAGTTATGCAAAAACTAATTGCTGAACGACATGATTTTGTCTTGACTTTAGACGCTCTAGCAAAATGCGAAAACTAATGTATCCAAAATACGTAGAGCTTTATAAATATTTATATAAAAAGGACATTTCAATATTCATGGCCCATGCATTTATTTTTAGCGGGGATCGAAAATGTTCTGGAACTCTTATTTTTAAAAAAATTCTATTAGAACTTATATCTGTTCCTGTGGAATTTTTATTGAAAAAAATGGTACCCTTAGGAACTTCTTTAGAAGTGTTCTCATGGAACTGATATTTTAGAACCTGTGTAATAAAAGTTCCATGGAAACAGTTGTATTAGAACATTTATTAAAAAAGGTTCCGTAAGATAAAGAAAAGTACTAAACTATTAGGTACCAGTTTTATTTAGCAATATAATATCACATTATTTTGTTTATTTAATAACAGATATGAAAATCATTTTGAAGTAATTAATAGTTTCATTAGAAGTATTGAACAGAAAAGAGAACATGTTAAGAATAATACCTAAATAACATTTTTTTATAACTTACATAAAAAAAAATACACAAAATTCTATAATATCTGCGTAAAAATGATCTATGTAAGTAAATATTACAAATAAATAACACATTTTGAATATCAATTTAATTGTAATAATTATTTATTACTGTTGAAGTACTATTCAGTGAATAGTATTTAGTATTTGTTACAACGATTGAGAACTTTTTTAATATTGATGAACTATCTGTTCCTGTTTTAGAGAAATTTTTATTTTTATATTTTATAACTTACATTCCAACTAGAACTTTTACTTTGTCAGTTCTCATGGGAACTTCTAATGTGAGAACATTTTTAAAAAAAGTTCCGCGGTCCATGTTTCAAATAGAATCTATTGAAAAGTTCCAACTATTTCGAATTCTGATTTTCACTAAGAAAGCATAGTAATTTTTTTTTTAAAAACAAGCTTTTATATTTAAATTCACTTGTTACTTCGTTAATTAGATGAGCACTAAAAAACAAATCATAATTTATAGTGATTTTTTTTAAAAAACTAGGTTTTATTAAGATGTACTATTAAAAAAAGTAATAACATTGATACAGGCCTAAATGACTGCCTTGAAGAAATTCCCTCATATGAAAATAAAAGCGTGGGGCGTAAATATTAAATATGAAAAGTTATGCAAAAATAAATTGCTGAACGCCATGATTTTGTCTTGTCTTTAGACGCTGTAGCAGAATGCGAAAACTAATGTATCCAAACTACGTTGAGCATTACAAATATTGATAAAAAAGGACATTTCAATAATTACGCCCCACGCTTTTATTTTTAGTCATATGAGTAAATTCTTATACCTAAGGCAGTTATTTAGGCCGATACCAAAATTATTTTTGTCCTTTTTAAAACTTAGTTTTTAAAAAAAAAATGTTTTACTATAAATTTTTCTGAAAAGCATGCCTGTTGGGTCGAAAGTCTCTTCTGTCCTTTTCCATCGATCTCGTTCGACAGTTAATCGCGCTCGATACGAGTCGATCGCGCGCTTTCTCGACTTCCTTCCGTCGTATCGATGGTGCAGCTACAATTCTCAACCACGGACAAAGTAACAAAACAAGATTCAGGATTCGTTTCCTGCGTGGCGATCATAAATTCGACGAGCGTGAGCTGGAAAGGCTAGAAAATAGATCTTTTCCCTCGATCTCTGCGCAGAGGATCTTAATTGCACCAAGGATGTTGCCTCTTGTCTCCTTTGCTCTTTCGTGTCCTTGCGTCATCTTTGCCTGAGATTTAAATGAAGCTCCGTGACTCACGCGCGTTCCTTTCTTTCAAGGCTGCGCGTCTCGACGAGGACATCCGGTACGGAGTAAATGGGAAGTTAAAACAAGTCGCCCTGCAATCACCGAAGTATTTATTAATCGTCGCCCCTTCCGCCACAAACTCCTGGTACCTTTTTAAAAGAATCTTTTTTGCGCACCGTGTGCCGCGTTAAAAACGAGTGCAGGAATCATTAAGAATGATAACCGACGCTTCTGCAAAGATACAGTTGCCGGTTTTCGGCGGGTCGACAACCTTTTTTGACTGTCCTCCGCCATTATCACAACGGTTTCTTAAGTGCTTCAAACGATGCTTCGCAGAACAAGCTGCTTCACTTTTCTCGACGTTGAAAAGCGTTTCGCTGACTCTACCAAGGATCGCTTATGGTAATTAGAAAAAGCTGTTTACCTTTTTCTGTGATTTCTATTCGCCCGCAATTGAGACGAATCTCGTTACACTTTCTAAATCATTGAACGTTCCGCTACGAATGGGACAGCGGCGCAATTAATCGCCGATTCAAACTGGCAATTGATCTCGATAGTCGTTATCTAACCCGTGTTAATGAATATTACAAGCATTGGGACATTTCTAGAAAGTGTTACACTTTGCCCGAGCGGAAAGTGCTGCGCGGTTTGTCGGTCCTAGAAGAAACGCCGCGGGATAATTGAATTTCCGTGGCGAGGCCGCTCGATCGCTGGGATAGCAAGATCGTCGGAAAGTCTAATTTATCGCAAGGGATGAGAACCGATATCCCTTTTCAGTATCTTTCCTGGCTGGCTCCTTCTCCTCTCCTGGTCTAGTCGTAACAAACGTTTTCTTCTTAGTAATTGTCTTTCATTATGGAGCATTAATAATTCATTGCTACGTCTGGCGTTATATTATACGAGTTAGGCGCGAGCGGTGCGGCTAGAAGTAGTAATGAGTTACAATCAGCAATTTTTGGGGACATTGACCTGCTGAAGGATTTCAGCTCTGATTTGCGATAAGATTCCATCACTATACAGGGGAAATGATTTTCATTTCATCAAGGCTTTGGGATCCGCAGACTCAACTCTTTGTCAGCCATTACACAGAAGTAGCTCAAACCTTGTTCGTATAGGGGAGAACGGACCAGAATTGGACGTTCTTTTAAATTGGAACATATTTTTTTGTACATTGGAAAAATAATTTTTATAAGTAGCTGCTAAGTAATTAGGCCAAAACGAAAGAAACTTTTTTAAAAAGCACCTTTAATGATCCATCTGGCAGCGTCATCTATAATGCATATTTTTGGCGAAGCAAACATGTTTTTTTTAAGTTTATGATGTTACTAAACAAGTCTCAGTTTTAATTTATTTCTTTGTAATTAGTCGAAAAAGAAATGCTTCGTTTTCGACAAAAACGACTGCCTGGTACGTTGGGAATTAGGAAATTAGGATTTTTTTTTGTTCGTATAAATAAAAATATAGAGCCGTATAAACCAATCTTTATTTTGCTAGAATTTTTTTTTTATTTAAATTGTACGCAATGGCATCTCGGAGCACTGCAAAAAAACTGACCCACACTCCGCGGAATGACTGGATCATCTGAGAAGGAAATACAAAAGAGATATATAAACTGGAATATATTATCTTCTATGTAGCGTAGGATTTTTTTATATTTAAATTATTCGATTTTTTACAAGCATTTCAGTGCAAAGTCAAACTGCTATAATTTCCAAAATAATTCGAATTTTTCAAAAATCCTACGCTACATGGAAGATAATCATATGCCAGTTTATACATATTTCTCTTTTGTATTTCCTTGCAGAGCTTCGGGAAGCTATTGGTACAATTTTTTAAAAGAAAAAAAATTTTAACAAAATAAAAATTGCTTTAAAACTATATAAAAAATCCAAGCTTTATATTTTTATTTATACGAACAAAAAAATCCTTAACTTTGTATTTTGTTAGTGGCTTCAGTGTGGGGTCCTCCCTTAAGGGGTCGTTCCGGTTAGACGGGTTGTAAAAATCGATTTTTTTAAAAATATTTTTCGAAAGTACAAATCCTCATTTCTTGGAAAACATTTCTTGGAAAAAATCCGATTATTTTAGCTTCTACAGAGGCATTTTGTAGGGAGCGCAGAGGCTCGGTTTCTATACATAGATGAAAATTTTAAAACCGTTTTTCTCGAAACGACATTTGTCCACACCGTGAAGATAAAATCTGAAAATCTATCGAACCGATTGCTTTATAAATTTTGCTGCTTATTCTGTATACCCGTGACTCTCGCAGGGACTACAGGCAAGTATTTTCATTGAGTGTAACCTGCTTTTAAAATCGAAGATAGCAAAAGAAAAAAGCCAAAAAAACATTTTCCTTGCATATTTATCCGCCATTTTGCTAATTTTGAAGATAATCTGTTTGGATTTTTGGGTTCAGATAAGTCTAACAGCTGAAATCGCCTGCACGAGCGAGACATGCATTTTTAAACATGTCATCAAAACCGCTTTCAAAAGAATTTGAAAAGCAATAATTGTATTACTTTTATATATTTTATTTACGGTAGAAATGTAGTTTAATAAATAGAAAAAAGTTTTATTCCATTACTATAATTATTTTCGTCGCAATAAATTCCTGAAAATCGCTGAATTTTTGGGCGCGCTAAGGGGTCGTCGTTAAATTACGTAAGGCTTTGGGGGGGGGGGGGGGGGTCGCGAATTTCTTACGTTTTCTTACAAGGGGGAAGGGGGTGTCAGGTAGCGTCTTATGTAATATTTTTTAACCTAATTTTCAATAAACACAAATTCTATCATTAATGTTCCAGAAAAGTTGTTTTAGTTTAAATTTCCCGAAACCGAGTTAAATGAATTATATAAACCTTTAAAAGAATTTTAATAATTCAAAAAATTCAATGTAAAAAATATTACCTAAGAAGGGGGTTGGAATATCAAATCGTACGAATTCTTATACTGGGGGAGGGAGGGGGTAAAAAATCGCCAAAATTACCCTTACGTAATTTAAGGACGGCCCCTAACTGAAATCAGAGATGGACAAAAAATTATTTGAAATAAAAATTACGTACACAAATTTTTATTTAAAATATTTTTTTGCCCATCTCTGACTGGAATGACCCCTTAAAATATCCAAATGGTCCCCGGTCTCCCCTACAATGGAACCAGTTAAACTTCCAAACCAAACAAGTGCATCTATTTCACTTCATTCTATCACAAGTTTCTATCACCCTTTCAACGCCTCTAATTCAGTAAACAGAATTTAAAAAGCGAACCACCCCACCACCACCGCCACTTGTCGCGGACTCATGGAATCTCGAAGAACCAGTGAACACGGTATTACAGTTTCTGTTTAACCTCTCCATAAGTAGCTCACCGCTCATTGCCCGGACACCGTTGTTACGGAAATGCCACGGCACCAAATTCCATCCAGTTCTTCCCCAAACTGGCCTCATCGAACCTCTACCCCATCTTCCGCTTGGTCCAATTCCCAACCCTCCCTGGAACCCCGCATCTCTTCTCTAACTCGAAGCCCTTTGACGGCAGAATTCGAATTCGAGGCGTAAGCGAATGTGCCTATTATTCTCGTAGGAAGGATATCAGTGCGGCACAAACGTGACACGAATCTCTGGGCGAGTGTTGGGCCCGCTCCGAGCAACTACACGATTAGGCAGTTTTGGCAGGACGTCGACCCGCGCGAGAAACCGTTGGACGTGTTGTCCAGCCTGCGCGCAGGTGTGCGCGTCGTCGGTGTAACGCGCGTTACCTTGGTGTACAGGGTTGCACGAGAGAGCCGCACCTCCTGCTGTCTCTTCCGTCGTCTCACCTTGCCTCCGTGTCCTACAAAACTCTTGGCAAATTAACGTCGGGGCATTTACGACGACCTCTTTATTCCGGAGTACATGCATGCGCGCCGCTCGTCCCCCATCGATGCCGCCGCGCGCGATTCCGTCATTAGACCCCGACAGATCGGGAATCCTGAAAATATCGGACGTACATCGAGGCACGGCCTGGGCTCCCCGTTGATTAAGAGAAAATATGGTAATCGTCTCTCTGCGCGCACTGCGAAATGCGTAGAAATCTAGCGGCCACGCTGAACAAAGCGCATCGCCATTCGAAGCGCGGAGTTATTAAATGCAGAGGGTTAGGTCTAGCTTGCAACGCGCGCTAATCGATTCCACGTTCGCCGACAGCTGAATTTCCCTTCGATCTGTCTACCTCCGTTCCGTTCCAATTCCAAACAGCCCGCCTCCATTAGCATACGGTCACGCGCCTCGAGAAAAGTAAAAAATTTCGCATTCCAGCGGCCAGCGGGCGTTAGCTTTCAAATCATAACGATTACCCCCGCTTTTTGAAACCTACTGACGTCTTCCTCCGCGACTTCCGGCATTTTTACATAGCGGAGGCTCGACGAGACATCGAGATTTTCTAATCGTTACTAGTTAGATCGCTTGACTACCTAGGGATGACGTTAAAGCTTGCAGTGACGTCGGCGTGAGAACACGCCGAGAGACTTGCACCCTGTGAGCTTGGCGTGCTTTCACGTTCAGATTTCCTGGCGGGCATCGAAAGTATTTTGCTCGGTGCAAATTAGGCAAAACTCTCTCGCCACTAGCTACCTGACAGACTCGAAGAGGCATTTTTGGAAATCTTGCGCCAGTCAAAGTCTTAATTCCATCAGGTCTCGAAGCTAAATCTTATCCGTCATCAAATCCTACTATATGACGTTATCTAATACTTCCCACCACTTCCAACCCCACGATACTTTTCCATTCACCTATCAGTTGAAAAACATGACATGATGTAAGTGCCAAAAAAATAAAAAATAATTTTTTTTTAGTAGAAAAGGATGCGTGGCAAAAGTTATAAGTGCTTCCGAATACGGTGGCAAGAGTTATAAGTGCTTCCGAATACGGTGGCAAGAGTTATAAGTGCTTCCGAATACGGTGGCAAAAATTATAAGTGCTTTCGAATACGGTGGAAAAAGTTATAAGTGCTAGAATAATTTATTTTAACTGTTAGGGCTATCGCAAGATTGAGCTAAAATCGCAAGTAGCAACTACGCTGTGGTGAAAAACGATGAAAGTACCAGCAATCTTCACGGTCGCAATCTTTTTATTTCCTTCTAAATCTGTAAAGGTGGTACACGCTGAAACTCCATAAGTCATAACGATGAACGATCAAGGACGAATTCCACTTACGCCCAAATCGCCCGAAACGCCCGCCAAGAATTTCGAAGTCGATTTTCTCGAATATGAAGCGCAATATCAAAAAAATTTATTCCTTTTTCTCGACTTATTTATTTGTTATAAATCGAAAAGAAAGAGTAACTTTTTTTTATATCGCGTTCCATTTTCGAGAAAATCGACATTGAAATTCTTGACGTTGCGTTCTGTCGTGTATAGGAAAACCTACGTTTATTAAACCTACGTTTATTTATTTATTTCCACATGAACGAGTAAGACCCATTTTTGCCAGAAGAAGGTGTAAAAGTCGCAGAGTAGAGACACAGCGTTACAACAAAACAGAATAGAAGAAAAGAAAACTAAAACTAAAAAGTAACAGAATGTAAAAAATTAAAAATCCTAAACATGACTTAAGTCCTATATATCAATTGAGATAAACGAGCGATAAGCGATGTAAACGTCAAAATGAACAGACATGCCTTTTTTTGTTTCTGCTGAAAATTTTAACTACCAGCACTTACATCGTTGAAATACCATTTCAACTCCTCAATTATCCACCACCTATCTTTCTGAAAGAAAAGTGTTACACGGATGTCCATCATCGATCGCCCGATATGGCACGCTTTTCCAAGTGCTTACGGAGCTAGACGCGGCGAGAATCGCGCCCAACTGCCGTGGGGCGTGCAGCGGGCGTTCGTGATAGTATGGTCGAAGGGATTACGGTATACGCGGTATCGCGCGCGCTGGCGCGCGAGTAGGTGACAATGACGATACCGAAATGGCACTATAAGTATGCAGAGGAGAGACGAGCAGCGCCGATGGAGGCCGCAGCCCGCGCGGGCAGGAAGCTGCCAAGTGTAACGGTATCGGATCCCGGCTGCTCCCCGCCGTCGCGCGGAGCCTTCACGCATCGCGAACGATTTCACGTCGCCGATGAATATAGGTAGGGCAGCTTTTCACGTCGGGAGCTTTTTTTCTCGTCGACTCGAGCGGTTCACGGACCCCCGCCGTTCGACAGTCGCCGTCCCCAGAAGCTTTCAGCCGCTGCGGCTTGTTACGGGCGTTGCGCAACGCGAATTACACGCCGCGCGCGGCAGGACGCGACACTCGGCCGATTCCGCGGGGCGAAGCACGTCGAAAACGTGGGACGAAGTTTCCTCGCGCGAGGCTTCGTTCCCGAGGAAAACGAGACCGAAGATGAGTGCGCGTCTTCGAGGCGCTTCTCAGTGGCTCATACTCTGGAGGATACTGTTACAGTCTTACGCAACTGACGGGACGCCTGGATTATTCTAACGTGCAAAACCTGCTGTATTCTGTTGTCGATGGAAATCCAAGTCGGTATTCTGTTCAGGTATGGAAGTCACTGGGACGCCATTGGTCTACGCGTGCTCCACCTGATTTTACTGAAGCGGACTTTCTCGGGGGGCAGAGCTTTGTATGGAAAAATTGCGCTACACACTTTCGATTCGTTTTTAGGCGAAGAATCGTATGTGATTATAAGTTGTATGAAATACGGAAGAATTGAGAGAGGTGGCTGAGGTCGTTAGTCCCAAGTGAAAGCTGAGACTTCCTTCAGAAAAATGTGGTCGGTTGTGATTAATCAGTCGTAAGTGTATCTAGCGGTAATCACTACTTCTTTGCGGACACTAGCGGGATACTCGAAAGTAGATCCATGTATAATCATCCGCTGACACAATTTCGCAAAGAAAACATTGAGACCTGGAAACGTCCGGTGGCTGTGATCAAGGCGGCAAGATAGATGAAAAGATGCGTGCAAGTATCGCCTTTAGGTAAAGAGCAACGGGTTTGTTCTTTAATAGCGGACGCTCGTAGAAAATGAAACTGCGCATGCCCACCGCGACAGATGCTAAAGAGAAACTATAATACAGAAATTGAGCAACGAACATAAACGGAAGAGGGTTTCAAACGAAATACAGTAAATTCTCGTTATAGGCTCCACACTTGGGGCTAGTGGCGAGCTTTCGACTATTCCGAGCCGCCAATGAAAGTGTTGCTCTCGACCGAAGGATTCCTAGAAATGGTGGAGAAATGAGCTTATAACGAACATTTACTGTACCTTAATTTCGTCATCCACGTGCTGATGACCAGTAGTTAGAATTCGCATCCTAACCTAAACCTAATCAAGATCTCACCCGTCCTTAACCTACACAACAAAATCAAATCCTTCGTCAAACTCAGTTAAATTTAAATCCCTGAGACAGTGCGCATAACTCCATTCACTTTAGCTGATTCAAATATCGCGCACTTTCGCTCGCAGCGCCGCGAGCGTTCCAAAATCGAAGCTACCAGAGGCTCAGACCTTTGTACCCCGACGAGAGGCGACCCCTCGTCGCGCTCTCTAGATGAAACATTTTTCATCGCATTCTTCTCGCGTTACTTCTTCCGCCCGTCGTCCTTTCTACCAATCCTCTCCGCGGGGAGAGAGAAAGAGACGCGCAGGCTCGCGATATCTCACGGACGCTGCAGAAGGGAACGAAGCACCTCAGGCGGTGAAGCGAGCAGAGTCAACGGTACTTCTTGGAACAAAATTACACGTATACACATAGTACGCCGCGTTGATTACATAATCGGTCGCGCTGCACGAACGATCGGGAGGTAAGGTTCGATCGTCGTTACCGGCGGCCATCTTTTGCGGTTGCGTGGACGCGCTCCGGGATCATAGACACCGTGTTCCCCGCGCCACCGTCCCCCTTTTCTCGCGCAATCGGCGTTCAACCAGCATGTAATGCGATTCAAGATCACTGCACTCTATATTATTTCATCAGCAGCATTTCAACGCGAGAATCAATTGACGAACGTCTTCCTCAACCCGGCAAGCGTAATATTCTATTTGGCAACCTTTGGAGAAGGAAATCGCGGAGTGGGAATCACTCTGTCCGTAGACGAAGACATTGAAATGAGTTCTCTGAGTCCTCAAACTTCTAAGATCCTCTGAAGAATTTGTTCTTCCTTAAAAAAAAAAAGAATGATACTTTAATTTGGTCAGAAGGAACTTGCTTTGGACCCCTGTCCACAATTCGAGCGCTTCGGTATGCCTATACCGAAACTGTGAGCTCGGTTACGCAACCACGTCCACCAGCGGATAAAAAGTGCGGGGTTCACGACGCTGCGTGGAGGCAGCAGTATTGAGTCGATGCGGGACACTTTCTAGAGGAGTATAGATGCAAAGAAAGGACAGGGAAGGGGCGGGAAGAATGTCGCAAATGGGGTCGCAGCCGTTGAAGGTAAACGACTGTCGCCTGCTCCTCCTGGCGGACTGCCTTCGGACGCTGTCGATCGGAAACGCTTGCCCATTCACATTCCCTGAGTGACTAATCCGTACGGTTATCTCGAACGTGACACATGCAGTAGCTCAGCAGAGATTTGCCCAACGATTTTCCACTCACGCCTGTATCGTCTTCCGAACCTGGTGGTTCGACTCGATCGTATTGGATCGCAATCTTTGCTGATAAAATTCGCCCGATGCCACGCGCACCCGGCGCTGAGATAAGCGCAGCGAAATAAGTGGCTGAACAAATTAACGTCGCAAATAAGGTCGTTGATAAGTTTCCAATCGCGCTTTAACGATCCGTTTAGAGTGAATGATTAATTTTCTGTTTGGAAATAGTTATTGGACATGTCTTCTCATAGGCGTGAAAGTAATATACAAGTTTATTAAAAAATAGTTATATTACATGATCTTCCCCTTTCTCAATAAATAGTTTCAATGCTTCTTTACAGTGACATTTATCTCGTTCATAAATATGAAGTTATGTAGATTATGCTTACTACAGTGCTTAAGTATTAATAGGGATGTGTTACACGCAGCTGACGAACGCTCGGTGACAATTTGCATCGCCCTTGACCAAAGATATCACTGGCTTATCGTCTTTTAGAGACAACCATTTCGAATTATTAATCTTGACCATGTAAAAGTTATCTTGATTAGGGACCATAGGCTCCTCCGCGGGGACAGTCTCGTTATTGACACTCCCTGACGAGTAGCCCATCGATTTGCACAATTCGGATACCTCTTCTTCCGATGTGACTGGGCTTGAGAAACACTCTGAGTGCCATACTCCGTAACTTCGACGAACTATTTCTCCAGATCCAACTCTATAATTCGAAATACATATCTCATGTTGTTTGCATCGTCTAGCTAGAGCTTGGAAGCCAACTACAGTCAGTTACAATTTTTTTTTTAAATAAAACTGTTATATGCACTCGTCTAGATCATGTAGGTAATTTTATTCTTTGTATCGAAATTTAAAGCTGCACTGATAAGAGCATAGTATTTTTCATAATTGATGAAATATTCGTTTTTTTTTTTTAACAAATCTGTTGGTGACTGAATGTCGAAAGGAATAAGATAAATTGAAGCGTCCTTGTAGAAAGCACTAAGTGCAAAAAATTCAATTCTGTACTGTAAGTGAAGGGGAAAAAGCGAGGAATGTCCATTTTTCGTGATTTTGCGATTTATAGCATATTTTGTTGGTGGCAACTGGGATTACAGAACTGTCGAACCACAAAGGGTTATAAAGTTCAAATATCCCCGTAAGATAACGTTCAATATTTAGTATAGGTATTGATTAAAAACAGGAAATGTTCACTGTGCACTGGAACAAAATACAGAATGTCCCCACTTTTTGCCTAAGCACAAGCTTCAAGCTTCTGTCGTTAAGGTAAAACAAGAAATTATTTAAGAAAAAAGTTATGTAAGAAAATTAAATTCGTTGAACCTTGCTTCCTTACCGATGTACTAAAATATTAAAAATTTAATTTTTTCGATGAAGCTGTTTTGTGACATTCCCTGCTTCCCCCCTTACTCTTCAGGTATAGTATTTTTTTTTTTTAATTTTGGCACTTCCAGTGTTTTCTACCAGGACTCTTAACTTATCATGGATCGAGCTTCAGATCGAGTTTAGGATTTAAATTAATAAAGAAGTAGTTAGCAATATTAATACTGCACAACTCACCTGTCACCTTGTGTTTGTTTCAACATTGTACAGACACCCTCGTCCTCACCTCCCGCACAATCCTTGCTCCCATCGCAAACAAAGTCTCGCGGAATGCAAGAATCGTAGTTGCTCGTGCTATCCAAGAAAAAAATTCTAAATTCAATAACTTAGTACACATTTCTCACCTACTCCGTTAGATTAATGTCAAAATCGAATTGAATGAATGAACAAACTGTTTAGAGCACTTAAATAATTAATCCCAGAGTCAGTGGATCTCCCTGAATCCTCGTCTTACAAACAATTATTAAAATATAATCCATTTTACGTGTTGCACTTAAAGCTGGTGTCTCTGCAGGGGCAAGCCTCTGGGGCTTCGTCAGTCTTATCCAAGCAGTGTCGCAAACCGTCGCACAATCGCTGTGGCGCGGTCAGTTTCAAATATTCTGCGCATGTGCATATCAAAGGCTCGTCCGACCCATCGGTGCAATCCCCAACTCCATCGCAGAATGCGCTTTTATCAACGCATTCACCATTTTTGCAGCGCAGCTCGGACCTCTTGCAATCTATTTAATCCTCCATATTTTAGAAACAATACTTTCTCCCTCGTAATTCCATCCGGTATAGATTGTGCTACTTACGGCAACCATCCACGCTGTTCTCACAGTTCTCACGAATCTCCTCGCAGTACTTTGGATCTTCGTCCATACCATCACGACAGTCGGGCACACCGTCGCAGGCTCGATTCTGAGGAATGCATTGGCCAACCTTGCACCGAAAACCATCGCATCTTGCTTCCACCGAGGACCTCGCGCCATCTAGTTTCGAGTTAAAAGAGCTTCCATATAAAAATTGTAAATTCGTTTTATAATAATTCTCGAATTGGGCGCGAATTTACCCATGGCTTCCATCAGATAAGGGTTTATGTGATCGATGCTTGTTATGGCCTGCGTGTCCTGGAAGCTGCAGTAACTATCTTTGTTTAGAAACACGGCTGCGGGGTACCATCCTTTCTTGCCCAGACAGAATATCGTTCCACTCCAATCTGACGTTTGATTTCCCTGAAAAATGGCAGAGATTGAGTGTCTTCTCTGAGGACGGTGGTCTCTAGGAATTCGAAGCAGTATATTATTATTATTGTTATTATTATGCATAAATGGGTTTAAACCCATTACATGACAATCGTACATAACACTTCGTGAAAAGAAAAGAAATATACATAAATTATAATGCACCAAAAATATTCCTAAAAAAGAAAAATAAAAATGAGAAATGAAAAAATGAAAAATGAGAATGAGAAATTAAAAATTAAAAATAAGAAATGAAAAAATGAGAAATGAAAAAATGAAAAATTAAAAAATTAAAAATTAAAAATTGAAAAATGAAACCTGAACAATGAAAATTTGAAAAATAAGAAATGAAAAAATTAAAAAAATGAAAAATGAGAATGAAAATATGAAAAATGAGAAATGAAAAATGAGAATGAAAATATGAAAAATGAGAAATGAAAAATGAGAATGAAAATATAAAAAATGAGAATGAAAATATAAAAAAAGGGAAATGAAAAATGAGAATGAAAATGAAAATCGAAGAAAAGTGAAAATAAAAATATATCATTTTAGTTTTAGTCGTGTAATTTAGTGCAATGATTCCCAACCTGTGGGTCGCGAAGTGCTTTTTGGGCGGTCGCCACGGTTACTTTCAGTTGACGATTTTTCATAAATGAAAAGAAGGGAATATTTACCCTACCTTATATAGGGGGATGTCGGAGGTTATTTGAATATTATAAAAGGGGACCACGACTCAAAAAAGGTTGGGAAACACTGTTTTAGTGGTAGAAGAAACTTTACCAAGCAATCCGATGTCGTAGTGTTAACGAAGCATCGATGGCAGCTCTGACAATTTTGCAGGGCTGGTCTCAGAAAGACGGATTTCGTCTCGAGATGATCGTCAGTTCCAACTGCCACGCAGGTATCATTCATCCCCGGTGGATATATCCTGAAATGCGCTCGATAAATAATTCTGTGCAGGATTTTGAGAAAGGCAGTCGGCCTCTGTATCCACTTACGTTTTCTCGAGGAACAGAGGTCGAACGTGACGAGTGACGTTCACTCGGTGCTTCAAATGCAAAAGAACGGACACTGAATTATTCACGTACTGCACCTCATCGATTATCGACGCCTGCTGATGAGGACCGTCGACGTATCGGTAGAGAGGACCGTAACCAAACACGGCTGACGTATAATTCCTCTCCAGCCTGAAAATATTTCACACTTCATTCACTGTTCTCTAACAAATAAAATTTAAATAAAAAAATGTTCTGTGAAATTTTGAAAAGTGTTCGATATTAAACACATCCTCTGAGACCTAAGTATCTGATCGCTTCAAGCTCCAAGACAATTCACGTGTCATTTTCTAACTGAAAAGTGTGACATCAGAGGTCCCGGGACATCAGAGAAATCTGAAGTGAAAGATATCTCCACTTGCCTGACATTTTCGACGCATTTCGCGGAGGAAAGCAGCCAGTCCCTGTCCAGCAGTATCGCGGAGCAACGATAACCTCCATCAACAAAGATGGCGGCCAGCCACGGCCACAGGTAGACATGACTTCCGGTTGCCTCATCGACAGTTAGGTGTGTGCTCAGACTACCGTTCAGAACCGGTCTGCAGCGAATGTACAGCCCGGTACAGGTTTTATCATCGTTATTTAGAGAGGTCGCTGATGGCTCCTCCTGATGCGTCGCCTCTCCCTTCTTCCAAGCCACAGTCTCCAGCTGAGAATTCTTCACGTTGATGGACTCCGCCGACAGCAGGTTCCTTGAAATATAACGCGGCTCCTGGAGTCATTTACTTACAGGAGTTTCCAAAACAGATACCCAATTGAACTTTGCTTTTGAAAATCTGTACAGTTCTTTCAATTGACACTTGCTCCCTATCGGACCATTTTTGATAGATCAATATTCCCTCCGTTTCCTGTACTTATGGTGGACCATTTTGCATTTGCAATAAACTTGTACAGGAAAACTCGAGGAGTTGGTTTTTCGGGAACCTCAAGTGGGAAACCCCAAAATGAATTTTATAGTTCTCTAGGAGTTACTGCGTCGTCCATTTTCTATCATTAAGGCAACGAAGGATTTGCCGAACATTCTGTCGAAGCACTTGATCGCCCGAGATGAAAGGAACGCTGGAGACCATACTTACGCGAATCCAAAGTACTCGCACATGTTCCGGCCGATCAGCGTGACCGTGGATTGATTTTCTTGTAGCCCCGGACGGTGGCACGTCGGTTGCCATGCACCGTTGACGTATCGCGCGAGGACCCCTTGCATGTTCAAAAATGGCCTCTCATCCGCGTCCAGGTACACGGATCGTCCATTAGTCAGCGCGACTGTGAATAGAATATAACAACTTTTAGACATCCCATCAGCCTGACACTCTACATCCTTTGACACACTCCCACTGTCAATTAGTCCCCCAAGATAACTAAGAATGTAACGAGAAAAGCTCACAGCAGTCGAGTTCGTCCTCCTTGAATTTACAATCGAACCGTGCGTCACACTTCTTGGCCATCGGAACGCAAGTTCTGCTGTTTCTGCAGAAGAACTCGTCCTTGGAGCAGATCTCTGTAAAACGAGGAATCAATTGTCAATCGAAAGTTTTCTGGAATATTCGTCAGATTTGAGTAATCGTTTACCACAGTTCTCCTCGTCCGATTTGTCGTCACAGTCCACGTGGCCGTTGCATATGGCGGTTGGCTTCAGGTTCAGTAAATAGTCTCTGCAGGTGCAATTAAGCTCATCTGTGCTGTCCTCGCAGTCCACCACTCTGTCGCACCTTCTGCCCGTCGGGATACTTTGGAGCAACCTATTAATTTCGTGGGTATGAGGAAATTTGCCTGAAGAGACGTTTGGGTATCTTCGTTGGAGGAAGATCTTCACCTTGTACAAGTGAATATCGTAGGGGTCACTGTGGGTGTTGGTAAAGTGTCGGTACTTGTGTAAGTAGGGCGATCTGTCGTTGAATTCGGATCGTCCAAATCATTAACTCCTTCCTCCGTAGGCGCAGGATGATCAGTTGCATCGGGAAGTGTGGTGTCTGAAGCAGAATTGGGTCAGAGAAAAGATAAAATCGAGTCCTCAGATTGGTTGCTCCTGGATAAGAGGAAGCTCGATCGAAGATGAATCTATAATCGTGTTAGGTGTTTCTGAAAGGCCCACCGTTGCTCGGAGGTTCCTCAGTTACGGTAGACGGCTTGGTGGTCGGAGGAGGCACGAGTTCAACCTGAGAGCTAGGTATGCTAGATTGCCTGTATGCAGAATAATCTGGGTAACGATGGCAATTAACTTCGTCTTCCCCATCCAAGCAGTCGACTATTAGATTGCAACGCGACTTGGTAGGCAGGCATCTGCCTAAGCCTCCATCGCAGCTGAATCCAGGACACTTTTCCAAAGGAGACCGCCTCAGAGGGAGCACCCCTTGGCCACCTGGAAGTTGGAGAAGTAGTTGGTAATTGGGGTGACTTCGTTTGTAAGCACCTCCGGAGGACTTTTCATCAGTGCCTATTTTCTAACTCAGCCTAACAATGAACTTCTTCAAACCTTGAGACCTTTATTCGGGGTCTCAAATATGAAGAATAGAGTTCGTAATTTTTATAGCCTGCTTTATGTAGTACTCCTATTGTCTAGGTATACATATAGACCACTTAAATAATAGAACCACTATTTTCCAACATCAAAAGACACTCATCTACAAAGTAGCCCCAGAACTCGTTCCGATTTCAACCACCGAGTAATAATAATAAGATCGAGATGACTTACTGGCGATTTCTTGAATCCAATCCAGAAAGTAGCTGACTTTCGTGTATGCACCCGGTTCGTCCGGTCGACCACATCCTTCCCCATGGCTGACTAGCCCTGCTACGTACCACTGCGACTCTGAATACGGGTTTCTGTACGTAACATACACACAACAATTTATTAAGTTGCTTAAATGCAACATGTTACAGAGAACTACGGGCGCTGGGTTTTTTTTGACCCAACCATATTCTTGCTGCGTCAACCTTAAATTACGTGAGGCTTTTTTCTTACAAAGGGGGGAGAAGGAGTCAGGTAGCGTTTTACGTGATATTTTTTAACCTAATTTTATAAACCTTTAAAAAAATGTAATAACTGAAAATTACAATGTAAAAAAATATTACGTTAGCAAGGGGGTTGGAATATAAAATATTACGAAATCTTATACTGGGAGAGGGAGGGGGTAAGAAATGACCAAAATTACCCTTACGCAATTTAAAGATGGCCCCTCTCCTCTTGGGTCTTCTTCGACCCACTCGCGTTTTCATTTCTTTGAAAACTTTTGATTTCGAGAAAAATGTGTGGGAGTTGTTAATAATATTTGTGTTTCTTGTTTCCTAAGGTTATGTTCAACTAGCTTTACTACTCGGCTTCGCTCGAAATTTAGATTCTGAGTTTATAAAAAAAAAATTTTGTGAAAATAGTCACATTCATCTGGATTAGCTAGGCATAATGAGGTGGGACACATTTCGTGACCCCAGAGTTTACCGTTTGAAAGTTTTTAGGCGATAGACAAACACGCAAACACTTTCTGCTTTATATTTTAAGATGTGTCGTTGAAATAAATACTCATCTCAGTAGGATTAAGTAATTTGTTCCTCACTGCTAATCAAATGAAGGCTGACCCTTTCGTACCACCCCGTAATAATCTTCACATCAAAAAAACCCGAGCATACCAGTTTATACTATGAGAAATAGCGAGTCAATCGCGACATACTTGCACATAAGAGGACCACCACTGTCCCCTTGGCAGGCATCATGACCCCCCTGAGGATACCCCGCGCAAATAGCCGCCTCGTTCCGGTCGACCTCGTACTTGCAGTTCTCCAATATAGGCACCTCGACTTCCCTCATGTGGTCAGCTGCGAACAAATGCGAGAGTCAGCCCGAGATAAACCTAACTCATCGACAACTTCAAATTCAAAGTGTCCCTCACGATCTGGCCCGTCCTCCCTCGTGGCGCCCCACCCTATAGCCACGCAAGTGGAATTCGCTTCCGGCTTCCGTCTCCACATGTAGCCCAAGATGTCAGCCTCGGGGAGGCAAACGGGTCGCACCCACCGATTGAAGCGCAGAGGATCGTCCATCCTGATCATCGCAATGTCGTTGCTCATGGTTTTGGCGTTGTACTGCGGATGCGATATGGTGTACTTTGCCTTCCTCGACTGCGCCATCGGGGAGAAGGAAAAGCGGCGCAGCAGCCCCGCGTGGATCTCATAGTAGTGGTGCATGTACCTGGGTTTCGAGAGAATCACGTAGTTAAAACCTCAAAATTTAATTGATGGCTAGATGACAGGATCCCCCACCAAATCCCTCTCTGCAAACAGACGTATTGTCGGCGCGGACCCTTACCCCTCGAGGCAGTGAGCGGCAGTCAGGATCCACAGTTCGTTCAAGATGACGCCACCGCAGTAAAATTTACCGTCCTTGTAAATGGCCACCAAGAATGGCCACGCTTTCGGTTGACTAGCGCGCCCACCGACCACACGCAATTGCGAGCCAACCATGTCCCCCTCGGTACTGTTCTTGCCATTTTCCTTCGTTTTCAGACCGAGCTTCTCTGTGATTTCGTTGAACGACGGCGGGGCATCCAGGTCCTCGGTCTCCAGGACGCGGGGTCGTAAAGAATCCTGACGCAAAAGGACTGTAGTGCCGCAAGGAAACTGTGGGCATCGTACGTAGACCGCGGTGTTCATGCAGGATGGGATTAGCTTCATTTCTTTGTTCACTTCCGCCAGATATGGGCCTTGGTACACGTTGCTCGGCAGAGTGTGGATCTTTACTTCTGGTTCCCCGCTGTAACGAGATTTTGAGGTATTGGTGGTGTATCTTGATTTGAGGTTGCTATTTGAAGGTTGGCTATGCGATGGGTAGGTGAGATTAAGTTCGGAGGTATTATTTGTAGCAGTAGCTCAAGTGTTTTAAAAAAATTTGAGGTCACGAGAATGCAAAGAACTTGAAGGATTAAAGAGGACTCAGTGATCCTAGGTGCTTTTAAAAATCTTAGGAACTGTACTAATTATTAGGGTTCTGGAAATTTTGAAGATAGTGGGTGGCTTGGGGTAGTAGAGAAACTAGAGGTTAACAAAAGTTGCAGAGGTGTTCGTGATATTAAATTTTTTTCCATTTTAAAAATCTTAAAATTTTTGAAATTTTTGAAAAATTCTAGAATTCTAAAAATTCTAGAATTCTAAAAATCCTAGATTTCTAAAAATTCTAGAATTCAAAATATTCTAGAATTCCAAAAGTTATAGAATTCTATATGGTATAGAATTCTCGGGTTCTGGAATTCTAAAAATTCAACATGTCTGAAAATTCTATAAAAATTCTAGAATTCCAAAAATTCTAGAATTCTAAAAATTCTATAATTCCGAAAATTCTATAATTCTAAAAGTTCTGGAATTCTAAAATTTCTAGGATTTTAAAAAATCCTTTAGATGTTTGAAGATCTTGAGGAACGTAGAGATTTCAGATTCGTCAAAGATCCTAGAATGGTCCCAAGAATCCCATTTCTAAGTGTTCTAAAGGACTAGGTCAAAATTGATTGCCCCCCACTAAATGACTTGGGTGCTTAATGGCGTACCTCATTTCTGGCCCAATTTCAGAGAGACAAGCATCTCTAGCCGAAGAGTCAGTGGATGTGCAAACAGGATACCACTGGCCCATGTAATTCCTGTGAAGGTATCCCTCGGTGTAGCCAATCGTGAATACCTGGTGATTATAATTTTACTGAACAATACTAGAAACTTGCAGATTATCGGTGGGAAGGATCGTTCCTTACGTTTTTCCCCTCAAGGTACGTGGGCGTGAGTATGCTACAGTCCATTTCGTCCTTTCCATTGGCGCACTGCTTAACTCCATCACATCGTTGAAAAATTGGAACGCAATTCTCGGCGGTGTATCGCCTGCTCCAATCGTTGCAACTGAATGACGTTTTTGGGCAACCTGGAGAATATGTATAAAGAAATCCAAAATAAAAAAAATTCTATTTAGAAAATCAGAATATCAGTGCGAAAATTGTGCTTTTAGAAAATATCATTTTCGGACAACATATTTCGTTTTCAGAATTTAATATAACGTTTTTGATTTCATATGTCGCGCTCGTAAAGTGCGCATTTTCTCGCAGATAATATAGCTCCGGCAGCGAAATAATCGTGATGGCTGGTGCCATCTTGTGCAAAGCATGCACGATCGATGAGAGACTTATTTAAGTGTGTGATTCTTCTTCACGCTGAAATTTGTTCTATCGCGTGAAGAGGTTATCGATCGATGGTTTACATATTTAATAATTCATGTTGGATATGGTTTGTAATATTATTCGATGTTTATATGGGAGGAGTTGCGAGCGCTGCTAATTGTGAGTGCTACTCCGTCGATGATGTAGAATTCTACATATTATGTACTTTGTATACGGACGACAAATTTTAGCCACGAATACGTGAAAATTGGTTGATTATATTTAATTAGAGCATTTTAATATTGGAATTATAGGATGCCGTGGTTTGTGGAATGCTAAAGCTTGAAATTCGAGAATACTGGAGTGCTGAATAGAATCCCAGAATCGTAGACACATAGAACTCTAGAATCTTAGATTTCTAGAGATTTGGAGTTCGAGAGTTCTAGGATCTTAAAGATCTGGAACTTTAGAATTGTAGTGGCATAGAAGTCTAGGGATCTGCAATCCTACATTTCCAGAGATATAGAGCTCTAGAGCCTTAAAAACCTACAGACTTGGAGGTTCTATAGCTTTAGAGTTTTGGAATCATAGAGATTTGGAATTCGTGAGTTCTAGGATCTTAAAGATCTGGAACTTTAGAGTTGTAGAAGCATAGATGTCTAGGGATTTGAAATCCTACATTTCTAGAGATACGGAATTCTAGATTCTTAAAAACCTATAGACCTGAAGGTTCTATAATTTCAGATGTTTGCTAATCATAGAGATTTAGAAACATAGAGTCTTACATTTATAGAGATTCGGAGTTCGAGAGTTTTAGGATCTTAAAGATCAGGAACCCTAGAATTCTGGACTTATAGAATCACAGAGATCTAGAGCCCTACGATCCCATATTTCTAGAGATTTTGAATTTAGACTCTAAACTTTAGAGCCTGAGAATCCTACAGCCGCAGGTTTCTGGAGTCATAAAATTCTAACACGCTCTTAAAATATCACATTATTACTAACACTCTTACCCAGACAGCCCAGTTCATCTTCCCCATGAGGGCAGTCAAAGTACCCATCGCAAAGTCGGTCTTGAGAGATTCGATCTCTGCAGGAGCACGAGGTCTCGTCGCTGGCGTCGTTGCAGTCCACCTGACCGTTGCACCATTGCGATCTCAGTATGCACCTTTTACCATCGCGACATCGAATACTGTTGAAGGGACACGGCTGAGAGTACCCTGCGTAACACAAAGAAAACTCCATTGCCCAAACCAAAAGCATTCAACACAAAACATTCATAAGAGAATAATAAACCACGACTTTTAGCGTCTAAAAACCCTCCATACAGTACTATACTGCGAAAGGGTTGAACCTCACTAGCAACACTTAAACTTCTAACATATCACTACGGAGACCATCCTTACCCAGCGACTGCTGACCGTCCAAAGCGCTCTGCTTCCCAACACCTCGCGCCTCGCCTTTCTCTCCAGAAGCATCAGCGAACCTCTGATACTCTGACACTCCAGGAATGGGTGGGAACTGAAACGTCGGCGCAGGGATATAAGTGCAATAATATGGAGACTTCGCAGAGCCACTGCCAGCACCGCTAGCAGACCCCTGGTACCCAGGGAACATTTGCATATTCTGCGGTCCAGGTCCCGTCGGGCCAACTCTCTGTCCACCAGGCAGCCCAGTGTACCCTGGGTACCCCTGTTGCATCGGCAGGATCTGCACTGACTGTGCCTGCACCTGCATGTAGTTGGGCGCCTGACTGAAACCACTATGCGGCCCAGGTCGTTGCTGAGACATCGGCATGGGGTAAGGGGCGCCTGGCGAAGACGCTGGATACACGATCTGCCCTGGGCCCGACTGCTTCGCAGCACCTCCGTTCGGCGGTGGCCCGTAGAAGCAGACCTGGTATGGCATCCAGGACATGGTCGGCGTCAGCTGCAGCTGCTGAGTGGACTTCATCGTCTCTGCCGTGGGGATCACCTGGGTGTCCCTGTTCCCCGGCATCTGGAAACGATCGCTTGAAACGATCCTCCTCTCTGCTGTATGAACACCCGCTGTCTTCCTGGACGTATTCCCATCTGGAAAGGATGCTGAGATAAAGCTTCCCCGGAAAGAGACCAGTCAGTGTTCCAGATTTTTGCAACAACGCTTAACCCTCGCCTAGCTAGCGCGGGATCCATTTTGACCCACGCGGCGCTACTTACGTCAGCTACTGTCCATGAGCTTCGCTACTTTGGGAAAACAGTGACTTTCAATTAGAACAAGTTCTGAAGCTACTTTGGGTCAAAATGGACCCCACATACGCCCGTCCACCGCCAAGTTTTCCGCCGTTCAAAGATTAATGGAGGGAACAATAGGGATTAAGATGTTTACAGCAGTGCGCCCACTTTAGCCGTTCAAAACACGCCGAGACCGTAATAAATAATGCATCTGTCGTCTGCAGCTTTCGCACTCGACTCACTCTGTTCCGCCTGACCTTGCACCGAAGGATGCACGGAAGGATGCACCGCGTCGCTCGCCATTTCCGTCACGTTGCCTCTGTCTGGCGTGCCAGTCGCGTTCGCGGGTGGCATAGTCTGCTCCATATCATTGACTCTGTCCGCTTGATTCGCCGCTTCTTCCGCGTTCGTTGCATTAATCACCTCCGTTTTGGCGAACGCTGATTCGTACGCGGCGGCTTCGGCCTTGGTGGGTCGCGTTTTCGATTCCTTCTGACTCATGATCTCATGGCTATCGAAAGTTGAAATGGTCGATTCCTGAACGATCCCGCGGGTATGCTCTGTGGTGGAGTTAGGCTGATCGAAACTGCTGCTCGGATTATTCGCCTCGTCCTTTAGCAAGTTAGTGACGATGTCCACGTTGTTCTCGATTCGACCATGATCGGAGTGCTCGACAGTCACGGGATGGCTGTCGTTCCCGGGGCCGGACCCGTCGATGAAGGTTATAGAGTCGTTCTTGCACTGCAGACACTTGACCAGCTCCATGAATTCTGACTTGGACTCGTTCGAGCTGCTGGAGAAATTGCTTACGAATGCCTGCAGGTGAGGCATGCTGTTGTTGACGATGTTGACGATCTTCCACATTGAATGGATAACTGTCTGGCAGTGCTCCGTGTTCTGCTGGCAAGGACTCGCCTCGACGTTTCGTTTCCGACGATTCCCGACTGCGTCTGCCGCAGAGTTCTTGAAAATCGATCGGATTTCGGAGCTCAAGTTCTGCAGCTGATCGCTGTAGAAGAATTTGTATAAGTCGTTGCGTTCTGCATCCAGCACTTGCTTGTCCAAAAGCGACACATCGGGCCTTGAATGGTCTTGCTGATCGGTCTCGAAGATTGGTTCCCATCGCTGGAAGTAATCTATTAAAGATCGAAGTGGGTCGTGGTTAACGCGTTCAATGAAACTTGTAGAACGGAATATTTGTTGTTAGGAGGATTAGAATTGTGACACGTTCCGTAAATGTCTTGAAATTTGTCCATTTTGTTCAGAATGATATATTTACTATTGAAAATCATTGTTTGGAGAAATACTATACGCGGGGGATCTCTGTGGGACATTAGGGTGGCCCTTATTTAAAGGGAATTTTTTTTCGTTGTATTTCTTTGCTCTCATCCACTAGAACGGTGCCATTTGATAAAAAAAAATAGTCCCTGAAAAAGTTTACTGTAATCAGACAACAGGAAAGGGTGCCGACCAGGCCTTAAAGTTTACAATTCATTAATAGTTTGGATTTAAAGAGTTTCTCAAAAATGGTAAGCCCTATCGAAATTTTGCTCAAATAATATTAAAAGTGTATTCAATTTTCTACAATTACTGTATATATAATTTTTTCGTGCGCTCTACCATTTTTTAGAGAATAGCGTTTGTATATAGAAAGGTTCGCGCTACGCGCGTATAGACAAGACGTCACGCTGTACAAGTGGGACGCGCGAGGTGCGGAATTCTCTATATTCAAACGCTATTATCTAAAAAATGGTTGGGGGCACGAAAAAATTATATATATAGTAATTGTAGAAAATTGAATGCTTTTTTAATATTATCGGAACAAAATTTCGACAGGGCTTACCATTTTTGAGAAATTCTGCAAATTCAAACCATTGAAGAATTCTAAACTTTAAGACCTGGTCGGCACCCTTTCCAGTTGTCCGATTGCAATAATCTTTTTCAGGGACTGTTTTTTATGAAATGGAACCATATTAGAGGGTGATAGGAAAAGAAATCGCAGGTTGAAAATTAGGGCTACCCTAGTGGAACATGACCAGAGATGGGCAATTTTTTTTCAAAATTAAATTTCGAGTAACGAATAAAAATTTAAAAAATTATTCGTTATGTGTCGTCTAAACTTAACTCGTGTTAACGGATGACGATTTTTTTTAACATTTATTCGGCATTCGAAATTTCATTTAAATAAAAGTTTTGCCCATGTCTGGACATGACCCACGTTATATAAATTAAGAATACTATATGTACAAGCAAATTGCAGTCACTGGGATTTGTTAATAATTGATTAAAATCGTTCACAAACCTGATGTCATTGTCAAATATATCACGGAGGCAGCAAAGCACACTATCGATATCCCGAAGAAAAGATGCGCCATGAATTTCAGTTTGTACTGTTTGAAAAAATGCCAATGGTCGCGAACGCTCAAATTTCTACCTCGTTTCGCGTTGACTCTTGAATCAGCTGGACCTATCATTTAATGGACGTAAATCGAATGTATCATAAATATTTCATAAACGTCAGGTCGATGTGAATGCGAAGCATCAAAGGACCGAAGGGTACGCGTAGCGAATAAATAAGACCAGTGAAACTGATCGACGTATTCCCGTACCAGCTTTTGACGGTGTCAAATTCAGGCAACACTGGGCCTCTATTCTCGGCAGCTTTTCCAGTTTCGAGGACAAAGTCTTGTATTCGCCGTCCATGATTAAGGGCTCGTGGAAAACCTGTATCGAGACAAGGCAAACGTGACGATATTATCAACAACTTGGCAAGGGACCGTGTATAATGGACCTCATGGTACTTTACAGTGACGTTAGAATTCAGGGCTCGTTAAAGTATCCGTATCGTAAAGTACGCTTCCCAAGGTACTAGAGATTTCAAACTGCTTGTAAAGATGCGACGTTTGTGCATCGTTCGATTCCCTTTCCGATACATTGGCCGGGCAGAAGAAGTCGGAAACGGTACTTACGTACGCAAGATCCTTAAACCACCCTTCTTCACCGAGTCGTTTCCATTCGATGGCCCGTGGATATCGGTCGTTCTTGAAGCAACCACGGAGCGTTTCTGGGAGGGCTGCTGCTGCACAATGATCCGTGCGCTCGATGCCTTCGACGTGAAATAACCACGGGGCTCGTTGGGGAGTGCCAATATTTTGCGGATCGCGAGCGTGTCAGCAATAACGGCGACGAAAATCGGCTCGGAGAAATTTCATCATCGCGAGAAAGTGAATGACCCGTACGACCACGCACCGTACGCTGACGGTCGGTTGCAAGTGGCTGGGGGCTTCACACGTGCAAATGGAGTTGAGTTCGTGAGTTAGTTATTGGTTGGGTTTGCGATTTGGAGAAGAATCTTTATGGGTCAGATGAACTCGTGGATGTTTGCCCAAGTAGCTGAGATACATACCATTTGGGAAACTCGATTCATGAGTGCTTGGGTCGTGGAGTGTGAGTCTGAGTATTTGAGTCATTGAGGAGTTGAATACTCGAGAGTTTAGGGTCTGGAGGGTTGAGTGTCTGAGCGTTTGGGTATTAGAAGGTTGAGTACCTGAGCGTTTGGGTACTAGAGGGTTGTGTATCTGAGCCGTTAGGTATTGAAGAGTTGAGTATCACATCGTTTGTGTATTGGGGTCTCGAGTACCTGAGGGTTTAGACACTGGGAACTTGAGTATCTGAGAATTTAGGTATTCGAGGGTTGAGTATCTGAGCGTTAGGTATTGGAGGGTTGAGTGCCTGCGCGTTTAGATGCTGGGAACTTGAGTATCTGAGAATTTAGGTATTTGAGGCTTGAGTATCTGAGCGATTGGATACTGGAAATATAAGTACCTGAGCGTTTAGGTACTGGAGGGTTGAGTATCTGAGCGTTTAGGTATTGGAGGCTTGAGTTTCTAAGCATTTACGCATTGGAAGCTTGAGTATCTGAGCGTTTAGGTACTGGGGACTTGAGTATCTGACCTTTTAGGTGTTGAGGGATTGGGTATCTGAGCGTTTAGATACTGGAGATTCGAGTATCTGAGCGTTTAGGTATTGGAGACTTGAGTATCTGTGTCTGGGTATTGCGCTCGTAAGTACTCAAGCACTCAAGTACCTAAACATGCAGTGCATAACTTAGAATCCTTACGGTCATTAAAAATACTAGACAAATAATAGTATACAAAAAAATAGTATACAATTGTTGCATCAAATGCTTTGTAATACCAATTTCAGGTAACTTATCAATTTCTAAGGAGAGATCACTTAATTTAGTACCTTACAATTATACCGGCCTCATAAATTTTCAGAATATTATGGGAAAGGAGCGTTCATGACCACGGAATAAAATAAACCGGCTCTGAAACGCGAAAAAATTCTGCTCGCTGGCGAGCTTGAGATCGAATAATAGTCTCTCTGGTTTTCTTTTATTGTGAAATCTCAACTTTCGTAAATTGCAACGGATGCTCACGCGCAGTTAAAACGCTGCGTTCACTTTTGACAGAAGAGGCTCGACTCGCGGAAACCTTTGTTATTTCCGCCACATTTTCAGGTGTAACAGGATCCACGGTGTCGTCGACTCTTGCTGATTATTGCGTACACGCAACGGAATGTGCACAAGTGTCATATTTAACGACGCTGGGAGCTCATTCGCATCGATATTAAGTTCCACACCTGTGTATAATTTCTTACGAACAAAAGCCATGCAAATTATAAAGCTCGCAAACTTTCTGCTATAAAACCTCACGATCTACTTAACGTCCAAGAAAAATATCATCTACTTAAGAGTAACATATTACACAACCACTGCGCGTGCAGAATTTTTTGCTCCTTTTCACCCTCTGCAAATAAATGTCACATTCAGTTAAAAATACAAGTACCTGGAGCTCGTACCAGTATTACTTCAGAATGCATTACCAATTGCGTAATCACGGAGGCTCTCGACCGGCTGATGACACAGCTGTAATTAAAAATCGAGCGGTTGCTGCCATCACTAGAAATTATCAATGCAAATTCCGGATGTTATGAGTGCTACAGAGAAATGTCCCCGAAACTCGTGTTTCTGCATAAACCAACCTAATCAGCGAGATAATTACAATACAATCGTCATTCCAATTAATTCAAATTAGCCACCTGCCTTCCACTGACACAACTCCACAACTTCTATCACTTCTATCGAATTACTGGCAGGGATACTAAACCGATCAAAACTCAGTAGGTTAACAAACTATCCCGAAAAAAGGTTAGTCATCGAATTCCTAATTAGGCTACTGGACACTCTACCGCCTAGCCCACTAGCTACCAACTGGGTCATCTTATTACCCACCAGCCGCTAACCGAATCGCTAATTAGCCTACTGGACAAACTACCAGCGAAACCAGCCCAATCGACGTCCAATGCAACAGTCAGCAACAGCCAACTATGACCACTCTCGTTACGTAGAAATAATTTCAGCCGCTGTAACGCGGATCATTGCGCAATACTCGGCTCTCTTACTTTCTCCTGCAAGTGGCCGGCTCGCTCGGCCGACAATCGATGAAAGTGACAGTCGTTGTTCTATCGTTAGCTCTGCAACGCTCGCCTAGAGCCTCGATCCACCAGCTTCGTCCTTTTCCTTCGCCTCGATAAACAGAACCTTCCACAGGGATTCTTCGGCGGTAACCACCTCGATCCGGAAGGTCCGATCGCGTTGTTCCGCAGTGCCGTTGCGCCGTGCCAATCAAACGTGACCCAGAAACAGGAAACTTTCAAAGCTACCGAACCAGTAACGCCCGTGCTACCGGAGCTACCAGCGACCTAGTGCTTCTACATTGTACTCGCCGAAGGGTTCTCGCAAAGTGATCGAGAAACGGCATTACAGTTGTTTCGATATGATTTTCGGCGGTCACATTCGGTCTACCGAAGTTCGGTGAAGGTGTGTGCGCTTTTGTTGCTTCAATGATCGCCCCTGCGATTGGTGCCAGGCTCTGTGATGTCCTTTCGCGCGTCACCGCTGGAGATCCTCCGCGGTCCCATCTCTCCCCGACTCCTCGCTGGATCCTTCGAGCGTAGCCGAGATGACGCGACGGTAAGACGCATTCCATCGAAAGTGCAGTGGTATGACTGAGAGCTGTGCGAAGAAAGTGTTGTAAGTTTCGCGTGGAAAGTGGCCGCGTTATGAGAACCGGTCGTCTCGCGGGAGGAGGATCTATGAAGACGCCGTAGATGCTGGCAGGCTTTCGCAACGCCGGCTTCTGATGACTTCGGTAAGCGTCTTTTAACGAACGTCCCAGTTTCGCGCGACCTCTGACCGTAAATCTAGCTAATCGCGATTATAAATATTCATATAGGTGAGGTACTCGGGCTTCTTGCAAATTTCATTCATAAACGCCGCGGATTGCGATGTCACGAGATCCTGAAGCGATTAGTCTTCTCGGTGGAGTGGCAAATCACGCGTAGGAATTGCAAATTATCTGTGAATGAAGTGGTGCGCGAGGGAGAATTGGAGCCAAGGAGAACCGGGAGCTGAGAAACATATTTTGTCGACGAAGTTGTCTGAATTTATGTTTCTGTCCTTTGACCCGCCTCGAATAGGTAATCGTTTAAAAAGTTCCTTCGGGGTGATTTGCATAGGACAGCTTAGGTCTTGCTGAAAATGTTTCTTGGTTACGAAATGTCCCATTCGGAGACGTCGTGTGGACGTTTACGAGCTGAATAGTGGATGAGTTGCTTTATGTAAGAGATTCTGCATGATACTTTGCTGATGCATCAGTGTATCCGTGAAAGGGGAATATTAAAAGAGAAAAGTGGGTCTCAGGCTGCGCAGCAGATTACTCTGCCAATTGCACCTTCAATTAGTAAATACCTGAGGCTTGCCCCAGTTCTTTGGATTACCGTATACATAACGTAATTTTATAACTTTGTACCGGTATAAAATTATACCGGTAGTAGCTACTTAATGTGGAGGAAATAGTGATGATAAGTAATAAGTTTGCTGGACCTGAAATCCCTCGAGAAATATTAATAGCAACAATAATAATAATTCTAGTAATTATATAGAAGACGCATACCTATCTCTTTACTTTTCAAGATATTCATAAAAAATTGTGATCGGTAGTTGATTTGGGTTAGATAGTTCAGCGGCCTCCTTCCAACTTTTGGGAGATTTACACATTTTTTATCTTAAGGGGCTATACCTACTTAGTCAGGAAGCCGAAAAGAGGTGAACGTTTGTCTTTTTTTTTTAAAAGCGGAAGCATATATTTTTACAGAACTTTTTGCACTTAAACGAGCAACATTTAAAGAACATTTGGTACTTTTTTGTAGAAAAATATTTACGTTTATAATAAAAATACAACGACATTTAAGAAGCTTTTTTAAAAACGGTGAACAAGATATCTTAAAAACTACTGCACCAATCTTTCTGAAATTTTGTGGGCTTATTTTTTATATAAAAATCCACTGAATGACGGAGCGATTTTTTCGATTGTATAGTTTCCCATGAAGATAACTACGAAGCCATTTTTTATGCGATGTTTGGGAATTTTTTAAAACAAAACAAAAGTAAACATTGAATATATTTACTTCCAGCTTTGTAAATTTATTTGTCGATCTTTAAAGAATATGAAAAAAAAATTGTATGCAAAAATAGTGGTTATATCTGGAGTTATAGTGCTTCAAATAGAGAGCCTTATTACAAAAATCATATGCGCGTGGTCAGCATAAAATCAGCCGTTGTTATTGTCTGAAATAGAAAATTTAAAAATTGGTGTAATCTGTATGAGTGTGGCTATTGCCCGAACTAGATTAAATGAGAATAACTGAAAACTAAAAAAAAAATGGCAGCGTCTAAAACAGACATCGATTTTTGCAAAAAATTCGCTGGTTTTTTAAGTCGCAACTGTCTACTTTTGCAAAAACCGACTTAGTTTAGTAACAACGAGAATGGGACATCTACTGAAGATATATACTAAGTTTGAAACAAATCGAAAAAGCAATTTGAAAAACATCGTTTTGAGAAAAATGCGTTTAAAGTTTTAGGTACCCCTTTTTTAATTTTTTTTTTAATGTTGCCTAAATATGTACAAATATAGGCATAAAGTTTACAATTAATAAAATTTGTGGGTTTCTCTTAAAAAAAATCCCAAATATCGCGCTCCTTTTCAGGCGATCAAAGTAGGGAGACTCCTTAATTAAATCTCAAATTGGCGCCCCCCCCCCTCCTGGGGGAGCACACTATCCGACCCAGAGCATCACTGTTGTTATACAAATATCTTGAAAACTAAAGTCGAGCGGCGATAACATGTATAGTAAGAAGTTGTTCAGAATCATGCCCCTGACGACAATTTTCAAGGTCATCAAAATCAGTGAGGTGTGCCGTCTTCTATATAATTACCCAATTCCCTCACCCATTGAAATTCTCCAAACAACTCCAATACTTCTGTCCCATTCGACATTCAAGTCCCCCAAGCCAAACCGTTAATAATAAACTACCGAACGACTGGCGTCACCAATTTCAACGTGAGACACAATTCCCCCCACCCACCGAAATTCTTCAGGCCCATCCGACTTCGTTCGATGGGATTTGAGGCTTGAATAAGCCTCATCTCCGAAGCCGAGCCGTCTCCACTGATCCCCCAACGGACGGCGCATTAGCTGAGCCCGCCTCGTGGTCAGATAGTAAGCAGAGATAGGGACGGCGTTAACGAGCCGGTTGGACTCTATGGATCTCCTTCAGCATCCCCCCTCCCCCGGGACGAAAGAAAAACACAAAGAGAAGGAAACAGAGCGGGAGTCGTTCGTGGCTCCGGGGACAGAGAGCGAGACACTGCACCATGAGAATAGCCGTAGGACCGTTTCCGTTTTCCCCTCCTCGTGCCTCGTGCCGCGGTAAGTCCGAGCGTATTTCATGCTCGGACCGAGTCATCGTGGTGACGGCTTGGCGGCCCGGTTGCTGCTGACCAGCTGTTTTATCCGTGCTTGTTCTCTCATCGTCGGTGTTTATTCATCGACGCTTTTGTCCGTGATCCACGGATTCCTGCCCGGCGGTAATCGTCTCGCCACGCGTTGCCGATCATGGACCCGGAACAATAACCAGCGTAAGTACTCTGGCGAACGTGGTCGAAGAAGCTCGTGGGAACGTGTTTCCATTAACCTCGCTGATGTCAATGCCGATCGACGTAATCGTTGCATAATCGTTGTCAAAGCTCGATTAAACACCACTCTCCGTCCTGGTGGTGGTCGCTCTTGAACACCACAGTCCGCTAATATTTGAGCAACACGCGTCGACCATGTGTTTGCGCGAGCCCGCGTGAAGGATGATAAGAGTGAGGGTCCCTGCCACGATACGGCGAGTCCACCTGAGTCCACGAAGATTACGCTCCTTTTGCATAATATCGACACATCCAGGATCTTGTTTTGATCGTTCTGCTTGAGCCGTTTCTGGGTCACGCGACAATCTCGTCCTTGGGCACGTGGTCCCGCTCTTTCTGGCATATTTGCGCCGTTCGTTTCTGCCGAAACTAGGTGACTCGCCTTTCCTGGACCCTCGCATTGGATGTGAGGGTCCTCATTGGTAATGAGATTTATGTGCTAGAATGTGTGAGTTTCTTTTTTGAACGGAAGGTCAAAACGCTTGAAAAATAGGTGATTTTGAAAAAGAGGTTATAACATTTCCTGCAAAATATTTTTGGCTTTTATTAGTACACTCTTTACGGTGTACAAAAAAAATTTTGTTTCCTGTTTTCGGCGTTGATGCACTTTCTAGGTGGCGCTTATTGTTAGTGCAGCGCTGCCAAAAAGAGATGCCTAAGCGGTGACCACGATTTCAGAAGATCTAATGAAGTGATTCAAAAGAACCTTGATACGTAAATGATACAACTAGCTATCGCATCATATTCTAACATAATTTTTTGAAACACGGGTCTCTTTTTTATCTGCACATTTGTGTGTAAAATTGCCGATTTGTGCACTATTTCGTTTAAATGTGCAGCAATCATCGTAGTTTTGGCCTTTTTTTTAACCCTGACAGGGGATAGCCATTGATATAAATTTTACGAAATTTTTTGGATTTTGGATTTTAGAAGATCTTGTGAGTACATTTCGTGGTTACCGTTTAGACAGCGCTGCATTAAATGCCACCTAGAAAATGCATCAAGACCGGAAACATGAAACAAAAATTTTTTTTTTTGCCAAAACATTTTTTAGGATATGTTATACCCTCTTCTTGTAAAAAATTCATAAGAATCACCTATTTATCGAGTGTTTTGACCGCTTAAGGGGGCACAGAACTATTGGACACGTAAAATCGATGGTTTCTTTTGTGTCAGATTGCTTAGATACCGAGTTATCAGTATACCCGTATTTTTCACAGTTTATTGTGGACGCTTTTCCGAGTAATTGCTAAAAAAATTGTCGGAATGTTCAAATTTGTTGACATTATTAAGCGCTGAAAATAATCCTGCGTATCAGATGAACCAATCATCTGAAAGCAAAATGCTTTCGAGTAAGTAATTTCTACACCCAAATCTACAGCAAGGACCTTGACTGGCGAATTTAAACAAAAATTGTGAAAGTTACTCACGATTCACTATTTACTCACATTTTTACGGAAGAAAAAATCGTGTTTAATCGTTTATAAAAAATTTTACAAACTTCCAATGTTGATATGAAAATTCCATGCTATAGAGAAAGGGATTCTACACCTCCAGTTAAAATTTCAAGTGAAAATATTCATTCGTTCAAAAGTTATGATGTACACGGTGATGTACAGTGTTTAAAAATGTAGTGTCGAGATAAGCGGCTTCAAAGTTAAGTCTTCTACGCCAAGATCGCTCTGCGAGGCCACTACTCGGCGGTGCACTTAGTTAGGTTCACCGCTATAATTTCCGTAATTATTCCGTATCTTTGTTATAAATTTTCACAAAGGATGACACTCTCAGAATTAAAAGTAATAAAAACATCAATTTTTCGAGATTTCAATAGTTCTGTTCCCACACTTAAAAAGCCACAGAGAAAACAATTGCTGTGCTCGGTTTCTAATCGAATTTGTAACTTGAAATTCGTGGAATGGGACATTATCAAATTCAGCCCCCCCCATGTGACATCCACGGGATTAAGTGGTCTGCATGGTTCCTCCAAGTGTCCCACCTCGAAACCGAGAGTGCTCCCTGTTTCGAAGCAGGTGGCCACTCTGACGGTCGTCGAAAAAGTTTGCACGGTCCCAATCCGTGCAACGCACGGTCCCAATCGCAAGATCGCCTCTGAAAAGTGAAAGCGAGGAGCACTGTCGAAATTCCCCAGCATCCACCTGGCAAGCACGTTCGATCTCCTCAGTTGTTCGCCAACCGAACTCCGTGATTCGCGCGTGAGAGAAAACGTCCTCCCTCGACCGAAATCGAAAGCCACGATCTTCTAATCCTCAACCATCCCAAAACAGTATTGACACACCTGAAATTCGGGAACGAGTAACGAATTCGATCTTCCATCGCCGAAAATTCGGATCGACCAACCGAAATCGAATAAACCATAATTCCTCTATTTACGTAATTTTCATTCATTGTTCTACCGATCTTTAGCTTTATCTTTCATGTATCAAAAGGCTACCGTTGATAAATCCATTTCTCAGTTATTATATATTATTATAATATATATCATATTTACTTATAATAAAACTTGATCTCGATTGTACTATAAATTTAACAAAGGCTAGATCAGTAATTCGTTTCAGTACATTCTCAAGTAGAAAATTCGTTTCCCTATTAACCGAAACGAAGAATTCGGGAGGCCAGGAAGCAACAGTTTTCATTTTCGATTTTCTGTATCAAGAAAGCGATTTAAAGCCTTTCTAAGTTGCGATAGAGATCCTGGAGGCCACCTGCACAATCGTATTGTTCGCTGATCCGCGGTAAAAAGTGGTGCAGTAGGTCACTCGGTAGATCGCGCCGAACGAATCTTCCACCGTTCCCGTTGGACCTTTGAATCCTCGCTGGAAACTCGATGTTGCGGGTCGATCGTCACGAACCGCGATATCGTCCAGAGAAAGCAGAGACCGAGAAGCTGCGCGTCGGTTGTGCAATATACACCGACGACAGTATCGTCTGGATTAATTCGGTTTGAATGGCGTAGCTGGCGGATGCAGCCGCGGAGCGTTAGGATCGAGCTGAAACGATGATTCAGAACGGAGGAAGCGTGGCGCAGTTTCTGACTAATCCCGTCAAAAGCAGTAATCTCTCCTGACAGCAGGACTCGCTAAAACCACTGTGGAGGTGCGTGTGACACCCTTCGAGGCTTCCTTTCTCGGTGAGTCTCTCGTCGCACGAGCTCATCTCTCTATTTGCCGATTTTTAACAACCTTGCTTTTCATTCGGCATTGAAAGAAAAAGTGTACGCTGATGTGGCGAGTTTCGTGCGGAGTTCGCAGCTGCACAAGCTTAGGGATTAATGGCAGGGAGAGTGTTTGAGCTCTTCGTTTGCAGTGCTGTTATTTGGAGTAGGTATGTAAATGTCGATTTGTTTGATGTGATAAGAAATCATTTTTTTTCTCTTTGCTTCGAGGAATAATTAGAGTGTTGTGATTGAGAGTAGTTATTTTTTTTTAATATTCGGAATTTTCGTGAGGGGATTCGATTTCTCGAGGTGGAGAATGTATATACTGGAAATATTTATTGCATCGCTTTCTAATTTATGTAGAACACAGATTTCATAGCGATATGATTGTTAAATTGATTCGTATCCAACTTGTTTTGATCAAGATAGTGAGCTACATATTTTTGCAATAATATTTCCCTGTAGTAATAATCAGAGAGGTATAAGTGATAACGAGTGTTGCAATAAATATTTACGGTGCTGTAGGTCGTATAAATGGAGGGCGAATTGCATCATTAGGGTGATTAGAGATATAGAGGGAAGTGATAAGGGAAATTGCGTGGTTCCTTGAGGATTTACTTTCACATAATAGCATTGTGCCCTTATCCATGAGTGTATCTGCATTTTTTAGTGAAACTTCACGTTGCTTAAGATATTAATCACAGCTTTTTCATTACTTGCAACTTATACAGTCCTTGCGAAAAATGATATTCCTTTCAGAGGTAGATACTTTAACCCTTCGTTGACACTCTGGGTGTCAGCCATCCATTAGTTGATTTTGACGCTCTGTATCTTCTATATGCAAAATAAATACTTTTTTCCAGAGCTAACTTACAAATTATTTTTTCTTTCAAAATATTGTATCCTAACAAAATAACTCTAGATTTTTAGCTTTTAATATTGAAATTTGAAAAAGTTACAATTTTTTGAAGATTGTCTTCGTGTTTCCCCACATATGGTAATCTAGTTTTTTTTTTACAAAAACTGTGATGAAATTTCAATAAAAAAAACTATTGGACTACATTCTAGAGACCTTGAAATTGACCCATGATTTTTTTCATAACGATTGGATTCTTCAGATGAGAATGGCAGTCGTTCAAAAATTGTTCTGGGTGTGACTCATCCAGGTATGTCAAAATTGATCGAAAAAAAAGGTGTGGCAACGAAGGGTTAATGTTAGTTTTTGCCTTCATTTTCTTCTCTATGTGCAGCCTAATTAGTTTTCGTTATTTTCGTCTTCATTTCTAGTTCAGATTTCGCTAAAACAGCAAGTTGTTTTTTTCCTACGAAGGTATTCCAAGAACCCATCTCATTTTCCAACCAAACAGAATCCTCAGCTCAAAAACAATACTTCAAACAGTCTACTAAAGGAAAGTAATATTAAGTCGCGTTCCCACGAGCGCTACTGTACATCCTCAGGAGCACGATTTCAAGCGAAACACCGACATAAAGACGGAAAATTTTCAAATTTAAAAATGAACTATCGGTGTGAAAATTCTCCGACAGAATGCATGCAAAACAAAGCGCATTGGGCGTGCAGAGCGACGGGGTGTGGAATTTCTGGAAATCGTGCGTCAGTGTCTCAAACAATGGACATTCCTTCCGACGAAGAGCGATACGATTATCCGAGCTGCAGGCGCAAACAGCGATTGTCACGTGACACGATCCTCTAGGACACTTATATGGAGTGTATCGCGAATCATCGGCCACGTAATCCGATCACGTTACGGTCTGCTTACGCAAAATTGTTCCAGCCAAACGTCACGCGATTTTTGACCGTTCCTTTGGCCGTCTGGCGCCTCCTTCTAATACAGTTATGGCGGAAAGTGTTACGACTAACCGTGTCCCCGTCGATGGGCACTAATGATCGCGGCGAGACAATATCGTTCGAGCGACGAAATGATTGTCGAGTTATCGCGTGAGCGTAATAGCCGTGCACGATAATAAATTGCGCAAGTAATTTGCTTCAAACATGCTTGTCGGTGACGGACGAACAATTTCGAATGGAGGAGTAAAATATGAAAGCTACTTATCCACTTAAAGTAGATTCCTTTAAATTTTGTGTAAACTTTCTGTGCTTGTCGCTGCGTTTGAGGAAGAACATTTTCTAAATGCTTCGTGTCCGCAAGTGGGGGCGCGGCTTAAGACTGTTCGACACTTGAAGTTGTTAGGTGGAGGATCTTTAGGGCGAGGCTCAGACGAGAATACTGATGCTCAGATAAATTTAGATTTATATAGCTTTAGATAGCTTGAAAATACCGAAACCTTAAGCCGCGATCCCACGTGTGCAATGTAATACGTGGAATCCACTTCGGACACCCGTTTCCTGATCGATTTTAGTACTCGAAAGTTGATGGAGTAGCGAGTTCTGGTTATGTATTCATTGTTCGATGACAATTTTTGTTTGCTGCCAAATTCACTCTAAGGGGTGAAATTAACCCCTGAAGATTCGGCAATTTTTCGATTTTATTTTGTAACTCGTAATTTGTAAAAGATAGAAAAATAGTTTCAAGACAAAAGTTACTTCTTTTAATTAGATCTATCGAATGGTAAAAGTTTTATCAATTGTTTAAACAATTAGAAGAAAGTTATGAACAAAAACATTAATAATGTTTTCAAAAATTCACTTTTTGTCTCGTGAAATCTGAGTTTGTGGTTTAAATATTTATGAAACAGTTTGGTTTTATTGCGCAACACACAGAAAGAAATTAAGATAATTTATATACTTTTGTCTCCCATCAAAGTGTTATCTCATGTTTATTGTTGTGTAGCGCATTGATAATAAGAATAACTTGTATCAGTAACGTATCACGATGTATTTGCTGACGCATGATTTAAGAATGGATATATTGTTAAGAAACCAAATAATTTTGAAAATCCAGTAGATTTCGATTTTTCACAAGATTTCATATATCCGTCTCATATTGCCCCATGTGCGGCAATCTTGCTATCATACGATATTCGTGGTTTAACAAATTTCTATGTTTTAAAGATATTGGAGTGAAACCGCTTAGGGCACAGTATTAGGAATTTCAGTGAAACGAAAAGTGAAACGTGGAGGGGGGAAATAGTGAAGTGAGTTAAACACGTTCCATATACTACCTACTGATGGGAGATAGTTATTGAAGTGAGTCACACGCGTTCCATATATTCCTTTCTTTCCCGTATTCGCAGTGCCGCGTTATACATTATCGATTTGTGTTGTAATTATTATTATTGTGACTATTTTTTTCTTTCAATGATATGTTAAATTTAAGTAATATTAATAGACAAAATAACGATCACAGGTTTTATCACGGACAAAACACCACAGAAGGTGCCGCTCGACTTGGTAAAATTTATGATAAGATTCCCTAGATTCTGAGTGGGGATTTTAACGTTAATTTTACATCAGCTGAAGCGCGATCACTAATTGAATTTCCAAGTTCTAAATTCAACTTGTATATGAATAACAATCCAGCAGTGTCAACTACAAAATCTGGGACTACAATCGACGCAGTATTCGCCACTTTCTTCTAATTGTTTAAACAATCCGAACCTGCAGTTTATACAGGTATCATATTTCAGTTATCGTAAGTCTTTTTGTTGTATTATGAGAGAATGGACACGTCCGAAAAATAATAGTTAATAGTATGTAGGGTAATAGTAAATGGGGTAATAGTATGTGTAAAGAAATATAAAACAAAAATAAAAAGGTAATAATATGTGTAAATAAATATTCTTATATTAAAAAACGAATGTACAATTAAATTGATTTTAACGCGCGTCGCGACCACGTGCCCACTTTTTCTTTATTAACAAAAGAAGACGAAAACTTAGGCTGAAAATCACATGCTTGACTTTGAGCAGCTGCCGTTTCCCAAAAAATAATTTTTTCAAAATCGGCGCTGACAATGTGGTGTTTCTTTATTTGAAAAAAGATATTATAAAAATGACCCTATTTCCAACCTGTCAAGAGTATGTAACTGTTTAAGAAGGGCCAAAAAGCAGAGATTCAAAATTAGCAGTTATTTTAAAAATTATTTGGAAAAAAGTCATTTAGTAAAAATTGCTTTTTATTTAAATGGTAGCTAATTATCATTAAATCTCAAAGAAATTTTTCAGAAAATGAAATGATTAAAAAATATTAATTTTTAATTGTTCTGATTACGTCAAACCATTGTAAATGATTAATTTTTTTTGCCTACCAGTAACCATTATCGATGATCCAAATTTTATTTTGGTTACCGCTAATAAATATCGATGGAAAAAAGATTTCTGGTTACATTCGATTGATTGTCAATTATTATTAACATTACTGATCATTAGTATTCATAGACAACATGAAAAAATATTTTATTAAGCAAAAAAACGGTAAATTGTACTACAATATCTTTTATCCTATTCTTTGTTTCATATATTTCCATACTCCTTTTTTGCTTAATAAAATATAAGGTAAGTGCGGGTAATAAGGCCCCACCTATCACTTATCCTTGGTAGGTCAATCTACAATACTGGTAGTGTCATTTATTGCTTTTATTTCCGCGCGATTAATATAACATTTGTCGGCAGTAATTTCAAGAAATGTTTTGCCGGCAACTAGCGTTGCTACAATTATAAGAATTACATACATCGGTTTCTTGGCTTTGTATTGGAAGTACTCATTATCCAATTACTGTACAACTATAAGTATGTATAAGTACATATGTTGGCAACATATTCCCAGAAAATTGATGATTTTGTAAAGTGCACGCTTAACATATAACCTCGACAATGAGGAAGTGACAAAACAGATAATAAGGCCCACCAAAATATTAAGTGGGCTTTAAGGCTCAAGAAACAACCAGAGACCCTTTTCAAAGGAGGAACGATATTGAGAAGAGCTCCAAAGCACGTGTCACTTCAACCAGAAGAAATAAGACAAGATTGTGTGAACAAGAGCCCATGCCATCCACCTCCAGAGAAAACGTGGACGGCAACTCTGCAGACAATTGGTTTCGCAAATTATGCAGAACTGCATTCAAGAGTGATATGCGACAGTGTGTCATGTGTCTCGCATGGATACACGAGGATTGCGTTGGACTCACACCTGAGGAAGAAGATGTCTTTTTTTACCGGAATTGTACATACTAAATAGGTGGGCCTTATTACATGCACTACACGAAGCAAAGCCCGTTTACAAGGTTTTTAAAAACTTATTAATTTTCGTATTTGTTGTGTTCATATATTGTTACAATTATTACAGATTATAGTTAAATGCCCACAGATTTCTATAAAAAAAAAGTTATCAAGAATATGTACAAGTTTTTTTTTTAAATTATAGATCTGTAGGTGGGCCTTATTACCCGCACTTACCATACAAGTTTTATAATAAATTTTTTTACTTGTCAGTGAATACTAATTATCAGTAACGTTAATAATAATAATTGACAATCATCGAATGTAATCAGAAAAAATTTTCCCGTCAATATTGGTTATCGGTAACCAAAATAAAATTTCCGTCATCGATAATGGTTACTGGAAACCAAAAAAAATCCGGTCATTTGTATTGGTTACTGGAACCAAAATTAAATTTCCGTCATGGATACCTAATGATTACCAGTAATAAAAAATTTTGTAATCATTTATAATGGTTATTCGTAACCAAAATCAGTTACGTTTTAGAAGAGCCGTACAAATTTAATAACACAAAAATACATATTCTTTGGTGGGGATAAAGGCAACCATGGCAGATGAAGCAAGTACACAACAAGCATGCGGTATGCCAAAGCCATTTTGATTACAAATTTACAGTATATTAACTCATATTAGGTGGCGGAAACTTTTCCATTCCTTCAAGTATGAAACGAGTCATATTTAAATACCCGAAGAGCCACATCTGGCTTGCGAACTATATGTATGTTGTCGACTCCTGGAGTAGGGGAAGAGTGAGGAGGGTATGGCACGAGACCACTAATAAGCATTTTAATTGTAGGCCTGTGGGGCGTTCCAAGTAGCAAAACCTGTCGAAATTAGTTTCATAATCTTCGACTAACCTCCCCCATATTTCCGAAAGCGTTGGGATAGTTATATAGTTCCAATACACGTCCGCTGCGTGAACAGTATTTGGTGAATTCTCGTGGTACTTACTTTGAGAAATTACCTTTTGGAAGGTCAGTACCTAATTTCCTCTTCGTATAACTGCATTCACGGACTGGGTCTGAAAATATTGGTTTGCTAGGACACAAAGGGGGCCCAAAGCAAAGGGGGCAAAGTATAATGTTATCATCCAATTTTTATAAGAAATAAATAAAATTTTCAAAAAACACATAAGTGGCAAAAAAATACAATTAAAATTCTTGTGAAATAAATGTATATTTTTTAGTAGGTACAGTGTACATATATTGTACATATTACTGGCAGTATAAAGTAGATACTAAATGCAGAATTTTGCGAATTATAGCATATTTTGTTGGTGGCAACTGGGACTACAGAACTGTCAAATCACAAAGGGGTATAAAGTTCAAATGCCCCTGTAAGATAACGTTAAAATTGTGGTATATTTACTAGTTAAAAACAGGTAATGCCCCCACTGCACTGGAACAAAACGCTTAATTTTCTCCATAAAGCATTTTGTGACATTCCCTGTTCCCCCCCTTACCCTTCAAACGTAAATGCAGATTGTTATAATTGAATTTTTAAATTACTTCTTTTAATTTTAAATAAATGGTGGATATTTTTAAATCTTTTGAAATAGTAATGCAACGTTAATTTTACTTACATAGAGTAATAACATTGAAACTTCTATTATATTTCCAAGCTGCCAAAAGGTCATTACCTTGAAATTACTCAATCAATCCTTTTACTCTAAAAGGAATTGTCCCTTTTGCCAAGCCCCTTCTGTTCTCCTGGCTAGACCCCATGCTGCCCTTAAGCCACGTCCCCACATGTAACATGCATACCGCGTTTGAACATGGTTCCCCGTCAATTGCTTCATCCGTACCCCTCCGCCTGAGAACAATTCCGCTAATTACCACCACACACGTCCAATCGCCCACCCACTCAATCTCCATTGAATCTCCATACAAATTGGCAACAGGACAGCTGTACTCTTATCACGTCGACGTCCTTCCACGCCTATCCTCCGTCGTATCTAATTATAAATAACGCAGCTGAGGCATCGAACACGCGAACGATAAGCTCGATTTATCGTTCGCGCGATCGTAAATATGGCCAAGCCCGAATAATTCGCCCCACCGCCCCCGATTCGTCGCGTTATCGACGGCGCATAAGACAGAATGAAAAAAAAAAGTGGAATGGGGGAAAGGAGAAAAATAAGACTTTCCTCTATCGCTCTTCCGTGAACGATTCCCCTTATCTTTCGCGCGATCGGCGATGGTACTAAATACCGTGGGACAGGGAAACGCGACACAGTCGATTCTTTGGTTTCAGCGCGATCAGAACGACGGGGCAAGAAAGCTGAATGGATACACAGGCCGCCAGACGATTGCAGATCCTTGGGCTGATCTCGCTATGGGTCCTCCAGGCCGCAGTGCCCGGTGCGGATGCGTCCTACAGCATCGGCGTAGGCAGAGCTGACACCACTGGGCCCACTGCTGAAGTCGTTTTTGTTGGTATCCCATTCCAGACACCTACCACTGATTCTTTTGTCTCGCTGGTCGATCTTCATCGCCGAAATTCGCGAACAGCATGTAAAGTTTCTTCATTTCTGTACTGGGTGTTAAAAATGTGATGGTCGTTGCTTTCAGGGGTGAAAAGCTTGCTGCAAAATTGTTTATAACATTGAAAATGATTGTTAACTTTTTCTGGCCACACCTTCTTATCATCATAAATTGGCCAGATGGAGCTCGCGGAGATTTGAGTGCCATTTTCGTATTTTTGAATCTTTTAACTTTGGAGCGTTGATTGTGCATTCATAAAAATTAAAAAATCGTGGTCTAATTTTAGTATTTTTCTAGAAATGTAAATTTTGATATGATGAAATTTGTGGGTGAAAAAAATAGTTGTGGAAAGAAACGATTTTTTTTTTTAAATTCATAAAATTTTAAAATTTTAATATCATGGTATAGAAATTTACAGAAATATTGACAAAGAAAAAAACTTGCCTGGGGTGCGATACACCCCGTGTGACCATGAAGGGTTAATTTTTTTTACATAGCCTATTCTGCTCGCTGAAAGGAGAAAAGGTTTAAAAGAAACCATATGCCGCAAACGCATCGTTTCCTAAACGAAACTTGATAAAGTTAGGTTGATATAAGAAAAAATAACTTTAATTTTCAATGTTATAAACCATTTTGCAGCAAGTTTTTTTTACAAATCACCACCGACTCAGAGGTGTAGATTCACCCCTGAAAACAATGACCATCACTTTTTTAACACCCTGTACAGCGATGGTCGAAATAATTAAATTTGATATTCCTTATCGCGTGCTGAGTAGCTTCCAGTGTCAGCTTCAGGTATCATGTTGAAATATTTAATGTGTTCTGAAACTTCTGAAGAATCCTATGACTGTAAACGACATGGACATTGATGCAGCTCGTTTTTATTAATTTATGGTTTACCGCAGTTTATCGAACAAATATCGTTTCAAATTATTGTTTAGTTGAATATCATTGATCACACCTTTTTCACCATAAAGCTGAAGGAAATAACTTGTAGCTAGTAGAAAGAGCAGAGAACGACGTGGAAAGTGTAAACAAAAGAATCTTGTCTTCTCGTTGCGAGTGACTGGCGGCAGGCTTCGAAAGGATTGTTTGCTTTTCAGATGGGCTACGCGAAAATCGATCAGAAGGGATCAGGACTGCATCTGCGAACATTCTCTCGCGCGTTCATCATAGACGATGGCGAGCAGAGGTTCGTCTTCGTCAGCGTGGACAGTGCGATGATGGGGAATGGCGTTCGCGAGTCGGTAATCCTCTACTTCCTCTTCTTTTCATTCACTGATTCGTCGATTTCACTAAATCGTCCCCCGATTTGAACGGAACTTCCCTCGTCAGTGGCCTTCGATTAATTCTCTGCTCTATTGAACCGATCCCTCGAGAATATATCTTCGTTTTCTGGACAATTGCCTTACAGTATCGAGCCTAACAGTAGCATTTAATCAGGACTATAAGCTACCCCGTCACTTCCCATCGATTTTGTAATCGAAATTTAAAAACACTGCCTGAAAATAATTTGGTAATTATTTACAAAAGGGTCCTCACCGATTTCGACGAACTGGAAATTAGTTGTCAAAGTTAACATTCTGAACAACTTTTTCTATATACATGTTGCCGTCGCTCAGCTTTAGTTTTCGAGATATTTGCAAAAAAAACCGTGATCGGTAGTTTTTCGAGATTTTGGCAAAAAACTGTGATCGGTAGTTGGTCCGGGTTAGATGGCATAGCCAACAACAAGTTGGCAGCACCCCAAAAGTTGACATCACCCCAAAAGGTGGCAGCACCCCGAAAGTTGGCAGCACCCCAAAATTTGGCAGCATCCCAAAAGTTGGCAGCACCCATCGGGGGCGGCTAAGTCATTTAAATCAGGGGTTGAAAACAGTTATGATATCGGTTTCGGTTCTCGAAACAGTTATGAGAATCGAAATAATCTTGAAACAGTTACGAGTGAAAACGGTTCTGGCCTATATCGGTTTCGGTTCCGGTTCTACAGAACCGATATTATATCGGTTCCGTAACGGTTATATTTCGGTTCCGTAACGGTTATATTTCGGTTATACAGTAAACTCTCGCTACGGGCTGGGCTCGCCTCAACCATGTGTAAGCGCCTTTTAAATTATGATTAAATATAATAAATCTGTGAAGAATAAATTGATTCTCAAAAGTAGTTTGAAATATATTTTTTTTTAAGTCACGTTTAAATTAAACCCTTATTAATGTGGCGGTGCCCCCTTAAATGTCTAAAAATTTAAACAAAGTAAATTATTTAAACACATCGAAATTGTTGCAGAGCAACTTCCAACTATACATCGCATTTTCGTGCTGTCATCGCACGTTTCAAAATACTTACGAACAATGTCATATTTCTTTCGGCCCATTATGTCGATATGTTTTTAAATATCACTAATAACTATTATAAACTACGACTAATATTAATTTCACACTTAATTCAAAGTATTGCTAACACTAACAGCAATAACTTTCATAATATGTACTAACTTACTACTAATTTTATATTAATTATGAAAATTATTAACTATTTTTTTTTTAATAAAGACAGTGTCTCGAGGATGACAACATGTCTTGCTGCGAAATATAATATTTTTTGTATTAAATTCAACGTGCTCGCCACTATCTCAGGAATACAAGTGACTCTGGCCCGTTTGGTCTTAAACCATCGGACCCAGAGAATCGCTCTTCGCGTTTGTTTATAAGATCCTTCATCGCTGAGCCTCTCTATTTAGAATCTCTCTTTTTAATACTTAATTTACAGATGCTATCTTTCATTTCGGCTTCTCCTGAAAAAAGAGACACCAGATAGAGAGGCCCAGCGATAAAAAGACTTATAAATAAATCGAATTTCCATTAAAAAAAGGAAAAATTAATTGTAAATATTTTGAAACATACTACGCATACCCGATGTGTAACCGATAGGATACATTGCTGTTATAAAACCGATAAATAACCGTTACGGAACCGATATAATATCGGTTCTGCAGAACCGTAACCGAAATCGATATAGCCAGAAATTTCGGTTCCTTATAACAGTTATTCAGAATATCGGTTCGTCATAACTGTTTCAGTCAAAACCGATATATAACAGTTTGAAACAGTTATTTTCCGAACCGTTTCAACCCCTGATTTAAATCTAACCCAAACCAACTACCGATCACGGTTTTTTGCAAATATCTCGGCAACTAAAGCCAAGTGACGGTAACAAATATAGAAAAAAAGTTATTCAGAATCACGCGCCCGACAACATATTCCAAGGTCATCGAAATTGACGGGGACTGTCCTTTTGTAAATAATTAGCAACAATTCATTTGGTAATAATTTCGTTCAATATAACCAACAGTGATATGAATCGCCATCAATATTTGTTTCTGCTTTAGTGATCAATCTATTTAACTCTAACCCCCCCCCCCCCCCCCTATCCCTCAATGAAGAAACATAAACATTTATCGATGACACATTGTCAACTGTTAAAACAAAAATCGCAAACAGTTTGTAAATGCTTAGATAGTTGATAGGTTTAAATTGGACGGGAGTCATTGAACTTCGTTGACCCAGTGACATCTCGGATGAGTTATGATGACACTGCCCTTATTGCCTCAGGTGCTGGACAACTTACAAAAGCAATTCGGCAGCATCTACACGGAGAAGAATGTGATGATCAGTGGCACTCACTCGCACTCCACGCCAGGTGGCTTCATGCTGGACCTGCTATTCGATATCACGGCCTTCGGCTACGTTCAGGAAACGTTCGACGCGCTTGTTAAAGGGATAACAAAGGTGATCGTCACGCGAACCGCGTTTTCATGTCGACGTGTTGTTAGTACAGATGGTACAAATCTAGTGAACCCACAGTCACGGTTATTGTACCATAAAATGTCATTAGTATCAGAGGGTTCATTATGAAATTTAATCACCTCCTTCTATAATAATAGGGTGGTGTATGTGTAATTGCCATTTCGTGTAGGGAAGTTCGAATGAAAATATTTTTTGCCTTTTAACTATTTTATATTTTTTGAGTTTCAGTGACATTTCTCGAGTTGTAAGCCAGCGTTAGCAATTTAATGCCGGGTGGGAAAACGTTGTATGTTGCAAATCCGGAAATTCAACGAAGAGCGTTTTAAAGTTTCTCAGTGTATAATTAATGATAATATTCCATCAGAAGAATACATTTTCACAACAATTCTTTTCTTATGGAATATTATTATTAATATATTGAGAAATTTTAAAACACTCCTGTGAAATTCCGGGATTGTAACATACAACGTTTTTCCCGCCAGGTATTCAATTGTTATTGTATCTCTACCATAAAAAAACCGACTTCAAAAAAATAAAAATGCATTAAAAAGTGAAAAATAATTTTTTCCCTTATTTAATTTACGACTCTCACATTTTTTCTGTCGACGCCAGATTTACACAGTGCAAATGATGAGGCGCCGACTTAAAAAAGATGGCAGTCGTAAATTAAATAAGGGAAAAAATTATTTTTCACTTTTTAGTGCATTTTTTTTCAGTCGGTTTTAATTTTTTTTAATCTTTTTTATTTTTAACTTTTTACTTTTATATACATTGACACAACATGCTGAGGAAATATGCGCATACGTACATAAAATAATAATAATTGGGTGACAATTGTCTTTATTATTAACCAGAACTGTGGAACCACCGGAGCCTCGCCCTGTTGCGAATAAAAAAAGGATTATCAAAATCGGTCCATATGCTGAGGAGTTATGCGGTGACAAACATAAAAAAAAACACATACGGGTCGAATCTTTAACCTCCTCCTTTTCGAAGTCGATTAAAAAGGAACATTTAGTCCATCTACGATCGGCAATTTCATATGCACCATCTCAAAATATTACTTCTTCTCTATCGTTATCAAATAACGAAATAAGAAAGTGTTTTGAGATCGATAGACTCTATTCGTCCAGCCCATTTCCAATATTAAATTGTGAACGTTGCAGAGCATCGAACGTGCCCACGATTCCATCGTGCCAGGTCGGATCTTCGTCACCCATGGGGAGGTGCTCGGTGCCAATATCAACAGAAGTCCTCTGGCGTACCTCAATAATCCGAAGTCAGAAAGGGACAGGTGAGCAGTCACACGTGCCAAGGGACTGTCCTATCGTCGAGAATTTAATTCATCTTCGTTATTCTCAGGTACAAACACAATGTCGATAAGGTCCTGACGCAAATGCAGTTCATCGGTGCAGACGACAAGCCGCTGGGCGTGATCAATTGGTTCGCTGTGCATCCGACTAGCATGAACAACACCAATCACTTGGTGTCCAGTGATAATGTTGGCTATGCCTCAATCCTCTTCGAGAAATCCATGAACAAGGATTCTTTGGTTGGCAAGGTGAGGCTGTTCTTCTGGTATGCTAACTTAGAAGGTTACGCAAGGATTAGAATGGGATAGTATGGTAGTACCCACAGTGGGTAGTAGGGTTTAGACATTTTCCAAGTGCACTGCTCGACGGAATTAGGGAGAATGAATAATTATTTGAAACCTTTGAAGCTTTTAAGAATCTTAAAGGATCTCAGAAATGGTAGGGACTTTTGTGAGCAGATCAGAGGCTTAAAGGTTTTCTAGGGTCAGTGTCATTGATGTGATGATCTATCAGTTCAGGCCCTGAACAGGCCTGTATCAGTTAATTATATTCGTCGGAGGTCTGAGAACACACTGCTATCATCACCAATGACGATTCACTGACCCGGTGATCTATTATTCTATTAATCACCCTTAGATTTGATTACGAAATCAGATGTACTGTTGGTGAAACATTCAAAAAGTGTATTTTCTGACCTCACAAGGGAACACCGCAAATCCTTACTCACCAATTGGAACACAATTTGGTGGGTTTATAGAGTGACTCAAGACAAGAACAACGGTGTGTTTCATTCAAGCCCAATCGCCCTTTAACTGTGTGAAACCTAACCTCAAACTCAAATAGACTCGCCCACTTTTTCGCGTATAACTCCTAAAGTATAAGAGACAGAAAAAAATGTTTCAAACAAAAGTTTAATGGTACAATAAGCGCTGGAAACATGCGTTGACACAATTAAAAAAAAAAGTTTTTTTATCAGTTATTTATTTTTTTAACCCTTTTCAAAATTTTGTTTGAAACATTCTTTTCTGTCACTTGTACTTTCGGAGTTAAACGCGCAAAAGTGGGAGTACCTATTTGACTTTGAGGTTAGTTTTCACACCTATGAAGTGCGATTGGGACCTCTATAAACCCTCATAGTTGCGTTCCAAGTGGCGAGTGCGGGTTCGAGATGTTCCCTTGTCAGCTTCAGTGAGCCATAAATAAATTCCTTCAAGTACATCGCAATAAAAGTTTACCCGCGAAATTAGAAAAGGTCCCGATAGACCACAGAAACATAGTGCCATGTCGCGTAAGCGACGCCCAAAATACAATTGCCTCTAATCGTTTCAAAATCGCAGGCAAACCGGTAGGAGGACATACAGTTCACCTCGGAATGTCGAGCAAATCGTTTCGTCCATATTTCCATATACCGTAACGCAACTTCATTCGGAACTTTGTCAAGCCTGATCCATTAAGCCCATTAATTCCCCGCCAGACAATTACTCGCGCAGCTAGCAAAGCGACTTTAACTTTCCACTCTCACGAAGATGAATTAAATTTTTCATCAAACTTGGAAATGACTTGTCCGACTGTTACCTGGAGTTTCAAATAAAGTTCCGCCAACGCGGAGGAGTAGATTGGAAACAGCGAGCGCGAATGTGTTTGTGTGTCGCGAGGAACGTTCGCTGAAAATGCGCCCCCCAACTGAGAGCTGTAATACCGATATATTCGTTGGAATTTAGGGGCCATTCGTGGCATCGTTCGCATCCACCAATTTGGGCGACGTTTCGCCCAACACTCGTGGTCCCAAGTGCGAGTTCTCGGGGAAGAATTGCTCGGAGCAGTACACATGTCCGGGGAAGAAGGAGATGTGCTTCGCTTCCGGACCCGGGAAGGACATTTTCGAGAGCACCAGCATCATCGCCAACAAGATCTTTAAGGAATCGTGGGTGAGTTTACTCTTGCATGCTCTTCACTTTATATTCGTAAGTCTGCTTTGAATCGGTTTCAACTAGAGCTGGAACTATTTGTCAAATTTTTCAGTATTCGAATATTCGAATACTTCAGTTGCTCAATTATTTGGCGAATATAATTCGAATATCCAAGTATTCGAATACTATTCGAATATTATTCGAATATTAAAGTATTCGAGTAGTATTCGAATATTAAAGTATTCGAATACTACTCGAATATTAAAGTATTCGAATACTCATGTATTCGAATAGTATGGTGTGAATTATAAATCAAGTTCTTTAGGTTCATTTGTCAGGGTGAAATCTTGTAAGCTAATTTTGACCCACTTCACACCATACTATTCGAATACATCAGTATTCGAATACAGCAGTATTCGAATAGTATTCGAATATAGCAGTATTCGAATAGTATTCGAATAATAACATTCGAATAGTATTCGAATATAGCAGTATTCGAATAATAACATTCGAATACTCAAATATTCGAAGTTTATTCGTAACATTCGAATACTTGTAAAATATTCGAATATTAAATTATTCGAATAGTCCCAGCCCTAGTTTCAACGCGCCCCCTGCCACGATATTTATTATGAAATAGATTAATTAGAGCGACGAGTGAAACTTTCATTCGAAGGAATGAAGAATAAGGTAAGGTAAATATTTCCTTCCTTTCATTTATGAAAAATCAGTGTTACGTTATTAACAGACCGTGGAAATCTAACCTTATTAAAATAAATAACTGATAAAAATTGTCAAGTAAAAATAAACGTGGCGACCCCCAAAAGGTCACTTCGTGACCCACTTGAGCTCACCGATTTGCCACAGGTTGGGAATCACTGAACTACGGATTTTGTGTAATTAAATATCGCAATCTATTTTTCTTATCACTTTGTATAATCAAATATATAGAATTCTAACTTTTCGGAATTTTGAAAAATTATTATAGAAACACAAGTTTATATAATCTATCGCTTTAAATTGTTAGTGAATGTTTGATACACTGCCATAAGGTTATTCGCAAATTATTTAACAGAATCTATTCATTTTCCTGCCACCTTGCTTTTACGATATACATATACAAAAGAAGTTGGAAAACTGAGTTGCTTTCACATCCCCCTTTTATTTTTCTATATATTAGTATTAGTTTTTTTAAAGTAGAATGAAGTACAGCTAATTCACTCTATTCGTTCGAGATGTCATTCATGAATTAATAAATCCAGCATTCAATGTTGAATGGGAAAGTGTAATATCGCAAGTGTGATCTGGAGAGATGAATATTGCATACGATACCTGCAAAATGGTGTCTAGATGTATCTGCAACTGAATTAAATCTAACTCATTTAATCCACGAATGCATCAGCCTGTCTCTGAATAATTTCTAAGGAACAATGCATTCTATTCAAGACTTGTGCTAGTTCTAACTCGCTCCAATTTACCGTTCTGAAGTTAATGAATCCACTATAGCGTACACAATGGAGCTATCCCTAACAGAACACCTTGAATACTGTTGATATATCTCGCTTCTTTTTTTATAAGATAACACTGTAATTAGCAATCAGTCCTTGGTAGATTGTGCGCAATGGCCATCACCGAAAACTGGGTGTCCCTGAATAATTATTAGACCAAACCCAGTGTCGACATATTTTGGAAATAAAAATAGTAAAAACAAAAATGACCCATTCTAAGATATTTATGTTATATACGTTATGTCATGTATACCTAATTTAGCTCATAGGTAAACCGAAACTAGACCTGATATAAGGGGTTGCATATTTCCAGCCACAGTTTTAATAAAAAAAATAAAACAAAATACTTATTACACATGATTTTTATGTCATTGAAGTGCAAGGGAAAAATTATTTACAATTACTTTTGTAGTATTATAAATTATTTTTGATTTTTTAGGTTCTTTAGATCACTGCAGAAAAAAACCGCTTCATGGTCGGCATGATATCACCTTTAAACATCGATGGATCTGAAAAATAAAATGAGATTTTTATAAAATAATGTTGCCATGATGGTCAGTCGAGCCCAATTTTTTAATTTAAAATAAAATAACTAATTACACAGTCAAATTTCGCATGGGAAAGATTTCTTTAATTTTAAAGTGTTATAAATTGTTTGTTTTCTAGAAATTAAATAATTTGTCCCAACAGACAATAATGGCAACATTATTTTACAAGAATCTTAGTTTATTTTTCAGACACATCGATGTTTGATGTATTTTTTCTGAAGTGATCTCAAGAACTTCAAATACTATAAATAAATAATTATTTGCCTTGCACTTTATGGACTAATAAATCATGTATAATAACTATTTGTACTACTAACTATTAATAAAAATTCCTAGAATTATTCATTTTCGTCGCGGCTGGAGGTATGTAACCCTTCAACAGAAAGCCACTCCTAGGAATAATCTAGGTTTAATTCAGACCTAATTCAACGCAAATTGGAAATTTCGCAGGCATAGAATTTCCGCGGGAAAACGTTCCCAGGTATGGTTTCGCAGTTCCATTCGTAACCATCCTTATTATAAGTGGTCAATGAATTTACAATGGGTTTTCCATTAGACATAAATATGAGAAATGGGGGACTGGATAAAGGTTACAAGGTTCCTTATTAACTCACGCAACGAAAGCAAACAGCTTACGTTAATGTACCAGCGCTCCAGAATTAAGGATGCCCTCCCATCAGATCACTCCAAAAATAGGTAATGTTTTTAATTAATTTTATTTTAAAAAAAAATAAAAGTATAGAGTTAAAAAACTTTTTAGGCTATATTTGTACATCATTGTAGATAATAAAAAAAATGTTTGCATACTCCTGGTGCTACAAAAAATTTCCGCATCAGCGGAATTTTTAACGCCTTGTAGAAAGATAGGAAATGAAGAAACCAAGAAACTTCTTGATGTTTATAAGATTGTTCATGAAATCATCTGTATATTATGGTCATAGCAAAATATTGTAATCTCATGTTTTGGCAGACCTTTGAAACTTTGAACCACAAACTTAAAAAAAAAACGGGTAATTTTACACACGAAAATGTTTATAAAAAGAATATGTTATGATCCTAGATGATTCCATGAACAATCTTATAAACTTTAAAAATTGTCTTGGTTTGAAAATGCGTTATAAATTCTACAGATGAGAAACCTTTTTTGCATCACCAGACCAGTCACAGTCAAAAACAGAATGCAGTATTAGATAAAATATGCAAAGTTTCTTATTATCTAGAACAATGTACAAATACAGCCTAAAAAGTTTTTCAACACTGTGGCGTTTACTTCTTTTTTTTAAAATAAAATCCTAAAAATATCCTATTTTTGGAGTCATTTCATGGAAGGGTACCTTGGATAGTTGCTTGCACGTCGGTTGCTGGGTCCGTTTTGACCCACAATTTCATTCACACACGTATCAAAAAAGCTTTTCCCTCAGCTTCAAATCTTGTGCAGATTCAAATTTCTTATATTTTCCAAAGTGTGATATTTCTCGTAAGCAACATATGTAATTTGATATTCAGGATGGGTGAAAATGGACCCACCGTCGTGTCAGCGATTATAAAGCACAGGCGTACTAACGGGAATTAAATTAAAAGATATAAATCTTAATGATAACGATAATATACCAACGACCGCGCGCCGAGAGAATAGCTAATTACGTTAAAGCACGTCCACTCTAATAGACCTCCTCCAGAGAAAACTCGCAATTAGAATAGACTGAATTCGTTAAGGAATAATATCGCAAAGGCGTAAAGAAATGGCACACACCGCGAAGCTGCCGACGAAGTGGCGAGCAGCGTATACAGATAGCAATCGTTGCAGTAAAACAAACACAGTGCACTTCAGCGGACCGTAGACAGCTCCGTGAATAAGTGATTAATTAAAAATTAATGAAACGGTCGGAACAAACGCTTGAGGCGTTAATCGTTTTACCAACAGGAATGTCCTTTTTTCTCTCTTCGTGGAAGAGCTTCAAAAAGAATTCTGTTACTCTGGCGTGAAGTTCTTAATGGCATCAAAAGCTCGCTCCTTGAATAATTAATAATTTGCAACTAATTATTTTGTAGCCATTTAGTGAAGCATCCTTGTAATATTTCTTTCACCTCTCCACTCGTACAATGTACTTACATTCCCAGTTTGATGAATGCCGAGATAAACTCTGGAGAATCAGCAGCCAGGTACTTGTTAGAAGCAGACCTCGAATAAAATTACTGCAGAATATGCTAGCGTCACGGTAGCAGTGTTCTCGTTAGAGGGGCAGATTCCATCTCTACAACTCCGGTGCGATGATCTTTTCCCCATTTCGCTGCTTTAATTGTTAACACGAATGGCAACCTTGGCTCGAGGCACAAAGCACACGGATGCTTTCGTCGCCTTATTAAGATGTCTGTTCAACTCGATTGCTAACGAGTAATTGTGCCCGAGCATTACCATCGAAGGATCCTCGAGGCGGCGTTCATTGTCCCCTAGGACCGCGCGTCTTTCCTGCTCCGGGAGACGAGATGAGGAGCGCGCGTAATGCACGGAACACGATCCCATCTAGCTTCCTTATTAATTGCCTCCAAAGGCTAATTGCCGCGCGCACAATCCGCGGTTCACGACGGATTAGAGGGGAGTCGTTTTCCTACCGGCGACCGAGGAAGGAAGAACGTTTCATACAATCGCTTTTATTGTGTACAAGCTTAGTTTCTATTTACAGAAAACACGTAGTTGGTCTTCTACATTAAATAAGAAGGGATGTAGATTCGGGGTCTTCTTTGTGGCGTGTCTTTACCTTTTCTTGGTTCCCAAACGTGGCACTATTTTTTTTTCACTATTCTAGTCACTAATCTGATGGCCTCACTCTCTGGCATTTGTAAACATAGCTGTTGGACCTGGTAAACTCTATTTCCGATCCCCTAGTACCTAATCATATCAGCAAACTTGAGGGGTACTCTACTTTTTTCAGGATTTTTTTGTTTGGACTTAATAAAAGATTTTTATGTCGAACGTTTTACTGCATATTTATTATATCTTAAACTATGGATAAAATTTTTTTTTGCTTGAAAATATGAAATAGATATGGCGCCACAGCCCATGGAAGTCGACCACCTCGACAAAAATTCTGATTGTTCTGTTCATCCGAAATAAAAAACTAAAAAGATTCTTAAATTTGTATTGAAATTTCAAAAACTCTTAAAATGCTTGCAATTCGAACATTAAGTGTCAACTTTTGCAATTTTTCTTCGTCTTTTTTGGGCTATGAAATTAAAAAAAAAATATGAAATAAAAATATTTTGGCCTAATTCTGCTAGGGACAATTAGCAACACATCTGCTAAAGATGGGTCCAATCGGTTAAATAGAATTTCACATATCGTGGGAACCATTTCCGAAAACACCGTTTTGAGAAAAACGCGTTTAATGTTCTGCAAAGAGTTTTAGTAAAGAAAATTCTACTTCCACCTAATCTGCCAGGCCTGGTCCGGTATAAAAATCTTTCATTGAGTCCATAAAAAAAAATCCTGACAACAGATAAAAAATCGTATGTCACAGTAGAATACCCCTTTAAATTTGCTAAATTCGGTGTCCATTCTCAGTAAATTATCTACCACCTATCCTGACGAGGGAAGTCCACTGTTACGCGATGACTGGGAAAGTATCGAATGTAACTCGATGGAAAGTGTGCTCGCGCCTGGCTGCTGCAGTAATTTTCAAGCGCCAGTTTTCCCTACACCTCCGAAACGACCCTGCTTTCTACAGAAGTTAACGAACAGCAAATGCTCGTTTACATATTTATAATTGCCCGGGCGGGCTTCGAAGAATCGTTTGTTGGAACTGAAGCTCGTGCGTGCATGCAGATTGTTTCCTCGAATGGAAATCAGGATGGAACAGAGCTACGCTTTGGTTCTTCTCTAGTCACGCTGATGTTACAGGCGCAGATCTTATCTCGGACGTGTAACAAAAGAAACTTGCATACAGGTTGATCGAATAACTGTCAGCAGTCGAGCATTTCCGAGATTGCGAATCAAAAGAAATTTATAACCAGCCGCGAAGGCAACCTCTACTTTCTGCGTATCACCGTCGATCATCGATCAGGTACGTAAAACTCTACAATGATAACGGAGAAACGAAGGAATTGCTGAAGGATCTTTAAACAAGACAGAAGTCGAGAGTCCCAACTCTGAGAATTAAAATTGAAAATTTCAATGCAATGGAGGATTGGTGAGGGTGTGATACCGATCTTCGATATTCCCATCCTTGTGTCACTTCTTCCAGCAATATATCGTCGGTCACCTTTTTTGTTCTTCATCTTTTTTTATTTTTTTTTACTATTTTTTGTAATTAACTTATTCGTCGGAAACCTACGGGGCTAATAGTGCTTCTCGTAATCGTCGTAACTATTGAAATACGCTGGCGACACGTATTTCGCCACGGAGATGGGCTTTGGGTGTATCGCGGGACCAACTTTCTTCACGACAGCGTTGAAGCCGTTGTGGTCGTCAGCTGTGTACTCGACGATCCTGACGCTACCGTCTGGCTCGTTGACGCTGTAGGAGCCGTGGACGACGTCCCCGTCGCGAACTTCGTGCTGGGTCTTGACATCTCCTGTGTGGGGATCGTGCACGCCGTAGTTGAAAGTGTACTTGGGATGAGCCTGGAAGAAGCAAGGGGGATGCAAATTATTCTGTTCATTGCGTGTGGATTAGATTATTGGAGGTACCCATTAAAGATTAAAAGAAAGGGTTTACGCGCTGTAGGGACGCTAATCGTGCGCATGGCGTATACTTGGTCCAGTTTGGCCCTTAACATCTTGTCTTAAGATGGTGTCTTCGAAACGTTATAGTTATTTTTGTTTTTTTTTTGTGCTTCTTTTAGTTGTTTTTTTTTAGTAGGTTTTGGTCACCAACCTCGGAATTAAATTATAAAGCAAGGGGTTAAGATTATTTCATTTAAACAAATGGGAGAATAAGGGTTTGTGTCAGATGATGATATTGTTAGGATCTCGAATCCTTATTTTTTTAATCTTGCAACCGTGATAGTAGTAGATAATAAGGAGTTTTAGATAGTTACTGTCTACTGGTATCAGTGTTGTAAGTTTCAAAAGTAATACTAGAATCTTATAATCTACTAGTATCACTGACGTAAGTTTCAAAAGTAGTATTAGAAACTTATTGTCTACAAAGTAGTATCACTGTTTTATGTATCAAAACTAGTATTAGAAACTTATTGTCTACTAGCATCACTAACGTAAGTTTCAAAAGTAGTATTAGAAACTTATTGTCTACTATGTAGTATCACTGTTTTAAGTATCAAAACTAGTATTAGAAACTTATTGTCTACTAGCATCACTAACGTAAGATTCAAAAGTAGTATTAGAAACTTATTGTCTACTAAGTAATATCACTGTTTTAAGTATCAAAACTAGTATTAGAAACTTATTGTCTACCAGCATCACTAACGTAAGTTTCAAAAGTAGTATTAGAAACTTATTGTCTACTAAGTAGTATCACTGTTTTAAGTATCAGAACTAGTATTAGAAACTTATTGTCTACTAGCATCACTAACGCAAGTTTCAAAACTAGTATTAGAAACTTATTGTCTACTAGCATCACTAACGTAAGTTTCAAAAGTAGTATTAGAAACTTATTGTCTACTAAGCAGTATCACTGTTTTAAGTATCAAAACTAGTATTAGAAACTTATTTTCTACTAGTATCACTGTTGTAAGTTTCAAAACTAGTGTTAGAAACTTATTGTCTACTAGCATCACTAACGTAAGTTTCAAAAGTAGTATTAGAAACTTATTGTCTACTAAGTAATATCACTGTTTTAAGTATCAAAACTAGTATTAGAAACTTATTGTCTACTAGCATCACTAACGTAAGTTTCAAAAGTAGTATTAGAAACTTATTGTCTACTAAGTAATATCACTGTTTTAAGTATCAAAACTAGTATTAGAATCTTATTGTCTACTAGCATCACTAACGTAAGTTTCAAAACTAGTATTAGAAACTTATTGTCTACTAGCATCACTAACGCAAGTTTCAAAACTAGTATTATAAACTTATTGTCTACTAGCATCACTAACGTAAGTTTCAAAAGTAGTATTAGAAACTTATTGTCTACTAAGTAGTATCACTGTTTTAAGTATCAGAACTAGTATTAGAAACTTATTGTCTACTAGCATCACTGTTGTAAGTTTCAAAACTAGTGTTAGAAACTTATTGTCTACTAGCATCACTAACGTAAGTTTCAAAAGTAGTATTAGAAACTTATTGTCTACTAAGTAGTATCACTGTTTTAAGTATCAGAACTAGTATTAGAAACTTATTGTCTACTAGCATCACTAACGTAAGTTTCAAAAGTAGTATTGGATACTTATTATCTACTAGTATCACTGTTGTAGATTTCAAAACTAGTATTAGAAACTTATTGTCTACTACTTAGTAGGTATCACAGTTGTAAATTTCAAAAATAAGGAATTGAGATTGTAACTATATCCAAATCTGATACGGAACTTTATTCTAGCACCTGTTTGAATGAAATAGGGTAGATGCACCGTTTGTTGCCACTTTAAGGTATTGTACCAGTTTTGGCCACTTCTTAAAAAATATAATATTTTTCCGTGTAAGCAATAAATGTAACATTATATTTCTGGCGGTATACTAAACAAAATATTTATGATGAGAAATTCTCCACATAATGATGATCTGCTAGCAATTTAAAAATAAGATAATTATGCACATGGCCAAAAACAGTGCAATGGCCACAAACGGTACATCTACCCTAGTGTTAAGTAAATATTAAGTGCAAGTAGTATTAGGAACTTGTGTACAGGGTGGGTCCAAGTGGACCCCGTAGCCACCTTTGGAGGATGAAAATGAATCAATCTCTTCGACATTGGTACATGAAGGTTCTTCGAGCACCAAAACGAAAAACACAGTACCTATAAATATTTCGTGTCGTTGACTAGGAAGAAGGATACTTTGAAATTTTATCAGTGTCTTTTAATGGCCCTCACGCGCTCTGGAAAATTTCGTAACCGATCCAGCCGCTTAATGAACACCCGGACAAGTAGGAATTAAAGCGATCTTAACGAGCAGACGTCGCGAGAAAGCGACTGCACGGAGCGTCGCGGAAACGGACGCGACAATGGGACACGTCGCGGAAGGAGTTTTTAATGCCAAGCACCACTTTTCACAGCCAAGGAATTTCAATTAACACACAGGTGACGCGTGGCTGAAGCAACGCCTTGATGCTCTGGACTATTTCACGCGAGTTTAGATGCAAATCGACTCTTACTCGGTACCTGCACGAACATTAGACGCATCGACAGCGTAATTTGCATGAATTTGCCTCACCCATCGATTCTAACGCACATACTTGACACTTCAACTGTGAAAGTTTGCTCGACGAACGTTCTTGTTGGAGAGAAATAATCGAGGACATATCTTGAAGTCCTTTCGTGTGACTTTTTCTGGGTGTACATAAAGTGAATCAGGAAATTATCGAGATAAGTAGAAAGAGAAGACATTAATTCACGTACAGGTACAAAGATGACCTGTTAAGTGACGTTGCACTTCTTTTCTGAATGGAATCACGCAAATTTATTTCTATTCAGAGTTTAGAAAGAAATTCATTGAACTTTACTGCCTTAATTAAAAAGATGCACAACGAACTGAAGACGGTTAAGGGGGTATTCTAATCTAATACCCGCTTTTTTACATAATTTTTTTTTTTACAGAACATCTATAAAATTGTTTTTGTCAAACTTTGGTTCATATATTTATCCATGTTTTAGTAATGTTTACAAATTTTTGTAGAGAGAATCAATTCAAATTTGTGACAGTGCAACTGTTTCAACGCATTTGTTAAAAACACAAGTCTTCAGATAGTTACCGTAATTTCGGCTATTCTGTTCATTTGAAATAATAAAACTGAAGTAGGTAATTCTTAATTATGACTAAATCAAAAGAAAAAAAATCGACTATCAAAAACTGGCGGCACTTTGAAGTCTGACAAACAATTTTTTAATTTTCTTCCTACCTTTCGCGGACCAAAAAACTGACAAAAAACATTATTAAGAATTAATTTTGGTACGGACGATAAATAAAGATTTTGCAATGAAGGTAAAAAAAAATCTGGCATCAATCCATCAAGTAGATCTTAAGTAATTACAGCTACCATTTAGAAACCATGGTTTTGAGAAAAGCGCGTTTACCGTCGCGACGCGCGGCGCCGCATAGTTAAAACACCTATAACTTTCTAATTTTAAGAGTTCAGACATAGTGCTTTGCACTTACATTTTTGCAACAATATTCTTTAAGGCAATATAAAAAAATTCTATTTTTAAAGTAGAATACCCCAGAAAGGAAATCGAACACTTACATAGTAATCGTGATCGTGATCAGCGTGGTGCTCGTATCCATGCACCCCATGGTCGAGGGCTGCGCCGAGGTGCACTGGTGCGGCGGAAACAGCGTGCACTGGAACCGCCACCGTAGGCAGCACCGCGTGTCCTTCGTAGCCAGTGGACCCCGAGTATCCTTCGAGAGCCTCGTAATCGGAGTAAGAGATCCCATGGCCTCCGTTGTAGCCACTTAAAACCACGGCGTTGCAGCATGCGATCGTGGCGCAGACGAAGCACAGAATCTGAAAATTTAAAGAAAATTTACGCCATACAAAATCACTGCTCACACAGAATTAAAACATTGAGCATCCCCTGAGCTAATCAGAGTGTCGAGTATTCCGATTAAGGTTCCGAAAATACGAATCCAAATTTGAATAGTGGCGAGTGAGATCTGGAATCTTTTGCGAATGTTCGACTAGTGTTCAAGCTACTGCGCAGAATAGAGTGCTCCTCGATAGGAAGACTTTGGAACTTCTGAGAGAATTTAGGAAAGTTCTGTGGAAGGCTCTGCATAGGTGGGAGCACGCAAGTTTCGCGATAAAGGAGGTCGATGATGAATCGATTTCCTATTAACTGGGATGTTTCTCTCTGGGAGCCGCGGGCTGCGCGGCTTTTTCTTAAAAATGTCATCCACGGAGCGGTAGTATATCAGGGACGTAAAGGCGTCGTAAAACGAAGGGGATTATGGCGAACATTTCGGTGGATAATAGGGGTAATGTAAACGCAAGTTTTGTAATAATGATCTTCCTTTTTTCGCGCTCCATCGGGGAGAATGATAGCTTAGTGCCTTGTGAATGACTCTTTAAAATAGCTTTGGCACATCGTTCCACTGATCACGGGTACTCTATCAATTTCCAGCGCGGAAAGGGTCACGCGCAATTATTCTTTTACCTGTAAATGGTAATCGATACTTGAACTGGATATATGCTTTGACTTTTTTTAAAGTTTCCTAGGGATAATCGAAAGATGGATAATCAGAGTCATAACACAGACTCAACCTAACTTCATTTTTGTATCGATGGTTTACAAGGGAAGTTAGGCAATCCGGAAATTTAAAAAATTATGCAACTTTGTATACAAGTAAAGTACAGACAAGACCTACCTATTTTTTTCTTGGTGCCATAGTGCGGCCTTAGAGGGTAAAATCACCATTTGAAAAAATGCAGTATATGCTTTTTCGTGAAATATCTTGAGAACGGTGAGAGACATTGGAAAGAAGGTTAAACAAAAGTTGCATCTTTTTTTCATATCTACAAAATTGAGTAAAAGTAATTATCCAATTAAGGATTAATGGTGAGGGTAACTTGAAAAGCATGGATTTTTGGATAATTATTTTTACTCAGTTTTGGGGATATAAAAAAAGATGCAACTTTTGCTTAAACTTCTTTTCGATATCTCTCACCGTTCTCGAAATATTCCACGAAAAAGTCAATTCTGAATTTTTTCCAGAGGTGATTTCACCTCCGAAACCGCACTAAGGCACCAAGGAAATGTATGTTTGTCTTACGCATGAACTACACTTTTAGCGTTTTCGGGAAAAACGGGTTTAAACATGCAATGACACTAAGATTCGGGGACATCCAACGAACAAAAATATCATTTTTGATAAATTAATGAAGTAAATATAAATGCAATTTTTATACGGCACAAAGAAACAGTCAAGAACTATTTGTTGCATATAAAAACTCAAATTTTACAAAAAGTGGACGTACAATATTTTTGCACTAAGCCATCGATGTATTGCTACAACTGATTTATTCTGTTCAACCCCCAATACATGGGATATACATTTTAAGAGTCGATTCTCGTCTAACGCCCCAAAAGTAACTGATATTTAAGAATTTTTTTGAAAAAACTGTTGGTCATATTGAATTAAACTCTTTTGGGATATAAGGAGCCATCTTTAAACTTGCTGAACATATTTTTTTCATGTCGATCCTTCTTATTATTTATTAATTATTGTGGAATCTTGTCCACCTCTTCGACGATATAACTCCAGTTGCCGGGATGTGTAGCACCTATCATACTCATCTGATTGCCAAGAAAATTTAAGTTTCTTAAAGTTAGATAGCTTAGGCTGGGATTGGTATACTTTTAAAAAAAAGGAAAAATTGAAAGAGTTATAGCGTTTGAAAGAAAAAGTAATTTTTTCCCTTAGACAAATTTTTTCATATTATTCGTTATATCGACGAAGAATGTATTATAAATACAAACTAAAATTAAAATTTTAGATCCAGTCCCAGCGTAAATTACTTAAATTTTAGAAATTTTTCTTCTTTTTGCAATCAGATGACCGTGACAGATGCTACACTAACATCGTCGAAGAGGTTAACACGATTCCACAATAATTAATAAATAATAAGAAGGATCAACATAGAAAAAAAATTCGACAAGTTTAAAGATGCCTCCTTATATCTCAAAAGAGTTAAATTCAATCTTAACAACAGTTTTTTAAAAAAAAAATCATAAATTTCGGGGCTGTTACACGAGAATCCCCCCTTAAGACACAATCCTCTCTAATGGAATTATCTTATTTCTGTTACCGTTCACAGTTTAAACGTTCTTTCGACCACTACCGTACATCTGCTTAAGACTTAGCCCAGTCTACACCTAATCCCTCATCAAATGTACACTAAACCAATCCAACTCATTGTCAGCCCCTCCACACTTGATTTCCACCCAACGTGAACCTAATCCCAAAGTAACTCATAACACATTGAACTCAGACCTTGCCGTGTCATATGTAGATAAAAGGAATATATTACTCCAATTATCCTCCAATGCAAATCCAACCGAAAGCAATCTCACACTCGCCCCTATCACCGCGAATCCTCCGTCAAACATAGATGGACGTAATGTCTCACGATTTCGTCCCCCCTCAATATGGATACTCCGAGGCACCGTAGCCTCCAACCCTCCACTCGGTTCAATTACCGCCAACATCTAGCCCCAGCAAATGACCCACAATCGGCGGGATCGACATTGTTTTCGACAGCAGCGGGAAGGAGTTCGACGAACGGGAAACCGGGGAGGGAAGTCATCGAACGGTTCGAGAAAGTTTCTCGTGTTTCGTCCTCCGCGTGTAGGCTCGGCTCACCCGCGCGTCTTCGCCCCGGGAAAAGTGTCCCTTTTCACTTTCTCGCTGACCTTGCCCCGCGAGAGCCACCACGAGCCCACGGAAGTGATCAGGCTCCACCGCTGCTCTGCCGCGTTGCGTGGATGCCGGCAGCAGACCGCAGACGAAACTCTGGTCGTTTTGTCGATCGACCACTCAACGAGGTGTCATTTATCATACAAAAGGAAGACACCAGAAACCGCGAAACAATCTTCCCCGGGTTCACCGCCTTTCGAAAGTGCAATCGAAACGCCACCCCTTTTGCGAATAAATACCGCAACGGACACGCAATTCGGTTACCGAATTTCTTCCCGAAAAAACTCTTATCGACCACTCACCGAGGTGTCATTTATCATACAAAAGGAAGACACCAGAAACCGCGAAACAATCTTCCCCGGGTTCACCGCCTTTCGAAAGTGCAATCGAAACGCCACCCCTTTTGCGAATAAATACCGCAACGGACACGCAATTCGGTTACCGAATTTCTTCCCGAAAAAACTCTTATCGACCACTCACCGAGGTGTCATTTATCATACAAAAGGAAGACACCAGAAACCACGAAACAATCTTCCCCGGGTTCATCGGCTTTCGGAAGTGCAATCGAAACGCCACCCCTTTTGCGAATAAATACCGCAACGGACACGCAATTCGGTTACCGAATTCCTTCCCGAAAAAAACTGTTAGGTGCGAGGATCGAAAAAAAAAAACAGACTGATTTACCGAGCAATTAAAGAAGCGTCTGCTCGCGAAAGTCCGAGATAAGCATCTTAAGCGGGCAATAACGACAGAGTCCGTGGCGGATCGATCGACGTAGCCTATATTCGTCAACCGAAACTTCATCGGAGCACGTGTAACGTTCCCGTTATTTATCGAATCGGAAGGAAGATAGTAAGGAACACAGTCAGCCTGTTTATCCAGCTATCGGAAAGAAATACCAATCTCAACCACCTCCACTACCACCCCTCCTCCCCCCCCCCCCCCCCCCACGACACCCCCGTAAAAGTTAGGGGTCCCGAGCCTTCCTCGGAAGGGCCGAAGAGTTACGACCTCGTGGAAGCCCTCAATAAGGAAAGTTAGGAAGAAACATCCAAGAAGACGCGCGATGATATCAGGCACAGGAGTGGAAAACGAAAACTTCCCTGGCGCGACTGTCACGTGCGCGCGCGCGCGCGCACGCCACCGCTGGCCCGAGTCTTCGGTGGACGTCGTACCTTCTGCATTGTTGCTCGAGAAAGGGTGTCCCGTTTAACTGGTATATGCGAGAAACAGCGCGATACTCACTGATTGTCGTTATTCCGGGACGATCGCCTTATATCTATCTCCCACCCGGCTCCCATCCTCTGCAAAAGCTCCCGACCTCCTACTGTCTGCCGCGTTCCCCTCCGCACGGCGCCCCCACCTGACCGCCACAGAGTCGTTTTCCTGTGAGAAGACGGCCAACAGACGGGCAAACCGCACGTTTGTCCACGTGCCGGTTTTTTTTTTCTCGAGCAGAGACAGCGATAGAGCGCGCGCACCGTCGCTCTCTTGCTGCGGCTTCCGGTACGAACCGAGGTGCTTGCCTTCGCGACGTGTTGCTTCTAAAGGCAGAGATCCTACGGAAATGTACGCGCGGGGATGTTTGTGAGAGATTTTTTTTGGTAAAGAACGATGCAGTTAGGGAGAATATAGCAGCAGCCTTAAAAAACTTTTTGAAAAAAAAGTAAAAAAAAACCGACTTCAAAGGTGCGCTACACAAGAATAAAATAATTTTTTTTTGAAATCGGTGTCAAAATGAAAACAAAATTAAATCGGCTCGACGCGTGACGTCCCACTAAATTTTTACGCGCTCTAATTCCCGGGCGTTAGTGTGCTAATGGACTATAATTGATAAAGGTTTAGAAATTGATTTAATTCTGTTTCTATTTTGGCATCGATTTCAAAATAAAATTATTTTATCCTCTTTAGCGCACCTTTGAAGTCGGGCTTTTACTTTATTTTTTAAAGGCTTATTATTTTTTAATTTTTAGTGACCTTTCTTTGAAGTCGGTTAAAAAACATTTATCATGATTAAAAAACATTTATCAACAACGAAAGAATCATCCAAATCGGTCGACGGATTGCAAAGTTATGCGCGAACATACATTAAAACTGGAAGTCTAGATAATTCTAGAGTGTCTAAATAATAAATCAATAAATAATATGGTACTCTTTCAAACAAAAAAGAATCATCGAAATCGGTGCACCTATACGGAAGTTATGGGTGAACATACATACATACATAATGAAATGTACGTGACGAATTGAGTAAATTCCTCCTTTTTGAAGTCTGTTAAAAAGGGACTTTGAGGTACAGTTGTGGATTTAGATAAATATGTGGAGAGTCGGGAAGATATTCGGGAATTTTTTGTGGAAAATCTAGCGTATATTTTTTGCAACTATTTGCTTATTGTAAAAGTACATATATTCAGCAACTCTGGGCGATTTTGTAATAGAAAAATATTAAAAAATGAACGAATAGCAGCCAATCTCCCGGAAGCTATGACCCTTCAGGGGTCATGCCTACCTGTGAAGTTTGAGAACACATTTATTTTCGGGATTTTTTTGAGGGAAACTTGAAGACTTTTTAAAATAAACGCTTGTGTATTGGAAAGTATATATTTTAAAGTTCTTGTAGTATTTTTTGCAATGCGATATGTAAATAAATAAATGAATTAGAGGAGATCATCCGGGAGCGATTTTTTTTAAGTACCTTTGTGACCACTGTAGCTTTGAGATGGTTCATCTGAAATGAAAAATTCGACCAAATTCAGTTAGTATATTAGATTATCTAGTGCCCGGTCGTTTGTTATCCTGGAAAATTAATTTGCCGCTGTTCATAGCACAAGTCTCGATTTTCGCCACAGAATCGCTCTCATTTTTCATCTGCAAAATAAAAACTACGCAACGAAATTAAAACAGCCACGATCGGGCACTAGATAATCTAATATACTAACTAAACTTGGTCGAATAATTCACCCATAATTCCTTTATTTATTTATATAGTACATTGCAAAAAAAACCACAAAAACTTTAAGTCCTCGTTTTTCGAAGAAACTCCCGAAAATACATGTGTTTTCAGACCTCACTTACTCTAATGTCACTGCGTGTTTTTCAACTCCATCTTCGGGAATTTATTTAACAAAAACTGTAAGTTTATACTGCCTGCCCCTTTTCCTGCATATTAAGGTATGCTCGAAGTATTACTTGAATTTTTTTTAGCTTTTTCATCGCATAAATAGTCAGTGACTTTTTTAAAAAAATCTTTTCCGTTTACCAGTGGTGTGGGACAGTTATAGTCACTTAAAATGGAAAAACTAAGATTTATTTTCTGTCTTATGGTTGTCTCCATGGTTCGAACCACGGACGAGTTTCCATTCCATACAAAATTAATTTTAAAAGTCGAACATTTTTTTCAAAATGCTGTTCTGCAAATTTTTATTATTCAGAGCCTCAAAGAAAACTGAGTGACTCGTACAGTTTCAATTCTTCTCTAATCTATCATACAATAATTTTCAATCCGTGTCTTTTGAAATCAGCTGAATTATTAATTTTGGTTCTGCTTTTCAGAGCTTTTCACAGCTTTTCATACGACTTTTCCATATTTATATTCGTTCCTGTGAACAAGGGAGTTAGAATACTTTCGCGTTGCGTTGTACTGTATCCAAGCCTGGCGAATCCAGTGGAACGGGACGAAATTAATTCGGCAGGGAATGGAGGGCGCCGAGAGAGGCGTGGTTGTTGGCTCTGTTACGTTAGGAAGTGTCGTAATGTTTAGAAGAGTCGGAACAAAGCTCTGCTGTATGCCCCTGCGCATAGCTAATGCGCCTTTGTACCTTGCACTAATCCTCTTGCACTCGATGCAACCACGGAGCCTCAGGTTAAATAATTCCCTCGTCGCTAATGACGCTAGACCCTTTATCTTGTTCGCCTTCAGGTACGTGTGAAGTCGGGAAACGGTGGCGTAATTCCCTCCTTTCTTCCTGCTCAACGCTCCACCGAAGCCTCGAGCAAATTATTATGAGAGAAAATCGGATTCACGAGCGGTATTGCCATTAACAACAACCGACTCCTTGGAAATGAATTTAAACGATCAGAGTTGGGTCTGAACAGCGAGGAACATTCGGAATAGGAAATATCGAAAGGGCCATATTCAGCAGGGGATTTTTACATCGCTCACCGATTCCCAAAACGATATTCTTCCTCTTCGTGAATCAGACCGAGAAAAATACCCAAATTCTCTTGCACACTATCACAATTTCGTACCCCAGAGAGACATGGTTCTGTTGTTTAAATGATGCAACGACGGAATAGCTCGGAACAAAGCCTGCTTCTCTACCTGAACGAATGACACTGTTCCATTGCACATCGACGTGCATGGGCGTTATGCAAAAGCGACATTAAAAACGACAATTTCGCTCGTTCGTCGCGACCATCTATGTCGGTCAAGAGCGAACGATCCGAGGGAACGTAGCTCTGCTTCTTCCTCCGCCTTCCTCTCCGAGCACTTTTCCGCTTAATTGCTTTACTTTCTGTTCGCACAAGACGGCACGGCCGTTTACGTAACTGAAATAAAAATAAAAAAAAGGCACACGAAATGGGCATTGTGTTCTGTCGGTTAATTGAAAGTTGAGTGGTTACATTAGCCGCCTTAATATTTCTTTCGGTGCCCATTGCGTGGCCACTATTAATTCGTAATCGTGACAACGGGATCCATAAAGTCGCCGGCGATACAGATTGAGGCACCGTTTTCTAGACTGCGGTCGCTCCGTTTCTTTTGGCACCGGCGTATTCCCATTTCTCTATGACCACTTCGGTATCGCGTCCCACCGCAATCAATCACCGACACGATCCGAGGAAAGCAGGTTAAAAGCGTCGTAAGGTTCAGCAATCTTGTCTAGTATAACGATTGGTGGGCGACGATAAAAAGTCGTTTCACCCTTGCTCGGCGAAAATTATTTAAGAATTATTCTTCTTCTCTGTGGGTTAAATATCTTCGTTCTTTTGGATGCTGTCGGTAGCGGGAGACTTTGTAAAAACATAGCAAAATTTGGGATTTTTTTTTTAATAAACCAGCGTTTCGATTCATCTGAAATTTGGACTATGTTTTGATACATGTTTGAGGAAGGTGTAGTTTTTTTTTTTATTAATTTTGAACCATAAATATTATAGTTATGCAGGATCGACCATCACGCCGCGCAAAATTCGCCGGCCGTTACTGTGCGTGATATTTATGTATCAAGTAATCTGAAACAGAAAAATGAAACGGCATTTTATTGTATACATATGTGGCTTGAAATTGATGAACCAGCAAAGAACAAAAAATTTATTGAGCAATGTGGAGAATTTTCGAACTGAAAGGTCTGAACCTTTAATTTTTGCAATCCAATTTTGCGCCAATTTTCTTACGTAACAAAAAAAGTATAGAACGTAGCGATATTCTGGTTCTTCAAATTGAAGCTACATATGTACAAAGTAAAACGCCGTTTCAGTTTTCTGTTTCAGATTACCTGGTAGGTAAATATCATGCACACCAGCGGACTCCTATATTTATTATATTTAACTCCTATATTTATTATTAAAAATGAATATAAAAAAAACTGCAACTTCTTCAAGGATGCATAACAGCATGGTTCAAAATTCAGATGAATCGAAATGCTAGTTTCTTGAAAATAATTCCTAAATTTTGCTATTTTGTTAGTCCATAAAATAGGATTTCCTCTTTAAGGGGTCTTCCTACCGTGACGGACGACAAATGATGCGAACTTTGGGAATTTTTTAAAACAAAACCATTGAATATATTTACTTCCAGCTTTGTGGCTTTATTTGTCGATCTTTAGAGAATATGAGAAAAAAAATTGTATGCAAAATAGTGGTTATATCCTGAGTTATAGTGCTTCAAATAGAGCACCTTACAAAAAACATATGTGCATAGTTACCATAAAATCAGCCGTTGTAGTTGTCTGAAGTAGAAAATTTAAAAAATGGTGTAATCTGTACGAGTGTGGCTATCGACTGAACTAAATTAAATGAGAAATACTGAAAACTAAAGAAAAACAATGGCAGCGTCTAAAACAGTCATTGATTTTTTTAAAAAGTCACTGGTTTTTAAGTCGTAAAATTCTAATTTTGCAAAAACCGACTTAGTTTTAGTAACGACGAGAACAAGACATCTACTGAAGATATATACCAAGTTTGAAGTAAATCGGGTGATTGGTTTTTGAGATATCATGCTAACCAATTCGAAAAACGTCGTTTTAGGACAAAAGCGTATAAAGTTTTAGATACCATTTTTTTAAATTAAATTTTTTTTAAAATATTGCCTAAATATGTACAAATATAGGCATAAAGTTTTCAATTAATATAATTTGAGGGTTTCTCTTAAAAAAAAATCCCAAATACCGCGCTCCTTTTCAGACCGTCAAAGACCCCTTTTTTTGAAGCAATGAAAGAAACAAGTACACGAAGTGCTGTGCCATGGATCGATTTAAGTAGTCTAAAGAGAATGGAGCTGACTTCACTGAATCTCAGGGTGACCGTATTAGACGCCGAAGATCCTTCAAACGTTCAGCTTAGAACCGATCTCTCTTTTTTTGCGGAACAGTTGGAAGTCGCTCAGTCCTGCTGAAGGACCTTGCCCAGCCGAGGACGTGCTTTACGGCCAGTTAAAGCAGATAATGCCCTGGTCAGACGGCGTGAAAGGGTCATTAAGGAAGAGTACCTGTTACTCGAGCCGCGTGCAAAGCGGCAGATCTCGGGAGAGACACTGTTTCAACGCCTCCAAGTGTCTTTTTATATTCCAGCTCTGATACGGAGCCGCCTTTTCCTCGTCCAACAGGTCCTTCATTGCACTCTAGGGTAAATTCAGCAGAGACACCACCCGTTCTGGTCGAGAGCCACTAACAAATTTGGTTTCGTTTTAATTAAAATGATTTGTTATCGAAGAAAACAATTCGAAATTAAAAAAGAGACGCCAGATGGATTTCTTTCAGAGATGGGCAAAATTTTTATTTAAATAAAATTTCGAATAACGAATAAAAGTCAAAAAATTATTGGTCATGTGTCGAATAAAGTTAACCCGAGTTCACTGTCGAACTCGCGTCAGAAAATTATTCGACGCCGAATACACCGTCGAATACAGTTAAAGTTCAAGTTAAACAATTTATTTGACGCTGAAGTTGAAACTCTCGACGAATAAAAAAAAGTAACTTTATTCGTGGAATAAATTCTGGTCGAATAAAAAAATTAACTTTGTTCGTCGAATATATTCTCATCGAATGAAAAAATTATCTTTATTCGCCGAATAATCTAAAGTAAAAGTAATTTTTATTTAATCCTTATTTAAACAATTTCTTATTTAGTTAATGCTCGAATCTGATTTCTTTTACGAATCGGAAGATATTACAACTGTGGCGTCTCTCCTGAATTTACCCTACATTCCTGAAACTTTTCATCTAACAACGGTTGAATCAAAATTCTTCTCAATTTAATATTTACATAGGTTCAATCAGCGCTCATTGATTTCTATCAAAATAATTGCTGTGCATCAATTGCATCACGGCTCGTTAACGAAGTATTACGAGTGAATCATTTTAGTAATTAGTAATTTCGTTTGAGGAACCTGAAGGCCCCCGTTTCCTTTCTCTCTTTTTTCCCCTTCAAACCATTGCGAAATTTCGTTGAATACATCGCGGATGGTAGCCGAGAGAAGTGAAAGCATTTTGCCAACTAGTTCCCTTCCGATCCCGAAAAGAAATTCCAGCGGCACGGTGCACGCGCCGCCTCGGATCTGGAAGAGGCCCAGAACTCGTCTCTGTTACGATTCTAACAGCCGTGAAACCGTGAAAGGTTGGCTCGTGACCGTAATGCCGAAGCGGGCAGGCACCGCGCTAACCACGGCAACGCTCCGACACGATTTCCGCGGGTCCGTTTGCCGCCCGTCGTCGCGACGCTATTTAGTATGACTGGCGCGGTCGAAATGGCAGAAGGAACGATCACGGAAAACGGCTGACACACTCCCACGATAGGGCGTACCTCCTGCTCGTCGCCAATTTCCGCCGCGGAATAATATCTGCCCCGTCCGCTTGCAACTTCCAGGCTTTCTATGGAAACTTCGCTCCGCAATGGGCTGAATATTGAATGGCCCAAGGACTTCCGGTTTATGGTGGTGTTTTTGACTATTCTCGAGCGCCGTGTCGCGAGCCAGGGCAAAGTGGGGGGTGGCAATCTGTGTTGAGGTGGTGTGAGAGGTAAAGTGATATTTTTTCCGTTAACACTCAGCGGCGATAGGATTCTGAAAATGCACCTTGAAGCTTTAAATGGTTGGGCCATGTTGTAGGCCTAAAGGGTGATAAAAAATGGGTGAATTTTAAATAATTCTTTCCTCGGGTAATTTTTCAGTGAAATATCGGGATCTTTTTCGGTGATGTTAGGCAACATTTTAAACTTATTTTCATACGTTATTTATTAGGTACTTCAAGTTTTAAAATGGCGGAGTTATATAACATTGTCTACCGCCATGTCTTGTCAGCTGGCTCCCAGCACCAATAGCGACGGGAATATGAAGAATAAAAGATTCTTATGTCAACTTAAACAGAAATAGAGTGAGGACCGCCCTTAAATTACGAGAGGGTAATTTTGGCGAATTCTTACCCCCTCCCTCCCCGAATTTAAGAATTCGTAAGATTTTATATTCCAACCCCCTCCTTACGTAATATTTTTTACATTTAATTTGTTCAGTTATTAAAATTCTTTTGAAAGTTTATATAATTCATTTAACTCGGTGTCGGGAAATTTAAACTAAATCTACATGTCTGGAACATTAATGATAGAATTTGTATTTATTGAAAATTGAGTTAAAAAATATTACGTAAGACGCTACCTGACTTCCCCCCTCCCTTATACTAAAACGTAAGAAATTCGCGACCTCCCCCCCCCCCCCCCCACCACCCAAAAGGCCTTACGTAATTTAAGGACGACCCCTTGTTTGTAACGTAAGATTTTTGAATAATTGAGGAAGATAAGGAAATGGTGACTTTGTAAAGAAATTTTTTTTCTCACTGGGAGGGACAACTTTGGAGACTTATAACACTTCAACAAATTACAATATGAGATAAATCGTACGCTACAGTTTTTTTTTTAAATTGAAATGAGAATTTATTTTTTATGTTCCAATCGCTTTTAAGAATTGCCAGCTGATAAGATATGCCGCTAGATTTTAGCTGGCGATATGCTGCCACTTTAAAACTTCAAGTAACAAATAATGTATGAAAATGAAGTTAAAATATTGCCTAACATCTCCTAAAAATCCGAGAAGTATCCCGATATTTCACTGAAAAATTACCTGAGAAAACAAATATTAAATTCACCCCTTCTTTTATGTCTTCAAGGTGGAGTACCCTCTTAACTCTAGGACAATACTTTTCAAAACTGTGCGAAGGATCGAAGTCCCTCGGTGGGGAAGTATGCCGACGCCAGTGAAAGTGTTCAAAGACCTAGTAGCGCGAAACACCGCACATAAAAGTTTTTAATAGATTTCGTGGAGGATGAGTTGAGTAATTTCGATCCCAAACGGACTAACCCACATTGAAAAAAAAAATGGTTTTTCCTATTTTATATGATTAGTACATCTTATTCGAATACCTAAGTTATTGCTACTAACCCAATTTCGCATAAAAATGAGGGTTAGTCCGTTTTTGCTCTCAACGCCTCAATTATCCTCGGCTTTCGATTTAGGATTGTATCCTCAATACCTGCAAGCATATCTGTTTCCTTATCAGAGAAGCTCCCTTTCGAAGGTTCCTAGTCGCACATATATCCTCACTTGCCCTCCCCCTGTCGCGCCTCTGTCAATCGGGCACCTCGTGACGCAACTCATTGTTTACGAGCGGCATTTCAATACAATCGTGTGAGAACTCTGTCTGGAAAACGTGGGGAAGACATGCCTTAGCGTATCCTTGGCACACCCCGACACACGTACCGTTTGCCGGAGCTGGGCCTTGCTCGCGTGGGGCCCCTTCTGCCCCCCCACGGCACCGCAATTTGCTCTCGATTCTTCCACCCTACAAAAACGCTACCATTTCCTACTCGTTCCTTGAGACAGTGCGTCGCTTTAATACACACTCTTTTAAGCTGTGAATGGTAACAGAAATAAGATCGATCATTTCGATCTGAAAACTTATTTTCAAATTTTTGAAAAAGTTCTTTTTCAACTTTTCAAAATTTTGTTAACGCGAGTTTGCAGCGCTTATTGTGCCATTAAACTTTCCTTTGAAATTTTTTCCTGCCTCTTGTACTTTAGGAGTTATATGCCAGAAAGTGGGAGTGCCTATTTGACTTTGAGGTTAGGTTTCACACCTAGTGATGGGATCCGAAGCGCTTCGAATCTGTCTTGTATATCAGGAGACTAATTCGAAGCACTTCGAACATGATTCGAAGCTTAAAACTCTTGAAAGTCTTGAGTAGTGTTCCTGATTTCTCGATATTTTTTCTTTCTCGAGAAATCAGATCATACTTCTTGAGAATTCTCGAGAATTCTCGAGAAATTGAAAGAAATATTGCAAAATTTATATTTTTGGAATAATGTTGACAATGTTTATCACAAACACAAGAAAACTTTAATTGATTCTTTATTCCTGTCTAATTGTCACAAAACTTGTATAAATGAAAAAAACAGATATTAAATATAATCCATAAATTTATTTATTTAATACAAAATTTGTGCAAAGCGAAACATTACTTTCTTGTTTTAAAATAGTTTTTTAATCTATTTCTTTTCTTTTTTTTGTGATAAATATAGATATTAAATGAAAAAACACGTCTTTTGAATTTTTTGAAGAGATTCTGGATTACCTATGCAAAAATTATATATATGATACAATAGTTTTGTCTCTTCTTTTCGATATTTTAAATAACTCATTACTTATTTCAATAGGCATACAATTTTTCTAAGCTGTTAAATAGGAATTTAAGAGCACCTTCACCAATCAATAATGTCGAATCTTCTCTACTGACAGTTTCTATTGTAATTCACATAAGTTCTAATGTCACTAATACGATTTCTTATAAATTGTATTTGTGTTTATACCTTCGCAATTTCCTAGACTTAAGTTTCTCAAGAAAAAACAATATTTCTCGAGATATAAGAAATAAGCAATTACAAAATTTCTCGAGTATTTCTCGAGACCGAATTCTCGAGAAGGAACACTAATCTTGAGTCTTGATAGGTCTTGACTGTCTTGAAAGTCTTGGAAGCCATGACGAAATTTAATTTAAGCTTCGAATCATGTTCGAAGTGGTTCGAAGTTTTCGTCGTGTCGTATCATTTCGTCGATCCCATCACTATTCACACCCTTAAAGTGCAATTAGGCGAGAATGAAATATATCGTTCTTCTTGTCTTAAGTCAGTCTATAAACCCACAAGGTTGCGTTCCAATCGGTGAGTACGAGTTCGCGGTTTTCCCTTGTTATTATTACTTAGCCACCCATGTTAAAATATAAGTTTCAAACCCTCCTTTGACCACCACCATAGTCAATTCGTGAGTCGAAAGTACTGTACCAAAGAAGCTGAAAGTGTTGTTCAAAGTGAGCTGCACCCTTAGTGGAGAAGCTAAGAAATGGAGTAGAAGCAGGAAATATTCGACACTGCTGAGCAGAGGCTCATGGGGCAGGAATGAAAGAAGATCGACGGGATTAGAAGTCGACACTTCGTGTAACGTAGCGCGGAGGGGCGAGGAACGAAGAGCAAAGACAGAAGTGTCTTCCTGAAAGGACGGGTGGCCACCAGCGGCCAAGAGCATATGCACTTGTCATTCTGGAGCAGTAGAAACGAAACTTGGAATAGCTAAGGCGAGTGCATTTGGATTTCACGCGGCGCTCCGTGTCAGACGGAGAGTGAAACTTGTTCGGTTGAATAACCGTGTCGTAACTCAGAAGGAAGCTGCCTTTTCCCGTTTATTTCGCTCTTTTCGCACCGCCGTTGCTTTCTGATGCACCGGATTCGAACGAAATGAAGCACGGGCCGATTGTCATGGTAATCTGCTGCGTATGAAGGAAGAGTCTTGAGTTCTTGACTTATTTTCTCCTTCTTGCATATGGTTAGCACACATGATGTATAATACTGAGGCGGAACCCCTCGAAACTGCTCGAGGGAAAGCAGTTATCGTGGAAATAAGTAGAGATTAAGAAAACTTAATATCTGTGAGTGAGTTCAAAAATCATATTTGTTTTGCGTTGAGTTTTTGGAAAATTTGGCAATTTTTAATAATTTGACCCTATTTTAATTGACCCACGGATGTATGCTTGGAATTAGTCTTACAATTAGTAGGTAACTTACAAATCTTTGAAATGGATTTCTTATTTGGGGTTGACTTTAAATTACATAAGGCTTTTTGAGGGTGGAAGGGGTTGTGAATTTTTTACGTTTTCTTAAAAAGTTGAGAGAGGGAGTCAGGTACCGTTTTATTTAATATTTTTTTAACCTAATTTTCAATATGAGTAGCCTGAAAAACGATGTTCCAACGCACACACGAGATATAGTTAAACGAAAAAAATTATAATGAGCTTTTAAGAGAATTTTAATAACTAAAAAATGCAATGTGAAAAATATTACGCAAAGAAGGGGGAGGGTGGAATATAAAATCGTACGAATTCTTGTACTGAGGGTGAGAGGGGGTAAGAAATCGCAAAATTTCCGGGGGGAAACAGAGTAACGACCCGAAAAGTAAAGGTGTTTTTGGAAATTCATTAAAAGCAACTCTTGACTCTTTCAGGACTTCTTGTTGGATATTTAAGTTATGCGAATATCTTTTTTGAAATTGATTTAAACAGATTTACAAGCTGCGCAGGATCAGTAACTCAGCGATGCAAAAAATCTAGTTCATCTGATTCAAAAATCAAAAAATCAAAAAATTTTAGACACTATACGCGCATTGCTATGACACGGCGGATGGGATTTGGAAAATTTTTAAAAATAAGAAAATGACGATCCTCCGTAGAAAATTGTGAAATTTTGTTAGAAAATTACTCTCGCCATTTTGTTGTATTTCACAATTTTCAAAATCCCACCCGTCGTGTGATAGCCATGCGCTTATAGTTTCTAAAACATTTTGGCTTTTGGATTTTAGAAGCACTGCTCCGTCGGGAAACTGTCAATCTTCTAAAAAACTTATATAAAAACTTTTAAATCTGCTTTAAATAAATTTTTTAAAAAATCGTGTATTTAAATATCCAATAAAAAGTCCCGAAAATTCCAAAAAGCTTCATTAACTAGTTTCCTTTTAATAATTTTACAAAGTTACCTTTAATTCTCTTGCAATTACATACCCCGCTGCCCCCCCCCCCCCCCTTAATTTATGAACGAATTCTCCTTCCGAATCCCGAATGACACCCATAAACCTTTCGCGCTGCCCTTACCGTTACGCTCGACCAACCAAAGAATCATAACAGCTTTCATCTGCAATCGAAACCGGCGGTTTCTAAAGTCTGGAAAGTGGACATTGTTACGCACGTTCCTCTCGCATCTAATTAAAAGATAATTGAAGAGTTACGCAAACGAAAGGAGACGGCGAAAGGGGGCCATAGTTGCGCAAATTTGCGTGGCGGCGGGGCCGCCACGCCGGTTAGCTTACTCCAATAATCCGATTCTGCAACGCCGAATTTACGAGCAATCCAGCGGCCAGCCAGGATTAGCGATTCCGGCAACATCCGGCTGATTCACTGGCTGGAACCCTTGAATTTGACTGTTGCCAGCCGGTTGGTTCCGCTAGGTAAGGGGAAGTGGACGTTCTGGAAGCCACAAAGATTGCTTCCTCCTTCGGTCCCCTTTAATAGGCCCATCATAAAGGAAATCATTCCTTCCGCAAAAATACGCAATCCGATTAAAGCTACGATTCTCCCGTCCACATACCTTCGAAATGAAAATACAAAAAATGGAAAGTAACTCAACCGTCCACCCCTGCAATCACGTTCAAACAACCTCGAATTCCATCTGCCACTGTAGAACTCAGAGAATGGATAACAGAGAAGGGAAACGAGATCCATAAAAGTAAGAATCCTCAGTGACGACCAAGGTTGTCATTTTTTTTTTTTTTTTTTTATTCAAACACGTCCCCGCTTGAATCCTCCGTTAAGGTAAAAGTACCAATAACTGGACACGTCCCAATACCTGGACACCAATGACATTTATATTTTTACTAAGCTTCATAGAAACTTTAGAACAATATTGTTGGGAACATATGTTATTTTGTAACTTGATCTCTTATATAGAAAATTAAGAGAGCCCTAGATGTAAAGTTTAATATATAAAACAGTCTTTAAATATCGGAGGTGCATGCACTCGAATTCTGCGTAGATTTCTTAAGTAATTCTTAAGAAAAATACAGTTAGTTGTTAAGGTGATAATAATCGTTATATAATGTTTTTCTGAGAAAAAAACGTATGTACAGAATCTTAAGAAGTTTCTTGTTACATACAAAACAAAACATTGATCAGTTAATGTTGATTTCAATTAAAAATATACGTGTTCATGTACCGGTACATAATAATCTTGTCCTCTGCACGCTGTCCCAATAACTGACCAGCCGTCCAGTTGGTCGGCCTGTCAGCATTTTGAACGCTTAGGTGAAGTCTCAATACCTGACCGCATTGTCGAACCCGTAAAGTGTCTGTGTTTTCTCAAATTTTTGTATATCAAAAGTGTAAGTACAAGTATACTGTACATAAGTTAACAGTTTTTTATTTTCAATTCATATTTTTAGTCAATTGCATGCTACATTTTCAACATAACCTAAAATTGAAAAATGAAAAATTCGCGCGCAAACCATTCACACAAACACTAGTGGCGCCCTCTGCGCCAAGCATTGCGTTATCTTCCCCATTGGCCAGGTATTGGGACATCAAAAGTGGGACGCTGGGACAAATCAGAATTCTATTGTCCATGTACTGGTACACATAACTACTTGCGTTTTTACTCAATTTAATTAAAATAACGCACTGAAAACCAGTTTTTAGTAGCTCATTTGATAGAAAGAAGTAACATTTATCTGAATATTGACACTTTTGTTAAAAAGGACATTTATTTCTAGTCCATTTTTAAGATATACAACTTTGATATCCTTAAGTGTCCAGTTATTGGTACTTTTACCTTACTTCATTCAGCGATCTCCCGCTTTCAAATTTCGACGCCTCCGAGCAGCCGAAGCGCGGCGTCAGGCGGTGAATCCACCGGGGATCGAGCGGCCGCGTTTAATTGCCGGCAATTTGGTCCCACGAAGACGGAACATCGCCGCTTGCGCAAGGGTCGATCAGCACTCAGGGGCGTTGTCGGCGCGGAGGGGGCACAGGGGCACAGGGAACCAAAGGGGAGGCGTGTGCGCGCACGAAAAGTCAACCGTGGAGGTGTGGAGGGGGGAGGGAAAAAAAATGGAACGAGCCCAGGCTGCACGGTGATCCACGTGTTTACACGTTCCTGTTCCCACGTCTCTGCTGAGGCAGGACTTTGCAATCGCCGTACTATCTCGCCTCATTATGCGGCTTATCTCGAATCGCGCGAGACACGATTCTGCTTCCGCGCAATGAAAATCTCGTCGGCTAACGTCGTGCACGTCGCGGGATCTGGACGCCCCGGCGTTTTGTTATGAATTAATGCCTGTTGAAGAAGACTCAGGGATATTCGGCGTGGGGGGTGGGGGGTGGGGGGAGATTAGGAAAGTGGGGGCTACTAGATCTGTAGCACCAAAAGACGAAGACTAAAGGCATATGTGTGTTTTAACACATTGTTGAGAGGTCACGAGTCAACACGTGTTTTCATGCAAAAACGTTTTTGACCGGTGACAGATTAAGGGGGAACACCGCTGTGACGGCCGGAAAAGTATGCCGTTTTTAAGAATTTTTTGCGGGAATAATTTACAGTTTTCGTAGAAAATTTGTATTAACTATCTTTAGTACGCTGTCTTAAGAGACTATACAAAAATAAATCAATAGAAAAACATGTGTAAATTTTAATATATTAATTAATCTTCTAGACCTCCTCACGCGAGCTGGTCGAATGTGTAATGGAACAGAATGTCTGAAATAAATTTTTTTTTTCTTATAAACTATATGAGTGTAGTTTCCGTTGTACGTACCGATTTCTTAAACAAATTATTTTTGTGAAAATGGTGCGCTTTAGAAGAAAAGTTTCGAAAATCCACGAATAAGATGGACAGTTTTCCGAACGTATTTCAATAAATTTGTTTTCAATCAAAGAACCCGTACGTATAACGGAAACTACACTCATACAGTTTATAAAAAAAAAATTAAATTTGATTTCGGACTCGAGCTCGCGTGAGTGGGTCTAGAAGATTAATTAATATATTAAAATTTATGGATGTTTTTCTATTTTTTTTTATAGTATTTTTTTATAGATAGTCTCTTAAGACAGTGTACTAAAGATAGATAATAAAAATTTGCTATGAAAACTGTAAATTATTCCTGAAAAAAAATTCTTAAAAATGGCTTACTTTTCCGGCCGTCACAGTGGTGTTCCCCCTTAATTAATATTAAACCCTTCGTGGTCACACGGGGTGTATCGCATCCCAGCGAATTTTCTTGCAGAGGTATTTGCCTTTGCTAATGTTTCTGTGAACCTTTGGACTTTAATAGCAGAATTGAAAAATTTGGTGAATTTTAACCCTTCGTTGACACTCTGGGTGTGAGCCACACATAAGCTGATTTTGACGCTCTGTACCTTCTATATGCAAAATAAATACCTTTTCTCCAAAGCCGACTTATAAACTATTTGTTCTCTCAAAGTATTATATCAGAATAACAACTCTGTAGATTTTTAGCTTCTAATATTGAAATTTGTAAAAGTTACAATTTTTTGACGATTTTCATAATTTTTTTCGATATATGGTAATCTAGAATTTTTCCACCAAAACTGTGATAAAATTTCAATAAAAAATCTATTGGAATACATTCTAGAGACCTTGAAAATGACCCATGATTTTTTTCATAACAATTGAATTCTTTAAGATGAGAATGACAGTCATTCAAAAATTGTTCTGGGTATTTCAAAATTGATCGAAAAAAGAGGTGTATCAACGAAGGGTTAACCAAAAAATGGGTCTTTTTCCACAACCATTTTTCAACTACAAATTTCATCATATCAAATTCTACATTTCCAGAAAATAACTATTATAGCATGATCGTATGAGTATTACAAATGTACAATGAATTATCACTGAAAAGTTAAAATATTCAAAAATACGAAAATGGTAACTCAAAAAGTTCGCTGCTGTGCAGTGAACCCCGTGTGACCAATTTTTGATTGTAAGAAGGTGTGACCACGAAGGGTTAATTCTTTTTAATACCCAATCGTAGAGAAATAGCAGGTGGCACCGATTAATTTTTGCATAATATTATCGGTCAATAATATGTTAAATATTATTATTATTATTATTCGTCTTTATTACTTGGAAACATATAAAGGACAATAATACATAAACAATAGCGAAGTAAAAGGCGGGGCTGCAGTACAATACTGTTAGAAGCCTAACCGCAACTAAATAACTGAAACTAAAACCAAAACTAGGAAAGGAAAGTAAAAACAAAAAGAAAAAAATTATTATAGCGTATTAGGATAGAAAAGCATAAACGTAAATGGACGAACAGGGACGAGACAAGAAAAAGAAGGAATATAGAGGTGACTTAGAAATAGATATTGTCGAGCTTTACATTTAAAATCAGGAAACGAATTTAACCCTCGAATATCAGGTGGAAAGAAATTATAATACTGAGCAGAAATATAGGCGAAGGAGGATTTAAATTTAGATGTCGAGTGTGCCGGTATGGAAAGGAGGTATTGGCACATGCATGGGAAACCTGTACAAAACCGTATGCCAGGGCAAAGCCGTATACCATACTTATTCCTGAAAATAAATGAAAGAAGCCCACGCGCGTTTGGCAATTGAATTGTTAGGCAACAGAGATTCGTGGCGAAATAGGTACGTACGGTCCAGCGAATTATTAAATTTATATTCTGTTTTTAAGTGCTCTGGTCTTATTTTCAACTGACTTTAAGTGGACTATATAGTGTTTTTGTAATTAGAATGTAAGTTACATGAAGAAATCTATTAACAGTAACTATTTCTATTATATTTTGAAGATCGTGGCCGATTGTTGTCATTTTCATATTTAGCTGTCAACAAAAGTGTAAGTGCTTACGTCTTGGGGCAGAATCGTATAGTGTATACGGTTTTGCCCACCTTATGAGGCAAAATTGGAAAAAGCACAGGTTTTGTTATATTGTTAAATTAAGAGTTTTCAATTATATTTTTGTTATTATGGGTTGTTTATGAAAACGTTTAATAAATACCGTTTCCATTACCCAATTTGTTTTATAATTTAAAAAGTTATGGCCTAGAATCTTAGGTACATGGTTTTGGACAGATTTCCCCTATTTTAGGGTCCGTTTGAATTTTCACTTTGCTGCGAATTCCTTCACAGCTAGAGGAAGATAATTGTTGCTACTATAGACACGATTAATAGGGCTCCTGCAGATTCCTGAAAGTATTGGGCCTCGAAAATTTGAACTGGGTGTTAAATTTGAAAAACGTCATGTGGTTTAGTACAGTGATGAGCAACCTGCGGCCCACCTGAACATTTGAGTAATCTTTTAAACTGTAAAAGATATCAGAATGAATCTTGCTCCAAAAAATAGGATAAAATTATCCCGTTCTAATGTTGTATTGGTAATTATTCTGGAGCAACTATTCTGGAGAATGAAAATTTAAAAAAATGATCGTTGTAATCGACTCGCTGATGAACGATTATATAATTGTATTAGAGTAGCAGCTTCGAATATCGCACCCAATATTGACAAGCTCGTTTATGAAAAACAAAAGCGAGTATCTCATTAAGTAAATTTTAATGATTATTTAATTTCATTTAGTTAGAAAAATACCTATACGTAGGTACATATACCTGCTCATAATATAATATGTGGGTATATATTACTGTGTATATTAGGGTGGTCCTTATTTTTCAACTTTAAAATATATATTGTCTGACCCTCTTAAAATCTTCTATTTGACAAAAAAAATATCCCGTGTTTTTTATTTGTATATTTTGATATATAAAGGTCGCTCAAGGACTTTATATTTCGCATGTAGGTGAGACCGGGGCAAAATCGGGACGTTAAGAATAAAATCTCATAACTTTGACATTATTAAGTAAAAAACGAATTGCAATTGGGATTCGTTAGAATAAACTCTTTTTTAAATAATAGTACATATCCAATTTGTTTAATAGAAGGAAAAATACAAAAAAATAATGATTTAAAATATGATCCGTTTTTACGATATATTACACCGTGGTCTAGGTAAAACCGGGTACCATACTAGATACTGGCCCTAGCACCTATAACAACGAAACTCATCCAATTCTCCAGTCCCCCAAGCAGTTAGAACAAGCTGTAAAGGAAATTTTTTTTTTTTTAAATTTATACCAAAATAGTAATATTTCATTGCCGTTGAGCGACCTTTAATCCTTAATGTATTTTAATAAAATTTTAGACGAAATTCTTTTAAACTATTTGGAAGCTTCTGAGAGGGTCAGAAGAAATTTTTTAAAAATTTAATTTTTTACCATACATATAAGGACCACCCTAGTGTATATATTACTATTAAATAGTAAACCAAATTTAAAAAAACGTTTTATTGTAAATCAATGTCAGAAATAACAATTTCAGACCATAAATTAAAATTCTATGGTTAGTATATTTATGTATTTAATATTGCGGTCCGTGTAGAGTAGTCGGTTTCCACTTGTGGCCCACTTCGGACCAAAGGTTGTTCACCACTGGTTTAGTAATAGTAAAATTGATCGATAAGTAACACATCTATGTAACTCATCTAAAAAAACCCGAAAAGGTGGCAGCTTAAAACCTAAAAACCCCACACCTGAAAACTATATCCAAAAGAGTTGAAACTTTGAACTCGATTTTCCTGAAAATTCTTGAGTAACTCCCAGTTATCATAAGCTTCAAGATTTAAACCAAATCGAACCTCCCCATCTCCACGTTATAAGTTTCTAAGCTGCGCAAAAGGAGTATCGCGGTATTCAGAAATAAAAAAAAAATGGCACTGTGGCAAATGGAAGAGCATGACGCGTCGCTTGCACCATGCACCAGCCCGATGTCACGCGATACAGCCGATGGAAAGCACCGTGTCGATAGTCGATCCGGCGTCTAGTGGGAAAGTGCAACCGAGCCGAGGTTGGACCGCAGGTTGCTTCCACGATTCTTCCCAGAAAACGCCACACCCTCCGGACCCGGCGAATCACGAGGCACGATTCACTCTCGCGGATCGCAAGGACATAGCCGTTTCTTCCTCGAGCAGCCTTCCTTTTTTTCTAAAAACCTCGTGAATCACGCCGCTCCAAGAAGTTCTCACACGTCCCGCGAGAGCGAAAGGCCTCGAGCCGGTACCTGTTGCCCCGGACTAACTTTTCAGGACTCTAAACGCGGAGACTTGTATTCCACATTATTCAATATTCAATGGACGACATCAGTGAAAAATATTGTTATTTGACTCGTTCTCTTCGCGGCACAAAAATTGCAAATTGCGTCCGTGTATATTTTCGAGGTTGGAGAGGGGTGGTAATGGAATTTGGAATTTCAATTTAATATCGACGATGCGCCTGGTCAATAATTGCAGCGGGCGCTAATAAATTTCGCGTTCGAGAACCACCGAATTAATGATGAACGACGCAGGCACGATCCAAATGAATAATCTTATGGTTAGTCACGCACGATTATTTTCGATCCTAGGCATCCGGTAGCAAACTTGTTACAGCAACCACCGAAGTACGCTGGGCCTCCTGATTGCGTTTTCGTCATAAGGTTGCTGTTAATTATGTGCATCCGTAATGAAGTGGGAGCAGACGCGTTTCTACGTTCACACGCGTTACAGTTATTGCTGGCGGAATGATTTAATCCATCCGTCGATCGACATTGAACCATTTACCGTTACGCCTGATCTCCATGCAGCTTGCTGAGTCGAGCAGATAGCTCCAGGCACGATGACGATTCATTTTCATTGAGTACCTAATGGAAAATGTTGGGTGCTTGCTCGGTAATAGCAATTTTGATAAGGAGGCTATTGAAATTTCTGAATAGTTGAGATGTATTTTAAATTAATATGGGGTGCTTATTACGTGGCTCATAGTGTGGATTCAGTTTTGGTTAGATTCAAGGTAGAGTTACAGTGGGTGGCCAAAGTATTATACTCAAACAAAAAGGTTTAAGATTTTGTAAGTTTAAGCGAGGCTGCGAAAAATGGTCGCAAAAAATATTTAAAAAAACATTTTAACGCTTGAAGTCTCTAGTTTTTGAATCAAAGACTTATTTTTTTTCATCTGTTAGTATGATACTGTTTTATCAAGATGAAGCGCAGGAAACGAAGATTCAGAAATTTTTGTCTAGTTTGAACGTATGCACGGGCCAAAACATTTTTTTTCCGCTAAATTCAAGGACGAGCTCTTATAGAGAAAATATTTCTCTTTAATTTCGTTTTTTTCGGTTTTGCTGTATGATTTTTATTGACCGAGTTATTCTTGCGAACTCATGATTGTAGGCATATAACTTGCGAACTCATGATTGTAGGCAAATTTTCATGAGTGTTTTGGAAAGCTAAGAAAATTTCCTTTCAGAACCTTTAGTTGCCAATTTAAGATTTTTTTTTTTAATCGTGTTAAATCCATTTTAAAATAATCCAAAAAATTGACGAAAATGTTTTGAGTATAATTTGGCCACTCTCTGTAATTTCTCGTGAAATCTTGGTAGAGATTCGTTTTTTCTTGTGTGAAAATAGTCACATTAATCTGGATTAGTCAGGCATAATTAGCCGAGGTACATTTCGTCACCCCAGAGTTTACGGTTCGAAAGTTTTTAGGCGACAGACAAGACTTTATAGTATAAGATTAAATCTAGTTTATGTAAATTTCTTCTTAAACATTTAGATGCAATACATGCTGCCTCAAATCCACCTTATAGAACTATAAATTTAGTCACAAACTATTTAGCAAAATACTCGTGCTTCGCTACAGTATAAATTAGACTTTCCGTTCTCATTTAATTTAACATATGGTTCATCGAAATTGGTTCAGTAGTTTTTGAGTTTTGCGCTTTCAAACATACATGGCACGAACATTTTTATAGAATAGTATAAATCTTAAAAATAATGCATCTCTCAATTCAATACCTAGTATCAGAAAATCGAACATTCGATGCTTCGTATCACTAAGAATCGATGCGCCTACCCGCAGATCAAATTTAATTAACTCCGAATTCCCCGGTGCAGAACTCAGGAGCCGAACGTATTATCTCGTCAACAGGCTAAATTAATCTTGCCCCACTGTTTCTGAAGTATCTCGATCAATTATCGGTATTTTGACGCTCACCCCGGAGGTATTCGTGAATTTATAAGCTTCCCCTGTGCTAAGCGAATTGATTGATCCCCTTCCTTAGTTGCAAGTTCAGCTTTAGGAGTCAGACCCCCAAAAGTGAACCGAAAACAGGCAGCCAAGGAATGTCCATTAACTTTAAAAAAAAAAACTTGGTTTTGAATGAAGATTTAACATAAACTTTGAATAAAAAGTACGGCGGTAAATGCATTCAATAATAATATTTAACCTAACGTCAACGTTCCGCCAATCAATTATTATCAAAGACGAATCGTTTCGTAACCGTATCCAGGTGCCATCCCCTGTGTCAGCCTAATTTAATTTTATACTACTGTGTCGCTCGCTGCCTAGCACTACTGTCGCTTTCTCCCCTCTAAGATCACACGTTCCACTCCTTCCAGGTCCCTACGATTACCCTAAACCAGGGGTGGCGACCCTTTACATCTGCGGGTGCCAAAAATTTATAAAAAATATTTTATCGAATTGCTGACGTGCCGGACAGTTTTTAATAGAGGAAAAAATTAATAGAAAATTAATTATTGCTTTTCGAGACAAGTTTAAAAATTAACATTGAATTTCATAACTTGACATACATATTATCGTGTAGTAAAATGTTAAAAACTGGCAAAAAATATTTTAATATATCTAACCGTATATTTTTTTAAATTTAATATACAGATATTAATGATATCACCTATCATCGACGTGCCAGCAAATTTTTCGTAGCTGCCAGCTCTGGCACGCGTGCCATAGGTTCGCCACCCCTGCCCTAAACCCTTCTACTCAACCCCCAACCCTCGTGTTTTATCGCCGTTTCACCCTCTGCCAGTTGAAACGACTGTATCCCTCGGCTTCATTGCACGCTGCGTCGTTTTCCGCCGGTGATCGTCATCTTCGTGCACACGCAACCCTACCTCCCGACACTTTCCCTCGGTCGCGCACGTAGAAACGTGGCAGTGCTCGCGAGGCCAAACGAACGGTCCTAGATTACGTGAGCGCGGTCAAGAACACTGGACCAAGGTAGTTTTATTAACCGGTTAACTGGGAAAGGCGGCTAGCTATTCGAAATTCCTCCGCGTTGGAAAAAACGAGTTGAGGAAGCTTTAAGATTTTACCTGTGCGAAGGAGGAAATAGAGTAGCATCTCGACTTATTCAATTACTAGTTTTACTACTCGGTTTCGCCAGAAATTTAGATTCTGATTTTATAAAAAAAAAAAATTGTGAGAATAGTCACATACAGTGGCGTGCAAAAGTATTCGGCCACCATTTAAAATTGCATAACTTTTTTCATATTAATCCAAACGACTTGAGTTTTTTTTTAGAAGCTAGAGGGATTAGTTTGTTAAATGATGTGATTCGTCGGTTTGAAAAAAATTCATTTGGTCGCAATAGCAAAAAAATAGTGAAGGTCGTTTTTTAAACTTTTTTTGTGAGCCTGTAATGGAAATTCAGAAAAACCGTTTGTAGATTTAAGTAAGTTACATGCGTGCCAAAAATTTCATTCAAATCGGTTAACGTTGCTCTGAGCTATGAACGTATGCACAGGCCAAAAAATCGCGAAATTCCCGAAATCAGCGATTTTCGACCTTATTCTGCGATCTTTAAACGTTCATAGCTCAGAGCAACGGTAACCGATTTTGATGAAATTTTAGGCACTTATATAACTTACTCAAATCTACAAACGGGTTTTTTGAATTTTCAATAAGGGCTCACAAAAAAAAGTTTAGAAAACTACCTTTACTGTTTCTTTTTTGCTATTCCGACCAAGTGCATTTTTTTCAAACCGACGGATCACATCATTTAGCAAACTAATCCCTCTAGCTTCTCAAAAAAACTCAAGTCGTTTGGATTAATTTTAAAAAAGTTATGCGATTTCAAAGGGTGGCCGAATACTTTTGCACGCCACTGTACATCTGAATTAGCTAGGCATAATGAGCTGAGACACATTTCGTGACCGCAGAGTTTACCGTTCGAAAGTTTTTAGACGACAGACAAACACACAAACACTTTCTGTTTTATATATTAAAATTGCTAGATGTACTAGTTTAAATACATCGAAGGCGACGAAGGGTTTCACTGCGAGGAAACTTGTGTAAAATACGCAATGTGTGAAATTGCGGCTAGGGTTTGTCGGTTTTTAAAAACCGTTTTTTGGGGAGATGAATTTGTAAAATTCGAAAACCAGTGTTTAAACTTAAATAACCGGTTTTAGATACTAGAATTAGGTAATATCACTTATTTTCTGCAACAACGACATAACTCAAAATTCACGATTTTTGGGGAAACAGGTTCAAAAGTTTTATTAGACAACAACCGCTTTTCTATACTAATAACTCAAAAACTACAAATTTTGAGTTGTGTCGTTGTTGCAGCAAATGAGCGATATGTAAAAATAAATTAATTGATTCATTAAAAACGTTAACATTTTGACTTTAAATGTTTACTGTAAAACTAATCTGTATGAGACAGATTTGTAATTTATATTTTGAACGGATTTTAGTTTTTTTTAGGTTTTTAAATTGTTTTTGTAAGGAATATATTTTATTTTGTTATATTTTGTAATCCCATACATATTAAATGAACCGAACGATTTTGAAATAAGTATAAATATTTTTTATTTTTGTAAAAATTCGAAAACCGTTTTTTTTTTCAAAATTCGGTTATTCTATAAACTACAATTGCGGCATCACTTTTGATAGAACCGAACCGAATGCAATATTTTGGTGTCAAAACTGAACGAAGATTATGCAGTCACTTATTTTCGGGGGCCATACTGTTTTGGATAAAATTAAGCTTGAAGTTTATTGACAGCATTTCGAGATGGTTTCTCTAAAAAAACGATGACACTACCGGAACATTGCATTGGACAATCTTAACGTCGCTACTTGCTCACGAACAATCATCCCCACTTCATTTAATTCGGAAAGAAACTATAACCCTGAAATTCCAAATAATTTCTCGCTGCTCGTGATGAAACCAAGGACAGCGAGCATGCACGTGCGAATTTTCCAGAGGGTGTCTTAAACTTCTGAAACTTGAACCGAAATCTTGCACTTTCGCAGTTCTGCGACGCCATTGGGAATCAGAAGGGGACTCGAAAGCTTCCAAGGTCGAAGTAAACCTTGGAAACCTTCTTGGACAGGCGAATGGAAAACTGAAAACAAAGTCCAAACCTCAAAGTGGCGTTCATCTTTTGGAATACCTCCAGATTTCCATTCGGATACTCGAAAGTTTAACTCGGTAACCATCCCCGGCTTCGCCGCTGGCCTGACAGTTTGCAACTTCGCTGGAATATCGTCCCGATCGTGGTCGACGATGGCGAAGGCAAAATTAGTCCAGCGCTTCTTAATATTTCTAACATCCCCCTCGAAATTTACTTTCCCTGAACAATCGCGGACGCAAGAGCACGATAATTAACATACATTTGCATGCTCTCCAACCGTGACGCGAGCGGCGATGGCCCCGCCAGGGTTTCGAGAGGAGGTATTAGCATCATAAAGCTGAAACACGGAGGAACGGTTTCTAGCCGAGCGTGGCGGACGCGTTTCGTGCGTGGCCGTCCGCGTATACACGCGCGTTGTTACGCTGTATCCCGCTGCATCACGATTCTATATTCGCGTTCCGTTGCATGGCGATTGCAGAGGCTCTGGCAGGATGGCAACGCCAAGGAAGTGATCGGCCCCCTTCTCGTGGTGCATCGCTACGTGGACATGCCGAACCAGTCGGCCGAGTACTACAACGAGACCACGCGGACGACTGAAACGGTAATCACGATTTTTTTATTCGCGTTACTTTGATGGACGTGTCTCTGGTGGGCGGGCAAATTATTGCAAGTCAAATTTTACATCAAGGTTAAACCTCATCCGTCCCTTGTGTCAATTTGACACAAACGCAAATCCACAAAGTGCATTTTGCGATAAATGTAGAGAAGCAGTATGCCCTGTACGTTGCTATATTATTTGTGAACAATGGTATGTTGGAATACTGAAAAATTTAATTTTTCATTTTCGATAATAGAATTTGCAATGTCCGCTATTTATCTTTTCGTTATATTGATTTTTTACCATTGTGGCAATTTGATACCAAGGGACAAATTAAGTTGGGGAACTGAGGGACGGATGAGGGTTAAACCGTTTCTTTTTTGTGAACCGATGTTAAAATTAAGAGTTTAAAAAAATGTGTATATATGTATGTTATCAACTTTCACGTCCAAAATTTAACACTTGATCTTACATAGCACTTTAAATATTCTAACAAGGAGAGGTTCCCAGGTGTCCGCTTCCGATTCCTTTGAATTTTGGATATGTTTTAAAGCACCGAAAAATATGATATACGTGTCTTTTTATTTTGGCCCATTTGCATGTTTAGGGGTGAAACCACCCCCCAAAGTTATAAGATTTTCAGGTGTTCGTCTCCGAATGCTTTGGTTTTTCGATATGTTTTAGAGGGCCGAAAAATAGGAAATGCATGTCTTTCTATTTTGGCCCATTTGCATGTTCAAGGGGTGAAACCACCACTCATAGCTACCCCCTAATAACAGTGACTGACGACAAGAACATCGTCCCTACAGCAAGTTATGACGCAAATTAAATTTATATCAAGTTTTACTCAACACAATTTTTGTACCCCGTGTGTAGTTTGGGGGGTGGTTTCACCCCCTAAATATGAAAACGGGACGTTATGAAAAACACGTAATTCTTTTTTTTCGGTCCTCTAAAACATATCCAAAAACCAAAGCAATCGGTGGCGGGCACCAACTATTCTTATGAACTTTAGGGGATGGTTTCCCCCCCCTAAACATTCAAGCAGGCCAAAATAAAAAGACACGTGTTTCTTATTTTTCGGTTCTGTAAAACATATCCAAAATTCAAAGCAATCGGTAGCGGGCAGCAACTATTTTATGAACTTTGAGGGGTGGTTTCATCCTCTAAACATTCAAACAAGCCAAAATAAAAAGACACGTATTTCTTATTTTTCGGTCCTCTGAAACATATCCAAAATTCAAAGCAATCGGAGGCGGACACCTCGGAACCTCTCCTGTAAGTGTCTTCCTGCAAAAACTGATAATTCTGAATTATACTCGTTTGCCCGCCCACCAGAGATGTGCAAGTGAACATAAGAACTTCTTAAGGCTTCTTGGATGTCGGTTGTAATTTTATTGTAAACGTAAATATTTTTCTTTAAAAAAATTACCAAATGTTCTTTAAATGTTACTCTTTTAAGTGCAAAAAGTTCTATAAACATATATGCTTCCGCTTTTTCAAAAAAAATTCAGAAACATTCGCCCCATATAACCCCTAACATCCCTAGTTTGACGCCAGTTTGACAATAAGGTTTTTCTTAAAAAAAAAGCCGTGAATATTATAATTCCAAACTTTGTACGTTTATTAATTGACATTCAAAGAATGTTCTCAATTTTTATTATGCAATAATAATAATTTCGTTCAAAGTTATACTGGTAATAGTAAGAGGGGTTTGAAAAAAAAGTTTGTTGCTGAAACTGTCTGAAACAAAAACGTTAATTTTTTTATTAATCTATATGAATGTGGTTATTATGGTTCTTCGAATGTCAATTAATAATCGTACAAAGTTTGGAATTATAATACTCAATACTTTTCTTTTAAAAAATTCTCCAAAATATGTCTTATTTTCAGAGCGTCAAATTAAGCTTTTAACAGTCTTAACACTTCGTATGACGTCGGCATGTTTCCACGCCGAGGGACGTTTTACGTTGATACTTTCTGGAAAGTATCGGTAACATTGTTTCGAGTCCCAGAAGGTTCACTTTGAACAAAACCAAGTAAAGAGTTCGCTTTCTACTTTTTAGACAAAACTTTTCCAATAGAGGCGGTCGCTCGATTTTAAGCGTCCTTTTGCAGTATTTTTTGCCACTTGAAGTGTTAATAAATAATCGGCGAAATCGCTCTTCGTGGCTCAATGTAATTCCCCGTTGTATAAACGGGTCTCCGGCACTGTGCTTCATCGATCTTCCTTACGATGTAACAGGTTCGCGGCTGTGTGCCCGCGATGGGCTACAGTTTCGCCGCGGGAACGACCGATGGGCCTGGTGTGTTCGCGTTCGAGCAAGGCACGACCACGGCGAATCCCCTGTGGAACGCTGTTAGAAATTTATTAGCGGTTCCGACGAGTGACGATGTCAAGTGCCACGGCGCTAAGCCGATTTTGCTTGCCACTGGACGCGTAAGTTCCACCCCCCCCCCCCCCCGCCAGCCACTTCAATAAAGCTAACAAGGGATGTTCGACAACTCGAATTTTCAAAAAATTGTTAAACTTTGCAAAAACGTAGTTCAATCGATGCTAATAACGTAACTATTTTCTGTTTCGGCAATGAAACAGTTCTGGGGGTGGGAACACCCCCTAAAAGAAATTGTGGGTTTTCATATTATCGTGGATATCTGCGAAACCGTAACAGATATCGAAAAATAGTTCATTTCAAAGTTGTGTGGTTTTCGATATCCTACAATATGGCGTCAAAGAATTTTCGATAAAAAGAACGGTGGGGATAAATTTTGAAAAAATTAATTTTTTTCAGAAATTCTTTACCGCCATGTTTTAGGATATCGTGAACCATGAAAATTTGATTTAAACTATTTTTTTATATTTTTTACGGTTTCGCAGATATCCACGATAATGCGAAAACCCACAATTTCTTTGGTTTTTCGAGTTGCTGAATATTCCTTGTGAGAATCGTGTGCGTTTCTTTCGGAGTCACATGGTTCCAAGGGGAGTATCTGGGTGGGTTTCAGATGCACCTGCCGTACGAGTGGCAGCCGAGGACTGTGGCGACGCAGGTGGCCGTGATCGGAAACGTTGTGATCGCTGGTGTACCTGGGGAGTTCACAACAATGTCCGGAAGAAGATTGCGAGAGGCTATCAAAACGGTCATGAACGACGTGTCCGACGACGAAACGTCCGTTATAGTCGCCGGTCTTTGCAACACTTACACCTCTTACATCGCCACGCCGGAGGAATATCAGGTAGATCGTAGATTACACTTTATGTTCTTACTCGCGGCGGATTCCAGTTGTTCTCTTCCTTTTGGAAATTAATAGCAGCCGCCTCTGTCCTCGACTCCTTGAAATTTCTCGAGTAATTCGTGGGAAGCTTATCTCGCTTATCACTTACGGTCTCTAATTGCCCATTTCGCAGATTCAGAGGTACGAAGGCGCGTCGACGATTTTCGGGCCATACACGCTCAGCATATACTTGAAAACATACCAGGAACTCGTGACAGCTGCTATTCTTGTGAGTATAAAGGATCTTTTTTCCGTTATTCATATGTGGGAATAGGTTTCGCAATTCCTGTGTTCGGCAGCCACGGAAAAAAAATACCTTCGGCGACGGGATTTGAACACGCGATCTTGCGGATCCGCTGCGTACTGGGCAGCCGCCTAACCTAACTTTTTTTTTTTTTAAAGCATACGTTTATTAGAACCAATAAAGTTTTACAGTGGGACGGCTTCGATCCTTAACGTATAAAGGATTACAGTCTTATGCTTTGAATATAGGCTAAAGACCCAAAACATTGGGTACCCACAGCCTCTTTGAGGTACATGGGATTGCACATTTAGATGTAGTGCGAGCTTTGGTTACATTATCTTTGGATGTTTATAGTTTACGCTTATACACTAATATACAAGAAAACGTGGGTAGCTATGGTATAGAAAGGTACTTAAAACTATACTGCTGTGTCGAGATCCGCCTAACCAACTCCACTGAAGTCGATCCTCCGAGGTCTCTTATTCCGGGCGCTCTCTTTTAAATATATCAGTGTTTCCTAAAAATATTCTGTGGAGACGTTGCGCGAGGTCCAGATTTTTAACCGACTTCAAAAAGGAGGAGGTTATAGATTCGACCTGTTTGTATTTTTTTTTTGTTCGTCCCCGCATAACTCCTCAGCATATCGACCGATTTTGATGATCTTTTTTTTTTATTCGAAAGAGGGCGATGCCCCGGTGTTTCCATCCTATACTGCATCAACATTGGCCCAATATTTTGCCAGTTCTGGTTAATAATAAAGACTATCGTTACTTAATTATTATTATTTGATGTACGTGCGCGCATATCTCCGCAAACTAAAATGTTAAAAATAAAAAAAATTAAGAAAGAAAAATTAAAACCGAATTCAAAAAAATAAAATTGCACTAAAAAGTAAAAAATAATTTTTTCCCTTATTTAATCTACGACTCTTATATTTTTTAAGTCGGTGCCTCATCATTTGCACTGTGTAAATATGGCGCCGACTTAAAAAGTATGACAGTCGGAGATTAAATAAGGAAAAAAATTATTTTTACTTTTTATTCTTTCAAGTAATTCTGGTGCATTTGAATGATATGTATTTTTTAAATGATTTTACTTATTGTTAGCTTCGATCCTTTGTATGTTTGGTGTGTGTTTGCTTGGCGTATGGTTCAAATCTGGCAACTCAATTTTCACCCACTTCCACTGATCCAATTGTCTTGAAACTTTGCAGGCGTGTGTAGTTTGGATGACAATACAACTATTTTTTGAAAAAAAAAGTAAAAATAAAAAATATAAAAAGGAATGTACTATAACAAATCCACATACACTAGAAACTAGATAAATATGTAAAAAAATCCGCAGACAGTAAAAACTAGAAAAAAATATAAGAAAAATATAAAAAATTCACAAACACTAAAAACTTGAAAATAAATAAAAAAAATGTTACGTTAATCAATTTTTCAAAAAATGCACTGAACACTAAAAAATAATTATTTTCTTGCACTACAATTTCAATGGTGATACGTGACCTTAAATAAAATCATACAAATTCTGTGGTTATCCTGTAGAATTGTTCACATCAATTGTAAAGAAAGAGGATAATCACAAAGTTTGTATGATTTTATTTATAGTCACATATCACCATCGAAATTGTAGAACAATAAAATTATTATTTTTTAGTTTTCAGTGCATTTTTAGTAAAATCGTTTGACATAATATTTTTTATTAATAGAATAGTATAGTTCTAAACAAGTTGAAAATGGAATAAATATTAGTTTATGATCAAAGATCTTGTGGGCTAGAAGTAATGGTTCTGTCTCATGATTCCCTTTTAACAGAAACTTTTCAGGAACTATGCTCGCATTTATAGAAACCCCCGTTGTTATAATAGAAGGCTTCGTAGTGACAATGAGTTTCGTATTGTTTCAGAAAAAGAACGTGTTACCTGGCCCGAGCCCTCCAGATCTCAGGAAAAAGAGCCTGCTCACCTTTGTGACTCCTGTGCTCTACGACACGCCAAAATGGGGCCGAAATTTCGGGGATTGCATAAAGCAGCCTCAGAAAGTCGCCTCGCCTGGCGATATCGTCACTGCTGTTTTTGTAAGTGCAACAGAACATCCAATTGCGATTAATATTCCTTGGATAAATAATTAGATATTTTAGGGTCTTCAAGGAGACATTACACTCATCTACCATTTTCGAACCGAGAACCTTTGACTACTCAGTTAATAGTTTCTATTAATTAGATTTTTTTTTAAGTATCGACGAGGGGGATCACCAGTTTACATTAGGAGATTCAAACTTTCAAACTCTCACGTTCTCGACAAGTGAGAAACAAATCTATCTAGGGTAGATGTCCCTATTACTGCCACTTTATTTATTTTGCTTAATAAAAATGTAACGTATAAAGAATAGTGTACAACAATAATATTAATAATAATAAGAGCAGTCCCAATTTAATAATAATATTTTTTGTACACTATTCCTTACACGTTACATTTTTATTAAGTAAAATAAATAAGGTGGTAGTACTAATAGGGACACTGGCAGTAATTGGGACATTTACCCAATCTATATTATTAATATATATATATAAAAGAAGAAGTCTTGATTGACTGACTGACTCATCAACACCAGTTGCTAAAATTTCATAGACAAAAACATCTCGTTGCAACTCCAAAAAATGAGAGGCTAAAAAGTGTTGGTCCGACCTTCAGTTGTTCCTTCCGATCCCTACGTCCAATCACACTTCCAGTGATATGTTTTCACGCAAACTGAACGTCCTATAGTGGCCTTCATTTTAACTCAACACGGCTGAGCTTATCGGATTTCGAACACGAAAGCACGTCCATGACCTCGCCAACGCAACGTATAAAGGCACTAACGACCCATCTGGCGTCGGCGTGTTTCCACGCCGAGGGATTTGCATCCCGAGCGCGGTCTTTTAGCTTCCTTCCACCTCGACAGTTTCTGCGAAACAAGAAAAGTATGGTCGTAGAGTCTCCGAACGTTTGCTCGAAGCGTGATAAACGAGACTTTCTCGATAAAAGCGAGCGTTTGGTAAAGCCTTTGCCGATTCGAAGGGGCATTATTTAAACTCTTACTCCACTCAAAGTGTTAAGGGAGATATCCGAAAATCGAGCGCGGATAGGGTCTCGCGTAGGGTTATGCAACCCTTGGAATTCCATCTGGGGAACAGCGTTTCAATAGTTGGCGCGCCATTGATCGTCATCCACTGCAAAACGGGCGATTTCTATTCGGAACGCGGCAGTTTCTAAACATCTCGCGACGTAATGGAAATGCACTGTTGGCGCGATAAACGCCCAAGGACAAATCCGTTCCCCAACGGTGGAATTAATTTTCAATCCTGCTCCGATGAATGCACCCCCGCGTTCTAAATAGTACTCCCGGGGACGTATTCTTGCCACCAAACCGGGGATAATTTCGAATTAAACGCTCGCCCTTCTGCGACCCTGTGCTTCTGTTTTTAATAAAATGCGACTGCGAGGGACAATTTTTTTTCTGGCTCCGAAGAGGGGGGGAAATGATTCGTTGCGGTACCTCGAGCCAGCCTGTGTTCAGACACGACCGTAGAACATTTGAAGCGGAGGAACCCGCTCCGTGCCCATGAATATTCATTCGAGGAGCTGTTGCCTTATTTCGTACCATTTTCTCGTTTTCTTTTCACAGATTTCTGGCCACCCGCGTAACAACTTGATGACGGAGAACACGTTCCTGACGGTCGAGAAATTGACGGACGACGAGGTGTGGATTCCTGTTGCCACCGATGCCAACTGGGAGACCAAGTAATATTAATAATAATAATAATTATAATAACCCTTAGTACGCGAAGCTTTCCAGTTTATTTGCAATTCAGATTAACGTCGTGTAACATGCTCGCGTGTAGACGGGAATATTGAGGAATTTGTCGGTAGTGTTCTATCCACTTATGGAAATATTTGAATAATTCCATGGAATGAAACGGGATGTTCGAATTTCTTTTCTTGGCGGAGGGGGTCAGTTTCGCGGAAAGTTTGCGCGGGGGCTGTTAATATGGGTTGCGGCGAAATATCGATCAGTAAGTGTGAAGGTGACGTGGGGGACGTGTAATGATACCAGTGTCGTTGGTGTCGTCGATACAGATTCGAATGGAAACGAACGTCCGTGGTGCTGGGGTCGAGTCAAGTGACCATTACGTGGCAAGTCCCGGAGGACATCAAACAGGGTGAATATCGTATCAGGCACAACGGATACTACCGCTACATCCTTGGCGGAGTATTCCCTTACTACGGTGTGTCGAACCACTTACAGGTAAATTGAAAAATTCATTTTACTTATATTTCGAATGTATTCAAAATATTAACCTGTTCAAGATTATTAACCGATTTCAAAAAGAAAGAGGTTCTCAGTTCGAGGTGTTGAACCAATAGGTTCTGAACTAATTTTGGTGAAACTTATTGCATTAAGTTTGGCTTCGATCAACTTAGGGCATGGAGAAAGAATTATCAAAATCGGTCAAGTAGTTTTCAAGTTACATAAAAAAAATAAGAAATCTGTTTCATTTTAATTTTCATTATATATTATATTTAACTTCAATAACTGAAAAGTACAAAATAAATTTTTTTTTAAAGATTAAAACCGACTTCAGAAAAATAAAAATGTGCTGAAAAGTAAAAAATAATTTTGTTCCTTATTTAATCTACGACTCTCAATTTATTCTAAGTCGGCGCCAGATTTACACAGTGCAAATGATGAGGCGCCGACATAAAAAAATTGGGAGTTGTAGATTAAATAAGGAACAAAATTATTTTTTACTTTTTGCGCATTTTATTTTTTTGAATTCGGTTTTAATTTTTTTTTAAATTTGTTTATTTTCCTTTGGTTTTTGAAAACAATATCCTTCCCACATTATTTTTCTTTTAATTAACCGGCTTCAAAAAGGAGAAGGTTATAGACTCGACCCGTATGTATTTTTTTTTTATGTTTGTCCCCGCATAACTACTCAGCATTTGTTCCGATTTTGATGATCTTTTCTTATTCGGAAGAGGGCGATGCCCCGGTGGTCCCATCCTATACTGCATCAATATTGACCTGATATTTTGCCAGTTCTGGTTAATAATAAAGACTATTGTTACCTAATTATTATTATTTTATGTACGTACGCGCATATCCCATCAGCATGTTGTGTCAATATATAGAAAACAAAAAAATTAAAAATAAAAAAAAATTAAATTAACCGGCTTCAAAATAATAAAAATGCACTAAAAATAATTTTTTTCCCGCATTTAATGCCCGATTTACACAGTGCAAATGATGAGGCGCCGGGTTGAAAAATATGAGAGTCGTAGATTAAATAAGGGAAAAAATTATTTTTTACTTTTCAGTGCATTTTTATTATTATTTTCTTTTAAAGTCGTTTTTTTAAAAAATTTTTATTTGGTGTACCTTCAATACTACTTGACCGATTTTGATAATTATTTCTCCATGACCCAAGTTGATTGAAGCCAAACTAAATGCAATAAGTTTCACCAAAATCTGTTCAGTAGTTACAGATAAATTCGCGAACAAACATAATACACATAACATACATACAAACACCTGGAACTGAGAACCTCTTTCTTTTTGAAGTCGGTTAAAAATGGTAAAGTTGTTAGCCGCAAAGTATTTGAAAATAAAAATTGCTTTTGTTCGAAAATATGTTTGAATTTAATTCTGACAATCGAACAACTACGTTCGAGCACATTTGGAATTTGGGAGACATTCGACGATTTCAAAAACAATTTTTCCTACAAGTTACTCATAAACTTTTACAATGGCAGATAAATTCGACATTAGAAGAGCACAGGAGAAACACAACAGTCTAAATATCTCGAAACAATAAATAAATGACTCACCCCACTTTCAAAATCACCGGCTCATATAAAAACTCGCGATTAAATTAAGGGCTGATTTCACCCCATCAGAATAAATTTCCATAGAAAAGGAAATTGCTTCTTGCGTACCCCAAAACAAAGTTTCATTAAAATCCAAATTTTCGAATTGGGGATATTCGCTCTTAACGTTTATCAATCGAACCGAGGAATTTTTATATATTTTCTGTGCAGATTGTTATCATCCATTTTGTTACTTAAGTATCTTCGATCGCTGTTTTTTTTCACAGCAATTCCACGAGCGGTGTTTTTACTTGATTGAAGTGGGTAAAAGTAGATGTAGATTACGTTGTATTGAAACTGGTTTAGAATTGGGTCACGTCTAAATTGGCTGTTATTTCCTACATTTCAAAATTGCCGACACTGTCGATTTAAGAATTTATACAAATGCAGGCGTTTCGTATTTCACAGACATATTCCGTTTCTCTATATTTTACCAGTGATTGGCTAAATCCCACGTGCATTAGTTTGAACTTTATGCTCTTTCGTGCTGGGCATCGATTGCTCTGCGCGTGTACCCTATGTTCGAAATTTTCTGTTCCAGGTGGTGGTCCCCAGTGAAATCACGGCGCACTCGCAACTGAATCGGATTTAATTCCGCAACGAATGGTATACGTTGTGACGTGCTCCTTTGTACAGTTTTCTTTGCCTCCATGATCTCCTTAAAGTGGGTCCGCGTGTCGATATTCTCGAATCGAGTTGAATGACGTAGGCTGCTCTCAAAGATGTATAAAAAATGTGATTGTTTAACGGTATAATGAATAAATTAAGGGTTATCGAATTCTACTAGTAGCTTATTTCTGAGGCTACCCAGAAAGAATATTTCGCAGCGATGATAAGGGGGCGTTTTTCACGTAGCGAATTCCAGAACCTATATCCCTGCCGTCTGAGAAGTTTTTAAACCTCGTAACGTCCGACTTTATGACACAAAAGTTTCGTGCAAAAGTCGCCCGAAGATATTCGGCCATTGTGCGACAGTTTGTGCGCGCAGACACGTCCGTTTACATAGAGATGGGGTGGTAAAAGGCAGAGAAGTTGCCTTTGCGAGGGACTTCGGAAGGATCTGTTCCGAAAACCGCAAAATGTAGAAACTCTCGTCGGTGATTCCTGTCGAGAAACGTGGGTCCTGTTTTATCGTACCCCATTGGAGACTCCAATGCGGTTAGACGGGGGTTTAATGGACCTTGTGCTTTGGAAATATTCGTTTTGCTGATGACGAGTCATTCTTCGTCAAGGAATTTTACAGAGAAGAATCTTCTGATCGGTATGAAATTTATTAGAATGTATCCTAATTTCTTTTAAAATAATTAAGTTATTAGGATGGAAATAAAATTATTGGGATTTACCCTAATATATTTTAAAATAATTAACTTAGTAGGATAAAAATAAACTTATTAGAATTTATCCTAATGTCTTTTAAATTAATTAAGTTATTAGAAGGGAAATAAAATTATTAGGATTTACCCTAATTTATTTTAAAATAACTAAGTTATTAGGATGAAAATAAAATTATTAGGATTTATCCTTATTTATTTAAAAATAATTAAGTTACTACTAAGGATAAAAATAAAACTATTAAGATTTACCCTAATTTATTTTAAAATAATTAAGTTAGTAGGATAGAAATAAACTTATTAGGATTAATGCTTATTTATTTTAAAATAATGAAGTTATTAAAATAGAAATAAAATTATTGGGATATACCCGAATTTATTTTAAAATAATTAAGTTATTAGAAGAGAAATAGAATTATTAGGATTTACCCTAATTTATTTTAAAATAATTAAGTTATTAGGATGGAAATAAAATTATTAGGATTTACCCTAATTTATTTTAAAATAATTAAGTTAGTAGAATAGAAATAAACTTCTTAGGATTAATCCTTATTTGTTTTTAAATAATGAAGTTATTAGAATAGAAATAAAATTATTAGGATTTACCCTAATTTATTTTAATATAATTATGTTACTAGAATGGAAATAAAATTATAAGTATTCATCCTTATTTATTTTAAAATAATTAAGTTACTACTTAGGATAGGAATAAAACTATTAAGATTTACCCTAATTTATTTTAAATTAATTAAGTTATTAGAATAGAAATAAAATTATTAGGATTTTATCTATATTTAACGCAGAAGCTCCATTGTAACCTGGCACAACGAAGATGCCCGATTTTAGCAGCCATTATTTTTCACTTCCCAGGGAAAAGAAGGTATTCGTAATGAAGGGTAGCAGGTTTCCATATTAAACGAATGAATTTGTTTAAAAATCGAGCTTAAAATACTGGTTTGCATGCAGAGTAAACAGGATATCGAAGTTTCACCGCCCGTTCCAGAACGAGGGGATTAACGTAGACGTCCCTTGGAATTGCTTTCGTTCCAACGAAATGCACACTGTGGTTGCGTGAGCCGCAGACTCGGGCGAATTTAATTAATTTTTAATATAAAACCCCAGTTTCCTTTCTTTCCTTGGCATGCATAATCGGGCAATCACGACTCGATGGGAGTTCAGATATTCTAGGACCAACAGGTGTCTAGCTTCGAGGCTCGATGAAACGATGAACCCTAACCTTAAAATTAATGTCAACCTTCCAACTGTATTTTAATAATTCTTTCAGCATTTTTTAACCACACCACGTAAACATTCTGACAAACATTGCCCACTTCTCAGTTATTGAAATCGTGCCAGCACTTTTCGTGAACTTAAATACTATAATTGCCTTCAAACATGACGCTAACCTAGTTTCAAGTTTTGTCACGAAAAGCTTTTCAGAGACAGAGCTCACTCTGTCTCTGAATTAATTAATAAACTGCTTAGACATGCCACAGGAGATAACGATAGACCTGAGAAAGATAGCCATGAAATCTTTAGAATTGTATCAGTTTCTTTCCATGATTCAAAATAGGGGGAATACATGGTGGTCGCTATAAATGGGACGTCCTGTAGAAGTTTACCAGCTCCGAGGTCAGGAAACTCGACCAATAATCACTGATGAAGGCCAGTGGGAATATTTTCCCGAACGATACATTATTAATGAGCGCCTCTATGCCGCGCAAAGTGAGGAGAGGGGATAGCAGGGAACGTAAAGTGCATTTAAGAAGGAATGCGGTCGATGCTCGCGTAAAACCGATGAATACATTCACGTGTACCCAATTATGGTTACGTCCGGGTTTTACTGAAAGGACCCCATGATGACCAGCATCATTCTTGCGCTGATTTTCGGTTACTGGAAGCCATTTTGACACAGCGGTACCTTTAAGCGGAGCAAATTTTCCATGAATGTGGAGTTAGGGCGGGGGGAGTACAAATTGAAATATCAAATTTGTTGGGGGGATGCCCCCCCCCCCCCCACTGGCCTGAGACTAATCTTTTTAAGTTCTAATAAAATGTGATGCACCCCTAAATTTCTCGCTCTCCAAAATTTGCCGTTCCCTAGAATTTCATGATCCTAATAATTCCTCGTTTCTCAACATTTGATGCCTTTCATAAATTTCTGTCCCTCGCAATTATTTTCGTCCCAAAAATTTGTCACTCCCCCCAAATTTGCCACACCTCAAATTTTGATGCTCCCAAAAATTTCTCGCTCCCTAAAATTTGCCGCTCCCCAAAATTTGATGCTCCCCAAAATTTGGTACTCCCCAAAATTTGATGCCCCCCAAAATTTGCCGCTCCCGAAAATTTACTTCCTCTCAAAATTTGCTGCCCTTCATAATTTTCTGTCCCTCGTAATTATCGCTCCTCAAAATTTTTCACTCAGCCGCCCCAAATTTACCACGCCTCCAATTTTGATGCTTCCAAAAATTTCTCGCTCCACAAAATTTGATGCTCCTCAAAATGTACCGTTTACCAAAATTTGGTACTCCCCAAAATTAGGTGTCCCCCAAAATTTGCCGCTCCCGAAAATTTACTGCCGCTTAAAATTTGCTGCCCTTAAAATTTTCTGCCCCTCGAAAGTATCGCTCCCCAAAATTTGGCGCCCCCGAAAATTTGCGGCCCTAGGCTCTAGCCTATACACAAATCGGCCCCTGCTCAAAGGAAATGAATCTGAAGAGGAACTTCTCACTGCCTCCCATATGCCACTTTAACTTCCACCTGCAGATTTCTCTCCCTAAATCTCCAATATGTCCATTTTGGGGTGCATCAATCAGCCACCTGCAACCCTGCTGCACTCACAAGGAGAGTATTTTAGGTGTCCGCCTCCGATCATTTTGATTTTTGGATATGTTATAGAGGACCGAAAAATAAGAAATACGTGTTTTTTTATTTTCCCCCGTTTTCATATTTGGGGGGTGAAAACCGCGTTCAAAGTTAGGGTTGAAAAATCATTTTTGTGGAAAAAATGGACTTTTTGAAAATCTGGTGAGTCAGTCATATTTCGCATTCAAAGACACAAAATTTGTCCATTGACACTATTCCCCTATCTCTAATAGTTCTCGAGATATTCCACAAAAATGATTTTTCAACCCTAACTTTGAACGCAGTTTTCACCCCCCCCAAATATAAAAACGGGGAAAAATAAAAAAACACGTATTTCTTATTTTTCGGTCCTCTATAACATATCCAAAAATCGAAATGATCGGCGGCGGACACCTAAAATACTCTCCTTGTCAGTCAAGCCCAACTTCCAAACTGCATTCACTCGCAGAATAAAACGGAATACCGTGTATGACCCTCTTCTAAGGTACCCGAAGCCACCCACAAATCGCACCACCATCCTCCAAGAAACCCTCCAAAATGTCTACAAACACAGCCCTTATTTGCACCGAGAAATTCGCGATCCGCCAACTGATTCGTTGCAAGGAAGGGACTGGAAGGTAGACCTCGTAGCTGAAGACTTCGAAGCCCAAGATTTCGGAGCTCGAGACCTCGAAGTGCTCCCTTGTCGAGGAGTTAAACGGCGCGGACTGAATCCGATACTTCTGAACAGGAGCCCCAAACCGAGCTGCACTGTTCTCTTTGGAAGCAGTAAGATAAAACTACGAAGAAGCGGGTGGCCCAAGGATCGCGGAGGGTGGAATGGCGCTGTTTCCCGCGCGAAATGAAGCGTGCACTGACGGAAGGGGGTTGCATCGCTCGCGAAATATCCCCCAGAGCCTCGTTTCACGGGTCCAAGGTCACTGGTACCAGCTAGGAACGATGAACCGTGAACGAAAAGCGGGGATTCGTTTGAAGATGTTCATTCTATAATACGGGGATGATTTGAAAACTTCGCTTCCTAACAGAGAAGGAGTGTATTAACAATTTTCTTTTCCATTATTATTCAACATTAGCCTCCTCTCTAATCTCTACATTAAGTAGATCCATCGCTGTTGTAATGCCAGGATCCCGGTCTGGTAAAAGTTCTGGTCTAGTATATCACCCCATCCCACGTTTCCCTTGACTCCACAGTGGCTAAAAATTCTGTAATTTCATTCCTCGCATTGGAACTGGAAAAACTGGACTACAGTTTGGTGTACAAGCTTCAACAGACGCAGATGTTGATTGCCACGATTGATTATCACTGATCGTTTATACGAGCAAATGAGTCACGCGTTAACTAGCGTTCTATGATCTAATAGCAGACTTCTAACATGAAGAAACAGAATATTCATACTGATTGAAGAGCCCCTGTAAAAAACACGGTAAGTGACAATATTAAAACAAAAATTATCGGAAAACGTTACACGTGCCAATGGTAATATTATAGTATAGAAATTTAAGCAATTTTTCTTTGTAAATAAGTTACCAATAGTGATGGGACTGATACCGTATCGATACATATCGATACCCTTCTACAAATTTCAATCTGGTATTGATACATATCAAAGTCAAAGGCATCAAAAGGAATCGATGCTTCTTTGATACTTACATATCAGAATGTATCGATACCTGTTTGATACCTACACAAAAATATCGATACCTATTTGATACCTATACGAGAATATCGATACCTGCAATATCTTTACCTCACGCTGAAGTGTAAATATTAAATGTTTACCAAATTTCGTAAGTATCAAATAAGTATCGATAATATCGTAAAGTATCAAACCGGTTTTGATTCGGTATAGTATTGATATGGTATCGGTTGAAGAAGAATTGGTATCGATGATTGATACCAAGTAACATTTCGATGCGTATTGATATTTCCTATTGAGTACTTTGGTATCGAATTGATTGAATATCATCAATAGTATTGGTATCAGTCCCATCACTAGTTACCAATAGTGCTAAAGGTGATACTCAATGTAAGGGACAATTAGATAGGGACAAACGGGATTGGTACTTAGCCCTTCGTTGACACTCTGGGTGAGAGCTACCCATAAGCTGTCAAAACCTTCTATATGAAAAATAAATACCTTTTTTTCAAAGTCGACTTACAATTTTTTTTTCAAAATATTATATCCGAACATCAACTCTGTAGATTTTTACCTTTTAATATTGAAATTTGTAAAAGTTACAATTTTTTAAATATTATCTTCGTTTTTCCTCAACATGTTGTGGTAATCTGGGAATTATTTTACAAAAACTGTGATAAAATTTCAATCAAAAAATTATTGGAATACATTCTACAGGTCTTGAAATTGATCCATGATTTTTTTTTCATAATAATTGGATTCTTTGGATGAGAATGGCACTCGTTCAAAAATTGCTCTGGGTGTGAGCCACCCAGGTATGTCAACGTTGATCGAAAAACGAGGTGTGTCAACGAAGGGTTAAAGTACTTGAAAATTTAAATGAATGGCACATTAAGTTTTTCTAGAACTAATAGGTGGCATATACAGGCTATTCTACCAATACAATTCTTTCTTTCATGAATTTGGACTATATTAATACAAAAAATATAAAAAAATTATTATTATTATTATTCATTAACGGGTTACATAAACCCATTATATAACAAGCGCACATAACACTTGGTGTATTCATAGATTCAATAATAAAATAAACATACATAAATACATTGTAATATATCAAAAATAAAAATGACAATGAAAATTTTGTGTTACATTTGTGTTACTAAATATTTGCGCATATATAGGCCTAGTTATGCAGAAAGCTATCAACCTTCAAAATGACAAAAATTTAGTTAAACGCAGTATGGATTCCATGGTTTTGTGATCTTTATTTTGCAAAAAATTACTAACCCATAGAACAACTATTTAACATTATACAATTATTAAAATACGAAACCATAGTTGCATTCTAGGCTTAATTAAAAAAAGCTACAGAAAATTTAAAATAACAATTAAAGAACTCTCTATTAAATAACCCAATACAAAATAAATATTGTAAAACAACAACAAGAAATAAAATGTACCCAATTGGAATAAAGCTAATTTTCTTTAACAATTAAAATTTCCAAACTAAAACTCAGTTTCAGATCATTGAGGGTTGGTAGCTTTCTGCATATCTAGGCCTACTTACCAATCACAACAAATCAAATTTCGTAAATAATTTAAAGCCAGGTAAGTTTCTTCTCTCCCCTAAAAAAATCGATTTTTGGCATTTGCAGTGATTTCTACAAGGATTCTTCAATTACATGCAAACATGAGAGTGTGTTGCATCATACACGTGGAAATCGCGGAGTATCGCCGCGGGAACAGCGGCGCCACCTATCTTCGCGTGATTGGTCCGTTTAATCGTAACCAGATTGTAAGCCTAGAAGTACGCCTACGCGAGCACGATTATGAATCATTTTCATCGTGTTCTCGCCTTCGTCGCGTGGGCACGCGAAGATAACAATCCATTTTTAATATGCTGCTCCGCAACCCCGACTTGAAAATGTCGAGGGGGATGTCGACAAAGGTTACCGTTACTTAATGTTGCTGAGGTGGGATGTGAAGAGTACTAACACTGTATATAATGTAATTCTAATGGAGGATTCGTAGTCTGACGTCCTCCTGGGTGCTTCTGGTCTCCGCGATTTCTCGACTCGTTGCACCCTCCAGAGGATCAACCCGAAGACCGAGGCGTTAGGGAGCAATGCTTAATCTGTTGGATCATACTAAAAGCTGTTCGGGAGACGAATTCGACGGGGTAATCGATACTCGACACAATACTCTCGAATATATGCGGTAGGTACATCAATTTCCAGTGTCACCTCACGTTTAAAATATTCAAATATTAATAGTTGCGTGCCCACGTGGTTACTTTGAGTATGAAAGATCGTTTAAAGGGTCATGTCTAATTGGCAGGCGAAAAAAAACGTAATTCACAGTATCAACTACCACCTCCCCATCTCAATTCATCTTTCCTACCAAAGTTGAACATTAACTAAATAAAAAATTATTTACATAACTGTAACTTTAGATTATGCGACGAATAAAGTTACTTTTTTTATTTGACGAGTAAAGTTAATTTTTTTATTCGTCGAGTGTTTCAACTTCAGCGTTGAATAAAGTTCTCAACTTTAAATTTAACTATAACGGTAACTTTAACATCAACTTTCCTCGACGTCGAATAATTTTCTGCCGCGCGTTCGATCCGCCGAGGATCGTCATTGGGGGATACTAAACGCGCGCGCCAAGCCTCAACTCCCCGGTTCTTGGCGCAAATTAATTCGACGTCGAATGAAGGTAAAGTTAAAGTTGAAAACTCTAATCGGCGCTGAAGTGGAAATGCTCGACGAACAAAACAAATTAACTTTTTTTGGCGTGACAAAAAGCTTTTTATCTTTTGTTCGTTATTCAAAATTCCTATTTAAATAAAAATGTCGCCCATCTCCCTTTCCTCCAAACTCAAAATCACCGAAAAGAACAATGAAACATCTGCAATAATTTTTCATTCGATCCGAAGCGACTCTATCGCGTCATTCCAGCTCGTCACTCCTCATTTCAATAGGTATCAAAACAAACATTCATCATCGGCTTTTTTCGAGGCAAAGGTACCAATCCAGTCGGAAATGAACTGTCATCCTGAGCACAATGATTGATCTAACATCTCGTTCGACTGCTCCCATCGCCGATCCCCTCCACTAACAAATCGAAGTAGAAACAACATTTAACCATTCTTTAAAAAACGAGAATGATTAAAAAACGAGAAAGAATGCTCACGACGAAGGAGAGCCCGCGGCACGAGGGACACTTCCGCTGCTTGGTGGTGCGCAGCCGCGTCGATGACCGGCGTCGTTCGTCGCGACGGAGGCTTCCGCAGTCGTGATTCGCGCGGCGTCGGTGCAGGTTCGCCTTACCCGCGGCAGATTCAAACTTTCGCTCTGACGAAAGTCGAAACCCGTGGTTAACCGTCATCAAGTGTCCCTGGTGCCCACCCTTCGCGCGAGTGCCGAGGGCGAACGTCGACCCGCCTCGATACCTGAGTCGCACGAGGAAAAGTACGAACGAGAAAAAAGAGGAACCAGTTGCCGTCGGAGGGAAACCGGTAGCCAGTGCCGTGGCCCCTAAATGGACGGAACTCGTTCACCCTTCCATCGCCCGGAACCTTCATTCTTCACCTGTCCAACGATCGCCCAGCAAGGTGGGCAGCGGGAAATAATGCGCCCAAGTGGGAGCCTACTGTGGGAGCGCCCGGTGGGTCCAGCGAGGAAGAATTAAGAGGATCGATCAGTACAGAATGTCCTTTGACCGCAGGGGGCCTGGACAGCGCGTGGAGTGATCCGTTCACGATGGATGACCAAGTAGAAAGCTTCTCCCCCAGCCTGCTGAACAGTACCTACACCGCCATGCAGGAGTACGTTGGGGATCTGGCGAGCCTGCACAATGGCACTCGGGACAGGGACCACTCGAGGGACTCGTACCTGGCCGGCAACCTTCACAGGGACCCCCTGTACATCGTGGTGCCTGTGACCATCATTTACGTGTCGATCTTCGTGACGGGAACCATCGGGAACATCAGCACGTGCATCGTGATAGCGCGCAACAAGTCGATGCACACGGCCACCAACTATTATCTCTTCAGCCTGGCGGTGTCGGACCTGTTGCTGCTGGTCTCCGGCCTGCCGGCCGAGATCTATCTGGTCTGGTGCAAGTACCCGTACGTATTCGGCGAGGGGTTCTGCGTCCTGCGTGGCCTCGCCGCGGAGACGTCCGCGAACGCCTCCGTTCTCACTATCGCGGCGTTCACTGTCGAGAGATACGTGGCCATCTGTCATCCGTTCCTCTCGCAGACCATGTCCAAGCTGTCCAGGGCGGTGAAGCTGATACTGGTGATCTGGCTGGTAGCCCTGTCGTTCGCACTGCCCCAGGCGCTGCAATTCGGCGTCATCCAGCACGCGCTTGATCCGAATATGGTGTTGTGCACCATGAAGAGGATCCTGCTGCGGCACTCCTTCGAGCTCTCCACGTTCCTGTTCTTCGTGGTGCCGATGAGCCTGATCACCGTGCTGTACGCGCTTATCGGGCTGAAACTGAGGAAGTCGAACATGATGAAGAGGAGCCACGGGAGGGAGCAGGGTGGCAGCTGTAGGCATCACCCCGGAAGGTCGTCCAGGAGGGTGCTGAAAATGCTCGGTGAGCGAGGGTCCGAGGGCTCTCCTCTTTATCATATTTCACGATACCGCGTCGTTTGGGGCGTGGGTTAGGTCTGTGGCAGGCCTTGGGTGGGTCTCACAAAAGGGAACACGCGGCTTGGTGTAAGTGGGTGTAGTAGTAAAAAGTATCTCACCTGTGCCTGGTCTTTCGCCTGGGCACTCGATACTTCCGGGATATTTAGCAGGAGGGGTGCTGCTTCACTCGCCACTTCCAGAGGTCTAGCAATCTCGATCCCGTGGTTCATTTCTGTGCATTGCTACTCTCTCATTTTGCTTCGATTGATTTGTACAGTAAAACGTACTTTCTAGTCGTTCCAAAGCAAACGAAGGAACGTTCAGGTAGTTAGTAAAAAGGTTAGGTCAAGTATTTCTTCAGTCTGCTGGAGGTTTGTGCATCTTTTCGTTGCCCACTTAAGCCAAAGCTACTGTATTAATAATTTCAAGCCTGTCCTAGGTCACGCCAATAATTAATACAGGCACACAAAAAGGTATCTAAACCCAAACCTTCTAACATGTTAATCAAGTCCTCGCTAACTTCGATGTAGTCCTCAATCAAACTTACCTATCTCAGACTTTGAAGAAGCATTCCAACATACATCACACTTATAATTACTGAACACACGCCTTCTCAGAGTACACGGGGAGGGAACCTGCTTACCTTCCAGAGCATGTACTATCTTTTTCAGCCTTATCAGAAACATGCTCGCTTCCGTTCCCAGTGTTCCTCATTTTCAAGCTTCTCAGGTATTTGACCTCTTTCATCCCTCCTCACTGCTTTACATATTGCGGTAGCGGTTGTGGGGATTCCATAAGGGATGAAGAAGCTATTGTATGCTGGTGGAGCAGTATACTATCTATAGATTCCCGTCCCTGATACCCACGTGGGTGTCTAGTTCGTGACAGAGCTTAAATAAGCACGAGCCTCGGAGACATATTGTCGCTGGCGAATTGTGTCAGTGGGGAAATTCAGGTCCAAAGACTTCATCCCGGTCACTGATGGCGGGAAACACGGGAATAAAGTTCCGCCTCCGGATTCCCTTATTTTCGGCAGCCGTATCTAGCCGCGCGATGATACGGCAACTGGGCTCAGCTCGATACATGCCCGTAATCTCCCCATTCAGGGGTACATATCTCCATTTAAAAAGGTCAGAGCGTTTCTTGAATCTCACGGAAACACCCTCGGAAAATAATCCTCCACCCCGTTCACGTATCCCCGTTCGTATCATGCAAATACAAGCTGACCAGTTTCTCATCGCGGATAGATATCGCCCGCAGGCATCGCAATGGTAATTCGGAGGATCGTGCTGCATATTTATCTAGATACCCATCCCGTACCATGAACGAAAATTAAGGCGATTTATGGTAAATTGGCCATCGATTACAGTGGGCACGACTGGGTGTACGGGTTGAAAAAAATATATTTGTCATGGATTTCTTTAGTAATTAATATACACTTGGGTGGATAGAGATCCTTTGACCTTGATCTGGAAGTTGAAGGTCAAATTCTGCTTGTAGAAAAAGTGTTAAAGGGAGGAAGTGTCAAAATCCCCTCATACAGTAGAACACGTAACAAAAATATATTGACCTTGAACTTCGAGGTCAAGGTCAAATCAAGGTCGATAAAAAATTAAAAATTATCACAGTTCTTTACACCCTGTTTCATGAGTGTTTTGGAAAGCTGAGAAAGTTTCCTTTCAGAACCATTAGTTGCCAACTTAAGATTTTTTTTAATCACATTAAATCCATCTTAAAATGATCCCAAAATTTGACGAAAATGTTTTGAGTATAACAATTTAGCCACCCTCTGTATTTTTAATGCAAAACTCGGCTCCCTCCAAGATTAAATCCTGAATGCGCCACAGCCCTTAGATCTCGAGAATTATACATATAAGTACTCATAAATCGACCGTTACTCCACTTTCCCTCGCATCGATCAGCACACTTCAACCATCTCCCCCACTTTCCACTAATCTGGAAACGGTGCCCCTTTTTTACTCACACCAGTCGTTCGCGATAGCACGGCTGGTTTAGGATCTCGTCCCGAAGTCTCATTGATCTCTCTCGCCCGGCGTACAGACGTCAACGAACAGCGAGGCGCTCGCAATCACACCCACATAGAAAATCGCGCACAGTCCACGGCGGGGATCCCGAAGAGTACGGGTGAGGTATCCGTGGGCGAGATTATTCTCAGAATTTATAAGAGGCTGGCTTGGAGTACGCGATGCTCCAAGGAACCAGAATTACCAGGTCGCTGTGGCAACAGGGGAGACGCGACGATGAAAGCTATCGGTAACTGAGAGAAACCAATCAAACGCGTTTCCCATAACCATTGAATGCAGTGGAGGATCGAGCAAAGTTCTTGCGGCCACCGAGCATTCCAACTCGACTCGGAGAATCGCCGAGCGTTCGCGCGAAAAATCGAAACCCTTGTCACGACGGTGCACAATCTATCGAGTGTGGGAACTAGACTACGGGTTCGCCACTTCCTTCGTTTGTGCGGCGCGTAAGTTATCCGTCGCGACTTACCTTGAACCCCAGCTACCCGATGCTCTTCTCACTCGATTAAGTAAAGAAGCTCGTTTCGTTGCGTGACAAACCGCCGAGAAACAACTGCCTCCTTTGTTACGCGGCTACCAAGCAACTCTATTCCACATTCAGCAAGGACGATGGGAATATTTCTGCGAGACGCTGACGGAATATTAAGTCCGCGAGCTGGTTACTCGGAGAAATTTCCGAACGTGTCTCAGTGAACTGAAAAGGAACTTTTTTTTACTGGCACTCGGTAGTTTAGGGGCTTTAATAAGAATTAACTCGATGTACACGTGGGAGCGCGACCTTAGGCGCCCACCCACGTGCGCTCGCAGACGTGGGAGCGCGACTTAAGTGGGAGAGCGATTCACTCAGAAGGGAAAATCCCTAACACGCAACTTCCAAAAATTATGAAACTTTGGGGATGTGTAGAGGATAGTGTTCCTTCTCGAGAATTCTTTCTTGAGGATTTCTCGAGAAATTTTATAATTGCTTATTTCTTATTTCTCGAGAAATACTGTTTTTCTCAAGAAACTTGAGTCTACGAAATCGCAAAATTATAAACACTTCTACAATTTGTAATAAATTTTATAATTATTTTAGTAACAATTTTAGTAACATTAGAACCTGTATGAATTACAATAGAAAATCTCAGTAGAGAAGATTCGACATTATTGACTGGTAAAGGTACTCTTAAATTCTTACTTAACAATTTAGAAAAATTGTATACCTACTGAATTAAGTAATGAGTTTCTTGTGGCTATTAAAGAAGAAGTATCGGAAAGAAGAGACACAACTATTGTATCCCTTATCAAATTTTTGCAGAGGTAATCCAGAATCTCTTCAAAAAGAATCAAAAGACGCGTTTTTTCATTTAATGTCCAAGACAGATATGTATAAAACGGCCCAAAAAATTCTAAGTAACTAGACTTTTCGGAAAATATAACAAAAACCCTGATTTTCCTGAAAATACTGAAAAACTTACGTATCCTCAGAATGAAGAATTACCATTAAGAAAATAATTAGGGTTAGCAATCGCAGATAGCTTCCATGAATTTAGTATCAACCAAGAAGAAGATAAATTCCGAACTTTAACAAAGGAATTTTATATTTTTCAGTCCACTGGAAAAGGGACACCCAATTTACCATAACTTTTGGATATGTTACATACGATCAAACCAAGATCCATTCAAAACGAAATAAATTTTTCTATAGCTACAGATTTTATCACAAAAAAAGAAAAGAAATAGATGTAATGCAATGTTTCGCTTTGCACAAATTGTGCATTAAATAAACAAATTTATCAATTATTTTAATATCCGTTTTTTCATTTATACAAGTTTTGTGCAAATTAAACAGGAATGAACAATTAGTTAAAGTTTTCTTGTAATTTTGATAAAAATTATCAACATAATTCCAAAAATACAAATTAAAAGAAAAAAAAGAAAGAAAAAAATATCGAAAAATCGGGAACACTAGTAGAGGATACATAGTTATCTATTACGCAATTTTTTTTTGGTTCCCAAATTCACTGTAAGGGTGTGAAATTGACCCTTGAAAATCTGGGTAGGTATTTTGCAATTTTCTGTTATATTTCGCGAAGTAAGAGAGATAGAAAAAAAGTTTTCCGGCAAAAGTTACTTCCTTTAATTAAGACTATCATTTGATAAAAGTGATGTACGAGTTATAACACAAAATCGGAAAATAGCCACATTTCCAGGAGTCAACCCTCTCCATCACCCCCTCAGAATGAATGTGGGTAGCAAATAAAAATATATCCTCTACATATCCCCAAAGTTTCATAATTGTTTGATTTTCCGGGTTGGGGATCTTCCCTTGCGAGTAGGTGGTTACAAGGAGCTTTCATAAAAGCCTTCACGACGCTGAAATGACTTTCGTTTTCAGCTTCATATAAAAGAGCCCTCTCTTTCACGTAGAGACGAACAATTTCGACCCTTCTTAGTGGAATAATCAGCGCTGTAAGTCGAGAAACCTTAAACTGTACGTTTCACAGATTTTGCAGGCCTTTCGGGATATATAGTTAATCTAAGTAACTTCGAACGAGTTTCGATATGTGATAGTATCGAGGATATTAGAAGCCACGATTGATCCGTGGGGCTACGGTGCGGGAGAGAAAGGAAACATTAGGGAGCCAGGGAAAAGGGTCCGTATATGGTCAGACGCGCCGTGCAACTTGATTAGAACCTATATTCCTCTGTGCCCGTGCGTCGTTTCGAAAATTATTTCCAGTAAAAGTTGTCCGTATTGGTCGGTCCTTTAGAACCGCCCACGAATTTTCCAGAAATCGGTCGCCAGGTTGGAAATCACTGGCGCACTATTATTGGCCACGATATATTACGGTAGACAGTGTACCACTGCAATATCTCCGATGATTAAAGCGCCTATTATCTGTCCGACCGGCGAGCCATGCGTTCATTATCAGGCTGGTGATGATAGGACGCGAAGAATTGATGATCAGCAGGAAGGACATGGGCGCCACGCTCGCCGGAGCGTGTGCTTCCTGATTTGTATTACACGTCTTGGAAAGTGAAATGCGCATTCCTTGGATGTGTAATTGGCAAGTGTGATTGAGACCTCCCGCGGACGACCACGGATGTAATTCCAACGTGATTTATTAATAGGTTCCTTGGGATGGCGAAGAAAAAGCGCCGCGCATTTGCAAATGGCCTGTCACTTATGTAAGTACAGGCTGAATGCAATCTTCGCGGGGAGCATGACCTTAATTTAGATCGATGTTATCGTTAGAGAATAGACCGCGCCGGGCAAAGCTGAATTAAATCCAGCAGTAACCGCGCCAGCCAGATCGGCAGATAAAGAAAACTCATAGGCGCGAGCAAGGCTGCAGGCGAGGCAATAAATGAGAAGGAAGAAATGGCCTGCGTAATAATTATGCCTCGGTAAACGATTCACGGTGCACTCGTTTAGGTACTGCTTTATTCGTCGTGGCGGACGAGTAACGGCTGCAGTCGATTAGACGGCTAGCTAATTTCAACTTTACGATCAGTAATCTGTAACGGTACTGGCGTGTTTCTCATAGTCACGCGATAAATAATTAATTCTCCATAACTTCGAGTAATAGTGACCTCTTTTTTTTTAAATTCTTAACTGGTTGGTAATTTCAGGTTAATTGATCCAGTAATTATGGACGTGGAAAGGGTTTTCATAGGAGGTTGTGTGTTCTTTGTTTGCAGAGGAAAGATACATAATCTCTTTTTTTCTTTTTTACTTGGTAGTCGTAATGGGCGGCCTTGGTTCTTCCTTTTTCAGCTTTTCCACTGGCTCTCTGTTTGCACAAGGCAACTTTATCGATGCAAAGAATCGAATTAATTCGGAGATAATTACACTGCATCATCAATTACATCGCTAATAATTCCCCTGCTGCTTTTTCTGCAGGCATAGTACCTCGTGCCTTGTCGACACCTATTTACGAGGTGCTGCGTCGATTCGATCGTATATCTTATCGTTAGACTCATAAGCACTATTCCATTAACAGGGACAAAAAATGATGCGTGAAAAATGGGGATTATATTATCGCTTCTTTGCCCTTGATAATACTGAGAATACTTTCCATAAAGTGATGAGGGAGCTTTATAGATAGATCCTGATGCTCGATTTGAGATATCCAACTTTAAGGGGTCGTTCTGGTGTGACGGATTGAAAAAATCAATTTTTTAAAAATATTTTTCGAAAGTACATATCCTCAAGAATGTACTGTTAAATTTTCATGGAAAAATTCTTTGGAAAAGCCAATTGGGCTCCCGAAACGCTTGAAAAAGCAGTGTACAAGTTTGGTACAGTGTACAGTTTGCTATCAGTTTGGCCATGATAATGAAATGTGGTTTCGATTAGGGCTGGGACTATTTGTCGAATTTTTCAGTATTCGAATATTCGAATACTTCAGTTGCTCAATTATTTGGCGAATATAATTCGAATATCCAAGTATTCGAATACGATTCGAATATTAAAGTATTCGAATACTGCTGTATTCGAATAGTATGGTGTGAATTATAAATCAAGTTCTTTGGGTTCATTTGTCAGTGTGAAATCTTGTAAGCTAATTTTGACCCACTTCACACCATACTATTCGAATACATCTGTATTCGAATACAGCAGTATTCGAATATAGCAGTATTCGAATAGTATTCGAATATAGCAGTATTCGAATAGTATTCGAATATAGCAGTATTCGAATAGTATTCGAATATAGCAGTATTCGAATAGTATTCGAATATAGCAGTATTCGAATAGTATTCGAATATAGCAGTATTCGAATAGTATTCGAATATAGCAGTATTCGAATAGTATTCGAATATAGCAGTATTCGAATAGTATTCGAATATAGCAGTATTCAAATAGTATTCGAATATAGCAGTATTCGAATAGTATTCGATTATAGCAGTATTCGAATAGTATTCGAGTAATAACATTCGAGTACTCAAATATTCGAAGTTTATTCGTAGCATTCGAATACTTGTAAAATATTCAAATATTAAATTATTCGAATAGTCCCAGCCCTAGTTTCGATGCATCTCTTGTGGCCTCTGGGCTCATTCTGAATGTTGTGGATGGGACTTGGCGGATGGATACATATGCGAAAAATTTAGCAGCCCCTAGACGTAATTGCCCACAGCGTGACCGCTATTACCGGTAGGTGTGGACAATGGCGGTCAAACACATATTTTTTGTAATTTTATTGAATAAATCAATATAATATTCATTATTTTCGTATCCTACGAATAGGTTGATAGTGTAAGTTTACAAAAAAAATCATTTTCCAGAAATATTGATATTGAATATTCTCCCCTAACTTCAGTTTAATGAACTTTCACGGACCTTTATTTACGCATAAGTCAAGTGAAAATTAAAATACCGATCGCCATATGTGTTTTTAAAGAAAACTTGAAAAAAAATTGTATACATTATTCAAAGATGTATCAAAATTTTTTCAAAACTTTTAATCGAAAAAAATGGTTTTGTCACATAAAAATAAATTCCCAAAGATGCGGTATTTCTTGACCTGGCCAAGGTGCTCCAATTTCTGACAAATACTTACCCAACACACAAAAATTCCGAATCATGCAAATATTCCAGTCCTCTAATCCCCATCTCTGAACGCTCCAATACCCCAAGTACCCTCACACGAAAAATATCTTAGTAGTAGAAATTCCCACTGAATATTTATTCTCTCGCGACGTTCCCGTTTGAGAAACTCATTTTCAACGGCAGCATCAACGGCAGTGCAACACATTTGTAGTGGAAAGCGACAGGCGAGCTTCCTGAGAGCTTGATTTACCTCGCCGTTTCGAGAGCAAGCGTTTTCGATGGCTCCATCGATTTTTCAATACCGACCAGCGGAATTTAGACGAATCTGGGAACTCACCCGGCAAACAAGATATCCATCTCGTGGCTCTTTGAGCCTCGACCCACCCTGCAGGGACGATCTTAATTGGTTGATGGTTCGTTTGACTTTTGGCTAACTTTGGACGTTCAGTCACGCTTCTATCAGCCAATCTAAACAGTCAGTTAAAGGAAGCTCCATTGGGTACACAGTTGTTCAAAGGGTCCTCGAATTTGCGACAAATCGATCCATCTTCATATTTCTCGCTCTGCAGTCCGAGACGCGCTCCATAATATTCTGCTCTACACAGTAGAGCAGCGCTTTTCTCGGAAGATTTCACATGGAGCCCAAAAGAAACTCCATATCTTCATTTTTTTTTTCAACTCGATATCTTTCGATTCCATGAAACAGCAAAGGAAACAGTGTGTCGATGACGAATTGGGCCACGTTATGCAGAAAGCTAACAACCCTCAATGATCTGAAATTGAGTAAAAATTTGAAGATTTTATTTTTTAAGGGAAAGGAGCTTTATTTCTATTGGATATATTTTATTTCATCTTATTATTTTAGAATGCTTTAAAAAATTTTGTAGTTTTTGTTTTTAAGCCTAAACTGAAACTATGGCATGGTAGTTTTAGTAATTGTATAATGTAAAGCTGCGAAACCACGTGACAGATGAGATTTTTGAAAATATATCCGTGAAACTTGTCTCGTGGGAGTCCAATTTAACGAAATTTATGACAAAATACTTAAAAAAGGCTTAAATAATGTAATAATTCTCACGTGAGATTAAAGTCTCATGTGAGATACAATATTTTTATCTTATCGTGGATTTGTACCTTTAGAGTTGTTCTATGAGTTGGTAATTTTTTTATAAAATAAACCACAAAATTATGGGATCCGTACTGTGTTTAACTAATTCTACTATTTAGAGGGTTGGCAGGTTTCTGCAGAAGCAGGGCTCAGTTTTGCTCTTCCGTCGCTCTGGGCAAAAATGATTTCTGCCACCCTTTATATTTAATTATAGGTAAATAATGATTTTTGAATATAATTTTTGACAATTTTGTAGGTATTTGTTGAATAACAAAAGACTGTTGTTTTATAAAAAAAATAGTGATTGAAAAACAGTTTATAAGTTTGATACTAAATTCAAACATGTATTGCCTACTTTATTATCGTTTTTTTCATTTTTTTTACTTTTTTATTGGTTTTCATAGATTTTAATTTTCTCTTTCTACCAACTTATCAGTCTCCAAATTTGCCACTCTGGACAGTTGCCTCGCTTGCACCCTTATATCGGGCCCTGTGCACAACTTGTCCCAATTGTCGTTAAAGATGTCGTACAATATTAGACAAAAGTATATGAAATTTGTAATACTTGAATATCTACGTCTTACGCATAGTAAATCTAGATGTAAGGAACTCGAACGACAGTTGAAGTCTTATTTTTACTCCTAGAAAGATATCTTTCACTTTACAAATGCTTTTTCAAGGATTATTTGCTACACTTTTGGCAGTGAAAATGCCCTGAATTCACAAGTTTCTCAAGTTATAATTTATTTCTTTAAAACGGTGTAGTGGAAACAATTGAAACTCGGCAAATATTTTTATCTATCCATATACTACATGCACAAAAAAATTGAAAATATTGGTACCATTTCTTCAACATTTTTTCAGCTGTTTTATCTGTCAAGATCGTCTCTTTCTTATAAAAGTACGTGTAAAATCAGTGAAAATTAAAATCGTTATAACTCAGCAAGTGAATTCGTATACAATTTTTGTAGCCCACCAAGAAGATTAAAAGGAACAATCTCACAGATTTTCATCAACTTGGTACCAATTTGAAGATAGATCCGATACATCCTTAATTCATATAAACTCCTTTCCCGTCGAAGCTGAAAAACGAGAGCTGTCCCTCCAGCTCAAAATAAATTACCGCGAAAAAGGAAACGTTTAGCAGCCTGCAGAGGGCGCTACTTCCGCTCCGAACGTGGGTGCCGCGCACGACGATGATAAAGTGAAAAATAATTCGCGTAGCCATTAAACCTCCGCTTTTTACAATCTTGCTCCATTTAAAGCTGAAGTCAAGCAAGCCTTCCATAGAATTCTATAATTCCCAACCCCTCGTTTCGGAGGCGTAGGTACCAAAACATCGAGCGTTTCCAAGCCAGATCCCCGAAGTATAGAAACTTCTCTCAATCCCCCACTCTTCCAGTTAATTAATTAACGAAAGAAGTAGACTAATGCCGGGTATTACTGTGACAAAAAGCTGCCATAAGTTCCTAGCCCGCCCCAATCTCACGGAATTAGGATGATCTAAGAAAGATGGCCGCCCATACGTAAAGCTGAGACAGGGGGTCGAGAGTAATTCAACGAAGCAGGATAGACCAGGCTGCTAATCGGTAATAATCGCTGTTCAACGGTGTTTTCCGATGAATTGCAATTGAGGAGCACTCTTTGGATCTCCCGGGGCTGGTTATTAAACGCCGGCAGTTACGACGGGGAGTAAATGCGACGTCGCGACCAATGAAAGTACCATTATTTATCACTTCGTCGAGAAGGAAGAAATTAGGTAATTGTAGGGGTAAAGGGGTTAACGAGCACGAAGCATCTCTCCTGGAATTAATTCGTGTGCCCCGGATAATGATAACGCGACATCCGTGGGTTCTATAAATTACTAGCTCCTTGGTAGAACACGATTGAAGAATAATACCCCTTTCACGTTCCACCGTTTTTCGTTCATCATAAATGCATGGAAACTGCGAATCCGTCGTAATCCGCTTCAAACTCCCGTCAGGCGATTATCATGAATCTCTTGACACAGGGTAGACTTTCCGCACTTGAAACGCGCTCGAACTTCTTTATTCTACCTTGGCATATAATATTAAACATTTCTGCTGGACGACGCCCCTTTCCCGAAATACTTATGTGTGCTTGACGTGCTCCGCGAAAAAATGTTCCCGTAACATCGCGTGACTTGGCTCGATTTCCAAGACGTTCCATCACGAAGAAAACTTTTTCCCGGGCTGAGTGGGACTTCCTTCGCAACATTCTGTTTGTACCCTGCTTCTCTGCGGCTGGACTTTTATATTTGTTAAATGCAAACGGGATAATAAAAATCGTGGGAACTCTGTTTTATTACCTCCGCGATAACGACCACGAGGAGGCACTGAAATAAATTGATTGAGAGAAGTATTTATTTTCTTTAATAACTGCAGCACTGTTACGACAGAGTGCACCCTCTTTGCAAACGTTACCGAAATGTTACTTCCCCCACAAAACAACTGCAGCTGATTGCGTCTGAAGCGAAGAAATGCCACCGTTAATTGCCCGCCTGCAACCTGGTCGTAATTGCTTCGTTAATTAACTTACTTCAAGATATCCGCGGTGTGGAATTCAAGCACTTCTCTTAACTTCTTTACGCTAACAGAATTCTATTGCGAATGGCTAGACGAATATTTTGTAATAAATTTCAACCTGCTTCGTTAAACTCTACAAACATGTACCCGTTAATTAACGAAAGGTTAAGATACGACGGTTATAGGTTAAAGAAAAGGAAGTGTAAAACAGTAAGAAGCCCTCAGATGTAGAGAGATGATTATTATGAGGGGGAAAAGTGTTTTAATTAGTTCGTTGGTAGTGGAACTTGGAAGGCCAGGAAGATGATAATATTCTCAGAAGCTTCATCGCGTTCGGTATCAAATGATTCACTAATTGGACGTATTCTTTTAGAGTTTTTCTACGGAAGGATCTGGAGTCTTGGTTAGTGGAATATCGACGGTCTTGTTTGGTTTTAATCGAATCGTTTGAACCTTGTTACAGTCGCAGTGGTGATAGCATTCTTCATCTGCTGGGCACCGTTTCACGTGCAACGGCTGATCGCCATTTACGGGACAAACTCGGACCACATAACTTCCAACAGCAAGTGGATAGAGTTCCTCTATCTTCTCATGACCTACATATCTGGTGTGCTGTATTACGTGTCCACCACGATTAACCCGATTCTCTACAATATCATGTCCAATAAATTCCGCGTGGCGTTCATGGTAAGTAATTTCGTTCCTCTAAACAAGGCTCTAGTTGGGGAGCAAGCAGACTAATTGTAAGTACAGGGTGGTTATATTACGTCATACTTCAAAGCGGTACTGGGAAAAAGTATTTATTTTTCTGTCGTTTCTTGAATGGCTAGTAGTGACTAGATTAAGTGTAATCACCCTGTATATTCAAAACAGTAACTACGCTTTCCTCGGAATATCCTCAGAACTTGTTCAGAAAATTCATTTATTTTCTGTGACTGTGCAAATTCGTGGGATGCACATAGAGCACCATTCTTCTACCCACCTCTTTCTAATCCATCTGGGATACTCACAAGGGAACATCCTGAAAGCGAAAATTCAAAAAATTTTGAAACTGTGAATATGTAGGGAATTTCCTCCTGAGTAGGTACAACGCAATTTTTGTTTGCTACAAAAATTCACTACAAGGGGGTGCTATTAACCCCTGAAAATCCGGTTATTTTTCGATTTTGTGTTATAACTCGTGAACTGTAAAATAATTTTTTTACCAAATGAGAGATCTAATTAAAAGAAGTAACTTTTGTCATGAAACTTTTTTTCTATCTCTTACAACACAAAATCAGGAAATAGCCACATGTTCAGGGGTTAATTTCACGCCCTTCGAGTGAATTTGGGCAGCAAACAAAAATTGCGTTGTAATCAGGAGGAAATCCCCTGCATATTCACAAAGTTTCAGAATTTTTTAAATTTTCGGGTTTGGGATCTTCCCCTGTCAGTCTTTTCTTATAACAGTAGGTACAGAATCTTATAGCACAGAAACATCTGTCCCAAATTTCCATATACGATATTTTTATAAGCGCGAATTTGGTTAGCTGTAGATCCACTTTCCAATGATCCACAAGAGGGCTGCAAAGGTGCCTGGGTCTTTTCGGACCCACGCGCAACGTTGCCGAGTGTAATAGTGTAACGGTAGAGAAAGCTTCAGAAATAAAAAAATTTCTTCTCTACTGCTCTAATCCGATTTTTTTTAAACTGTGCAGGTTTGTAGAGAACCTCGATAGAAGTATCAGGCAATTTTTCGTTTGTGCCCATTTTCGGTTCTTCAGGGTGAAAACACCGCTTAAAGATTAATGTGTGATTTCGTACCTTCCTGTATTTCTTGTAAACTATAGTCAATATAAAAAAATGATTACCATAAAAACGCAACGGTTTTTTATACTGTACAAAACTGTGTAATCAAATTGTTTAAAATTTGTAATGTGGAATGATTTTTTACTTAAACTACAAATTTTTAAAAATTTAATCGCATAGTTTTATAGAGCATAAGAAGCCGTTAAGTTTTCATTGTAATAATTTTTATATATATATATATAATATTTATATATATATATATATATATATATATATAAAAATATAGTTTTTAAGATATACGGAAAAGTAGGAAATCACACTTTAAGGAATGTTTTCACCCTGAAGAACCTAAAAATTGCCTGATACTTATATCGAGGTCCTCTACAAACCTGCACAGTCTCAAAAAGATCGGAACGTCCGAGTAACCGAATTTTCCTAAGAACAAGTACCTATAGCAGATACTTGTTACGAGTCAAAATTGTCCCAGACGCCCACTTCCATGTAATCACTCGAATCCTCCTGGGGTTAACTCCTCCACCCAGCAACCCCCCCCCCCCCCCCCAATAGCCCCTATAACCCCCCATAACTACGTGCGGTTATATTGTTTTCACAGGAAACACTGTCGAGAAGCTGCAGGATCCCAGGGCTGGCGATCCGCACCGAGCAGCGCTCCTACTCCAGCCTGTCCAGGTCCCAGCAAAAAGCAATGGGCGCTTACGGTTCGAGGACAGCGGGCAGTGGAGGAACAGCGCTTGCCCATGAAAGCACCGACTGCTCCGGGAACTCTGGCAAAGAGGAGAGCCCGAGGCAGACGACGTCATTGGTCGAGCACATCGCGATGGACACCCAAAATGTAGCCGACAAGTTCATTGAAAGCAGAAGCGGCGACGAGATCAGGAACTTGGAGGCGCCACCGAGAGAGGCGCGTGACAACCACGGGTCTACGAGGGACCAGAGTAGCAGAGAGACTGGCAGATCCGTGCCAACCAAATACACAGCTGTGAAGTTGTCGAACGTGGACGGGTCGGGGAAGAAGTGGTGGCGATTACTGAAGTGGTTCCCAGGCTTGGAGTCCTTGAAACTCGCGGGTAGGACCACCTACACCATGCCAGAGAACCGAATTTTGGATAACTCAGAGGTCCGTAGGGAGGAGTTCTCAATGGCCATGTGGAATGTGCATGAGGTAAATGATCAGAGGCCAGTTTGAGGACTGGTGGACGGTCCAATAGGTTAGAAAAGTGATCTCCACTGTTTTTCACTGGGCTGATGTGGGCATAGTAGTCTTGAGTGGAATACATTGGTACGTTAATAAGCTAGCTCGACACAGTGTAGTATGAAGCTGTTGCAGTGCCAACAGAAGTGGGTGTTGTATGAAGCTGAAATGCAGGTGGGAGTATCAAGTTGATTGACAGATCAATTGCAGTAGCCACAACTGTTATGTAAGGCAGACGTTTTGTAGGATCAAATTACTGCAAGATTCACATTGTATCATAAGACATTAACAACCGGCGGAGTGGTCTCTCATGTCACAGCTGAACTTTGCCTAAAAATTACTTTCTGTCACCCAACCCACAATTACTGAACCATCCCAGCCAAATGTTTAAGTGAAATCCATCTTCATAAAGCATTCTGTAAAGTTTGTATCTTTCTACTCGAGCCAAAAGTGTCATGGTAGTTCAACACAATCTCCATAGTCTTCATGGACTATTGACCTACACATTTTGCGTCGCTCAAAAGTTTGTGTACACTTACTATACCTGCATCCTGTACCTAGAATTAATTCTAGCATTTAATTTACTTCCTCTGCAGGTACTAATATTTTATGTCCTTTGTACAACTCTAAGAAGAATGTCAAGACGGTAAAATAGTTGTATTGAGAAGAAGCCACATATTTTGATAAAGAGGAGATTTTATAATAAATGGCGCTCGTTTTGAATATACTGTATGTAACTTATAATAGTATATTTCCCATTGTCTACATGTATTAACCTAAAAGTATAGAATACTTTTTTTGACCAATGGATGTGTCCAAACTTTTGGGCGATAGTATAGACAGTGACTAGATAATACATGTGTCCCGAAGAAAAAGAGGTATTTGTAATAGAAACGCGTAGCAACTAAGCTCCAGCTCATCGTGAAACGGTTAGAGCTTCACTCGCTGTTGCGATAAAGTTGGCAGCATTTTTAACCGGGGCGTGACGTTCGCGCGGACTGCGTTAATCCCGCCCAATTGGAGAGAAACACGAGCCTCAATTTACACTCCAAGTTTTATCGGGATAGATCCGGTGGCTTAACCCAGGCCGCTTTGAACGTCAAGAAGACTGATCCTCATTAATTATACTTTTCACAAGAACAGCGAATTGTGATTCTCGATCGTTTGCAAGGGCACGCGCCCTTATCGTCCTGATTGCTTGCAATTGTCACTCGATAACGAGCGGAACGAAGCTTCCTTTCGATCATCCAGTAAATAAAAATTGTGATGCTTAAGGGAATGTTCCGGTCTAGAGCCCATAAAAATAGGTGATCTTTAGGAATTAATTAAAGGAAAACTATTACATATAATTTAATGGGACTTTTTGCATTGTATGAAGGATGTTTTAAATAATAGAAAAAAAAATTTTGTTTTATAATTAATCATTGCAGACGGCACTGAGGAGGCGTTAAAGTCGATGCGTTGAAAAATTCATCCAAAACAGTGGAACATGTAGCACCTAAACCATTGGTCTGAAATAAAAAACAATGCCAGATTATTAAAGGGCATGAAATTCGCTCGTAGACTTAGCAGTAAAAATTACAAAAAATTACATTTTCTGAGAAAATAACACCAGTTTGAAATCACTTTTTCCCTATATTTTTCGTCCTTTCAACGCCTTTGAAAATTAACATTTTTTTTTAAAAAATTTTATCGGTTTCTCCACGAACCAGAAATATATTTTTCAAAATAAAAAAAGGTTCAGTCGAATCGGATAATAACTTTTTAAGATATGGGTTCCGCGTTTAAAGTTCTACGTGAGCGTCGAGGAATTTTACGAGTTTCAAAAAATCCTTTTAAACACGTATTCTTAAAAAATGGAACATTCGAAAAATGAAATAAAAAAAATCGATTTTTTAGACCGGAACCCCCCCTTAACAGAGTGGACCAATTTCGTTGTATCGCGCTAACGTTTGTTTAATTGCTGGGGATACCAAGCGTGAAATATGATGGACATTCCTTGAATTATTTATACTATCTGCTCTGTTGTATTAATTAACAAATGCTGTTTCCTGTAAGGCCAAACGTAGTTACGTAAATAAAGATCGACGATTCAGTCGGATTCGATAAATCTTGTCCGACAGACGTTATGCAGATACCTGTCTCGTGATAGATCGCGAATAAATCGCGCCTTGTATATGAATGACTGGAAAATTCGTGGGGCGCAAATAAAAGAAGCCGGTGCGCTCCGAATCATGGCCATAAATTGAGCCGAAATATATTCCTGTCAGGTTCGAGGGCGGGCTGAAAAGGGTGTCTATGACACGCATCCATCCCTTTCCTGAATCGTACAAATCTGAAATGAAGAGGCCCCTGGCGTGTTGCGTTGGGAATCTCTTAATATTATCTTCCAAGAAGAAGGAAGACTATAAGAAATTGTTGGGTTGAACGGACGTAGGAATTGACACCGCGGGGCAAAATGATAAGGCACAGAAGTGAAAGCGCCTCAAAAGTAATTGCACCTGAATAGAGGGTTTTGGACTCTGCTGATAATGCAGTAGTAACGGATCTTTTCAATTCTTTACAATAAAGTCCATCTCATCCTTTCCATGAAGGTGTTAAAATCTATATCATATTGTTAAGAAGGTATGAGAATTGCCAATTGGGTGATGTTCCTTGTTAGTACAGAGGCAGCACTTGAGATTAATGGAGCGTCTTGTCACTTTATCCCGCAGTAAAATAAAATGTACATATAATGGTTGAATATATGGACAAACTGTACATAAAGTAGTTATTGAAAAACGAAATTCGTTGGGCTTTACTATGAAAATACAACGAAAAATTCCCTGTAGAGTATATCATAGTATATATATGTGTATATCCCTATATGTGACTAACAGAAAAATGTATATACAACGGACGAACATTGAAAAATTCTCAGTCTTGCTAAATGCCATGGATACATTAGATACCATCATCATACTACTATAAAAGAGGCGTATGCAGTGGCGGATTTAAGAAAAAAGGCCCAGGTCGCAAAAGTTCTGAGGGGCCCATTTTTGGGGGAAAAAGAAGGGGTAGTTTACTAAAAACGGGCCAAGTTTAGTAGTACGTTAAAAAAAATGTAGTATTTGGAGACTTACACCTAATCTTAAATTTTTTTTGGAGATGGGGTCTTGCCGAGGCGGCAACTGCTCATCAGCCGCCCTGTTAAGTCCGCCACTGGGCGTATGTGAACCGTTTAAAGCAACAGCCGAATCTTAAGAATGTGATATTATTTATTGCGTAACTGTGAGAACTGTACGATATCCGGTGTCATTAATTTGACTGTAATTATCCGTTTAGTACCAATTCTGTGCTCCCTGTTTGTCTGTAAACCAACATACTTTCATTAATAATATTTTTGATAATTATAGAACTGAATCGTGATTTATTATCACCCTGGAACTTCGATCCCTCTTTAAAGCCGCGGCTACAGCTACTGTCGTGACTGTTATTTACTTCCCGTCTCATCTACGTTACCTACCAGGGACGAAACTAGGTTATAAGCGCCCGGAGCGAGGATTCTGTTGGCCGCCCCCCCCCCCCCCCGCCGTCCAAACAATTTACCACCTTGTATTGCCCACCTTAGGAGGTTGAGTCCACACTTTACATAAAAAAAGGCATAATAAACGTGTTTATTAACTGGTTTCAAACATATTGCAGGTACCCTAATTTGTTTGCTGTTTGATAACAGAAAAATAAATTTTAAATAGATAAATTTTAATTACTTTTTCCATAAAATGTGTATCTCCTTTATTCCCAATGGAATAACGTAAAATATAAATTTGAATAAAGCCATTGATGTAGCTTTTCCAAAACTATGGCCGGTATTCATAGTCGCTTCTTATTCTTAAGCAAATGTAGCTAATCTAGTAGCTAGTAAAGGATGCCCAATGCTTAAGCATTTGCTTAAGAATAAGTAGCGACTATGAATACCGGCCTATGTCTTTTCTATATGTATAAAGATTTCTCATTTGGCGCCCACCGCAAATCGGCGCCCGCGGCAGAAACACCACCTGTCCTTCCTAGTTTCGTCGCTGTTACCTACGTTTCCTACATTGACCACGGTGCCATTTCAGTTATCTACGTTAACGACGATACCGGCATTGTTGCTATTTCTACAAAAACGTCACACCCAAATGGCCGAAATTTCCAACGCTGTATATGATACCGACACCACAAACTATTCCTCGATAGTTATATCACAGACCAGGAGACCCATCATCATGCAATGTAATTTTGTGTCACACGCTCGGAGGGCCCGCGAGCCCCCTTACCTTTTTCATGTCACACCCAACGTTATCGATTCAGTCTAAAATAAGATTGTAACGCTACGCGTGGTGGGAATTAGAATTCAACACGGGTAAAACTTGGATCATTTGAAACCCGCGATTTACAAATGATTCTGTGAGAGTAACAATTTAAAGATCGTTTTATAAACGTATTCCGTGCAACGACAGAGAAAGAAGGATCACATCAAAACAGGAACACATACGCATTTTAACCTTGCTGTTCTATTCCAGTTTACTTAACGCAAACCAAATTTATTGAACATAAAAATTTATATAAACAACAACGGTATATGTGAAAGACATGCTTTCATGATGTAACGTGGAATACCTCGCCAAGGAATATATTTCAATAAGGTGCTGAAGCAGAGATGACTTTAAAAATTGTCAAAAACCCATCAGTTCCAATATTTCGATGAAATATTCCAACTTGCACTTATCCTTCTATCTTAACACTATACTCGTGTTCTGGGGTCCGGTAGGAACAATCGAACAACATTTCAAGTTACATATTTTATTCTTACATTCTATCATAGTTTTGCAAGTTAAAGAAATTCTTATATCTAATTAGAATATTTGACAATCGCAGCTATTGGCTCGGTTCTCACCAATTACCAGGTCTCACCGTGAGGAGGTTGCTGCGCTTCGATCCCTTCGGTTTAGATATCGAATCTAGGGAACTGCCAAGCTATCATTCGATTGAAATAAATTCAGCAAGGAAGGAAAGGCTACGGGTGAGCATGAAACGATTATTGGATGGCGCAGTTCCTACCACCCTAATGTCCGAGTCAAAAGGGAAAAGCGCTCGGTGTCTCCCAGACGATTCCTCTTGCAGCGAGCGACCGTCAGATAGACCTGAGGATTGCGAGCCGACTAACGCGGTGACTGGGAAGTCGGACCGGGTGACTTACGCAGGCAGTGTAACAAAAGATACACCCCCTACGCCCGAAACTTTTCCCTTTCGACAAGAACACAAGGGGATGAAACTAATCCACCCATACCAATTTTATGCTCAGTCATTTGCTTCCGAAAACGGAAGCAGCGGCAACCTCCTCATCAGAGATGAGGAGCCAACGAAAGAGCGAGAAAGCTAACAAAATTCTGTAACTACTTGGCAATTTTACAAGGGGCCTTAAATACTTCATGCTATAATAAATTAACCTAGGCTTCCTTAGATGTCTTCTTTCACTATCACTTTGTACTAACACGTTTCACTATTACTTTTCACTATCACTTTTAATTTTAAATATATTATTTTATTAAGTCTCTTCGCCGCGAAGGGCTGAACCTGGAAAGCTGAAACAATCAACTACGTTATGTTAGTAATAGTGCGACCAGCCTGGAAGGAAATTAAATAAACATAATAAAATACAGGACATGAAATAAAATAAATCACGCAAAACCATAGACGAAATGTATGAAATAGAACAAATTACGCAAAACCATCGACGAAATACATAAAATCGAATAAATCGCGCAAAACCAGCTACGAAATACCTATCTGAAATAGAATAAAATTCTGATTAGTTGCTGAGACCGAACCAAACTCACTGAAGGTAAGTTTGGCTCGATCTGGGCCCTTAACCTAGATCGTAGGCTTCAGTTTTTGATTCCGTTTCGCAAGTCGTAATGCTTGGGAAACGTTACCAATTATCCCAGCACATCGACATGGAGGTACCTACGAAAGTGACCCATTTCTACGAAATATTTCTGGTCCATGTTCGGCCATTGCTTTGTGCATTTTGACAAATTTGGAAAAAGTCTTACGGCTAAAGTTCTTAAACTAAGATTTATTACTAGGACTATAGCTAGTTAAAACTAAGCACGCGTGTAAGTTCTTCCGCGATGTATAAAATTTTGGGTTTAGTAGCTAAAAATTATTTTAATGCAAGGGAGAAAGAAATTTAAGTTTATATAGCAGCCACTTTGACAGCTGTCATTTATTATTACATGGTAAATGTGGCTTTCTTAATTTCTCGTGATACTGCCACTAGTGTCTCTTTATATACATATAGTAGATGGAACGGTCAAGCAAAAGTAGCGAGCATAGTGAGCAGGTAGTACCAACAATGACTGTCATTGTTAGTAATTATATCAAATTAATGCTTTCTATTCGCGCCTTATTAAGAGAATCTAATGACTCGAATCTAATTACTGTTAAGAGAGAAGATTTGAAAGATCTCACACGGAGGAGTTCAACTTCAGAAATGTAACTCGTATCCGATACGTTAAGCATCCCAAATGATTGTGAATTAAAAGAAAAGTAGTTTAGAATGTTTGAAATGCGATATTAAAACATCAATCACGAATATAAAATTTATTTATTGTATGTTTCTACGCGTATTAAACATCTGGAAGCTCACGCATTAATGTTACTATTCGCGAGTAATAAGTATATATTCGTGGTATCTACGCTCGCTACAGCAATCATTTTGTTCGATGGCATGCAGAAAGATTGAAAGAATGAAAAAGTATCACTCACCGTTCGTTGCGAACAGTCTCATTGCTATACATGCAGACAAGCATCCCCCTTTAGCAGTAGCCATTCGATCTGCAGGCCAAAATCCCGCAGCTGCAGGGTCAGTACCGAATTGTAGTAGAATCTTGTTAAGCAACCTCCCACATGGTCCAGTAATCGATGAAAATAATCCAGGAATCGAAATATCACGACATAATATGCTCACGCGTTCACTGAGATCCGATCACTGTCGCGGGTAAAGTTCAACTGGCAGATTACGACTTTGGTAGAGGTTGTTGACGTTCTGTCTCGCTTCAACGACTCCCAGCTCCTCGAAAAAAGTATTGCTCGAGAAGTCTTCTAGATACTGGGTGAATTGTAGTTAGGTTTTACTGTAAATATCAATGTCGGCGGTAAACTAATACTCGGAGCAAATAGAATTAAATTATTATTACTTCACTAGAATGATTAAACAGTGCTTTAGAAACTTGCGGGAATATCAGTAACAGCGTGAATTTTTAATACTTTTCGGCGTACGATACATGAAAGTGTTCTACTACACGCAAAGTACTAATAACCAATGTCATCTTGCAATTTATAGCTTACACGGGCTTTGCAGAAATACCATTCTTGAGCGCCGTAGTCTATTGATCCCCGAAATGGATTTTCGGAAAGAAATCCGCGTGAGTCGTTGACAAGCTGAGCCATAGCATAGCGTTAGAGACACTATGGCCGGTATTCATAGTCGCTACTTATTCTTAAACAAATGCTTAAGCATTCGGCATACTTTACTAGCTACTAGGTTAGTAGAGGATGCCGCATGCTTAAGCATTTGCTTAAGAACAAGTAGCGACTATCCATAAGGTGATAGGTCTATCCTATACCTCGTCTGTGACGATACGAACATCCATAAGGTGATAGGTCTATCCTATACCTCGTCTGTGGTTACATATATTCCACGCTTTTATTCTAACGTCAATCCTCTACCACTTCCACCGAATTATGCAGAGGCACGGCAGTGCCCCCGCCGAGTCGAGTCGGGCGCTTGCCGTAAGCACTCTTTTCTGGAAGCAACTCAGCGTACTTTTAACCCCACCCATATCTGGAATTACCCAGAAACATGAATCTTCTATTTATCTAGAGTACTTTGCAAACGGAACTAAACTTCCAAATTTCACGTTTCTATCTTTTCTAGTTCATAAGTTAATATAGAATATAGAAAGAGAAATTAGAGAATAAATTAAGCAAAAAGTAGAATATCCGCACCGGGATTTGAACTCTGGACCTTTTGCTTGCGACCCAAGCGCTTCGATGTCGGTAACATGAATTCTCGCCGGAGAGCACCGGCCACGCAGCGCGTACGGCTCTCGGATAGAGGGACAGGTATGCTGCGTGGTGCGGTACCGGCGCTAGGAGGGGGTACACTTGGTCGTGGAGTGGGGGGTAGCGCCCATGGGCGAAAACCCACGGTTCTAGCATCACTGGTCATATGGGTTTTGCACCCATTAAAAACTCCAGGGTGGCCTCCTGACTGGGGAGACAGTGATAAGATATGGGCCGGCTTTCCTCGCGCATGCGCGGCATTTGCAGTACTGTATCTATGTTGGGGCGCAACTAATAGATGTAGTGTTATTGGCGAGAAAGCAGCAGGGTGATCAAAGTACCCCATTTTATCGAAACCTGTACTATACTGATGCTAAAATCGTCGCGCATGCGCGAGAAAAACCGGCCCATATCTCATCACTGTGGGGAGATCCACACGATGGAGGGGAGGACTTGGGCGAGATCCAAACAGAACGATGCGTTCGTCACCTCCCCCCCGGTCCACTGGTTTCTTTTAATTAATAATACATTTATTGATCTAAAAAAAGAATGCCTCTCCTGATAAGCTCTCCGCGATAGGGGGGGCCCATCCTGGAGGGGAAAAAAAAACAAAAGAAATATTCCGGTACCGGGAATCGAACCCGAGCCTCCTGGGTGAAAGCCAGGTATCCTAGCCACTAGACCATACCGGATCTTGGATCAAAGTGAACTGAAGTTAGCAGCCAATGAAAACTTTATTTAACGCTTCACGCAATTGTGTTCGAGACTTATGACTCTTTTGACTTAAGGGGTAATGCCACCATAGACCCCGGAAAAGCAGCCTGATTTTGAGATTTTTTTATGCGAGTATAGTGAATGGAATACAATATCTGTTCCGCGGCCGGAAAGATTTCTCCTTCAATTTTTTACCTAAAACAAAAACCGAAAATTGTTTAGTTCTATATAATATTATCTCGGGAAGTACACGAGGAGATAAAAAATACTGATTTTTGTAAGAATGGTGCATGATTGAACAAAACACGAAACTGCCACAACCTCGAAATTGTTGAAACGTTTTGTTCAATCACGCACCATTATTACAAAAAACAGTATTCTTTAATTTCCTCGTGTACTTCCAAAGATAATTTTATAGAGAACTCAAAAAAAAAATGGTTTTGTGTTCTAAGTCAAAAACTGAAGGAGAAATCTTTCCGGCCGCGGAACAGTTTTTTCAGAAGAAATTTCTTCTGTTGAGCTGTGGCGCCACCATTTTGAATTAAAACAATTTAAAAAAAAATTATAATCATACTTCAAGCTATGTACAATAAAAGCCTTCAAACAGATTTTGTATTCCTTTCACTATACTCGCATAAAAAATATTCTCAAAATCAAACGACTTTCCCGGGCTCCACAGTGGCATTACCCCTTAAGAAACTATATACATAATAAATATGTATATAGTAGGGTGGCTCTTATTTACTCTTGGTAAAATTTTTTTTAAGATTTTCTTCGGGGCACACTCCAGACTAGTTCCAAATAATAAAAAAAATCTGTGTAAAGTTTGAGCCCAATCGAATAACGGGAAAAGCTGCCCCTGGGCCCTTAAACATTTAAATAATTATTTAACAGTCCACAATTATTGATTAAATGAAAAAATATGTCAAACAAAAGTTGTAGATCCGGACAAGGAGCATCTTATATGTTGTATTACTTTTTCTCGTGCGATAAACTGTTTTCGAAAAAAGTCCGTAAAACTAAAAAAAAACTTTTTTCCCTCAAATTTTGAAAGTTTAAATCTTTCTGGAACACTTTTTATTCGTGTAGCAAACATAAAAATTGTATTTTTATTTTCGAGGACTATTATTTAAACATTGAAGGGGGGGGGGCATATACCGAGATATGCCAAAGATAATTTTTTCTCTCCATATTTTCAGTGTTTAATATGTTATGAATGTTTCCTGCAAATTTGGGACCGAAATTCACAAAATATCGAAGACAAAAATTGATTCTTTTTTTAGATCAATAAATGTATTATTAATTAAAAGAAAAATCACATTCCCAGATAGCACCCGACGTCTATAAGCCGTCTTTAAGACGTCTGTTCCAGACTTTGAAGGCGTCTTAAAGCCGTCTGATATTTTCTGAAAGACGTCTGTTGAAGTGCCGTTAAGATGACGGATTGTAAGGCCGCCTGACACTTGCCTTTCCTTATTTCAAATTTATGAAATAAGGCCGCGTTATGTTGACTTACGTTGAGTAAAACTGCACTTTAATTCTGAATCTAATATATAACTGTAGTTATGAGTTATGGTGAATGATACACAGAAAAGATATGGTGTTGACGGTTCGATGATCTGTGAGTAAGTGGCTCGGAACTGAAAAATGGATGCGCTGGTCGGTCAGGAAGCGGAAATAAAGAGTATGGGGGTGTGACCTTCTAACGCTCGCGATTGGTCAAGTACATCGTGAGCTTCCCGCATGTTTCGCAGAAAATGCGGAAAAGCGTCTTAGCCAAAACCGTGAGTTTTTCCCAGGAAGGCCGGAACCGCTCGTGACGTCACAGGCGGACTCGCCCAAGCTTGGGGCTACGAAAATTGCCTGCACTTCTCGGCGCATTCGATGGAGAGGTATAAACCCTCAGTGGGTCTCAACCACATTCTACCTTGCAACGCAACAACGTCTTTAAGGGGTTAGACACACCACGTGACACGGATAATGCAGCGCGCTGTAATACCGACAATCTGGCCCGAAACATGGGTTTAGTAGAATACGTTTTTCGTCCTTATATGAGCAGATTTTGAGCTGGGCGAGGTCTTATCCGAAAGAGAAAGGTTCGGTGCAGCCCGCTCTGGTCATCGTTCGACGAGATTGTGTTGATATCTAATAATATGAGTGTTGAAATTAGAGCAAGTGGACAAAATACACCCGCATGAATCCAAGTAATTTTGACACTAAAACAGTTTTGTGACTCAAACGATGACCAGAGCGGGTAGCACCGAATCTTTCTCTTTCGAATGAGACCTTGCCCAGCTCGAAATCTGCTTATATAAGGACGAAAAACGTATTCTACTAAACCCATGTTTCCGGCCAGATTGTCGGTATTACAGCGCGCTGCATTACCCGTGTCACGTGACGTGACTTGATTCGTGTTTATTAGAATTAATATCTTTTAATGAAATTAAGTATTTTGAAAAAAGAAGCCCGTAGAGTAACTGCTCTTGAAAGTCTATTTCCATGCTGGTCAATATTTTCGTTTCTTCAGAAAAAAGAAGAACGTCTTGCAATAGCGCATGATCGAGACATTTTTTGGCATATTCAAGTTCAAGTCGAAAATATAAATTTCCTTCATCAAAAAATGCCGGTACTCGAGTGTGCCGGTATATGATCTGCCCGGCTCTCTTGTAAGCATGACCCACTTGCGAGAAGCGTTCGGCCCGGTCGCCACCTGGCGGTCGCGCACTATCCATCCCGAGCCGGCCTAGTCATGGCTTGTTTATGTACATATGCGTCTTTAAGACATCTAAACGCAGTTGTTTAAAAAAACGTCTTGGCATGGACGGCTTAGAGACGCCAAACTCTTACTCGGACAGACGTTTTAGAAACATCTCAGGACAGACGTCTTAACACAGTTGTCTAAAAGACGTCCTGGCACAGACGCCTTAGACCTCTCACAGACGTCTGTAGACAGACGTCTCAGAAATGTCTCTGCACACATGTCTTACAGACACCTTAATATGGTATAAGATGTTCAGACCAAAAACAGACGTAAAATGGACGTCTAGAAGACGTCGTATGCTATCTGGGATTTCTATCTATTATACCTGCGTCACAGTTCATCTTCAAAAAACACCTATTTTTAAGACAGTCGATCCCTCTGAACTGCGTGTAAAATCTGTGCCGTTAGGAATTTCGTTCTAAAATTGTACCTGGTCATTCTTGAGATGTTGTGAGATGACAATATACAAATGAAAATTTTTTTTTGATCTTTTGATCGGTATGTGTCCTTAATGATTTACCACTTCATTTGCTGGAAATACGTTTACATTATTACAATAAAGTAAGTACGTAAAAATGAATATACAGTACAAAATATACAGATTCACTTTGATTGTCTGTATAAAAGTACTATTTTCTGGTGTTTATTGTGGATGTTGATAGCGGTCATCTATTATATCCATCATTTGACGTGTTTCACCTATGACAACAACAAAAACAAGTTTTCAATTTCTACACAAAAAATATTATCAACATTTCAATAGAAATTGTGTATAAACAATTAAAATATTATCATAACTGAACTTTCATTTTCAAGTCATACTATTACGACTGCACTATTCTACTAAATTAAATAATACTTCAAAGAATCAACTGAACCAGAGCAAAATACTAAATTCGAAATTGTACGTTACTAATAACAATAATACAATATTACGAATACTACTTAACCCGTTAGTAGCGAATGCGTAGAATGATCTGCCCAGGCTTCAGATGATACGTCGTATCAACCCCACGTTTCAACTTGATATCGATTTTCCCTTTCTAATTGTTTAATAAAGTCTTCCGCCTCTCCTTCGGTTAACTCTGCTATTTCCTTGACTAAGGCGACGAATTCTTCGCGGACACAATTCGGCATGTTTTTCGAATTTCCCGCTAAATAAATGTTACCGCCTCTGCTGAGGAAATTCCAACACAACTGTCTCTGCTCGCGTATAACGTGTTGCACATACCTGAAATGTTTATGAATCACAGTCATACAAAATATAGATATGCACAACACCCGTGCACACAACGGAACATACATATTTTAAAAGCTAGCTTACACCTTATGCTCTTGGTCTCTAGAAAATGCGCAGACTACGCGTAAACGCTTTCGTCCCGACAGATACTCAAAATCACTTCTGCAATGATAATCTTTCTCTTTGTTTCTACAACCGAAAAAGAGAACACAATCGCTCAGATCGTCGTGTAATGCAGACTTGTCCAATAAAACTGAACGAAACGGCGCGACGCCCGTACCAGGACCAATGAGTATCATTGGTTTATCATACGCAAACTTAAACGTTCCCTTTTGCATCCAAAGTATTACTTTGTCTCCCTCTGTTAACGTTGCCAACCAGTTCGAGCACAAACCATATCTCGGCTCTAGCAGTTTCGTTTTGTACTTTACTACAGCCACCAACAGATGAATTTCATTGTCAGTGACCTTCAAGCTTGAAGCTATACTAAAGGCACGAGGTTTTATGGGAGACATAATCTCGAATAACAATTTTATATTTAATTTGCTAGTCGTATGGGGAAAGTCTGACAGTAGTTCTAAGATGTTCCTCCTTGGTCTATTAATATAATTAAATAGTTCCTCTTGGCCGCCCGAAGTCGTGAATTCGTGTAACTTCTCCTTTTCCAGTTCATTTTCGCTTATAAAAGACAGCACCTGCATCGTAGATCTCCGCGGTTTACAGCTTAAATCCCAATATTGCTCTACAATCTGCCGCAAAGTTAAACTTTGCTTCAAAACAGTAGGTACTTTGATTTCTCTCTCGGATACCTGAATTATCATATCTGGATGCAATTGCACGTTATTACAATTCAATACGCTAAAGAACTTCTCAACTTGCTTCTTACAATTCTTTGGTCTAAGATATACTACATCCCCAGGCTGATAACTAATATTATCCAACTTAAGTTTTATTAATCTGACATCCTGAAAATGATGTTCCGCAGTGGTTCTTTCATTTTGAATCACAGTACCTACTTTCATTTCATCGTTCGCTAGCGCTTCTTTCATATAAATATCATTATTCAAGCAATCTTCGATATTTACAGAATTCTCTCTTATCTCAGAAACACCGAATCTTTCAATTATCTTTTCCTGATCGCTGGCGAAGTCTACGGTAGACAGACAAAATGTATCTATAATCTTTCTCCATAATTCCTGGATCCAAGAGTCGACGGTAGCGTCTATGCCTAAGTCGTGCTGATCGTCAGCCAACCCGATAGACAGCAGTTCCGTTGCACCTAATTGCATCAACCTTTTGTTTAACTTCTTCGCCGCGAAATTGAACTTTTGGTAGGAACTATCCCCTAAGCCTAATACGCCGTACTTTAAGTCAGCGAGCAGCGTCGCCGGAAGATTCCTTCTTAACAGAAGCTTCCAAAACCGCCTCATATTGTTAGGAGGGTCTCCTTGGCCTGTGGTGGCGACCACGAACACCATTACTTTCTCAAAACCGAGAGTCTGCGTGTCATAGTCATCCATTGCGCAGACAGTGCTGCGTAAACCTTTTCTAAAACCAACATGAGAACAGTTCTTTAAAGACATAAATCGATTGCTTCTTGGGATATTGTGATACGAATCGGAGATTAAAATCAAAACAAACTGCGTCGCCTTTATACGAGCTAGAGAAAGAATAATAACAAAACCTTTTGGCACTTTTCCAAATCTGTTCAGCTACGTCTTGAGCAGTGCCGGTTTCGCTGCCGTACAATATCGTGATATGCATGCTGTTCATTTTCCAACGATCCTTCGCCGTGCGACAATTTCGAGCGCCAATTTATTTTGATAGGATCATATCGCGTCGGGAGTGAGGCTTATTTATGAGCGGGCCTGTCGCTGATCTCCAGCTGATACACCGTGACGTCACTGGCTGCTCAGCAGACGATATCTGAAAAAACCGCAACTTTCGTTCAGCAGGGTACGTAAATTTCCGAAAGTGACGATCCTTCTTTTCCGCGTTACGTGTATTCACGTGGGCAGTAACTGTCGCAGTCAATCAAATGTCAAGGGTAGATGTCTAGGCTAAGTCCCATTTGGCGCGAGGCCCGAGATATTTATAAATAAAAAATTGTTTCCTGCGTATGCTGCGTGAACGCAGTGATTCTTACGTGCGGGAGGTTTTAGCATACCCAGGCTGTCATAGTGCAGGAATTTGTGCTCGGACAGATCTACGCGGTGTTCCCTTAAACGTCGGATAATTGAAGGTCCTTGAAATCGCTGCCAAAATGTCAAGGACGGGCAAAGAGGAGCGCGTGGCTGCGCGTGGCGCATCTTAAAAACCGGAAGCGGATGCGGCACAACCAGCGTATGAATAGTACGGAGCGACTGAAGGAAAGTTCGCTGGCTTTCGTGCAACTTTTGTGCCCTTCTGTCACGGAATTGCTCGCGTTAATAATTCTAGTCACCTTCAAGGGGGAATTAATTTACGGAGGAATGAACGAGGCGCTGTGGTAAACAGGCGTTCAAAGATCGCTGTGACGTAACCGTGGAACCGTCGACTTTTGACGAGGCGACTGCAGCGACTGAAATTAAGTTTGTCAGCGGGGCTGAAGGGGGGAGGAAGTTAGCTGATTAGAAATCGCCAGGAAGATTACCCAGAAGTTCGCGTTTAAAGACGGAGGGACATTCGAATGCGAAAGAATTCCCTATTTATAGAAATTGAGTAGATTAGGCACTAGCGAGAATTAACTGCAGTTTGTGGCCCACTGATGGTAAGTTCAGAAACTAAAGGATGTTCCCCTGCATGGTAGATTTCCCGCGTTGATTTTAAACGTTGATAGGAAGGCTTCAGCCTTTGGGGTCGTCCTTAAATTACGTAAGGCTTTTTGAGGGGGAGGGGGAATTTCTTATGCTTTCTTACAAGGGGGGGGGGAGAGTCAGGTAGCGTCTTACGTAATATTTTTTAATCTAATTTTCAATAAATATAAATTCTATCATTAGTGTCCCAGAAAAGTTGTTTTAGATTAAATTTCCCGAAACCGAGTTAAACGAATTATATAAAAATTTAAAAGAATTTTAATAACTGAACAAATTCAATGTAAAAAATATTACGTAAGAAGGGGGTTGCAATATCAAATCTAACGAATTTTTATACTGGGGGTGGGAGGGGGTAAGAAATCGCCCAAATTACCCTTACGTAATTTAAGGACGGCCCCTTTCTGTGGGTGCCGTTTATTTCTAGATGGGTGTTGTATTTTTATAATGGCTAGATTTTTTGGTAGCTTCTTAATAATTTGACCGTGTAGTGCAGTGTTTCTCAAAGTGGGCGGTACCACACCCTCGGGGGCGTTTGAATTATTTAGGGCGCGATTAGGATTTTAATAACATGCAGTTGAACATGATCATCCAAAGTACATTAAGTGTGTAAAACTATAAATGCATATGCAGAGTCGCTTATACCAATAGAATATTTTTTATAGCAATTATATCAATAATATTTAACAGACTGCAACTTTAGAACGTTCGGAATAGTCGCAGGCCCGGTTTAAGATTTTTGGGGCCCGGGGTTATCAAACCATCGAGGGCCCCCGTGATTGAAAAGCGGATGGGGGTGGGTGGGAGCTAAAAAATTTAAACAATAACGAGTTTAAATTCTCGTGTAACGAGAATTCACTGTAATTGCGTGCAAAATTTCAAATGGGATACCGTGCATATTTCTAAAAATATATAATTTTCAAAAAATTAGTAAACATTTAAACAGATATCATAAAGAAGGTTTAAACAATGAAATCTTAAAATAAGAACATAAAATTGGAAGTTGTGGGACTCATAGACAATTTATTTGATACAGCATTTCCAACGAAGACAGAGTGAGCTAATCGCTGAGAACTGAAGGCTTAAAACGGGGCCCCCCTGGAAAGTGGAGCCCGGTGCTGCAATCCCCCCCCCCAGCCCTCCTTTAATCATTAGAATATAATCGCGTGGAAAAAATAAATGGAACACCCTGTACATGGAAGGGGACGGTTGCAATAATTTGATAGCACTAAGGGTGGCCTAAAAATGTTTGAGTAACACTGGTGTATTGAGCGCCTGTTTCAAGCCACAGCTTTGTGATCCAGTTGTAAGCGCTTGCTCCAGTTACATTCCGGTTCCTAACGCGTTGTGACATTATTATAGCGTTCGCTAATGATCCCTCAAATTTTCCTTTCCCCAAATTTCTCTGTTCTTTGTCCTCTCCGTTATTTAAAGAATTCTTCAAAAGTTATTCTCATCGTCATTTACGTTATGTCGTCGTATGCCCCTCAACAGTGGCGGATTTAACAAGGCGGCTGATGAGCAGTTGCCGCCTAGGCCCCCGCACAGAAGGCCCCCACAGGGCCCCATGACCAAAAAAATTATGATTACGTATAAGTATTCAAACACTAAATTTTTTCGTACTACTACATTTGGCCCGTTTTTGGTAAACTACCTCATCATTTTCCCTAAAAATAGGCCCTGCGCAGAAGGCCCCCTAGGGCCCTATCTTAAAAAAAAAATGATTTTAACTAAACACTATATTTTTTCTGTATTACTACACTTAGCCCGTTTTTAGTAAAGTACCTTCATTGTCCTCCAAAAACAGGCCCCTCAGAACGTTCGCCACCTGGGCCTTTTATCTCAAATCCGCCACTGCCCCCGAAGTTTTGGCGCGTATATCTGCGCGTGTCTTCGAAGAGGGATTCTAATCGTACCTGTCCATACCCATCCAAGCACAAATCGATCAACCGATTAATAATCCAATAACTAGTTATTGGGCCTTCAAGACTTCTAATCTAAACGCGCAGGGCCGTCTTAACAAATTTGAGAGCCCTGGGCTAAAAAAAATTGGCGCCGTAGCCCCCAAGGGTGCAATTTCTTCGCAATCGGTGCAAGGCAGTACATCACAACCCCTGGTCTCGGCCAAGGCAAACACGAACGAAAACAATGCCCGCGAACACCCTCGCCGCAAACATGAACAAAGCTCAGCCAACGAATCGTATGTGAATGTCTTGTTCCGTTTGCGGCGATGTGGACACAGCAAGAATAGACGAAAACGCCCGCGAACAATGCCCCCGCTCGTGCTCGCGTTTTCTCACTGTCTCCTGCGGTTCGTTCGGCGCGGATCATGACGCAAGGATACTCCAGATCAGTGGCGGATTTAACAGGGCGGCCGATGAGCAGTTGCCACCTTGGCCCCTGCTCGGAAGGCCCCACCAGGGCCCCACCCTTAAAAAAAATTATGATTTTACAAACTATATTTTTTTTCTGTATTATTACACTGAGCCCGTTTTCAGTAAACTACCGCTTTAGTTTCTCGAAAAATGGGTCCCTGCTCAGAAGGCCCCCCTAAGACCCAGTCTTCAAAAATAAATTATGATTTATCCAAGCACTTTTTTTCTATACTTTTTTGTACATTTACCCCATTTTAGTAAACCGCTTTATTTTCCCAAAAAAAATGGGCCCCTCAATGTTTGCCACCTGGGCCTTTTTTCTTAAATCCGCCACTGCTCCAGATAGAAATCTTTGTCTCCAAAATTGAAGAAAAAAGAGTATTTCAACATATTTGATTCTTAAGCGCCCTTGGAACATGGGCGCCCATTTAGCCCATTCGAAAAGGCAGCCCTGTAAACGCATTAGAAAACGAATTAGACAAGCGTCGTATAACTTGCGAGAATCGATCGCAGCGCGTAGCCTTCTGGCGGCGAGTTCGGAAGCGGCTGGCGCGCGGTCACATTGGCAGCCCTGGCGTCTGTTTGCGGATGATTGTCAAAACCTACTTTCCCAGCGAGATCTGCAGTTTCGCATGCCAGTACATTACGCAGGGAAACACCATGGCTGCGTTTGACTCGTAGAAGGGAAAAGGGCGCAGAGTGCAGCCGCGAGGAAGACCGTGCGTTGGCTAACGAAGGAGTGAGTGAGTGCAGAGAGAGGTCTCTTGTCTCGTTACGTTCGTCGCGTTTCACCCGTACGACGAGTGACGTGCCTCGGGGGGGTCTTCGTCGGTGGGGAAGAAGATTAACATTTGATAGAAACCGCGAGTAGGGAAGCCGCGCGGGCCCCTTGGTCCCCGCGAGAGATTCCGTCCGCAAACGTTACTGCGCCTTTAATCACGAAAGCTTGTTTGGATCCGATTGCAGTGGGCTGCTGGCCGTAGCGCGCGATTTCTCTGATCCACCACCACGTCTGTCCCCACGTCAGAGTTTCACACCGATCGGCCGACGCATCGTACTTCGATGGAGCTTATCCGCGCGTGACAGCAACTTTCGGGACACCAGGCTCGACGTTCGCCAGGTAGCCCCTCTTCCGATATATCACCTGTACGAGTCTCCGCTTTATCCCCGTGAATCGTGCCCACCGTTTCTCCTTGACGCGACGCTCGCACGACGTAAAAGCACCAGAGGTCAGTCACGCTTCAAACCTCTGTTACAGCTTGCCGCGTTTTGCTTCTCGAACGCTTGCAGTGGGAGATTGCGATCTGGGCAAGCCCCCCTCCGATGAAGACGGGCAGGAAATGTAGAGGCTGGCGAATGTAAGGGGACAGTAGAGTAGCAGTCGAGTAACGGTTCGTCGTTGCGAAATAGAGAACGGTTTCAAAAATATTGCAGTCCCAATGTCGCCCGGTCGACTCTGCCTCTTCGGCGAACAATAGAGCTCGATGAAAAGTTTGAAAGGAGTTACGATACGAAATTATTGTAAACGAATCGCCTTAACTATGCTGCGATCGAAGGTTGTTTTCTTTTGTACGATTATTTTGGAGTTGCCTGATATTTGTGAATACTCTTCAGCCGCTATGTATCGAGACGTAATCTTTCTCCTCTTATTAGTTGCTCCAAAGAATTCTGTATAATTTTCCTTACAAATACTCAATCATGTATTGCAACGATCCCCACACGTATGTTGCCTGTTTACGAGACTACAAACTGAATAAATCTGCTACGAGTTCGTTACATTGTTTATGAACGTAAAATCTTTTATCAGAGTTAATAGCTTCTTATTCGTTGGTGACAGGTCGCAGTGTTTTAAATTTATATCCTTTATTCTTTCTCTTTACAGATTCTGGTAGCTGTCTACATTCACATCACTGTGGCAGCTTTTATTTTCCTAAATACAATCGACATGTTTACCACATGACACGAAACCTCACTTTACAACAACCAAATAACATTGTCAATATTTATGGAAATTAGCTTCGCGCAGCAGCTTGCGACCGCGAATAATGCAAATTTCTATCATTATGTGCAACAATAACTTGTCAAATATTTAATACAACTTTTAACATCACGTCTACGCTTTATAAGTACATTCGATTCGAGTGTTAATACTACACTGTCTATGCATTAGAGGGAATAGAATCTGAAAGATTAAGAGCCATACAGAGAAAAATGAGTAGCAGGCTCGAAGAACAGGAGTCGAAATGGACCTGTGAATATTGTACATTCGAGAATTGGCCTTCGTCATTGAAGTGCACAATGTGCAGGAGTGCTAAGCCTTTGTTAGGGGAGGACATTTATCGTCTACGAGATCCAAGTCCACAGAGATCTGGATCGAACGTCGCGTCTGGTCCAGTAACTCATTTAAGTCCTACGGATTCTTATAATCTTAGTCCTCAGAATTATAGCCAAAATGTACCAACGGGTGGAAAGTGGTCTTGTACAATGTGTACCTACATTAACTATCAATACACCACACGTTGTGTTCAGTGTGGGAATAGAAAACCAATGGGTCTTAATCAGTCGATACACTCCATAGCCTCGAATTTGCATGAATATCTAGCACCTCTCAGACTAGGAGATCCGCCACCAAATTCAGGATGCAACCCCCCGCCGATAAACTTACATCCAGAGAGATATTACAATCTGCAAGCCAACTTGCATCCGGAGAAGTGGTCTTGCCTGGTGTGTACTTACGAGAATTGGCCGAAAGCTACCAAGTGCGTGATGTGCGGTAATCCTAAAGAGAAAGACAGAAGAGATAAATCGACCAACAATGTGGGCGTTATTTTACCAAGTCCGGAGAGAGATCACAGCCAGCGTAACTTGCCGTCTCCCCCTCACGCACCATACATCCATCAAACCCAGAGGGATGAAAACTTGGCCATAGGGCGAAGGTAAACGCGGATTATCGATGTATAAGACTAACGTCGGCTGTAGTTTCCGATGCAATTTTAAACCCAGCTGTATCACGAGCTCTCTTACGTTGTAGGAGCTCGCATAGATACCCGGATAGCAGAAACGACGGCTTGTCAACTCCTCAATCCCCCAACAATTGCGACTACGAGCGTAGAAAACAATTGAAGCGTCATACAGATTGGTGCTGGTTGAACGCGTGTCTCGGCATTGTGGAAGGCGACAATGCTCCTGTGGAGACCTACTTGGCGAGTGGTGGCGATCCTGCTCGTCAGTTGACGCATTCGGAAGTCCTGCTTCTAAATAGAAGCAGCGCCTTCGATGTCGGATACACCCTAGTACATTTAGCCATTAGGTCAGTGGGACGTAATTTTTGACAATAGATTTCTTTAAAGTTATTTTAGCTTATTCTATATATTTATACGAGCGCGGCGTACGCGGGCCTTGGCTGCGTTTCAATTTCTTCCTTACGCGTGCGGCGGAATAAATATATTATCGCGCAAGAAGGACAAAGCTTCCCAAGTATTTACTCATTCAGCTCTTTCGTGCTTCTCGGTAGATTTCAAAGAGAAGATATTCTAGCAACGTTATTGTCGCAAATTGAGGGTTCTGGATCTGGAATAAAAAGGGTACCGAGCTACGTCGCACCAGATTTGGCTGCTCAGATACGCAGACACGTTACCAATAGTATCCGATTACGCAAGGATTCATTACCGTGTTATTTTGTCACCGACATAGCTACATTCGCATTGCCTGCTGAGGTGATTATCACGGTACAACTCCTTTCTTCGACGCGCTTTAAATTAACAAACACGGAATTGATTATTAGGTGGAAGATTTGCCGAGTATCGTGCAGGAGCAAATGTTGGAAGAGTTATTAGACAAGGAAGCGCAGCAGCAGCTAGAAGGAGGGGGCGGAGAACCTCCGGCACTAAATTGGTCCTTAGAAATTACTGAACGTTTAGGAAGTCGTTTACACGCACTATGGAATAGATCTGCTGGAAATTGTCTATTAGATTCTGCAATGCAAGCTACTTGGGGCGTCTTTGATCGAGATAACGCTTTAAGAAGGGCTCTGTCCGAGTCTTTGCAACAAGCCGGCCAATTGTGAGCAACCTCCGCGATTAATAATTCCTCGTAAATGAACTAAAACAAACTACTAACCGGTGTCTTCCATCATTTCAGTTTCTATCCTCGATGGAGAGAGTACGAAGCATCCCAGGCATCTAGGATGTTGGATTTTACGTTAAAAGAGACTCAGTGGCAAGAAGATTGGGAAAGTTTGTTAGCAACGGCTGCCCAACCGGGAAGCGCTTTAGAACAATTGCACGTGTTTGCTCTGGCACATATTCTGCGGCGACCTATCATTGTTTACGGGGTTAAATACGTTAAAAGTTTCCGGGGTGAGGATATAGGTAGGTTATGCTTCGCGGAGAAAATAATTCGCTACGTGAAATTCTTAATCGACTAAACAAACGACACAATTCTCCGCAGGTTACGCAAGATTCGAGGGTGTTTACCTTCCGCTTTTATGGGAACCTTCGTTTTGTATTCGCTCGCCTATTGCTTTGGGTTACACTCGCGGCCATTTCACAGCTCTAGTTCCCATCGAACCGTACGCATCCTCCAGGATACCACCCCTTTCATCTCACGGCGGCGTGGGCTTGGGCGGTGGTAATTGCCCGCTCCAACAGCTGCAAATACAGATGCAAACCACGTTCATGCCGCTGATGGACCGAGAGCACAAGCTCTTGCCGATACATTTCCTGAGCCCGGAAGAGGTTGGCAGGGAAGAGTCTATTTTGAAAGAGTGGCTTGACGTTTGCCGAACCGAAGGTGGTATCCTGGTGGCTCAGCAAAAGCTTCACAAGAGACCGTTGCTCGTAGCGCAGATGCTGGAAGAGTGGCTGAATCATTATCGAAGGCTCGCGTGAGTAACACACAGCATTGTTCCGAAATTCTTGGCGGCTTACAAAGTCGCTCCGATCCAATGATAATTATCCAACGTTACAGCCAAACCAACAATGCTCCTTTCCTGAGACCAGCTGTTCTGCAAGACTACAGCAGCGACTGCGACATGGAGGACGAATAACGAGGTGCAGTCGATTGAGTTGCTAAATGTACCCGGGAAGACTTTTCTCTATAATTTCGTTCGGGGGCCGCAATCGCAACGCAACATCTGCGGGATCGGTAGCTTTCAAGGACGCGCGGCAGTAGAGGTGTACGGAAATTACGATACACTCATGTTTCTTGGCAATGTATTATTCCTGCATGATCTTTGTACATTAACATCGGTCATCGAACCACCAAATATCCGAGATCTTATTGATTCGTACTATTAATTATACCGGATGTTTATGAATTAATACTTGCTGTATTAATTTATTAAATAGTCCAAGTACGCGAGCACCGAACTGCGCGGCGAGCAATCGTTACGTTGCCAAAGTACGATTTCCGAGAGACGCGCGGTAAGTTAACGAATGGAAGTTTTGTTGCGGCCAAAAGCGCGTCGGGCATTGGTCGATTTCTGTTTGATAAGTTGGATGCACCGCGACAGTACCACTCTGTACTATAAAGGATATTTAGCATTAATCTTCATATGTTTATAACGAGGAATGTATATTAAACCCTGTTAAAAATAGTTAAAAACAGATCATTGCCAGTTTTTTGAATATAGAGTCCGTAACGGTGGAAGAAACATAAAGTCGAAATTAAAGCAAAACTAAAACATGACAAAGCATGAGGCGGTTGACTAGTCTCTTCTTTTTCTGCACAGAAGGATCTGTTCGATGCGTTGTACTCGCGCGAAAGAAAAAAAGGAATTACGGATAAAAGGATTCTCGTTTCTGTTAGTTTGTGAAAGAGGAAAGGGAAGACAGCTATTCGCTCGAGCAAGGTAGCGTAATTGTGAAGATTTGTTAAAGGCCCGTTGGTCTTTGTACGATCAAGTGCGAAGTCACTTGGGGGACACTGGTACAGACCACGTGATTTCTAAAGATACAAAAGTAAGAGCCGGGAGAATTCTATAACCGTCTTTGAAATCACTTGTTAACTTTGAGCTGTGTTAATTAGCGTAAATGCGAGAACGGGGCGTAGCCGAATTACAACGACACCTTCCTCTGGCGGGAGACTAGAGCTGAGCGTTGTGTTTTTTCTCTGCGACCGCTTCCGGCGTGTTAGTATGTAACGATAACGATGTTAAGCCAGTTAAGTTGTACTCTCCTCTGCGCTGAAAACAAGAACAGGAAAAGGAAAGCGAGAATGGGCGAGGAACAGGAGGCAAGTAGACCGGTCGCGCGGAGGCGTGTGTGGCCACCGCGGTTATAGAAGCGATAGAACTTTTATAAACAAAAAGGAAAGAAGTGTACGAGGATAGGGAAGAAGCAAGTACGTAATACCGATTTAAGCAACCGGATTACGCCTGGCACCGCCGCGTTCGCAGGCGGGGAAAGATTCATGGCGAATGGCGCGGCCAAACGATGAACCCTAATCAAAAAAGTACAAAAAATCGTGCGAGAGGGTGGGACGGGGGGCGGGGGGGTTTGGGGAAGAGGTGTTTCTTTACGAACGTGTTACGAATGGTTCGCTTAACATATTTAGTCTTCGTTTTTACTAATTCTGTAATGTAGCTTCTAGTCCTTTTTAGCACCGTCGTTTTTTTTTCTATAATCACACGCGGCATGTGATTTAATTGCGCGATTACCTAAGGGCTCGAAAATGTTCAAATACAGAAAACAATGTTTCAAGTCAATTCCAAGAAGAAAACGAATGTTTCGCCCAAGTGCAGCGTTGTGTCCACAGAGCTCCACGTTTGTTTCTCCCTCTTTTTTTTTTTTTCTTATCCTCGGTATGATTTTTGTATAAGCTCGCGACGGAAGCGCAAAGTCGCGCGGTCACTCTTGCAATTAGTTCAAAGAAAAGAGAAAATATATCCAGCGTTCTCGGACACGACGCTCGCGACGGAATTATATAAGTGTAAAAAGAAGATCGACGTCGCTCCGGTGGTGTATTTTCCTTTTCCCGTTAAATAAGTGTTTTCTCGCTCGTGTTTGCCAGAATCTACTCGGCAGGTGATAAGAAGAAAAAAAAGAATATAAAAGATTTAAGAATTTAATTGAATCAGATAGAAGTCTATATTAATATAGAATATATTAAAATAGATTATATTAAATAATATATCGATGTACAGTAATTCTAAATGACGATTTATTATTATTATAATTACTATGATTATTATTATATTATATTATTACTGTCATTATAATTATTAAATGCGTAATACGAAGTATCGAGCTGGGTTAATGAAAATTAAGTTACTTTGTGCCCTCCGAACACCAATATCCTCGTGCTTACTCGTGGTTAAAAATCGATTTACTATACTGTCCGATATGATATTTGTAAAACGATCCAGTTGGTCCCTCGACGCGGGCGTATTTAACATGTAAGAGAATCGTAACTCCACGGGACACTAAGACTTCTTTTTTTCTTTTTCTTGACCGAAGCTCCGCAAGTATCATTCGCATCGACGGATCAAATTGGATGACACTACCGTGAAAATCCGTGTAATGCACTTTTGTATATTTCCGTTTCTCTTTACGCAGAGCATGCGATATATTGTATTTAAGCTGTCCGCCGCGAAATTAGGCAGTCGAGTTACTAAGGCTGTTTAATCGTGTATATATGTATGTATTTTGCTACTCGGGCCGAGCTGTTTTATGGGGAAATCGCTCGAGGAAGCATAACAGCTGATTTAAAGCAACCGACGAGAACAAAAGACAATCCACGATGCAAGCTCGGCGTAATCTAATTGATGTAACTTACGTAAACCATTCAAGGGGCTTACGTAAAGCGAGTATGTACCGAGCACGGCGAAACCCTGTTCTGAAGTGTTATTGTTCTATCCATAAAGGGCGTTATTTTTCGTTGTTAAATTTCATTGTTCGAGCATCTGTTTTCAAATTAATTTCATACTAGACGCAATTGCGAACGGTTAACGAGATTTCGAACGGTAGCGAATTGTATTAGCGAGAGTACATCGACGGGCAGAGCTCTCCTAGACAAAGTTCTGCTCGTTTAGAGGAGCTGCGTTAAAAGTCTTTTTAAAACGTTTACAATACACTTTTCTGATTAGTTTTTTTTTTTTTTTTTTTTAGTATTTTTTTGAATGCGATGCGAAGATTCCTTTCCATTAAGTGAATTAAACAGGAGATTGTAAAGTTTTTCTTCTTTGATCGACGAAACGTTGTTTCAATGGTCAAATTTACGAACGATGGTTATAAGTTTTATAAAGGATTGTATATAAATTAAAAATAGCGAGAGCAATTTCTCCTCCGTTCTAACACTTGCGGTGCTTTATTATACTTGTAATTGGCAATATATCGTATCACCATTATGTCTGGTAATGGGGTGAGCTTCTCAAGTATCATGCTGTTAATTACCGTTATCGAGTATAGCGAGGGCGTATTTAAGGTGGGGACACTTCGTGCCGTCTAAAGTTAAGAAATAGTTGTTAGAGGAAATTTGCAATTTTAGTTTCTCTAGAAGAAGCTGCTGTGATTCCTTTCTGTTATACTTTCCCACGAATGTACATGTAAATAGAGTTTGTCGTATGGAATTACGCGAATACAGGGGCACTTAATAAACTGCATAACAATAAAACTTAACACGTAAAAGCTTGTTACTTCTCAACACTCCATTTAACACCGATTCTACAGATTTTACAGGGTCTGCGATTATATTCTCGAGCTTGCTAAATCATTCATGTAAAGTACCACCCGTATGTACCTACCACCCATTCAACTTCTTCGAACATGTCCCAGGAATCCCGTTAGCAACAAACTTCTTCAATCCCTCGCAACGTCCAGTTAGCGAATTTTGCTCGCACTGTACAAGTCGAGTACGACTCGAAAAACAATTGTATACACCTTTTGCAGAATTGTATAATAAATTTCTGATATCAAGAAATGCTTTTATTGCTTGGAAACGAGGTCTAGAATAATTTAGAAACTCTTCAGCTGAAAATATCGATATCGATCACTGGCACATTAATAGCAAGCCTGAAGGAATATTTTATTAGCACTTTGCTATTTCTTGAAATTCTGTTATTCTCTTCGGCAGCAGTCTAGAATATTCAAAAGCATACAGCAGGTTTTGTATTGATACGTTAATGGGGAATTATTAAATATAGATCGAGCAGTGTCAGTCTCAGACGCCTGTTAAAGTAATTTCATGCAGAATAACTTTCTGCACTGCGCTAAATTAGTATGCTTCATTTGACGTTGTTTATGAATATTTTATGGAAGCAAGCTGTTATTGAATTCTCAAGGTAATCGGTGATATAATTCTCGGCCGAGATAAACTGTCGACAGATACAAAGCTAACGAAATATTTTCTTAAAAAGCTTCGCCAATTTTTATCCAACTCTTATTACGTTTTTGATTAATACATAGAACTGCCATAAGAAGGAGTCCGGGATAAGAGATTTTGGAGGGTCGACTTTGGCAACATTGGTAAGGCGGCTGACCAGTACTTAGCGCAGAGGACCCAAAGATCGTGGGTTCGATTCCCATCGCCTGGGAATTATTTTCCGTGGCTCCCAAACATGTAGGAATTCCGAAACCCACATTCCTAAAGTAATTTTCATAATTAATACCTCTCCTAGAGGTATTTTTCAAAAGAGTAATAATTAATTCCCTCGGCTTGTCGCGGCTCTCTCTGACTCGTGTGTTGTTGGAATCTCGAATTGGATAAAGACGATTTTCTCAAGGCAAATAGAAGTCGTCGGTTCAACGGTTTCAGCTTTAATTAAAGCCGCAATTACGTAAGCCTAACGAACCAGTCGATCTTTCCATGCTCGCCAATCACGCGTCCACTTCTCGAATGCTGTTTCCTAATCCAAGAGTGGCCCTGGAGAATCTCGTAATTACTGTCGCTTTAATGATGGCCACAGTTCACGCCGTCGACCCAATTCCTGAAGTGGTTCACACCGTTGTTTCCCTCCTCTTTCCCACAAATGGGATAATTCACTCTGTTGTTCCGAGTGCTGGGCGACACTCGTGTTCGATTTGTATAAATGCCAGAGATCCGGCCCTCTTTGCTGTTTCAAGGGCTCTACAGCAAGGGTGGCTGGAATCGTTCAATATGTACGAGATAGATAACTCAGCACCCTTGCCCTAGGCCCACTTTTCGTGCATCCTTCACGACAAACTTGACGAAACTGTTGGACGGCGAGGGGCAGTTTTATCGAGGATGGAATCGTATCCAGAAGTTTCGTTCGCAACTAGAGAGAGGCTCGTTGCAGGGGCAAAAGGATCGAGGCCTCGAGTAGTAGAAGGTCCAACAACTCCGGAGTCCATTCAGCTTGGCACGTCGAGAGCAAAGGAATGAGAACTTGTGCTTTCGCCGTTCATTTTGGAAGCCGAGTGAAATGTTCCGTGGACTCCTGCAAAAGTTCTGAGATGAGCAACGGAGCTGTTAAAAATGATTTCGGATCAAGTTAAGGGGGGAATTCTATTTTTGGGCTAAAAACATAGCAAAATTTGGGATTTTTTTTTAAGAAACTAGTGATTCGATTCATCTGAAAATTCGACCATGTTTTTATGCATCTTTGAAGAAGTTGTAGTTTTTTTTTTATTAATTTTTAATAATAAATACAGGAGTTATGCATACCTAGAAACTGGAAAGGTAGCAAAAAAAATATTTCGTTATTTTTTTATTTAATAGACTTTTCCCGGGGCGTTTTAGTTAAATAATCACCAAGCATCGTCGATGAACTAAAAACATTAATGATAGAATTATATTAAACCACATTTTTGCATAAAAACCTCGAAATTTTGTCCTCAAAACCGTAACTTTTCTTCCAATCTCCCCCAATTCTGTCAATTTTAGGTTTTTTCCTTATTTTTTTTAGTTCATCGATAATATGAAAACTAAGAAAAATTTCGGTTAGTTTAATTCGGGCAAAAATCAAAGGCTCCATTTTTCCCGCCATTTCACAATTCCGGTAGCGAGGCACATAAATAATTAATCAATTTCGGCGCTATGAGTTTGAAATTTTCCAATTAAAAAGTTCTTCTATACTGTACAAATATATATTAAATTACCTCTACAGTTTTTTGGAAAGATCAACCTTATGTTTCTGTATTAAAAAAATTTGCGAAAATCTCGTTTTCTCAGCGTCCCAAACCAGCTTCCCGAATCGAATTGAAATCGAGTTACTGGAAAGAAAGTGATTCGTAAGTACCTACCCCTGATTTCAATCACCGGCAGCATTATTGGCCACGTCCTCGAAGGGAATACATTTTTATCTGCTATTTAGCGTTGAATGCGTGTTAATAGAGTTTGTTGTTGAAAACCAACCTCCGTTCCATGCACCGCTCTGAAAGGGTCTGTGCGACGCGTCGATTAATACACTAAACCGATGGCCGAGGTAAATCGATGTTCAGGCCGCGATAAATTCGCCTGACACGCTCGAAAAATCTACCACGCCATTCGAATTGATAAATGACTCGTGATACGACTGTGTTCGCATGCAACCATTTTCTATCTCCCCTTTCACGGAGTTTAACGAGCCTCCATTCAATCCACGTCGTAGGGGAAGTTGCCATGAATTCGACGAATTAAATATTACGAACTGCGCGACTATCCCTGGGCTTTCTTTTTCTAGTTTCTCTTAAACTGCTGTTAATTTCTTGATTACAGTACTCGATTCATGTAAATACCAAGATTCTAAAGTACCTACTCCTTTTAATCGACCACCCCTGCAGAATCGAAGAGTAAATGAAAGCTTCAATGAAATCAATTAGTACATCGATACGGTATTTTATCGACGGAAAAGGGGACTGATTCAATCAAATGTTTCGCCCTTCGATGTTGATGAAATCAGAGAGGGGGTGAGAGCGAGAGAGAGAGATTCCGAGCTGCGCTAATTGCCTAAACGAAAGGATACAGGTATTTGGTTTGTCCCTTGATGCAGAGAAACGAAATAAACGCGCGATTGACGCACACTATGATACTTTTCTCTCCTCTTTTTTGCGAGTATAGAATAAAATTATTGAAAACCTTTTTTACTGCAGGAGAAGGTGAAAGTTTTCTTTGTTGTGAATATACGATTTTTCAAATTCTTTGATAATACTACCCGCTATTTAATTCTCAAATTTCGTTTCTCCCTCAATCTACATCTAAACCCGCATTCAAAAATGCAAGATAGAGATAATGGTGAGTGTTTGAAGAAATAGTTGCGTTTTTCATTGAAAAATTTTATGTTACTTGTGCAAGAAAATTTATCAAATTTAAAGTGGTAAGAGATCGCTGAAATGACAAGGTAAACAATTATTTTTCGATATTTTTTTGATCAAATGAATCATTTACTGATGAGACATTTACCTTAGATTTTTCACAACTTTCGCATAAAATTAAACGATGTGCAGGACATAGTGCTATAAACAAGAGTCACAAATAACAGAATAGTACTTTTTACGGAAAAACTGTGTCAAATTGAGACGAGGGACGGATGAGGTTTAATAATATTATTTTAGATTGAAGTCCATCCATAGCATAATTTTATTGAAAACTCAAAACTATTTAATTTGTTGGTTTCAGGCCACTATAACGGACCCTAACAACTTGGCCGCTCCGAAACACTTGCGTCATTTGGAATTGCCGCGTTATTTTTACATTGAAAAATATATGTTCACTTCTTGAAATACATAATAATATATCCTCGAAGTTTTAAACAGATTGCATGTACAGTTTCCTTACAAAAAATTCCCCAAATTTGCCCATTACGTTAGGTCTAAAAATCATATGCAAACTTCAGAATTTTTTTGGGCAAAATTAGAAAATAAATGAAGAAATTTTTTCAAGGGCTTTATTTTACATGTTTTATGGGTATATAAAAAAAATTGTAACTATTTTTTTTAACAATTCATGCTCTTCCATTCTTGCAGTTTTTGAAAATACACTCTCCACGGCTTGCACGGAAGTCCCGTATACTTTAATGCAGCATAAAAAAGCGGAAATTTTCATTATTTAAATGACATTTACTACAGAAGTGCATAGCAATTTATTAAAATATTGATTTTTGTGAAAATAGTGGACATTTTAATAGAATATCAGTTTCTGCTGAAAAATTTGTCTAAAATCGTCTGTAGCAAAAATAGTTCTTAATGAATCGTAAAATCCGTATGTACTTCTGTAGATAATCTATTATAGAAAATACTATTAAAATTTCAACTGAATCGAATAAAAATTGTTCGACTTATGCTGCTAGCCAATTAAAAAAAAAGTGATTCCGAGGAGTTTCATGGGACAACACTTAACAATTCTGTACAATATTTATACAATATATTCATTAATACTTGCCCTAAACATAAGAAGTATAGAAATAATTTTCAATCTCATAGTGTCATAAAAAAAATCGTCTAATTTGATGCCATTTTGAGCGTCTCAGGGTGGCACAATCCCTTAATTCTTCAGTCCTTCTGCGTTCCAGTTTCCCAAATTGTCCAAACCTCTATCTGTTTAACCCGGCGCCATCATACTTTTCAAACCTCCCCCAGCTCCGTTTGATAAAACGCACGTGCCAACGTTGTGCAAATTTGCCGCGAATCGATTGCGAACCCCATCCGCGTTCATACAAGCAAACACCCGTTGGAAACGAAGCCTGGCATCTTTTACATTCCACTCGCAATGATCTCCCATTTCTCGTGCCGATGCGCCGCCGTTTCATTTCGTATGTACATCGTCGCGTGGCGAGTAAACGTCCCGGTATAATCATCCAATCTCAGTTGCAAGACGCACGCTGGTCGGAAGAAAGCCCGCCTAGCGAGTCAATTAAATGAACTGAATCCTGAAAAGCAGTGCGTCGGGGGCTCCGCCGTCGACCAGGACACGGTAAAGGGGCGGAAGTTGCGGTGTAGTTCGAAATGGCCCCGTTGTTTTCCTTTCCTCGTGAAGTGCAAGGGAAGGGCCGCTCCTTTATTTGCAATTATCTGCTTTATCGCCTCCACTGGCGCGTCCGGGATTTCTGTTCAGACTTTACAGCGTCGCAGAAAGGATAGAGGCGTGGGAGGCTTCAATGTGGGCGCTAAAAGTTGTGAATGAAAGATCAAATGAAGAAAGTGGGGCGTGGAGATCGTGTGGCAGCGATAGAATCGACTAATGCCCCACGAGATCCATAAATTAATAATTTAGTAGGTAAGTACATGCAAAAGGGCCGAGGAGATGTGGAACTCGAAGATGAATTGACGAGGTGCTGGGATCTGTCACTTTGAAATCTTTAAACCCGCGCCATCTTTTATTAAAAAGAGCCCCGATAATTGAACGAATGAAGGTTCCACGAGCAATTTTTTTAAAAGGAGGAAACCTACCAAATCTTTCACGAAGAAACGTAGTCCAGAACTGAAATAGCTGTACGTAATAAAATATCTCCTTTTCACGGAAGGTCTTTGTGTGGAAAAAGGTCACGGGGAACGAGCTAATACGGTTTCATTAAAAAGTAAAAAACACGCCTGGTCACAATTCTGAACAGATAATTACAGCACTGAAACTTTCTTGGATTTTTTTGGTCACTTAGAGCACTGTTTAGAAAAGTTCCTACCTCCTAATAATCATGTAACAATTTTATTGCATATTAAAATTTCTCTTTCGAGTCCTAAATAATCGTCAGACCCATGTGCAACGGACAAACTTATACTTTGTGGTTCTTCAGGATAAAAACAGCAGTGCAAAAATTGTGACAAGATGCAACAAATTTAGCATGTTACAGGGGACAATAAAACAAACATTTTTCCTTAATAACTTTTTCTCATATGACCTTGTATAACAATGTTATAGCCCTTTGAATTTTAGCGCCTGACAATAGGCAACTGTGTTTGGCAGGATGCCTAGCGACAGGCGCCCGCCGCGCCGCTTAAAATATTCTAAAGCCTGTAACTTTGTTACACGACGTCGTATGAGAAAATTGTATTAAGAGAAAGTATTTCCCTTTTCGTCCTCTACAACATATTAAATTTGTGGCAACCTAGGGCAACTTTTGCAATATTTCGCTGCCAAACTTCAGTGTTGTAGAGGACGACGTGGAAAACGGTTTTCCTTATGCCATATAATAATACTTTTATTGACCTCCTCCAAAATCTTGCAAAGTTTGACAAATTTCGGAAATATCGGTTCTCTTGTAAGTACGAGGCGAGAGATTCGTCCTTAGTTTCTTTGCCCTTTTTTAATGTCAGAAGGTAAAGCTGGGGAACCTGCGCCGATATGAGATTGCAAAATCCAAGCACAATAATTTATGGAAACTCGTATAGCAGAGGCAAGGTAACTGTTCCAGCTTTACAATATGCAAGCAAGGCAGCGCGCTTATCCCGCCCGTAAATGGAGCTTTTCTTTTTAGGAGCATAGTGTTTAAATAACGCCATCACTCTTTTCTCGGTGCCTCGATAAGGGCCGTTTATGTATCGAGGTGTTCCAGAAATTTATGGAAAGTCGCCTGGCAAACTTATTCCTCGCGCTGCAGATCGAGTACACAGAGGCAGCGTAATACTCGCCTTCGGGAGATGGAAGTCTCGCGAGTTTCCTCTGCCTCTCCAGCGAATCGAACGTCGTCCGAGTAATAAGGGAACGCGTCCCGAATTCATCGTAAGTCGAAGCTTCTTAGAGGAAAAGTGGAAGTAGAAGCTCGAGTGGAAGATTTGAGAATGATATGAGGATTTTTAGAATATATGCGAAACGCGAGCAAATCCTTTTCTCGTATTTATGTGAAACAAGTGGAGACGAACTGCGGTGGTTTGTTGCGGAATACAGATTCGAGTAACGCCAGAAGAATGGATGCAATTTTTTATACATAAATTGAAGCGTAAATAAAATAAGAATTGTATATAATAATTTCCTAAATTCTTGGCTCGTTTGTGTTTTAAAAAGAAAAGGAAAATGTGTCACTGGATTCTTCTTTCACCATCACGTTAAGAAAGGAAACACACGTATGTACTCACTGATATGGTTTGATTGGAAAACTTTGTGGTAACATTTTACTTACTAAACATATTTATTATTAAAATTTACATTTCTAGAAAAAGATTATTAGATCATGATTGTACAGTATTACGAATGTACAATTACTACTGAAAAGTTAAAAGATTCAAAAATACGAAAATGGTAACTCAAAAGTGACGCTGGAGAATAATTATTTCTACCTAACGATGTTCAATTTCCTACAATAATGATTTGTATTAATATTGCTAACTACTTATGCATTATGATAATAATTTTGTTTTTTAATTACATTATAATTTAAAGTTGAAAATGAATGGGACATGACCGGGCACTGGTACATTTATCTTACTCTCCTACTACCCATTGTCCCTTTCACATTGCGCCTATACACATATACACCTCCACTCACGAGTAAACTAGAAAGAATTACCGAAAGTTGTGCAGAGAAGCAGTAACTACTCACATTCCTAATGGTCTGGATTATAGGGTCGTGCATAAAGAACTTTCCCTTTCGAGCCGACAAACGAGTACCATAAGTACAAATACACCGGAAAGTAGTAGCTCAAGCATACTCCCAAACAGTTCCGAACATTCCCAAAGCAGTCCCCATAAATAACTCACCGCTCGGCCGAAACCAATAAAAATCCATCGCAAGGGCGAACCCTCGTCCATAAAAAGCTGTCCACGAGTAATCCAGCGTGGCAAGTAGCAACCCCAAATAGGCGTCTAATGTCAGAGTCACCTGAAAAGGACTTTCCCTTCTACGTAAAATCGATATCGAGCTCTACCCACGATCTTCCAAACGAATTAACCGACAGGAATCGAGTGTGCTCCCAGCTGCTCCTCAGAGGTGTCTGGAGGTTAATGTTGTGCCATTCCTTGCAGTCCTTTTACCAGAAGGCACTGTCGTCTTCTCCACTTCCTGGCCAAATCCTTTAGAAGTAATATTCCCATTCTTAAAGCAACGCGATCTTAACTGTTTGTCGCATTTAAAATTGTCACACACCAATTTCTTGGTCAACCATGTGCACCGAGGTGTTGATTAGAGCTGTAAATATTCGAATATTTTAATAATTCGATTATTTGAATAATTCGAGTATTTGAATAATTCGAATATTTGAATAATTCGAATATTTCAATAATTCGAATATTTCAATAATTCGAATATTTGAATAACTTGAATAATTCGAATATTTGAATAATTCGAATATTCGAATAATTAGGAGGATTCGAATATTCGAATAATTGGGAGTAAATGGAAACAAAGAATAAATTTACTATTATAACTATTAATGAGTAAGATGGTGTCTACAAAGCGAATACTCCATAAATTTAGCGAAATACCGTTACAGTAATAGGGGGAAGAAATTAAAATATTATAGCTCCTTAAAATCATTTACGAGGTTTTAAACTTCTTACAGAAACGTCTGCTTATACTATTTCAAACTTTATGATGAAAATGCAGTTGCGTAGATCGGCTGCGAAACAGAATTGGGCATTATTCCGATTGTTTCAAGTAAATGTGTATGTATGTAACGTAATTATCAGAATACATTCTTTTTAGTACACTATATTATTTAAATAATAATTATTTACTCTTTGCAACAAATTATTCCTTTTATTTATTCGAATAATTCATCATAATTGATTTGAATAATTTGTTCGAATGACGATTGTAAAATAATTAGAATAATGATACTAATAACTGATGGTACTTTACGTTTCGAAATTTATAAATTTACCAAAGATTAATAACGTTCCAAATTTATAATTTGAAAAGCAAATCGTCGTAAAGGCCAATGTGAAAAGAATTTTATGCTAAAGTGTGAAAAAATATTTCATGTTCATAGTCCTATTGAGTACAATTCGATATTCGGCTATTCCGAATATTCAAATACTCCTAATTATTCAAATAATGCTCGAATATTCGAATACTCCTAATTATTCGAATATTCGAATTCCCTGATATTCGAATAATCTATGTATTCGAATAGCAGTGAAATTATTCAAATTCTCTGATTTTCGAATAATCTAGGAATTCAAATATCAGAGAACTCGAATAATTTCTTCGAATATTCGAATAATTAGGAGTATTCGAATATTCGAGCACTATTTGAATAATTAGGAGTATTCGAATACTTAGATTATTTGAATATCAGAAAATTCGAATAATTTCTTCGAATATTTGAATAATTAGGAGTATTCGAATAATTTCTTCGAATATTCGAATAATGAGGAGTATTCGAATATTCGAGCACTATTTGAATAATTAGGAGTATTCGAATACTTAAATTATTTGAATATCAGACAATTCCAATAATTTCTTCGAATATTCGAATAATTAGGAGTATTCGAATATTCGAGCATTATTTGAATAATTAGCAGTATTCAAATATTCGGAATAACCGAATTTCGAATTGCACCGAATAGGAATATGAACATGAAATATTGTTTCACTTTTTATCATGAAATACTTTTCATATGAGTGTTTACGACTATTCTTTACGTTTGAATACTTAGATTATTCGAATATTCGTTACAGCGGTACCCTTGATCCTAGCACGCTTCCCCGAGGACCTCTTGCGACTCAAGTCCCTACCATCGAATCATTTTCAACCTAAGCATCGTTTAACAGAGTTGAGGAGCGAATTGAATGAAATAACATTTTACCAGAAAAATGAATACCAGAAAAATATTATTTGATCCTGTATTATTTAAACAACTCGATCATCCGAAAATCTGATCACGCGGGTGGACTCCTCATAAAAAGTCACACAACTTAGCCATTCAAACTGTTTTCCGCCGCATGGATCGAAAACGCCGCTGTTCAACAGTGTCCCAGGCATCTCGAAACGGGACACCGGCAGAATCGATCGCATAATCTCCGAGAAGGCTCCTCGAACGGTCGAAAAACAGGCGGAAGGGGCCGCATCGCGTGGGAACAAAATCGGCCGTGAGCCCCAGCACCAACGTCTTCTGGGGGTGGGCGGCCGGGGGTGGCGTCCGCGCAGGGGACGCGAAGGTGCAGACGCCCCAAGTGCTGCCGTCAGGGTGGCGGTGGGTGGCGGAAAGCGGGAAAGCAGCCAGTGTCCACAGTTCGCTGCGGCCTCGCAAGCCGTCAAAACGACGGATCGTCGCGTCGCGTCCACTCGTCCCACCATCGGGATGTAAACAAGAAAACCATTAAACCATCACCTCGCAACCGTCTCTAGCGTGCGACTCTCCTAACCCTCCAGCAATTAGCCCCCGAACCGATCGGAACGTCGCACGACTCCTAGTCGCTGGTGACACGTGTTACGTGGCCCCCGTGATAGGCAACCCGTGAGACACCGTGAAATCACTGGTTGCCGGTCCGCCGACTAAACAGAGGCTCTTTCAACAGATTGGGGGGCCGAGATCCGTTCTGATTGTTCAAAGACGACCTAGCCTTGGTTTCCCGGCAGTGTTTCGTCTGTTAGCTCTGGATACCGTGACGAGGGTGGTGGTTAGGGTGCGAGAGGGTTTGAGCACCGTTGGACACTTAGCGGCCTGATGGACCTTAATTGCTGTTGCTGCGCCGCCAAGTTGTGGATGCTGTAGTGGTGCACGCTGAGTCCCGAGCAACGTTTGGTGCTGTGCATGTGAGTGTCTCTGGGCAGAGACACTAACGCCTCCCTACACCGGGAGGCGGAGAACGTGTGGGTGTCTTCGGTGTGGTATGCTCTAACTGCGGCCCCAGTGTCGAACGAAGATAGGAAGCAGATCGAATGAACGTTAGCGGGTGTCGGATATCAGGCGGGGAACTTTTATAGCCTACAGATTTCAATGTCTAGCACCTGGATAGACTCTGTCGAATGGTGGGCTTTGCTTACACTTAGTCAATTGCAGTACTGCTGCCACCGACTGTCAAGTGCACTTTCGTGAGACTTCAAGCAACATTAAGTGCTCCGCGACCCATTCTTGCCAGTGATGGACTTGAATCCCAGCCCCAAAAGGAATGGGAAATGATGTGCACCGTGAAAAAGCTCTGAATACTATCTCGACAGCTCCCTGAATTAATCTCACGGAACTAAAGGCGCGGGGTTTTTGCTGGGACCATTCTCAACGAGCGTGCTAAGTGAGATTCGATGTTTTTTGGCGACGAAGGAACAAGGATGACTGCGGATGAATGAAACTGGATCGTATAGTTAAACGAGCCCCGGTTTTATCAACTCCCAGGGGCTGCGACGATTAATTGCTCAGGAGGAAAGCCGAGCGTTTTGAAGCAGCTCCGTGGGAGAATGTCGTCGAAGGGCTACGTGGCCCGGCTGCCAGTTCCAATGAATTATTCCGTCGTGTCGCCGATGCGGTCGACGAATGGACCGGAACAAAGTGTCGCTTCCGCGAAGAGGTTCGTCTGACATTTTGTTATCCGTTGTGCTAAGGGAAGCTGGTGCACCCGAGCGATATCTTGGAACGATGAGGCGAATCGACGGGATCGCGGTGTGGGAATTCGATTGTAAACAGTGCTGGGCCGCGAGAGTTTCGTGTGGTATACGATAATGCGACGGTGGAACCGACGCGCGCCGGGAACCGTCGCACCTGTGGAACCTTGAGGTAAATTCTTCAACCCCGTGAGCTTCAAACGTCACTCCACTCGCGGTGGTTACTGCATCCCCGTTAAACGTAGTTAACTGGTGTACTCGCACGCGGTGCTTCCTTGCATGGGACACTTTGAACAAGGCTCGTGAAGGGAGCGTCTCCTTGTCGTCACTGAAGCATCATTCCTCATGCAATTCGTGGAGACCAGCTGTTCTCTTGTTCGTAACGCGGCGAGTTGTGTAACAGAACGATTCTAGCCCTTGAGAAATTCTGATCGTGACTTCTTAAGCATCTGTGTCGGTGATTATGAAAGTGGTGTAAGTCAAAATACCAAACGATTGAGATTTCTTATATTTTATGGTTTCCTAGCAAAATACCCCCGCGCTTCGCTTCGGGCCTAAGAGATATGAAGGACTCCATGAAAATACATTTCACCCATTTTCACCCCCCCCCCCCCGGGGGTTGATTAGGGAAAAATCCTGAAATTGGTTTTTAGGCATTTATGTGGGTTAAATTTCGAAATAAAAACCAAGTTGATATCTAATCGGGCCTAAGAAGTTTTGAGTAATCCGTGAAAATACGTTTCACCCCCTTAGGGGTTGGTTAGGGAAAAATCCTGAAATTGGTTTTTAGGCATTTGTGTCGGTAATCTTTGTGAGGAAGAACTAAGTTGATATCTAATCGGGCCTAGGAGATATTAGGGAGTCCGAGAAAAGACATTTTACCCCTTTTCACCCCCTTCGGGATGGAATTTCCTGAAATCCTTCCTTAGTGGGTGCCTGAGTCATGAAAACAATGTACCTTCTAAATTTCACGTTCCTAGGATAAACGGTTTGAGCTGGGAGTTGACAAGTCAGTCAGTTAATCAGGCAGGCAGTTAGTGAGGACTTCTTCATATATATATAGATTGATTTATATTTCAATATTATGAAAGAATTGTTGCAAAATAGCGGGGAAGTAAGCAATGGCATGATAGTGTCACTTTCATAATGAGTCGCGAGAGTTTAACGTTTACTTCGATAGTTGTGTAAGTCATTTTGCCTCTATACGTTACTTGTAAGAAAGGAAATAATTATATATTTTCGTATTACGAAGAAAAAAGAAAGGAAACGCGAAATATACTTAATTATGCTGAAAATATAAGAAAAACTAGGAGAAATAGTGGTAAATATTATATTACCAAAAATGGTAAACTTGTTACTAGCAAATATTTACAAATAAAAATTGCTTTTGTTCGAAAAATGTTCGAATTTATGTATTAGAATGCCTTCGTACAGTAATTATACGACAGACCCTATAAATCGTGATATGCGTCAGTTCAACGTACAATTCAGTGATGTGGATCCTTTCTTGATTTCCTCAAATGTTTTCGGCGAACGGATGCGTTGTCGATTACGAAATGTTTAGCGGGGGTTGTAAATGGGTCAGACTCTATTTAAATTTTGTCATTTTGTACTTAATGGGATTATCCCGTGAAATAAATAAATAAATTAACTTGTGAAGATTGAAAAACTACGTTTGAGCACTTTTGGAATTTGGGAGACATTCAAAGGTATAAAAAACACATTTTCGTGACAATGATAGATACGTTTGACATTAGAAGAGCAAATATGTTGTGAAACATTTTTGAGAAATACTTTTTAATACGCCCAAACGCAGCAGTCTAAATATCTCGAAACAAAAAATACATGACTACACGACTTTCATAATAACCAGCACATGTGAGAAGCATATTATTTTTTATGAAACCTAAACCCTCAAGTTCCTCGAGTTCCAGTCACTTCCACGAGTTATATTTGCAAGTGACTTCATGAAGGTACAAGTTGGAAGTACTTTTATTGTTTTTATTTCACATGTCAGCATATTGCACCATTGTTTAGTTTAATCGCTGCCGCACTGATTTGTTTTTCGGGATTTCGCCTCGTTTCCGCCCGATATTTCTGCCCATTCTTCTTCACGACTGAATCCACGTCGCAAAGAGAGTCTCAGGAACCGAACAAAGGCGGGGAATTGTAGCTCGGAGGAGAAGAATCGCGGATATATTCGAAGTATGAGGCCCAGCTGCTCCCAGATCTCGTGGAAATAGGATGAGATCTTGCTCGAATGCCATTCGTTGTTGACAAATTGCGGGGGGAAGCGAACACGTACGGGGGCAGACGAATGCCCTGGCATCGATATTTTTAGTCGGCGAGTCTCAATTTACGGCAGGTGCGAGAGGAAAGGTCCTAGTGAACTGTGCCAGTAGTATAGCTCGGCGATATATCAGGCAGTGCGATTTTCCAAGTAACACAGGCGTATTTCTCGCAGCGCAAATTCTCAGTAGATAGAAATAAATTATAGAATCCAATTTTCGGAAGAAAATTGTTCTGGTACATTGTACAAAATGCTGGATAAATATTTGTAATCTAAAAGAACATATGCGTCTATTTTAAGGAGTTTATAGTGTCCTCCTTTTCCTTTCGATTTTCTAAAAGACATTTATCTAGCTAATTGTTTGAAAGATTCCACATTATTTATATTACATCAATGTGTCAATGAATCAACAATTTTATATAATAATATAAAACGCAGAGTATTAAAAATTTTCCTTCAAAGAATCCTCATTAAAATTGTTCGCACTTGCACTCAGGTGTTTTTAAATCGTTAAATTTCTTCTTCATTTTTTACTAAGCCACCAACTTGTTGATCGTCAATTTTGCTAATAACTTTCCCGGGCGCACAGGAGCTCAATAGCGATTTTCAGTCACTGCCCCTAGCATCCACTTCACTAATTTCTTTCATACATTTTAAGTAACACAAAGCTCCCCGAGGCCATTATCGTCCACCCGTATCCTCTCGTAATCCTATACATAAAACAACCTGCACTCTGGGTCCAGGAAAACCTGCCGGTTCCTCTACGCGAATTCTCTAATTACTGCATCAGGTGCGGCTGCATCTGCGCCCCCCTTCCGACGTACCCCCGTGCAAAACGAATGGGGACAGGTTCTTAGTGAAAATTTACTTTGTCGCAGAGCTTGCGCGCGGCATTCTTCCCTTTCACAAGCTCGCGGGTATACTTAACGATATGCAATGGTTTAATTGTCGGCGGACCCCCGTGCCCCCCTCTGAGATAATATTTTTCGATGAACCTGAATTCATCCCCGTCGACATTAATTCGCTGGAAAATACTAAATTCTATCTCGTTAACAAGTGATTGAGTCCAGGTACAGGGTCCTTGGGCTCCCCCCCCCCCACCTGCTCCCTCCCCAGAAGGTCCTTCAGCTTCTCGCGAACTGATCCGTGCTAATTAAGGCACGAACCCCTGTTATCGAATTATCGTCGACGTTCCTTGATTGTCCTCTACGGTTCTTGGCAAACGTGTCACGTTTGTCCCTTGAATTTCTTGCTTAGAATGGTTTTGAGGGTTGGAATAGGGGACTTGTTTTCGGGGTTTTATACACTTTTTGGATGATGTCCAAGGTTTACTGGAGTTGATTTTTAGGAGATAGAAGGATTATTTGGGAATTACTGATTTTAGAATTAATGGTTGTTGATTTTGCTTAAGTATTATATTTGGGTTACTGTCCCTTATTTTCTCCTTGTTTGGATAGTGCTTATTGGTTTAGTTCTGAGCCTCTGTTTAGTTTCGTTTAATACTCACGTGTAACTGTGATGGAGTTTCCCCTGTGAATTATTAAGTCTAATTCGGGAATTAAATATTAGCAGGATCGAATATGCGACCTTTACATTTTCCTAAGCAGTCGCAATTTCAAATAAATACATTTTAATAAACTCGTGATTACTCGTGGAAAACAGGGATCGGATGAAACTGTTGACTTTTATAAATGAAAGTTGTTTGCTGAACTTTTAAATTATTTCTTTTCTGTTTTAAGTTAGCTTTGTATGTTAACATTTTAACTCTGCTGTAAGAGTTCCAGTTTTAACAGTTACTTTGTATTCCTTTAACAAAAGTTCTGAAGGACCATACATTTTTAACAGATATTTTAAGGTAAAATATCCAAGTTAGAATTATTTTTTTAATTATCATTATTTAAGGAATTGAAAGCAGAATAAATATACCTAGAAGAGAAAGCAAGTTGTGATTTTTATATTATTTTATTTTACAAAACCGGAAATCTGCTTGCCATAACTTCAACTTTTTCAAAGCAGAATAAATGTTTCTATTTAACTGAAATCTATTTCAACTTCCAAGAAACTAAAAGTTTCCCATTTGTGCAATAATGTATGAAATAAAAGCTACAGTTAAAAAAATTTCTGTTTTTTCATAATTAATTAAAATTTTTAACAGTTTCATTTGATCTTTGATGGAAACAGAAATGCCCACCTTTCCCTCACCCTAGAATTTCAAAACTACCCTCTTACTAAACATACTTTATTCAATTGACATGTAAATTCGCTTCCTTCAAAATTCTGACAAACCCTTCCCTCCCAATTTCAAATTTCGAGCCTTGTTAGCTGAAGTGCGAAACGTCACATCTTCGAACGTCCTCGAAATTCCACAGAATTTTTCGCACAGAGGCAGAGCATCGTCAAAGCAATTATTACTGCCGCGTGTCTTTTGGAAATAGAATGTGATTTGACAGGAAACGTTTTCACGCGCAACGTCATCTAAACGAGACGGCATTTCCATTTCATGCTGCTCGTCCTCGCAGAAAATGAAAACGTCGCTTGAAACACACCGGAAACCGGCGGTACGCGGCAAGTTCCTCGCTCATCCTACACTGATTAACGGCGACGATTTAATTTTCCCGCGGTAATTGGCCCGGTTAATGAGATCCCCGGCTGAAATAGAATTTACGAATAAATTCTCAACCCCGATTATCCTGTCGTTCCGGGATAATAGTGTCGCAAATGGCTGACAGATTGATGTCAAAGCATTCATTAGGTGATTCACTCCTAAGCTCGCATTATTCTAGGAAGTGTTAAGTAAAAATCAATTCCCCCGTTGAATCGTAAATTCCAAGCGAAGTTCCACCTTGCTTCACGGAATTCCCTTTGTTATCTTTGATTCTTAATGAATTTTTCTTCATTCGTTTCTTGTAACGAGACAAGGATTCATATGAATAATCTTTTTAGGGAATTAGAGCTTTTGTAACGCGATGAAAATGTTTTTAGTGCAAATTCAATAAAATTCATGCGGTGATTATGGAAATTTATTTAAAGAATAAAATCTAGTTTTCTTTTCTTTTTACGAAGTTCTTGAATTACCTACTTCAGTCGTGGTTACATTAATCTCCCTTTTCCTTTTTCTTTGGGGGCGCCATTTTTCAAAGGAGGGAAGAATTGTAAGTGACTCCTGAAACGTTTTGCAAAGGTGTGCGTTTGTAATAAATTTCACAGAAGAATTTCGATCTGTCACAAAGAAATGGTGATTCCTGTTTGTAACCAATTTAATTAAAAACGCTTGGATCAACGATGCTCACTTATATCTCGTGGAAATATGGTCTCCGTTAATTAACTTGCGACCCCATTTCATTCGGAATGTAATTTTCACCGCGGCCGAGGTAGAGTTTTCACTGTGCGATGGAAAAGTGACACACCCGTATAAACAACGAAAATCGAATCAGCCTCCCGCGCTCCTGTACTTTTAAAATTGTACCCGTGTTTGTCAACAAAAAGGGGTAGATTGTATTTTGCAAAATTTTTCCCATATAATTCGCATTTAATTCCCAAATCCACAAACGCATGATCTATCCTTCAAAATTAATTTATAAACCTCTGTCTTCTGTCTTCCTCAATTTCAGACCCCCATAATGTTCAACTAGGTATTCTTCAAGATTCAATAAAAATATGTGCATAATAATTTTGACGGTGTAAATTGTACTTTCAAAATTGCTTCCCAACCCTCAAGTGTCGAACCTAAAAGTTAGAAGATCCGTGAATCTTACAAGTAAACATTCACTTATAGTGAATGAAGTTTCCGATTTGGAATATATTTTTTTAAAGTACTCATAGTGACTAAGAAATCCTGAAAATTATATCTGCAATGGACCTATTTTATTGCGCCTATTATTGAGGCGCACACGAAAAACGGCAAAATCCTCTTATTTCAGAATAATTGGCTAAAACTTGGCATCTGTTTTTTTTTTGTGATGTTGAATCAGAATCTGGCGTTATATTTTGTGTAAAAAAAATCCTGAGGTAGTTTTCTTAATAAAAAATCGGATTTTGGAGATAACTTAAAAAGGAAAGGCTGAAGAATTTTTAAAATATTTTTTTCGGATTCCTCGCACCAATTTACTTAAAAATCCATATTAACCTGTTGTTTAACTCCCAGGGGCCATATCTGGGCCCATAGGACAAGATACAAATTCAACGATCTTCGCATTGACTGCTCTACCGTGAACGAATAAAATTGTAAGTGTTTTCGTCCTGTTTCCCCATGTTAACTTTGAAGTCGACTATTTAAAAAATTCTCCGGCCTTTCCTTTTTGAATTATCTCCAAAAAGCTGATTTTTTATTAAGAGAACTATCTTAGGAAATATTTTTACACAAAAAAAATTCGGGATCAGCACCTCAAAAAATATACAGATGCCAGGCTTTAGCCAATTATTCTTAAATAAGTGGATTTTGCCGCTTTTCGCGTACGCCTCAATAACATGAGTAAAATAGGTCCATTGCAGATATAATTTTCAGGATTTCTTAGTTACTATGAGTACTGTAAAAAAATATATTCCAAATTGGGAAACTCCATTTAATATAAATGAATGTTTACTTGTTAGAATCCTAAAATTCACTGCCTCGGAGCGGAAAAAGACTAAAATATCCCACAAAAAATTCAAACCTCGTGTTTCCACCAACAGATGCTAGTAAATGTCAGAATTTACCAACCAGCCTTGCAAAAGCTCGAAGTTCAAATATTTTATAAAACATTTCGTGCTTTCAGCACTCCATAACGGTAATTAAATACTAGTATAAATAGAATCCAAGATTCACCGGTCCTCGAACTTAGAAGTAGCATCGCTAAAAGTATCAAAACTGCAGAATCTATCTCGAATTTCCCCGAAAACTATTTCTACAACCCCCGAAGCATATCTCACCGATCTGAAATCTCTGTTGTTGCACAATTCCAGGCTGCCACGATGTTCAACAAGCAAAGGACCTCGCGCGGCTCGTTTGCCCATTACCGTGCACACAATCCAAATCGACCTGGACGGCAAGGATAGTCGCCGGGAGCCTCGCCTCATCCCCCGACTTTCCATCCATCAACGTCCGCAGTCGTGTTGTCGGATTCTCCTATGAATCCTGCCAGGTATCCACCACTCGTGCCCTCCGACCAAAGTCTCCGCGCTGTTTCGTCAGTCAACAAAGCGTCCGTCTACACCTAGACCGCCTATCCCTGAAGACTCTCCCTCCTGGAACCACATCACAGTTCCAGTTCCGTTCTTCGATGGCCTGTCAGGATATTCCCATGAAGCGTGTCGGCGACGATGGCGAGGACGACGGGGAAGGCAACGACGGAGGCCACTGTGGATCACGGTAACGAAACAAAGCAGGGAACGTGGTCGAGCGTAGCAGGAACGGGCGCCCGGCGCCTGGTGTCCGCAAAATGGCGTTGAACGGGACGATGGACTGGGACCTGGCCAACGGGACGGACCCGACCGACCTGTCCAACGTCCTCTCCGACACTGGCCAGGGGAACTTTAGCGACGGCGTCTACAGCCGCGAGGACAGCCACGAGCTGGAGCACGTGCTCCTGCTGACGGTGAAGGCGACCGTCATGGGCTTCATCATCCTCAGCGCCCTGTTCGGCAACCTCCTGGTGATCGTGTCCGTGATGAGGCACCGGAAGCTGCGCGTCATCACCAATTACTTCGTGGTCTCGCTGGCCCTAGCCGACATGCTGGTGGCGATCTTCGCGATGACGTTCAACGCCTCGGTCGAGCTGTCTGGCAGATGGCTGTTCGGCTACTTCATGTGCGACGTGTGGAACTCGCTGGACGTGTTCTTCAGCACCGTCTCTATCCTCCATCTGTGCTGCATCAGCGTGGACCGTTACTACGCGATAGTGCAGCCGCTCGACTATCCCCTGATAATGACCAATCTGCGGCTGAGCACGATGCTGAGCGTGGTGTGGTTCTCGCCCACGGTCATGAGCTTCCTGCCGATATTCGCCGGATGGTACACCACCGAGGAGCACCTGGAGTTCCGCAGGAACTACCCGAGCGTGTGTGTGTTCCAAGTGAACAAACTGTACGCGGTGGTCAGCTCTAGTGTCAGTTTCTGGGTGCCGGGTATCATCATGATCGCGATGTACTACAAGATCTATCAGGAGGCGGATCGACAGGAGCGCATGCTGTACAGGTGAGTGGATGGATTATTTTCTTTGCCCCGGCGATCGCCAGGAGTAGATTGGTGGTGTAATGGTGACTTCCTGTGTGAGTAGTCAAGGAATGTGTCGTATGTTTAACTCTTCAGTATGTTTAACTAGGTTTTTCTGTTTCGAAAATTGAACATTTTTGTGCATCAGGATCTATATTCTCTGTTCCGGTATTTCGGTATATATAGGCTATTTATTTGGACTGATAACAGATTTGGGTAGGGTAAAGGTCTAAACACACTTGTCACTTCCGTGTCAGCTGAGAAGAGAGGCGTCTCTTCTTCTTGCCAGTGGTACGCCGGAACGGTACTGACACGGAACTGACAAGTGTGCTTAACCTTAAAGGTTATTTGAAATACGGAACGAAAGGTTTTTTTGGGGGGGGGGGGGGGGGAGGTCTGGGGTTGAAGTATGGTGGGTAGGTACGACGGATGGGGAACAAAGGAAGGTGTTGCGTTTCGTCCTGGGCCTGCTAGTTAGACTATAGTTCTTTTTTCTTAAGTATTTTATTCAAATACAATAAATACATCCGTAAGGTTCACCTAGCAAGGCCCAGCTTTAGACGCGGGGATGTTAGAAGATAGGATGAAACTCGTATATATAGGAATCGATAGTTGAGGGAGAACTTGCGAGAAAGCGGGATCAGTCGGGATGCCATCTTGTGGCGGAATCGGGAGGTATCGCTACAAGGCAATATTTGAAATACTAAAATAAAAGGTAATAGGTATTTGAAATAATAAAATGTTTTCTGTCAAAAGCAAATCGATCGTTTTAAAATGATTTTTTCTTTTGGATAACTCTTCTTAATTCTTTTAGATTATTTCAGGAGTCAGTTATACGAAGCGAAACGAGAATTGTTTGATTAATAACCAAATAAGAAAATAATTCAGAGTAACCTTGCTCGCCTAACCCCACGAGTATTTAAATAAGTCGCTTCGCGTTTGTTTCAAAAGTATGATTCCGAAAATACTTTATTCGGGTACTGGCCAAGCGTGCCTGATAAATATTTATGGCGTGAGTTTCTATTGAAATGCGTATGAGATCCTCGAATGAAGTCTCTCAGATTTGTCTTGGACCGAAGTTGCATTCCATTTGCAGTCGACGACAGGCAGTGATATATGGATTCTCGTCTCCTTCAGGCTTCAGTTTCTCCAATTTAAATCTACACGCTCCCGTATATACGCTGTGATTCAGATCGAAGTAAATACAAAATACGGTGAAGGGAAGTCATTCGAATCAGGCGTGGGAAAGCACATTATTTATCGTGGCATTGCGATCTTGGATCTTCTTTCGATTCCTCGTCTAAACCAATGAATTTGTCATTTTATGCGGTTTTTAAGACGATTAAATTCAGGTTGAATAACAGTGTTGGAGTTAGAACCGATTTCTTATTTGCGGGATCCTAGTACTTTGCTTTCTTCTGTACAGGGTGTATATAAAGTAATAATCACTGCTTTGAGGGGTGAATCTACACCTCATTGTGACCTCATATATATATATATATATATATATATATATACATATATAATATTTATATTTATATAATAAATAGATTATCTAATCATCTATTATATATTAAATAATTTATTATAAAATAGATAGGGATTCTATAATGAACTTATTATACTATAAATAATTGATATAAATATGTTTACATTTTTGAATATGTGTATGAAATAATATATATTCCGTTAATTATATAAATTAAATCTATATTGATATATAAATAATTTATATATCAAGAGAATAATATTCAATAAGAAGCTTATCTATATATAAATGATTTATATAAAAATCAAAATTTATCTTCTTGAATATCATTATCTATTAATAAATCTTTCGAACTTGATAATATATACATTATCTATGGGTTCATCGAATTAATAATTAATTTAGTTCAATATATTCCATAAATCTATCAATAATAGTTTAAATTAGATCAATAAATATATATAGGTACATAAATAATTTATATATATATATATTTATTTAATATATATAGGTATTTATAGGTATATAAATTATTTATATATATATATATTTATATATTGTTGGATAAATTAAAGAAGTATGTATATATAAATTATTTATATATTAAGAAAATAATATTCAATAAGAAGCTTATATATATAAGCTTCAAGTTCTAGTCAAGTATCTTAGAAGCTTCAAGTGGATCTTGTCAGTTATTTTGAATTTATCTAAGCAAGACAGTAATGCTCTCCATAATGCTGCAAAACTATAACACAATAGGAATTATCTACAATCTACCCTGTGAGCCCACTCTATTGGATATAAATCTTAAAATGAAGGGTAGGTGGAAAAACTGGGAATGTCCATTTTTGTGACTCTGCGATATATAACATATTTTGTTGGTGGCAACTGGGACCCCAGAACTATCGCATTACAAAGGGTCATAAAGTAGAAATGCCCACATAAGGCAACGTTAAAAACTTGGTGTACTGGTAAAACCAGGGACTGTCCACCTTCCATTGGAACAAAACAAGGAATGTTCCTAGTCTTCCTACTTCCACTATGTAGCAAATTTCTGATTAGTGTAAGCTTGCACTACGTCAGGAGCCTTCGGATACCGCTTTATTTTTATAATAATAGAAGTGGGCATTTATTTTGTTACAGTATTCTGCAGTGTGCCATTTGAATGATATTAAAACAATGTAAACAATTATCTTTTTGCTCAGTTCTTTTCTGATGCCTAATTAGAGTATAAATTGTTCATGCCATGAACAATACAGATAAGTTCATTGAACCTTGTTTCTTTACTAATAGACTAAAGTATTAAAACCTGATTTTCTGAATAAATGTTTTTTTGAGACATTCCACGTTTTTCCCCTTACCCTTGAAATACAAATTTTATTTCTGTCACCATTCACATCTTTATAATCTTCCTTTCCATCACTACAACACTTGCTACTATAATATACTGTACTATTATCCGCACAATTAAAATAAAATCACCCAAACCTCGTCAATTCACCTAACACTACAAGCTCTAACCTCCTGAATCCTATTTCCCAACAGTCTGTGCGCATCAAATTTTCTATCCAATGAAACTCCTACCACCATGTCACCAAATTCGCCCCGTTACATTTCACCAATTACCCACTAATTGCTCTGTATTTCCACCGTACCGTTGTCGTCGCATTAATTATTTAGCTACGTGATTACACGGTACGGTTCGGCGGGTATCGAGATTACGAGGGCTTTCGAGTGTCTCTCAACGATCGTTCCGAGTTTTGAACGAAATTCTCACGCCCCCGTCGCCCTTTCTTTGATCCGTCCTGAGACGTCGATGGCGAAGTAGAATTCTTTCCTGCGCGATGGACAGGTGTTGATTTTCCGCGGGGCGCTCGACCGAGACGATCGTTTCCTCGACGCTTTGGTTGGCGACATCGGAAACGTCGGAATGCAGATCCCCTTTTTCTGGGCGAACGGGGGCCAACGGAAATTGGAGACGCCGCGGACGCAAGGAAATCGGCGACAGCTCGTCGAACACCCCCTGTTCGCTTTTGAGGACGATCATGTTTCCTCAAATTTCCACGTACAGTACTGTCCAAAAGTATTTCATCACTTGTTACTGTTGGACGTTCCATGACAGAGAAAATTGATTAAAATATCATTGCTGATTTTAATGTGATCGAACCAGTCAGATTCTAATAAATTATATTCAATTTTTCCCTCCGAAATTGTTTAACGATATTGATGTATATAATGATATTTCGATGAATTTTTCAGCATGTATGCAACTCACTTAAATTCACAAACGAGATTTTCAAATTTTCATTAGGTACAGGCTCAGATAAAAAAATTGAAAAAACGACCTTCACTATTTTTTTGCTATTCCGGGGAATTGCATTTTTTTTTAAACGAAGAAACACGGTACCTTGTAAAATAATCCTTTTAGCTTAAAAAAAAACGCAATTCGTTTGGACCAATTTTAAAAAAGTTATTCTGTTTTAAACGGTGTCCCAATACTTTTGCCCGGCACTGTATGTAGAAAAGACTGAGGAATCTAATTATGCGTTTTATGCAAAAAGGGTCTGAGTGTCTTGAAGCACATTCAACAGTACAATTATTATTATAGACTGCCTCTTACTTACTTACAATTAGTTATATGCTTCGTTGTAACTAAAGGGTACTCCCTGTTAAATAAATAAATAAACAATTAATTTACCGACATCAACGGTGGCGTCTTATTCTTAAAAACTAAAATAATAATCGAATTGCAATTCGAAAACCCATTTTAAGGTAACGAAATAGAATGAAAGGGTTGTTGTGAGCTGAGAAATATTCATATAATTGTACCTCGGACTTGTGGAAAATCGTTTTATTTTCTTTTATCAAACGCACCTATAAGGTAAATGTAAGATCTATGCGCATGTTCTAACATATTTACATATTAAAAATATTTATCGCAGTTACTCATTAATAGTATTATCATATGGCTGGTTCGTTTTCAGTATGAAAAATACCCCTTTTTATGATGAAATAGTTCGAATATAATTATTAATAATAAATATATAATATGATGCACGTGTACGTATTTTTTACCTTCAATTCTCTCTTCGTCCCAAATAGTGACCTATTTCGGACCGTATCATTGACTCGTACATAATGCGTGGAATACCGTGTCATTGATCGGGACACGCAATCTTAATGTCCCAACTACTAACTATAGTATTACGGTATTTTTCCTTTATATTTATAAACTATTGTCGTTTTTGGTGTGCCATATGATTTGCTCACACTTTTAATGCTATGGCCAATTTTTATAGCTGCCACATCATTTTCCAATTGTTGTTGCGAATAGTTTTTTCGTCGATTATACTCTTTACTAGACATCTTCACTATTTGGGGTTACGATGCAAACTGACAAAACACGCAAAATAGAAATTAGGAATAGGAATTTATACATTTTACGAGTACCGATTATTGGCCCCCATAATTATTATGAATTTAACAAAAAATTCAATGCAATTTTTTTAAAAAACTAATTTACAATTATTTTCTAACTTTTTTTAATATATTTTTCTTACATTAATATACTCATGCAAGAAATAGTTAATACTTAAAATTTGGCCGTTCCTAAGTTCGGTAACAAGAAACTACTTTGTGACGGATTTGTAGGTGACACACGTGAAAAAATGTATTAATTACTTAATTATACGTTATGATATACATCAGCGAAACCATCAGCAAGATATTTTGAATATTCACGAATCGAATTCAATACTCTTAACGCCCGTTCCGAACAGAAAAAAATCATAATTAAATATAAAGGATAAAGTGTCAATAATTGGGACTGGGTCGCTAATTGGGAGATTTACCTTAACAAGTGATAAAATATTTTAATACTGATGAATCAAGCCTTCAATGATCCCTGAAATTAATTATAACTATTCCATCACCTTCGATAATTCCAATTAAAGGGAGAACCAGGAACAATTTTAATTAGAAACATCCAACTCACTCGTGATTCCTAGCTAACAATGACTTCAATTTCACAATCGACTACAGAAGCACGAGATTCCAAGCTCAATATAAATAATCCCAAAAACCCTCCCCACCCTAATAACTATATAGAACAATCACTTCGCCAATCTCTTAACTGCACTCGGCTGGCATCGCGTTTGCCATTTCGTGCTTCCATTTAACCGACTTCCGTCGCGCAAAAACGAAAGGAAATCATATATGTATATCCTCGTGTTTCCCCGATCCACCTCCCACCATTTCTCGGTATAATTAAAATCGATTCCCGTAGGATTCCTCGCAAACACTTTCCCGGGAAATCGTTAAACCACTTCCTTCACTGGAAATTGAACACGCGCATCGATCAAACGGAAGTGGAGGAAGATTGGCTGGACAAATTGCCAGTTAATCGCTGATTTGTCAACGTCCCCGCTATCGTGGCTTTTAGAGCAGCTTTCACAGATTTAAAAGCACACCCTCGGCAGCTGCAACGACGGGAATGTGAAAGATTTCCACGAGATCTGTCGCTTGTATCCTTCTCGCTGGTTGCTACGTTCAGTGGAGCAATAACCATCGCGAATATGGACCACCGAAAGAGAATTTGTCGGCATAGAATTCTGGGTTTATTTGAGAAGAACCGCCCTTATCTCCTCGGCCACTTCTTTTTCGCTTGAAATTGTCAAGTTCGACCGCAAATGTTCTCTATTACTCCCGTATCGTGGATACTACGTTTATCAGTCTCGTTTCTTCCCCTTCGGGAATACCCACAGGATATATTCCTGTGCCAGACCGAGCGGAGGCAGTCCCCTTCTGCTTCCCCTTGGATCGATTCATGATCACGAGCCGCCCATTCACCCCTTCCTAGAAGGCATCCCTGCCTCTCCATTTGCTATCCCAAACTTCATCGTCTCATCTCGCCTAGGGAGGGTGGGGGTGCGTTCCTACCCTCTCGGCGATTACCTCGAGGGGCAGCGCATAACTATGAGAAATGATTCCTGCAGAAAATCCCCAAGACCGAATTCTTACTGCTCTGCAATTATGCGCTGTTACCGTTATTCGTTAATTTTTTTTAAAACATTTATCGGTGGTTAAATGCAGCCCAAAGGTGGATGGATTCTTCATAGAAAGTGAAGTAAAAGTTTGCGAGATAATTTATATCAAAGAGGGCTTGCAGCGTGATCTAACCTGGCTGACCAATTTGCGAGTTTTCTACTTAATTTCTAGATCCCTATTCCTAAATTCACCGAGTGTACCTTAATTAAATATTTTCTTTGCTCTGTTACAAGTTATAATTACTTAAGGTAGTTCCTAAGCAACTATGTTAATCAAATTAGAGTTGGGTAATAAATTATAAATATAAAGTAGTATGATACTATAAAAAAAAAATTTAATATCATTTATATATATTTTACAAAGTTCAATATTAATATAAATAATTATAATACGAAAATACAATATTAAATTGGTTAGCGTAGGGAATTGGAGCAATAGATCTGACAACGTCGCATTCATGCGGAGCGTTTTTTTTTAACCAAAATGTCAGAAAGGTTTCGGTACAAAGGTAAATTTGTTAAAAAAATAATATTGGAAAAGAAAATTTGAGAAACTTGAGAAATTTTTTTAACAACAATAAATACATTTAAGTTACAATTATGTTATTTAATATTTAATCTATAAATTTCGGATAACTAATATAATTTACAATATAATTAGCCTTCATATGAATTTGAATTGTCGTTCGCTATTTAAATGTCACATTGACTGTTGTACGTAGTTTTTGTAAAACTTGCACGCAATCCTATTTTTTATGGGCATTTGCGAAGAAACTTGTCAGTTTTGCAAAAATTAATAAATTCATTTCCTGACATTTCGCTGCACGTTGCTGCCAATTTTGGCACACATTTTGAATATAGTTTTCCTGTTTCAAAAGAAAAACTGAAACTATAACCCTCTTTTTTTCGACTTTGCCATATGCCACTGTGTTAAAATGCATTAACTTTAATTAACAATTTCTCGATAAGTATGTGGTAAATCGGTTTTAAACTTTGTACAAGGGTTTCTTGCATTCCAAATTAGTATTGCACGAAATTTGAAAGAATTCTTGAATTTAGTAGATTATTCGGGAACTACCTTAAATATTGGAAGACCGTGGCTGGATAAATTTAGACCCCAACGCACCTTTCTTTCTCTCCCCATCACTTAACAACATAATTCCTTTGTGACAGCAACTGGTACTCCAATTTCTAAAAATCGTTTCCTGAACATAAATTATAAATATTGAGAACATGGGTCGAAATAGGCCCGGGCACAGCTGTTCGAGGGTTAAATAGACGAAGGAAGAGACTCATTGAAAATCCAGGGAAGCATTTTACCCTCGGCTCTTCGAAATTGACGGGGGGAAATCGCGTGTTTTGCAGTGTTTTGCGTTCGACGAGTCAAGTATTCTAATTTAAAGTGAGAGGGGGGAGAGGGCAGGTAAAGTGAACGCGGAACGTAGCGAATGAGAGCGCTTTATTGAACTAATTTTGCAGGATTAAGAGGATCGTCCCTTCTTGGGCAAACTTGGCGTTACGTAACTTGGTGGCGCATCGACGGGCGAAGTTTTTTTACCTCTTTTCATCTTTTTTTAAGGTGACGCTGCGGTTTCGCAAAGTTCATCGCCGGAGGGTTTCAGGGAACGATATCCTCCTGTGGCTTCGGTCCGAATTAAGCTTTTAAGGGGGTATTCTGGTCTGACGGGTAAAAAGAATCGATATTTTTTTGCATTTTCTACTGGTGCATTATATGGGTAATACGTGTGCAAAAGGTTTTTTTTCTAATTCGTAATATTTGCAGAGCTACAGGGTGCAGAATAGGTACATAACAGGGTGCATAACAGTTTTGTTCCTGCAAGTGTATTTCGGCAAAGTTTCGGCGGACTGTTTTTCTTGGGGGGGGGGGGGGGGGGGTCGTGTATTTTTGTGCCTTTTAGAACACAAAAATCGACCATTTGGTTACAAAGAGACCGTTACTTTCATAGGTCACAACTTACAATTAGTTTGGCTTCGAACGTTGAGTAAACATTGCTTTAAACGCGATTTTCTCGAAACCACGTTTTTCGAATCGGTGACCATGATATTTCAGGATCGACTGGACCAACTCAGTCCAAGTTTTGCATATATTATCAGCACACGTGTGGTTATCGTCCCTACCAGAATTATGATAAAAATTTTTTTTTTTAAACTTTCACAGACCTTTAAAGTTGAGAAAAATGTGCGAGAATCGAAAGTTAATTTTGAAATCGCCGCCATTTGCTTAATTTTCAATATTTTTTTATCATTCTGGTAGGAACGATAGCTAAAGGCATACAAATATAGAATCTCTTTACATTTTTTGTTTCTGATCACTAGAACGAGCCTAATCATGGTCACAGTGACCCCATTGCTTTTTTTTCACCATTACTTTAAAGCACTCCACTGCGTTTGATTTTCATTTTTTTCTATTGACAAATTTTGTAAGGATAGTTCAAATATCTATAAGCATGTAGCAATAAACTAAATTATAATCAAATTTATGGGTTCCTTGTAAAATAATTCCGAAATAACGCAACGAAAACGCCTCGTCAGACTAGAATAACCCCTGAATTGAAAGTATTCGTGGCTCGAGGGAATTTTAACCCTCAAATGGTAAAAATGGTTTATTTCGACCTACGAAAACAACTAATTCTATATCCACATTTTTTACAAATGAAATTCCATTCGTCCCACTTGTATTAATAGGGGGCGATTGTTACACGTTGAATATCTAAAAACATATGACAGATATTAATACAAAATTTTGGATATATGATGAAGAATGACATTTGGAATACACACATTCATGTCCTAGCAGTACCTACAGATACACAATAGACATGTATAGTGAAGAAAATAACTTTTCGATACCCTAAAGTGCCCTAAAGTAACTTTTTCTTACTGATTTAAAATTGTAATATAAATACTCCCTTTACAAGTAGGGCTGGGAGTATTTGTCGAATTTTTTGGTATTTGAATACTTTAGTTGCTCAATTCTTTGGCGAATATAATTCGAATATCCAAGTATTCGAATACTGATGTATTGGAATAGTATGGTGGGAATTATAAATCAAGTTCTTTAGGTTCATTTTTTTACAAGCTTTTATTTAGTTTCAGTTGAGAGTTCGTTAGTTTGTCAGGGTGAAATCTTGTAAGCTAATAACTTGATTTATAATTCACACCATACTATTCGAATACTGAAATATTCGAGTAATATTCGAGTAGTATTCGAATATTGAAATATTCGACTAGTATTCGAATACTGAAATATTCGAGTAGTATTCGAATACTGAAATATTCGAGTAGTATTCGAATACTGAAATATTCTACTAGTATTCGAATACTTAAATATTCGAATACTAACATTCGAATACTCAAATATTCGAAGTTTATTCCTAGCATTCGAATACTTGTAAAATATTCTAATAGTCCCAACTCTATTACCAAGTACGTGTTTTTTTTGTAATATTTAATCGGGTCATTTTTAAAGTAATACTGATCGTTACTTATCACTTCAAAGTGTCTAGTTAATCAAAATTTATAATTTAAGTTCAAAAGTCTGGTCAGGGGCGATCGTAACATCTTCAGTCGGGGTTGGTTCTACCGCGACAGAACCGAATATTGACAAAGAAGATGAATAATATTGTCTTGTTTGCATGGAATCCTATAGCACAGCAAAAGCAAACTAAATGAAAAATGGGTGCAATGTACTGAATGTAAGGATTGATCACACGAAGAATGCACCAGTCAAAATGTTTTGCTATTTCTGCCACAATTGCGATACCACATAATTGGTTATAAATTGTACTTTTTTTCATTTATTATTATAATTAAAATCAATGAATATTTTAATTTTGTAAAATTAAATTCGTGCTACTATCGACTCCGTGCAGTATTACAACCGACCCGGGGTCAGGGACGGTTGTAACACTTTCTTCGCTCCTCATTTTTTATTAATAACCTGGATATTACTCGACATACAGCTGTTGTGTCTCATACAAACTGTTGTGTCTCAATAATGTCAGATAAGTAAGTAACATTTTCGTATAAAAACTTTTGTTCCAACTGTGATAGTTCTTGCGTAATCGTATTCCAAAGTCAAAGTGATACTACCGTCCCCGGTCTACCCTATACGTAAAACTCGAAAAGGAATAAAAATTGGAAATGGGCATAAAAATTGGCGTGGATCAGAGCCCACCTCACCATTTAGGTAACAAAGTCTCCACGTCACCATTTAAGGGTTGATAACAGTGGCTCACCCAGAGGGGGGGGGGGACCAAGATGCTCTGACACCCCCCAAAAAGGGGGGTTTGTAAGAAGAAAAGAAAACTGAATTTTACTCTTTAAATAAATTTCTATAATCACCTAACGAATTTTATTAAATTTGCAATAAAAATATTTTCATCCCTTCAACTCGGCTCCCCAAAGATTAAATCCTGAGTGCGCCCCTGCATCAACTTGATAGGGTTTGCTCCGTGCCACAGGGTGTCCCAAAATTATAGTAACCAAAAGAAATCGAAACCCACTCACCGTTTTGCAATTTTGAAGCTTCAGTTTTAAAAGTTCGAGGCTTCCAATTTGGAAACCATCCCCCAGCGCGCGCTATTTGAATGCTGGTAGCAGTTATTTCGAATATTTCGCAACATCCCGCATTAAATTTAATAAAGTAACCTTTGTTAACGGATAATAATGAAACGAGCTTTAAAGCACTATCACCTCGCTCAACAATTACGCGACGCGTGAAACGTCCTTCGAGAGTTCCTTCCGTTGTCACGGCCCGAATAATACTGATTGCTCGAAGCTTACTCGCCAGGGGTGTCCTTGTTTACGCCCGAATTCGGAATACACGAAAACTGTATACCAGGTAGTTACGAAAGGTGGGAGAATGGTCACAGATCCAAGATTCATGACGGGGTGGGGGCAAAAAAATGTCACACCGGTTCGCTTCATTAGCAAACGTGTCTGGTACTCACTTTTTAATGAACACTGTCCATTACACAGTTTAGTCATGACAGTGACATAAAAAATAAGCACGCAAAACTTTCTCCTACTCCCAACTTCTTTTTAATTAACTCTCTCCACATTTTCCCTGCATTTTGGATTTCGAGGCAGCATTTAAATTGTGCGAGCTGAGTGTAGGATTCTCGAGTTTCAATCGCATGAATTTTGGAAATGAAGTTTCTCTAATTTTTCAAAAACCAAAGGACATGACAGAAATGATATTTTTCACTTTTTTAGTAAGCTGAATGGTCTTCCAGAGTGTTGAAATTGTTCTCGAGCCAGTCACTGGAGATCGAAGTGCACGAGAATGAATTGAGGACAGTTCGCCTGCGAAGGAAAAGCCAGGAAATTCGCTTTATTTTCTATTACATTTTTCCTGCCGTGTGCGAGTGGTTGTCTGTATTTCAAGATTCTCTGAGCGTTTCCCCGCGTTCCGGCACACTCTCAAGGAGAAGATTACTCGGGGGCATTCGAGATCTGACTACTAGTAGATCCTGCTGTATATTTCTGCAAAAATGCGCTGCTTATTGTCTTTACGCTACCTCTGGGGCACCGTGTCTACCCTTCCATTTATCAAACATAGCGTTTTTAGCGCCGCAATATGCGTTCTATGGCTGTATATACGGGACAAATATTTGCAAACTGAAATAAATGCGGGATCCACGGATAAGGAGATGCGACTTGCTGAAAAATTCACATCTTATTGGTTTCAACTATTAGAACACTGTCAGCGCGTTCTTTCGCATTCCCCGAGTATTTTTCTGCCAGGAATTCATTATTTCCTTCGTTGAAAATATGCAACACTCGAAGATTCTTCAAACTCCTGCGTGATTTCTGTCAATATACCCTTCCACTCTATTGCTCTTGTTATTTTCTGGGTCTGTTATTTTGGTACCCCGATCTACGAAACGGTAACCTGAAGCAGTATTGGGATTTCGTTAAGATTTCTATGGAAGAAGATTTGTTTCGTATGGCAATATTATTTTAGAATGCAGTGCCTCTGATTTGGCAGCAATATAAAGCACGTGCTTTAAGTAAACGAACAATCGAGAAATTTTACCTTTAGTCGTAATCTCTGTGGGAAGTATATTTTAATTGAGCAAAAATAATGGAAACACGTATTCCTTTTCAAGCGTGTCTTGTTAGTATTAAACGACCATAAATTAATTATCTTTAATGTAAATGAACCCAACATAAAGATCAATCAATTAACCTGAAATCTAATCCCACGAATTACAAGACCCTCGACTTTCCCAAAGTTTCATGAAACCATCGTGTACTACTACTTTAAATTTCCGTCACCCTAGTTCAAAGGGTTAAATTACTTCCCCGAAGCTTTTGACGACTCGGAAGCCGAGAATTTGTCCCGTTTTCACGTCGAACCGGGACCAAGCAAACGGAGCACGGGTAGGCACGTGTGTTGGGTCAAGCTCGGTGATGCAAAATGGAGGGTAGAGCCAGCTGGAAGGTTGCTTTGGAAGCGTGAAACCGGGATTCGTCGAAAAATCTCCGTGTTAAATATAGCCCTGTTCCCGTGTAGCTTAACACCGGCCTCAACGAATCGATTGAAGAGCAAAGTGGCCAAAGGGACATTACACGTCCACCTGATCACGATTCCTGCAGCGTATCGGCCTCTCGAATTACATATCTTCCCTTAGCAAAACCCTGAAAACCGTGAACTGCTTTCAAAATCGAGTAACGTAAAGGTAGGTAATATGGAACATCGTAAAGTTTCGATAAATAAATGACGAACTCTACGGACAATCGTGTGTATTAGTTCTCTAGAAACAGTAGACGATCGTACTGACAATTGACAATCAGTCACTCATCGATTTTTTAATCGATATAGCAGTGACACCAATGGATTCCTTATGTTTTTTCCGATGAAAATCATAGGAGATGTCATGTAAATCGGACTATTTTTAACGAAGTTAGCTTTACATTAAGGCAAATCAATTCTTCGTTGGGGTCATTTTTGTTATGTTGCTTTTGGGGCTATTTTCGTCGGGAAGACACAAGGAATCGATTGACGCCACTTTCGGAAAAATTTGATGAGACATGCAGAGCCCGAGATTCGTCACTTCTTACACGGGAAAATCCCGAACCCGAAAGTTAAAAAAAATCCGAAAATATGTGAATATGTAGGGGATTTCCTATTGATTGCATGGCAGCTTTTGTTTGCTGCCCAAATTCACTCTTAGAGGGTGAAATTAACCCCTGAAAATTCGACTATTTTCTGATTATATTTTTTAACTTGCAATCTAAAAGAGATAGAAAAAAGTTTCAAAACAAAATTTACTTCTTTTAATTAGGACGTAAATGTCCCCATTTCTGCTCATTTCGTAATTTTCTTATTATTATAACCGTTACGTTTGTACTATAGTTGCAACAAAATAATTCTAAATTATTTGAACATTTACGCGAGTGTTGCACGAGGTTGGGGCTAATCAAAGTGCAGCATAAGCAACGAAAAACTTTTAAAACGAGGGACTCATGGTTTTTCGATCGTTTTCTAGCTGGTTGTACTAAGGAACAGCGTCGCTATTGGTATTCGATAATTGGGCAGAAAATAGTTTTTGCAGTAGAATTTGTCATTTAATAACATAAACAGATACCGTATTGTGCTCTAGATTTAGATTTTTTTACTGTTTTTAATTTTTTTAAGTAGAACACAGGTGAGCAGATTTAGGGTCAAGCGAATCACCGTCATGTCCGCATTTCTACTCACCAAAATTTTAGTAACATAACCTCACAATTCAATGTACGCTGTAACCTTTATTTCTATTCGAAGGCATTTTATTTTTTGTTTATCATTATTTTATGCTTTACTGTTGTGTTATAAAACCTCTCCATAAAGGATGTAACTTATTTTAACATGAAATTGGTACAAATGGTGAGTAGAAATATATACATCGCTATTTTTCGTGAGCAGAAATACGGACATTTGGATCATTGTATTTAATTACAAATTACTAATAGTTGAACATCGTGAAATATCTTTCTTAAATAGTATTTCGAATTAGTTGATTTATTATTAAAGAATTAATCAATTACTCTGCAACTTTTGATCACAAACAAATTTTTCACACCTTCTTTATGACGAGTAACCTCTTAAATGAGCAGAAATTGGGACATTCACCTTATCATTTGGTAATTTACAGTTCTTACAGTTATAACACAAAATCGAGAAATAGCCGGAATTTAAGTTCTCAATTTCACCCCCTTATAGTGAATTCGGGCAGCAAACAAAAATTGCGTTGTGATCAGGAGGAAATCCCCTACATATTCAGAAAGTCTCAGAATTTTTTTAATTTCCGTTTTCGGGGTGAATTTCCTTGTTAGTGCTCAACCTTGTACGACCCCCTGGTCTCGAGCGTCGAATGCCCCGAAACTCAGCGAAACGCGTCATTGCCGGCGGCATTGCCTTTGAGAATTCAAGCGAAACAATCACCCCGTAGATACAAATTCACAAGACATTGGAATCCCCCATCGCAGAATTTCTACAAAAATGATTTCTGAAAAGAATTACACCCCCGTTACCGGCGGAAGTAGGTGCGTGGAACACGGATTTCGCATTAACAACATCGTGGCCAAAGGGGGCAGAAATCTCCCCGATTTCTAAGTTTAGTTTTTAAGAAGTTCCAGCAGCCTCGGTCCCACGGGTAGCGAAACAAACAGTCAAAAGTGGCGGAACAGAGGCGAGTGCTTTGAAAACTAGTCGACGCCACTGCCGCTCGGCAGATTCTCCATTCGTCTTCCGTTCGCCGCGGCGACAGCCAGAAATCCGGGGATCCCTTTTCAGGGAGCAGGTACGAGCTCCTAAGGATAGGAGATATCGTTCTTTCCGCGCGTCTTCTCTTCATTTCCCTCCGTTCCCCGATTTATCGCTCCTCGCCTGCCCTTATCTCCGCGCCCATCTCCTCCGCCGACGATTTCTCTCAATTTTCCTCTGGCCCTGCCATGGAAACGAAACCAAAGGGCACGTCTCGTCCCACGGGGCTCCCATAGACAGGCTCGCATGGCTCGTGGTTACGGTTAATAGCGCACCGCGCCACATTTCTGTTTACCCTTGCTCCCTTCCGCCTCGCTCCGGCGTGGGCGCTTCGTTTCATTTATTTATTTCCTCGAGCAGGAAGCTCCGAGTCTTAATAGATTTGAACAATTGCAGGGGCAATCGAATCGAACATGATTAATGATGCTCTATGACGACACTGGTGTACTTGTTTACGTGCTCCTCCTGCTTGTAAACAAGCTGACGGTTTAATTATCGGGAAGGGGATCTTTAACTTGAATTCCAACTCGGATGAATATAGTGTCTCGGGATCTCCGAGCTCTGTCCCTTGGGAGTAGGGAATTAGCAGCGGAAGCTCGTGGACTTTGTGATTTAGGAATCGACGGGTTAAACTTGCGGAGCGAGGACTGTAGCACTTCAAAAGTAGGGGGATGAAATTTGTGGAGGCAAGGAAATTGCTTTTTTGGGTTGGAAAGATCTGTGAATTAAGAAAACTTGAATGGTTACTTGGCGAAACTTGTCCCAAAGTCCAGCTATATTTAAAATACGGTTTTAATTTAAACACGATTTAGAACTGTCGGAGGTAGAAGGATTTTATTCTTTGCAAGTATTGGGTGTAAACGTGACAGCTCTATTTTGTAGAAACTCGTAGAGGACACTTTCTGTTGCGAACAGAAAACGTCTCCTTTTTTTGAGGACGCAATGCAACTTTCTCTATGGTTTAACCCTTTCAACTCGACTTTTTTCTATTTGGATTTTATTATATTTTTTTGCTGAAATCGATTGTACTTGGCTACGGATAGGTACAGATCAAATTTGAAAGTTGTACGTCATTTTTAAAAATTGGGGCGTACAGGGTGTTCGGTTGCACGTGGGAATAAATTTAAGGGGTGATTCTAAACACTATACCAATTTTAAGACGGAAATCAAGAGTGACGAAATTGCGGTAAAGGTTTTCGAGAAAATTGTCTGAATTTCACTTAAATACACATGCATCGTAGGCGCTTGAGGGATAATTACCCTCCTATAATAATCCAATTGATCAAAATATTTTTACTAACTCACTAAATCACAATTCTGATATTCAATTCATATTAAATACATTTTCAAATTCAATTACCTTTTAATAATTCAATTAATCCAAATATTTTTAATAAACCACTAAATCACAATTCTAATATTCAATTACTATACTACTACTATACTATAGACTGCTATGTTTGATTGGTAATTATGAGAAAAAGCAACGTAGTAAAAATGCAGAGTCAGAATGATAGAAATCTCGTTCTATACACGCATCATTGAACAATTCTCGGAAATTTTTTACCGCAGCCATTCAATTTAAAGTGTAATACAACTGTTTTGCTTGAATAGTTTTTAAATTATTGTTTTTATTTATTTTATTGAACATAGAGAAGTGCCTATGCGTTTTCGGGGCACATATATATATATATCCCATTAGGTGTTTTCATTTTTATTTCTGAATACGGTGAAAATATTTTTCCTAGTTACGCTGCAAAGGTCTTTACATGCTTTATCCCCCAGGAAATACTAGATGTACTCCGTCAAAGCAACGCTGCTTCTCCACCCCTCTGAAATATGTAGAATTATTGATATTTCTGGGAGGAATATCATACAAATATATAGATATAGAATAAAAATAGTGTGGCGCAGTAGGATGTTCTGCAATATTTAGATTTTCTGGTACTTTGATAAATAGATTAACAGAATTTAAGGACAACTTTTGCTGGTTTTTGCAGGTTATTGAGGATTTGAGTTTTTCATATTTTTTTGTGTGTATGTAAAAATACAGGAACCAGTAAAAGTTGTCTTCAAATTCTATTAATGTATTTGTCAAAGTACCAGAAAAACTAAATATTGCAGCACTTCCTAATGCTTTACAGTATTTTTATTTTATACTAACTGTTAAATGGAAAAAAAGAAAAGAGAAAACGCACGTTTCTAATATGTTTAATATCACAATGTGAGACATCTATGTAATAGTAGGTGTATAAAAACACGCGTGTATTTGAATGCAACGATGTGTCAAAATTTCAAAGCAATCGGTGAAGAACTTTCGGAGATTTAAGATTTTGAACAAACGAACATTTACATTTTTATTTATATATAGATACATTATATTAAGCATTTTTCTATTTTTTCTGAAACACTAATTTCTTTATAAATTTTCCATTAAACTAATTGATTATAATTTGGAAATAGTAACTTTTATCGAGAGCTCCTGTATTTTTACTAACACACAGAATAAAAAAATAATCATAAATAAGTAAAAAAGCATTAAAAATACTAAAATACTAAATACTATTCAAGTAGTATATACGTACAAATACGTTACCACATCAACTCGATAACCACTACTTATCGTGTGAAAATATATATTTTTCAAATAGTCTTCTCTTTTTAATGTTAAGTTAAAGCAACAATTTTATAAACATTTTTTTTCTAATTCACTCAAAGTTGGTAAAGCTGGAGCTGCACCTCCCATCCTGCAAGATCCACAATTGGTAGCTTTCACTATTGTTTCAAAGTATATTGAACCACTCCCCTTGAAATACCTAGCCAGACAAGTAGAGCAGACCAATATTAGGTCGGTCATGTCAAGCAACTGGGACAGTCAGAACGCGTTACCCAGTAAGAATTTAGAGCCCTTACGTTTCGATATCCCCACAACACGGAGCCCCTCATTTTAAAGCATTTAGTCCGACAACCGCAATAGAACCAGTACTCGATTGAGCAAGTAGAATAATCGACTGTCTGGCTGGCCAGCTGCAACGAGGCAACGCTTCCACAGTCATATCGAATCAGCCCGAGAGAGCCGAGCGAGGACTGTGTTGGCAGAAGTTTGAAGCCTCGTTTTTCGTTCCAATACCACCCCCCCCCCCTCCCCCCGCCCCTCCCCTCCAGTACGCGGAACCGTAGCATTGATAGTACCTAGCTAGGCAAGTGGATCAGAATAACGCTTGGTTGGCTAAGTAGAATGGGACGGTGCTCCACCATGCAAGTGAAATGGGATGAAGTGGCCATGGTCGGCAGAAATTCTAAGCAGAACATCCATCGTTCGCTCCAGAATCGATTCAATTACGATAGCGCGCCTTGACGAGTGCCCTCCAATCGTTTCCCCGTGTTCGCAAGTGAGACTCGTTTCTTCCTTTGACCTTCCGACTCCAGTAATCGCGCGCTCCTCGGCCAGCCGATCCAGGCCAATTTAAATAAGTCAGCTGCCCGTTCTGGACGCCCAGTCACGTAGAAATAGCGGAAGCCACGTCACGGCCGGAATTCCCACGCAACGGAGCACCCCACTTGCATTGTGCGCGATTATAGCGCGCACAGTTAAACAGTTTTAAACGCGGGCAGGCGGACCAGGGTGCCGGTGCCCACCGGTCGCCATCAAAAGCTCCATTAGCTGCCTCTGGCCAGTTTGATTACCGAGCTTCACGCCGCGCTCCCCCCGCTGTGAAGCGTGAATCGCCGCCACCGCCCCCCCCCTTCCCTCCCGCGCTTCTGTCGTAGCTCTCCCATCGATAAAACATCCCCTCTGTGATTGTTTCTGCGTGCAGCCGCGGGAGGTGTGCTGCGAGAGGTCGTAGCATTGATCCGAGGGCTGGTGAAAGTTCGTGGAGGAAACGATTATCGCGGACCCTTTGCAGCGATGACCCCGAGGTGGAATCTTTTTTCAAACCCCTACGATTTTATCCGCTGCCCGCGAAGAGTTGTTCAAGGTCCTCGTGGTAAGTGGAGCGCCATGTACATCCTGACCTCTCGAAAATTAATTTCCAGCAAAAGTTCCGGGCTCATGTTTCCGCCAGGGCAGCACGCATTAACATTCATAAAAAAAAGTTGGCGCGCCCTGGGGCAGGGGAAGTTTCGATGGGCGCTCCACGTGTTCCCGTTGGAAAATGTTATTGTTTTGCGAGTTTTGGATTTTAGCTGGAGAAGCGAAATTGAGGCTTTTGGTGGAAAAAGGGCACATAGGCGTGTGTGCCCTTTTTCCTTAAGGGGACCTTCCGGTCTAAAAGTCGATTTTTTTGTTTATTTCATTTTTCGAATGTTCAATCTTTTAGGAATACGTGTTTAAAAGGATTTGTTGGAATTCGTAAAATTCCCGAAGTTGTAGGCATTTGAGTAGCGGCAAATGCATGGGTAACACCCGGCCACTCGGCACTCACGTAAAACTTTAAACGCGTTTTTCTCGAAACAGTGTTCTCAAAACGGTGGGACCTGTATCTCCAAAAGTTATTATCCGATTCGACTGAAACTTTTTAATTTTGAAGAATATACTTCTGACTAGGGGGGGGGACTAGAAAAAATTACAAAAAATTGAAAATTTATCATTTTCAAAGGCGTTGAAAGGATGAAAAATACAGGGAAAAGTGATTTCAAATTTGAAGTGTCGTTATTTTCTAAAAAAAATGTCATTTTTGTAATTTTTTCTAGCCCCCCCCCCCCCCCCTCCTAGTCAGAAGAATAATCTTCAAAATAAAAAAGGTTTCAGTCGAATCGGATAATAACTTTTGGAGATACAGGTCCCACCGATTTGGATAAATTTTTTGACGCCTTCACTTTAACGATTCCCCAAAGCCGTCTGCAATGATTAATTATAAAACAAAAAATATATTTCTATAATTTAAGACATCCTTAATACAATGCAAACAGTCCCATTAAATTATATATTGTAGTTATCCTTTAATTAATTCCTAAATATCACATATTTTTTTGGGCTCTAGACCGGAAGGTCCCCTTAAATCGTTTAAATCGACTCACGTGTATGTTGTATATACAATATATCAAGGGCAGTACGTCTCTCGCGTTCAGATTAGCTAGAGGCTGTTTTATTACGTAGCGTGATCGACACGCAGCTACATAGTCGCTGAGCAGCCACGCTATCGTGCTTTCGTGCAATAAGTACTTTTGTTTCATAGAGGACTTTGTGTAAGCGAGGAAATATGGAAAGTGAGGCGAGTATCGAAGGCGAAATAAAAAATTGATTTGGAAGACAGCTTGCTGCAAAAAATCGATGAAACTAATGCTTACTTAAAACATTACATTTTTCGTTTATTTGTGTGCTTCATTTTGTATTTTTTATTTAAGCAATGTATAAAAAATGTGTAACGAATTAAGTTAACTAAATTATGTTTAAATAACTAAACAAAGAAGCAACTTTGTTACGAATTCACCACATTTGCGGAAAAGGGCACATAAACCACTTGCTTCAAACTTATAAATAAAGACACATATCATTTCCAAATTATGACTTCTGTTTTCAGAAAGTTCGAAGGACACGATAACTACATCCCTAAAAAAAATGGATTTAATAGCATTAATTTTTATTAAGTTAACTATAATGAAAACTTTGAAATCGACTTTCTTGAAATGGCATTTTGGCCTATGTGCCCTTTTTTCATCAAATGCCTCAATTAGAGTCTTTGAAGGGGCAGCAAGAAAGTGGAAGATGAGGTTAAGTGTTTAAGCGAACAAGGGGAACAGGTCGGCGTATGGTCAGACGCAGTTTTGGAGCTTGGGAATCTTTTACACGCGAAGTGGATAAAAAATATTTTCTTGTGGAAGTTGTTCGAATGCGTGAGAAGTTTCTGATTAAAATTTAATTTATTAAATTGATAAAATGTAATTCCATTCAAAATTTTCAGGTTCTGACTCGTTGCTTCACACCATGAATTTTAATAAAAAAGTATCCCTCTACATAGAAATACTATAGAAACTAGCCCCCCCCCTCCAAAAAAACATTAATGCTACTATGCATTAAATCCTTCCAAAAGTGTAATTAAAATTGAATAATTAATCTTTAGAAGTGTAAATACTTTAAATAAATTTTCACGCATTGTGGACAAGCAAAGGCAATAAAATTGTATTGATACAGTTTTTTAAGCTTCGCGAACTGCTGTACTATTTGCTTGAAATACATGGAGGAATTCTTTGCCCTGTAAATAAATACTTTGATCACAAAGAATGCATAGAATGCATAGGTACCTATCGTGTTGTTTTTTATTTCAATGGTTTTTCGGAATTCCAGGCTGTATGTCGCCCTTAGTGGCACTCCACGCTGACTTTCGTGGAACTTTTCATATGAGAAAACAGGGAAACAGTGCAAGACAGAGCAGACAATAGCCCCTGCGGCGCTGCAAATGGTACGCTTGCCTTTGAACATACATGCACCGGGATCGAATGGCATTGTAATGCCCAGTGTGATTTCTCGTGGAATATCATACATTTCCACCGGAGGCTCTGCCAAATTACAAAATAATCCGTCGAGAATCACCAATTCAGTACAAATAATTGGAAATAGCTAAACTCAGTGGAGAATTAAAAAAACACGCGTAAGCACGAAGCAAAATAGAAAAACGAGGGGAAGCTCTTTCAGAAAATAAGTGAAAATTCAGGAAAAAGTAACAGAAAAGTTGTAGGATAAAACAAGTGGAATTTTTCACAAAATTTGGTGTGAAATTCTTGGACAGAATAAGTGGCAGCAGAGTTGGGCATTATTCGAATAAATTTTTATTCGCATGTTCTCGAATAAGATTTGCAAATAAAACGAAGTTATTCGAGAATAACGAGTCATTTTTTATTCGAATCAATTTCGAAGCAGCGAATAAGGGTTTCGCATGACACATTCCAGCTAAAAAATCTTTATTGAATAAAATTTTTAATCCGAATAAAAAATTATTTGTTATTCTCGAATAATTTCGTTTTGTTTGCAAATCTTATTCGGAATTATTCGAATAAAATTGAATTCGAAGATTATTAGAATAAAAAATTATTCGAAGATTATTCGAATAAAAATTTATTCGAAAATTAGTCGAACGCAATTTATTCGAAGATTATTCGAACCCAATTTATTCGAAGATTATTCGAAGATTATTCGAACACAATTTATTCGAAGATTATTCGAATAAAAATTTATTCGGATTAATGCCCAATTCTGAATGGGAGTTCGTTGGAAAAGTCAAAGAAGATGATGAGAAATATTTCTTGCGAATGTAAGGAAATATTTCAAGAATTATAAGAGATACGTCGCGGCGATAGTTTCCCTGTGAAAGGATTAGATATACTATTAAACGTATGTGAAAGTATCAAAAGAAAAAAATCGAATGAATGGTTATAGAAAGATCCCCAGAGGAAGTAAGGGGAATTGACAAAGATTTCGACGGCAGATGCCGCCAGTGTGCCTGACAAAATGGTTCTTGGACGCGAATTCCGCCGCGCTGCCAAGCGTATCCGTTTTCCACGGGTTCTGCATTCGTAATTCATGGGTGAATGCTTAATTCAGCGACTAAAGGAAAATTCAATTTCCTCCAGGACCGATGCCATTTCCCGTCATAACGCTGCAAATAATAGCGGTGATACTGCTTGCCCATCCGGCATTCAATTCGCAGGGAATAAAATCACGGGAAAAGGGGGTGGGGGATTTTGCAAATTATGTAAAACTTTAGCATCGACCTCGGGAAGGGTGGATACGAAGTGAGTAATCAGTTCACGAGGGAAGTCTTTGGAGATCTATTAAAAAAGAGGGGTACAAGCACCACTGGAGCGAAATCGAATTCCTCTATAGTCCTCTGGCCTATTCCATCGTATGACACATTGAAAACGTTTGAAATGGAAATTGGAAGTGCACCCCGGGCGACTTCTCAGAGCATAGAATCTATCGTCGTGTCTTCCGTGCAATAAACTTTTCTACTTCGCACAGTTTCGGAGACTTCGAAGTCTGCGAAGAATGCAATGTCAAAATACTGACACTAGTTCAGAAGGGTGCTTTCTAATTTACCCGTGGCACACCGTGGCAGAATTTTTAGGGGGCAAAATTAGAAAATAAATGAAGAAACTTTTTAAGGAGATTTATTCTATTTGCCCTGTGGTTTATAAAAAAAATTGTAACTATTTTTTAAACAAAAAAGCGTTGCTGGTGCTCTTCAATTCTTGCAGCTTTTGAAGAGGCACTCTCCAAAGCTAGCAGTGGAAGTCGCGTATACTTTGACGTAGGATAAAAAACCGAAAATTTTCATTATTTATATGACATTTACTACAGAAATACGTAGCGATGTGTCAAAATATTGATTTTTGTAGAAATGGTGAACATTTGATGGGTATGTCAGTTTTAGCCGAAAAATTTGTTTAAAATTGCCTGTGGGAAGAAGTTTTCAATGAATCGTAAAATCCGTACGTACTTCTGTAGATAATCTATTACACACGAGACTATTAAAATATCAAATGAATCGAATAAAAATTGTTCAACTTATGCTGCTAGCGAATTTGAAAAAAATGATTGCGAGGATCTTCACGGGACAACACATAACTCGGCCATTTTTCAATATTTCTGTGCAATATTTATACAATATATTCATTAATACATACCCTAAACATAAGAAGTATAGAAATAATTTTCAACCCCATAGTATCATAAAACAAATCGTTTAATTTGGTGCCGTTTTGAGCGTCCCAGGGTGCAACCCCTTAAGCAATCTTTGCGAATGTAATTATAAATCATACAAGAAGATGGAATTATTTTCTCAGACCTATTTATTCACTTTCCATTCGACTGTTCGAAAATTCTAAAGGGGGTGTAAAAAGTGACTGCAGAAAGTATAAAAACAGAGGAATCAGAATAATGCAATTAATACGCAGAGCAGGGCTTCAGTTTCCTCTGGACTTGCCTGAAACGGAGCGATTCACGGGCGAAAGGTAAACTTCCTTTACGACTTCAAAGGGAAATTCGAGGCGCGCCAGCTATGGGAATGGGGCTGGAAAATTGCTGTTTCCTCGACAGTGAGCGAAAACGCGCTTCGAGTTCACGCCTCCCCATTGTTTTTCCCCCAATTTTCCGAGCATTCCCAGTGAACGCAGAGAAGAAAATATTCGAAAGAGAAACACTCGCGATGGTGGAAAATCGAGTCGACACGCAGAAACATTCAGTCATATATTTGGAGATTCTTAAAACGAAGGATTCTATAACTACTACATCACGTGACATCGTAGTAAACATACCCACGAAGTGTTGGAGAATTTTTATTTTATGTTAGGGAGGCCAGAATCGAATAACCTTCCTGTAACATTACTGCTACATTCGTTCCTGGACGAGTACACGACAATTATTACAATTTTATTCCACGTAAAGATATTCCTTCTGGAGCGCATCGCACAAACGTTTTAGAATTCCAGGGGGGTGGTCAGAATCGGGTCGTTCATCCATATGAAACCAACGAAGCTGGAGTTGGTGCGCTTTATACCGCGGGCCAGAAGCGAGAGGATCCTCTCCGGGAGGATTTCCTTTCCGTCCACCAAAGAAGAACTGTAAATATACACGATGCAACGGCGCTCGTATTCAACGAAGCGGTTTAGCTTCCACGAGCTTACCAGCGACTCATTCCGGCGCTTCTGCGAGGATTTACGGGGATTTAGATGCTCACCAGTCGCGCAGCTTCCGGTTGACGTCGCAGGGATATCTACGCCGCGGTTTCGCGAACCCTGTATGAAAGACTCGCCACGACGTTTCTGTGTCCAAGGGCACTTGGGCCCTTCCTACGTATCCAGCTGCTCGTATCGTTTATTGTTAGGTCGCGCAGAAAATTAAGTTATTTTTAAACACTTTTTTCTCAGCAAATACAACAGATAATGAAATAAATATTTTCGGTGTTTATTAAGCTATGTTATGTTATGCAAAAAAAATTTTACAGAATTTTTTTAATTTGTTTGAAATATTTTTTATAGCATCAATATAGCACCCAATGTGGAGCATACTTCTTTTTTATGCGGCATATTGATGCTATAAAAAAACATTTAAAACGAATTAACAAAATTCTTTTTAATTTTTTTTGTATAGCTTAATAAAGTGTATATAGTGTATAACTTTTTATTTAGCTTAATGAATTCCAAAAAGTTTTATTTCATTACCCCTACAGCACACTTTGTTGCAGGAACATTGCATAACCGTTGCAGTACATTATCATGTTGCCGTTTGGTTACAGGTTGCATTGCAATTTTACCGCAACATTGTGGAAACATTGCCGTGGAATATTGCAACGCTCACATTTGTGCAATGTTCCTGGAATATTGCGCACACATTGCCGTGCAATATTGCAATGGCCACGTTTCTGCAATGTTTCGGGAATATTGCGCAGACATTGCCGTGCAATATTGCAATGGCCACGTTTGTGCAATGTTTCGGGAATATTGCGCACACATTGCCGTGTAATATTGCAATGTTTCGGGAATATTGCGGTACAACCCACGTGGAACGTTCCCGCAACGTCGACCACAAAATGCGGTGCAATGTTACACTCGTAACGTATGAGCGCCGTTCCTACAACGATCCGCACTGAATACGGAATTACGCGGAGCGTTCTTGAAATGTCGACACACAGAGTACAGTCTAAGATTCCACAGGCTACCAATGAGGGAATATATGCGAACGTGGACAATATCTGACATAAGTAATTAATACAATTATTTAATTAACACTATAGGGTTTAAACAAACTCACAAACTATATACAGCAAAAAATTTAAATGTAACTTAATTTGTCGACCGATCAGTATAGAATTACCCCTTAAAAAATGGAACTCGTAGCGATCGTCAGTTATCTGGTATATAAACTAGCGTAAATACAGTAGACCTGAAGTGTTCGATGAAGACGTTTCACGGGTTACTGTTGAACAAAATCGAATAGTAACTACTGGACAATTAGCTCAGAAATTGAATTCAACTCATTTTACGATCCACAGTCACTTAAAACATATTGGAAAGCTTTGCAACTGCGGAAAATGTAGCGAGAAATACCGCTTTACTTATGGGACGACATAGCATTTACTAGTATCACTTGCGAAGACAAAGTAGGGTTCATAAGGAGCTCGAGATGTGGCATGTAAGCTAGGATTCGCCATTGTGAAGCTAAAATTTGCTCCTAACCCAGACTTATAAAAGGTAATAAGTGTGAAATCTGGTTTTGGTAGCGTCGACTTGGGTGGTTTCGTAATTGAAGGGGTTGAAATGGAATGTTGATTATAGAAGAAGAGAATATAGCGATAGAAGTCAATACAGAATGTATATAATATAAAACGGTAGCATTCAAGACTGATATAACAATGTGAGGTCACTAAAACGGAATACCACTAGCTTGGCGCAGTAGAATAGGACAGCAATTGGTCAGACACGTAGTTAAAACTCAGCCAGCAGAGTGGAGTAAGATCAACAGCGATAAATGACAGTAGAGTGACTGATTTACAATAGTAATTGGAATCGTCCCAGTTGGTGTATACTTATTGTTAGCCAGGAGAAGTAGAATAGATCAACGTTTTGTCAGGCAACTAGGAGAAATAAAGAATTAGCCAAACAAACCGAATAAGATGAACAGTGACGAATGAAAAAAGTATAAGTAGCAGTTGGCAAGTATATCCAAAAGAGATTTCGGGGATAAATATACAGGGTGAGCTGTAAATACTGATACAATCGTGATTGAGGTGGAGGTGATTACTTATGATAAAATAAATGGAAGACGTAGGATGGAACTACATTCGATTAAGCATCTCGGTGAACCCAGCAGCGAATTTTTCAACCGTAGAGAAATCGAAGTTCTTGAAACCCTTCGCTCTTCACGGACTATTAACGCGTTTCAAGAACACCAACGCTGACAGGGGACGGGATCCACCTCCCACGCGTCTAAAAGCCTGGAAAATAGATCCTGCGACGGGGGAACGCGAGCACTGCTCCCTGGTAAAGGTATAAATCCAACGTGCTTAGCCGGAGCGTGCTCCACGGTATCCAAGAGCATTCTGTTGCAGGGAACGCCAGGGAAAATGTGTCCTTAAATATGGATAAGATTCCGCTACCCAGCAGCCAGACAGTTTGAGGAATGAAAAGAGACTGCTGGTATCGGCTCTTGGTTTCACTCACGATAAGTGCTTTTCCATTGTGTTCCATCGATCCCTCAACCGAGATGTACATAACTTCCTTCTTTCGCAGACCATCTGCGACCCCTTTCGACTTACCGTGGTCATCGTTGCTGGTTGCATCCGGACGTCTTTTTACTCTTCATCGTGATCCCTCTTAACCCTTTACTGTCTCCATAACGAACTCGTCTGGTGGTCTGTTCAATTTTTTAGGACACAATTTCGGGAGGTTCCCTTGGGTAAATATATTTCAAGTAACAGGAGTAGGTGCCTTGCATCCGAAAATAGAGATAAATATCTTCTAAAGTAGAGTGTACTGAAACACAGTGGATGAAATATTTCTTGCTCTTCTGTCCTACTTACGGAGACACGTTAAAATCGATGCGTTACGTTTCATGCGGTCCCTTCATAAGTCACTCACAGGTGTGTACACATAAGTGCAATGGAATAATTCATTGTGAAAACTGCTACAGTGCTTTTATTTGTTTAGAATTAGTTTAAGCGGTTACATAGGTTTAGCTGTGGCGGAAATCAATGATTTTAGGATTTTTTTGGGGAGTTTTATTCAAACAAAATACTTATTACACATGATTTATTAGTCCACAAAGTGCCCGAAGAAATTTATTTACATTAATTTTTGTATTACATTATTTATGATTTTTTAGATTCTTTAGACCACTGCAGGAATAATGGTCAGAATGATGTATCCTTTAAACATCAATGGATCTGACAAATGAAATAATATTCTTGTAAAATACTGTTGCCATTATGTGAGCTGACCAGCCATTTTTTATATTTTGTTTAATTATTTTTTTCTGCACAATTACAGAACAAAATTTTGTATGAAAAGTTACATTATTTTTTTTAAATTAAAAACTTTGGCCCCTTAGCCCATAATGGCAACATTATTCTACAAGAATATTATTTTATTTTTCAGATCCATCGATGTTTCAAGGAGATATCACGCTGGCTATTTTTTCTGCAGTGGTCTGAGTCTAAAGAACCTAAAAAATTATTGTAAATAAATTTTTTCGTGCACTTTATGGATTAATAAATCATGTGTAACAAGTATTCTGTTTTCTTTTCTTTTAATAAAACCCCTAAAAAGCTTTAAGCTTTTTTAACCAATTGTCCCCCCACACAATTGTTGCCCAGTTCCTCAAATTTCGATACGGAAAGCTCCCGTAACCATCAGTCGTCCAGTTTCTCAAAATTGCAGTATCAAGAATACAATTACCCACATGATCTGAACTCCAGAATGCAACAACCCCTGGCGAGCAAATCTGATCCACTGTACACGCTACAGTATTCTGGGGATCACCTCGCCGTGTACCATCGAACGTGACACGACCTAGCAGGTGGTAAAGAGGGCGCTTAATCGAATCAGCCAGGACGTCGGAGTCAGGTACTCCTTCCTGTTAGCGATCCGACTTTTCTGACAATACCATGTTGAATAACGAATTCACGAGCAGCAGTCCTGCTCGCGTTTATTATTCAACGGTTGCCATGCTCGATTAATTTCCCGTTGACCTAAAATTGGCTGGGGCCAACTCGCTCGAATGGAATTTAAAATGGCACCCTGGAATGGCGCTGGGTCTCGCCACTCCGCTCCAAACTCGTCCATCAATGATGATCGATGCTGCTCGTCCTAAGGTCACCGATGAAGCAAAACGTTAAACGAATACAGAGTGCCATCAAACGAAGGGACGCGTGCTTGGAGCCTTAGAGAAAATGCAGTTTTCGGTTGAAATATTTATTGCAGTGCTTCTAGTCCCCAATTTTGTGGTTCGTGAGTATTCTCGAGCTTCCTTCATCTTTATATCGCCACAGAGCTTTGGTTGTGTGTAAAGATTTGATGCAATAGAAGGTTATTTTATTTCTTTATTTTCTCATGAACGGGTAAGGCCCATTTTATGACAGAAGAAGATAAAAAGACGCAGAGTAGAGAAACAGCGTTACCACAAAACAAATGTAAAATTTTAAAGCTTTATAGCGTTATTAAAGCTTTCAACAATTTTATTACTTTCTCTAGTGTTTTAAAACACGACATTTTTTAAAGATGTGCGGCTGAATTTGTAATGAATTTGTATCAGCGTTTCTTCTTTTTGAGCTGTACACATTTGTATGGAATTTTTTTTTAGAAATTCAACTTAATTGCTGACATTGTTGATGATATGTCACAAGTTGGGTACCTACTATTGATCGTTAAAGGGAAGTAGTCACTTTGATCCCGTGTCTGGTTAGGAGTTCCGAGGTTTCGGAATGACATTTTCGTTTTCAAGACTTCCCAGAGGAACACTGACCTCGTTGGCGCTTCCTCTGGAGGAAAGGAGGTGTTTGGGAAACAAGTGTAGCCAACAGTTCCTCTTATTAGGACAGAGAACTTCCAGGGCTCCATAAACCGAGAACTCGGCCGTTCCTTCGAAAATTTCATCCCGCGCTGGTGTTGCGGTCACATGGAACCGGCGACATAAAAGAGCACTTCGGTTCAATTTCTCGGTCGCTTGTACCAGGGGATCGAGGCCTGGCGGAAACTGCTGAGCCGTGAATTTTAAAGCGCCCTCAGAGACTCAAAAACCTACGGACAAACGCCTGACACGTTCGGAACTTGTCTGAGGAAAAAAAATTCTGAATGGTGGCAAATTTCCTTTCGTGTATTACACTCATACTGTTTTAAAACTGGTTTCAAGACTGGATTTGCTGGTTCCCGTAAGAAATCGCTCAAAAGTTCTATGTTTTATTGAGTTCTGATGCTTTACTATTTTCTAACATCTTTTGAAAGGACTTTATATAAATTAAAGCTACGATAAGAAAGGTTGGTTCCTGTGATTTAAGGTTGGAGAAGGGTTCCGGAGATCTTATTGACGTAATTGTGGGATTAAAGACTGTCACGTGTGGGGTATGGAATGAATGTAGGATCATTAAATTCGTCTGAATGGTTGTGAAAGATCAAAGGGGATTTCTGTGCTCGCGTAAAGGATGGAGAAACCTTGGAGCAGATTACGCAATGACGATCAAAGCACATCGGCTTTTATTTTTCCATTAGTCTGACGGCAGTGATATTATGTGCTCTAAAGTTTCCCGTAGTCTCCGCGTGTACATCTGAGCGACACGATCTAACGGGCCGTTGCTTTCAAGCCTAATTCCTTTATTAAAAGCCCGATGCAACTTGCTGTAGCCGTTAAATAATATTCCGTGACGCCTGACGCCATCGCTCTGTGGTGTGTCACGAGAGAAATTCGTGTTCCTTTGAAATTGATGTGGGACCTGTTACTAGGGGTGGTTGGGGTTAAAAAGGCTCACCGATAATTATGGTACTGCTTTTCAAAGTAGCAGGTAATACAGCAATTAAGAGGCCAAACAATAGTGTAGAAAATGGGAGTATTAGAAATTCTGGAGTTGCAAGGTTTCAAATTCCACGCTTTGGAATTCCAGGTACTGGTATTCTAAAACCTTGGCACTCCAAGCTCTAGAATTCCAAGCCCCTGAATTCAAAGCACCCGAATTCGAATCTCCCGAATTTTAAATACTCGAAATTCAAGCCTTCGAATTTCGAGCACCCGAATTCCAAGCCCCTGAATTCCAAGCATCTGAATTCCAGGCACTCGACTTCTAAGTCTCTCAATCCGAAGCCCTCGAATTCCAGGCTCCTGAGTTTCAAGCATCCGAATTCCAAACCTCTGAATTATAAGCTCCAGAATTCCAAGCTCCCGAATTGCAGGCACTCGAATTCTAAGTCACCGAATCCCAAGCCCTCGAATTCTAAGTCACCCAATCCCAAGCCCTCGAATTTGAATTCCTCGAAATCCAAGCCATAGAATTCTATGCTCTCGAATTCTAAGCACTCGAATTCCAAGCTCACGAATTCTAAGCATCCGAATTCCCAGCCCCCGAATTCCAAGCTCACGAATTCTAAGCATCCGAATTCCCAGCCCCCGAATTCCAAGCTTCCGAATTTTAAGTACCCGAATTCCAAATCCTCGAAACCCAAGCCTTAGAATTCTATGCCCTCGAATTCTGTGCTCCCGAATTCCAAGCACTCAAATTCCAAGCTCCCGAATTCCAAGTATTCTTAATACTTGTACTTATAATACTGTAGCTGTATTTATTTACATTTATTCAAAATCTTAGTATAATACTTAATCCACTAGTACTCAAAAGCCATTAAAACGTGGTACCTACTATCGAATACAAAGGAACGTGTATATCACTATAACTAAAGTTCAAAATCAAGGCGATTCCTTTCCATCCCAAAGATCTCATTTCAATGAAAACAGTAATATTTTGAAACCAGAATCGAAATTCCATTATAACTAAACAACGGTTTAAGAGAATGTCCACTGCAGCGGTCGGCCCGAAGCGGATTTCCATGCCAATGGTAACGTGAGTCTCAGTCACGTTCGGTATAAAAATAACTCCGACTCATACCGCGCGGAAGCCTGACAACAGACGAAATATATGACATCGTGCCAGTAGAAAAACGCTTAACGAGGTTTACCATCCGCCGAGATTATAACGAAACCTTAGAAAAACTTTCACTCGATCCCGCGTCGAGGGTGCCAACCCCTTTGTTTTCATCACATACCGTCCAACAAGCAATGTGCACACGCTAATCGCTTCATTAATGTGCAACCTGAAACTGAAATCACGAATTAAAAATATAAATATCAGATTGAAGTAGCAACCATACCCTGCAACCCTTGAAGTTGAAGTCAATATAAAAAGCTGTTACATAAAATTCTAGCATCCTCTAATGTCCATATTTTATCAGTATTCTATGAATCCATCCACATCAAAACACGCTACTGAATATATATATTCGAAATTAGGAAGGGACGCCTGACATATCACTTACTTCTACTACTTCCTCAATAAAGAACAGACTCCCTTGCCCTCAAAACGAAGTTACTTCCGATTTCCTTTATCGAAAAATATCTCAACGTAAAGTAGAGGGTACTAAACCACCACGACTGACCATGACTTTCAAATTATTTCTGTGCGATCGATTATTTTGCTCGTCTGAAGTTTGAGGAGGAAGAAAGGTCGTAGGATGCTCCAGCATACTAAGCTCTGGTTTCGATGCGATGTTCACGATATCGTTTCGTGGAATAGCGCAACAGTTTGCCACCGGTTTGCATAATGGCGAACGAATCCTTGCTGGCCCTTTGCCAAAAATTCAAACGACATTAGGGAGCAATCCACCGTGCACAGTGGGGTATATTGCAAGGGCTGCTAGTTCAGCTCTGCAGAACGAATTCTGCACAAAACCGTTCGGTAAATATTTGTTTCAACGTTTAAACATTTACCTTCCAGAAGAAATGCCTGTGAACTATTAATTTTACACGAATTGCACGATTACAACCTTCCGCAGAAAGTTTCTAATCGATAGTGACGCTGCTGTATATTGTCGAGAATGTTTCAGCGTGAGTGCAGAAATTGCCTCGATTTTCTTTCTATCGAGCATTAAAAGTTAAATTAACAAGCTGAAAGAACACCTCCGTGTATTTCTCCGGCTAACAAACAGGGTCCATTTCGCGTGTTCCATGGAAGAACATTGTTTAAAGTGATTAAAGCAATTTCGATAAGGAAAGCTTATGTTAGAATACTGAACCAGTGGCTACTGGAACTTGTTCTTTTGCAGTAGTCTGCACATTTATTTGCGTCTTTGGAGAAACTTCTAAAACCTTGGAACTCCAAGCTGTAGAGTTCCAAGATCCTGAATTCAAAGCACCCGAATTCCGAGCTCCCGAATCCCAAGCACCCGAATTCCAAGCCCCTGAATTTCAAGCACTCGAATTCCAAATCCTCGAAATCCAAGCTTTAAAATTCCATGCCCTCGAATTCCAAGCTCCCGAATTCCCAGCACCTGATTTCCAAGCACCCGAATTCCAAGCCCCTGAATTCCAAGCACTCGAATTCCAAATCCTCGAAATCCAAGCTTTAAAATTCCATGCCCTCGAATTCCAAGCTCCCGAATTCCCAGCACCTGATTTCCAAGCACCCGAATTCCAAGCCCCTGAATTCCAAGCACTCGAATTCCAAATCCTCGAAATCCAAGCTTTAAAATTCCATGCCCTCGAATTCCAAGCTCCCGAATTCCCAGCACCTGATTTCCAAGCACCCGAATTTCAAGCCCCTGAATTCCAAGCACTCGAATTCCAAATCCTCGAAATCCAAGCCTTAAAATTCCATGCCCTCGAATTCCAAGCTCCCGAATTCCCAGCACCTGATTTCCAAGCACCCGAATTCCAAGCCCCTGAATTCCAGACTCCCGAATTTCAAGCAACCAAGTTCCAAGCCCCAGAATTCCAGGCTCCCGAAATCCAAGCAACCGAATTCCATGCTCCCGAATTCTAGGCACTCGAACTCTAAGTCATCCAATCCCAAGCCTTCGAATTCCAAATCCTCGAAATCCAAGACATAGAATTCCAAATCCAAGCCATAGAATTCCAAATCCTCGAAATCCAAGCCTTAGAATTCTATGCCCTCGAATTCCAAACTCCCGAATTCCAAGCACCAGAATTCTAAATACTCGAAATCCAAGTCTTCGAATTTTATTTACGCCTTTAGAGAAACTGCAGCCTTCTTCTTGCATATTCTTCATCATAATAAATTATGCATGCAACAAAAGTTTGCACAACGAAGCAACGATCTCTTGTTCGAGCTGCATGTTAAGCGGAAATGTGTGTTACATAAATAGAATCAATCAAATTAAATAAAACAGATCGGCTTTCATTTTTATAAGCGACGCGGTAAATAGGGAAACATGTTTCCCCAGTGTGTACGTTTTACAAAACGCTGCTTTGAAAGGCTGGAGAAATATTCGAATGCAACATCGAGGAACGAAAGGTGAGTTTGTTAAAAATTATGAAATGGAAAGATTCATTTTACAGCGTACAGAGGCAACAGTATTCAAAACTTCTCGCAGTAAAGAGTGAAATAAAATTTCAAGCTGCGTTGCCCGCTGCTACGTTATGACGACCTGCGAAATTTCATATAAAAATTCTTCACGTTATCAAATTTGAAGCTTCACAAAACTCTGGGGACAATTTACTTTCAATCACTACAGACATCCTTGGACATTAATATGTATCTGTACCTGTAAGTATATAAGTGTCTTTATTAAAATTCTACGAGCTCTTTACTTGCCAAATAGTACTTCTCAGCACACAGGAAACTCCATAAGCCTTTACCCGTCTAAAATGACACGAGGCTATATTAAGAATTCTAAAAGTTCCTGCAGCATTTCCCGGTGCGTCGAAAGTTTACATCACCATCAACTACTGCTCCAAACAATTTCCAAAATGATCCATCTCTGCCAAGTTACAGAGAAACACACCCCCCTGTCTGACCATATACAGACCCCCCCCTACTTGCTGCCCTACACCCCGCTTCTCAGCCGAACCCAAGCAGCACAGAACAACCTTACCACCTTATATTAACCTGCACACGTCGTCCAACACTTATGCTGCGCCGAAACCTCGAGTTTAACTTCGAATTAAACCAGCTTCAGAACCACGCGTCGTCAAATCCGATTTACGCGGCGTCGCAATGAAATTTTATCGCGCGTTTAAAATGCCGGTGATAGGGTGTCATGGTCGCAGCCGTCCCCATTTATAAAATTAATTGCGTCAACGTTCACGATAGCCCACAAATGTTCCGCAACAATTCATGCAGGCCCTCGCCCCCTCGATTAATCTGTCATACGCTGCCAGGTGAAAGGCAGCTGTTTATCTGGCTTACCTGGCCCCCTGCCGCCACTTCCACCTTCCCATATTTGTTTATTGATTAAAGCTTAACGCGACGTTATAGCACAGCCTCCATTAGCCCTACTTTCCTGTCATGTGATTGCACGTAATGGCGCGTTTACATGGCACGGTCGAGCAGTTATCGTTCTGCTGGATCTCCGTGCTCCCGAGCCTCACGCTCAATTCCACCAATTAAGTGAAAATTTACGCCCCTCCCGCCCGCTCAGAAAGTGGACCGAGTTCCGGTTGGGAAAAAGCGAGATTGAGGAACGACGGAGAGACCGCCATTTTCTTCGCAGGGGCGGTTTGCCCGCGAAAGAACGTGTCCTTGGGAAAGTTCCCTCGCGTTACTGTTCCTTTTTTTGCTCCCCACTGTTTGAACGATACTTCTACCGCGCATATTTTCGCTGCGGTTTAGGAGGAACTGGATCGCTTTTCATCCACGATAACCGCAGACGGAGAATCGCTGAAAAAAAAAACACATACGCAAGAATTTTGACAGTTTAACAGCCCTCTATTTTTGCCTTTCTAAATATCCTTTTTAACTCCTCGTGGTCACACGGGGTGTATCGCAACCCCAGGATTTTTTTTGTCTTTGCCAATATTTTTGTAAATTTTTGGACCTTAATATTAAAATTTAAAAATTTGGTGAATTTTTATAAAAAAAATCGCTTTTTTCCAGAATTATTTTTTCAACTAAATTTCAACAAATTTCATCATGTCAAACTTTACATTTCTAGAAGAAGACTACTAGAGCACAAATGTTAAAAGATTAAAAAATACGAAAATGGTAACTGAAAAATAACGCTGGGATGCAGTGAACCTGATGTCGTGAATTTGTAATTATAAGATATGACTAATCCTTCTCATTGCTACTAAATTCCTTCTACGTCTATTATTCTATTATTCTATTTCTATAATTTACTTCTCCATCATCCCCATTTTCTTTCCACACCTTTTCCCTTTGAATCGTTCCTTTGAAATTTAAACGATCCTGCAGATTATTCTAATCACCCCTCCACGTGTCCTTCCTTTTGGTGGTTGACTGAAAAATCTGACTGTCCACTTGGATAATCAAGGAGCTCCGGCTATTGTAGGTTTGAAACATTCATTCCTGGTGCCCAAGGGAACGTCGAGGTCCTTTATGTCTTTGCTTTCTGATCGCGTCGTGGTTGGACGTGTCAACGCTCTGATCGACTGGCTTCGATGCCTCTGACCTTTGTAGAAGGCTTGCGCCTCGTAAACAATGGGATTGGCGATGTTGATCGAGCACTCATTACCCGCGACACAGGTTCCAGAGCAGCGATGTGTGGCGAACAGAATGTCCGCCGGCATTGCGTGAAAGTGGACGCACTGTAGCACTACAGGGCAACATGAGATCCTTTGAAAGCAGCCACGTCGAATGCCTGACTAAAATGCGAGCTTACTACTGCAGGACGACGTACGCTGGTTCTAAGGTCATTAGGTCATACGTTTGTAGAGTTGAAACACTAGTTGCGAGACAGAAAAGCTGTATTCTTTTGTTGGTTTAAACATGCAATGGTACATAAAATTCTGGGACGTGCAATGAATAAAAATATCAATTTTGATCAATTTAAGAAGTGGATATAAATGGGATTTTTATACAGCATGAAAACACAGTCAAGAACTATTTCTTGCATGTAAAAACTCAAATTTCACCACAAGCGGACATACAATATGTGTGCACTAAGCCATCGATATGAGGTTTTGTAAAATAAGCAAAATGGAGCTTCGGTTTTTAATAAAATTTACTAAAATAATATTCAAACAAAAATTTTAAATAATTTATACAGGGAGGCTAGTTTTTTTTTAATTGGGGGAAGAAAAGGGAAGTTTGTGTGATTGATGTGTTTTGAGATGAAATATTAATTAGTATAGTGTGTTTTCTTGAAAATGGGTGAATGTGAGAAACCTTGATGTCCTGTAATTTTTAAACAAATTCAAAACCAGCGAAGTGATGACTTATACCCTCCAAAATTTTTCACGAGGGCTTCTTAATATTTAAATATTGTCAAAATCCCTGGTATAAAGGGAAAACACAGAAGAGCTTTCTGAACATCAATTAGAAAATTTCTCGTAACTGAATGTTCTCTGTATAAACTATTATTTCCGAAACTAATATTGTGAACTAAAAATTAGAAATGCCCTAGTTACACTTGGATTTAACAGGAAAAGAAGTGCAACAATTTCCATACGTGTCAGTAGAAAGTTTCGTAGAAAGATTCTAATTCATTATGCTTTATGAAGGATTCGTTAAGCCCCAAAAATAACAGAATAAAGTAATTCAGGATTTCAGGGAAGCAGGTAAGCTCAGTAAACCAGGAGATAATGGACTGCTGACTTCTGCGAAGCAAAGTAGAACGCTGTGGCAGCAGACCAATGAGTTAGTTTCTGTTTGAGTCGGATTTTAAGCTGTTCCTGAACGTTCAGCAACCGCAACGTTTGCTGCTCTTAGACTAATAACGACGATGCCACAGCTGCATGGAGGATTGCGATACGTTTGTAGGAGGAAAGAGGAAGAGCAGCGTGAAGTAGCAATGATCTGTCTGTGGTCAGACGCGCTATAATTGCTACGTTTCGACCTAAAGCATTGCTGATAATTTTTATAACGTCACAAAATACAATAAAATGCACGAATTATAATTTCTAAGAAACATGTTTGTGAACCTCACTCATTTTAATTTTACATAATTTGGAATTTAAGCAATTAAAAATAATATTCTCGTGGATAGCAATGTGAAATGAAGAAAGTAAAAGAAGTATCACTCTAATGTTATTAAATACTATGAAAAGAATACACTTCTGATAAAGCTAAATTTTTCTAACTTTCATTCCACTTTTCACTCCACTTCTACCTTCAAGTGACTTTAATAGAACTCTTTCTTGCAGCCCACTTAAGAATCTTTGAATCATCTTTGAATAAACTTCCCCATCGTTTCGTACAGAAGTCATTTAAATTAACGAATACCTCTTCATGCAGCATAATTTGCAAATATTAAGCCAAAGTGCAAGTCCATTATTTTCCTTGAATATTTTCTCCACTCGGCTATCAGACAATGAGTCTGCAGTCAAATCCCAGTCAATGAGGGATAATTGTCAGCGACGAGCAAGTTAGTCATCGAATAAACACTGATTAACTTTATAATTCTAGCCAGGGTCGCTGGTGACACCGTTTCCATCGCATGTTTTCTGGATAGACTGTTTTAGCAGGAGTTTCCCATTTCTGCTCGTGCAAATGTAATTACACGGAGCGGAAGATGCACGACGAGAAGCGCTGATGGGCTTGCAATGTCGGCCGTAGCATTTCCGTCGGCGGTTATTGCTGTTTAACGCACAGAATTCCTATTTCGCAGCATGCAGTTCACCGAAAAAGAATATTGTGCACAAAATGCGCCGTATTTACGAAACTTATCCAGTCGTGAAGTGTTGTATCTCATGATCATGTGCCTGCACGATTGACTCCTGTCATGGCTGGCATGTCTGACTTGTCACTGTACAAATCTACTCGTCCAATCGACGTCCTGATTTAGGGGGGTGTCGAGGCGCCGTTGTAATCTACTTGTGCGTCAAGTGATGCTCTCCCAACTGCATGCCTGCGTATCTTGTGAACCATTTGTCTGACCAAGCGCTGTCCTGATCTACTAAGCTGAGGCGCTTAATGGTACTAGACAGTCGTTTTTGCCAAAAATGAAGCATTCCTTCTTCAATTAATTACAAAGAAATAAGTTGAAGTTGGGACTTGTTCTTTGACACAATGTTTAATAACATCATAAGCTTTAAAAAAACATATTTGCTTAGTCAAAAATCATTAAAGAGGCTTTTTAAAAAAATTTCTAAAATTGATAACATTTTTTTTAAAACGGTGCCATTTCTGTGTTTCTCAATACTTTCTCTTTATCCTGATTCAGACGATATCCACACGTCTACAGATTGCCAATCTTGTTGAATTTTGTGTTTAAGATTGTGTTAACTGCAATTGCTGATATTACTATAACCATACAGCACACTTCGTGGCGGCAACGTTGCAGGATCATTGCAGTAACCTTGCAGTGTTGCATGGTTGCAGCGCAATGTCGATGTAACGTTGCTGCGACGTTGCCGTGCAACATTGCACGGGGCGGATATAGAATTATTGCTGCATAGTTACATCAATGCACGGCAACGTTCCTGCAATATTTCTGCAACGTTACGGCAACATTTGGCAACGTTTCCACAATGTTGATGCAAGTATTGCGGCAACGTTCCTGCAATGTTGCCGCAAATTTCCTGTAACGTTGCGCAACTTTGCAATGATCCTGCAATGTTGCGCAACGTTGCTTAACCTAAAATATTTAAACCTAAAATATTTCCGTTATTTTTAAAGATACGAGAAAATGTCTAAGGAAAAAAGTGTTTGCTTCAGGGAGACAATTATTCTAACGCAGACGATTTTTGTTTTCAACCTTATATTTCCCCAAATTTTAAGATCATTAATGTTTTTTTTTAATGGCGTGACGTATTTTCATTACTGTAACGTTATAGCCAATAAAAATACAAATTCAACCATGTATAATATGTTGTCCTTTTTGTCTAGCAATAATTTTTTTCCTGAGGCATTTTCTCGTATCATTAAAAACAACGAAGATATTTTAAGCTTAAATGTTAGGTGACTCACCCTGTATATTTTAATGTGTAGAATGACACAGGGTGGAAGTTGTAGCACATACCTATAGTGTTACAAAACCCTAATGGAGTTTGTCAAAATGAGCCTTCGTTTTTGAATGATTTGAGTTTTCACGGTAGGAGTATAACTTCGAATACATTAGCAGTCTTATCAATCAGTGGTTGTAGCTGCGGCGGTAGTGTTCGCCTACGACGCTTCAGGTCGGCCGATTCGAATCCCCTTGGGGGAAAAAAAATTTCTGTGAGAAAAAGTAATACGAGCTTTTTATACTTCCATGATTCTGCACACATTCAATATCGTCACGGACGTTATTTATATTTTTGGACCCACTGCCCGAAACGTTGCAGGAGGCGGGCATAGCAATATTGCTGCAACGTTGCAACGTTGCAACATTTCAATCTTACACTGCAACGATCCTGCAACTACGCTGCAACGAGAGTGTGCTGTATGGGTAAATGGATATTTTGAATTACAAATATTTTTTTTAAAGTCTTAAAAGGTCATGGAATAAAGCTACAAACGTGCAATACGTGTTTCTTTTTTAATTCTCTTTTTTAAGACTTCTTAAAACACGTGGAAGGGAAATACAGACTGTGTGGACATTTCCTGTGCCCTTATCTGCGTCACGTTAGGTCTCCATGCTGCTGCACAGTTTCTGCACTTTCCACAAGAATAATAACATTACCCACATGATCTGCGCGAAGGGGGTGTAACAGCCCTTCGTGGAGAAGTTTACGAGTCGCTGTATGTTCGATCGCGATCGATGGTCCCCATTACCAGGGAACAGGGAAAGTCGCGTCTGCTCCCGGGATGCGATCCATAATGAACTTATTACGCATTCTCGCGCTTGACAAGCCTCCATTAATCGTTGAACTCCGCGGCCGCAGATTTCAGGCGCAGACACTAGCTCAACCATCTCTCACGGTGATTCATGAGCCCTGAAAATGAAAATTCGAATCCGTCGGCTCCTCAACTCCGTAAAGGAATTAGAGTCCGTCAACTGAGTCCCTATCACTGAACCTAGGAACCACTCGTCCCCGAAACTGCACCCCCTTTCACCCTCTCGAGAAATCATCCTCGACTTGCATCTGGATTTTCTTATCATAATATTAATTTTGATTTAAGAATTTTTATGCTAAATTCCCGATGAGAACAAAGTTGAGTATTTTCAGGAGGATATAGTGGTGGTATGAAAATTATTTTTATTGTGTTTTGGGGGTAGGTTAATTTATTTAGATTTCAGGATTTTTGGAATTTCTAATTGCATTGTTTTACGCGTATGCTTTGAATTCTGTAGATTTTTCTCCGTCGACTGAATTCCAGGAATTTTTTAAATTGCTTTCTATCGATTGTTAGTAGCTTGATTGGAGTAGCGTTTGGAACTGTTTTTCATTTTTCTCTGTACCCTCCGAATCGTGGCCATTCTTCTTCCTTGATTAGATTCCAAAATTGAAGTGCATCGTTTCCTTTTTTTTTAATAAAATATCGATCCTTTTCCATACGACCCTTTTGACCATAATTTTGTTAACGTCCATATCCCCCGACAAGCGCATCAGTTTTGGGTTTTGCGGTTTCATGACGTCTAGTGTTGGCGAGATGAGAGCTTTGATGTATGGAACTATGGTTTTGATGGCTCATTCAGCATGGCCAACCCAGTTGAATTCTTTCTCATTAATCACTGCTTGATAGGCAAAGACAAAAGGACCAACGAAACCACGAATTACAAAAGCTAAGCAGAATTCATGTATTTTTAATATTACAATTAAAACACTGATTACCCACTAAAAACTTGTTTCGCAGTGTCGAGTGGTCTTTCAAATAGACATTAACCCCTACATTTATCATATGCCTGGATTTCTGTCAATTAATACTGTCAAAATAGAATTTTTTAAATTATTATTTTGTTACTTGAAAATTGTTTTTTCTCATCCTAATTAACTACTATTAAAAATAGAAAATTATTCAATCAAAAGACAAACAAAAAGCCTATTGCCACCTTTAAAAATTAGAAAACTATTATGGTCCTATCAAAAGAAACTAAACTCTCATTGATGAGGTTTTACCATCCCCCAAGCCCCAAAAGATGAGGTCTTAGTTTCTTTTCATAAAGACTAAGAGTTTTCATTCACTTTAATTTAGGGCTGGTTCGAAACTACGCATTTTAAGAAGATGCTCGAAAGCAAAAGAAACTTTTTTTAAAAACCCTCTTTAATGATTCATCTGCAGCGTCATATGTAATGCATATTTTTGACTAAACAAACAAGTTTTTTAAAGCTTATAATGTTAATAAACTTCATGCCGAACAAGTCTCAGTTTCAATTTGTTTCTTTGTAATTAATTGTAACAGAAATGCTTCATTTTAGACAGGATCGACTGCCTAGTACCCTTAACGATTCACAAAAAATAAAATGGAGCCGCCACGCGAACCTGCGGTGCGACATCCTGTTTCTGGATACGCGAGTCTCTGTTCCACGGAGATTATCGTCCGCGAGTTTCAGCCGCGCAACAGCTCGAGTTTCAGTAGCGCAAACTTGTTCGTCATTGCACGAACAACAAACTGCTGGGGAAGATTAACTTCACCCTTCAAGGACTTATCACTTTCCCCCGCACCAATAGAGAAGGGCGCTGTAATCGATTCAGGTCCTCGAAGAGCCAAACTGTCTTCAAAAAGAGGCTGTCTTGTTACAAAGTTTCAGAAGTTCCTTTAAAATAAAGCTAGGGGGAATTTCGGAGATATCGTCGAGACGTGATTTGTGTCCGAGATAAGATCATTTCGGTGGATTATTTCTTGGTCTTGAATAAACCGATCTTTGCGTGTTACGAAGATGAAGCTTACTGCTTGAATTTTCGAAAACTTTTCTGATTTTACTGTACCTACTTGCCAAGTTTCCTAAAATTCCAGCAGATTGTTCTAATAATTTATGACACAGAGTAAGAAAAGCACTTGTCACGGATACTGATTCAACTGTCACGAGCATTCGTCCTCGCCTTAAAGGTCGTCTGCGTTCCAAAGAATCGCGAGGATTGCGGGGGCAGAGTGAATGAAGCGTTTAAAAATACGCCCGCGGCGGATAAAAATAGTGGGCAGCCTATTGCGTCAATCCGGTGTCCTTGTTATCAGCGGCGTTACACGCGAGTAATTGCGATCTGCGATAGGTCCTACCGATTCCGCCTGTGTAATCGATGGAACCGTCGACCTGTGACATCGTCGCGACGCGTACAATACTCGCGAAACCCGGGTTCTCTCTATTTTTAACAGCAATTTACCTGCTACCTGCCACTGAATCGATGGAACACCAGTGTCAGGCTTGTTATAAATGTTCAAAGCACTGAGATTCGTGTTGCAAGTCAGGGGGAGCACTACCTCTGCGAGGAGAAACTTCTAAATACTAGAAATATTTTTAGAATATTGAAATTTGTATTAAAAGAATATCAGAATCATTTTTTAAAAAGTAAAGACACCTTTAAAGTCACGAAAATCGAGAGAAATACTACTGAACTACTAAAATTTATTTCCAAAATCAAAACCAGCAGAAGAATTTAAGGGGTAATTCTACTTTGATCAACCGAAAAATTTAGCTTTTTTTTAAGATTTTTTCTGAGTAAATACAACATATAATGAAATAAATATTGTTGGTGTTTATTAATATACTCTTATATTATACAAAAAATTAAATAGATTTTGTTTAGTTTGCTTTGAATGTTTTTTTATAGCGTCAATATGGGACCTCAAAAAGAAAATTTTTCGTAGCCCCACACAGGCTTATCTGAAGCAACATATTTGAAAAGATTCTTAATCTCCATGGGTATCGCAATTTTTGTTAAAAAATAACGAAAGGGATCCGGCTTGAAAAAAGATTTGACAAAACACCCTTTTTCGCGGGTATATTTCGACAAAAATTATTAATTGAGGTACGGGTGATAACGACACTCGCAGAGGTTAAGAATCTTTTTGAATTTATTGTTTCCGATTAGCCTGAGTGGGGAAATCAACTGCGCCACGAACATGGCCCTTTTTGAAATCCCATATTAACGGTATATATAAAACCTTTAAAACAAATTAAAAAAATTCTTTTAATTTTTAGCTTAACCCGTCGTGGGCACACTGGGTCGTTTATATCTTGTGCAAATTGCTTCTTTTCTTAAATTTTCTTCCGAATTTTCGTTTTTCCTAAAAAATCCTTCAACCATTTGACTAAAAAGAATCAACGATTGTATATTAAAGTAGAGACTTGAATAATCCCATAATTTTTCAAATTTTTTGAAAGTCAAAAACAGTAAAAAAAACAGTCATGAACATAAACGACCCAGTGTGTCCACGGAAGGTCCGAAAATAAGTGTGCCCACGGCGGGTTAATAAGTTCCAAAATGATTAGACGAGAAAAAAAATTTTAAAATAGCTTAATTTTTCGGCCGATCAAAGTCGAATGGTCCCTTAAAGAGTCATGTTACTTTGATCATTTTAATTTTTTGTATTATATAAGAGTAGTTTAATAAATACCAAAAAGATTCATTTTATTATTTGTTGCATTTACTGGCAAGGAGAGGTTCCCAGGTGTCCGTCTCCGATTGTTTTGAATTTTGGATATGTTTTAGAGGACCAAAAAATTAGATATACGTGTTTTTTATAGGGGCCCGTTTTCATATTTAGGGGGTGAAACCAACCCCCAAAGTTATAAGATTTTCAGGTGTTCATCTCCGATTGGTTTGGTTTTTGGATATGATTTAGAGGACCGAAAAATAAGAAATACGTGTCTTTTTATTTTGGCCTGCTTGCATGTTTAGGAAGTAAAACCACCCCCCAAAGTTATAAGATTTTCAGGTGTTTGTTCCCGATTGCATTGGTTTTTGGATATGTGTTAGAGGACCGAAAAATAGATACATGTCTTTCTATTTTGGCCCTCATAATTACCCCCTAATAACGGTGACTGACGACAAGAACATCGTCCATATAGCAAGTTATGATGCAAATTAAATTTATATCAAGTTTTACTCCACACAATTTTTGTACCCCGTATGAACTTTGGGGGGTGGTTTCACTCCCTAAATATGAAAACGGGCCGTTATAAGAAACACGTATTTCTTACTTTTCGGGCCTCTAAAATATATCCAAAAACCAACGCAATCGGAGGCGGGCACCAACTATTCTTATGAACTTTGGGGGGTAGTTTCAACCCCTAAATATTCAAGCAGGCCAAAATAAAAAGACACGTATTTCTTATTTTTCGGTCCTCTAAAACATATCCAAAATTCAAAACAATCGGAGGCGGGCACCAACTATTCTTATAAACTTTGTGGGGTGCTTTCACCCCTTAAACATGCAAGCAGGCCAAAATAAAAAGACACGTATTTCTTATTTTTCGGTCCTCTAAAACATATCCAAAATTCAAAGCAATCGGAGATGAACACCTGAAAATCTTATAACTTTGAGGGTTGGTTTCAGCCCCTAAATATGAAAACGGGCCGCTATAAAAAAACGTATATCTTATTTTTCGGTCCTCTAAAACATATCCAAAATTCAATGCAATCGGAGGCGGACACCTGGGAACCTCTCCTTTGAGAAAAATGTCTTTAAAAATAGCTTAATTTTTCGGCGATTCAAAGTAGAATGGCCCCTTAAGAGTACCTGTCTGTAATAGAATAAAAGACTCTACTTCCTATTAAATACACTGCAAGCTTTCGTTCGGTTCAAGTAGTTAATCAGAGAGAATAACGCCCACTACAATGTTTACAGCATACCTACTGCGTGTAATTCAAAATTTCAAGAGCGAAACGTCATTGACAGGCCCTCGGTTTGTACTATCCGATTCAGAATCGCAGCGGGAATAAAAGAGAGAAAGCCAAGCTTTTTCCAGGCACGAGGATAATGAGCGACTGAACTTCACATAATGCAGCGCGTCGATATGTAGGTTAATTAGGCTCCGTCATTGCGAGGCCTGATTCGGTAAACAGAGGTCGTCAACGACAAAGGGGATGCCAGGGAAATACTTGCAAGTAGCAGCATTAATTCCCCTCGACTCTAATATTCGCTTTATCGTCGCTCCTATCGCTGTTGCGTTGCTGCGAGTCAACACTTCGCCCGGGGATTTACGAGGCGAAGTCACCAGCAAGGGAACCTCGACCAGTCGAATACATTCGGAACCACACGATTAATCAGAGTCGCACGATTAATTCCCTCTTGTAACTTAAAGCAAAGAAACTAGGTTCGCATTACACTTGAGAACGCTTTGTGAACGACGAAAAAGGTAGAAAAACTTGTTAATTACAAGCGAAATGGAAAAATACCACCCCTGCTACAAGACCAACGAATAACACACCTAGTCCAGTCACTTCCTCACTAAGCTTTAGCCAAATACAGTAGACCACGATCTAAATTAAATTTAATAAAATCATCCCCCTGCAAATCGACTGGGAATTGTCAGGATCGACGTAATATTTTCTTAATTCCGTTCAGATATTCCTATGCTTCGAAGAAGTTTTTTACGCAAATGCGGTTATTTCCGGTGTTTGCACCAGACTCATCTCCCCCCTCTCACGATTTATCGCGGCGCGATACAAGCGTAACGACGCCGCGCGAAAGATTTAATCCGCAATAAAAATGCTGCTCGCGGGGGTGGTGCAATCCTCCCTTCAATAACTGCGCCGCCACGATAACCAACCGTGTGTGAAACAACACTTGCTTCGATCGCAGCTTTCATCACGGCATTCCTGGCGAGGCCGCGGCGATTGACAATTATTCGTAAAATGATGTCCATGATCCCTAGCGCGAAACAGGGAAACGCTTTCAACCTCGGGGAGGAGGGGGGGGGGGGTGAGATTTAACTCCGTCGACGCGTGCCTCGCGACGTTTACCCCTTTACGCGATCTTTCTCACTCGTGTAACTAATCGTGGGAGTCTATAGAGGGTGTCTAGTAAGAAATTGCGCGAGTGTAAGGGTGGTGATTCGGTGTGTGAAAAGCAGGGTTGAAAAATAATAGCGATATTTTTTCGTAACTTGCTTTAAGAGGAAGCTGAGTTTGAATTTGGCGCCCGAGGTGTATATTGAGGTTAGGGGACACCGACTGAGGACGAATTCCACTTTCCCCTAAATTGCCCGCAACGCCCGTGATTTTCATTAACCGGTTAACTGGGAATGTATCATATATGATCAAAAAAAAGCTAGCCAATTCTGCTTATGTATCATATATGATTAAATGGAATAACTTTTTTGATTTTCAAACAATTTGATTGAAACTTGGTATGTAATGGTTTTTGGGGTCGCTGAATCTGAATTTGGCATTGGAATTTTACATTTCAATATGGCAGACTCAATATGGTAATTTAGTAACGACTCAATTTAGTAAAGAATTCAAAAAGCTCACCACTAAATCCTGTTTTTTACGGGTTGGGGTGTCAGATGAAAAAATAACCCCCGGAATCGATTCAGCGACTCAAAAAACCCCTGTACACCAAATTTTGTGTGATTCACTTAATTTTTTAATGTTGCCAGTTTGGCCACGTTGGCCACGTTAAGGTAGGTTTTCCTATACGCGACTGGATGCGACGTCAAGAACTTCAAAGTCGATTTCCTCGAAAATAAAGCGCGATATCAAAAAAAGTTACTGTTTGTTCTCGACTTATAATAATTAAATAAATCGAGAAAAAAGAATAAAATTTTTTGATATTGCGTTTCATTTTCGAGAAAATCGACTTTGAAATTTTTGACGTTGCGTCCAGTCGCGTATAGGAATGCGGGCGATTTGGGCGTAAGTGGAATTCGCCCTGAGTGACTAACTAATGGAGCGTGTGGAAACAAGGAAATTGCGCCCGATCGCACACAGAGGAATTTCCCGATTATGTAATAAAATGAATATTATAAATTATGTGTTCCTGTTTTCGAGTCGTAATTTATACTTTAAAACCCGATTTTCCGATGATGGCTCTTTCAAAGATTTCTCTTCCATATTTCAGGAGATTTTCATAAATTTGGAAACGACAGCCACGGGCGTCGCGGGTAATTTAGGCGTAAGTGGAATTCGCCATATGTAGAATTCTAACACATTCCGTGTGGAACCAAAAATGGTTCGGGGTCCCAGGTGGCGGAAATAGATTTTTGTATAAAATGTACCCGTTTATACTACTTTCAACATTTTATAATATTTTAACCAAAAATAATTTCGTCACCCGCCATTGGATGGGGGTTTAGTTTGGCAAACCCGTATTTCATTTTAATTTCGGCTCACCTCTATTTATATGTGGCTATAAATTATGACGTTGATAAAGAATAATTAAAAAAATTATATATTAAAGTTAATATTTTACTAAATATTGTACATATTTGAAATTCCATTTTACTCTTTTTTCGCGATTTTTCCACCTGAAAATTGTATATTTTCCGCAATATATAATGAATAAATTGAACAGAAATATTGATAAGAAGTAGAATAGGACATCAAAACTACAACTAACCTTGCTAAATACAAAAAAAAACAGCTCTACAGCTTCTACAATGGCGAAAAATGGTTAAAATTCGTAACTGCACACGCTGGTAAAAACGTTCGTACTGAATGCGTATGCAAGAAGAAAACACAATCCTGGAAAGCCCGTCTTTCCCTTTGACATTTCTTCAAAGAGGGCCCATGACGCGAACGAACACGTCACCCGCCGTAGAATAGGAATTCTCCATGACGCGACGGCAACGTCACCCACACGGAACGTGTTAAGCTGTTTTTATTCGGACCTGATGACAGTACATGCAAGTTGTACATTAATGGAAGACCTCCGCGCTTCTTTCCAGTTTCCTTATCTCTTTCTCAACCGATGGGAACACCCTATTTCGTTCTAAATTATGACTGGATGAAGAAATGGAGAATTTCGCTCGGTGCATGCATAATGCACATTACATTATGCATCGCAGGACGATGAGCAATCACGTTGGATAACTCAACTCTATCGACAGAAGTGTCACAGGCCCAGCAGAATTATTGTTTGTGTCCTCGTGCACCGGACAACCTTGCAGAGGTATTCGTTTTCTTTCGTCCACGTGCAGGAAATTTCAGACGGCACTTCGACTTTGTGATTTGCTCCAGCATAACTCTGGAATGCAGATGGTGCCACTATCTTCGAGTTATACAGGCATTTCTGACTGCAACCATCCAATGGAGCAACTTTGGAACAAATTTCGCATATGCGTTGCATAAAACGGGTCAACGTTTCTAAAATGTAATAACCTACAAAGAGCGGAAAATACTGGGTGGTTCAAAACTGTAGGGGACTGTAGGGGACGTAAAAGCAACATTTTTGGTCTAAGAAACATATACCTGATTACGCTTTATGTTTTAGTTATGAGACTCTAAAACTGCAGGTTTCCATCTGGGTACAAGTGTACCTGGGTTCACGTCCACCTGTGTACAGGTGCACCTGTTCCTCCTCTCTTGAAATTCCACTTTGGGAAAATTCGAAGAACGATTTTTCCGTCACCAGATCCGACTGTTGACGCGCATCGCACCGACTCGGTACCGTAAACGTCCCTTCGAAGAATATACCTACACTTCTCACTAACAGATCGCTTATAAAATTAAATTTTGAAGATGCTTTGAAAATTAATAATTTTCAAGTTTTTATTCTCTTGAGAAATTAGAAAGTGAAATTTAAGATTGATTAGAAAAAAAAAGTATACCGCCGCACTGGGATTTGAACACACGACCTCCTGGTTTGGACTCGTGCGCTTGGGTTTCGGCAAGGAGAATTGTTCGGTAAGCAATTGTCCCACGTCCCACAATTCGGGCATCAATGCCTATCATCTCGACGTCTCTTCACTTTCTTCATACCTCGTAAATATCTCTCTGAAATCCACGAAGGAGCTTACTCTACGTGACACATTCGTTTCTTGTCGATCTCGAGTCAATGTCTTCGTGGTAATCCTCGCAGACACGATCTTCCACGCAATTAACCCCATGGGGGGTGAGGTGTTCATAAATTCTATTCCTCAAGCCTCCTTCGTGAAATCTTCGAGCCACCTCTTCGCCACTGCAACGCCTCTTTTACCAGCTGAGATTGAACTCGTGTTATCCAGCTCTGGCCTTAATCTGACGGATTATTACCCACTTCGCCGCCCCCTAGCCCACAGACACCCTCGACCACACCGGAGCTCTCATTACTCTGCCCCTTCCTCGCTTCATCTGCGAAAGAAACGGGGAAGTGGCGTGCTCGTAGGAAATTCGACTGCTGGATATGAGCAGGTAGGCTGGTAATTATATTATTGATGGTCGTCTCTGGTTTCTTGGTCGGGATGGGTGGATCAAGCTTCTTCCTCTGTTTCGTGAATGATGCTTGATACCCTAGGTCTTCTCCACCAACGTGTCACGATATTCTGATTGCTACTCAAGGCGCAAAGCGGAAAATGCGATGGGTTTTGAGGTTAGGTTCAATGAAGAAGTGCGCGAGGATCGAGTCACCGATTCAATTCTGCGTATAGTTAATGCGCGACGTGTAGTATTAACTGTAAAGCACAGGGAGAGTATTTCTCAAAAGTTTTTGAGATAATTGAGTTCCAAGTTCTTTCTTTTTCGGGTAAATTTTTCTGGTAAATTGGAATTTGTATTTTTACTCATTCTTACAAGGAGAGTATCCCAGGTGTCCGCCTCCGATTGCTTTGATTTTTGGATATGTTTTAGAGGACCGAAAAATAAGAAAGAGGTGTCCTTTTATTTTGGCGTCTTTGCATGTTTAGGGGGTGAAACCACCCCACAAATTTACAAGATTTTCAGGTGTCCGCATCCGATTGCTTTGATTTTTGGATATGTTTTAGAGGACCGAAAAATAAGAAACGGGTGTTTCTTTATTTTGACCTTTTTGCATGTTTAGGGGGTGAAACCACCCCTCAAATTTACAAGATTTTCAGGTGTCCGCATCCGATTGCTTTGATTTTTGGATATGTTTTAGAGGACCGAAAAATAAGAAACAGCTGTTTCTTTATTTTGACCTTTTTGCATGTTTAGGGGGTGAAACCACCCCTCTAATGTACAAGATTTTCAGGTGTTCGTCTCGGATTGCTTTGGTTTTTGGATATGTTTTAGAAGATAGAAAAATAAGAAACAGATGTGCTTTTATTTTGGCCTGTTTGCATGTTCAGGGGGTGAAACCACCCCTCAAATTTCATGAGAATAGGTGGCGCCATCTCCCGTTTGCTTTGGTTTCTGGCCAAATCGGAGACGAACACCTGAAAATCATATAAATTTAAGGGGTGACAGACTTAAATTTGGTCAAACAGATCAGAATAAAACGACACATGTTTCTTATTTTTCGGTCCTCTAAAACATATCCAAAAACCAAAGCAATCGGAAACAAACATTTGACAATCTTATAACATTGAGGGGTGGTTTTACCCCCTAAATACGAAAACGGGCCGCTATAAAAAACACGTACACATCTTATTTTTCGGTCCTCTAAAACATATCCAAAAATCAAAGCAAACGGATGCGGACACCTGCGATACACTCCTTCTTAGTTATTCAAATCCTTAACCTTGAACTTAATCCCTTCAGAAAATTATGAGTAAAATTTTATTCAAGTCAGTACCACGAACCTCACCCATTCCCTCCTCAAGATTGTTGGTGAATGCAACCTATTTGATCGTAGCCCTCTAGTGGCAATGTTCTATGATATATCGCCACGAAATATCCACAAATCCCCTAATTCTTTATATTTTAAGTGTTCGTCGAGTCCCAAGTGCTTGAGTAGACCAATCAAGTACGTACTAATCCAGATATCACCAGAAATATGAATCTTCTGTCTGAATAGTTAATTAGACTGATGTTAAAACTTCAGATGACCCACATTAAATCGAACTTCGGGGCTCCTCCTTTAGCACTGTCTCTTATGAGTTCGGAGATCGTATTCCAAGTGCTAATTGACTCCGATCTCCAGACTTTTCGGGGATACTCCACGAGTCAGCTAAGTTTCTTTTTAAGAGCACCCACATCCACTCCGTCTGCTAACCAATTCGATTCTCGAAGGTACTCGTAACGCCGATTCAATCGGCCTGAAAAGTTTACAGCCACGTACCTGAGGCGTCGAGAGTTTAGAGAGTTTAGAGCATCCTACTGAAGAGCAAAGCTTCAAAAATTCACCAGATAACTTATTCGACTTTGAAGATTCGATGGTCCACACTTGGCCACAATGCCACTCTATCTATCTGAAATTTTTAAGCGACATCGTTCAGAGCTTCATCATTGTACATGAAAGTGGAGAAGATAATAGTGAGCTGCAAGTGAATTACTCTGAAAATTTTAGGATAAACGATAATAAACAACTGAATATCGATTTTAATGTCTGGGTTAATCTAATTACAAGAATCCTTTGAGCAATCTTTTGAAGACACACCACTTTTTTAGCCTCAAACAGTTTTCAAATTATGTATATTTTCTAATTTCTCTTCCCTTTGATGTGTATTTTGTAATTATCCTTCCAACTTTTCGAAATTGCTTTCTATTTCAGCAAACTACTTAAAGTGACTTTTCAAACATCCTGGAACAGTTGGAGAAATTCAAATATTCCAATGCTTTGTCATTTCAAATAGATACAGTAGACGATTGTTAATTATAAAACAGTCAAAATTCGACTTCATCGACAGTAAAAGAAGAATTATTCCCTAAAATTCATGTAACTTATTTTCTTCAATCTGCATTTGCGGTTTGCAATTAGAAACTTCAATTCACTTGCTCAGAGAAATACGAAACAAAATTCAGGCGCACCCGTTTGCCCAGGCACAGAAGTGCATGGTTCTGGCTTTCTGACACGTGGACATTAAAAATGCACGTGGATTGCATTTTAACGTCAGCGCGGCACAAAAAGAATTTTCACCGACGTCAGGAAAATTCAGAAGCTAAGAGAAAACTTCCTTCAAGGTCCCCTTTTATTGGCCAGCTTCTGGCTTGCGTTCGAGAGGAGAAATACCTTCAGTCAGCCGTGAAAAATTTAGCATCTTTCTGCCTTCACTGTTCTGGATCGATTCGAAGTGTTCCGCAAGAAATCAATTCCTCCAGAGGGGGGGCAGGATGAAAGGAGTCCATTAAAGATCGATCGATTAGGGATACGTAAGCAGCAAGTAGTAGAGCTCGTCCACGGTCAGACAGAATTACGTCGATGAATGATTGAGGGTGCATCGATTTATGCACGGTGGTATTGCCGGGATTATTGTTCTTAATTCCACGGGGCTCGAGTTTCAACGGGGAGCGTTCAATAATTCTTGGAACGACGAAAGGAATATCAATTGCCCAGGTGTATTATATGTAGAGTTTTCCCATTACCGTCAGGAGCGATTGGCTGAAAGTACACATTTAAATTCTGCCCCCATTGGACGCCTTTTTATTCAAACAGTAGCACGGTATTTTGTAATTCAGGTTGCTTCGATATTCTCCAAACGCTTAAACAGAAGTTGCACACACATGGTGAATCATAACTCTTTTTAATTGAAGATAGATCTCTTGCATTATGAGAGGAATATTCTGTGGAACTTTTCTACTATTCTGAATTGATTGTGCAAGTTGCGTTCAAGTTGAACCATGGAAGGGTATTCAAAATTGAATTTTACAATTGAGGACCTTGCAGGGACAGGGATGCAGCTCCATATTTAGCAACTTCGAGTAAATTAGAAAAAACTGTTTAGAAAATTATTGTTTTGACTTAACATTAAACAGAAAACACTAATTGCAAAATATATATTTTCGCACAATAAGTAATAGTCATTGAGTTGGTAAGTTTTAACTTCTATTTTTGGCAAAAAAATATTAATATTAATATTGTTATTATAGAATATTTTTCCGCCCAAAATAAAAATAAAAAAAAATCAAATCAATAACTCCTACTTATAGTGTGAAAATATATATTTTGCAATTAGTGTTCTCTTTTTAATGTTAAGTCAAAGCAATAATATTAATTTTAATATTTCTATTTCTATTCTTATTTATTTGCAATAAATCGCTCATTTCTTATCGGATTTGCATCAATTGTGCACCAAATGATGTAGATTTTTTTCAAAAACTGTCAATTATGGTGGCAATTGATTCGCTTCCAAAGGCTTTCAGAAAGGTTTGTATAATTTTTTACGAGAAATTCGTTTATAATCCCACTTGCAAATACTCTACCAGCTGGAAGCACAACGATGTTCCTTTTTACATAATTTCGACGCTCGAACGCGACGGTTAGAAGAAATGCAATTTTTCAAAACTCAATCTGGCCGACACACTTTGCGGTTTCAACGCAGAAATTCGGTTACTTTCCATTTTGAAGAAAAAAATTTATGTCGAAGTTAAATAATACCATTCTCCTTTATAATAAATTAATCACAATGACGTTTAGAAATAAAAAAATTAGAAGACCGCCACCAAAGGATTTTTCTGCTAAAGTATACTACTAGAAAATTATTTCTACTAAAGTAACTAACATTACCAGATTTTCTATTCTGAATATGGTATAAAACTTTTTTTGTAATATTTAGGAATGCAGAATTTGCAGAAGTGCAACTGAACAATCCAGCCTGGAATTCCTGCTAAATGCTTCTAGAGCCCCTCAAATACCTCACCAAATGTGATAACTTTTAGTCGAAACAATTTTTCAAACAATGCCCGCGTAGAAATTTATGAGAAACTGTAACTCCAGCAGCGCGTCTGACCACAAACGAACTATTCCCCTTACTCTTCTCCGTTCCACCGTACTAACCACTTGAACCCCTTCCACGATTTAATACCTGCATTACTTTAACCAGCAATCCCAAGCATGTCCCTTTAATCCACTCTAACTTAATTTCATTCCATTTCAATGCCCCTGCATTCTTAGGCCGAGCAATTTTAGCTCTGCCAAACCAAACCAACGTCCATAATGAAAATTACTAATATTGGTGCCATTCGATTTCCCTTCATTGAAGACAATTTAATCGAGTTCACTTCCATTCAACCACGATTGTCACCCCAGAGTACTGTTTTACCACCACTCGTCCCCACCTCCACGTGAACTTCGCCCCCTGAAATTTTACTCAACTGCTCTCGTACCAATTACAGTAAAACCACCAATTCGTGTTCACAGCATATGTACAGCTCAACGAGCCAAGTCAATACTAACAAGACGCACTATTCAATTCATGATGGAATAGCACAGATTTTTTTATATAAATCAAAAGTATATGTCACAAACATCACGTATGTAAATGTAAATTAAATGTGCTACCGAAAGCTGGTTTGACCTTGAGAGATCACCAAAAGAGAGGAAAGGAGAAAAGTGAGGGAAACAGAATGACAAAACCGTGTGTTTAGAATGAATTATTTTTATTATATAAAAATACTTTATAATAAATGAATGGTAATAAGTTAATGATAGATATTAATAAAAAAAATTGAATGATAATAAAATGATAATACTAGTGAACTCGTAACAGTGGGTGTTATGATGTCATTAGTAATCATTTATTATCATTCATTTTTTCTAATTATTATCTATCATTAATTTATTAATAAAGGTAATTAATTTTGAACTCACTGTTCTTCTTTCTTCTCTTCTGCTTTTATTGATCTCTCAATGTCAAACCAGCTTTTGGTAGCACCATGAATTTACATTTTTGTGACCTTTGTGACTTATACTTTCGATCTATGTAAAAAAATCTGTGCGATTCCATCATCAATTGAATAGTGTTCCTTGTAAGGGCAAGCATTATCTAAGCATCAACTATCACAAGGCCTAAACACAAACATCGATTATCTTATAGTACCATGCCACAGTCAAAGTCTCTGTGCTTCTTTGCATCAGTAAAGAAGTACGTGGACCAGCTCCTGGAGATGTTGATCAGTCGAACCAGTTCCCCCCTCGAAATGCGATCAGCAAATATGTCATCGACTGCCCTGAGGCCTGGAACATCAGACACAAAGGGCTCTTCAGAGATTCTGATCCCGATTTAAACACGCCTTGAGCCGTTGAAACGAGACCCATCTTCGGTATATACATCCTTATCACCGTCGTCTTCAAAGGGAAAATTAAATCTGCGCGGCAGCTTCTCCACTTTCGATCCCACTTCAAAGAGCTACCCATTCCCTGCGGCCTGGTGGGTATCTCTGCCGAGTGGTAACTGGTAGTCCCGCTCCTGATCACCTTTATTGCGAAAAAGAGATGACCGTTTCGTTGCATCCACGTGATCCGATCCCCCGAGCGCTCGTTGATTGGGGGATGCTCGAGACCCAGGGAGGATGACAGCTTTCGTTTCTGTCGTCCTCTCTTGGAACTCCTGTCGTTGCAAGAAAATGGGATAGCACGGGGCATGTACGTACACAGTTATTTAAACAATTGTGAAATGAGGACCTTGCAGCAAGACGGGTGCAGCTCCATTTTTTATAGTTTTTGAGTTATGACGTGTAATATATGCGAAAAATAAATCTACATCGTTTGATGCACGTTTGATGCAAATCCGATAATAAATAAGCGATTTATTGCAAATAAATAAAAAAAAAGTATTAATATTAACATTAAATATTCTATAATAAAAATTATAATATTAATATTGAATATTCTATAATACAAATATTAATATTAATATAAAATATTCTATAATACAAACATTACTACATATTAGTATTAAATATTCTATAATAAAAATAATAATATTAATATTAATATTTAACAAATATTTTACAATAAAAACATTAATATTAACATTTTTATTAAGGTACGTCCACACGATGACAGTTTTGTGTCTAGATCAAGTGACACACAAAAAATTTTCCGGAAAATTGGAAACTGCCTAGAGCAGTCAGCGACACGGAATTCGACCTATCGTCGCGGGAGTTGCAGCTAGAGCTAGACTGAAGACACTGGAACTAGCTCTAGCTAGACACAAAAGTGTCGTCGTGTAGACGTACCTTTATAGAATATTTCTCGCCATAAATAGAAATAAAAACTTAAGAACTCAATAACTACCCCCTACACCCCTTTTTTGTTGCAGGAACGTTGCAGAAACATTGCACGGAATGTCCCCGAAACGTTACAAGTAAATTGCTATGTCCGCCCTTGTGCAACATTGCGGGAGATATTTCTGAAACATTGTTTCGGAATTTTACAGCAATGATCATGGAACGTTTCGGGGATTTTACAGCAATGGTCACGGAACGTTTCGGAGATTTTACAGCAATGATCGTGGAACGTTTCGGAGATTTTACAGCAATGATCACGGAACGTTTCGGAGATCTTACAGGAATTTTTTATGGAACGTTTCGGGAAAATTGCAGGAATTATTCGTTCACCGTTTCGGCGATATTGCAGGAATTATTCCAGTCTCGGTAATATTGCAATATTGCACGGCAATGTGTGCACAATATTCCAGGAACATTGCACAAACGTGTCCATTGCAATATTCCACGGCAATGTTTCCACAATGTTGCAGTAATATTGCAATGCAACCTGCAACCAAACGGCAACATTGCAATGTACTGCAACGGTTATGCAACGTTCCTGCAACGAAGTGTGCTATAGGGGACAAGGTACTTATTGTGTAAAAAAATATATTTTTCAATTAATATTCTCTTTTGAATAAGTCAAAGCAATAATTTTATAATCAATTTTTCCTAATTTACTCGAAGTTTATAAATACGGAGCTGCGCCCCTCTTGCTGCAAGGTCCTCAATGGAAGGGAGGTAGCAATTTTCTATACTATTATCTATGTTAGATATAGGCGATGGTGAATGGAGTGAAGAGTAGAGAAATGTGAATTATTGATATACAAGAAGATGTTCCGCGAGAGGAATAAATTGGATAGGAATGGAGTCACGGCCCTCTCCAACGGTTTTGATTACTTATTTTCTGTGCGAGGGCGCATCGGCCTCTTCGGTATTTGCGCGATTGTTCCTGATGCAGCCATTTGCCGAACTGGGTCGCGCAACTCGAAGGGAAACTCGTCGTTAAGAGATCACAGATACAGAGAAATGTATACGGGGCTTACAGCGGCGGCTCATTAAAAACATACGTTCACTTTTATATTTTTTAACTTGTTCATAAAACAGTGAACCAGTCCCTTTCCATTTTACGATATTATAAAATTCATCCCCGTGAAGCAAGTGAATTAATGGCGCTCCAGATATTATTCGAGCAACATGGAAAATATTTGCCAACATTAATGCTGTCACTTGTATATTTTTAGACCCGTTTGTGGAAATGTAAACCAGCCCCTTTTCATTTCACGATGTTATCAGGCTTGTCTCGAAGAAGCAAGTGACGCACTGGCGCTGCAGATATTATTTAAACAAATAGGAAAATATTTTCCTTTACTCCACTGAATAACACGAGAGACAGAAAGTTTAATAAATTATATTTCTTGTACATTAAACGAGGATAAAAAATGGAAAACTATCAACCTAATAGAAGAATATCAGGAGCGTTAAATTCACAGTCGATTACCGGTGAAATCGATTCGAAAGCTGAGACGTAGCTGGCGCGTGTCATAAGCGCATCCAGGTTGAAACTTTTTGTGTGGTTTTTCTTCCCCGTTCTCTTTTTCCATCCACGTCGATCGATTGATCAGAAATTGAAGGTTAATTCGATAGCCTGCCGCCATGAGAAGCTCTTATCGGGGGTGCTAGGGAAGCGCCAGGCTCCCTATCGGCGGGGAAAAAAAGGAAACAAGCTCCCATCGGAGGGGGGATTCAGATTAAACTCGAAAGTTCGCGGCCAGGATGTGAAAGTAATTTTCCAGGGAGCTAATAAAAGTTGCCGCGATACCTTTCATAACGATCACTCGTATTTCTTCGAGGGAAGGTGACACGCTGCGAACCGATTCCTCCCCCTCTTTCCCTTTGTCTAATTGTAAATGAAAAAAGTCGGATACTGATCAAAGCAGCGAGCGTGGGTTTTGAATTATCCACCCTCGAAAGACTTCTTGCAGACTTCGAAATAAGAAATCTGTAAGATGAAACGAGAGTAAGTCCCCAGAAGTTATAATTCCTTAGTATCAACGTGAATCTGAAACCAAGAAAACCTACTTTTCATTTTGTAGAAAGTGTGGAATGAGATTAATGAGGGTGTAGAATCTACAATATTGCAATTTTAATTGTATTTTGTCTGATGAATGAATATATCTGTATATTAATACTAAAGTGTGTGTTCTGGAATTATAATTGTTTTATGGAATTTTGCTTATCTAATTTTAATAATAATTCAATGTGCAGAGAATTTGATATGCAATATGAACAGTTATATTTTGTAGCTGATATTGTATTTCATGTAGAGTTGTAGGGCGCAAATTTGGTACTAATATAAATGAATTTTGCGTTAGTTGAATACTGCGATAATTAGAAATTTAGTTTCCATTGTTGTGTAAAAAGATGGAATGGAAAATTAAGTATCTTGTAGGAAGATGTGGAAACCAATATCTACTTCTTCCAATGACCACAGCTTTCCTATTTCAATGCTATGCCACAGTAACTCTGAATGTCTGACTAATGATTGAGCTTTCTACTGGAATCCTTTAATTCTAACACCTGAGCCATTAAAAACTGAAAGTTTAGACGAAATAAAAGAAGATATTTCTCTATAGATATTTCACTATCGATGTTGCTTTCCATGATAATAAATATTCAGGAAGAGGAATTGACAATAATAAACTATTTTATTCTATCGAAGACTAATCCGAACATTTCGCATGACTTACACAATTATATTACTGGAATGATTTATTAAAGCACAGAAATTTTTCGTAATTTTAATCAAGTACTGTCGAAATTTTATAAAATTACAATTATCACAGGCTAAGTGCCCTAATTTTTACTGCCAGCACCTCTCACAATTATCTCCTGCGAAAGTTATTATTCGTAATGAAGTTACTTGAAGTTGCAAATGTTGCTCCCTTCGTCGCTCATTATGTCAGCTGGCGATTTCAATGTAAATTAAATAATGCGTAAAGCTGGCCGCGCGTTTAATTAAAGCAGATTTTCCAAGCTGAAAACGTGGCGCCCCGTTTCTTTACGGGACTCCAATTTCCGATCTCCCCGTCTTCTGGGCGTTTAATTATAAGTATGCAAATGTAAATACTATCGCGGCCACCTTCGTGCACCCGACTCGCATAAAAATTGTAATCCCTTTCTATCGTCCTAGGTGCATCTGTTTGCGGATAATTCCGTGCCCCGCATAATATTCTAATTCAAACATAATTCTAGCGTCGAAATTAGAACAACTAAAATTTCGCGAAAACATAAATTCTTGATTTAAGGGGCGATTCTCGCGTAACAGCCCCAAAAGTAACTGATATTTACGATTTTTTTCTTCAAAAACTTTTGCTTATATTAGAGTAAACTCTTTTGGAATATAAAAAGGCATCTTCAAACTTGCAGAAAATATTTTTTTTATGCTGATGCTTCTTATAATTTATTAATTTCCTTTTCGACGGTGGCTGTTGTTGGCTGTACATGTACCACCTGTCAAAATCATCTGATTGCAAAAAAATTAGGTTTTTTTTTAAGTTAGATAGTGTACTCTGGGATTCAGCCTAATTTAAAGAAAATAAATGAAAAACTGAAAAAATTAAAGCGTTGGAAAAGTAACATTTTTGCTTCGATAAATTTAATTTATATTGACGAAAAAAGTATTATAAATAAATCATGCCAACACGGTCGAAGAGGTTATCAAGATTCTACAATAATTAATCAATAATAAGAAGGATCGACATGAAAAAAAAATGTCTACAAGTTTAAAGATACCTTCTTATATCCCAAAAGAATTTGATCTAATATTAACATTAGTTTTTTAAAAAAAATCGTAAATATCAGTTAATTTTTAGAGCTCTTACATGAGAATCCCCCCTTAAGAAAACAAAAAAATATGTCACACGAATTAGTATCCGAGAAGTTCCTAATTAAAGCTGAAAAAATCAGAGAAATTGTGAATTTTCAGTAATTAGCTACCACAATCCATTACCAGTAATCCCACAAAAGTACAATGCGTCAAAAATCCCCTGGAAATTAAAACAGCTGCATATTTCTTGTTACTCTCGGAATAGAAGCTTGAATCGAATGTTTCCTTTTCGTCATTAAAGGGGTGTTATCTGGTATTTAGCCCCTTTGCTCCTTCCAATGTACGATTAAGAATCCCGTTCTACCGTTGACGGAAGCGACGGTATAGTCTTCTATTGAAAGTACCCAGCGAGTGTGAACAGAAATACAAGATATGGGACGGTTTGTTGCAGGAGCAAAGTGGCGGCTGCGCTTTTGAACAAACATCTGCAGATCAACGGCATTTCCGCTGGCCTGACGTCGCTCCCGACTGTGGATCAATCGTCGCCGGATCCACAGTCAGAGGATCCACCGATCACGAGCAGCAGCAAGATGAGGAGGGAACGAAAGGCGGCCAGGACACTCGGAATCATCATGTCAGCATTCCTAGCATGCTGGCTTCCCTTCTTTCTCTGGTAAATTCCGTTCCACGCGCCACGCTCTCAGTAACGAATTCCCGAAGTCTTTGGAAACCGTGCAATTCTACATAATTTAATCACCGACATCTTTCCTGCTTCTGAATATTCAATCGTGTTCGTGTAATCACCGAACACGATTCGAAGCGTGTTGTTTCGTACGAAAATTCTAACCTCAAAATTGAAAGGTTGGATTTTCATAGAATCGAATTTTAGCTGTGGTACCTTTTTCTAATTCTCGTGTGGTAATTTGTGGTGTAATGGGGGGTTTGATTTGAGGAGAAGAAACACACGAGAAATGTGATTTAAGGTTATGTCACGGAGGATTTCTAGGGAGAAAATGGCGTCAGCTGAGGTACAGTAGGAGCAAAATCAACTGGCTACTTGTAGAGACAGTTATGTTGAGCAGACAGATCGTTTTGGTATGGGGTTACTAAATCCAAAAATGAAAAAGATGAACAATCTAGTCTGAAATCAAATTTTAAATATCAACTTTTATTATGTAAGAAAACATTAATGTTTACATTGTAGCTACTTTTCAGAACTGTCTATTTTTGACAAAAGTTCTTCATTTCTTAAAATATAATTATAAAAATCCATTGTTAGTATTTAATACCTACCCAAGTGTATTCTAATATAAATATTAATCTTTCCGTACATAATAAAAGTTGATATCTAAATTATTTTCAAACTATTTCAGACTAGAGTGTTCTCCTTTTTCATTTTTGGATCTGGTAAATAGTGATGGAATTTTTCCGGGTGAAATCGAGGCGAGTGGATCGCTTGAGTTTTGGATAAAACAAAAAATGAGGACATTTTTAGATGATAGGACACTGCATTTAAGTAAAAAAGTAGGGCGTACCCTCCTTTTGGATACCCTATAGTAAGTCTTCGGTATGACTATAACGTAGTTAAGAAGGGAGCTTTCAAAATTCACATAGAAAAATTCCATTGCCCGTTTATAACTTGTTATCACTGATTTTATTATGTAAATTAGGGCACATTTTAAGCATCGGCATTGTTGAGAAACTTCTCAAACAAAGCAGGCTAGAAATACCTCGCAACTGGATGGAACGTAAGAAGATTGCCCTTGATCAGATCTGAACGCGAGTGCTTCCAGAATAAAGCGAACGATTTTGCTTTCTCTAAGCGTCGGGAAAGCGTCCAGCCGCATTTCGACTGCTTTTCGAGTATCTGGAAATCTAATTTCCCCGTTTCCGCGACTTCTTATTATTTCTGATCGAGTTCAGTTTACTTTAACGAGATCTACAGAAACACAATCCAAGTTTAGCCGACTTCCAGGCGATTAAGGGAACTCGTTTGAATATATTAAACGAAGGAAATGAGCGTCCAACGTTCGCTTGGCCTAAAAACGGTCCGGAACTAGTTCCATCAAATTAATTGGAATGCGATCGCGCAGGTATATCGCTGAAGACCAGCGGATGACATATTCTGCCCCCAATTTCTCAGTGTTTCTTCGATTCGGGAAAATGCTTCACGAAAATCAGAGGGAGGCAAACACTAAAAACTCGCATCTAATTAAATTTTCTCATTAGGCCAATTACATTCGTGCGCACTCGTTCGCGAGTGTAAATATAATTAAACTAGATATGGAATTAAATAAAAGAAGATAAGCTTGCCTTCTTATTGTAACACTAACTGCACGATTTTCTATTTACAGAGTCCCAATGACTAACGCTATATAAATGAATCAAAAGCATCTTTCAGTAAACTTAACAGGCATTCACGAATTTCCTGCAGCCTCATTAACCAGCATTAAAGAGCATTTCGCAGCCCATTTTCGCTGTACACATTCTACACCGTTCTTACTAGCAATGCTATTAGTCAGAAGCTTGCAAATTTAAGGGGGAAGCCACTGTGACGGTCGAAAATAAAGGCTACTTTCAAGGCATTCTTTTATATTGAAATGTAGATTTTTAAGAAAAATCTTTATTACCATCTGAAAATACGTATATTTAACTAAGATTTTGTGCTCTTAGATTGAAATTTTTTTTAGTAGTATGGCCAAAGCATATGATGACGTTAAGGGTACTAGGCAGTCGTCGCTGTCTGAAATGAAGCATTTCTGTTTCAATTAATTACAAAGAAACGAATTGAAACTGAGACTTGTTCTTTGGCATGAAGTTTATTAACATCATAAGCTTTGAAAAACATGTTTGTTTAGTGAAAAATATGCATTATATATGACGCTGCAGACGGATCATTAAGCTAAGCTATGCTATGCGATGCTATGTTTTAGCTTAGCTTTTGGTGGAAACGGTTCCATAAGAATGTATTGAAGATAATTTTTTTAAAACGTAGCATGGCATAGCATAGCATCACAAGTATGACTTAGCTTCCCGGTGGATTCCCGGCTCAAAGAGGGTTATCAAAAAAAGTTTCTTTTATTTTTCTCCCAGTAGCTCCCAGATTTTTTTGAAATCCACTTTAAAAGTGTGCAGTTATATTTTTGAGACACCAAACATTATGAATAATGCACCAAAAAAATCGAAAAAAAAATTTTCACAGTGGCTCCCCCCCCCCCCCCCCCCGCCCTTCCAAAGGATAATTCTGGTTTCAAAAATTTAAATCACAAATCTCCCTGAACGAACAAAAATCTATTCAAACAAACAGCTGAACCAATCACGAAGAAGAATCTCCGCAATTATTCAAATTCTCGCCGTTTGCCCGCCAAAAGAAAAAACTATCCGCAATTAAGGATGAACTTCGGTAACACTAAAAATAATCTTTGAAAATTGGAGGAATGAGTCTTTATGTCTCTATGAATTATGAATCTCTATTAATTTATGAATGCAACAGTAAAAACCCCCGCAAAGTTTTAAAAAAATTGGTTCGGTTGTTTTTAAATTATTTAACTTTCAAGTTAACATGTATTCTTATGGAAAAATGCAATATTGAGAAATATAAATATAAAATTAAGAGTGAAATAATAGGCCAAAGTTTTTGAAATCTTGTGTACTGAACAAAAAAGTCAGAAATTCTGGACGAGAATATTTTCTCATTGTCCACCGTTGCCCCGATCATAAAGGAATTTCCAACTCATGAAAATTTTGTATATATAAGAGTTTTATTAATACAATTAAGATATATACGATGAAGACTCACTAAACAACACATTGACACACTTTTCACTACTTTTCATGCAAGTAAAATAGAAAATTAAAAATTACAGTTTAACTATTCCATTTCTAGCAGTTGCATTTCATGTACATTTCAACAAATAAGTTTATGATTAGAGATCAAACATTCAATAAATTGACAAAATAAAATAAAAAGTAAGAGCGAATTAAACCGAACTTGCGATAAAAATACACCATTGCCATTTGGGGCCGTCCTTAAATTGCGTAAGGGTAATTTTGTCGATTTCTTACCCCCTCCCTCCCCCAGTATAAGAATTCGTAAGATTTGATATTGCAACCCCCTCCTTACGTAATATTTTTTACATTGAATTTTTCAGATATTAAAATTCTTTTAAATGTTTATATCATTCATTTAATTCTTCATTTCAATTCATTCATTTAAACTAAAACTACTTTACTGGAACATCAATATGATAGAATTTGTATTTATTGAAAATTAGGTTAAAAAATATTACGTAACCCATACAGCACACTTCGTTGCGGCAAAGTTGCAGGATGGTTGCAGCAACCTTGCACTTGGTTGCGATGTTGCATAGTTGCAGCGCAATGTCGATGTATGGTTGCTGCGACGTTGCCGTGCAACATTGCACGGGGCGGACATAGAATTATTGCTGCATAGTTGCGGCAACGTTGCGTGAATCGTTGCAATCTTGCACCGCAACTATCCTGCAACTATGCTGCAACGAGAGTGTGCTGTATGGGAAGACGCTACCTAACAGCCCCCTCCCCCTTGTAAGAAAACGTAAGAAATTCGCGACCCCCTCTCCCCCCCCCCCCCCCCAAAAGCCTTACGTAATTTAAGGACGACCCCTTTCTGACTGGTTTTCATCACAGAAAAAATCCTCATTAATATCTTGGAAATTGATTAACTTTTGTCTCCGATTGTCACTGAAATTCATCCTTAAACTCCCCCTGTCCCCAATCTACTCCACCCTTTCGTCACCCCCGCCGCGGTGTTCCTCGCGCTGTAAATGGCCCTCCGCCACCAAAAAAAAAAACAAAGAAACAAAAAAAATCGAAAGCCTTCGTTAGGAAGTAGGTCCTCCGCGTTTGAATGGAATTTCGATAGGCTTCGAGTACCTCGGCTACTTTCGATATTGCGATGCATCCCGAAATTCCTAAGGGTTCGGTAGCACGATAGACGGTGGAGGGCGGATGGGGGGGGGGCGGGTTCGAGGGTTGTGCAGGGCCCGATCGATACCGTCTCGTGGAAAAAGAAGCAGCCACCCTGCTGCCGACGATCTCAAGTGGTTTGCACAGGACCCGACGTACGGGTGTACACTTGTGCACGGCGTTCGATGCTTCTTTTGAAACGCTGCGGCTGGACGCCGCGACACCATTTTGTCTCCCACGATCCGCGGGCGATGCTTCGCGGAACTTTGCGCCGAGTCCCTCGCGGACAAGAATTTCTTGCGATACTTTTCTCGAAGCTTGATCGTCCGACTTCAACCGCAAACTTGTGCATCGTACTGTACCAAATTTCGTTCGGTGTCTAGTTGACGGATCGATCTGTGGCTCGTCGCTATCCGATTTTCTGGGGAGGGGGGAGGCTCTGGTGTGTTTTGTGAAAAATTCGATTCTTTGATTTCTTGAAAAATAAGGTGGAATTATTTAGAGACACTTATTGTTTTCGGTGTTTTATGACTTCCGATTTATTTTGGGGAAGATGGCGTTCGAGACACAACTTCACAACCCTTTAATTCTAATTCTGAGAACTCTGTGGGAATGAAACACGTCGAGCACGAAACTAATCCCCCATTTTCATTAAAATAACTTATCTGCGTTGCAAATACAGTTTGGTAGTCTCCAAAGTCTGAGCGTAATATACACGGCAGAGTTACCAAAAGTTTACGACACTGCATAAACCAAATTTCCGAAATTCCTCTGCCTGTTACTCCCGCGTGTATATCTGCTTATATCAACAGAGAAATTACCAACCGAATGAATTGGCTCCGCGTTAAATTAAGCTGCTATATTCACTAACAAAGTAACAGGTCCACTTCCCTTCCACTCGTTACTCACTGTGGGGTTAGGTCGTTACTTACTCTAGCGCCCGGAAAAGTTCCATTCATGGAATACAAAATCCGTTTGAAGGCATTTATTGCACATACTTTGGGGTATGATCACGATTTTTAAAAAAATTTTCTAGTACAAAACGGCGGTGCCACAGTTTAACAAAGGAAGCTCCTTCAATTCCGCGAGGGGAAAGATTTCTCCTCCAATTGTTTGCTTGGAACAAAAAGCAAAATTTTTTTTAGTTCTATATAAGAGTCATGAAAAATTCCAGACACATTTCAGAGCTCGTCGTCGTGAATCACGAATAATTTCTGTCGCACACGCATCGTCGACGTTAAAGCGCAAATTAGCGCTGCTGGTATACTGGCGATCCACCGGAAGTGTCCTACCAATCCTGACAAATGTATTCTGTAGCATACCAGCTGCGGTGATCCCTTTGTCTATGGAATTTTCACATGAAAGCACCACTGACAGCCCTTCTCCAGCTTTCGAGCGCTCGAGCCCCGCCATTTTTGGCAAGTGTTCTGCGGTTTGCAACCGTACAGGATCAGAATGCCTCCATTGCCTTTGGGGATGCTGCAAAATGTCCTAGATACTAATTCTGTGAATGCAAGGGAGCAATATTGTAGTTGACCTTGTTTTCAGGACTCCATTTAGTTTAAGGTACCATTTATCAAGGTTTTGAAGTGATGGGTACTATTTTTAACGGAACTGCGTACTTTCGCATGTGTAGGGTGTGAAATGGGTAATTGAAGAGATCTTATAAAAAAAACACTTTAGGTGCCAAAACTAATTTTTTTTCTTTTTAATTTTGGCACTTATGGGGTTAAACTATCTTAGCCAGGTCAAGAAATATCGCATATTTGGGAATTTATTTCTAAGTGGCAAAAACACTTTTATCCATAAAAAATTTTCAATGAAGATAGAGACATCTTTGAATAATATATACAATTTTTTTCAAATATCAAAACATTCCGAAAACTTTAAATGTTCTCCAAAACCCATACAGCACACTACGTTGCAGAAAGGTTGCAGTTACGTTGCGGTGCAACATTGTAACATTGCAGGTGATATTTCTGAGATGTTGCAGAAATCTTCCTATGTCCGCCCCGGTGCAACATTGCATGAAATATTTCCGCAGTGTTTCCGAGATGTTATAGGCAATTCTCCCGCAACGTTTCGGAGATTTTACAGCAACTTTCTCGCAACGTTTCGGAAATTTTACAGCAACTTTCTCGCAACGTTTCTGAGATTTTATAGCAATTGTCCCACAACGTTTCGGAGATTTTACAGCAACTTTCTCGCAACGTTTCGGAGATTTTACATGAGGCCCACCTTATATCGCACGGAATACGTCAACGCGTATTTTTGAGATCTTATACTTTCAGTTATAAACGGGACAAGTCCCATAGTTTACATAAAGCATGCAATCAATTGAGCTTACATCGTCTGCTACTTATTGCACTAAATTATCATAAATTATATTATGTTACACAAAGCGTAACCTAATATACACTGTATATTGGGTATACTACGATATTATACTAAATCTATATACTAAATCGATATTATAACAGTTTTTGAGCCCTGGTTACTGCGGGACCTTTGTTGTAAAATCTCCGAAAAGTTGCGTGAACATTGCTGTACCTATAATCTCAGAAACGTTGCGAGAAAGTTGCTGTAAAATCTCCGAAACGTTGCGGGACAATTGCTATAAAATCTCAGAAACGTTGCGAGAAAGTTGCTGTAAAATCTCCGAAACGTTGCGTGACCATTGCCGAAACGTTGCAGGAGTAATATTGCACCGCAACATTGGTGAAATGTTGCAGAAATCTTCCTATGTCCACCCCTGTGCAACATTGCACCGCAACGTAACTGCAACTTTCCTGCAACCTTTCTGCAACGGAGTGTGCTGAATGGGAAGTATTAATGTTTGAAAAACTTTAAATATTCTTTAACGTCCGACCGTTAATTTTTTCGATATTTTAATTTTTACCTGAATTATACATAAAGTCCATTTTTTTACACACAAAAATCAGCTTTTTGCTTCAAAGTGTAGTTATTTTGTTATTTTTCAACCAATCGAAAAAATTGACGGTCGAACGATAGAGAATGCTTAAAATTTTTAAAACTTTAATACTTAAAGAACATTTAAAGTTTTCGGAATGATTTGATATTTGAAAAAAATTGTATATATTATTCAAAGATGTCTCTATCTTCATTGAAAAAATTTTATTCACAAAAGTGTTTTTTACACTTAGAAATAAATTCCTAAATATGCGATATTTCTTCATCTGGCCAAGGTGGGCTAACCCCTTAAGGTAAATATCCCAGTTAGCTACTCCTATTTACATATTAAAAGTATTTATGGCAGCTACTCATTAGTAGCCTATCATATTGCTGGTACTTTTCAATTATGAAAAAGGTCCCTTTTTGTGTTGAAATTGTTCGAATATAATTATTAATAATAAATATATTACTTAGTGTTTTCTCCAAGGACTCTTCAATTGTCAACCTTTTGGTGACTGACTTTGAGGGAAATACTTGGAAATTAATGGTCTAAAATATTTTTGGGGTAATTTTCTCTGAGATCCAGATAGTATGTACATTTATTTAGTCAAAGTGTTTGCCAGATCTTCAAAAGCAATGGAGATGTCGAGAAATTCATTTTTATGTGTCACATCCTGTGTGGTTCGTAAAATAAAACAGGGAACTTTGTTTCATCAGGAGACGGTAACAGACGCGAACGACTCGTTATTTAGCTGCAGGGGCCATTTAAAGTTTGATTCATTATTATGCTCGGTCGTTGAGTGGCCATTGCCGTTTTGAACGAACCCATCGTCCTTTTACGACCGATTCAACTATTTTGTTCTTAATCCTCGACAGACATTATAGCTCGTTTGCTCTTTTTAACGCCCCTGGCGAGCTGCACTCGCTTTTCACGGTTGTAAAGCGATAAATTCCCATTGTAACAGACTCAATTAGCTATTCTTGACACTTAAAAGGAATTACAGGGCATTTTCTGCTTCGGAATAATTAGTCATCTTGAATCTCCCACGTTAATGGTAGACCATTTTCAAATTTCGTTGACGCTGAGTCGTTTCTAATTTCCAATCGAATTTATACCTACACTATACTTTTTTAAACGTGCCAACGATTAGATAATTTATAACGCTTCTTTTAGACTCGCTGACGGTTTCGAGGGAGCTTGGCGTACACAGTTCCGAGTATCGATTCTGATTGACTTAAGCCTTGTGCAACGCGGGCATTGGTGGATTTGTAATAGGTCATCTTGGTATCCAGAAGCTGACTCTGTAACGGGGTTAATCCTATCGATAACTGACATCGAGGTAACCAACCGTGTAACTGGCACGAACTTTACCTTCGTGACATCGGGGCAGACCGATGACCTCGCGTCCATATCTCTTTTTCGATAGCATGTCAATGTTTGGACGAGCAACAATTTTCACCTTACCCAACCAGATTGGAATGAAGAAATAACAAACAAAAATGCAAAATTTATTCCCTCTATTTTGTAGTTCTCAGTTTATTTATAAGCTTCGGTACGTTTTAAAAATTCCATTTCATTAAATTTATGTCCCTAGTATAGTAGTCAGAAGTAATACACGTTGCAAAGTGTTGAAGAAGCAGTTTAGAATTTATATGTCAAGTAGTGCTCACTTAAATTGAATAAATGTTGAATAAACGTAGGTAAAAAATTGAGGACTTTGGGGCAAGAGAGGTGGAGCTCAGATTCATATTTGAAAAATTCGCCAAAAATAGAAATAAAAACTTATCAACACAATAACTACCACTTATACTAAAATATATATTCTTCAATTTGTCTTCTCTTTTTAATGTCAAGTCTAAGCAATAATTTTACAAACAGTTTTTTCTAATTTACTCGGAGTTTTTTCTAATTTACTCAATTTAAGATTGCTTGTAACTATTCTGCCTTTTGGAGACGTCAGTGGCCTCCTGTAGTAGCAAATGTAATGTTGCTATATTGTGAAGTATGTAACAGTTATTAATCGAGTCGATCGAAAATGTCACGCGCGCCACCAACCCAGCAGGGGGAGGCCTTCCAGTTCCTCAGCCCGTGAATTATATTGTGCACATGACTCGTAACTTTGCTGGCAAACATTCATTCCCCCGGTGTTTTCAGACGTCACGTCGAATCGATGGAAGCCATCGTCGTTGGTTCCCCGTTTATTTCCCTCCATCTACCCTTTTCGATATCCGAACTCCTGCCTCCCAGTGGGCGCTTTTTCTCGTGTGACTTTGTTCCGTGCTTCAATAGCACGTAGCCTGAGCTTTCGTCTCGAGGAAACAGGAGGAAACGGGGGGAAACAGGAGACGTCGAGTGATGCGGCTTCTACGAGCAAACAGGTCTTCTAGACAAAGTTGCGATTTTGTAGCTCGGGAAACATGCGAATATGGACTTCGATCTTTTGAAGATAAAGTTCATTGCAGAGTTCCTTCGTTCTCTTCTGGAGGATATATTGTATGGAGATTCTTAGAAGGAGATTCTTTGTTTTTTATAGAAAAGACGATTGGAGGTTTGTGAGGTAGCATGGTGTCCACTTGTTTTGATTTCGACTGAATATGAAAATATTTCTAAAATCACAGGTGCTGTGGAAGAGATTAGAAGAAGGTTCACACCAAAACTCATGGGATACATAAAATCATTTACTAACTTTTTGATAAGATTTTTAACGCGCAATTTGATTTGACGATTTGGCTTAATAAGGGGTTAGGCCACGTTGGATGAAGCACAGTTATAGTCATTTTCGGAATTTTTTTTTAGGGAGATTATGAAATAAATGGAAAATTCAATATCAAACTGTTATTGTACAACTCTCGATGGAAAAAGACGTATTTTTGTTTTGTACAAAATGGCGGCTGTAGAGTTTAAAAAAATTGCCGAAAATGACTATAACTTTGCTTCGTCCAAGGTGGCCTAACCTCTTTAGGGGAAACATCACTGTGAGGGCCGAAAAGGCAAACCATTTTTTAGATTTTTTCAGCAATTATTTACAGTTATCATATAAAATTTGTATTACCAACCTTTAGTAGAATATCTTAAAAGACTATAAAAAAATTAATCGAAAGACATGCATAAATTTTAATATATTAATTAATCTTCTAGCCAGACCTATCGCGCGGGCTGGTAGGATGTGTAACTATGGAGCAGCAGGTTCGAAATCAAATTTTATTCTTTTTTTATAAACTATATGAGTGTAGTTTCCGTTGCACGTACGGATTTTTGGACCGAAAACAAATTTTTTGAAGTACACTCGAAAAACTGTCCATCTTATTCGCGGATTTTCGAAACTCTTTATTCTAAAGCGCGCCATTTTTACAAAAATAATTTGTTGATAAAATCGAAAGTTGCAAAGGAAACTACACTCGCGTAGTTCATAAAAAAAAATTAAATTTGATTTCGAACCTACTGTTCCATAGTTACACATCCTACCAGCGCGCGTGAGAGGTTTAGACGATTAATTAATGAAATCCCCCGCCCCCATAAACATGACTCATGTATAAAAGAAGCTAATTCCCTTTAATTCACGAAAATAATTAAAAAAGTTCATTGCCTTTAATTCACGAAAAAAATTAAAAAAGTTCACAAGTGGCCAATAAAGGAATGTCAAGTATAAATATAGTGACAGAGGAATCAGTGTTCGAGCGGAGAACGAGAATACAATTGGAATTAGCAAAGTTAATTTCACAATCTTTGCATGTGAACTTTTTTAATTTTTTTCGTGAATTAAAGGGAATGAACTTTTTTAATTTTTTCATGAATTAAAGTGAATTAGCTTCTTTCATACATGAGTCATGTTTATGGGGGGGGGGGGGGGGGATTTCATACATTTTTCCATATTTATAATAAACTTCGATTTTGTACATACATATTTCTTAAAAACCTACAGACTACATAATGTGTGCAAAGGAGATGACAGCGTATGGCAGAAGGTCTTGTTGCAGGAAATTGAAATGCTAATGGTAATTTAGCAAAAATGAACGAAGAGATCCAATATACTTTTAACGCACAATGGCTATAATAAAATTAATAATTAATAATATTAATAAAATTAATTTAGTATGTTTATTGGTGTATTAAAATAAATATATTGTTAATGGGAAACTAATAAAATTAATGACTAGCGTGAGAACTACTCTGAATTTTAAAGTCTTACGAATGTCTTTTACAAAAGATTGAAAAGTATCAAGGGAGATGTGTTTTCAGCGCACTTTCTTCACTAATGTGACTTGCTCTACATTGCAAGCAATCCGCAATAATTTTCGTAATTCTTAATGCTATGTCTTTCGACAAATGTTGTCGATTTACCTTATTTGACAAATTTCCAGAAACTTGCACGTTAGAAGATGCTTCTCTGTCGAACCTGCTTCGGACAAGTTCCAAGTCTGCGCGTCTCCTTCGTTTCTATCAGCTCTACATAAAAAGTCTATTAAAAAATTTTAGCGACTTACCTTGTTAATTGAGACAATAATTCAGTGTCCTATCTGTTGGAAAAACTCGTGACATTTCAAAAATTTTGATAACTGACACTTGGCAGGTTATGATTGATTGACAGCTAGGAGACATTTACTAGCGACACGAACCCAGCGGATTTTTGCCTTTTTCGTCAACTGCGCAACCGCATTTTCAGCAAAACCATTCCTGATTGGATAAATTCTGCTGTCGAATGGCGACATCTACTGGCGTCAAGTGTAGAAGTAAAACGAGAATGGCGACATCTACTGGCGTCAAGTGTAGAAGTAAAACGTGACGTCACGAAACGTCTGACTGAAAAAAGTATCATTTTGATAAATATGAATTCAGAATAATTATTTTATCTTTTAGAAAAACAGCTTGATACATTAAGTACAACGACAAATGGGTTAAAAAATATATAATTATTCGCTTGATCAAGTAATCATATTTCCGGTGTTTGTAATTAAAACACCGGAGCTAATATGTCTAAGATAAGATAATAAGGCCAAAATAGCTGCGGGGTCGTACCCATTTCGCTAGCAATCGTGTATAGAGACATCGTCGCTCAGTGTGCCTATGGGGCGAGGGGGAAGGGGAATTAGCTTCCAGACGCCACCGCATCTGTTGATATTAAAATTTATGCATGTTTTCCTACTTATTTTTTTATAGTCTCTTAAGACATTGTACTAAAGGTGGGTAATAAAAATATTATATCAACACTGTAAATTATTCCTGAAAAAAATACTTAAAAATTACTTTTGCTGTCGTAAATTCTTAAAAATTACTTGCTTACTTTTTCGGCCGTCACAGTGGTGTCCCCCTTTAAACAGTGAGTAAACTACAGCCTCGTCTTTTACTCTAATTTCTACTATATCACTGAATTTGCATGCATTTTCCTATAATGTCAATAATAATAACAATAACAATAACAATAACAATAACGACGACAACGACAACGACAACGACAACGACAACGACAACGACAACGACAACGACAACGACAACGACAACGACAACGACAACGACAACGACAACGACAACGACAACGACAACGACAACGACAACGACAACGACAACGACAACGACAACGACAACGACAACGACAACGACAACGACAACGACAACGACAACGACAACGACAACGACAACGACAACGACAACGACAACGACAACGACAACGACAACGACAACGACAACGACAACGACAATGATAATGATAATAATAATAAAATGCATATTCTCCAACTGATGAACAATTCATATATGTTACCTTTGGATCATAATGTAAATCGCTTCATATTATAAAATCGAAAATACTTCAACTTCATAATACTTTAAATACAATTTCATGTTCATCATCGACAAAACTGCCTCATTGAACAATTTTTTTTTGGCATTTGCAACAAAACTTCGTCCTCACAGGAATTTCAAAGAAATCTACAACGACCCTAAATTCCCTCCAGAAGCTGTATAAGGTAAAGTGTTAGAATCAGCCAAGAGGTCATCGCCGATGTGAGCGCTATTGGTGGAAATGTTCACAGGCGAACAAACGGACGAGCGTTCCACTCGAGAAATTCGTCCGTCTTTTCAAGCTTTGGGAACAAAAGCACCGGACAGAATTATTTCTCCGAGCGCCGAGAGGGTGTGGTGGCAGAGGAGGGCGGGCGAGGAGGAAGGACAAAAAGCTTGAAGAATATGCCACGCGGAACAGGGTCGACAGGAGAATGCCGCGATTTTCGTACTCGCCGAGGTGTTGGATCGTGTACGTTTCGCTTTATTAACTCATCCGTCCTTCGCTTCCCCGGCTCTCCTGGCACTTCCGACGAATCAACGGATGAGGTCGGGTATCTGAAGACGGAATCGCCGTTTTTCAGCTCGGCATCGATTCGGGCTGGATGGTCTTCTCCCGTGGCGGATGAAATCGACAGGTTCCGCTGGCAAGTGGTTTACACGTATCTCTGCTAACAATTTCGCCCACGCCAGGGCAGTTTCATAAAGTGAAATCTATTTGATCTGCGAGGTCGATCAAGCATTCTACAGTGTGATTGGGAAATGGTTGCCGTTCGATTGAACAGGCTGTCTGCGCTTCCGAAATCTCGATATTTATAAGATACTAGAGGATTCGTAAATCGTATGTTTCCTTCAATGTTTTCAACGCTGGGAAGTGATCGTTAGCACTGTGTGCCAAAGCACATGACTGATTTTGGAGACCCTGGTAAAGCAGTGCAATTTCGTGCAAAATCTGCAAATGCAGCTAGCTTGAAAATAATCTGACATCCATATCAATATAACTAGCAAAATACCTTAAAATAATTAAGGACGAATTTCAGTTAATAATCGTAGACAGAAGTTAATCAATTTAGAAGATATTAATCAGGACTTTTTCTGTGATGAAAACCAGTCAGAAATAGCAATGGTGTATTTTTTTATCGCAAGTTCGGTTGAATTTGTTCTTACTTTTTATTTTATTTTGTCAATTTATTGAACGTTTGATATTTTATTATAAACTTGTTTGTTGGAATATAACTGAAATGCAACTGCTAGAAATAAAATAATCAAATTATAATTTTTAATTTTCATTTTTATTTACATGAAAAGTAGTGAAAAGTGTGCCAATGGGTTGTGTTTGGTGAGTGTTGATCATATATATCTTAATTATATTAATAAAACTCTTATATATAGATACATTATTTTTATGAGTCGGAAACCCTTACGATGGCAACGGTGCACAATGAGAAAATATTCACTCTTAATTTTGTATTTATATCTCTTAATATTGTGTTTTCCCATAACAATGCATGTTAAATTGAAAGTTAAATAATTTAAAAACAACCGAATCAATTTTTTTAATGTTTTGCAGAGGGGGGGGGGGGGTATAATGTTGTATACAGATTCATTCCATTAATTTTCAAAGCCTTTCGCTTATTTTTAATGTTACTGAAGTTCATCCTTAAAAGCAATCCCCATAAAAAAATTCAAAAAAGTACAAAAATTGCGCCAAGTACATGAAAAAATCGAGGACGGAAAGAGTATTATAAAATAAATCATAAAAAAAATAGAAGATAATAATAATTACAATATAAAATAAAGATGTGAAATCAAAATGAGCTGCAAGTACATAAAGGTGCTTTGTACTAATCCGGGACATTTTAATAATGTGAAGATAAAATTTAACATCTAGACATTTACCTAGATGACCGCGGCCTGGAAATCAAATACTTGGAGTGGCCAGGCAATATACATGTTCGTTCACACCTACCATTCAACAATTAAAACATCCCCATTCAATGTACACTTAGTACGAAATGTTACAAAAATATCTGTTACCAGATCCAGATTTAACCCTTTAAGGGTTGATAAAAAAAAATTTTAGAAATTAGTTTTTAAGCATTTGTGTTGTTAGGCTAAAACCAAGTGTCGATATCGAATTGGGCCTAAGAGATTTTGAGGAATCCGAGAAAATACATTGTACCCCTTTTCACCCCTCCCCCCTTAGGGGTTGATTAGGGAAAAATCCTGAAATTGGTTTTGAGGCATTTGTGTGAGTAACCTTTGTGAGTAAAAACCACGTTGACATCTAATCAGGTCCAAGAGATTTTGAGGAAATCGAGAAAAAATATTTTACCCTTTTTCACCCCCGTGGGGATGGAATTTCCAAAAGTCCTACCTTAGTGGGCGCCTACGTCACAAACACAAACTTGTACCTTCCAAATTTGACGTTCCTAAGGTTTGAGCTGGGCATTGATGAGTCAATCAATCAGTCATTCACCAGTATTCTACTCATTTAACGATGCAACAACAAAGAAATTTTTCAAATCGCAACGCCACCAATTTCATCAAGATTTGATAAAGCCAATTTCAAGCGCCTAGTAAAGTCGTCATAATAATAACAATAATAATTGTCTAGATTCCCTTAAAATTTCACCAAACGGAGCAGGTAAACTTTGTTTCCAACTGCAGCGTTAAACGTTCCTGCTGGAATTTTAATTAATCAGACAGGCGCCGACGGTGAAAGTTTCTGCCACGAACAAATTCCCCGGAACACACTTGCGCCACAATTTCTTCTGGATAATTCTCCGACTGTTATCCTTCGTCACTTTCGATAAGATTGGAGCCAATAAGCTCCTTGGAAATCCGCCACCCTTGTTTGCAACGGGAGCCTCTATTGCGGGGGATCGATTGAAAGAGGATGAAAGTCTTACAATTGGGATAGGTTGGAAAAGTTCTTGAAAGCACACTCTTGGAAGCTGGCCTGGTGTCACGAGGCAGAAGACGTTTAATGAGCAAACCTTCTTTCTCGCGGTCGAATAGGACCCCACGAGCGAAATGGCGGTCGTCCAAGGCGCATTGAATTCGCGACGAGAGCCTCGCCTTAGAAGCCCAGGAACGAACGTTTAGAAGCCCAGTAACAGTATCGTTCACCCTCGAAAATCACGCATTCTTCGCCTCTATACCCTATTCTCGCGACATTGAAAACGAGCAGAGAAATAACTTCAATGGTGCAACCCCTCGTTTCTATATCCTATTCCTTGTTGTCTTTGCATTCGTTCGCGCGTGATCGATATATTAATCGAGTGCACGACCTTAACTATAGTTCCGCGCTAAAATTGGAACAAGAAGGGTGAAGGTCCACCTCCGTTTCGAGCAAGTGGTCAAACTTGTCCCACAGGGGGATGATCGAGCGGGGTTCGATTCGTACATGCTAATGGCTCCATTTTCTTTCTGCAATCTTCCGTGCCGTTGTTCTCGTAAACTACCCCTCTGTGACGTAACGTGTGACATAACAGCCTGAGGCAGAAGACTCTATTTCAAGACCTCGTACTTATGTATGCATTTGTTACGTGGCTGATCCCTTCCGGTTCGATTTTCGCATTAACCTTCCTAAATTTAACCCAACTTGGACGACACGACTTCGTAGAAAAGAATTCTTTCTTTATTTATTTATTTATTCAACTCGGGATGTAAGTTGAAACAGGCACCACCTCTAGCTTAACCGATAATATTGCAAGTGTGGGTTTTGTAATTCCTGTTGTCGGGAGCCACGAAAAAAATGGACCTCGGGCGACGGGATTCGAACCCGCGATCTTCGGATCCTCCGCGTACTGGTCAAGCGCCTAACCAACTTCGCCAACGTCGACCCTGCGAAGTTTCTTTTTCCGGGGTCCCTTTTATGTGGGGTCTTGGTCCTACAAAGGCAATTAACTTTCTGACTTAACCATTAATTACATAGAAACACAAAATAAAACTGTGCCACCCCTTCCTTTCACTTTTACTATTCACAAAAAGAATTTATATTGCAATTATTATTATCTTCTATTTTTTTGTGATGTTATTTTCTTCTATTATTTTCTACCATTAATTACATAGAAACACAAAATAAAACTATGCCACCCCTTCCTTTAACTTTTACTATTCACAAAAAGAATTTATATTGTAATTATTATTATCTTCTATTTTTTTTGTGATGTTATTTTCTTCTATTTTTTTGTGATTTATTTGATAATACTCTTTTCCCTCCTCGACTTTTTCATGTACTTGGCGCAACTTTTGTACTTTTTTTAAGTGTTTATGGGTACTATTCACGAAAAGAACAAAGTCGACCTGACCACTTTCAAATTTTCATATTCAAAGTCATCAATTCCCACATTCTAAGTTTCGTCTCACCCAAAACAGTGGCCCCAAAAAAGGGGTTTTGTAAAAAGAAAATAAAACTGATTTTTATTCTTTAAATAAATTGCTGTAATCACCTAATGAACTTTATTGAATTTGCATTAAAAATATTTTTATCCGTTCAACTCGGCTCTCCTAAGATTAAGGATGTATCGGACGTACAATACCAGACAAAAGTATATGAAATTTGAAATACTTGAATATCTACGTCTTACGCATAGTAAATCTAGATGTACGGAATTCGAACGACAGTTGGAGTCTTATTTTTAATCCTAGGAAGGTATTTTTCACTTTACAAATGCTTTCTCAAGCATTATTTGCTAAACTTTTGGCAGTGAAAATGCCCAGAATTCACCATTTTCTCAAGTTATAATTTATTTCTTTAAAACGGTGTAGTGCAAACAATTGAAACTCAGCAGATATTTTCATCCACCCATATACTGCATGTACAAAAAAATTGAAAACATTGGCACTATTTCGTCAACATTTTTTCAGATGGTTTATCCGTCAAGATCGTCTCTTTCCATAAGAGTACGTGTAAAACCAGTGAAAATTAAAATCGTTATAACTCAGTAACCGTTTAGTGAATTCGTTTGAAATTTTTGGAGCACATCAGGAAGATTGAAAAGAACAATCTCACAAATTTTCATCAACTTGGCACTATTTTGAAAACAGGCCCAATACATCCTTAAATCCCAAATGCGCCACTGTCGACAAATCCCTCATTGACTCCACAATCTCTGCCATCAAACAAGAAGCATTTCATCGAATATTCTGAGAACCCGTCACGTCACATGTCCCGCCATGTTGCGGCTTCAATATTGCTCGCAGCGCGCTGGATCCCGTCCCAACCTATCGACCGTTCCGCTCGAACTCCAACTTCCGCGGGCCGTCGAACAGCAGCCAGACTTCGGCTGAATTCTCGGCGAAACGTTCTCGAAGATAAGCGACAACGACGAGCGCATCGATAAGCCAGAAAGTTTCGCGAGCCGGCGCGGAGTCGCTTATCCCAGGCATGCTTCGATCCGTGGTGAAGCTAGGGCTGGCGCTCTGCAGGAAGCCGAGACAATAAAACCAAGTGGCAGGCGCAAGGAGTGCAGGTTTTAAATTGTGCTCGCCAAAGAGGGCTCGTTTCGCATTGTCTGGCGAGCCCTTTGCTCGAGCCCGTGGCGAAAGGGGGCGAGAGGAGAAGCCTCGCGGTCCTCGTCGCTGGCGCCGCGAAAGGAAGGAACAATCTCGACAATGAGAAGCGTGGCTCGATGGCCGATCGAAGCCAGCCAATAAATCCGCCCCGGCTGGCGACAATGGAAACAATTTTCGATGCCGATTCGGGCCAAGCAGATTGTCTCGGTTTCAACCCTGGGGCATCCGACGAATGGAGATTAATAGGGGAAACGGGGGAGCCGTTCCAAACTGTTTCTAGGGCCGCTCAGTATTTTGGCAGCCGGCTGCCAGCAGTTACATCGATTTTAAATCGAGTCGATAGGGTCGCGCGGTTCAGAGGTTGCTGGTATTCAGAGCGTACCGTTAGAAATTCAGTGGCTCTGGCCTCGATCCTCCAGGCTCCTCTGCTTTGCGGAGAACAGAGGGGGTGGAGGATTGAGAGGGTTATGCTCGGTATTCTTAAATTCTTCGCTGGAACTTCGTGCTTCCCGCTGCTAAAAAGATCACGAGGCTGCAAATGCCGGGGAAACGAGGCTCGAATCTAGTGGGCGTGGAACGCTGTGCCCTGACCTTTGCTTGGCGAATGCGGGGTTAGGGTTGCCGTTATTTTCAACATGGGATTTTTTTGCTCACATCCCCAAATAAGGTTCCATTTCATAATGAAATAGTCCCTGAAAAAGATTATTGCAATCGGACAATAGGAAAGGGTGCCGACCAGGCCTTAAAGTTTAGAAATCATCAATTGTTTTGATGTATAGAATTTCTCAAAAATGGTAAGTCGTATCAAAATTTTGTTCAAATAATACTAAAAGACCATTCAATTTTCTACAATTATTGTATATACAATTTTTTCGTGCTTCCAACCATTTTTTAGATAATAACGTTTGAATATACAAAAGTCTGCACTACTCGCGTATAAACAGTACGTCACGCTGCACAGGTCTCTATATTCAAACGCTATTATCTAAAAAATGGTTGGAAACTCGAAAAAAATATATATACAGTAATTATAGAAAATTAAATGCTCTTTTAATATTATTTGAACAAAATTTCGATAGGGCTTACCATTTCTGAAAAATTCTTTAAATCCAAACTATATATTGATGATTTCTAAACTTTAAGGCCAGGTCGGCACACTTTCCTATTTTCCGATTGCAGTAATCTTTTTCAGGGACTATTTTTTATGAAATAGAACCATATTAGGGGGTGAGAGCAAAGAAATACGAAAAAAGAATTCGGCGCTTATAAATAAGGGCCACCCTAATGCGCGGTCCGTTTGGACTATTTTTGGTTGTGTTACTTATTATTGTTTGTTATCGATCCTTTAAGGAGCGGCGAATTTTTGGGTCGTTATAACAAAGAAATTATGGTTGAAATTAAAATAGATCTTGTTCTTCCGAATCATAATTTGTTTTAAACAAATTCGAAATCAGCAAAGTGATGACTTACAAGGGAAGGTCCGGAACCCGGAAATTCAAAAAATTTTGAAACTTTGTAAATATGTAGGGAATTTCCTCCTGATTACAGCGCAATTTTGTTTGCTTCCCAAATTCATTCGAGGGGGGTAAAATTAACTCTTGAAAATTCGACTATTTTCCGATTTTTTATTACTTATAACTCGCGAACTGTAAGGGATAAAAAAAAAGTTTCAAGACAAAAATGATTTCTTTTAATCAGATCTATCATTTGGCAAAAAAATATTTTACAGTTCACGAGTTATAACACAAAATTGGAAAATAACCGCATTTTCAAGGGTCAATTATCACACCTCCTTAGAGCGAATTTTGGGCAGCGAACAAAAATTGCTTTGTAATCAGAAGAAAATCCCCTACAAACTCACAGTTTCAGAATTTTTTGAATTTCCGGGATCGGGATCTTCCCTCGTTAATCCCTCTTTAATTTCACGTAGACTACATTATATTCGAAGTTCATAAAAATCCCAGCATCGAATATAAAATTCCCGACCATTCTTACATCTCCCCAAAATATGCAAAAATTGCGAACTTCGACGTCCCATATTTTCCAAGCCACTTCGAATCCAGCAAGATGATGACTTAAACCCCCCCCCCCCCCTAATTCCGCGTGGCCTCCATCATACTCCAATTGCATCGAAATCCCTGGCACCAGGTCGGAATACTGATGCCACGGAGTGATCCAGTTCTCCTCCAGTCCCCTTCCCCCAAATTCATCTTCTCACCGAGCCCCGGCATCGCGAACCCCCAGAAACTTTTCTCACGCCTGTCCCTTCGCTTTCTTCCGGCAGGTACATCATCACGTCGCTCTGCGACACCTGCGAGAGCAGCGACGCGGTCGTCGCCATGGTGTTCTGGGTGGGCTACTTCAACAGCGCGCTGAACCCGTTGATCTACGCCTACTTCAACCGAGACTTCCGTGCTGCCTTCAAGAAGACCCTGGAGACCTGTTGCGTGGCGATCGGCCCCGCAAGGGACCTGCACCAGGTGCACAGGAAGCAGGACCTGGTGCACAGCAACGCCTCCTCGGAGCTGCACGTGAACAACCAGCTGAGGGCCAGCGAGCTGACCAACGTGCACATCGAGGCCTGCATCTGAGCAACGTGGACGCTGGCGTCCCCGCTTGCCGAACACAACAGAGACAATCGGCCGCTTCGGCCCTGTTAACCTTCAACACTGTGTACAGTAGTTTCTCAACGGAGCTGGGCCCCGGTGATTGCCAATTAATAGCTGACGCGCGTGACTCAGCGAGGACCGTGCCGCTCGCCAATTACTGGCCAAAACGCGCGACTCCGGAAAGAATTGTTTCGCCCGCCAATCAGCATGCATCCGCCGATGGCCGAGTACTTTGATCGCCAATTAGAGTCTACCGTGCTGACTCGTGTATCGTTCATCCCCCGGAGCGGATCTGGGGGTCGTTTTCTTTCTTTCCCCGTCGCTGATCCTCCAATTCCAGGCCAAACAAAATACCCTCACCAAGGGCTGCCGATTGGGTCACATCGCGGACGCTCGATAAAGGGGATCCGAGTTGCAGTCCTTCCGGAAATGTTCTGCTCCGAGGACTCCATTCGACCTGACCCTGCCCTTTGTTCTTGAAAGGAATTCAGTGTAACGTGGACTTGAATGAAGCCCTGCATCGCCATATCACTCTAGGATTTAACACGGTATACATATCACTTGTAACGATCTCTACCAAAAGGGAAGTCCCTTGGGCCCTATTCCACTGAATCGCGGCGCGATTCATTTAGGCGTGACTCAGTTACCTCGTTACATTCAATCCTTTCGCCCCTTTCACCGCCGACAAGTTAATTAAGCCGCGGCGCTCGTCTTGAGCTGCACCTGGACGCTGGGCGTGCTCGGCACACGTGTAGCTAGGGTGTATGTCTCGCCCGGAGTGGCTGGGCTACACGTGTACGCCTCATCCACGTCGGTTGGCCGGGCCATACGTTATTAAAAGGAAGGTTTAATGCCCGAAGAAGCGTCCTGAAAGGAGACTCCCAGCGAGGTCGACCTATTTTAAAGGGGCGAAGACTGGCTGCCGCGGCCAGCTCGTCTATTTCCGTCACGAAGCTTTATTAAGTTCGTAAATAAGGCTGCTGGCCCCTCGGCACGGATTGACGATCTGATTTGAATAATACTTTTAGATTGGCTTGATAACGTCGCCTCCGGATCCGCTGGCGCCTCTTTCCCGGATCGCCGCTTATTAAGCCCCTTCCTCGCCCTTAACAACATTCTCTTGCGTTTTGGGTACTCGGGGGAGCGCGAAATCAGGCGTTCTATGGAGCAGCGCTATTCAAATCGCATCCACTGAAGATATTCCGCTTCTTCTTTTTTGTAGCAACGTGTGCGCTGGATGCTAGAGAGTATTGGGATCAAATAAATTGTTTGCGGGGAAAATCTTGAAAGGGGCTTTGATTAAACGCCCAATTCAATTTAAGGGGTTACACCATTTTGGAGCCAAAAAAAAGCGACTATCTTTAAAAGTCTGAAGATTTTTAGATTTTTTTAAGATTTTTTTTGTTTGAGAAAATCATAATGAAAATAAAAAATCTATGACAAAGCATTTATTGTACAACTATTGAAGTACACATAAAAAATTTTGTTTCCTTCCTTCGAACAAAATGGCGTCGCTGGGACCGGTCCACGTAAACTTCTTTTTCGCCAAATTCGCCAAATTGGTGGGCAAGATAACTGCAAAGCAGTTGGACCTAGAGCAAATACCTCAACATTTCCATTTTCTACGTGATATTTACTGATGAAGGGATTGAATGATGTAGGGATTTTCAAAAGTATGGTTTTTTTGTGAACATGATGAACATTTGAAGAAAAGATGTTATTTTTTAAATAATAATTGAGTATAAAAGTTTCCGTAGCAAGGTTAGTTTTTATTATATTGCAAAACCACTATATATTTTTTATTATCGTTACATATTATCTCATTTTTCATTTTCTTTATCATTTTCTCAAAAAAAATCTTAAAGATAGCTGTTTCTTTAGGCTCCATGTTGCTGTAACCCCTTCGTTACATTACGTTTCTTGCGAACAGTTTCAAATTTCCACCTCCGCAATATTACATTCGATAGAATAAAAACTAAATGCTTTTTTTCGAAAAACAGTGTTTCATCACAGTTTATAAACACTTAAGCTGTAAAACAGAAACATAAAGAAGGTTGTAATTTTTTAACGTTTTTCTAAAACTTAATGTGTCGTTAAGGGGTTAATCTGTGAAAATACTTATATCAATTCCTATTTCTTACTTTCTCATTCTTGCAAGGGAACATATCGAACCAGCATCCGCCGATTTTGACGAGACTCTGCAGATTTGCAGAATGGTAAAAAATATTTGACACGTATTTTTTTATATGGGCACTCGTTCACGTTAAAGGGGTTAAAACAGCCACTAAAATTGGAAGTCGAAAACGTATTTTCTGGAGTATCTCGAAAACTATTGAGCGTAGGTAGAACAAATTGCTTTTCTGTAGCGCGTGTTTGAGACAAATCCAACCCCCTGCTCAATTTTTAGAAAATTTCAGAAAATATATTTTCAACCCCCAACACGGATGATTGCTGATAAGAAAAAATACGTGTCAAATATTTTTCACTATTCTGCACATCTGCAGAATCGCATAAAAATCAGCGTGTGCGGGTTCTATATGTTCCCTTGTTAGCTTCCCCTCTTCAATCTCCCCCGAAATGGACAACCGACGTCAACCGAGCTGTTCAGCAGTACCTATATTTTAAAAAACCTCCCACTTAATTATCTACACCAAAAAAAAAAAAAAAAAAAAAACGAACGGCAGGCAGTGCATTTAATTAAAAAGTGGGATCAGCAGAAGGACTGGTATCCCACAACGAAACGAATTACAGCGGGGACTACCGAATCTTCGCTGCCTATAGTGCAGAGTTTGTCAAAGCCAGACAAATGGGAATGGAACCCCGACGCAAAAGTCTGTAAAACCTGTAGAGAGGCGATTGCGACTAGAACGCCTCGTTGGGGCATGAAATTTACTCGGAATACGAAGGTTCCCTGGGGCTTCGGGTCGGTGTTGACACGGGGAATTAAACGATGAACGCGAAAGGAACGTGGATTACGAGACAAAGAGGGCACCTGTGTACACGGAGGAACTTTGGAACGGTAAACACGTAGTATCTCGTAGTAAAAAAGGGACAGTTGTACCTACACGCTTATGGGGAGGACGCTTGGTAAGGCTAAGCGCCATTTTGTTAACGCTAGCTGCGGCAGGATACTCAAGATGGCGCCCGAACGACAGCTTACTTAGAGATTCTCCAGGAAGTGATCGGTATAACCGCAGCCATTTGTAGGAAAACCGGAAATAATATATTTGGCGCAAATGTTTGAATAACTTGAAATATAAATTTTAAATTTTATTTTTTTCTTATGTTTTATATATTTGTATATATAAATTAAAACTGCAAAAAATCAATACATAATGCAGTATTTAAAATATTAGTCACCGAAGAAAATAATACATTTTCAAATATATAAATTATTAGAAAAGCCATCTCGTAAATTTAGTGGGTCATTAAAACGTATAAAATGTAATATCTTGAAAAGGACATTATTTTGAAAACTGCTACATTTTTTATGACGTGAACTCTCAAGTTTTAATAAAAAATGATTTTTGAATCATAAGAAAAAAGTTTTCGAGGTAATCTGCACATTTGAAAACCTCTCTTTGCAGAATTTGTGCAATAATCTACACAGCAACCTCTCATTTTTTCAGAAAATAACGACAACACCCTCAATAACTTATGGAATAGGTTATGTTGCTCCAAGATACTAACAAAATTATACACAGCTACAATAATCACTTATTATTAAAAAGCTCTCATGAAACACATTCAATAAATTGCCTGCTTTCCAAGCTGCTTGTTTATCTAGCTTTCTTTTTTAGTTTCTTTCTCTGTCTACTTTCGCTTTTGCCACAAATGGTGGCAACAAATCAGCGTCGATACAGATTATTCCAATCAGTCCCTAAAGGATCACAAGTTTACTTATTAAGGACATTGCAGCAACTCCATTTTTTACAGTTTTTGATTTATGTCGTGTACCTAATATACGTGAAAAAAAATACATCATTTCCTGCACGTTTGATGCAAATTTTTTGCAAATTTTGAACATATTTTTGTTTTGAGCATTTTTGTTACGGGCCAAAACTAGAAATAAAAATTTACCAAGTCAATAACTGCTACTTATCATGTGAAAATATATATTTTTTAATTAGTGTTCTCTTTACTTACGTCGTTCTAATTAACTCGAATTTGGTAAAGCTGGAGCTGTACCCTTCTCGCTGCAAAGTCCTCAATTATTCGAGGACACTGACATTGGAAATCAAAATTGGTATACACCTGTCGTGGTGCAGATCCTATTAAGTTACTTATACAAAATTAACGATGTTCCCAAATTTAATAAAGTGCCATTTTCCCAGTGATTGGATAAACGATATGCCATTAACAGTACAAATCGAATTAGTTGCTCCATGTTTGATTCAGATACGGGATTCTCGAGTAATGGCTCGTAAATACAGGACTGAATATTTAAAGCTCGGCAAAGGGGAAAGAAAACCTTAAGTAGCGAAAGGAACAGATGTGAATAATAATTTGAGAAATGAGTGTCGCGGAATTTCAAGCAAATACGCGATCGTTCGTCGTCGTTGCAGTAAACCGCCTGAAAAGAGAATAGATGGCGCCCCCCCAGGGCGAAAGACACTCGGCAAAGCCGTGAAAAATGTGAAAAAATATCTTCTGCGGTGGCAGAACGCCGCGCTGCTTTTCAATACGCCGACAAGCTCGGGAAGTTGCGCGCTCTGAATGAAAATTCGAACGAGGAACATTCTGTATGTTGCAGGCAAAATGGGAAAACGATATTTTTTTATGAAAAGGCAGGGCTCGTTACTGGACGAAGATTTATACTGGACGGTGGAAGACGAACGCCTCCATAATTCACGGTTGCCTTTGGTGAGGCTAGCCAAGAATGTGGACATCGCGGTCGAGAAAGTCGTGCAGGAAAGTTGCATGCAATTTTTCAAAGGAGTTTTTTTTTTTAAAAAAGTCGAGGATCGCGAGGGTGAGGAAGAGAAATTGCAGAAGCAGTAAGCCTGGGGATGAAAATATTATTAGATGATCTATGGACACGGTTCGTGTAATACTGTTTTGCAAGTTGCTCGCTTTTTAGCGGAGGAAGTTTCAATTATGGTTGCCATGTTCCAGGATTGAGGGAAAGAGTTTTTAAGTTTGAGTTTCAGAGAAATACACGGTGAAGAATGTCTTTCTGATATTTCCACATACCATGCAATGTTTACAGCTTGGAAAACAATTTGAAGATTGTACAAACATAAACAAGGAAATGGCTCCGATAAAATACTTATTCTGAAGAAAATTATTCGATTTCGAAGACTGAAAGAACTCGAGTTAAAGACGAAAGAGGTTATTAAAGAATGTAATATTTTGTAACAAATTGTCGTAATTCATATTAAAATATAATTATATTCGAACCTCCCAAATTTAATGCAATTGCAAATGCATTAAATGTCTCTCATTTGATACCACAGATTACCTTAAAATATTAATTTTCTTGTGTACCTACACAAATGCACTACGATACCTCTGCATTCCATTTCATAGTGGAAATGGAAGCTCCATTAAAAAAAATTGTTGCTTCGTATCTTGGAGCATTTTCTGTTGCATCGTTTATGAGGAAGTTATCACAGGATTGCCCTTCAGTGGGGACCTCAAAATATCTTGTTAATCTTGCAGAGTCAAATGCATTAAGAAAATTGCTGTTGGTCTCAGTGGAATCACTGGCAAACGGACACCATTCGACGAAACCTTGCTTTTCAAATGATACTGATACTGAGGAATTGAGAGGATAAATTGATGAAAGGCGGTGAGCTTCTAAGCAACAATTCCTACTGTTTCTATAGCAACACTGCAGTTCGTGGCGACTGTAATCGAGCATGGACTAAAATAAAATCAACGAGAGATAAATGGAGTGGAAACAACAAATGAACTCTAACATTTTGACTCGTTTTCGTGAAGTACACAAAAAAATGAAAATAAGAAAATAGTGCATTAAATTCACCAACAATAATCTTTTTGATTTTTTAAATTTAGTTTCCCTTGGGTTCGACACTTTATCTTAAAATTTAATATGTGGTAAATGGTACCACCAATATTCTTGCTGTTATTATTATATGATTTAATTCCGTATCCTTGCAAGCGTTCTGTTATCTCTCGTTTCAAATCATCTACTGCAACCCTCCATTATCCTAACCTCCATTGTATAAATGTTTACTATCCACAGATAATATCTCTCGAATTCTGTATCCTAACAGAGCCTATCTCTATACAAAATCCTGTTTTTAATTGAATTACTTGATTTTAAAGAGCAGAGTAGTCCACGTCCTATTTCTGAAATTTATTTACCTTTTTCAACGAATTCTTTTGTTCAAAGAAATAGAACAATCGAAGTTAGAAATAAAAAATATATATAAAAAAAATGTATGATAAACGATTTTACTAACAATGCACTAAAAACTGAAAAATAATTATTTTCTTGTACTGCAATTTCGATGGTGTTTTTTCACTTTAAATAAAATTGTGGAGTAGAATGTTTCTCATATTAGAATATGAATCAATTTAATACAGCATCAAGCGTCGAAATGAATTTGTTGTGAGATACCCTGCTCCACGATTTTATTTAAAGTGAAAAAACACCATCGAAATTGCAGTACAAGAAAATAATTATTTTTTAGTTTTTAGTGCATTTTTAATAAAATCGTTAAACATCAAATTTTTTTATATATTTTTTATTTTCTAGTTTTTTTAATTTCATTTCAAATCCCGATGCGACTAGCGACCAGAACGCAGCGGCTTTTTGTCGTTTTCGTGAAGAACGCGAGTGGCTGATTTCAAGTCGTTTGGATTTATGGTTATGGGTTATATTTATTGATGACTGGGTAATTTTTTCACTCGCTCGGAGTTAATTTTTTATTAATATTGTACTGTCATCCAAACTACGCACGCCTGCAAAGTTTCAAGGCAATTGGATAGTTGGAAGTGGGTTAAATTTCAGTTGCCAGATTTGAACCATCAAACAAACAAACATACAAACAAACAAACATACAAACAAACAAACATACAAACATACAAGCAAACAAACATACAAACAAACAAACATACAAACAAACATAAAAACAAACATACAAACAAACAAACATACAAACAAACAAACAAACATACAAACAAACATACAAACAAACATACAAACAAACAAACAAACATACAAAGAAAGAAACATACAAACAAACATACAAATAAACAAACAAACATACAAACAAACAAACAAACATACAAACATACAAACAAACAAACAAACAGCGGATCGAAGCTGAATAAAATCGTTTAAAAATAGGAGGTGTATTTCTAAAAATGTCCTAATTTTTACCATCGAATCCTTGTGTGCTGAAAGGTAGAGTAATCCACGTTCTCTTCCTCATCGAATTGTTTCACACAAGGAGAACACACAACGTCAGAAAAATAATAGATCTGCTCCCCTGAAATATCCTCATCCACTTACACTCCCCTATAACATCGTACAACGAAGCTCCTGCTACATCCAAATCCCGAGTAACCCTTCTAACAATCGTCGCACGCGTAGAATCCACGTTCGACCGGAATGCTTGAATCAGGTGAAATTCACGCAGGAAAATCAAGTTCCGACAGCTATAAAGAGAGACGGCCATCGCTCCGGAGTAAACAGCCCCTGGAGATTCCCCGGAATTCTCTGATTTAGGGGCGAGAAATTGGTCGAGTAAGGGCTGGACCTGCGAGCTGGCCGATTCATCACAATCAGCGGCATTATGTTCATGCGCGACCCCCTCCTCATTAGCTGATAGTTTCCAAACTGGCTCCGTTCGAGTTCGGTGTGGCCCCACGTTCTCCAGGAACGACGAATCATTCCGTGAATTTCGCCAACCAGGATAAATAATGAACCTTCTTCCCCTGGAGCAACGTTGGCTGATCCTTCCGCGACGACTTTCTCTTAATTAATTAATTGGATTGCCGAGCTACACACGTGTTGCCACCTGTGCACCGTAGTTGGTACAAATTATTCCCACACACGTGATTTGTCCAGGTTTGGTGGAAATAGTGTCCCACGGCTGTCGAAATTAGGCTTCTTATTTTGATCGATAAAATATGCAATTTTGGAAAATTACTGTTAGTAATTGTCACTGCAAGTGGTTAAGTCACATTTCATTGTCAGTTGGGCCCTTTTTGACAGGAAATATTTTTTGAATAGCGACTAGTATTTTGGAAGTGTTCGCTCAGCAATATTCTATTTCTTCATTTTATTTTCATTTTCTGAGTCGTTTTTTGAACCCAGAAAGGCTATCAAACTCAGCACGAAAATTCAGGAAATGTATTATGGTAATTAGGGTAAGGGGGAAAACGGGGAATGTCCATTTTTCGTGATTTTGTGATTTATAGCATGCCAGCTTTACTACTCGGGTTCGACTGAAATTTAGATTTTGTTTTCATAAGAAACAATTTTTTTATTATTTTTTGTTTGTGAAAATAGTCACATTCATCTGGATTAGTTTGGCATAATGAGCTGAAACACATTTCGTGACCCCAGAGTTTAGCGTTCGAAAGTTTTTACGCGACAGACGAACACACAAATACTTTCTGCTTTATATATTAAGATTTTGTTGGTGGCAACTGGGATTACAGAACTATCGAATCACAAAGGGTTGTAAAGTTTAAATGCCCCTTAAGATAACGTTAAATACTTAGAATAAATACTGATTAAAAACAGAAAATTTTTAGTCTGCACTGGAACAAAATACAGAATGTCCCACTTTTTGCCTAAGCATTAGCTTCAAGCTTCTGTTGTTATAGTAAAACAAGAAATAATTTAAGATGAAAATTATCTAAGAAAATTAAACTCATTGAACCTTGTTTCTTTACAGTTAAACTAAAGTATTAAAACTGAATTTTCTCGACAAAGCTGTTTTGTGAGATTCCCTGCTTTTCCCCCTGACCCTTCAATTATTACTAAATTTTATTTAATTAGAGCAATGCTATTAAATACTCAACATCATTTTCCCAATGCTCTCTAATAATTTTCCACTGTCAAACAAAATTGCATGCATTTCTTGCACCAGCCATCACGAAACGAAAATTCATCCTGTCCACGAAAGCGCTGACTTCCACCACTTAAAATTCTTGGTGCCCACGTTCAAACTGATTTCAATCTAATCGTTTAACGACTCCTGTTCGCCGAATAGAAAATATCCTACGTTGACACCCTGTGGATCGATTTTAACGTACATTAAAACAATCGAAAGCGCACATTACTGTACATTGTCGGTACTGATGGCGAAGATGACGCGGGATCGAGGGAATCAGTACGCTCAGCAATTTTCGAGTGCAAAACAATCATTAACATGTAAGCCTCGACCACGACTTCGTCGTTGTTCCTCGAGACAACCTGAAACTGTTTGCACAGAGCTCCATCTGCAACTGCAGAGGGTGGAGTAACGTATAAGTTAGAGTACGTGATCCTTTAACCTTGAAGAACAAACGAATCCCAGTTTCACGATAAATGTTTCTTCAACAAACGTTGCGTCCCTGCTAGAGGTGTAGGGGATTGTGGATTTTGCCAAACGTTATTTACCCACCTCTGTTGAATTTCACCCCCTCTAACTCAACTCTGCACCGCTGTGATTAATAAGTCAGCACGCACGATTAACGAGAAAGAAATTTATACAGTTTGTTACCGAATGCAGTCGACAATTTATCGTAAAAATGACCTTTTCATTGATATTCAATTTTCATCTGTTTTTTAACCGTTTTATATTCACTGTTCGATTTTATAGAGAGTTTGCATAACGACGTGCCGCGTATATCAAACAGTACGTTAATCGATTTACTTCGCCGGAACGTTCTCAAATATCTGTAGTACAATCGTTTACTAAACGCAACCAAAACTGGAGGAAATTGTGCAATCGAGTGTGAGTAATTTATAAATTAATGATATATTAACCCGCTTGGAGCAATCAGCTTCCTCTTTGTCTGTGTAAATTTTTGGCTAGCAATAGCTTCGAAAATCTCCCCAAAAATGCTGTTTAAACGATTGTTTTTATGATACTATGAGGTTGAAAATTATTTATATACTTTTATGTTTAGGGCATGTATTAATGAATATATTGTATAAATATTGTACAGAAATATTAAAAAATGGCCGAGTTACGTGTTGTCCCACGAAGTTCCTTGGAATCACTTTTTTCGAATTGGCTAGCAACATAATTTGAACAATTTTTATTCGATTCACTGGAAATTTTAATAGTATCTTTTATATTAGATTATCTACAGAAGTACGTACGGATTTTACGATTCATTCAAAACATTTTTGCTACAGTCAATTTTAAGACAAATTTTTTAGCTGAAACTGATATTATATTAAAATATCCACCATTTTTACAAAAATCAATATTTTGAGAAATCGTTAAGTACTTCTGTAGTAAATGTCATGTAAATCATGAAAATTTTCGGTTTTTATCCTGCGTCAAAGTATACGGGATTTCTGCTACTAATCGTGGAAAGTTATTTTCTAATTTCGCTAAACAAAAATGTTCACACGAAATATCTAACAAAATGAAGAGGATTTGAAATTCCAATTGCGTTCCGTAGACCTACTGTCGAATTCAAGTCGTAGTTTTCTAATTTCACTGTTCTTCGCAGCGAGTGGCAGGATTAAAGGATTAAGGTACTCTGAAGCGTTTGAATCGAGACTGGCGACTTCGTTCCACCGTATCGCGCGTCTATCGTTAGGGATTTAAGAGACTAGTGACCTAAATTAATGTGTAACGATAAGTACTGATGTTATCAGCGTGCCCCAGCGATCGGTCGATCGCCAATTAAACGGTAATCAAGGCTGGGGGAGGGGGGGGCCCGATTTTATCGTCGTTATCATCGTCGCCCGAATGGGGGACGCTAAGGTGTATAATATTCAAACGACAATAGCGGTCAGAAGAGCAATTATTTTATTAGTTGACGCGACGTCGTGGCGACAGACGATTCGACTAATTGTTAGATCATCGACATTAATCGTTATTGGCAATCGTACGCGTTAAAAGAGGGTAGAAGGGTAATGCTACTTGATGGACGTACGAAAGGGAGAGTGAACGAGAGAGAATGAATCCTGTTTTCCTGTAGCGACAGATGATGTTATACATATACGTATATATTATATATACACAAAGGAAACTATGTATACAGATATGTAAAAATATGAATATATCAATTGGTCGTTTGAAGATGTGGCGAGCGACGCGTGTAGGGTATTAATAATAAAATTTACAAAACTGAATTTCGGATGTGTTGCTTCAATACCTTCAGATTTTCTAAAAATTTCCCAGATTACCTTAGATTATTTCGAATTTTTTTAGGTTCTCTATGATATCTACCTCGAAAGTCCCTTAAATTCCCCCAGATTCCTTAAGATATCTCCAGAATTCCTCGTATTTCCTCACATTCCTTTAGATACTCACAAACTTCCTTAAGGGATTTTTTTTTATGATACTATGAGGATGAAAATTATTTTTTTACTTCTTCTGTTTATGGCATATATTAATGAATGTATTGTATAAATATTGTACAGAAATATTAATAAATGGGCAAGTTATGTGTTGTCCCGCGAAGGTCCTTCGCCGTTACGCACACGAGCGGGTTATCTAATTATGCCGCCCACGTTCCTCCGAAATTAAAAAGACCATAATATTGTTCATCGATGAAATATATACGTTGTAGCATACCGATTTGAGAACAAAAAAATTATTGTACAAATGAGAGCACGATGAAAATTAGCATTCATTTTCATGAAGGTGAAACATTTATTACAAACAAATGGGTTACCGCATCACAAAAATTGTATGCTACACTTGAGATATTTTATCAATGGACAATAAAATCATGGTTTTTCTAAGTTCACACGGAGGAGCTTCGCGGGACAACGCATAACTTGGCCATTTTTTTAATATTTATGTACAATATTTATACAATATAGAAATTATTTTCAACGTCATAGTATGATAAAAAAAATCGTGAAATTTGGTGCTGGTTTGAGCGTCTCAGGGTGGCGTAACCCCTTAAACTCCGTCAAATTCCCCCAAACTCCCTCAAACTCTCTCAAATTCCCTCAAACTCCCTCAAACTCCCTCAAACTCCCTCAAAGTCCCTTAAACTCCCTCAAATTCACCTCAAAATCCCTCAAACTCTCTCAAACTCCCTCAAATTCCCCCAAATACCCTCGAATTCCATTAAATTCCCCAAATTCCCTCAGATTTCTTCAAATTTTAACAGATTTCCCAAACTTCCACCAAGTCCCTTCAAACTTCTCCCAAGACTTACAAATCACTTTCAAACACCTTCCAACCACCACTTGCCCCAGCTTAACACTCGCAAACCCTTCAACACTCTTGCCACCTTCGCCATTTCACATTCAACATCCCAAACACGTTCTACCTCGACAAACACCAGCCAACCACTTCCAACTGCCCTAAAATCCTCAGCGTTCCAAAACCTCCACAAGCCCGTCAAACGTTTCAATTCGCTCGAGTATCCACACGATTTCCACCCGTCCAACGTTCACGAGACCCTTCAGCGACCCAAGCGAAACTGTCGTCGAGTGTTTGGAACGACCCGAAGGATCCTGACCACACCGCCAGCAGCGATTCTGTGGCAGCATATCCAATTTCCGCGGAATATACACCCGTTTCAATTCCACGACCATTCGCGACACGTTCGACCCAAATGTCACGCCAGCCTCTGTGCCGTGAACTTTCTTCCCTAACACGTTGTTTAGCCGCCTACAAAAGCTATTGACTCGTAACTGGATAGCCAACAGGGCCCGTATATCCCCGCTTTGTACGCGTCGGCGCTGTGACACATTGCTCCAGAAAGTAGTGCAATTTCGCGTCTAGCCAGCCTCTGAGGGCCGCCACCTTTGCACGGGGACAACAGACGGCTCGCACGAGGCATTGTTGCTCCCTGCACAGAGCAACGGCCGATTCCGCGCTGCATGTCAACCTGCTGTTGCCATTATCACCGGAATTTCAAGCCCAGAGCCAAATGGAATACGTGGGTTACGTTTTGTACGCGTGTCACGCTGCCTGTTCTGGGAATTTTCGCCTCCACCCTCGAATAACTGGGACTGTCCAGAGACTCCATCTCGGTTTTGGAACTTTAATGGCATCCTATGATGTTTGGGGTGTACTTGGTAAGAATCAGTGGATGCTGCAGGATGAAATAGTGGACTTAGTATTGTTAATATGTTATGTGGATCACGTCAGGGTGTAGGTTTAAGTTGAACTGGAATTTAGATCGAGTCGGGGCAGAGATAGGTGAAGATTATTTCATGATTTTTATTTGATCTGGTGAAGATAATTTTAGGGAAATTTTTAATTTTATCCCTCTCAAGTCCGTCTTGCATGAAAGGGATAAATATAGAAATAACTGTTATTTTTTAACATTATTTTTTATTATTTATTTAATATTTGTATAATATTTGAAAAGATATAGTCATAAAAATAATCATAGATCGTGTCATGTTCAGGCTGATGTATGTTTGGTTTAGAGTCAACATCGATTCACAAGATTTACCATAGCTCTGTTAACTTTAAAGAAAATAGCAATGAAATTTAGAGGACATATGTAGAAAAGAATGAGGAATCTAATTATGCGTGTTATGCAAAAAGGGTCTGAGTTCTTCCACCGAATTTTCCACGAGTGTTTCTGATACGTACCCCGAAAAGAAAGTGTACCCACAGAATTTCATACTACTCAAATTTGAAATTGAACTTTAACTTCAACGTCGTTACTTTCAACGACTGGTGTCTCAACTAATTTTTCCAGGAACAGGTCTCCCATCTGTGTATCGTGAATAATAATTGAAATGCTCTACGATTGGATAATGTTCCCGAGATGAATCCAATCTTAGAATTCCATGTATCGTCGTCACTCTTTGTTCTGAGAACTTGGATTATTAATGGCAAGCCCGAGCAAAAGGAATAGCGTCCGTTTAAATAAGAATTTCGGCGAAGGGTGTTTCGCGAGAAGATAGCTATTCGGAGAAGTTTTGTTTGTAGATATTTTTCAGTGCATCGACCGTCACACGCCGTGCAACCCCTAGCCCACCAGAGGCTACGACCCCTTTTTTCGCCCCTGAAATGTGGGTCACGCAGCTGGTGTGCCGTTTCCGCGATTCTGTGCAGGCGTTTATTAAAAAAATGTATACATCGGACGAGATTCCCTATCCTGAAAGGGGCGAAGCTTGCTCCGTTGCGAGCGTGTCAACACCCATTTAGCTTTCGAATATTGTTTGCTTGTAACCGCAGTTGGTTCGATGTCGTGTCCGTAGCTACTGTATTGGTAATTACTGGTAGAGCAATTTGTGGTCTCCGAGAACACAATTCGGAGATACAGATGAAATACTATTATCGTAGAATGGTTATTAGAGGTATGCTGTTTCAGCTTGAATGTTTTGGTTGTTGGAGCGAAGTTCAGTGACGAATAGACGGTGGAAAGTGTGAAAGTTGAATAAGGGATGAAATGCCTGAGTGGTGAACCTGGAGATTAATGAATTAAGTTTAAACTATGTGACGTCACCGGAGGTTGGCTTATGGTCAACTGTGTTCTACTTGGATATTATATTATCTAAATTAAACTTGGATATTATCTATATTCATCTTGAATGATAGCTAAATTCAACTTGAATATTACGTAAAATCAACTTGCATATTATATAACTTCAACTTCTACATTATCTAATTCCATTTGAATATTATCTAAATTGAACTTGAATGTTATCCAAATTCAACTTGAATATTATCTAAATTCAACTTAAATATTATCTAAATTCAACTTGGATATTATCTAAATTCAACTTGAATGTTAACTAAATTGAATAATACCCTAAAATCAACTTGCATATTATCTAACTTCAACATAAACATTATCTAAATTCAACTTGGATATTATCTAAATTGAACTTGAATTTTATCTAAATTGAACTTGAATACTATCTAAAATTAACCTGAATATTATTTAAATTGAAGTTGAATATTATTTAAATTGAACTTGAATATTATCTAAATTCAACTTGAATGTTATCAAAATTCAAGTTTAATAGTATCTGAACTCAACTTGAATACCTAGTATCTAAATTCTACTCCAATATTATACAAATTCAACTTGAATACTATCTAAATTCACCTTGAATATTATCTAAATTCAACTTGAATGTTATCAAAATTCAAGTTGAATAGGATCTAAACTCAACTTGAATAGTATCTAAATTCTACTCGAATATTCTACAAATTCAACTTGAATATTGTCTAAATTCAACTTGAATATTATCTAAATTCAACTTGAATGTTATCTAAATTCAATTTGAATAGTATCTAGAATCAACTTGAATACTATCTAAATTCAACTTGAACATTATCTAAATTCAATTTGAATATTGTCTAAATTCTCCTTAAATAGTATCTACATTCAACATTAAAATTGACAGAATCGAAACTCGAAGATTGGGTTCGTTTCCCATATTCCTTCCCCACATCCTTACCGATTTCACGTTTACACACATCTACACTCATCAATTACTCTAGAATCCACAGATTCCTCTATAACACCTGACCTACACTGATCAACTCCTCCAAATGTCTCAATATGCCAAAAAAATCTCCCTCAAACATGCCTCACAAATCATTACCAATTCCCTCCGAAAAATACCACTACCAACCATCTCCTTCCACACAAAACCAAAAACTATACGGAATCACATACACCCAATAATAATCACAAAAAGAACCAAACAAAAGCTTCCCCTAAACGATCCAACCCACTCTATTCCCACGAATTAAACGGCGAAAACAATCACGTTCAATCGTTTAATCCGCAATTCCAGCGACGCCGAATTTTTTATTTCAGCGAGAGCAGAGGAACATCTGGCGGGAATGTCGAGCCGGCAAACGTTAATACGCTTTAATCCAGTACGTTAGCTCGTCCGAGCGGAGAGGAGCGTGTTCGTTCGCGACCACCGTACCACTCGTATAAATCGAGTTAGGAGAGTTGGTCCATACTGATCCCGTTGTTTGTTACCTGATTACGCGTCCCGACGGCCACTCGTTTGTTCTGTGCCGCCGCTTTCAATCGCCTATTTCCATGCTGAATTTCAATGCGTGCCTTCCAGCACCTTCGCAACGAACTTTCAAAACAGTGGGTGGTAGGTGAAAGTTGATACTGCAAATGGAGATGCATCTAACAGCTTCTAATTGCACTGGGGTGTTACAGAGGGGTGGTTGCAAACTTTCGGGGCTCGCAGTGCTGGTCTGAACACGTAAAACAGTCCTGGGGTGGTTCTCTATGTTGATTCTACAGTAGAGAAAAAGAGCAGATTACAATTGACAGGGCGTAAACAAATTATTTGTTGCGGCAGGTGATTCTACTCACTTGGGTCGGTGGAGATTTGTTAAAAAAAATTATAGCTACATTGACTCCGACATCCAAATTCAGCGTCAAATCTCACTGACAGGATAAAATGTTTTAAATGAAGTATGTTCCAAAGAATAAACGAAATAAATGGATCTTTTGACACTTTCGATCCTCTCAGGGATTAGAATAAGGATAATTGGATCTTGAATTTCAAAAACAAGGTCAATTTTGTGGCACATTCTTTTAGTACAGTGGTTCCCAACTCGTGGGTCGCCAAGGGGGTTAGGTAAATAAGATAATTAAATATATTAAGTATCTTTAAGTATATATTTAATACAGTGGGTGGCCAAATTATTATACTTAAACAAAAGGGTTTGAAATTTTGTAAGTTAAGTGAGAGAATCTCTGTTTATCTCTGTATCGACTGCACCTCTGCGAAAAATGGTCGCAAAAAATATTTTAAAAACGCATTTTAACGTTTGAAATTTTTAATTTTTGAATCAAGGATTAATTTTTTCACCCATTATGATACCCGCAGTTTTTTTTTATCAAGATGAAGCGCAGGAAACGAAGTTTCAGAAATTTTCGCCTAGTTAAAAAAAATTGTTCTGGTAAATCCAACGAAAAGCTCTTATAGAGCAACCATTTCTCTTTAATTTCGTTTTTTTTTGGTTTTGTTGTATGACGTTTATTGGCCGAGTTATTCGCGAACAAAGCAAAAAAGGTACTTTTCACTATGAATACCTGTAACTCGAAAACTCATGATCCTAGACAAATTTTCATGAGTGTTTTGGAAAGCTGAGAAAGTTTCCTTTCAAAACCTTTAGTTGCCAATTTAAGATTTTTTTTAAATCGTATTAAATCCATTTTAAAATTATCCCAAAAATTGGCGAAAATGTTTTGAGTATAATAATTTGTATATGTATTAAGATAATTAAATATTATTAAATTAGAATTATATTCTTAAATACCTCTTTTTAATGTGTTTTCTTGACTTTTTTAAATTTACCTTAGCTTATATGGGAAGGGGGGTTATTTAAATATCATAAAAGGGGGTTGAGACTCAAGAAAATGTTGGAAAACGCTGTTTCAGCAGATCTTCCATGACTGAAGCACATAGAATCACCCCTGTGATAATTGCAATAAATAATTTTTTCACACCCTGTACGGAGAGCTGTGAGCCAAGAATTCGATCAAGCTTATGACACAAAGTACCATTATAAGTAATTTGTTTGCCACGTTCCTCGAGTACAACGAAAATGAATTCCTATAAGTTTTGTAAGAAAACTTGCTTCACTTTCGATTTGCGTGGCAAGGAAGAGTCGAATGATGACTTTCCATTGAAAATTGATCGACAGTTGGCGAAATAAAGATCTGGTGGCGGGGAATCTCCACCTTAGCGAGTAGGTTAACGAGGTCGTAACCTACATTCCGCATCCGATGCTCCAGTAAATTAAAATAATTATTGTAATATCACATTGAACTACATTTTAGAAACCCGAATGGCCATGGGAGCGTGAGTGCGCGTGCGAAATACAGCAAACCTGAAATCGAGGTTTGTTGGAGGACTCTACAGTGTTTGAGAAATTGAAAGTCTGTGATGTTCCTTGATTTCTACTCTATCGAGTACTTCGATCGTTAGCGTTTTAATTGGAGTAGCTGTGGGAAGAGCCTCCCCAAGCTACGAATTTTTTAAACCAATTTTGAAGTCATTTTTCAAGTAATCTTCGCCGTGAGCTGTTGACGTTATTATTCAAGCTGTTTGTAAACTAATTTCTAAATTGATCACTAAGAACAATCAGTCTTACAATCGATTTTAATTATTATATTAAATGAAAATCCAAGCAAATTCCTATGCTCGCTATATTCTGATATTCCAATACTATGAACGAAGAAATTGCAAAAAATCTAGAGCCGATTAGAGGAGTTTATAATTCCATAACTTTTAATTACGAAATTCATAAATTTTGTGAACTTCAATGTATAATGGATTTCATACATTTTCATTATGGAATTACATTCTATACAATTGCACAAAATTTACAATTCCCTCTCTTCTAAAATGTAATCAACGAAAAACATAAACACTTTTGAAAGCTCTTCACCATGAACATTCAAAATTATAATTAAAATTCCAGCTCCCATTATTTGCTCAATTTCTGTGCGATACACGGCAATGTTTATCCGCCAAAGAAGCCAGCTGCTGGATAAATGTAATTCTACGAAGCTCGGCCAAAAGATTGCCGACGTAGAAGGCACTTTATCAAAAGCGAATTTCGAAAGTACGCACGTTATAGGGCCACCATATGCTCTTTATCGTCGTGATCCCTGTTGTGGGTAAGAATAGACGGAAGTTCTGATAAAGAGGGTTCGAACGGGTTCAGTTGCGCCCCATATAGGTCAGCGAGGTCATGACCTAAATTGTGTTTTGATGTTGGCACGGGAAATTCGCGCGATTAATTTGCGTGGAGCCCGACCACACGGTTTTATGTAATTTCTGTTAACGAATTGCGGACAGTTTTCGCTCGTCGAGAACTTGGAGCGACACAGAAGAACTGCTTAAACAACGATCACCCCCAGGGGAACCTTTGGCAGCGTTTTCAACAATGCACAGAACAGTTATCTGTCATAAATCTCCAGAAGCCACAGAAACAGATAACAAAATTGGATCATCAGGAGAATTGTTTAAAAAAAAATTTAGAAACAATTTTCAGAAACAATCTTTTCGAACTTGGTGTATTTATTAATTCAGTTTCTCCATTAGGAATGAGTTTCCAATGTTATTATTCGAGGTTAGACGTTCTCGTTAAAGTCCCCAGCTCGAGGGACATTATTAAAAAATTTTAATTGCTCAAGGAAATGCTGGGTGTACGATTCTGTTGCTCTCGAGCGATTTACTGTTTATGCTACCTTAGTCGCAATCGACGTCGGTGTTCGAGTGTTTGCAGTCATTGTCGGGGAACCACTGGCCTCGAAAAGGGGAGAGAAGAAACTGGGATCGATGCTTCCCAGCGAAGGGCACGGAATGTTTTGAGGGAGAGGAAATGCAGATATTTCATCGCGATGTATTCGTCTCGCGAGATAAATAAATAGAAGGGAATTCGCGGTGGTTCCAACTGGGGACGCTCCTTACCGCGTAAGTCAATGGGGTCACAATCTCGATTTAGCCTTCGGCGCGCGACTCAGTGGTTTAAAACGCGATTCTAACTAACAAGGGAACACCGCGAACCCGGACTCACCGATTGGAACGCAACTTTGTGGGTTTTTAGAGTGACTCGAAACAAGAACAACGGTGTCTTTCATTTCGGCCCTATCGCCCTTTAAGGGGTTGAAAACTAACCTCAAAGTCAAATTGGCACTTCTACTTTTTCGCGTATAACTCTCGAAATACAAGAGACAGAAAAAAGTTTCAAACAAAAGTTTAATCGTGCAATAAGCGCTACAAACTTGCGTTAACAAAATTTTGAAAAGAGTTTTAAAAAAATACCTGAACGAAAAAATACGTTTTTCAAAATTTTATGCTACAAGTTTTTCAATACTTATGCTACATAGTCTTAATTTTACTCGCTATCTTCTTCATTCGACGGCGAAAGCTTTGCCAATAGAGCAATAACATCCGATGTTAATGTTGACTTTTTGATACCCGTCGATAGCAGATAAATGAAAATGTCCTTAAAAAAATAAGTTTCTCATTAACCGGCAAATGTTGTCATTTATTTACAACACTTTCTAATGCTTTACATTATTTTTATTCTATATAGACTCTATATACATTTTTAGAGATTTTCTGGAATACCTACTTATCTGTTTATCTGTAAATTTACAATAAACTAATTGATTATAATCTGGAAATATTAACTTTTCTCGAGAACATCTGCATTTTTACTTTCACACAAAAACAAGTAAAAAATAATCATAAATAAGTAGAAATAACATTAAATATAATGAATGAGTTTTAAAGAATATACATGTACAGGAAAAAGTAATGACAAAAATAATTTTGCTTAGCTAGAATGGCATTTTGAACCACCGTGCGCCACTAACATCGCGAACCAGATGTATTTTTCACGTCGGATGTTCAAGCAATGTTTCGAGAAGGTCCAATCTGCGTGCACAAATTTTCAGTAAATAAAAACTAATTTCTTTTGAGAATTCGTCTACTGGGAAAGCAAACCTGTTCTCCCGAGAGAAATCACAATGGGAGCTAAATGTAATTAAATTTCTATCTGTAAAAATTAATCGAATCCAGTAGACGATATTAAATAGCCAATAAATGGTATTATTGCAATCGAATTCGAGCTAACTGTTTTATTAATTGAAAATATCGGATTATGGGAAAACTGTCGATATGTTTTGAAAAATAGGGTTACTGTTGTTGTAGTTTACGGAATGGATCATTATAAAGTAATATCTTAATCCTGTCAAACGTGGATTAAATTTGGAGATGGATTCTAGCTTCTGTGAAGAGAACTAGTAGTATAGGTCTTAAATGGTGTCAACTTTTGGAGGAAACCAAGGATGCTGTCATAATTCTACAATGTTGGGTACGTAGAATTTTAAAATTACTTATAATCAGTGCTACGATGGCCAAAATTCAAAAGTATGCCTATTCTGATGCAAAGAATAATTAGAAAATTCAAAATTAAAATAATTAGGGGACTAGGCAGTCAAACCGCTCGAAGATCAAGTATTATTTGCGAATTAATTACAAGGAGATAAATACAACTTGAAAAATGTACTCTTGGGTAATGTTAATTAATACTATAAACTGTAAAAAAAAAACCGAAGTTCGGATCGACTGGAAATTTTTACAGCATGTTCAAAATATACTCCTTTTTGGAGTGTACCTCAGCATAATGTGTGAAAGCTCTGGTTTCCGAGATAAAAAAGACAGCCATCGGTGCACCCCAAAAATCGTCATTTTTCGTAAGAATCGCCTTTTCTTAGTCTCTATTTTAATAATTATGGTTCAATTCTTTTTTCAGACGTCCCCTTCAAAATTATAGATTCTAGGAGAAACATATTCCAAGGAAACCGTTGTATCTTTATTTTCAAGAGCAATATCAGGGCAAAACTAAAGATACTTTTTCTAAACCACAGTATAATCAACCTCGTGTGGCGCCATTTTTAAAATAGATAGATAGACCAAAAAAATATTTTTTTATTCTACGCGATAGTAATAAACATTCTGTAAAAGAAGAACTCTGTGCTTGCTTTTGTCTTCTTGTAATTAATTCGCAAGGAATACTTGATTTTGGAGCGATTTGACTGCCTGGCCCCCTTAAGTACTCCTCTTTATACTTCAAAAGAATTTTCTTCAACGATATTGACGAAATTAAAATTTCTTGTCTCTTTCCCCCACAATTTAACTTTCTCGTTCCAGTTTAAAAACAGGACGTAATTAGCTTCAAATTAATGCTATATAATTTCCTACTGGGTACAAAAACTATATTGTTAATACGGTTATCGACAGTTGTTACGTGCTTACGTGACTCGGAATTCCTCCGCGAGACGGTAGTACAGTGCATGTGACTAAAGGAAATCGATGAGATAGGATATTACATTGAGGTATAGGATAGACCTATCACGCAATGTAACTTTGTGTCACATGCTCGGGGGGCTTGCGAGCCCCCTTACCATTTTCGTGTCACACCCAACGTTATCGATTCAGTCTAAAATAAGATTGTAACGCTACGCGTAGTAGGAATTAGAAATTAAAAATAGGACATTCGAAACCCGCGATTTACAAATGATTCTCATAGAGTAACAATGTAAAGATCGTTTTACAAACGTATTCCGTGCAACGACAGAGAAAAAAGTGTCACAACAAGAACACATACGCCTTTTAACCTTGCTGTCCTATTCGAGTGTATTTAACACAAAATAAATTTATTTAACATAAAAATATATATAAACAACAAGATTAGTTGTGGAAGACATGCTTTCATGATGTAACGTGGGATACCTCGCAAAGGAATTGTAACTTAGTATAATTCAATAAGGTGCTGAAGCAGAGAGGACTTTAAAAATTGTCATAAAACCCATCAGTTTCAGTATCTCGCTGAATGTTTCTTTAAAAAAGTAAAAAAATTACGTCAAGTACATGAAATAAAAAAATACAAAAAATTGAAAATAATTACAAAGTAAAAAAAGATGTGAAATCAAAATAAGCTGCAAGCACATAAAGGTGCTTTCCTGCAGCGTGCAACGGCGACACCGTGTAACACAATAAAAGACAAGAAAATATGTCCGCGGCCTGGAAGTCAAATACTTGGCGTGGTCAGGTATTCTCAGATCATCAATACCTTCCCACTCCGCAGGCTTTCAGATAATTAGTCTATTTAAAACACAGCCAATATGAGTATATTTTCATTATATTGCGTTTTAAAATAATTGTAAGATCATTCATCGACACCGATGCCTGTCCTCTCACAAGCTTTCACATAATTTGTAAATTTAAAACTCTGACAATATGAATACACTTTCATTATTTTGCGTTTTAAAATAATTTTAAGATCATTCATCGACACCTCGACCTTTCCTGGCCACGCCAAGTATTTGATTTCCAGGCCGCGGACATATTTTCTTATCTTTTCTAGTAACGACGTTTGTTATGACTGAACGATGCCCCAGCTTTGGAAGTCACCTCTATTCAGACGGTTCGGCCACGAGACGCGATATATACGTCACTCGGCGTGCAATAACCGACCAATATTCCAACACTCGGAAATACGTACGCGTGTATTCTCTCGCGAGGCCTGCTTGGTCTCCCCCCACCAAAGCCCATATTCACCGAGGTACATTGGCGGGGCGCGGGGGTCATTCGTTCTGTGGACATCGTTGAGTTAACACGTTTCAATAGCTGCGTACTTAAATGGTACGCCTACATTATCTATCGTCACGTAATTACTTCTAATCATTATTAGTCTTCTTCTTTACTGTCTACCGTCACTTGCTGCTCCTATTAATACACTTTCGTCCCGAAATTGATTAAATATCGCGAGAAAACCATTAGACGTTCGTCGCGTATTCCCTTCGTTGCCTTCGTACCGATATTTCTGCACATTTAGTGCACAGATATCGTGTCTCGGTATTCAATTACATCCCTTTTCGGGCATATTTCAAGTTTATTTGTTGTTTAATTGCCTTACGAATGTTTTAATGCTTTTGTTTCAACTTGTTGCATCGTTCGGTTACAGACGTTGAGGCGGGAATCGAAACCAAAGGGCAGGCGACGCCATAACACTTGGCGGTTAATTTGAACGATGCTTGGATGGCGACTGGTCATTCCTTGGAAAAACAAGGTGGCAATACGTGTGGTATACGTATTTTTATCGTTATTTTATTGAATCATTGTTGGCTGTGAGGGTGATGGGTAACTTTGCAGTCGGTTAATATCGGGATGAAATGGGAAAAGATTGAATTATGATAAATTGAATAATTCTAGTCGGATTTGTTTAAACATTTCAAAATGGCGTCAGTAGATGTTTACGAAATATTGGAATGATCGAATTCTACTGCATTTCGGTCGCGTTTACGTAGAATTCAATAATATTTCAATGATTTTTAAGAATCTATCTCTATAAAACTAGTGTATTGCATTTACGTTCGGTTTTGGATGCAAGTTTTGTTCTTTATGTACAGAAACTGCGTAGTTGATCGAGGACATGCTATTCAAGCATGAATAATTAACGAATTTTGATTCTTGCAATGAATTTTGGATATTTATAAAGATCGTGATATATTTTAAAGTATTATTCGAATAACACGAACGTGCTTACAACTTTAATGACGAAAGCCACTGCTACGGTTCATTTAAATGTAATAATTATTTCTGATGTAGTATATTCTGGATAATATCGTGTTACTGAAATGTAAAGCTGTTCCTATCAAGCGAGCATTCTGTATTTTCGCATCACACCTTGTATTCTAAATAACAAGGAGCGAAAGTCCCTTGGCTGGTTCCAAGAAAAACAATATTTCCTCGTGACAAACACTCGATCAAACCACATCCACCCCACCCTCCTATCCTACTTATTTTTCAGAGATTGTGACCGCGTGCAATGCGGCCAAATAGAGTCAGTGTTTATGACGTACGAAGTTTTTCGTTTTGAAGAGCACAGTTGCTCATATTAGAGTGTCGTTAACAATTTTGGGATACGCGAGGGTAGAGTCAGTGTTTTCTACGCAATTTATATTCTTTTGCGAGCATCAGGGCTCTGACTTTCGAATCGCGAGAATAGATTCAGCGGTTTGTTCGACAATTATGATCTTTGGGGCGCGTTGATAGTCTATTTCTTTATTTTTTTTACTTTTGAAAGCGAAACTCGTTATCGGAAATTAGAGTCAGTGCGTCAGCTGAAGAGGAGATTTGTGCGCAGAATATTATTGGAAAGATGTAAGTATCTATGTATTTCATTTAATTCCTTTAAAGTAGAGTTCATTCTTCAAAATTCTAGAAACAAAAAATTAAAAAATTAAAAGAAAATTAATTTCTGGAATAGAATCACCAAGAAATTCAAAACTAACAAAACTTTTTATAATGTAGACATTTTAAGAAAAAAAATTGTTAATTTTTTTTTTTAATATTTAATTTTTTTTTTCTCAAAATGTCTAAATGATAAAAAATTTCGTTAGTTTTGAATTGTTTCGTGGTTCTTTATTAGAGTTCGAACAATCGTAAGTTTAGAAAGAAATTATAATCGTGTTCTGTTCCTTCGTTACAGTCTAGGGGCAGCTGAGCAAGCTGATAATGTCTTCTAGCAGCTTGATGACTTCTCAGCAGTTTGGTGACTTCCCCTGAGCAGTTGCAGAGGTGTTGGCGCCTCCGTCACCGGGGCACAGCGAAATGTGAGTGCGCATGCATTATGGTTCCTCTGGTCACTCAGTCATGTCGTAGGACGTTTGGTCCAAATCGACACGAGTGACCGGTTGTATACTTTGGCGAGCATAATGACCGCGGGTATGGTAACCATGCCCGTGAATTGTAACATTTTGTCTGTGTATGTATTTCTTAGACGAGGGCTAGGGTCTTCTTGTGCACCGCGCCTTTACAATAGAATCAAATTATAATCATAATTTCCAAGATAAACGTTTCCTAACGCGAATGTTTATCATTGATCATACATTGATGTAGATATTTATTAAATAATGCACCTAAAGATGCATAGCAGCTCAGAAGGTATTGATATGAATATCAATACGGCTGAATGCTAATTTTTATGTAGCGAAGAAGTCTGATACTCTCAGACTCCACAGCTACGATCATTTTTATTTAATATGTAGTCGAAAAATCGGATGCCCTCCGATTCCGTCATTGCGACGATTATAATGACTTGAATTTCTTTTATTTTTCTCATACTACTTACGTGTTTAAAAGTAACTTGATGTCTAAATGATGATAATAGACATAAAAGTGTAATTCCTTTCTTATAAAGGTCACTCGTTTGCGTACACAATAGAATAAGTAATTTCCATGTGCAAGAAGACAATTGAGGGTGGGCAAATTTCAGATTCAAAGTAATTGGCATGAGAACATACTTTTTTGTACCTATATGAAATTTACTTTGACGATGGAATCGCCCGTTTTAAATTCTTAAAGTAAATTCTTCATCTTTTAGAGTCATTTTCTTAAATAATTCAATTTTATAGTCTTTTTTCTCGCTAATTGAATGTCGAGTAGAGTCCTTTTTCTTGATCTAAAGTAGAGTCTTTTCTTATTTATCAAACTTTAAACTATTCACAAGTTGAAAGTCGAGTAATTTTGCTTTATAATGTAAAATGAAAGAATACTAGCGTGCTAGACACTATACAGACTAATCATATTTTCTAGTTGAGGATTTTCAGGATATCTTTCCGTACCCATTGCCATTTAACTCATCCACGTGCCCATGCGTTACTTGGGTGGTTGAAGGCAATGGGGCACGATGACTTTCTTTACTAACTAATTACATGTCGGCGGCTGGCATTGCGTTAGTGTATCGTGCACGCCGCATTTTCCACCTGTGTGTGTTTGTGTGGTTAGGCGGTGGAATTTGCGTCGGTGAAAGATTTTTATCAAAGACCATGTTAACGAACCTATAACATTATATTATTATTCATTGCAATAACGATACCAATGTATCATATTCCTTGTTGCACACGATGATCATTCTAGTAAATAATCTTGGAATATGAAAGTTAATCAATCTCGTACAATCAAACGAGAAAGTAATAACGCTTGATGTGTGTACCTAATACGTACAATGCACATTATCAAGTAATCCATTCTTTGAAATTGAAAATAATTAATTGCTATGTAAATCATACTTATACGCAATGGTCACTGCCTTTGCCAGCCGATTTCAGTGAAAACTGGTACGTACTTATTAGAGTGTGATTGCGGCCAAGCTCGGGTGACGGAGTCGTCCCGGGACGGTCTCTCTAGTGTAGGCTTTGCACCCGGGCGGTGATGCTTGAGAATCGTGGAGTGGGTTGACTGATGATTGTGTTTGAGAGACTGTTTTGATATTTTTTAAATATAGGTTTTGTGTAGGATAGGTAACTTACCTTCTGGTACGAATGTGTGACTTAAATATAAGTAGGTAGGGCCGGGGCAGGTCGTCGTATTCTCTGATCGCATGTTCCCCCGCGCGATGACCTGCTTTCAGGAAATTTGTGAGAAAAGTCGACGGCCAGACTAGTGCGAGTGGGGTATGCCCTCGCTTCTAGCCTCGCTATGTCTACTTTTTGACGCCAGTGGGACATTGCACATTGTCGCTGGTCGCGGTCGGCAGGACGGGCTTGGGCACGCTATTCACTTTCAGAAGGGCGGACCGCCCGAAGCAAGAAGTGGCCAAAGAGCCGAAGATAGCCCGGCCAGAGAAAAGGCCACATCATGTGGGCTACCAAGAATGGCCCTGCATCCTCGGGTGCAGGGTCATTCTTACGTATTACATTGCCATTATGCTCGCCGGTAGTTGTAGTAGTAGTAGTAGTTTGGTTGGCCATAGGCTGACCCATCGAGACAAGGGTGGAACGAAATATAAAGGTAAAATATCTTTTTTATTATTCATGACTTCTAATAGTGGCCAAAAGTTCCCTTTTATAATGGAATTTAAGCTGCCAAAGTTTGAACGTGATCATCAAATTTTTTCAGGTGTCGCAAGCCCTTCAAATATTAATATTTACTAAATTATTAATTTTTGAAAGGCTTGCGGCACTTGAAAAAATTTGTTGATCACGTTCAAACTTTGGTAGCTTAAATACCATTATAAAAGGCAACTTTTGCCCAGTATTAGAAGTCATGAATAATAAAAAAATATTTTGCCCCTATATTTCGATCCACCCTAATCGATACCCCCTCCCCTGAAATTGAGCCCACCGCGTTTTCAATTAGAGTTGCGAAGAAGATTACGGGGCCAGTTAGTGTTGCGACTAAATGTTGATCACGGTTTGAATTAGCGTTGCGAATCAAGCATTCCCCGCGTCTGGTTCTAGCATAGCGTTGCGAATAAATATCGATCGTGGTTGCTTGTAGTGTTCCGAAAAAAAAATCGCGATTGTTTTTGAGATTATTCTTGTATTTTTAATTGCAGTTACTAGAGTTTGATTCATTGCATTACTTTTGATTCATGGTATTCTTTTTATTAGAGTTGCGATGCGACTGATCGCGTTTTTTTAATAACTCGTCCTAGTTTGATTCTTAATATTTTTTTGAGTTAGTGTTGCGATGATGACTGATCGCGTTTGTAATTAGAGTTGCGACCCCCAGCCCCCAATGCCCCAAAACTATCCTGGGACATGTCCAGAGACATGTTCCTGGGAAAAAAGAGTCCCGAGCAGCTGGATCTGCGGCACATGGGACTCTACACAGCCTTCAGGAAGGCTGCAACGAATTAAAGTTAGAGTTGCGTATTACGAGACACAGGTGCACTGAATTTTTATTAGTGTTGCGAAAAATGAAACCACCCACGTGGTGGTTCTCGGTAGCTTTTTCGTTTGCCTATTCGGGATTTGTATTGAGTATAGTAGAATTTTCAGTAATGAAGCACCATCCGGGAATTTTGAATTTGTTTGAGAAATTAGTGCTGCGGGTAGCCCAAAGTCCTAGTGACTATGCTCGGGAGTTGATTTTAGTCTGTAGTAAGTTAGCGTTGCGAAAGAAAGAAACGGTCCACTCACGGTTTTTTTGCATTAATGAGTGGACAATGATCAGCTGCCCTTCTGGCTACTGATCATTTTTTCTAGCAGCCCTAAGTGGCTGCACCATCCTCCTTCTCCTACCACCACCTATCTACCCTTGAATCGAGTGTTTTTCACTGGAAATATTGTTTTAAAAGTATATTCATATCTTGCAGATAAATATTTTCAATTTTTGTAGAATATTTTTAAATTTGAAGTTCCAATTTTTATGGAATAGCATTTGGAAAATTTTATTTTGTGACTGAAAAAATGGCGATGAAAGGTGTGATTCATTATTTGTAATAGAAATTGCAGACTTCTGACACACCTCCATTCAATTGAAATTCTAATTAGAGTCTTTGAAAAGTAGCAGTAGCTATTCCTCATTAACGTTGCTGATTTTTGCATAGTAACTTCGTCAATCGTTGTATTTCCTACCAGATTGATAAGAAATGTAGTTTTTCATTTTTATAAATTTTCAACATTCCTTTGCATTAATCAAAATTCACCCGCGATTGTTGCTTTATTTGATGATATTAAAACGAAATTTGCACTGAAAAAGTAGGTAAATGCAATTCGGCACTTTATATTGATAGTCAATTTTCAATATTAACGCGTGCTCGTTGTTGCTACTTTCTGCATAAAAGTAATTTCGATTACTGTGCAATAAAGTGCAATTATTCCAATCTTCAACATTTGCATAAATGTTTTTGATTACCTATTGTATATTATGATTGATTGTCGAGTCATTGATACATAAACTTTGAAGATGCCAATTAATGAGAAATTGTAACAGAGCACCCAATGTGCTTAATATTATGAATATCAATTGCTTCGGAATGAAATGTAATATGATTAGTAGCTTCTTTTTCATGAATTGCTAAAGTATTGCTAAAGGTTGATTGCCTACTTTGTCTGCTGATAATGAAGCAGTATTTTTTAATCTTTTCCTTCTTTCATTTTATTACCGAATCGATATTCCATATTGAGTTTTAAACTGTAGCTTCAAATGTGATATTTCAATATTTGGGCAATAGCGATTCAATGAAAAGACTATATCTGTTGAAATTACATTACTTAATCGAGATAGATTGTAAGTACTAATTCATCGAGAAAGTTTCTGTTGCAGAGTATTATGTGTGAAGAATATTGCAAAAATAGGATTTCAGGTTCATCATCCTTGAGAAACGAAACCTCAAGGAATTTTTATTAATACTTTTGAGAATGTTTCAGGTAACATCGTGGGTCCATCGAGGGAAGTAAGAAACACATGACAATTTCAGATTTTTATTAGGCAGGTCATTATTTAAATTTAAGTAGATATGTATATGGTTAGGTAAGGTGTTTAGTGGCCACATAGAATTAAGTAGTTCTTAAGGAATAAGATAAACACTGCAGTGTTTAACTAAATATAAGTAGCAATTATTAAATACGAGTGCTCGTATCCGTAGGAATTATTAGTATTTAAGTAGCCATAGCAAATATGCACTGGCATATTTCCTATTAATGAGTAGAAAATTTGAATTATTCACTAATTGGGAAATATTCCCCCTTTTTTCTTTGTTTCATTCCCAATTAATGAATAATTATCATGGTAGAAATATACCAGAAAATTCTTCAAATTTTAAATGAAAGAAACAAAGAAATGTTTTAAATTCTGCTTTAGTTTCATCGCGGTAGCTTTTTACAGAAGGACTCCTTCTGTTGCCCGGTTGTGGAGCGATTGAGGATCGTTTTGCAACCGTGCATCAGGGGGATCTATGGAAATGAAAATAAAATTTTGCATAAAAGGAGGGTGGATGGGCCGCGGTTAGGGCGGGTCTCCGCTCGCAGCGCCTCCACGTGGTGAGACCTGGGCAATCTGTATTATTTGAAGTATAATTACTAATCGTATCACAAGTAACATTGTAGTACAATTATTAATTACGTGACAAGTAATACGAGCCGATTGGCTGCGATCATCTATCTTCGTCAATCTCTATTCCATCCTCAAACACAAGTTAAGTTGCCGAAATTTGAATTGCGACATGTTTAAATATCATCAAACTGTTTTTTATTTGTAACTAAACTAAGGATTTTATTTATTTATATATAGATAATCGAAGCGTAAAATGATGCTGGGATTGAATTTATCCTGAATTCTGTCCCGTGATAATTTGTTAATATAAATCACAAAAAATAGAAAATAATCATATAATATTAAAAATTATCTGAAGTCATTCCCTATGCAAATTATCTTTGCAAAAAGAAGTGAGATCCCGATAAAAACTTTAAAAAAGTAAAAAAATTACGCCAAGTACATGAAATTAAAAAAAATACAAAAAATAGAAAATAATTACAAAGTAAAAAAGATGTGAAATCAAAATGAGCTGCAAGCACATAAAGGTGCTTTCCTGCAGCGTGCAACGGCGACACTGTGTAACACAATAAAAGGCAAGAAAATATGTCCGCGGCAAAATCACACGTATTCAAGCACGCACACACCTCTCATCATCTCAACACATTTCAGTGTAGTTGCTGAGCTGGACGCTGTTCATAAGCAGATGCCACTACATTCAGTTCTGAAATTATGGGTCAGTAACACAGTTTGGGTGGCGACACGAACTTCCATAAGGTAATAGGTCTATCCTATACCTCGTCTGTGATAAGGGATCGAACCATTACCCAAACCATGTTTCTTTCCTTGGTTAGGAGCTGAGTTCGAATTCACTGATGTTACCGACTTTGGTCGTTCGATTGTATGTGATTCCAGAAACCACCGCTCCTAAACGCAGAGGGCGCAATAAAACCTGATGTTTTTCGCGAAGTCGGTATTTCAGACCGTGTGACTTGAACTCCCATAAGGTGATAGGTCTATCCTATTCTTTATCGATGACTATATCTCGCCTGGAAATGACGTCGGTAAAACAGTACTCTGTAACGATATAGTGACGGCCGAGCTTCAATTTCCGTAAACAAAGTCCTGCAGCGTTTTTTGTATTTATCTCATATTTTCGGGCTTTACATATGGTCCAGTTATTTCTAATGTAGGATTACATAATATCGCCGAATCTCGATTGACTTTGCTTATGTACAGTTTGATGTGAAAGTTCAATGCTATTGCATTAGCTGTTTTTTATAATGTTTACATTACTGGGCGAAGTAAACTTGTGGAGTTTCGATGACAACATTAATATAAAGAGCACAGATTTCGGTGCATTTCGGTGAGACAAACTAATTCATGCACGTTATAAATTATCTTAGCAATCAAATATATCGATAGTAACGTATACCGCGGAATATATGCATTCTAAATATTCTGCCTGTATCAACATTAAAAATAAATAATATTCCTTTTCCAAAAATTACAAACCAATACTAAGTTTCGCAACATTACCACAGATACCATGACAAACGTGTTGATAGTTTGCACGAGGAAGGGAAAAGATCGTATTGCCAGAAGCGTGGTATGATATACGTACCTACCAATAAGAAAGGAAACAAGTTAAAAGATTCCATCAAATATTTAGAGGTAACAGCTTAAGGAAACGCTAACATAAATTAAAAACGTTTTAGCATTCTATCTTGAACCAATTTTATAGGATCAGTTAAAGGACAATTCGATTATATATTGCCAGTGGTACGATGACTGCGTGTTACAGTTAATGTTAAATAACGGCCTGTTAATACAAATACAAGTCAGCATCGCTACTGGCGATATATATAAAATAACTTTCGATAAATATCTCATAGGAAAGCTGTCCGACCATATATCAGACGGTAACTATTAGCTTAATCGGCTCAGACTTGCGAATCGAACAATTTTTACACATTCTGCCTTGTATTTATAGTGATAATTACTAAGCATTACATACTTTGTACCTACAACGATAATCAAGTAAGCCTTGTACATTTCACGAGATCTAAAAGGCATGTCTTCGATAAGATTAATAAACTCGAACCGAAATTATTCACGACTGATATGTTTGGTCCCAATGGTCGTAGATTGGATAAAAAAGTACAAACGAATAAATGCAACGACTTGGTAAATATATTTAAACATTTAAAAGCTTCTTGAAAACGTTTTACTTCTCGTTTCATTAAGGTGTCATGCGTACCTGTGAGATCTGAGAACACGTACTTTTGGGATTTTATTTTTTTGAAAAACTCGAACGCTTTTTTAAATAAACGGTTGTGTATTCGGAAGTATACTTTTTAACGTTCTTGCAGTTTTTTTTGCAACGCAATATATGAATAAATAAAGGAATTACGGGCGATCGCCCGGCAACGGTTGTTATTTAAACACTTTACGGTGACCACTGTAGCTTTGGCCTGGTTCATCAGAAATGAAAATTTAGACCAAATTTAGTTGGTATATTAGATTATCTAATGCCCGATCGTGGATTTTTTAATTTCGTTGAGTGGTTTTTATTTTAGAGATGAAAAATTAGAGATTCTTTGGCGAAAATCGATACTTTTGCTATGAACAGCCGCCGTTTTATAGGAAATTAATTTTTCGGGATAATGAACGATCGGGCACTAGATAATCTAATACACTACCTAAATTTCGTTGAATTTTTTATTTCAGAAAAAAAAACGCTGCCGGGCAATCGCCCATAATCAGTGGCGGATTTAACAGGGCGGCCGATGAGCAGTTGCCACCTGGGCCCCTGCTCGGAAGCCCCAGCAGGGCCCCATCCTTAAAAAAAATTATGATTTTTTCCAAACTATATTTTTTTTCTGTATTATTACATTGAGCCTGTTTTCAGTAAACTACCACTTTAGTTTATCGAAAAAATGGGCCCTCTCAGAAGGCCCCTAGGACCCCATCCTTAAAAAAAATTATGATTTTTCCAAACTATATTTTCTTTCTGTATTATTACACTGAGCCCGTTTTCAGTAAACTACCACTTTAGTTTCTCGAAAAATGGGCCCGCTTAGAAGGCCCCCTAGGACCCTGCCCTCAAAAATAAATTATGATTTTATCCAAGCACTTTTTTCTATACTTTTCTGTACATTTACCCCCTTTTAGTAAACTACCTCTTCATTTTCCCGAAAAAATGGGCCCCTCAACGTTTGCCACCTGGGCCTTTTTTCTTAAATCCGCCACTGTCCATAATTCCTTTATTTATTTATATATTGCATTGGAAAAAATACTACAAGAACTTTAAACTATATACTTTCGAATAAATCACCGTTTACTTAAAAAAGTCTTCAAGTTTTTCCAAAATAAAATGCTGAAAGTACGTGTTCTTAGACCTCATGTTGCGTTCCTTAAAAATATATAGTCTTCACCGAGACTATCGTCTTAAAAGCAAACTTTCGTACATTATAGATATTAATTTGGTGGAAGTCTACAATGAACGAAGTTTATCCATGGAGTCCCGCCGTGAAAGAGCACGATCGTGCAAATATACATCTTTATCGTCTAATAGGGTATCAAGCTTCTCAATGACACTATGATTCCATTAAATTTCATTTTTCAATACTTAACGAACACACTGATTTTCGTTTATGCAGTAAAAGTATCTCAGTACCATGTATTCTTACTTTCAGAGTAAAATTAGAATTAATTTGTTATATACGTAGCGAGTTTGATCCCTTATGTATAAAATTCGATGCATGGCATGATAATATTATTCATTCCGTAGAGCAGAAAGTATCGAGAAAGGTAATAATTATGCATCGTTCGGTATCGCGATCATTCCTGTAGCATTCGTATCTGAACCGAACGTTTTACATCATAAGTATGACGCAGGGCGAAGTGACTATAGAATGGCGTACGTACGAAGTCTCTCAACAAGACAAGCTACAGAGAATAGCAGTGATCTCTGTGTCTTTACCTACGCACACAAGCTGCGTGAAGTTCTCACCTAATCAGGAGTTGTTATTATTATGTTGCATCGACGGTTCTGTAATAATTTACGATCAGATCAAAGCTACCACTGCCAGCGTGAAAGCGAGTTTTGTAAGTTAAATGCACGCGTAGAAGCTAAAGTAAAGGGAGCCACTCCTGAGAATGTATGATGTATACTTTTTTAAGATACCTACGTTAGCTTCGTGGCATAGCGACGGAACGATATTCATTATTGGAAACGACAAAGGTCAATTCCAACACTTCGACATTTCTTTGTCGTGTATTAAAAGTCAGACGTTAAGCGAAGAAGTAACGCCAGCCAATATTCTTGATCTGTCTTCATATTTTAGGTACCGCTATTTCAAACTCTTTCACTTGCAAGGAGAATATCCCAGGTTTTCGCCTCCGATTGCTTTTGATTTTTGGATATGTTTCAGAGGACCAAAAAATAAGATATACATGTTTTTTTATAGCGGCCCGTTTTCATATTTAGGGGGTGAAACCACCCCTCAAAGTTATAAGATTTTCAGGTGTTCGTCTCCGATTGCTTTGGTCAAGCAGGCACCACCTATTCTCATGAAATTTGAGGGGTGGTTTTACCCCCTGAACATGCAAAAAGTAACACCTGAAAATCTTGTAACTTTGAGGGGTGGTTCCACCCCCTAAATACGAAAACGGGCCGCTATAAAAAAACACGTATATCTTATTGTTCGTCCCTCTAAAATATATCCAAAAATCAAAGCAATCAGAGTCGAACACCTGGGATACTCTCCTTGTTAGCCATCAGTTTAACGATGTATGCGTAAAATATGTGATTTATCTCCGATGCAGAATTCAACCAGCGTTGCTACGTATGGAGTGGAATAAAAAGAATGACCTAAACGGTTACATCGACCTACGTAATCATGGAAATTCTCTGTTATTACTCATTTTTCAACGGTATGTCATAACGATTTGTGTTTACGTGATAGACAGAATCTGTAAAAATGAGTAATATCAATGTAATATATCAATAGAGGCCCTATAGGTGTCATAAAAATGTTAGAAGGAAGCTCTCTGTCCGGAGATGTATTAGTTAAAAGATATTTATCCTTATCTCAAGTGGAACAAGCGACTTCTTTATTGCTATCTATGAATTGGGATACCCATCCTCGTGCGTGTATGCATGCGCTGAACCAAATATTGAATTATTTGTTCAAGCTGCCATTGACGCCAGAGCGTGAAAGTAAAACTCAATTTCACATCTTACGATTAGTTGGTTTAAACCTTCACGGGCAATATAAATAATTAAATATTCCAGACTTTATACAGAACGCACTTGGCAGTTTCCACGTGCCGGTTAAACCAATAAGTCAAGCTATCGAAGAAGAATACGGAGATGAAATAAGAGACTTGACGAGGCGATTCTTCCATCATTTATTAAGGTATCGCGTACCTTATTTTAACTTGGGCGTTTACCGGGCAGTCAGTCCAATTGAACCATTGTGCCCGATCGCGTACCTTACTTTTAAAAAAGAATTTCTGTTATACATTAATTCTAAATACTGTAGGTATCAAATGTTTGAGAAAGCCTTCCGGCTTGCGATAGATCTGAACGATCATGACCTTTTTATGGATTTACACTTTTACGCATTAGTCGTAAATGATATGGCAATGGCAACAGCGGCAAAAGAAAATGCTGAGCGTATTCTTAGTAGATCGGATAGTTGTAGTAGCTCACGTAAGAATTAATTGAATATTTTATGGAACTGTTTCTTGGAAAATATTATACTATAATTGTTTCAGATTCCACGTGCTCTAGAGCATCGTGTTCATTGTGCTCCGATTCGATCAGTGATAAAGGGGAGGAGTCTTGCAGCGACGAAAGTGACAATTCCACTAAAGAGAATCGAATTGATATAAAGCATTCCAAGAGTCCTATCTATAGGAAAGAATCAAATAGCCAAATTCCTCCCTTACCAGTTCTTCCTCCGCATCACCTTAATAAAAACCTGTTACCCGCATCATTTTCTGACGTTTCGTCCAGCGAAAAGAACGATTGCAATTTAATATCAACATCTTTTAACGTTCCTAGCAATACTCCCGCAACAACTTCCTTTAATCATTCGTCGCATCTTTCGCTTCTAAATACATTTTTCGCATCGACGTCGTTTAACAAACCACTGTATAAAACCCACGCCAATCCAGCGTCAACGTCCACGGTAACTTCTACCAGTAGTTCGCAGTCTTTTAACATTTCCGATGACTTAATGACAACTTCGTTCGGAAGTCTTTCCGTGAACGAACGAAAGGCTGTGGTATCTAATCGACTTGCCGAAAACTCTGTAGGCGCTACGCTAAACAAAGCCATACTTGGTGAAATGCAATATTCCCTTAATAGTGTATCCGACGACACGGTAGCAACTAATTCGGTACAAGAGAACAGCTTCATGTCCACCCCCTTCAACAATCCAACATACGAATCAGTTACATTAGACGTTCCTTCCGATTTATTAAGATCGTCGCTAGATAACATGGAGAGTAACATCATGTCAACGTCTTTTAGTACACTTGGTACAAGTATTCCAAACACGTATGACTGTTCTCTGAGTAATTTAATAACTAGCAAATGCGATTCGACCATTTCGTCGTCCCTAAAAAATACAAAGTCGTCCGTTGCTACGAATGACTATGCGTCTAAAACGTTTTCTGATTCTGTCACTACAAATAAAACAACGTCCAGCTTTCATAGCAGTCATAGTAATCTCTCTTCAACTTCTTTCAATTTTCTCGACGATCAAGTACAGGATTTTCGTAACAGCAGTTCGAAGGTCTTTAACAACGAACAATCTCTTCCAGGAAAGAAACAAGTGGACTTCACTGTCCCGCCACCGCCTCCTTCTTTAACAAATTCATTCGCAAGTTACCTTCAGAATCTTCCGAAAAAGAATCTTCCTCTATCCAGAAGTACATCTGGGCTGGCAGATATCGACGAGTCTATTAAAAAAATTTCGTCCATCAGAACCAGAAATGTTACGTCGCATTTGTTACAGAGGCAAAATTCCACGTCTAACGTTCTGCAAACCCAACAGAAGTACAGTAATATTAAACCTTCTAGATATAGACTGAATTATGATCTCGATTACATTTCGTTCCATGGAAGCTGTGATAATATTAATATACATTCCTCTACTAATAACACGAAACTTGGCGCTTCGCAGTTTTCTTCTACGTACAGTATGCAGAACAGGTTCGATAATAGGCACTCGAAAATATTATCGCAAAATAGTACAAATGTTAGCGTTAATAAAGAGACTAAGGTGTCTTCCAATGTACCACCGCTACCTATTATATCTACTCCAACGTCTAATCCCATATCCTGTTCCCCATTCTCCACCTTTACGGATACAACAATAGCGAACGAAAAGCCAAAAGTCAAGTTTTCAGACACAGTGACTCATATATTAGTACCCGGTACAGTAAGTACATATTCACGAAATATCGAAATATTAAAATACAATCTTGATGCTATTTTAATTCATTTAACGCTTATTTACAGGGTCAATCGCATAAACAAAAACGTTCCACCATTACTCAAGCACATTTAACTGATCCCAAACGCGAGCTGGCGGAGAGTCTTCCACTGTGCCTCGGCAACGAAGACTATCTCAAAGATTTTCAACCGCTCTCAAGTAAGAGATAAATAAATAGAGTAGTAAATTGAATTTTTGAAAGAAGTAATACTCGAATCGTGCATTTTTCAGAAGACGATATTAGCGATAAAGTTAAAGAATCTACGAAGCCGGAAGAGGGTTCTAAGATAAAAGTGGTACACTTTGGGCTTTTGTAAAGGATTCAGATTTTAATGAAAGAAAAAAGTACGACTGCATTTACATACACTTCCATTGTCTCCTAAGAACATATACACTTATTTTGTACAGAATTTTTATACAATAAAAATTGTTTTCAAGTTATATTACTAAGTAATTTGTCTATTACGTACATTAGCAACATTTAAATATTTCCTTTCTTATATAGGCTTGCATTACTGCTTTTTCATACTGTTCAATTCAGATTTCATGTCGAGTAATTCCTTGTCTGGTATATAACGTCTCTTATCTAACATTGGATCCAATGTATCTATATGTAAAGAGACGCCTTCGGGTAAAGTTGCTTCTAATATTCTAATTAAAATAGGGCATTTTATGGATGTTACATTCGATACTTGTATATCTCTTTCGTATAGTCTAAGATGATATTCGGTATCGACTATCGCACTTTCTTTCTTAAATCTTTTCACCTTGTACTCTTGATGAGGGAAACCAAAACTACGAAAGAATGAACAGAAATTACTAAAAAGTGAAGCAATTAATTTAACCACTTAACGCACATTAAATTTTAGAGAAACTTTCAAAAATTACATTTTTTGTTCCTATTTTACTATATAAATATTTATAAATTGGGACAAAACACTTTGTTTCGAGAAAAGCGTGAAGTGGCTGCCACTCTACCGAACTTAATATTAAGGAGGATGGCGTTAAGGGGTTAAAACAAAGTGGGAGTGTAATATTACCTATCTTCAACATCGACATCCAATACGTTTGCAACATTATGAATGAAAGATTGATAACTTTCAAGCAAAGGATATACGTATCCTCTAATCTGTATATTTAAAACTGGATAAAGCGGAATCTCTGGTTCTTTAACCTACAGTATTTAAAACAGTTTGATATAATAATGCACTGTATGAACGCATTGCATAATATCAGTTGTAATAATGAGTAAACTAACCTTCAAATAGGGCGGCTCATATATACCGTAAAACCTCAATGATTTGTTAAGTAGTGAATGACGGCAGGACGTTGTAACCTGAGTACATAATGCGATTATATTATTTCGTTGATCAGCAGTAAAGATATAATAAACATTCTTGTTTGTTTATAGCCTAGTGTAACCTAACATTTATTGGGAAAAACATATACTTGCCTGTCTAATAACATTTAATGCCATTTCGTACTGACTGGAATAATCAAGAATAACGTTCGATTCTCCAAAGATGAGCTATTGTTATTTACTTTAAACAGTTATCATGTCAATCAAGTTTCATGTGGGAACTGTATACAATTGTATATGGGGTGGTCGGGAAATGGGTTACTGCAAACTATTCGTAGGAGAGGGGGAACACTTATGGCAGTGGCGGTATTGTGTGCGTGATGACTTCATGACGTCAAATCAAACGACGCCAACGCCGAGGGAGCCAAGTGGCGGCAACGCGAAGCCAAGCCAAGTGACGCCAAGCAGTTTAATTAGAGCATTAAGCCCAGATAGCACACGACGTCTATAAGCCGTCTTTCAGACTTTCAAGACGTCTTAAAGACGGCTTATAGACGTCGTGTGCTATCTGGGAAGGTTAAGGTTTTTATTTCCTCTTAGCGTAAAACTATACTAAAAGAAGGCATTTCGAGACAATATCTTATTTAACCCAACGTACATCAATCCTCCCTCACATCCTTCTATTCCAGGAGATTAGAGCACTAAAGAGGTGACTATGCGCATCTAGAGACACTATTATAGTGTCTCTAGTCAAGCCAAGCTAGCCAAGCCAATCACGTCGCTTGGCTTGACTTGACGGTGGCGCCGTTTCGTTTGCCATCTTGGCGTTGATTGGTTTGACGTCATCGCGCATGCGTTACGGAACGCAGTCCGGACTACGGAGGATACAGGGAACGGAGGAAATATTATACGCCTTTGGGTAATTACCCAGATAGCACAACGTCTGGTAAAGTCTTAAAGACGTTACCAGACGTTGTGCTATCTGGGGGTAGCGGTGGGGGAACGTCAAGCCATCAACGCCAAGATGGAAAAGAACGGCGCCACCGTCAAGCCAAGCCAAACCAGGCCAACCAGAGTCGTCGCGGACTCGGTTGTCGACGCTGGTTGGCTGCGGTCTTACTTGCCTTGGCTAGCTTGGATTGGCGGTGATCATGTCGGGATGTCAACCAAACAACGACAAGGTCCCAGATAGCACAACGTCCGGTAAAGTCTTAAAAACGTCCAAAAGGCGTCTTAAAGACGTCTTAAAGACGTCTTGTTACAAATCAAGACGTTCAGACCTAAAATGGACATAAACTAGACGTCTCTAAGACGAGGTGTGATATCTGGGGTGGGATTCGAAACGGCGCCACCGTCAAGCCAAGCCAAGTGACGCTTGATTGGCTCGACGTTCCCCCACCGCTAATTACTCAAAGGCGTATAATATTTCCTCCGTTCCCTGGGAGGATATTTCCCGTGGACACTGGTAACAACTTCAGACCGGCCAATATATCTGACCCCGACCTTACATAATCACACAATTTATGATAAGTTTAGTCTATGCATTTCTCTCAATTATAATAACCATATTATAACATGAATAAATGCATCGAACTTGCCACCACCCTCGTGATTTAGTTTCTTATGCAGTTGCGATAGTAGTGGTAAATGATAGAGTCCATTCGACCATTACAATCATTGACTCTGCCTGCTCTGCCTACCTGCCTACGTAGATCCGTACTGCGTGCATGCGACGCACGGCCAATAATTGTATTTTGCTATTTCAGAATCAACGAAAACATTCTATCAAAAGCAAAAACTGTATTCCACACTTACGTTCGTGCAGATGACATCCAGCACATGAAGACAATTTAACTATCCCGATAAGAAACATAAATGTATTGGTTAAATAAAAAATGGATATGGAAACTGAGAATGTTATAAACCTTATATTTCCGGATGGTATACGAGGTGACTTACCTATGTTCATACATTCTGATATTAATCACTTTTCCAATATTGTATAATTCCTCCTTTTTATCTTTGATTACAAATATAGTTTTGTATTTCTCTTTTATAGAATCATGGAAAGAAAATCCAGATTTCTATCAGTATTTGTCGAAACTTGGTGGCTACGACGTCGATCAACTCAGTAAGTCACGTCTGATTTTTAGGCAGAGTTTCTTAGAGACGGTATTTGGAATATTTGTATTTTTTAGGTAAAGAACCTGACCATTTAGATGGCCAGAAAACCTCTGTACTGCAAACCACGCAGGAGTTAGTGTTTGCAAATTATAAGACGTTTATTCAGACGGCGGAAAGTTCCAGAGAGATATTCAAACAGGTAATAATGGGATTATGTGAACTTTTCCTCTGGGAAACCTTTTTTGGGGGTCGAAACTTATATTTATGGAAAGTATTTGATGTACAGAGTTTATTGATACCCATTTGGAGTTTAGGAATGTTATCGTTGAAAAGTTATGATGCGAAAAAGGTTGCGAAATTTAGACACATTTTCTTGTCTAGCACATATTGGGACAGTTACATTGTTACAGTGATTGTCTAACAACAAAATATTTAGCTGAAACTGGGTTCCATAGTTTTCACAATTGGTTCGACGATACAATGATTCCACTTTCCAACTTGTTCTGGGTATTAGTATAGGTTGGTCAAAATTTCTGAGTCTTTTTAACATAATAACTTTGCAACGGATAAATTCCTAAACTCAAAAATAATATTTTTGCATGTTATTTGATACTTGCTTTCGATCAATATAAATTTGCAGTGAAGAAAAAGGTTTTCACGGAGGAAAAGTTTACCCATGGGATTGATTCCGATAGTATTGGTATTATTAGTAACGATCTTACTGATACAAATCTATTATGCAATTTCCAGTTCAATGAAACTGAAAGTCGGCTCGATGGACTTGTGCAGAAGATTCCTAAGTTCATGGAGAAGTGCCAATTATTTTGTGATACTTCGAAAGACATAAACGCGCATAGAAGAGTAAATAGTTTAACGTTAACCAGGAACGCGGAGCTACTCGAAGTGTTGGAAATGCCTCAGTTAATGGAGTCTTGTTTAAGGAGTAATCAGTATAACGAGGCGCTAGAATTATCCCAGTACGCTCGTCAATTAGGAACTAAGCACGGAGACATTCCGATTATATCGGTATGATTTAATATTAAATAAAACACATGACGCGATATATTTCACTTTGTTCATTAACAATGTAGTCCATAGTGGCAGAAATTGAGAGCAGTTGGTCAGGCATGGTAGGACAAGTTGTTGGATCATTGAGAGGAGATTTGCCGCTTCCGAGATGCTTACAACTCGTTGGGCTACTGCGATCGATGGATGCTTTTACAGAACCAGAGTTACGTATAAAATTCTTGCAAGCACGCGACAATTGGCTTCAAAGTCTTTTGAATGCTATACCTAAAGACGATTGTAAGTTAATAGTTTCTTAACGATTAGAAGCTACTCACAAGGGAACACCGCGAACCCGGACTCACCGATTGGAACGCAACTTTGTGGGTTTTGAGAGTGACTCAAAACAAGGACAAAAGCGTGTTTCATTTGGGCCCTATCGCCCTTTAAGGGGGTGAACACTAACAGTCAAATTGGCACTTCCACTTTTTCGTGTATAACTCTCGAAGTACAACAGACAAAAAAAAATGTTTCAAATAAAAGTTTAATGGTGCAATAAGCGCTGTAAACTTGCGTTAACAAAATTTTGAAAAAAGTTTTTTTCGTACAGGTATTTTTTTTTAAACTTTTTTCAAAATTTTGTTAACGCAAGTTTGCAGCGATTATTGCACCATTAAACTTATGTTTGAAACATTTTTTTCTGTCTGTTGTATTTTGAGAGTTATACGCGAAAAAGTGGAAGTGCCAATTTGACTTTGAGGTTAGTTTGTACCCCCTTAAAGGGTAATAGGGCCCAAATGAAACACACCGTTGTTCTTGTTTTGAGTCACTCTATAGACTCACAAAGTTGCGTTCCAATCGGTGAGTCCGGGTTCGCGGTGTTCCCTTGTTAGATATGAAATTTAATAAATTACTTACAAGGGAACATCCCGAATCCGGGAATTCAAATAATTTTGAAACTTTGTGAATATGTAAGGAATTTCCTCTTGATTACAACGCAATGTTTGTTTCCTGCTCAAATTCCCTCTAAGGGGGTGTAATTGACCCCTGAAAATCCGGTTATTTTCCGATTTTATCTTATAATTCGTGAACTGTAAAATATTTTTTTTTACCAAATGATAGATCTAATTAAAAGAAGTAACTTTTGTTTTGAAACTTTTTTTTTATTTCTTACAGTTCGCGAGTTATAAGACAAAGTCGGAAAATAGCCGATTTTCAGGGGTTACTATCACCTCCTTCGAGTGAATTTGGGCAGCAAACAAAAATTGCGTTGTAATCAGAAGGAAATCCCCTGCATATTCGCAAAGTTTCAGAATTTTTTGAATTTTCGGGTTCGGGATCTTCCCTTGTTAGATATGAAATTTAATAATATTTAACTTTTATTAGCTAATCTTCATATAACGAAAACAATAGAGTTGTCAAGGATACATTTGTTTAATATAATAACACAATACAGAGCTATGTTCAATGATGATGAGCTCATAATACCCGGAAGGGATCCTACCGTAAACGAGTGTGCCATATTTTACCATTGGCTTGAAGAAAAGGTATATTAAGTATGTATATGTTGCCCTGTAATATAATATTAACGTAATGTACTTACTTACCTTTTAGATATCTCAATTTCTGATGACTTTAGAGCAAGATTTGCCGGGTGTAACATCTATAGATTCTATTTTGGGCCAGTGCACATACTTTGGTTTATCGTTCGGTAGAGTAGGCGCTGATTTTACCGGTCGAATGTCCGATATATTTGTACGCGTGATCGGTGAGAAATTTGAGTCCACTGTCCTTAAAACGACAAAGAAGTTTGAGAAAGATATGGAATCATTTACATTGATTAATAAAACCCAAAGGACTAATATTAAAATAAACACAACGGTTAAGTCAGTAAGTAATCGATTTCGGTTTACTGATATCTGTTAGCTAGAGGTGTGCGAGAACCCGAAAATGCCGGGAACTCGATACTCGGGACAACATCGGATTGGGTCGGATCGGGTTCCCGAAAGTGTCGGGGTTTCCGAAAATCCCGAGGACTCCATTGCCGTTTCGTAAGGAAAAGTGCAGAGACATTGTTGATTTTCCGAAGTACAGACATCATTGTATCTTAATAATACGAATCCCGAAATTCTCGGGAACAGTGGCGGATTTAAGAAAAGAGGCCCAGGTGGCAAACGTTGAGGGGTCCATTTTTTCGGGAAAATGAGGCGTTAGTTTACTAAAAGGGGGTAAATGTACAGAAAAGTATAGAAAGAATGCTTGGATAAAATCATAATTTATTTTTGAAGACAGGGCCCTAGGGGGCCTTCTGAGCGGGCCCATTTTTCGAGAAACTAAAGCGGTAGTTTACTGAAAACGGGCTCAGTGTAATAATACAGAAAAAAAATGTAGTTTGGATAAAATCACAATTTTTTTTAAAGGTGGGGCCCTAGTGGGGCCTTCCGAGCAAGGGCCCAGGTGGCAACTGCTCATCGGCCGCCCTGTTAAATCCGCCACTGCTCGGGAACCCGTACCGATACCGAGAAAAATTCTCGTTCCGACCCTTCTCGGCAGTTTTGGGTTCTCGTACGCCTTTACTGTTATCATTTGTATTATTCTAGACTGCACATGTGTTTCGAAAGCGTTTACGATAAGAAAATAATTCTCTTTGTAGGAGAATCCACCGGAACAGTTGGTGGAATTTTACCCCTTAGCTGAATATTGTAACGGTCTCATATCGGCTTTCAATGAAATTCGACTGTGCCCACCAGTGGCACTTTCTGTCTTCTGTACAAACATTTTACAGGAGTCTTTGCACAATGTGGCGAAATCTATATTGATCTTTTATAAACAAGAGCAACAAGTAAGTTAATATCTCTGTGTTTAACGAAACAATTATATGTTTGACCTAACACATTTATTTTACAGGCTTTTGTGGCTGCGGAAAGAGAAAACATGTTGAAGTTAACAGAATGCTTAAGCGAACAATTGCTTCCTTACGTACAATACTGTATTCACGTTATTTTCCCACCGAGTCAAATTGCGATTCATTTAGGAATTTCAGAAAATTTATTGCAAACGGAGGTACGTAAAAATACGTAATTATTCAAGCATGTCGTTCATATTATCCAGAAGCATATATTTTCGTTAGGGACATTCCACGCGAACTCGGATAGATTTCAGAGTAAGTTTTCGTAGATGGCTGAAATTTGAATATGTTGTAGTCTTTAGTGATATTTAAACGTACCTCAAAGGATTTTTCAACATTTTGAAAAATGTCGATTTTACAGCTGTTTGACGTTAAGTGCTAATTTCAATAACTAGCACTTAACTTCAAACAGCTGTAAAATCGACATTTTTCAAAATTTTGAAGACTACAACATATTCAAATTTCAGCAATCTACGAAAACTTACTCCGAAATCTGTCTGAGTTCGAATGGAATGTCCCTTTGGATACTTTTATGATGAAAAATATGAATATAGGTATAAATACATAGAAATATTAAGCATATTTTTTTACAGGGGATCACGTACTTAAATAGGGGTATTATATTAGAACCATTGGCTCTTTTGTTACCAATTCCAAAATATCGAAAAGATTCTATCGCTTCTCCATTGTCAACTTCTAATGTACAATCACTAATATTACAAAAAGCTTCCAGTGACGCATTCCCAACATCTGAAAATAGAGCAATCGATACAGGCGCTGTGCAATTGGAAAAAATGAATGTGTCAGAATCGAAGGAACCTACCGAGCAAATTACTCTGTCTGCCGATTCGCAAGAAAATAAAGCAGTATCGAACAAAGATATTAAAATTAATGCAATTAGCTCAAGTGATGGTGCAAATTAGATTAAGTAATTGTACATTTTTACCTATTTCACTACGTATAATTGTATACAAAGTATTGTAAATAAAAAAAAGGAATAATTTTTTAAGTTAACTATATTTATGAAAGCAATACCTTTCTCTTTCTCTGATATACTTTTATTGAAACTTAATATTAATATTTTTTAATTATTACATAGTGATTTAACATTATCTTACATTACAAAGTATAAACTACTCGATTATTATTATGATTACTTCTAAATATGTCAACTACAATAATAGTACTATAAAAAGTATTAAATCTTTCAATTTACATTTAACTTTATTATATAGTACAGTTCTTTTCCAACATTTGCATAGAATAAACAAATGTATAAAAACGTTCATGGCCTTAACTTTATTTCGTAAAATAGTTGCATTACTCAAAACAACTCCAAGTACGAAATTTGTCGATCACGTTTTAACAGCTGGTTCTACGTAATCTTCAGATTTATAATCCTCCACAGCATCGGCGCCATTGCGAACCTCGCGAACTATTTCTCTTTTCAGGACAATTACTTCTGAGCCATTATTTGTCTTGCGTCTTCCATACACTCTGGTTATTTTCTTCTTCGTACTCGTCCTTTCTAATTTCTTATCTGAGGCTGTAGCAGAGTTGTTTGGATTTAATATGTCTCGTTGAATTCTTCTGACTTTTCTAAGCAGCTCTTCGCATTTGTCTTCTTCTGCGTCCCCCAAACATAGAGGCGTTCTTTCTCTCGCCGAATATTCCTCAGACTTCTCATTCACAGACTCTTTTGTGACATCTTTTGAAAGGTTGTCTAAATACAGCTGTAACTTTCTGATTTCTAGTTTCTCTTGCTTCTGTCTTTCTTTCAACGCTCTCAAACGAATTCTTAATATATCACAGTCTCTTTGTGCTTTTGTATACAGATATCGTACTTTCTCTGCTGATGTCTGACAACGCCTAGAAACATTCTATTCTAAACACAACGGAGCCTCGTCATCCACTTTCCTTCGGTAATACGTTTAATTGTACCAAAGTATGGGAAGCATTTAAGTTACTAAAGTATAAAAGTTCATAATGGTTATTTTACAAAAATACATACGAATTATCCCTCGACAAATCCCCCTTCCTAGCATACGCAATTTTAGACGTATAAGTATTGTTCGCTCCCACCGTCGCAATCTTATTTTTCATAGGTACTAAATCCACTACGATTGGCTCTCGAATGGCGTCAATGTTTCGCACGTGATCTTTTACAACAGGATTAATACCTTCGTCACCTTTCTTTGTTCCCCGAATCTCAATGCTATTGGCAGCGTCTAACGCATGTTTATTAGTTTTTAAATTCGACGCAGGAGGTTTATTGTACTTTTTGTTTATAGTTATTTTTAAAACCGGAACTTTTTTAATGGCGTTAGCATTCGAAACCTTTTTTATCATTTTCGTATTCGTACTGATAATCTTTGGTGTTGCTATGCTAGATTTCGAATGTGCAGCCTTACAAGTAGTGGGCGCGACTATGAGTTTATTTAATTGACTTCTGGTTACAGGAATTATTTTTATAATTCTTGAGTTATTTATAGATTGATACGCTGATGCACGAATTACAGTAGGTGGCTGCATCTTCGAAAGATTAATTCTCTCTCTGGCATCCTTCTCAGTGGTCGAGCTACTGACCATTTGATGTGTATTTGTGTTTGTTTGTACACAGTTAGAGCGCAAATTAATTCGTTTAAAGGGTAACTTCGCAGCCACTACTGTTTTTAAATTATTGTTTTGCTTTGGTCCCTTATGCATATCTTTGTCTTTAAAATGGGCATTGCGTATCATTTCGTCGTAAGAAGGAAACCAGTTGTTTTTATTGACTAATTCCTTTCAAGCACTTTACTGGCAAGTCCTTGTAAGGTGCAGAAAATCTAAAATCAATTCAAGCTTAACAAGATGCACCAATAATTTGTTGGTAATCATTTTTACAATCAGATACTCGTAATACTTACTTGATATTATGTTATAATTGTGTCAGTACATTTGTAGCATGATAATCTTCGATCAATAATATGAATTGCAACATACCAAACTTGAAATTAAAAAAATCGTAATACAATGCAACACTGCATGTAACCTCAACTAAATGCTCACTAGGCAAAATTATAGCCGTTCGATTTATTATCCGAAATTCAAATCTGTATGTTTTGAAGTTGATGCCTGTTAACATTTGAATTTATATACGACCATACTTGACTCTACGTTTTCCATATTTTTCGTAGCTTTTTTTACGTATTTAAATATTATATTTCTATTCTGTGATAAAACACAGTTTAAGTGCTTATTATTTAATATTTGTTTACATGAAGCATATATATAGGTATCGTTGGTAAATAAATCTAAAACATAATGTTGTTTACCAGTGTTTTATAATCAGGCCAAAAGAGTTCGACCTTTCAAGGCTACTCAACTATCTTTACTATACATATGCTGATTTGTTGGTTCATGTTTCGTACTGTTTCGTACATTCGTCTCATTTTTTGGCTAGGTACTATAAAAACAGAGGAAAGAAAAATCACGCATTGAATGTAGGAGGTAAATTTGATTGCCAAAGCTTTTTGCACTACTTATTTACTAGGTATATAATTATAATAATGTGTAAACATTAATATATGTAAACTATGTAAAATATGTAAACTATGTAAAATATGTAAACACAGGGGCTTGAAACAACGTTAAAAACAATTTACTTTTTTTTTCATTTAGCGAATTAGCAAAAACTCACATATGAGTAGCCATATTGAATTAATTTTGAAATTGTTTCGATTCTTTTGTTACGGTAAAAATGGTGCGCAGTGAGTGCGAATTTTAGCCAATTGGAAGCGAAAAAGTTCGCAATCAGTGCGCCCTAGTGCAGGTTGCCGAATGTGCTATTAGAACTCTATTCACATTTACCTATCAAACTGGTAAATGTGTACATATACCGGAAAATGTGTACATATACCGATTTTATTCTTTTACCGTAACACTTTTAAATAAAAATATTTTATGATAATTCACTGATAGAGCGACAGGCGCTTGTTTAGAGCACTAAAGACCCAAATAGCACACCTCGTCTTAGAGACGTCTAGTTTATGTCCATTTTAGGTCTGAACGTCTTGATTTGTAACAAGACGTCTTTAAGACGTATTTAAGACGCCTTTTGGACGTCTTTAAGACTTTACCAGACGTTGTGCTATCTGGGGAGGTGAGTATGCGCATCCGCCATATTGGGTCCTCTGGAGAGAGATGATTATTGAGAACCCGCCCTGTTCAGTATTGTCAAATTTGCTTTATAAACCAAATATAAGCTTTAATGTAATAAAATACTTTAATAATGTGTCGTGCTACAATGTATCAATATCAGCAACGCATATTTTTGTTTATAAAGTGAATCTGAGCATACTCAAAAAGGCGGATACTCAATAATTTTCTCTCTCCAGAGAACCCAATATGGCGGATGCGCATACTCACCTCTTTAGTGCTCTAATTATAGTGTCTCTAGTAGGGAGTAGTGGTCAGTGGAGGGGGACTCAATACATGCCAGATTCCCCCTCCACTACACCCTACTACGTCACTATTTCTACTGCCAATAGGCAGGGATCGGCGGTCTCCAGCTATCGCTACACCTACAGGAGCGGTGGTAATGTGTGCGTGAATTGACGCCAGCGCGAAGCCAGCCAAGTGGCCCCAACGCGAAGCCAACCACGGCCAACCAGGGTCGACAATTTATTTCCTGGCGACGCTGGTTGGCCGTGCTTGGCCTCGCGTTGCGGCCACTTGGCTGGCTTGGCGCTGGCGTCAGTTCACGCACATAGGACGGTATTCATAAACGTGGCTTAAGATTAAGCAAATGCTTAAGCATTCGGCATCCTTTACTAGCTACTAGGGTTAGTAAAGGATGCCGAATGCTTAAGCATTTGCTTAATCTTAAGCCACGTTTATGAATACCGGCCATAGTACCACCGCTCCTGTAGGTGTTCAGCGATAGCTGGAGACCGCCGATCCCTGCCAATAGGTAGCTGCTCCCCCTCTACTACTCCCTATGCATACGTCATATGAGGAATTTTCTGGCAACCCTGACTATATATCCCACGTGGTTTTGTTTGACGAATGAATAAGGTTATATGTATTGGATGCAATTCTTAATTGTTTGACTAGTATTCATTGATTGTAATAAATAGTATCAGTACAGTAAAAACTATGCCCAAGTTAAAACAGAATAACTCCAGCATCTGGAAACCTCTGACATTGGAGGGGTCTGTATTTTCGGGTGGTGTTGATGGATTAATCGGTATAGAGGAGTTAACTGATTATCAATTAGAAGAAGGAAATCGTAAAAGGAAGATTTTAGTTTCCGATGGGAAAACTAAGAATGAGAAAAATAAGGTGAGTAAGGAAATTTATTCCTTTGATACTCTGAAGCTTCATGCAAGTGTATAATATAGGCTTTACAGGTATCGTCAAAGCGTAAAAGTTCAGGTGAATGGGAAGAACATAATATAGATGATAATGAACCGGTACCAAAGACTGCAAAGGTTAAAAAGATTAAAGAAAAAAGTGTTAAAAAAAGAAAGGTTTCGAAGGGTGATCTAGATGTTAATTCTAATAACGAAAGCGAAGTTTGTAATAAAAGTAGCGACGATGAAAGTCATGTGTACGATATGGATGCTCAGGCATGGAGTACTCTAGGTGTACCTGCTCCTGTAATAAAAGCACTAAAAGATCAACAGTTTCATACGCCTACTACTATACAAGCTTTAACATTGCCGTCAGCAATATTAGGTCGTAGAGATATATTGGGTGCTGCCGAGACAGGTAGCGGGAAAACATTAGCTTTCGGAATTCCAATTATAAACGGTATTTTGGAATTGAAAAGTAAACAGCAGTCTATGTTAAATTCAAAAACTGTAACAGAAATAAGTGACAACGTTGAGAATAAAGGGTGGGTTTGTTCAGAAAATGAAACTGGTGAAGAGGAGAACAGTTCTTCTGAATGTGATTACAACGAGGATGTTGATAGTACTAATGGAGCTGGTATTGGTTGTGTACGTGTAATTAATAATATACAAATTGGTAAACCACAGAATCATGGGCAGAAACCATTATTTGCATTAATTTTAACACCGACTCGTGAATTAGCTATACAAATAAAAGACCATCTCACTAAAGCAGCAAAATATACCGATATACATGTGAGTTTTTCAGAATATAAAGTAAGGATTGAGGTATTACAAAATGCTAGTTAGTAAATATTGGTATTATTTAGATAGCAGTCGTATTAGGTGGAATGGCTGCAGTTAAACAAGAAAGATTGTTAAGCAAGGGACCTGAAATTGTAATTGCTACTCCTGGTAGATTGTGGGAATTAATACAGCAAGGCAATCCGCACCTGAATCAGGTGGATTCTATCAAGTAAGTTGCGTTAAGTAGTTCCTTCGTGCATTGAAATTTCAAGTTACGAAAAACGACTTAAGTGTAAAATGTTAGCAGAACAGAAGTTTTCTACAGGGGCGGATTTGAAGATTTGGTGCCACTAGGCTAACAAGCGTCTGCCGCACTTTACGCGAGATATAAAATATTTTAATTTAAAAGAGATGAGACAATTTCAAAATTACTTCCGCTGGGATTAAACCTCTGCTAATCTTTTCGCTCAAAATTTGATGCTCCCCAAAATTTGCCACTCTCCAAAAATTTGACGCCCCCCAAAATTTGCCGCTACACAAAATTTCTCGCTCCCCAAAATTTGATGCCTCCCAAAATTGAATAACCCCAAAATTTTTCGCTCAAAATTTGTTGCTCCCCCAAATTTAACGCTACCCAAAATTTGTCGCTCCCCAAAACGGATACTCCCGAAAATTTCTCGCTTCCCAAAATTTCTCGCTCCCAAAAATTTGATGCTCCCCAAAATTTGCCGCTCTCCAAAATTTGATGCTCCCTAAAATTTTTCGCTTCTCAAAATTTAATGCTCTCCAAAATTTGCCTCTAAAAATTTGTCGCTCTTCAAAATTTAATGCTCCCCAAAATTTGCCTCTCTAAAAATTTGTCGCGCCCCAAAATTTGCTGCTCCCCAAAATTTGATGCCTCCCAAAATAGAATGCCCCCAAAATTTGCCGCTCTTCAAAATTTGTTGCTCTCCAAAATTTAACGCTCCCGAAAATTTGATGCTCCCCAAAATTTCTCGCTCCCGAAAATTTGATGCTTTCCAAAATTTAACGCTCCCCAAAATTTGATGCTCCCCAAAATTTCTCGCTCCTCGAAATTTGTCGCTCCCCGAAATTTGATGCTCCTCAAAATTTGCCGCTCTCCAAAATTTGATACCCCTTAAAATTTGCCACCCTAGGCTGGAGCCTACTTAGCCTATACCCAAATTCGCCCCAGGTTTTATATAAGTTTTTTTAAAAAGTATAAAGTAATACAAAATATATGAATTACAATTTATAATAGGTATTTAGCCATCGACGAGACAGACAGAATGTTAGAGAAAGGACATTTCCAAGAATTGCAACAGTTATTGGAAAAAATAAATTTGGATAAAACGAAGTTAAATGAACGACAGACATTTGTGTTCTCTGCTACTTTAACTATGGTACATGATATTCCCGAGTATTTACAAAGGAAAAAAAAGAAGCACGTTAAGAGCAAAATATCCAAGTTTACTTCCGGTCAGAAGTTACAAAAAATGATAGAATTAATAGGAATAAAGAATCCAAAAGTTGTTGACGTTACAAAAGAGTCAGGTTGTGTGTTTTTATATAAAATAATTGTTTATATTAGAATCAATGTAACAGCTTATAAATAATCAAAACGATCCTTCTTCAGGTACTGCCAGCAATTTAACAGAATGTAGGATAGTGTGTACGATAGATCATAAAGATTATTATCTCTATTACTTTCTGAAAAGACACACTGGCAGGACACTAATATTCTGCAACAGCATCGGGTGTGTGAAGCGCCTAGCTACACTTTTCGGGATACTTGACTGCAAACCCTTACCTCTGCATGCTAATATGCAACAAAGACAGCGGCTAAAAAATCTTGAAAGGTAAGCGCTTTTTAAGAGGGATAAAATTCTCAGATAATTGAAAGCATTGTAGATTTCAGGCGGACGAGGATGGATTGCTGATAGCTACAGATGTAGCAGCACGAGGTTTGGATATCCCAAGTGTCGAGCATGTTATACACTACCAAGTTCCCAGAACAAGTGAGGTATGTATAGAAAAATTGTTTAACGAGAAACTGAAAGGTACAAGTTTTCAGTTTCTTACTGGTAATTTATGTTTCAGAGTTACGTGCACAGAAGTGGGAGAACTGCAAGGGCACAGAGGGAAGGTATAACAGTCCTTATGATGGAGCCTTCTGAAAAACAATACTATAGCAAATTGTGTAAAACACTTGGTCGTAGTAAGTGGATAAATTTTAAAAAATTTGAAGGCATCGAGTTGAATGTTAATAAAATATTTCTTTTAGCGCAAGATTTGCCTGTATTTCCCGTAGTAGATAGATTGTTAATCGCGGTGAAAGAAAGAGTTAATGTCGCTCGCGAAATCGATAAATTGGAATTGAAATGCCGTAGAGATAATTCGCAGAAGGGCTGGTTGCGTAAAGCAGTTGAGGATATGGATTTGTTTTTGGAGGAGGACGAAGAGTAAGATTCAGTATAGATACAGTTATTGCCAGTTACTAGCACCCTCCCTTTTTAATGAAAATAATTTATTTTTCAGAGAATTAGAATTAGAAACGAAAGAAATGGCGGATTTGAGACACCAATTAAAAATAAAAAACCGTCACTTAGCGTCTCTTTTATCGAAACCGCTATTCCCGAAAGGATTTTCTGGAAAATATCTCGATGCTAATATCGAATTGGAGATAGTCGAGGATAACGAGAAAGCTGTCGATGTTATGAAGAAGGCCATAGAAGAGATTCCTAAGAAAAAAAAGGAGAAAAGTAATCAGTCTGCAAAGAAGAGAGTTTTGTTCAAAACTAAAGTTTCAAAAAAGGCAAAAATGTCAAAAACAAAAAAACCATTATAATCATTCCTTTAATAAACTGGAATAAGGATAAATAAATGTGTTTTTAATTTTTATATATCTATTTTATTGTCTACATTCAGTTTTCTGTGTAGTTATTCATATTTCGTACCGCGTTAGTGGAAGTAAGTTTAAAAGGAAAAGTCATTCCATTTTCTTCCGCAAATATTACATCGATTCCGTCGTTTAGAAAAGTAAAATTGAGCCCTCTTACAGAATACTATGCATTCATTCTCACGTAACGATTGTTAGTACGTATGGCAGACATATGTACACGCAAATATTTACGATTTCTACAATGTTACATGTAACTTCGTGGTGCTTTTATTTCGATAGTATTAATATAAATACAGATTCGATCCGTAACTGCGCACTGACAGCAATCAACAGATTTCCCATCATCAAACACAGCCGGTTATAATTACTTAAGGTAATCAGAATTCTCTATACTCAGAATATCGTGTTGTAAATAACTTCGTTCTCCGTGCTGATGATCGAGTCGATCCGCTCGTTCGTCACTATCGAGTTCACGTATCTGTCATTGTCGATTCTGGCCGGCAGCGCGGCAGGGGAATCCCGCCCTTTCACAACGATCTTAATCCTGGCCATCACGTGACTCCCGGGACACTTGTGGACCTGCGCGGCCGCCGCGTTCTCGCATATCTCCGCGTAAATATCATCAGCTTTGGTCCTGGTTAATTTGGGAAGGGATGGCACTGGCGTTAGACTATCTCGGACGTGCGAGTAATTGGGCTGCAGCTCGACGTTCGCTGACATTTCCAGAACGCTGGTGGAGACCGATCTTTGTACAGGTTGCTTGGAGAAGTCCGAGTGGCTCGGGTGAGAGGTAGTTTCCGGCTCCAAACTGGAGTAGCGCTCCTGGCATCTCATAGCGACTTCCGGCTTCACCGCGAACGTGAACGAGGCCGACTTTTTCGCGGGATTCCTGCTGCGACCGCCTTGCGCGAACTTCGAAATACGATCGAGCAGGCCGTTCCGGCAGTTCTGCCTGGTCTGGCTCTTCTCCCTCACGGTGCTTTTCTTCAGATGTTCCAGCCCGTCTTTCAAGCTCTGCAGTATGGGCTTCGTCTCGGTTTTCGGCTTGATTTTCTTCAAGTGCATCTCCTTCAGATTTTCGCCAGCTGGGAGCAGCTTGAGGGGCGCCACTCTCGGTTCCGTTGCACGGTCGCCAACAGCCCGGCTGCAAGTGGCAAAACAGGTTAGTCCTCATACAATATACATATGTATATTTACAAGCGTTTTGCGTCTTTTCAATATCGCGGGAATACGGGACACGGTACGGTATACTACGAGTATATATCTTCTATCGGTCGTCCCGTGTAATGCATTTCTAATCCATCAACGCGCGCACGTGTGCGTGAAATTGATTCTCCGTTGATATGCGGTTCGCTTCTATTTAGATTCTTAATACCGAGATTGCAAGGAATGAAGTATCTAACGCCATCGAATCAGTTTTTAACCCTTTAGGCGCTAAGTGACTTTTTTATGCTTTTTATTGGGCGCGATTACATCAGTAGTTGCAGGAGTCTTATATTACATTTAACCTATAAATAATCTTTGTTAAATTTTCATACAATTATTCGTATTGAGTTACGTATGTACATTTATAGTGGAAATAATTTTTAAACTGAATAAGTAGATACGGTCTAGTGCAGAATTTTTTGCTCTGAATACTTTGAGGATTAAAATGCATATGAATTATTATTTTCTTTCTCACGTAGAAAGAAGTAAAAGTGGGGAAATTTAATTAGAGGATAAATGTACGCAACAGTCAATTTTTTCAGGTCGCTATTTTCGAGATTTTGTAAGACTGACCAATTTTAAAGAAATTTTATAATCCTCTCCCTCTCTCTCTTTCTATTGAAACCTTTATATTATTTTTTATTTGGAAATAGTTATAATAATAATAATAAGTCACTATTACAACGGCAACTGGAATAGGGAATTAGTAAAACAACGTACGTGTAAAATTATTAAAATAATAAATTAACGAATGTAAATTCACCTGCATGCAGACAATAATCTTTGCATTTTCGGCGATGCCAATAGCCTAGCCTCTGAAGGGTAACCCAGTCGGGCTCTCCTTACTCTGGGTGCACCACTTCCGGTCACCACGAGCTCTAGCATCTCAGGATTGTGCACTGGTCTTTCTGGTACTATGCATCCTAAGACGATTGGTCCCCGTGTCGAGCTCTCCAGTTGCATTAAGCCACCGTATTCCCTTGGCAAAGGCACAGGAAGTGGGCCAGCTATCAAGCGAACCTGCAAAACGTCAGCCTTCATATACTCGTCTGACATATCTTTAATATTTTCACTGATACCTTGGCTGGCACGTGAACGACCTAATCTACTGTTTGTGCTATGTCACTCTTTGACGGCCGTTCCTTTCGGAACAAAATCTTCCAAGCTATGTACATATTCGTTCTCGTAATAATACGTATCTAATTTTATTGATTCGCATCAGTATTTTGGCATAGTTGATATTCTTCGAAATATTTGACTACTTTTTAGGGTGAAATGTGCACTTTTCATTTATGATCTTGTGCAAGGTGTTAAAAAAATTATGGATATTGCTTTCAAGGGTGAATCTACACCTCTAGATCGGTGGAGATTTGTAAAAAAAACTTGCCGCAAAATTGTTTATAATATTGAAAGTTAGTTAATTTAAACAAAAAAATACAATTAGATTAAATAAGGAAAAAATCATTTTTCTTTACTTTTCAGTGCATTTTTATTTGTTTGCAGTCGGTTTTAATTTGTTTATCAGGATAAATGACATTGGCAAATATGTATAGCCAAAGTCAGTAGCGCACTCAGGATTTGATCCTGGGGAGAACCCAGTTGAACGTATAAAAATATTTTCAACCCAAATTCAATAAAATTCATTAGGTGATTGTAAAAATTTATTTAAAGAATAAAATCTAGTTTCCTTTTCTTTTTACAAAACTCTTGAATTACTTCAGTCCTGGTTACATTAATTTATTTTTTCATTTTTCTTTGGGGGTGCCAAGGCCCCTTTGCCCCCCGCTCTGGGTGCGCCACTGGCCCACGTTCAAACCGAAGAAGCACTTACTCTGAGGGGTAGCTGCCTTTTCGCGAGGTGGTGCACCTTGTACAGCACTGCATCGCTGCCAGTGTCGATGCTTCCGTTCTGACAAATCGCGTAAAACTCGCCCCTCGCAGACAGGGGTGCAAACACCTCGCGGCCATGTGGGTCCAAGCACTGCGCGTACTGGTCTTTTTCAGAAGAGCTACCCGAAATCCCGAACGAGACCGTGCTGCACTTTCTCGTGTCTTGAAACACCGCTATTAATCGTAGAATCTCCCCGGCTCTGATCGTTGTCTTTGTGTAGTGAGCTCGCAGATTCCCATTCTCTGCAAACAGATAACAATCCCATCGTACAAAACAAGTTAATCGAAGAGGTTTAAGGGATACTACTTAGTTCTTTGTCAACTTATTAACTCTTAACTGGTATCCTGCGGTCGGTCATGACCCCAAGCACGCAAAATTCGCTGCAACATTTTTGGTTGTCTAAGTTTGTAAACTGTATTTCTAATTTTATAATAATAGTTTAACGTTTTACGTTTTATTATTTTATACATTAATTAAGAACAAAATATTCATAGGGGTTGATCTAGTGTCGACTTTACAATTTTCTGTGTCTTTTTTATTTGAGGTCTGCCACAACCCCAGTATACCAGTTACGTTTGAAAAAAAAACAGTATAGCAGTTAAGGGTTAAGTAGTACAGGTCGATTTAAAAATAGAGGTCGAAGGATTTGATGGTATATGGCACTTTAAAAAATGGAAAAAATGACCAATTAGCATAGCCTAAATCAATCTCGATGAGGGATGCCGGCAATTACTTTTCTTCCGTGAATGCAAATTGTATAAAAATGACTACCTATTCGTGATTTGTTTTGTCGATATAGGAACAGACCTCTATTGTTTGAATTATTTTATGAGGATACGTGAAACGTTTCATTCATCCGTCTCGAATTAACGATACCAGAGGAAATGAAATAATTTGACATAGGCTAGGGATTTGTTGCACCAAGTCT